>CM043726.1:31800083-33142785 GCA_023969325.1 Oryzias curvinotus
AGCATATTAACTTGAGCTTTAATTTCAAATCTGTGTCTCCACCTCACTTTGCTTTAAAATGGATTTGCTGAACGTCCGATGAGATTAATGGAACTGTAGAAAGACAAGAACTTAATGTATTATCCCAGTAATATAAGCCATTTATGGATTAAATGTATGTTCTCTTAAAGCTTGATAAAATGTGTTTTCAGTGTCACTTTCCTGCTTGCCTGCGACACATATATTAGTGGCATTTACATTTTTGGAAAACTGTGAGAAAATGCTGCTAATTTCCCACCAAATCATTGAGAAATATTTGTGGTAAAGCAGAAGGAAAATAGGGGACGACACATGAGAATATGGCCGTGATGAGGCCTTGTGGTCATACCTGAGCATCATGACGTGCCCGTTGGCACAAAAACAGGCCAGGCCCACGCTGTTGCACACAGACACCACGTCAGCTCGCAGGACAAACGACGACTCTGTGATGTTGTGCACGAAGAGGCAGGACTGCGAGGGCATCAAGAACACTTTGGCCTGCCTCTCGGAGCACACCACAGTCAAGTGTCCCTCTCCGCAGGCATCTTGGGAGGACGAGGGGGAAAAGTGGACCAGTTTGCGCCTCCGCGGTCGATCAGAGTCCTCCGGAGCGTTCTGGTCCCGCCACACCTCATAGGGGCACTGAATGAGAGCTCCAGAGCAGTCCAAGAATGCAAAGCGCAACACAGAACCTTTCAGCATTTGGACTGCTCCTGAGAACGTTGGGGGGGGGGGGGGGGGGAAGAAAGGAGTGTAGTCTAAATCTAGGATTTTGAAAGCAAAACTTGCAACACGAGGTTTCACATGGCAAAGACAGAAGGAAAAAAAAAACATTGTTTCTCTACTGAAAACAGAAGTGCACATTTTATCAGATCCAATATGCAGAAAGACACAAAAATCAAAGGACGAGTGTGATCTTTATAATCTGTTGGAACTAAAACTGTTTAGGAAATTAGCTACTGGTTCACTTAATCCCTAAAGAGCTCTTACTACTTTTACTATTTGACTATACAGACGTTTTGTCTTAAAAAAAATCATCAGCATCAGGGCAGTAATGCACATATAATTGCCCGTTTCCTGTGCAAAAACAATGGGGCTCCACAATCTAATGCAAAAGCAATGATTTGCATGCTCATGCATTAACACATTAAAATACCCTCTGTAAAATATTTGTCATGCGTTCTTCACAGAGCATCTTTTTAGTAAAAAAGAGCACTAATCAATTCTGTGACGGGGAGTCAGAATACAGCAAATGGTGCTTTGAACATTTTAGCCAAATTTACATAATCCTTTTCGAAATATTCTTATGTTAAATTTGACCTTTGTTGTGATCTAAGTTACCATTATAGTTAGTATCGGTTTTCATATTAATTTTGGTGTTTTTTTCCCCTTAAGGCACCTCTCTCTAGATGATTTTTTTTTTTAGAAAAATTAATTTTGTTTTTAAACAATTTTGTTGCAGATTTAAAATCCAGTCAACAATGCTGGGATGATGTTCCATCCCATCTGGCTCCTTTTCTTTTATTGTAACTTATCTTTGAGAGAGAAAAACTAAACTGCAGCTATTTTATAATCACATTTACTGGACGCTACAAAGTGCTGGACTTGTTTTCTGATTCTGCTATCACTATCAATGAACTCAATCATAATAATCATCGTGGTCTTATGTATAAAAGACCACAAGTCTGGGCAAATGAAGAAGCCGGCTTTCGATGCTGTAGTAAATGAGAATTAACCCGGCTGGACCCTGAGCAGCTAGAGAACAAATAAAAATGACAAAATAGATCAAATAGATGGGAAAAACCATCTAACATGGGATTTGCAGAATGAAGCTGAGCGGCTAGAATAGATGTGTGAGGCGATTGTTGGAGGCACCAAGCACAAAAACATAAAATAGCTTTTAAATTATCAAGGTGTGAAAACTGACAGAAAAGTCTTACAGACAGGAATCCATGAATGATTGCTACCAATAAAACCTCAACATGCATGTTTTAATGGGAAATAGCAGGAAAAAAAATGAACCTTTAAATGACTTATACATCACATTTTTATTATTACCAGTCCATAAAATCTACAAATCGTGATGTCAAAGGAGACTCTCAGCTGAAATGAGAATCTAGTCATTTTTTTCTCATGTTAAAAAAAGTATTTCTGTAAAAATTAAAATGATTTATTCTCAAGAAGTTAATAGAGGAAGAAAGAAGAAAATATTAAAAAAAAAAATTGTATAGAAAGAAAGACATTATAGTAAGAAAAAAATGGAATTGTTTCTGAGAAAGGCAAAATATTAATATAATATGAAATTGTATTTTCACAGATATAAAACAGCAAGAGAGGACTAAAATATATATTTTGTACCTTTTGACTAGAGAAATGATTAAATATTCAACATGTGCTTTAAAACAAAGAACATGTTGGTAAAAGATGTGCATTTCTTTACATCTACTGATCTTTAAAGGTGGAGCAACAGAAAAAAAGGAAAATGCACTTCAAATACTCCCCAAATTCATCATGGTCTTTCTAAAAATCCTAACGTGAACCATCATAAGGTGCTAAACAAAAGAAGTGTGGGCTAAAGAGAAGCAGTCATGTACGATGGATGAATGAAAAAAAGCTTTTTAGTGATTAATCATAACCTCTACAGAGGAGACATCAAAAAAGTTTGAGATTTTTCCTTTTAAGACAGATGAAAGGAGGTTTGCTGACGATGATGAACATTTTAGGATGATACTGCTTCTCTTTAATGTTTTGTTCAGCAGAGACATACAAACTCAATGATGCATCCAGCAAACGGAGCACATTTGAAAGAAAAAATGTTCATGACATGGCTGCATCCTGCAAAGCTGATCTCCAAGCTGCTGCACGACACAGTTGGAACCTGATTGATGAAGTCAACAGTTTTTCATCAGTGACTCAACAAAGTTATCGTCAGAAAAGATGGAAGAGCTGCAGCATAAGACCCATTGAGATTTTTCTTCAAGACTGATGTCATTTTTCTTTTCTTTCACGTTTTTTTTTTATCTAGGAAAAATGGTTTTGTATTTCATCTTTTCTGCACATAATGTAACTTTGCAGACCAGATAAGGAGTTTTCAAAAAATACACTTGATCTGAAACCCAGATTTTAAAGTATATTTTTACTTTTACTTACCACTGGGGCCTACAGTGACCGAGTCCTCCATCCTCTCCTCATGGTCGATTGGAATGGACATTGGGATGAGCAGGACCACACCTAAGCTGGTGCCCACCCACAGACACGGCCCGGGCAGTACGTCGTTCTTGCGTCCATAGGACTCTCCGAACTGCAAAGTGGTGACGGCCTCTTTGGTGTCCCTGTCGATGCTCGACACGCTGGAACTGCGAGAACGGCTGAAGGAGTTTTCGCGACTCTCTGCAGGAGCAGCCCCCAAAAACAGACCAACAAAGCGAGAGAAGATAGAAGAAGCAATGACAAAGGCAGAATGGACGTGAGCAAAAGAAGAATGACAGTGTTTGAAAAAGTAGAAGAAGGGAACAGGACCATAAGAAGATAAAAAAGGAAATATGGGGAGAGAGCCAGATGGGAAAAAAGACACGTATTGTAAGAAGAAAAACCTATATTTACTGGTCAGAAATGATTTTCTTAAAGACTTCAAATGATGTGAAACAGCAACAAAAATGCCAATAAATGAATGAATAACACTCAGAAGCAAAGTGATCGACCATCACGAAGAGACAGCGAGACAGAAAGTCCTCAACACACAAACCACACACCTTTTTGCCTCAGGTTTGTTGAGATTTACTCACTAAATTCAAGGACACAAATGCACCAATTTCACAACCTCCCAGCTCCCATTTGAGTGCAGCGTTCATACATCGTCTGCCTTGCCTCCATCGTGAAAGTATTTCTGTATTGCCGCATTTCTGAATTATTCAGAGCCAAGAAAATGTGTAGAACTGCACTTCCAGCCCAATGTTGCACAAAGCGTAAAGTTTATGTAACAGCCGCTCTAAGCCTGGAGAGTAAAGTTGAACTAAATCTTCGATGGCATTAGATGGAGAAAAATCTTCCAGGACAATCGGATCAACCAGCAGATTTTGCCTGATAGGATCTATTGTCCAGTCACAAACAGGCACAACTATTGAGCTGAACGGTTTCTCTTTGACCTTTACCTGTCTTTGCATAACTGCACCTGCTAAATAATGCAGTCCACTTTAGAAACAAAAAAAAAAGGCTGCAAAGACCGCCTCACGCATCCAAGTTCCTCCCTGTCCAGGACAAGATGAACCAACCGAGCGAGTGTTTTAGATGACACATGGCGTAGGTCACAGGACGAAGCGACATCTGGACACGAACGGACGGACGTCAGCAGGACAGCGGCAGACGTGGCCAGAGCCCTCTTACCTCTCTCATTCCAGCAGTAGGAGGTGGTGGTGGTGTGGTGCTCATCGTGCGAGTACATAGTGACGCCATGTAACTGCTGAAGCATTGCCCTCCTGGATGCATGCCCTACTCATCCCCCACAACATCAACCCCCACAGAACAGACCGAAGCCCGGCGTGACCCAAAGAAACAAGCACACGCAGGTGTGCAGCCAGTCCGAGCCGCGGAACAGACGAGACGGACAACAGCAAGTACCAGAGAACGACAGAAAGGGAAAGAAAGAAAGAGGCAACTGAGCGTGGGAAGATTGTTCAAAAATACACAAAAATAAAGATTGTAACTTCATCAATCCCCCTTTCTCAGTCCCTGTGCAGCCTGTGCAGAGGAAACTGTGACAGTGTCCTCACATGCAGTCCACTGAGCCCGAAAGAGAGGCGTAGGCTGTGTCTGAATTCCCACCCTAACCCAAAGGCTAAAAAACTAAATAGTGCGGGACTATGTAGTGCCCTGGATTTTAATGCTCACTACTTTTTTTTTTTTTTAATGCGAATATGATGTAATCGATTTCCAGAAGCTACAATCTAATTGACACGACCATTTTGCGACGGTTATTTATGAGTCCACTGTCGTCTGAAGATTAAAACGTTGATGGTTTATTAAAAAAAAAACATTTAAATATGTTTTTTTTGCTAAAAGGTGTTCAGACGCAATGCATTGTGGTCAATATTTGCCGATCTAGTTAGCAGGTTTTCAGCAAAGACTTCTGGGAAATTTTCTAGGGCACTGGATTTTGGAATTATAGATTCGGACAGCCTTACAGAACGGCAAATGCACTATGTAGTACACTGTGTGGTGAGTAGGGAAGGAATTCAGACACAACCCCAGTGTTGTCCCTCAAACATGTGGATGGGGGTTTCAGAAACCGTGTGTCAGCTAAACCTGTGGTGCAGGTTTACAAAGCATGCCAAGTATGGTGTTCCACAGAGTTGTAAACATGGACCACTACAGTTTGGTACAGTGATTTTGATGATCCAGCAAAGATGAACAGAATCAGGGGGTCTCAGGCAGAGTAACGCACTCAAACACATCATGACACATTCGGAGACACAGCAGGTATTTTCAGTGATCCTTTGATGACAGATAACTTTGTAAATACACCTCGAGGAGTCCAGTAGGATGGAGAAAAGTCACACAAAATACATCTTTAGAGAGGAGGGGGGGAGCTACGAGAGAGCAAGAGGGGCGGCTGCCATTCCCCACAGCAAAAAGTAGGGATGGGTATCGTTAAGGTTTTAACGATACTACTACTCTTATCGATACTGCTTATCGATCCGGTACTCTTATCGGTACTTTTTGAGGACGAAAAAAAATAAATAAATAACAAATTAAGAACATAAAGTGTTTTATTTCCTCATTATGCAACAACACTTTTTTTTTTAACAAAACATTTTACTTTATACATGAGAATGTTCCAGACAGGATATTTATTTATTTATTTAATCTAATTGTTTTTATTATTTATGAATCTGATGTTTCCTTTGATCTTTTGTCCATTTTCCACAACCTTGAATAGACTTTTCTGTCTGTCAAACACCAGAGTTAGGATTGAGTGAGATGATGGAAACAAATTCACTTTGATGCAGACTCCTTTCTATTTTGCCAACTCCATTTATTTTTCTTTAAATCCAGTAAACCCAATAAATGATATTAATTTTAAGGATAACAACTATCATTAGTCATTAATTATTATTAAGTATTAGGAAGCAGCTGATAGTTTGTCGCTGGTCTGGAATCATAAGCGGTGAGTCTAAGCCCCGCCTCTCTACCTGTTTGTTGTATTCTCCGCGTGCAACGCCCCCCCCCCCCGCCCCCCCCCCCCTCCTGCTGCCCCAGCCTGTTCTGCACAAACAGCGCAACATACGGTCATCGTAGCAGCAAGGTGACAGGATGGTCGGCAAACTTAATAATTTTTACACAGAAACGTTAGTTCTTAGTCTAGGGCGGCATGTGTCCTCTACCAGATCACCACTGACTGTGTGTGCGCTGCCTTGTCTTGTGTGTGTGCGCGCGCGGCGCGTGCTGTCTGAACAACAGCCCCGCCCCCCGTGCACACACATAGACAGACAGAGCTCTCCGCTTCAACGAGAATACCGAAATTAATATCATCATCTATAATTAACGCAAAATTGACTGACTTGGTGAGTTAAATTCCGTTCAGGTCAGATCTTAACGATACTGCGGTCTGGAAGAATGTGGCCCCGGGGCTGGTTCAATACCGGGGCACGGTACCCATCCCTAGCAAAAAGCAGCCTCAACACACTTCACCCCGCATTTTTTAGTCAATATTAGTATCATTATTGCCAGAGTTAAGGAAGTAATTAATACAAGCTTCTTCAAGCTGTTTAGAGAATATTTGAGACATTTCTAAACATTTTTGTTCTTGTTGTGGTGAAGGTGGGCTGCATGGTGGTACAGTGGTTAGCGCTCTTGCCTCACAGCAAGAAGGCCCTGGTTCAAGTCCTGACTGGGGGACTTAAACCAGAAACATCAATGGGGGACCTTTCTGTGTGGAGTTTGCATGTTCTCCCCATGCATGTGTGGGTTCTCTCCGGGGTCTCCTGCTTCCTCCCACCATCCAAAAACAAGCTTCATAGGTTAATTGGCAACTCTAAATTGTCCTTAGGTGTGCATGTGAGTGTGCATGGGTGTGTGATTGTGGCCCTGCGACAGACTGGCGACCTGTCCAGGATGTCCCCTGCCTTCGCCCACCAGTGGCAGGGATAGGCTCCAGCAGCCCCGTGACCCCAAAAGAGACAAACGGAAGATGAATGTTGTGAAGGTTCAGTGGATTCTCTTATTGTGCATGAATTCCACATTAGAGGGGCATATTTATCTTAAGAATTTCTAGAATAAGAATTTGTTTGCTACTGCTTCACATTTGTATTAGCACCTCAGCTAAAAATAACTGTGGTTTTAATATTAATAACAACAACAATAATCAAACTTTTTGAAATATGTATTTGTGATCCTTTCATTTGTAATGACCTTCCATGGTTCTTATTTGCCACACTTTCAAAGTCTTCCACACCCACCTGCCCCCCATGTAAAATGTTCTAGCCCCGCCCCTGTAGTAGAGTCATTACGCTCCTTTGTCTTTCATGATTCAATAATTAGCTTAAAAGATCTTGTTTCAAATCTCAAAGTTTAAATCTTTGCGAAAAAAAAGGACCAGTATTATAAAATAAAGACACATCTCTGCTTGCAATCAAAGTTTTCTGTTGATTTGGCAAACTGAACGCATTCCGTACAGGAAACACGGCACGGAGGAGATTGATTGACAGTGGGCTGCAACCAATCAGGACACAGAACATTGTGAACTGTTGAGAAAATAAAAGCATGGAAAATTACACTGAAAGAATTAACAAAACAACCAGTCGGCGTACGGTAAAATGAGATAAAGCAAGATTAGATACCTTTTGTGGAACAACTTTCAGCTTTTTAAATTTGATATAAAAGAAGCTTTTTAACCTGGCAAATGATCATGTTTCTGCTTCTATTTCTACTCTCATTTATGTCTTTCTGTGTTTCACTGTGTTGTGTGGAGGTCAGGAGCTTGGTGTGTTTAATGATGTATTTCTTTTCTTTGTGAAGTCTTGTTTTTTTTAGTTTAAACAATGTTTTTATCCAGTAAAGAAGCACCTTATGAAACTAGGTATGAAAAGTGCTTTTTTGTTTGTTTTTGTTTAAAGTTGTTTTTGATGCTCAACAGAACCAAAAATTCTACAAATCCCTCCGTGTAACCTGAATGTTTCACAACTCCCCTCTAGAAAGCTCTCATTTCAGAAGCAGGTTTGGTCTGCAGCTGGAATCATGACTGGCGTTTACAGGCTTTCCTCCTGTCAACATTCAACATCTGATGTTAAACTCGTCCCTCCGTTAAGGTCTAAGCTTCTGCTTTTCTAAACTACTTATCTTTAACTCTCCCTTCATCCTTTGAAGGGTCACTGGGTTACTGGAGCCTATCCCAACTGTTTTAGTGGAAGGGGCAATATTTCACTAATCAACCAAAAGTGATTGGTGACAAACATGGCTTCCCCATGTTTGTGGAAGCCAGAGTGCTCTAAAGATGCATCAATGCGCGGGGAAACAACACTAAATATTGCAGTATTGTTTTTTTTTGTCGTTTCAGTGATACTTTCAATGGCATAAAACATGTTTCTATACTCCCTTTTGTTTGTCATGTGAAGCCCTTAAATATGCTCAGATATAAAGGTCTAAAATAACTTTCACAAATGCCAAAGTGTTGTTTATCCTTGCCATTTTCATTTCATCAAGAAGTTTTGGGGCATGTTTTCAGAACTCTTGGGTCTTGGCGAGCACTGGCGTGCAGAGCCGCTGAGGATCGCAGCCTTCTGCTGTGCGTCTGGGCGGCAGCAGCGCGGTTTGGCCTGGGTGGGATTACGCTGGGTGACAGAGCCTGTGGGGGTCCTGGCTACTGAAAGTCAGGCACAGTGGTGCTCTGACAGGACACAGGGGCCCCTGGGGGTCCCTTACAGGGAGCCTGGGGCATTGGAGGCCATGTCAGGGTGCTGATAAGAGGCGACAGACAATCTCAAGTGTTTAGACTAACATAGTGCTAGATGGTAGACGGTAGTACATGGTGGTACATTCCTGAACCTTAAGTCTTCAATAATGAAAAGCACAAGTTTGTTTTACAGGCATCTGATTAAAACCAAAACAGAAAAATCCTTTAATCTTTTCCTGCTACTTTTTACAAATATCTTTAGGTTTAACAGAAAAGCCCTGCAGGTAGAGCATAAAAGTCCAGTCTGCTGCCTCTGATATTGTTTTTACAAACATGGTGTGAATCTTGGTAGTAAAATTCAGCTTTGTGTTGTAACCTATAACAAGTATGTTTGTATATCAATGGACCCTCACTATAACACATCTCACCATTTCGTGAATTTTTTTTGCTCATTTTTTATTTTGACATAAGATTGTGTTCTGCGTTCTGATTGGATGTAGACCGTTGTCAATAGATTCCCTCCATGCTACGCCTCCTAAAAATTATTTATTGAGATTAGATGGTCTCCTTTTTTTTTACCTGTGGAGCCTCCAAGTGCATCTGAGGAAACGGCCTGAAAGGGAGCGCTGTTGACCCCTCTTTCCAGGAAAGAAAAGTTAGAAGAGAATGTCCAGCCAAGTCTCCCCAATAAAACATGTTTCTGTTTTACGACATTAAGGAAGGAGTGGACTTTGGGCCAAGAGGCGCCTCACACGGCTTATTAATGAACCTGGAAAAGGAAAGCGGGGCTCCTCTGTCTGCTAACTGTTTTCCTATATTCCTCTGCTCTAGCTTCCTTTAATCCAGTGTTATTATCTGACTTCTTGCATAAAATTCTTTACCGTACTACACTATGATAAATTGTTGGATTTACGGTCATTTCTCCAAAAGACTTCAGTATTTTCCGAAACACACATCCATCTTTGATTGTGAGGAGATCTTTGTTTTCATTCTATAATACTGGACTCATTTTTCTATGAAGGTCCAAACAATAGAAAAGTGTGAAAATGTTCGTGCCTGTCAAAGAAAAGGTTATAAAGTGTGAAGTGGAAAAAGATGAGTATCAGATTTGATCTATTCCAGGTTGTTTTAAGCAGGTAGCACTGCAATAAACTACTGCATTGTTGGTTAAACTTGTTGTTACAGTTGTGGCCGCATTTGCTTTCTTCGTTCTGTTTATTCTGTGTTTGCTTATTTTTTTTTGTATCAGAGTGGGACTTCTGTGTTTTGTGGATCTTTGTGTGTGTCTGATTATTTTCAGGTGTGGTGCTGGAAAGGGTGTGGCCTCCATTTGGACCCAAGCTGATGGAGGCAGCCTTCAAAAGCACCATGTGGACCTCCAGCAAGTGAGATGGGAGCTTGGCTGCAACCGGTCTCCACTGCAGCTTGGTGCTCTTCTCCATTTGTTTCAGTTTGTGTTGCACTTCGTAATTGTTTTGTTATAGTTTGGTTTGGTCTAGTTTTGTTTAAGTGAAGCTGTGGGGGTGAACTGCCATTTCCTTTAGTATGTGTTTTCCCTTTTCTTTTAGGTCTGGGCGGTATTCCAGAAAGCAGGTTATGCTAGCTCCCAGGGTAAGTTTGAGGCTAAGGAAGTTGATAACCTCAGCTTTCGTTTCCAGAAATGGAGGTATGTTTCATGGTATGTTAGGTTGCCACAGCAACTCATGCTCTGAGCATAACCTTGTCTGGAGCAGGTTTAGTTGAAGGTTAGTTTGTTTTCAGAGAGGTGCAGCAGCATGGCGTGTCCATTTGAAGATGATTTAGTGGATGAAGAAGCTCAGATAATACTTTTTCCACCGTGAGAGGATGATAAGACCACATATGGATGTTTAAAGATAAACTTTTTACTTTGATCTGACTTAATTATTTGCTTCAGTTAAGATAAATCATTGTTTTTGTTAAGTCAGCTTAAAAATAACACATAACTTTCAGACAGTTATTTTACTCTCATTCAAATTAATTAAATTAACTAGGTGTAACTTTGGTGCTGCTGTTAGATTGGCACCGCAAGGGATTGTGGGATACCATTCCCTTTGCCTGTCTGGACGGATTTGGGTTTAAGTGTGGGTTTTTGACCAAATATGTTTAGTCGTTTAGCTGTTTTACTGTGTTTTACCGAGTTATTTTGTCCTACTAGCTAAAGCCTAGTAGGGAGGAAGAGGATGATGAGTTTCTTTAGCACCCCTGCCAGCCAAACCTTTAATAAAATGTTGGAAAATTCTTAAATGAAAATATTCCCTTTAGGCAAATTGTTTCATTCTTTTCATTGTTTTAAAAATGAGAATATCTGCCGGCTCAAACTTAGACATATGAGAGTTCAAGAATTATAATGAATTAAGATGGAAAAAAGATTAATTGAATTGGAGTAATAAGACATTTAGTTAGATAAATATGTAAATTTGAGTTGTATAAACACTAATTAAGTTTTATAGACATAAGAAATTAGGTTAAATAAATTTAACTCAATTACTTGTTACCAATAGAAGTAATTCATTTAAGTTGGCAAAATTGGCTAAGTTACATAAAAAAAAATATATATATATATACGTCACAATGAAAATGGAAATAAGGTCAGAAACTCGTGCATTTACTTTGTCTGTTCCTCTACTACAAGCAGAAACTCTTTCTTTTGCTGATGATGCAGCCGTGTTACTTTTTTGATGGTCGTATAATCGTCATTCACCGTCATTAAAATCTCAGACTCCGTCTCACTGAAGTATAGCGTCTCTTTTTTTCTCCACACGTTTCCATGGTGACTCCGGAAATCGGCGATCCATTGAGAATGTCTTTATGTACTCGCCGTGCACGTGCATTAACCCAGGGTTACCAAGTCGAGCGTAATTACACTAACTCATATCCGGTCTTTTGGAACCGACATACCCAGAGTAAGCAAGTTCAGGCGGATTTCAGCCAGAGTTCAGGCTTAAAGTCAGGGTAGTTTAAACATGCTTCCTGGAATACCCCCCAGGTAAGATGTTTTCTGCGATTAAATAGGTTGGAGTTTTGTTTGTTACGTTGGCCTTGGTTCACCCTCAAGCCTTTTTGCTTCACTTTAAGTTCTTGTTGTTTGTTCTTTATTCCTTTGTAAACATTTGTGTTACTTTTTTTATGGAGACACTCTTTTGGTGTTTTTGTTAATTTAAGTTTGGTGACCAAACCACTGACTTTTATGTTATGCCCCTCCAAGTACCCCTAGACCTAAAAAGGGGTGTAACGCTTGTGGTTTAGTTTCTTAGTTGAAAAGTTAGCTGCAACCTCTGAAGGAAAGAAAGCAATATGGAAATGTTTACTGTACAGTAGATATATGAAGCCATCCCCCTGGCTTCCCCTGTGGTCTCCCTCCTCTTGTTTGCTTGCCTGCCATGCAGGCCTTATTAACTTCAGCCTCATTTCTCGCACTGCTTGGTGACCTTTAATTATAACAGGTATACTGCTGGGTCTTCACTGTGGTAACCCAATGCAACTGGCGCACAACAGAGCGGAGAGTAGACAACAGACGAACGCAAAGCTCTGTGAGGGGCTCACAAGGAGCGTGACCGACAGAGTCAGACCCTCGCCATCATACAGTGTCAGTTACTGATGATACTAGAGGGATTGTGTGCTATACTTGTTGCTCACATGCTCTTCCTGGTTAAACCAGAAAGAAGTGCATAAAACAGCGTTTAGGAAGTCTGCAGCCAAGCTGCCATGGGGGGGGGTTAATAAGAATTCCAACTCCCAGTGAAAATATTTGTCATTTAATTTTCAGGAATGCAAAAAAACAAATATTTTCTGTAATTACGATCCCAAGGAACCTTTGTTTTAGTCATTTTTTCCGACGTGGTCTACAGAGACAGTTGTCCTTTTACCTGATGTCCTCTGTCCTTAAAGTGACAAATGATGAATATTTGTGTCTCTGCACACCTACTGATAATCACCTCATCAACGACTAATGATGAACAGCACCTGCTGTACTTCTAATACATAAATGATGACACGTTATAAAAGTTACATGCCATTTTGTCTCTGAAGTATAAGAATTACCGAAGCTGATTTATTTGAACTTGAATGGACAGACATGAGGTTTTAAAGGATAAATTGTGTAAAGTTTTAATTCAAGACGACGTGTTCAAATCTACTGGCTAATCTAACTTTTAACAGACTAAAGAAAGTTCCTGTTGCATGACATCATTTTGCAATTTTGTTTCTTAAAGACAGTAAAAAATCAATGAAAAAGCATGGTTTCCACTATTATCCACAAAACTCAAAGCATTGAAAGCCAGAGCTTTCATAAAAGCATTCATCTGAGGCTCATCCAGGCCAGCTTCCTAAACCAGACCACCATTTCATAATGGAGTTGCTGAAGGTGACGACTCGAGACTAATTGCAAAACTTGCTGTGTGCTACTCCTTTTGACTTAAAAGAGAGCACACATCGCCACGCTTCAGGCCACAGCAACAAGTATTTGGGAAGCCTGCATTAAAAATCTTTAAAAACTTGAAAGCAGAAGTCAGATATGAAGACATAATGGAGCGTGACCTTCGCTTCAGCCAGCAGCTCTGGTTGATCTCTTGTCTGATGTTTTGTGCAGCGTGGCTGCAGCAGCTATGACATTTTGGAAATCGTTGCAAAGCTGAACCTCCTGTGGAGAGATTTGCCTTTTGTGAATATAATGAGAAAGTTTTGGCTTATGTGAGACCTCAGAATGAAAGACTAAACCCGGGTTATAATTGTGCCACAGCCAAAGATCTGTCCAGTCAGAGCCTCGCAGAAGTTTTGGCACACATTGGGGCGTTTGACAATCACATGACTTGTTAGCAGTGACGTAGGACTGACACCGACTTCAAATACTTCTTAAGAATTTAGCATGAAGGTTTCAAAAGGTTATTAGCTTAGAAATGTTTGGTTTAAAACAAACATAATAAGAGTTACAGAGCATAACTGTGATTCCACTTCAAATAAACCCTTAGTCACATGTGCTAGGGGCAGCCGTGGTGCAGGAGTAGAGCGGTCGACCGCATCCACCCTTAAGGGCAGTTGTGACGCAGAGTTGTGTGGAGCTCTGCCTGTTTTTTAAACACATTTTCACTTTGTTTTGACCTCGTCTTTGCTGTATTATTGGAATTATTACGTTTTGTTTTGTCTTTGCTTTATTTTGGGAATGATAGATTTTTACTTTATCATACACATTTGTTCCTTTTCTATAAAACAAAAACAGTTTGATATCAATTTATGCAGTAAAGCAAATGACAATCTTTATCACTCAGGAGTGACTCATATATGATTTTTTTTTCTTCTTTACTTTTCATTTCTTGGCTCTTGTGACTTTTACTCTGGAAAATACAACTACTGGTACTTAGGACTGAGTTTTATGTAAAGTTTCAGGTATATTGTGTAATATCTTGAAAGAAAACATCTGTCAAAAGGATTTATTCCATCTGAAAGTGTGGCGTATGTAAATGTGTGTTATACTTGGATAACGGTTTTTTGGAAGTATGTACACGGTTCAATTCTTATCCAACCTTTGATCCGATCAAAGATATTTTGCACATGCAACCGCACCTATTGACACAAAATAAGTGTATTATCAGGGCAAATTGTAAAGTGGGAAAAAATGCCTAAAAAGGCCCCAGTTTACTCAGGGTTAATGTCATACACTTGATCAAAAATGGCTCCATCGGTGCTCTGGCGATTACAAACTCTCTGATCTGTGTAAGGCTCTCAACAGGAGCACTGCTACACAGTTAACTAAACTCCCTGAGTTAAATCAGAGCCCTGGGATCTTCAACACCCTCAGTTCTCATTCATGTGAGGAGCTTCCATCCTGGACCTTGCAGTCACCTTGACCGGCGTTTGCCTTCTTCCCTTTTCTTCCTGCAACCTCCATCCCGCAGCCTTTGCCATGCAGCCACACCAGCCCCTCCCTGAAGCTATTTTGCTGGACTTTAATAGAAAACTCTGTTTTGACAGTGAAAGAGATAAATAGGGTTTTCAACATGACAGGAAATGTCAGGAGTCCTGTTACGATAAAAAATGTGCATCTCTCTTCAGTCCTGAGTGGGAGGATGTTGTTTACTCAAAGTCAATAGAGGTCCCGCTTCATGTCTTGATGTCGGTTGCCTGGCAGTGACAGACTAAGTGCAAGGATTCATTTGTATCGAGTAATCAAATGTCGTTAAACACATCTTTGCTAGGGTCGTTTTTCACTGACACTTTGGAGGCCATTCGTAAAAAAAAAAAGGCAAAACAAAAAACATGCTTCATCTTTCTCATTTTGGAAGAAAATAGAAGCGTGTCTCACTTTGCGTTAAATTCTAACCACAGCACAGATGTCCTAACCAGAGGATTTCTCTTTAATCCAAATTTAGAAAAAACGACCAAAAGTGCAGAAAATGGTCACTGAACACAGGAAGTCAGATTGACGCGCCGCCCCCTTTCTACCCCTTACAAAATCACAGACACACACACTTCCAAGCTGATCAGGCCGTGACACACGGTGGCAAAACGAAAGAGCAATGGAAGAAAATGTGTGGAGTGCTTTTTAACCGAAGCACTTCAAAACGTAAAAAATAATAAACAAAAAAAAAAATACTCCCTTAAGATCAAACTGAAGAGGAATAAGAGAAAATCAGCGAGCGTGTTCACACAGTATTAAACGTTTGTTCCTGCTTCGTTTGTCCTAAAGCAAACGTATTGTTAAAAAGTTACAACAGAATCATCTTGTCATTTTGTGTTCTTGAAGATAAATAATGTCATCCCATGCATTGCAAAATAACCAGTCCTGTCATAAATGAGCAAAAATACAAATGCTCACTTATGCACAAAACAAAATTAACCAGAAGCAGAACTTAAAGTACTGTGCAAAAAAGAAAACTGTTAATCACTTAACATTGCACCAACCTTCAGGCCTGGGACATGGTAGACACAAGCAGCAGCTTTGTTGTGTTAGAAGCAGAAGGGCCTGCAGTCCTGTTGCAATGTTATACGGTGCTGCTAATGCAAGCTGCAGATGTGATAATAAATGACATTTTTACTGCCAACTATCGGCACCTTCTTGTTGACGCCATGTGTCACCGTGACAAATGGTCCATCTTTTTCCGTCAGTTGGGATAAATGTGCGTGTTTGCTGCTTCTATCCTGAGCTGCACTCTGATTTCCCACGCTCTCCTACCAGCTTGCATTAGCATGTGCTTGCCTTATGTTAACTATGTTTCAGGCCTACATCCACTGACCTCAGGGATGGGGTGACATGCACTCGTTGGAAGGAGGGGTAAGGTATGGATGGGAGTCGGGAAGACAAGCACACACCTTCAGTGTGGGACACAGGCAAAGAGATCTCCATGCAAGCAGCAGACTGGGCCTTGCGGAAGGGCGGTCGGCCGGGGCCTCTGCGGGTAAGCCTTGGCCCCTCGGGACCCATCGGAATGCGAGGCTTTCCCGCGGAGCAGGGCTGGGAGGTGGGGCTAGTGCAATGTCCATTGACATGATCTGTAACAACGGCAAAGCATTATCAGTCGATGGACAGAGTGAAATCATTCAAATCTCAAAGACATTTTAATCCACTGCAGCAAAATCCATCTGCATAAGTCTAAAGAAGCAGTTTTTATAAAGAACAGCTTTTCTGAACTCACTCGGACAATATTCCTTTTTACTAATGTAGACAAATAATTACAGCAAATGGCCTATGAAGATGGAGGTTTGTGCAGTGCAGGATGAGGGATCTGGTTATTGAGAAGAAGTGATTACAGGTGAAAGGGAAAAGTGCATGACAAAGGCTGGAAAAGGGCATTAGGGTATGTGTGGGGAGGAGAAAGAGATGCTCAAAGAAAAGAACAATTTGTTCTATGACAAGAAGAAGAAAAGCAGGCCTGTTTTATGTCCATTTTTTTCTTTTCCTTGTATGAAACCAGAAACACATTTCAATTTTTTGTTTTTCAAGGCAGAAACATTTTGTGCGATTCCTGGAAGCTTGAAGTGAAGATCAAAGCTATAAAACCAACACTAACATCTGTCTTTTTAATTCCAATGCAAATGGGTAAAGCTGGAAGAGCTACAGTTTTTCTCTGCAGACGACGCCGGCATGAAAACATTTGTTGCTTCCTTCACATGGTTTCCCCTCGGGAGCAGCATTTGTTGATGGCTTTATGCTTTTTTTGTAGAGCTCATGTGGGATTAAGGGTGTGAGCACAATAATTAGTTTGCAACCCTATTAATGAAGCAATGAAAGAGGAGCAGGACTGTGCGACCTGGACAGACTCTGCCTTTCCTTTGTTACATTCAGGACATTTAACAAAGAAGAGGCCAACAAATGTAATTAATGGCCCTGTGATACCTTCACCGGGCCACTCTCATTCCTCCTTGTCTTGGGAAGCAGGAGTAAATAAAACAATGCCCTTTCCCTTGATGACAACCTTGAGGCAGTAAAAGCAAGGTTAAAAGCATTTGCGGCTGATAAAAAGGTCTGATGGAATTGCTTTTTTCTTTATGGGGGTTTGAAGAACCCGTTTTAATCGCTCTGATTACTTCTTTTTCTACAAATGAAAACCTCCACCTCTGGAAAACACCTTCACTTTGGGTTGAACCTACAAAAACCATCACAATTAGCTGCGGTTATTGAGGATAAGCAAGTACAGCAACTAAACCTTGAAATGACTAAATGTAGATTTGTGTTGTTGGATTTAAGTGCTACAAGTTAATTTACACATCAGTGAATTAGCTTTCTCTTGAAACTTTTACAGAAACACTAAAAAAAAAGGGTCAAAGCTTACGGTTAGCATCCCACTAGACTGTACGTCTTTTTAAGCTAAAAAAAGAAACACAACCACAACTAAATTGGGACCAATTTGTACTGGAATCTAAGTAAATCCATACAATAAGAAGAAATTTATGCTAAAATAAAATATTCATGTGTAAATAAGATCAAATTAGTCACATGCCAGAGTTCGTCCACATTCTGATCTTCGACTTCTTTGACATGTGTGAAAGCTCAGCTGAACCCTGATGTGGACCCAACAAGGAAACTGGTTGCCTTGAAAGCAGCAGCACGGTTCACTGTGAACTGCAGCATGCTTCACTTCAACGTAAACGCAGACTCTCTGAGGTCTAAATCCAGGAAAGGAATTGAGGGAAGTAGAGTGACCGTTCAATATGAGCAGGCGCCATCCCAGTTCAAACAGGCTAGTGCGACGTCTTCCAGGATAAAAGATATCCCAAGTCCAGCTAAGTGCCTCAACCAGGATGAATGAGACACAGGCATCTTTGTTTTTGACTTTGTTTTTTTCCAGGGAGTGTGATTTGCTTCAGTTTTTGATTGAGAATATGCCATGCTGAAGCAAATTGAAGTAACTGAGGTTCTTCATGCTGAATCTCCAGGACTATCCAAGAAATCAACACATTTCAAAAAGACCAGACATCAATGGCCAGAACCGGACGTCCTTGACCAGGACCCAAAGTCCCCCCATAACGCTCCAAAAATGTTATTTTAACCAAAATGTTTATTTTATTTTTATCATTCTGACCACTTTCTGCTTAGAGTTAGAAGGGCAAAAGTATTGGAAGGGTTAGGACAAGATGTATAATTTCAGCTTCCGGCCGATGATATCAGGCGCCCTCCAGGTCCTTCTCACAAACGTGTCTCAGATCTTTTTGCCATTTATGGACTTAAAAACTGAATTGCAATCATTTGTTTTTAGAATCTTTGAAATTCTTCCGACAATATTGGCCGTTTTTGCAAGTCACACAACAAGCCATACTGAAAACTCTGACAAAAATGGGTTTTGGTCATGACACCAAGTGAAATACTGCCTTATAATTGAGGGTAGCATTTTTTGAAGTTGACCATATGGTCAGAGGAAGAGCTGACGGTCTCTCAGAGCTCCCCACTGCTTTCATTTTTTCTCTTTTGTGAGCTTCCAAGAGGACATGCAGTATTCTAACAGCAGAGTACATGTTGTTCCCTGTTCTCTCTCCATTTCATCTGCTGGTCAAGAATAAATTAGACTCCTATTCAAATGGTTGTCACACAAATGATCCAATTTCAAAGTGAAGATGAAAAACTCGAGGGCCCCGCCCAGTTGATGTGCCGCACAATCACCAAGTTTCACAGCAGGAGGGGGGGCAGCGGGAAGCGTTCACTGAGCGTAATATTGGGTAATTTGAAGGATTAATGTGAAGCTGGGACAGAGCCTTGCTGTGACTCTGTGTTAATGTGGCATCACTGTCAAGTTTAAAAGTGTCCAAAAAACTGGAAAACAGCTTTTTTTAGAACCACACAAAGAATGTCACACATTGTAAACCCACGGAAACACAATCAACTGAAACTGAAATGTTCTCTTTAACGTTAAATCTTTTATTTTAGGTGTAGAACAGTTTTTGTGCCTGCTTTGCAGAAGAAAAGCAGGGGGGGGGGGATTAGGAGAGTCGGTGGGATAAAGGGGTTCCAGACACATTTAATGTTGTGAAAGCAGATGCTCAAAGAGTGGACAGTGTTTGAGAAAAAAAGGAGAGTAAAAGGGAAACCTCAGGCTGTGATGCGCACGCAGCAGTTAGAGATGCATGAGGACGCTCAGTATCTGTAATGCAGATGACTCAGTCATAATGGAAGAAAGACTGTTTGAGAGAAAAATGATCCAGTTATAATGGCAGAGGCAGTGGGTGATCCAAAACCGCAGAAAGGCTGTCAATGGAGGAAAGACTGAGCAAAAAACCAGAGGATGGTCCAATCGAGACGAAGCGATAGGGAAGCCTCAAGTATAAATATGGGCATGAGTTACAAATCACCTTTAGAAACACTTGCAAAATGTAGAAGAAAGAGACAGCTGATTAAATCAAAACACATTTAAAGCAGAAAATGGACAAAGACTTCAGGCTGACTGTCTCATGGGCTGGTTGAACAGGGAAATTTTGAGGAAAGTAAAAGTGGTAAACAACAAAGAAAACAACATAAAAGCCTAGAAAACATGTCAAAAGCATAAATTAATCAAATTCAAAGGAAAATCTAGTGAAAGCTGCTGGCTTTCGCCTACCGTACCAAGATCAGTCTTAAGATCTGTGGGCAGACTTAATTTTCTGCCGGGTCCCTTTACTGAAACAAAAGAATAGGAAACAAAGCACCAGTTAATCCCTTCAAACAAAGTGAAATAAATAAATAAAAGGCAGATAATCTATGGGGAAAAAAAATCCAAATAAATGCTCAAAAAGAAAACTGAGTCAAAATGAGCAACGAGCCAAAGCATGCAGATCGGTGCTTTTTGCATATTTCAAAAATGCATGCTCCATTCTCGCCCCAGGCCGGATCTTTACTGACATTCCTACCACTCAAATACAGGTTGTACATTTTCAAATCTTGCTTCTAGTACTAAATAATGGCTTGCAGATCTGCATCATCAGGTTCTCCGAGGCCTGGGACGTCTGAGATGGAGATACAAACAAATAAGGGCCAACACTACAAGGTGTTGCTTCAACGGCCACATTAAGACACTGAAGTCAACCAAAAGAATTCAGGGAAACATTTTGCAAGCATTTTGCAGTTGGTAGAGAACTGGAGAAGTTGAGCAGCTCAGTCTCAAAAATAAAAAAGGGAGAGAAAAAAATCTGTTGGTCCACATGGAGAAGTGTGGCAATAGAGGTACAAAAACTTTAAGGTGATAAGGTTTTGGATTATTTCTCGGTATGGAGCTGTGACTGACTTCAACCTCTATCCAACCATGTATGTATGATGCTTTATGCCTTAGTCACAACTGCCTTTATGGATGATATGGGCGGTCTGCGGGAAAAAAATAGTCAAACCTGTTCAGGACCGGTGCGAAATGTAAAAAAAATTGTTGACAACTTGGCGAGCCTCTAGGGCAAAAATGGTTGTGCTGTTTTTTTGTGATCATGAAAGAGGTTGTAGCGAACACTGATAGGGTAAGAATACATGCAGGCGCGTCGTACAAAGTTTTTGCGATCTTAACGGACTGTGTGATGAACCCGTTAGTGCTGTTCACCTGGTAACTGCTCGCTCCGTGTATACAGCCTGCCTATTAGAGTGTAGTTTGTGTGCGTTAACTTACGGGCACTGAAGTGTCACCTGCACACCCCCTTGCAGTATTTGTACCATACTAAAGACGCGTAGTGTGTAGCGTAACGCCAACATACAACAGCATCACCTATACGTCACAAGTGCATGCAACTTCCATTAGCCTTACAAATACTTCACGCTGCACTTACCACGCACATGACAATGGTACGTTCTATGTTCATGACCTGAAGATGCGACTGCTGCTCTGCACCCGCCACAGGCGTATGGGTGCATGTGACTAAGGCATATGATGTGATGACCTGCAGTGTCACATGACTGCTGAACCCTTAAAAGCGTTTTAAAGTATCCCAATTTAAACCCAGATATCTGCAGAAAATCATGTGCTGCCTGTATAATACACTAATATCACGTAACGCATGTACAGTGACAGCTTCATATAAAATGTGTGTTTGTGTTTGTTAATTTTTTGATGAGATTATTTTTGACTCTTTGTTGCTAAACTAAAGCTTCTCTGTCATGAGATTTTGGCTCTATGAGTTGTTTTATCACTTATAAATAAATAATTGCTTTGATTGATGGATGTTTACATGTGGAAGACAAAACTTTGATTTCATGACACATTTGTATTTTGACAGATCTAAAATGGGTCAAAGTTGAGTTTTCTTTCAGCAAAATGTTGATTTTTCAATAAAAAGAGTGGCTAGACCAGTTTTCCAGCCTTTACTCCCCGAGTTGGTAGAGAATCCTGAAACCATAACAGCAGAACATTATACTAAAACATCCTAATTCCATCTTCTATTATTTAAAAAACAAAAAAACAAAAACAAAATTTAGCCAATTTTTGAGGGTGAAGTTTGTAAATTTTTAGGTTAAAGCTGCTCATGTTTGTGTATTTTCATCACATCGATCAGCCGACGCCGCTGCAATAATGAACAAAATACCAGTAAATATGCTTTCATAAATCTATTACACATTGGCTGCACGAACTCTTCTCAGATGGTTTTAATCAAAGCAAACATAAAGCTATGTTGACAACGTTTCACGTTTTCCTGTTAGCAGATTCCTCCTGGGATTTTATTGATCGATATGTCCAAACAAGAAGGAAAAACAGAAGTGTTAGCATTCAATTTAAACAGGATTTGTGAAACCCATGTTGTAATGGATTTTGGTCTAAATATCTGAATGATTTGCAGTGAATTTTAATCACACTGAACCCTGAAACACTGAACAAAGCATTTATAAAATTATATGTCGTTCATTGCAGACCTGATTTCAAAAACCAACAAATAATGTCAGCCAGTAACTGTTTATAATCTTTGGGAATTTTAGGAGCTGCAGCTACATGAGCAGTTAGAAGGACTTGCATTTGTGACGTCAGCTCCCTGTTCATTAATACTCTAAAAATGTACAAACAGGCCTCAAACCTTCTCTTATTGCTCAGCTTTCTTACTCCGGCACGGCAGCAAGTAAACTGGATTCGTTAGGGCTTTGTTTTTGTTCTTATTATCTGCAAACAAAACTACTTTTCTTGGAAAAATGTTCAGTAATTTACTTCCACGTTAGACAATTAAAAATCCCCACCTGTCTTGGCTGTCTAAAGCTTAAAACTCTAATTCTTTCTTTTATCATAAAACATATTTTATCTAGACAAACAGACTTTCAGACGGACGACACAGCCCACAGTTCTCAATTTTCCTCTGAATCTTGCATGGGGAGTAGCATCTGACCAAATGATCATCCAGTTCTCAGGGCTGACATCACATATGGGGTTTCTACGGGACTAAAATGCACACACAGCAAGCATTAGTCATATTCATCAGCACCTGCTGCTGGCCTGTCTTTGGGTTTCATGCAGTTAGTTCAACACAAGACCAGGATGGATGTTAGCCGAGAGCACACCAAGAAAGGTTTATGGCATTATTGACACACAGCAAGAGACTCTGAGCCCTACAGCTCCTGAAACGAGCATTTTTATGACAACGATGAGCGATTCCAGAAGATAAAATCACAGAGAGTGAAGGACTGGAAGTACCAAATGAGAGAGGAGCAGTCCAGCCGGAACACACCCCCTTTTCCTCCTCCTGAGAGGACTGATTCACATTTTCAAACAGTGAACATAGGTTCTACAAACAAAGATCTGGCACACAGAAACACAGAAGGACCACAAACCGCCCTACAGTCATCTGCACTAAGCATGGAGCACATTCAAAAGGCAGCCACAGTAGTCCTGGCAACACAATCCCTGTAAGCTTGGTTACACTGTAAGCAACCTGGCTGATGGGTCATCGCATTGTGAGTCAAGGAGAAGGAAAGGCTCTAATTTGTATCGTCTGAATGCATCTACGTCATCGCTTCAGAATGATCATTTTAGTATGTTTTTTTTTTTAAAAGCAGCTGATTATTCCATAGTGGCCCTTTCTATGAAACTCTGGGAAAATTGGAGAACTTGTTGGGCTGAACATAACCTAAAAATACTCGGCCAGTCAAGAAACACGTGCTAAGGATTAGTGTCTTGCTGATAGTGTTGCTCACAGTGTGGAAGCAGAGACAGCATGCAGGGTGCAACGTTGAAACAACCAACAACAAAAAAAAGAAGTAAAACTCTTGGTTCCGCGTATCGTCACACAAGAACAACCACAAGCAGCTGTCCGTGGAAAGAGCCGAGCACGGAGTGTCATCCCTCCTCTTACCATTGTCCAGTAAGTAAAAGACTGGACCGCAGTGGCTGGCTCTCAGACTGGCCACAGGCTCTGGCAGCACGCGGGGGTCATTGTGGAGAGATGTTGGATAATGAACTGGAACAGGAGAGCCAACAGAACAGACAGACGTGTTTAAGGAAAACAGGAAGAGACAAGCATGTTGGATAAACTGAGGAGAAGAGAGACTTGCAGGTCAAAGAAAGGAAACAACTGAAGAGTATAAAAAAGGCAAAAAGTTGGTCCAGCAACAGCATGACACTCCCAAATGATCAGACTGCAGTTTAAAAACACAACTAATTTCTATGGCATGCATCCATCCATCTCTTTCTTTGGAGTTCCTGCACATTCGTTCATTCTGTCAACCCAGCAGCCACTGACACAAAGCAATGTCCCACACAACATTGAATGCTTCCTAAAACCTGAAACATTAAGAGCAACACAGCTGTCCCCACTTCTCAAACCTTCCAGCAAATTCATTAAGATCCAATAAATACTCCTTCAGATTGATTGGTTCAAATCCGATGAGTCATTCCTCTTCTTCCTCCCTCTGCTGTCATGCTTATTACGCCGACGCCTGTAAGGCGGCGGGACCGGTAGCCGTGTGCACCAGAACATCAGATCCCTGACAGCCGACAACTCCACAAACAACAGAACTCAGAACCTGCACGAGATTTTCCCAACCTAAATAGAGGGACAATGCTTCATCTGCATAAAACATGTGCAGCACTGGCTATAAGTCACACTATGCTGCTGTGCACCTGATATTACAGTTAAAGAATTGATATTTCTTTATAAGTCTAATTATTTTGCTACACATCTTTTTTCATGCCAGAAAGGTGAGAAGCAAATTAATCCTTGAAATTATTTTTTAAAAGCTAATACAATTAATGATATAGAAATTGTTCTGGATCATTTAGTAAATTAACCAATGAGTTCATTTTCCAGCATAAGAAAAGGACATATAAACATGTTATTTAATAGCTTTTTCCTGTTTAATATTTAGCTGCACAGCAGTTTCAGTTACCATGTCGCCCTGGGTGCCTGTGGCTAAAAATACCGCCGCGATCATGTCATTTTGTTAGTCCACCTTTCCATCTTAAAGTAAAGTAAGCCGTGCTGCAGCTGCATGGCTCTCACAGGAATACGGAACAACATAATTAAAGAAAACGGGGACACGTGTGGGGCATAACGACAAGAAAAGAACAATGACAAAAAGCAGACAAAAAAAGGACACGAGCCGGCAGTTATTGACACTCGTGGTGAAACGGGACGACGGCTGACGTTCCTAATAAGCTGTCTGCAGGCTGTATTTGGTTGTGAGCAGACACAGCACACCTGGGCTGCCAAGGATAGTCAGACAGGCTTTAATGACCGCAGAGGAGCATGGCAGTTGGTATTCAGCAAGTGGAAAAACAGCCACAAACAGGGGACACCTGTGCCACCTCATTTGACTGCAGGGATTACAGCTTTCAGCGTGTTTTGTACCACTCTTTAATTAACCCAGGGTTGTTTTTAAGCTGTAAAAAAACGGACCAAATCTTCAGGGACAAAGATTCCTACAGTCTTTTCAATCTAATCCCATTTAGACACTGCAAAAAAACCTGTGACACTGGTCTCCATTTTCCTCTTTTTCTGGGTAAATGTCACTCTGAAGTAGGTGCTTGTTAACACCTTGTCGTGCTTCACGTGCCCTCATGCTTTTTCTTCAACCTTTCATAATTCTTTACTTTTCAAATCTCTAATTGCACAAAGACAGGCCTGAGATGACACTAACCACCATGATCTCATTGGCCTTGCTGTGTTGAAAGGCACTCTGCCGTAACAGAAAGAATGTCTTATTCTTACCCCGCCCCTTCACGTCATTTGTTCAGAGGTATCAGTGGATAATACAGGCAGGAGAGCCAAGAGGGAAAAGGTTTGACAACACAGGAAACCAGGAAAATCCAACATTGCACTGAATTCCTGGCAAATTGGTTCTTGTTGTTGGTTTCGTTGGCAACTAAAACATAAAGGAAAACATCCCCTTCATATCTATAAAGTCAAATGCTTTTAAAAACGGATTTAATGAGAGCAGTTCAAGTGAAGGGTACCTGTAATTACAAACAACATTAATTCAAAAATACAACAAAGACCGGAAACTGAAAAGAAGCAATCAAACCGGGTTATGTGGTCATGGCAACTATCTTCACACTGAAAAGCACAGAATCTCATGACCTTTGCTACGATGAGTGAAAACTGAACACAGTACAATTAATTAAAGAGCAAAAAGATGACAAGAGCATTTGAGTGATGAATACTTGGTAACTTTTGGTATAGGTCCTTGATCTGCTACAAGTGGAATTCTGTACTGTTAGCTGAGGCTGTACTGACTGAGTAATCTATGAGGGTTATCTAAGATTTTGCGCTGCAGGATTGCATTTCCCAACTTCCCAATAAGACAAAAGACAGAATATAATTTGTACATCTGATATCTTACTTTTCTGATGGCTCCCTTTAAGGGTAGCACTTTCCCTAAACTCTAAGTCAGCTGTATGGGTGGTGTTAGGGATGTTTTGGCTCGTTGGGGATCGTAGAGAGGAGTGGCCACATCTTAAGGGCAGTGCAGGTGTGCATTGCTGTTCCCTTGAGGCCACCTTAAGGGACGTCATCAAAATGGAATGTACCATTGTCGTGCGGGTGGTGAGTGTACCATGAAGTATTTGTAAGGCTAATGTAAGTTGTACGCACTTCCGGGTGGTGCTGTCGTATAGTGTCTTTACACCGTACTCTAGTCAATATGGTGCGAGTACTAGTCCTCATTGACCAAGCGCAAACGCTGCATGCTCAGGGCGTTCAGGTGAAAAATTTTAAACGTAAACGCCTGCATCTCACTTCACCCTTACTTACCCCAGCGTGTCGTATATTTGTTGGCTACAACCTGCCGCCCGTAGTGAAAAAAAAATGTGCATGAACGTTTTCTCTCTAGAACAATCTTTGAGTTAGACTTGCCTACAACCGGATGGAGGCATTCTATCAGGTGCGACATTACACCGAGCTTCCCTCTTTATAACTGGTCTCTAAGGGAGAGCTGACAGAGAATGGCAGACTAACAGCACGGAGGCAAGTCGGTGTCCTTGGGACTCTGAGGGCTGCAACATGAAGGGAAATGGCTGTTGGCTTCTCCCCTTTCAAATAGTCCGAGGTGAGTGTTTACATTGCACTTATTTAAAGGCCTTGGCCTGTGAGGCCCAGGTGAATAGATTCTGACAAAACAGCAAACGGCAGAACCAAGCAGGGTTATCACTGTTACGACATGAGTGATGATGCTGCCTTTTACTCCGGCAGCAGGTAGCAGCAGTGTTCTTGGTGACCTGAACACTGAAACTACCCTTCTTTTTTGTCAGAATTCAAGTCATTTACTGCCGGCTGGCACCTAGAAAACTTTGTCCACCAACGGCACATCTGCCAGTCCAGTTGGTAATGGGAAAATCTATCAACAGCAAATTGAATTTGGAAAATAAAGAAAAACGCAGCAGCAGCCCATCACTTCCAATCGGGAAAACTGTATTTCCTCTTTCTTTTAACTTCATCATAAACTGTGATCCTGATTCAATTGTGTTTTCAGAGGTGAAGTGGTGTAAAAATATGTAGGGGGGAGGATTATAACTCCATCCTAAATTGTGGAAGATTTGATTCTGCAAAGTGTCTTGTTTTTATAAACACACATGAAATGCTCAGGTTTTCTGGTTGGCTTCCTCTGCTTTTTACACGTTTTAGCCTCTGTGCACCAACACACTTTAGCAACACTCAGCTAATCACATCGCTGCATCCGGGTGAGTAGATGTCAGTTAGTAGAGTGCTGCAGCACAACATTTAAACACCATTTCTACTCTTTTTTTGTGTCCTCTCCATAAATTTATTTCAAGTTAAAAGTCAACCTAAAGATTCTGTTACAGCCACAGTTTTAGGCTTTTATTTTACTAAACTGTAACAAATAAACCCTTGAAAATTAAAATATTAATATATTAATATGTGAGATTTTAAAAAAAGCAAAATTTTTCACAAACGTGGCTACTGTGATTGAACTGAAACAAAAAAATGTAGGAGAATCTGATACTTTTTTTAAAAACATAATCATTGAGGATGGTTTAAAAACTTGTTCCAGAATCTCATGGAGATATTCTTTATTGCATCTATCAAACTTGTTTGGGTTTAGGTTCGGATACGTAGCGGTCCAGCTGTTTTGACACATTTGAAAATAAGATTCTTTGAAATTTGACAGCAACAGTTGCAGCTCGGTCAGACTCAACAATACCTAAAATTAAATCTTACATTGACAACAGAGACAAGATACTGATGACCAAGATCTCTAAAGAACAAAGAAAATATTATCGGGAGGGAACCAGCCTGTTTGCCAATCAGTGAACAAAATTCATAAGTCCCTTCAAATAAAAGTGTCTGCCAAACTATCTGTAATACAACCGTCTTGATGTCTTGTATGCTTAAAATTAATTTTAGAACAAAAAAAGGGTCAAAAGGTCATTTCAGATCCAGTATTAAGTCGCCGTATAAATGATGACCTGATGGTCTCTGCTTATGCCACCAGTGGTTATGATGTTTGGTGGTGCAACCAATGCTGAGAATGAGAAATGTTCTCAAAAACTGATGCGTAAATATGCTTTAAAAGCTCAAATAAACTGATAGAATGCTGATTTGAATGACTGAGGAGCTCATGAGTAAAATATGTTACTTTTAAACAAATAAAAAGAAGATAAAGAAAAACATAAAAGCCATTGGATTATCTAATACAGAAAATAAAAAGGCTGTTAACTTTACTCAACTAAAATGAGCTGGAGATCAAACATAGCACAAAAAACCCCAAACATAAATGACATGATTATCCTGAGTTACAATGATAAAGCTTTTGCATACCAAGCAGCAAACACAAAATCCAAAACAAAACAGTCATTCAAGCTTCCAGAAAAATCTCCACTACCCAACCATCACATTCTCTGTTTTTTCTTCTTCTAGTATTTATTCAGCACCCAGTCGGTTTCATTGTTACATCACTGTACAGAAAAACATCTGATGATGTCCCACTATGGCCTGACTCATTCTGCAGCCTGTTTAGCAAAGGCTAAACAAATGAAGCGTATTAAAAACCAAATGATCCTTCTGGTCTTTCTACTCTATGAGATCAAACATACCCCATCAACATGTAAAAACACAGAAGGTGATCTCATCTTTATGCTTTCCTTTCATGATTTGCATTTCAGTTTAATGCAGTTAGAAACGTACAAACTCCTAGCTTTTTCTGGTGTCTTCCTGTTCTTTTGTCAGATACCAGATGTGCATTTCTCCAAAACTACACGCCATCCCATGGTGCAACACAAAAACCACAGAAAAAAAACACAGCGATACAACAGTTATGCCCAGTTCTCTTCTTTATAGATCTGTTTAGCCAACAGAAAAGCAGAAGAGCATCTTATAATATATTAAACATGCTAGAACATACATTTTTAAGCACTTCGGAGAGCACGGACATTTAAGCTTGGACTCAACGACGTCATGTTAGTTACTGCCACGCTTTGTCAGCTTTCTCGCTGCAGCTACCTGCTATTTTTTCAGTGTTGGTTCAAAGCAAACATGCAAATGCATAGACAAACTGAATCGGGAGGTGATAAGGGTTACTGCTCCTCTATCTTACCTTTGTGAAAATGTACAGTCATTACAGCATACAGGAACATGTGGGCAAGAGTGCCTTAGATATGCAATCCAGTTTCAGTGCAGAACAACAGCTGAACATAAGCTATCATCTCAAACAGCTACAGTCAAGACGCTCCGGGACAGGTGGGCTGACCCCAGCTAGTTAAAGTCAAATGAATCCCAGCAAAGGTAAAACATGCCAACAAGGACATGTATGCATACATGGAGGAGCTGTAGTGGATGAGTGCACACCAGTGCAAGTGAGGAGGTTACCTGAAGTGGGCGACTTGCTTCTGTCCATGTCGGTAGACTGCTGGTTGTCAGTGAGTTCAGTAAGGCCTGCAGCAGCCGAGAGGAGGGAGAAGCAGAACAGATAGTCAACCAGGAGACTACAGAACAGAAATCATCTGGACTCCAAAAGGAACACTCTTTAGGATGTCACCTTTGAGTTTTCAGGATGTTTCAACACAAGGACAGCCCCACAGAACTGCTTCAATTCAAATCTGTCCAGGTGCTTGCACATCCTTCTGTCACCGCATTTATTGATGAAAGATTGTCACATTTGGTTTTAACTGTTAAAAAAGGAGTTCTCCTGTCGATGAACTGTGGTAAGGACCGAGGAGTTCTGTACAAAAACATCCTTGGTCATTTGCCACAGTTTCATTTTTATTTGGATCTTTAATGTCTACATCAAGAGTTTTAGTTTGTTTTGTAAGCCAACCTGCAAGTCCACATCAATTCTGAAACTTTTAAATACTTGTGACGGACTGGTGTTGCTTTATTTAAGATGGTGAAAGGACATACTCCGCAACTTTTTCTACTTCTATCAGTCTTCAGGTGAATATCATGAAATATTGTACTGGCTCTTCCTTTAGAACTACCTTCCCCCCTGACCTCCAGATTCTGGACTCACGCCTTCTCTTCATCTCCAGTCTCAAAACTCACCTTTTTGGATTATACTCTTTCTGACTGCCTTTTTAAATCTTTAACTTGAAATTTGTGTTTCTTAAATTTGTGCTTTTATCCCTGTCTGGTGACCTTGAGTTCAGAGAAAGGCGACTTATAAATTAAATGTGTTATTATTATTATCAAAATGGTGACAGCACAGACACAGACTCAGACTACGAAACTCAAAAGACATTCCCTATAATTTGATGGTCATCATATTTGCGTTCAATATTCTTCGACTCTTTTGTGATTGCACTCTACGAAAAAGTCACAAATGGCACTTGTTGAAGCACTTAGCATGGTCACAAATGTGGTGGTTTGTGCTAAAAACTGCAAACAATCAGCAGAATCTAGTCTACAATATTTTACTGTAAAATAAGAAAAATGTGTTGAGCTATTTAAATTACAACAAAAGTAAACCAACATTTCTTTATCCTTCACAAGTCTTGGTCAAGTTGGAAGTCTGTTGAATTGTTAGAAACTCAATCTGTGAAACTTTTCCCCATCGTAAAAATAAAAAGTCAAATTGAACTTGGTTTTGTCTTCCTGAAGGGCTTTGTGTTACACCGTTTTATGATGTGAACGTTTGGGAATCAACCAGGTTGCACTAAAAAGCAAATAATTCTGCAGTTTTTAGTGCAAATCACACAAAAATCAAAAGGGCAAACACACAAACACAAAACAGATCAAACACAAGTCCAAACAGAATCATTTCAAGTCTGATCGCATGCATCAAGCACAGGCCATGAAGAAGTCCCAGATCCCTCCCATGTTGAAGAAGACTAACTTTAGAGTTACTAGAGGAACTTTATGAAATGCTGATATTTATCGTCTTTGGTCAGAATGCCGATTACTTATTGGGTTCCCTCTGTAGGAGTCATCACACTTTAGGTAGAGGTTTTCAATTTAATATGTCTATGTTGTCTACGTCTAAGGTTCTAAATGCTAATTTACGTTCAACAATTTATTCTGGCTGTACAACAGACCGAAAACTTTGAAAGGGACTGATTGAACATTTACTGGAGTTTGGAATCAAGAATTCCTTTGTAACCACTTACTAAAAGCCTTTTTTAGGCTCAGCCCATGGGCAAGGCTTTACTCACCCCAATGAATATACTTCAGTTAAAATATACATCACATGGAACATATAATATTTATAACTGCCTTCAGTTAACAGACTCCAGGAGTGACTCTCTTTCTGCTCAGGACATACTGTAGACATGACTGGAATAGCTATTCTTCATGGAGCAAAAAGGATGTTATGGGCTGCCATAACATCAGAAGCAATCATTATTCCAATCATCTCTTTGGTTTGTCACTTTACCATTGGTCTACATGCCTTCCCTGGCAAAACACTCACCCATAATCCCCCTCTTTTCTGCACACACACACACCGAATCCCAACAGCTTCAGTGATAGGAAGGCCAGACTTACTCTGATAGGATGTACGGATCCTTTTCTTTGAATCTGAATAAAAGTTAGACAGGCCGCGCATGCAAAACTCTGTCAGGCAGGCCCGCATGCCCACATCGGCAGCCACAGAGGAGGAGGAGGCAGGGTAGGGCAGAAAATATAGGATGGAAGACGGAGAGAGGTGAGATTATAAGGGCAGAAAGAAAGGGAGGAGAAGAAGAAGGTGACAAATCAGGGGGGTAAGGCAGAGGCAGATTAGCACAAAAACCGAGGAAAAAAATTGATGACACAAGGGAAAGAGTTTGAATGAAAAAGGGGAAAGATGGAACAGTGTTAAGAATTTTTGGGGAGGGAAAGCAGGGGGTGTTGAAGGGGAGAGAGAAGAATACACAGACTTAGAGTAGAAAAGAAAATGAGAGCAAGCAGCAACTGGGTTAGTGTCAGGGGAAGACAGACAAGAAATACCAGCTTCTCCGGCAAACCCCAGAAATGCTGAGTTGACTGGTAAAAAGTTCAAAAACTGCAGAAATACTTAAGCCTTAGTCACATTGTTTAGGATTTTTTTGCTTTGTTGGGACCCATGGAGGGTCATTGAGAGGAGCAGCAACACCTTAGGGGGAGCGTAGGTGCATCTTAAAGATCCCTTGAGGCTTGTATGACTACCTCAATCATGAAACTGGAAAGTACCATTGTCCAGCGTGTAGTAAGTGTATCGTGAAGTATTCGTAAGGATAATGGACGTTGCACGCACTTATGAAATGCAGGTGACGCTGTCGTACGGGGTTCTCACGCCACACTCTAACCGTTAGTAAGGTGCGAGTACTGGCTCCTTAACGACTGCAAACGAATACCGCACACAGTGGGTGTGCATGTGATCTGTAGGATGTCCACACAAACTACACCCTGACTGTCTCATTTCCTCATTTCTAACAGTCAAGAAGACCACAAGGAGCTGGCACTAACGGGTTCCTTGCACCTGTACGACACGCGTGCATCTCACCTACTCCACCCTTACTTACCCTTGAGTGTTGTGTTCACTGCGACCGGTCGACTGTAGAAAAAACGTGCATGAATATTTTTTTTTCTATACAGCTTCACAACCAGCGACCATGATATTTCGCACGGGCCACCAGCGTGCCACACACAGATTTAACCCTTTTTTCCTCGCAAACGGCCTGCATCCACCCATAAGGGCAGGTGTGACTAAGGCTTAAGAGATAAACCTCAGCAATGAACTAGATAAAACACTGCACTTTTCAAAATGACATTAAACTATGAGTAAGTCAACATGCAATAATAAAAAGCATGACTGGGATTTTGTAAATGTCCTTTATTAAGGAACAGATTCGGCAAATTTCTAAGCAAACTCATGATTAAAAAAATTGTATTTTCATATTTTATTTTATTTTTATGGCTTACATGACAGTGTGCATCATCATTAGGCAACTATACCCTGACATATTTTTAACATTCTTCTCATGGAAATCAGATTTTCTTTTTTTGCATAATGTAAACATTTTTAGAGCTAACAAAAAATGATAAAAAAAAACATTTTTTTCAGAAAAAGAAAATCTTAGGCCTTTTCTTTCTCAGTAAACACAGTGAACTGCCTGTTTTTGTCCGTTATGTTTAACTGACGCCTGACTTAACAAGTTAGATGTTATGGCAGCAGTTTACCAAATGAGAGAATGTAAGAATAACCTCTTATAGGACTTTTGCACACTAAAAACAGAACGATGGCAGTGTGCATTCATCTGGTGGAATCTGTCATTTAGTTTTATCTACTTTCTTTGACCAGTGTTAAGTTAAAAACTTAAAATTATTCTGCTCTTGGTTATATACCATTATTGCAAACTATTGTAAACGCTTTTAAGGATAACGTTAATAAAATCTCATAAAAACGAGAGTTGCCTAATAATTGTGCACACAAAATTATACACAAACACACATATCTGGGAACAGCTAAAAATGCATTTGAAAGGACAAAAAGCAACCTTCATAAAAGCACCTAAATTAGTTTTCCAACACTTGGTGTATTGACATTTTTGTATTACTTGGTGTGGACTGTAGATTATAAACCAATAGTGTGGAGACATAAGAAACATTTTTACTGTTTACTTCCATCTCAAATGTGACCTCCATGGCCCTGCATCTAAAGCCATTTAGTGAAGTCAATAACAATTCTGAAACAGCATATGTGAAAATATTGATCTCTAAAGGTCTCAACCATTCAGCTTTATTAAGATCCTGCTCTAAAGATAATTTGAAATGTTCTAAAATGAGTTCCTTGCACAGCTGTAAATAGCTGGTTAGGGTACGACCAATTAAATATTCATGTTTGTGTTATGGGGTTATATATCAATGTAACACCTTCTTTGCCTTTTGGCAGCCCCTTTTAGTGCCACATCTGCCTCCATCTAAGCCTCTCCTCTACATACTCCTGACTCACATCCTTTTACCTACATCATCACTGTTCCTCCTCTCAACGTGGCCAGACCATTTCCATCAGCTTCCCTGCATTTATCTCCAAAACACCTACCATGATCTGTTCCTCTGATAGATTTATTCCTGATCCTATCCATCCTGCTCTCTCCCATAGTGAGCAACAGTGTCTTGCTAAAACATCTCTAGTCACATATCACACCTTAAACCCACCTCCACCTGTTCCATCTTACTTGCACAGGCATCTCCACTTCTGTCCTACACACTCCGTTGTTCTGGACTGTTGACCTTAGGTTCTTACAGGCATCCACATTGTCACTGCTCCACTTGAGTTCCTCTTTGTCCTGATCTTCATTCCTCTTCTTTCCAGAGCAAACCTCCGCCTCTCCAGATGTTTCTACAGCTGCTCCCAGCTCTCACTACAAATCACAAAGTCATCTGCAAACATGATGGTCCACAGAGATTCCTGTCTAACCTCATCTGTCAGTCTGTCCATCACCATGAAAACAAGAAGGAGCTCAAATCTGATCCTTGATGCAGTCTTACCTCCACCTTCAACTCTCTCAAACACCTACAGAACATCTCACCACTGTCTTCCAGCTCTCATCATGTCCGGAAGAGCGCCAATGTTCTCCTCTGTCACTCCAGACTTCCTCATCCAAACCACAACTCCTCTCTCTGGATCCATTTATAGACTTTCTCAAAATCAACTAAGACCAAATGCAGCTCCTTCTGGCCTTCCCTGTTCCTCTCCAGCAGCATCTTCAAAGCAAATTCTGCATCTGTGGTTCTCTTTCTCTACATACAACCCCACTGTTGCTCTTTCCATCCACACCATAATAAATCGGCTTGAACCTGCTCTTGCTCTCTTTCCATACCGTCTCTTTAACTTTTGGGACATCCACCTTTCAAAGTCCCCACATTGAACATGCCCTCCTCCTTTCTTTTCCTAACCAACAGTAGTCAAATTCCCAGGTCAACAGTATCAGTGGTGGTCGTTGTTATCTTGGGCCCTGACTGATCTGGTTCCAAAGTTCTGTCTGTGCTTTGGATGATTGATCTGATGGATTTGACTTTGATATTAAATCAGATGCCCTTCCTGACACAACCATCCACATTTACCCAGACTTGGGCACACAAACATCCTAGATTGTACTGGTTTAATTGTGGTTTATCAGTGTAACATATGATGTTTGAATCATTTGCTTTAGAAGACATTTGCAGTCAAGACAAGCAGCAGAAAACAGGCAGACGGGGGTCAGGAAGTACAACAAGACCTCTGTGGCTTTTCACCAACAGATCTGGGCTCAAGCAGAACTATTAACAGTGCAAACAGTGAAACCAAATGGCAACATGCATAATAATGCCAATGTTGGATGAGATATGACCTTTTGACATGCACCTCATAACACGGTGTCAGGTGTTCTTGGGTTGTGTTATTGTGAAAGAGAAAAGGAGGAAACAGAAGAAGATATTCCACTTATTTCAGGCTGGCTCATTGGTGTTTTTTTTCTTTCTCATTAAATCTCAGAAGGTCCTCAAGAGATTTTAAACTGATTATTTTCCCATCTGTGCATGTTACAACTCATATGTGTAACCTGTAGTTCTATGTTTTCTAGAACATAGAAAAATCCAACAAAAAGGCTTGGTCTACAAACTTTTATCTTGGTCTCATTATAATTAAAAATAAAAATGCCTGAAAGATCATAGAAAAACAGACAGAAAGAGCGAGGATAGAAAGAGATGGAAGGAAACTGTAGTGTGTATGTGCTTTTTCAAACCTTTGTGTAAAGAGGCGCATCGGCGTGTGAGACTATGAGTGCTACCTGAGGTGGACTGCCTGTTCCTGCGCGGGGAACGGGTAAGGCGTTGGTAGGGATCGGTGGCCCCGTATAGATCCAGTGTGGAGATACACAACAGCACTGTCTTCTGCAAGTAGTCCACCACTGCCAGACCATTGCAGTTCCCAAACGCCAAGCTGGACACGCACACAAGGGCAGAATTTGTCGTCACACTAACACATCAACACAGTTTTACCATCTGTGTTCTGCTCGTTTCCACACTAAAAAGTAGAGACCACATAGAAACTGTTGTAGTTAAAGTCCTATTTGCTGTCACGACTGACTGTATAAGAGAACTGGACAGAGTGACCTGCTGGCTCCAAGAATCCAAAATCCCGAAAACTTCTATACAGACATAAACCACTGTTACTCAGTCATTGTATTTTTCAAAACAACCTTTCTTGCGCTGATAGCTTTTATTAACATATTCTTGGTGTAGTGCAAGTTATTCAAGTTAAAAACTGGCCAATCAGACACTTCAATAAAAGTGGGTGGTGTCACGTTAAACATTTTAAGCGTTTGATTAACAGATTGTCCTGAGCCTGCTTATTGTGGAAAGTAAATGAAGTCTTCTAACCCTCCTGACTGGAGAGAGTGGTTGTCATAGAAATGTGGACTCAGACCGACTCACACCAATCACTACATACTGATGACGTCTGGTTCCAACGCGGCGGTGGCCGTATCGCAGTAAAAGGGCAACTGAATTGACTTACATTTTTTTTACCGGACACAAGTCATTTTCCATGGCTAACTTCACACTTGGCTTGTCCAGTTCTCTTAAACTGAACAAATTTAAGAGTCACCCCCCCCCCCCCCCCCCCCCCCCCATTCCAACCCCTTAATGCCAAGTGTCAATAAAGGAGGTATTGGGTCTCATTTTAGAGTCTTTGCCATTACCCATCTGTGGATTTAAATTTACAAGCTCTCAGCCTCATTTCAGACACTTGGCCACTACATGGTAGGCCAATGGCCAGTGGTCAATTTATTGCAATTTGATAGTCTTTTGCTTGTTAAAAACGTCCCTGTCCCTAAACCTAAGAATAATTAGATTTTTTTTTTTACTTACACCCATGAAACCTAACGTAAAAGTAGCTACAAATAAAGCTGTTTCCAAACTGAGAAACTGCTAATTACAAGGAAACATGTACAAATACTCAACCCTAATTATGACTTAAAGTGATTATTTCTTCTGAAATGTTTTGATTCACAGTTTAGAGCTATAAAAACAAACTTTAGCTCATTACAAATCGGATCACTAATGCTAGCTTAAATAATTAATTTTTTTTAATCATTTAAGTAATTAAAAATAATATCTCTTTTGAAGAAATTGATAATTGACCCATTGTTGCTGCTCATGCTGTAAATGCTCAGACGGCTGATAGACAGAATGGATCTGCTGACTTACAGGCCATATGCAGAGTTGATGTCCAAGCTCGTAATCTGTTGAGGAGGTTCTCCATCCACCCACAGCAACTGGATGACCAGCTCAGACTGGTAGCCAGGAGGGACTCGGACGACTCGGTCCTTCACCCTTGAACAATCAGGATAGAATTTTACATGCGACCCATACATTTGATATTATAATTGCTCACTTCATACTTTTATTGTGAAAATAATTCATGAGAGCAAAGAAGTCTTGACTGATGAAAAGCAGTAGAGATTTTACAGTTTGTATGTACACCTCTGTGCTAATCAGATAAGGAAGCGTCAAAATGTTAATAAAAAAGATTTGACTGCAAACTGGTGAATGTTAAGTCAATCTGGGTTTGCAAGCCAATAAGACGCGTCGTAAAAGAAAAGGGCTGTATCTGTTCTTTGAAGTGAAAGTTTGGAAAGCTTTCTGGGGGTCTTACTTGAGGCAGGGGATGCTGTCTTTGGCACCCTCGGGGGTCCTGCTACCAGGACTAACTGGGTGTTGATGGTGGGGCTGGGGTGAGTGGGGGCCCGGCTCTGAGAAGCAGGGATTGTTTTCATTTTCTGACGGAGTGATGATGTCCTCTGAGTCGCACTGCAAGCGCACCTCTAGTGACTGAAGATGAGGGGAGGACCGAAACATGCACAAGTTTCTATCAACGTCAGCAACTTTACATTCCGCAAAGAAGAAATTGCTCCGTAGGGACAAACTGTAACTCACCACTATCTGAGTGTTGGAATCATATTTGCTGAAGCGGTACAGAATGATGTGGGCTGAGATGCCAACCACACAGAAGATGCGGCTTTGAGGGCACCAGCTGACCATCTGAACAGCGAAAGGGTCTTCCTCCACCAACTCGGCAGCCCGGCCCTCACCGGGCTTCGGCTTTTCAAACACTTTGGAGGTCTTCAGCTTGTACAACATCTGCAGCGTGACTGTTCAGGCACATTTGGGAACATACTCTTTTATGAGGAAAGCACTTTCTATTTCTTAAACTAAAACTTGTGTGCAAAGGAGACATCCTTAAGAGTAATGTGCCTGATTTGGTTTGACAAAACCAACAGCATTTCAACATTTACAGAATATCTGTCCGTAGCATGGCAACATGTTGATTTCCACTTTAATGTACAGTGTGTTTGACTGCAGTCATGTTAAGGTGCCACATTAATTTAAAAGATTGAACTTGAACTTTGCAAAAACAAATGTAGAAAACAGATCAAAGTGGCACACAAGTAATCAGTAAATTCAGGAGTTTTAGCAAGACTATTGCACGGGACTAAGTTTAAGCAAAGTTATATTTATAATGTTTGTCATGAAAAACGAAATTGAGATCATGTTGACTTCCTGTGTCATTTTGAGGAAATCTGTAGGCTCTGATAAGAAAGCAGAAGCTGGCATGAGTCACAGTCAATGTCTACTAGGTGTGGTTAGAAAAATATCTGAAAGAATCCTTGAGTTTGAAAAAAAAGTCTATCGACAGTCATTTAGGTGGAGAAACTGCATCTGGGCCTCAGATCACATAAACAAGGAGATAAGAACTGAAGACTTACATGCCGATGCGTCCCAAAACTTCACGGATCCATCAGCATGACTGGAAAACCACACAACAGTTAAGAGTTTAGAGAAGGCAAACAGATATTTAGACGTAGTTGCATGTTTTAACACCAAATAACTAGTGATACAGATGTTAGAAATGTTATATGTTTCTTAGACTACTTTTTCAAATGGCTTGAATTTACAGCCAACACATCCTACCAGCTCAGACTGCTTAATTTAATCATAGGCATGAAAATCGGCATATTTCAAGCGTTTTTCTCAGTGTGTTCTCCGCAGAAAATATTGCCACATCAGAGCGGCTCAACCAGGCTGCTGCTGATTTCTGTGAGTTTCATTCCGATGAGGAAGACACCACCTGCTGTGCAAGCTTCAGAGCACATTAACATCATCGTCGACCCCTTACACCGCAGCACGGTCCTCCGCGGCCCCCTCCTGAGGTTTGAAAGGTCTCAAATCATACTTCTAAGTACCAACAATTCAAAGTATAAATCACAGCCATCTGGTCCTGCCACAATGATAATGGCTTGCAAAGACACTATTGTGGACTTTTTCTCAGAAACTTGATCCTTCCAGCTGCTTGGACCCATTTCAACACATTTTCGGCTGACCTACCCTGTAATGATGATCTCAGGATAGGTGTGGGATCCTAATGTCCATGATCCTCCAGTGACCGGCCACTCCTGACACAGTGACAGAGAGAGGCCTGGTTATTTATACTATCATTACTTTGTTTCTTTTTTTCCTTTTATGTCTTTGTTCAGAAACTCACAATGCCACGAAAGTAACACGAAAGTAAACTGGCTAAAATGAGAAATGAGGATCAAAACCAATCACTGGCTTGGGTTTGGTAGCTTTATTTTGTGAGAAAGGTTACCATCAAAATTCAGAAAACATAAGGCTTTAGAGGTAGAGTTCAGGTTTGTCCCCAAAAGATCAGAAAGAATTTACATTTAGGTGTATGAACATTGTTGGCACTTGCTTATGTGGGCTTTTAAACAGAAATGATTCACAAAAAACAGTCCCAAAGCAGATTTATAAATATATATATATATATATATATATATATATATATATATATATATATATATATATATATATATATATATATATATATATATATATATATATATATATATATATGTGTGTGTTTTTGCCTCCTACCTTCTGGCTGTAGCCTGTCTTTTTGTGTTTGGCTCCTATAGAGTACAGAATGGGTATAATGTCTGGTGGGCAATCTGCAAAATAGGCTGTGCAGGTAACTGGAGACTCATGGACGTCCATGGGATAAGGATTTTCAAACACAGGGAAGCTGGAAGATAAAGTATGAGGATGGAATAAATAAGTGAATGTCTATACATATGCACATGGATGAGAAACCTCTTTTTAAGAGGCTGACAGGTGAGCAGTCAGTCAGGAGAATTCATTCCAACTTCAGGCATAATTTTCATGTCTATGCCGGAATCATCTTAAAGACCCACTGTGATGAAAATTTCTGTTTTTAACATGTTCTTGTGGCATTTTTCTGATGATGGGGGACATATATTAAAAAGTCCATATCATGCTTTTTTTTAAGCCTTTTAGAGTAAACTATATCTATGTTTATGAAAGTATATAACCTTTGGCACCCTAAAGAACACCTATTTATGAAAAAGTTATTTTCGCACCTCATTTTTCTACCAGAATGTGAGACGACTCGATCTCTGAAGCACCACCTTTCATAATCATAATCAAAAGACCATAAAAATAATCAGAAAAAGATCAAAATATGATCGGAGTTGGACTTTAAAACAAGACATAACATTCCATTTCCAGAGTTGAAAACAAATCTTCCAGATTTTTTATATTCTTTGTGTTTTGTTCTCCTCATCAGGCAGTGATGGAAGTCTGTGAGTAAAACAGTGAAACACATACTTGCTCTGCGTCAGATCCACTACGATCAAGTCCTTCTCCAGCAGGACCACCACTGCATACGGATCCTGGACCTCTGCAAAGTACAAAACCCGTCAGATTGATCTGCACAAAAATCATAAGAGTGGTCTGTCCACGTTTAAACCGGATGTCAGCAAAAAAGGAACAAAGTCATCACAAAAGGGTCCAGGGTAAACAATCTGGCTTATTATTTAAAAGAATTTCATCATGTATGAAAATGTACTTAAAACTGTCAGATGAAAACATGCGATTGGAGCGCTTTCACTCTGTGGTTCACCTTAAACCTTAAAGAAAAAGGAAAATCATAAATCATCAGTTTATTATTCGACAAAACTCTTCCAAACTACGACTGGCAGTCTTTAAAAAGATAAATTCATAAAAAGCAAATATGTACTGTATATTGGAAACCTTAAGGTTCACAGATTTATCTATCACATAAAAAGTGAACAAACTCAAAGCTAAAATGATTTCTGCTGCGTTTATGTTCAGTTGTCAAATTGTTAATCTAGGTTCTAGCTTTATATATTCCTGAATGACAAAATTAGGATTCGAGTAAATAACCACGGCATGGTTAATGATGTGTCAGAAACCACCTGGATCTCTGGAGTTTACATGCGATCCAGTAGGGGAGAAAACATGTTTACTGAACAATTCAAATCAATTCAGTTTATTTATAAAGCCCCAATTTGCAATCGAGGTTGTCTCAAGGCGCTCCACGAGAAAAGCGCGAAAAATCCAACCAAGAAAAATTCAAATTTATTACAACTGTTTTGTCAAATGTATTCTAAATAATTCAAGCTCTTGTCTATTGGGCTCTGATCAGACAAGACAGTGTTGGAGGTGAACAATAGATCAAGGCAGAGATTTTTCAGTAAAATCTTCCACACAGAACATAGAGGTCAGACAAAAATAGAGGGACTCTGAGACAACCTTAACCTAAACAGCTACATTTACCATCATGCTGTGCAGAAAATCTAATGTAGATGCCTAATGTAGTGTCAGGGCAGTAAAGGACCAAACTGGTTTACAGTGGGGCAAAAAGTATTTATTCAGCCACCACTTTTGCAAGTTCTCTAATTTAAAAAGATGAGAGAGGCCTGTTATCCTCGTCATAGGTAAACCTAAACTATGAGAGACAAAATGAGATAAAAATCCAGGAAATCACAATGCCTGATTTTTACAGAATTTATTTGTAAATTATGGTGGAAAATAAGTATTTTGTCACTTAAAAAACAAGCAGGATTTCTATCTCTCACAGACCTGTAACTTCATCTGTAAGAGGATCCTCTATCCACTCATTACCTGTATTAATGACACCTGTTTGAACTGGTTATCTATAGAAAAGACACCTGTCCACAACCTCAAACAGTCACAGTCCAAACTCCACTATAGCCAAGACCAAAGAGCTGTCTAAGGACACCAGAAACACAATTATTGACCTGCACCAGGCTGGGAAGACTGAAACTGCAATAGGTTAGCAGGGAAGAAATCAACAGTGGGAGCAATTATTAGGAAGTGGAAGACTAAAGTAACAAAGGCCACCTACCATCAGTAACACACTACACCAACAGGGACTCGAACCCTGCAGGGCCAGACGTGTCCCCCTGCTAAGGCCAGTGCATGTGCAGGCCTGTCTAAATCTGCTAGAGAGGGTTGGGAGAATGTCCAATGGTCTGATGAAACCAAAATAGAACTTTTTGATAGGAACTCTACTCAATGTGTTTGGAGGAGAAAAATGCAGAGTTGCATCCAAAGAACACCAGACCTACTGTAACAGAAACCAGGATGACTGATCAGTGTTAAAAAAAAAAAAGGGGGTATGGTCAGATTTGGAGTGAAATCATCAGGGGGGCTCATTACGTCAATCACGATCGATAGAGAAGGCGGAACATAAAAATAACCCAAAAAATAAATATATATATTTTTTTAAATTGCCGTCAGCGAAAGGCAATGGCCAGTGGCAGTGGTTCGCTGTGTATATATATATATATATATATATATATATATATATATATATATATATATATATATATATATGGCTGGCTGGTCTCTCTGAGAAAAGAACACAGCAACCTCCCTGAACAGAATTCAGTAACCATCACAGTGGCAGACATCCAAGAAAGAGTCTCAGGTATGAAGAACTGGACAGCACCGGGCCCTGACATGATACATGCCTACTGGCTAAAGAAGCTTACCACACTCCACGAACGCCTGGCAGCACAAATGAACCAGCTGCTAAGAGATGGGACTCACCCCGAATGGCTAACGGAAGGGCGAACGATCCTGATCCAGAAGGATCCCTCAAAGGGTGCAGTCCCATCCAACTACCGGCCAATAACCTGTCTCTCCACAACATGGAAGCTCATGTCAGGCATCATTGCAACCAAGATAAATAGGCACATGGATCAATACATGAGCAACACACAGAAGGGCATTGGTAGAGACTCCAGAGGAGCCAAACACCAACTCCTGGTCGACAGAACAGTCGCCCAAGACTGCAGGTCACGACACACCAACCTGTGCACAGCCTGGATTGATTACAAGAAGGCCTATGACTCAATGCCACACACATGGATCACTGAATGCTTGGAGTTGTACAACATCAACAGGACTCTAAGAGCCTTCATAGGAAACTCAATGAAGCTGTGGAAAACCACCCTTGAAGCCAATGGGAAACCACTTGCACAAGTGTCCATCAAATGTGGGATGTATCAAGGTGATGCTCTGTCCCCACTGCTGTTCTGCATAGGTCTGAACCCCCTCAGCCAAATAATCAACAAGACTGGCTATGGATACCGACTCAGAAATGGGGCCAACATCAGTCACCTCCTCTACATGGATGACATCAAGCTATATGCTAAGAGCGAGCGTGACATTGACTCCCTGATCCACACCACCAGGATCTACAGTAATGACATTGGGATGTCATTCGGGCTCGAGAAATGCAGCCGGATGGTGACAAAGAGAGGCAAGGTAGTCCACACAGGGGGGGTCTCACTCCCAGAAGGAACAATAGCAGACATTGAGGACAGTTACAAGTACCTTGGAATTCCCCAGGCAAATGGCAACCTGGAGCAGGCAACAAGGAAAGCTGCAACAGCTAAGTACCTTCAACGAGTAAGGCAAGTCCTGAAAAGCCAGCTCAATGGCAAGAACAAGACCCGGGCAATAAACAGCTATGCACTGCCAGTTATCAGATACCCTGCAGGAATAATAAGATGGCCAAAGGAAGAGATACAGACCATGGATGTTAAAACACGGAAGCTCCTCACCATGCATGGAGGGTTCCATCCCAAATCCAGCACCCTGAGACTGTATGCTAGCCGCAAGGAAGGAGGCCGAGGACTAGTGAGCGTAGAAGCCACTATCCAGGATGAAACATCCAAGATGCATGAATACATCAAGCTCAAGGCCCCAACTGACAGTGTGCTCAGTGAATGTCTCAGGCAATGGAGAGCAGAGGATACAGTGCTGGAAGACAGATCCTCATGGGAGGACAAACCCCTCCATGGGATGTACCACCGGACGATAACTGAAGTGGCTGATATCAAGAAGTCCTACCAATGGCTAGAAAGGGCTGGCCTACAAGACAGCACTGAAGCACTCATCCTGGCAGCTCAGGAACAAGCCTTGAGCACCAGAGCGATAGAGGCTCAGATCTACCACACCAGACAAGACCCAAGGTGTAGGCTGTGCAAAGAGGCGCCTGAAACAATCCAGCACATAACTGCAGGGTGTAAGATGCTGGCAGGTAAAGCATACATGGAGCGGCACAATCAAGTGGCTGGAATAATATACAGGAATATGTGTGCAGAATATGGACTGGAAACCCCAAGGTCAAAATGGGAAACACCTCCGAAGGTAGTAGAGAATGAGAGGGCAAAGATCCTGTGGGACTTCCAGATCCAGACTGATAGGATGGTAATGGCGAACCAACCAGACATCGTAGTGGTGGATAAAGAACAGAGGAAAGCCGTTGTGGTGGATGTGGCAGTGCCAAGCGATGGGAACATCAGGAAGAAGGAACATGAGAAACTGGAGAAATACCAGGGACTCAGAGAAGAACTGGAGAAAGCCTGGAAAGTGAAGGTGACGGTGGTGCCTGTGGTAATTGGAGCACTCGGGGCAGTAACCCCCAAGCTTGAGGAGTGGCTACAACAGATACCTGGAAAGACCTCAGACCTCTCAGTCCAGAAAAGCGCAGTGCTAGGAACAGCTAAGATACTGCGCAGGACCCTCAAGCTCCCAGGCCTCTGGTAGAGGACCCGAGCTTGGAGGAGAAACCACCCGCGGAGGGTGAGAGAGGCGTTTTTTTTTTCGTTTTTATATATATATATAGACCTTCGTCCCCCCAAGTCTGGACTTGGGGGGACAGCCCCAGCCGCGGGGAATATATATATATATATATATATATGAAACATACTTCCAACCCACCCCGTTCTTAACATCCAGCTTCAATGAGCGCTTCAAAAATGAATAATGAAAGGATTTTCCTACACCTCCTTATAAAAAATTTTCATACAAAAGGGGCCCCCATGTATTGCTTTTCATGGAGGACCAACGAGCTTAAAAATAAATCAGTATGAATTAAACCCGAACCAGATAGACATGAGCACTGCGTTCTAAACTGCATCTGTCTCTTGTCTTGTTTGGTTCCATGTTGGAACAGATCAGTCATTTCATGGAGCTTTATTGTTAAAGACTTGTGGAAACAAAGCCTCTCTGTCTGCAGATATGCAGAGGAAAATCAAAAACAAATGTTCTGACTCACCATTGATGTATGGAGTTTCACAGAGAACCATGAACTCCACGATGGGATAGTCCATCTCCAGAACAGTGATGGCTTTACCGTGCATAATGGTTAATGTGGGTCGTCGTCCCGCTTTGTCATAGGAGAGACCCCCAGAGAAGATAACAAATGGTTCGCTGTTGTGAAGGATGAGTGACGTTAAGTCAGTAAAAGTTTGCAGAGAACATTTTTCTGTTTTAAAAAATTATTAGGAGTTAAAAATAAGAAAAGAGAAAACAAAGATGCGTTCTCAAAGAAAAGAAAGGTGGATGACAGTATTTAATCTTAGAAACAAACAATATTCTATTTTTCATCATAATACCGTCAGAATTATTCATGTGGCATAGTCTTTTTAGAAATTCAAATTTTAGAACTACACACCTGCTCCTGGAGGTCTTGTACTCCACCTTAAGAATGGGTTTACACGACTCCTTTCTTCCATCTTTTTGTATCTTTCCTGTTGGAGAACAAAACACATTTTGAATGTTGGTCATATAACTTTACATATTTTACTGCACCGTTGTATTTTGTTAGGAGTAACGAATAATCTGGTTCATAAATGAATGGTCGTTGTGCAGAGGTAGAGCCTTTGGCCTCTAATCTGAACATCGCAGGTTCAGTTCCCGACTTATCAGCCCGCGTGTCGGACACACTGAACTTCACATAGCTCCTGGTGGTTACAGATTGTCGCCAATGTTTGGCAGTGGAACCGCCATCAGAGTGTGAATGTGTGTGTGTGCATGTATAAATGAGACTATAAAGCTCTTTGTTCCTTAAAACAAGGTAGAAAAGCGCCATATCCTCCTGACCATCAGGAAAAAGAAAAGTCAAGTGACATATTTAGCACTAAAATGTTTTTGTAACTCCACCAAAAACTCTTCCTGAAGCCCCACCCCTTCACAATTGGCATCATTGAAAGCCTCAAATGTTCTCTGCAGATCCCATAAGGAGTTCATTCAGTAGAATGCAGTCGGTGGGAAATGTTTAGGTTTGGAAGTGTTTTCTACAGACGACACATTTGCATTGCAGTCAGGACGTAAGTGCATGTCACTGTTTGTCGTTTACCCTTCGGGTTATCACTTTAGGGGTCACACAGGTGATTTGGGAGAGAGTTTTTACCCTTCCTTGCCCTTCCTGACACAACCCTGTATTTTCAAGGCACAGGGAGATCCAGATGGGCGGCAGCGCCAACAGGTCTTGCCTGAGACCACTGGTTTTTGAATTAGGTTAAAAAACCCAGGATTCGTGTGTGACAATCCTTCACCCAACCGACTGAGCTATCCAGCCACTACACCATGTACCGTTTATGTCATTTTGTGGGAAAATCAAATATAAAAAAAAAATAAGGCAAACTGATTTTTACGGGTCTTTTGATTATATATTAAGAAATATGTTCTACATAAAATCTCAGCCTTAAATATGATTGATCGGAATTTTGGGGATAGTTGAAAATATGTTTTATTGTTAAGAAAACACTTGATGGTACTGTTTAGGAGTTTATTTGCTTTTAAACCAGACAAGTCCAAAGTCCACCCCGTGTTCAGATTTCCACTGACCCCCAAAGGCCCCTGCCATAAAACTGCTAAAAAAAAACTTGGCACAAAACCTTTACAATAATGACATAAATTATCTAGAAATGACACATAAACTTTTATTTTCTCCTCTATTAATTAGTAGTTAATCCTTTAATAGATACCAAAATTGTGTTGTACGGGTATTGCGATACCTTGGTATCGATACTCCTTTCACTAGTTTCTGAAGATTTGAGGGAGTTCTGATAAAAACTCTCAACCTGCTGCTAATTCAGGAAGTAGAAAAGATATGAAAATGAAGTTGACATATTATTCTCAAATAAAAAAAAAGCTCTACTGTCAGTTCTACATGCCTTTTTTTAACTTCTATTGAAACTCCTGGTTACAACCATGTATTTTCTTGCAGAGTTTCTCCATTTTTACGTTGCTCTTTTTCCCACCTCCATCTTTTTATTTTGACTTGCTATTTTTTAGCCCTAATGCAGCACTTCACCATCAAAATATTTTCCTCCCCGGCTTTAATCTTAATGTAAGCTGAGCGGCGCCCCCCATCATAAATCATTACACAGTTTCAACACAACAACGCTTGCCGGATATGTTTGCTGTCCCGTGTTTCCGTCTCTTTTTCACAAAATGAGCCGATGCATCAAAGAGATTTTTTTTTCTTTTGCATGTCAAACGGAATTGCTTTTGTTGATGCACAAACAGAAATTCTTGCAGATGTGGGGATTTAGGTTACCAAAGCCTAACAGTTTCAGAACCACGGACAGAAACAGCCCTTCTGCTGTTCATTCATTACAAACATGGAAATGTCAGTTTCAAGGTACAACAAGGAGCCGTTTTCACAGGTCAGAGTTCTGCAGCCGCAAAATCCAACAGAAACACATCACGGTCAATAAAATCCAGGCTCTCCACTGAAGGTTTCACAATGTAAGAAAGAAATGTTGCCTCATTTCCCTGAGGAACAAAACAGCTTTCAACACTTATACAAATGTATGCATGCATTATACTGCTGTCTGAGATTGGCCCCCAAGAACTGTGAGCTTTGCTTCTCATTAAGCTGCTTTCATTCAAATGCAGGAGAACATGACTGCTTCCCCATTCCATAAAGGTAATTAAAAAAATGCTGCTGCTTTACTTCCACAATGGAAGCCCATTTAAGAAATGTTTCTAAAAGCTGCGAACGACAAAACTGGTGGCCGACGTGGATAATAAGTCAAGCAAGGAGCTGCAAGAAAGTAAAAGTTAGGATTTCAGGTGCAACTGCGAAAACAAAACTAAAATGTTTACTTTCCAATGACAAACAAATAGAATTATTATAAAAATATTCAAACGACAGTAAATATCTGTTGTATTCCTTTAAAGTCATTGATGCAAATATGCATCAAACTACTTGGGCTCCTTAATGTAGGTCATCAAAATTTGCACAAAGTTGCACAACTATTTATGAATCTATTTACTTATTTGTTTGTTTGTTCCGACATCTGATGAGGTGTAACTGTACTATCACTTTTTTCTCCCTTGGGCCTCCATAACAGGTAAGTTCAATTCAATTTCAACCAAAGCATCACACAGACGGTCCAAATCCCGCCTGAGGGGTGTGTGAGTGTGACAGTAAAGCCCCAGTATTCACAGTTTCTGTTCAAGTGTCGCCATGGCGCGTCTCTCACCGTGAGGGAAGGTGACCTGGAAAGGTTTGGTGGTGTTTCTGAGGTTCCACAGCGTCAAGCTGCCGTCTGAGTGACTGCACATGAACGTCTTCCCCTCATGGTGCCAGCTGACTGAATGGATGGCCTGAGGTGAGGAGACAAGCAAAACAAGAGGGGAGGGACGGCCTTCAGTTTAGTGAAGTCATGGAGGAAAACACAATGGCAAATCTAAATGTTTCAACTCTCATGTTTTATTCAAGACCATAAACTTAGGGGTTAAAGATTGACTTTATCATTAAAGAAACAACAAGTAAGACTAAATCAGCAACAAACGCTCCGATTTGCACAAGTTCTGCAAACTTTTTGTTTGGTTGTAAAGAAAATAGAGGTAATACAAAATAAATGTGATTAAACCTCACCATTTTAACATTTTATTTCACATTTCTACTCCATCCTTGATCGTGTTTGAAACTGATTTTGTTTTTTAAATGCTTCAACAGCTTTTCCTACTGTTAGCTTTAGCTCCGCCTCCTCTGATCAGTGCCACACCAGAGACATCAGTATGGTAGTACGATGGAAAAACCTTGCCACCATCAGAAAATTAAAATAGCAGCATTTTATCTTGCAGTACAGACACACAGGAACCAGAAAAAAATAAACAAAACAAAATAAAAAAATAATTGCATTTTTGTTACCTACACATGTAATTTACGTAACATCAAGATATGATATCAAAAATCTAAATTCAGTAACAGTTTGACATTTTCTTTGTGTTTTCATGAAACTTTCACTTTGTTTTTATTCATTTGTTCTTCACACAAATTTGTGAAATAAGCACATGGATATTTTTTTTCCTACATCAAAACATTTTTTTTTCCAACTCAGTTTTTATTTCTGAAAGAAAGTTTGACCGTCCTACGACAGTGTGATTATTATCAGTTGGCCATCTTTCCAAAGAATAAACAAATCTTTACATTTCGTGCTTTTAAGTTTACTTGTCAATGAAATAATAAAGAAGTAAAGCATATGTAATGTTTTATCGTCAGCCTTTAGTTTAGACCATAAAAGTCCCGAAAATCATTATTTATTTTATTTTTTGCGGAGAGAATCTTAAATATTCACATCAAAAATGCTTAAACTAATCTTTTTTATTCAATCTCAAAATCACAACTGAAGCTTTTAGTTTGTCGGGTAACTCTAAGCTCAAGGACCCAGAAGTTTCTAAGTTGTGGAATTTCAGAATAAAAGACTTTGTTACATTTGCAGCATCAAAGATTTGCAAGACAAAAGGTTTGTTTTTTCAGCAGCTGAGAAGATGAGCATTAATGGTGATTGGGCCCCTGCTGTTGGGCCCTTTTGCTGTGAGCTGGGGAGGACAGGCCTTGGGGCTGACGTCAAGTAGACCCGCCACGCCTGGAAAGAGCTAGACAGGATAGACCAGGACAGAAGACGATAGAGAGGTGGTTGATGGCTACTGCCCCAGCAGGGGCAGAAAGGAGCAACAGCTAAATGGACCATCTACTTTGGTTAATAGAAGGAGTGATACACATGGAAAAAAAAGGGGTTTTCCTTTTTTCGTCTGTTTCAACCCACATTCTCAGATTGGACTAAGAATGTATGACTTGTTTTCATTTTCTTTGTTTTCTATAAGCATTTTAGCAAAACAATAATGTGAAAGGGGGAAATGATCCTAAAATTACAATTTTACCAATTGCAAAGCCATTCATCAACCCTCCCATCAACAAAACCATCCATCCATTTATTCCAGTGGTTCAGGTAAAAATATCATCACACCCTTGGATTAGCAGATTTATTTATTTATTCTTATACTTTCTCCTCATGCGTTCTTGGTGATGATGAGGCGTGGCTGCCAGTTCGCGCCTACGGTCCCTCCGACCATCACCGGGATCATTTATTCACATTCACACACCAGTGGAGCCACACTGAAGGCAGGGAGGGTGAAGTGTCTTGCCCACAGACTGGGGGGAGCAGGGATCGCACCGCCGACCTTTCAATCATTGGACGACCTGCTCAACCGCCTGAGCCACTGCAACCCAACAGCTTTAGATCTTCTTTTTGACAAAAAACAACTATAATGTTTGTTTGTTTTTTAAGATTGGGACATAAATGCTATTTTTTATGCCAAAAAGTCAGAGTTCATTTCAGCAGAAACTGCCTCAGTTTTTATGAGTTTTAAAGTGTGAGTAACTGCACTGCTGGACATGAGGGTCACTTTAAGCAAATATGTAGTATTTATGCTCCACGGAGCTGGAACAAAATACTTTTTATGCTAATAAAGATTCTTCACAGTAGTGCTGTTCTCTGCAAACCTCTATGCATAAGTCCAAGGTAGAGGCACATTTTTTTTTTAGCTTTTAGCTTTAAATGTAAAAGTCAATGAGGTCAACAGAGGTCAGCACTTCAGGGAATGTCGTGACAGTGATGTGTAATGTCCAGTACAAAATCAAAAGGACTAATTCAGGGGACATTTGACCTTACATTGTTCAGAATTAACATTTTTAATGTGCACAAAGTGAGGCTGCATAGGACATTCTCCTGAATATTCCAAGCAGATTGTTTTTAGGTCATGAAACAGAAAAGATTTTTTGTTCTTTGCATATTTTTCAACATTGGGTGAAAAGGTCAGCAGAGACTTCTGTTGAGGCTTTGTTCTAATTACCCTCAATGTGTCCATTATTTTAATGCACTTTTAATTCAAGTTCAGAGAAAATACACAGAAGGATTACAGGACACTAGAAGCCTTTCATTATTCAGCTACAAGATTCACCTCCTGTCTGTAAATTCAGTAATGTTGGCTTCTTAGAAAAAAAAGCAGACTGGGAAAAAAGATTTTTTGCGTTAAGTCACCCAGTGACTGGAACAATCTTTCTCTCTTTCTTTACATCTACAGGTCTTGCTTTCCTATTAAAAACACTTGCCACTGTTTTTGATATATATTTTTTTAATTGTTTGGGGTTTATAATGTTACTTCTGTTGTGTGTTACTTGGTTTTCAATTTTGCTATCAATATTATCATTGTTATTATTTTTTTTCATCAATTTCCCCCCCTCAGATGATGGCTTCTGTTTTAAATATTTAATTAAATTATTTTTTCCCCTTTAAACTTTAGGTCACATTTATTTTGTGCAACATCATTTAGCGGATGGTGAATACGGAGAGCTGTGTGTTTGCGCCTCAGTGCACCGTGCACACTGCAAGCCGAATTTACTGCCTGTTTTGCTTTTTTTTTTTTTTGTTGCTTCTCACTTACTTAAATGTGTTCTAAAGAAGAACCCGTTGAAAATGTTACATGTCAAGGGGCTTATGCTCATGCTTAAATGTTTACATAAAATACATCTGGTAGTATTTATAATCGTATTTATATCAATGGAAGTCTGTAAGATCCTCTGAGTTTTTTGCACCATAAAAAAATAAAATGAAAAGTCAGCAGCACAAAAAAATAAGTTTATTCGAATTTTTCTCCTTTTCAAGAGATTAAACTGAGCAAAATTGAACCTAATTCCTGACTTCTGCTGTGTCAAATTTTCTTAAAATAAAGCATTTTCGCTTAGATAAAGCTTTTCAACACAATTACCCAAATTTCCTATTCATTTGTTGTTCAGATAATTCTTTTCATGTTTGTCGTTGACCTGCACTCTTCAGGAGGTTTTTGGTTCAGTTTCTTTGACCGAAGCAGACCTGCATGAAGCGACAAACCTGTTCTAGCTGTCTGAGGTCTTTGGAATTAACCTGAAGATCTCTGATTTCTCCAATTTTTGTAAAAAACTTAAGTCAAATTTCTCTTTCAGGTTTGAAATCATCCTAATGGACTGGACAAAATGCTGTGAAGGCCTCAGTATGCATTCCTGTGCAGCAGGTCGAACCAAATCTGCTTCAACAGCTGGACCACGACTCACACAAGTCATGTTCCAGTCCTTCCAACATCTCCCAGAGTCAGGCGTACAGAAACTCCTGACTATGTTGTAACTCAGACTATGAAACAATCGTCAGCGGCATTCATGACGCTTCCAACTACAGAGGAATCCTGGTAGGACAGTTCAACAAGCAGAGCTGGGGGAGACTTGCTGACAGTCATTAACTCCTTAAAAGGAAAACAAGTACAACAGACTGAAAATCTACGCTTAAGGTGGGAAGTAAATTCAGTGATGATGGACAGAATCCGCATCAGATCATTTCAGAACACATCTGGGTCTTTCTCTGCTAGAGAGGAGTCGTTTCAGCATTTCAGTGAGGAATTAACGGTGCCGGTCTCTGTGCATGCTCATGTGGACGGTGCTACCTCACGCTGCATCGCCTCTAATCCGATTTTATCCAAAGAGTGCTGTGCAAGCGCCGCTTTGAGCAACCTCATTGGAATTCCAGTAAAAATCATTTTCTGAGATTTGAGGCATCAGCTGTCATGGAACGAGTAAATGACAGGTTTGTTTTAATGAATCATTATTTTTCTGTGTGGGAGGGCTCTTTTTTTTTTTAAAGTGTTTTAAGGGGGAACAAATTTTGCATTGGAAGCCTCATTAAGCAAACACATGAAAATTTAAAACAGAAGAAAATCCTTGACTTGGGAGCTATAAAAACTCAGCTGTTTGACCTTTTGATGAGAAGAAATTAGCAGCAGACTTTAAAAATTAAAAGCCGTTGTTCAAGAAAGAGGAAAAATCACTTTGTTCTGTCTTTTAATGACTTGATCTGGTTTGGAAAACTCACCCCCTCATTTTGCCTTTATGGAACATTCTTAGTTTTAGTTTGTTGTCATCACAAAAAAAGCCAATTATATGAAAAGTGTTTCGGACGTAAAACTGAGCAGATTAAAAGTTCTGCATCAGAAAGGTCTTCCTCCAGTTTGCATTTAAAGTGTTTTTCCTGCCGGTAAAAACAGCTGCACACATTTAGGAGAACTGATAAAAGCTAAATGAGAAAAGATTCAGATTCAAATATTGAAAAAGAGCCTGTAGTCTGTGCAGTAAAAGAAACTTTTACCTCATCGTAGTAGATTCGGAAGTCTGCCTTCTTGGCCCGGAGGTCCCATTGGACAATGGTCCCACTTTCAAAGCCTATTAGCAGCTGTGGAAAAAAAAGAAAAAAAGGAAATGCATGTCAGATACATGAGAAACAACACAGTAATGTGAGCCTACATAATTACTATGTTTTAAAAAATACATCTTTATGAACGCCCAACTAAAAGAAATATATTACCAAAACACTTCATACCAGCTGTCAAGCATGACGGTAGAAGTATAATGATCTTGATTTTTTTTTTTGTTTTGTTTTAGACATGGCAAAAATTAGGTTCTTGTACAGAAGCCATGTCACAAGAACGGCTTTAGAAATTCGCCTCTGATTTGTGGGCGGGACCATTGGCTAACATTACTGGTGCAACAAAAACAGTGAGCAACATTGGAGCCATCCATCCAGATGGCATCTCACACGAGGAAAACTGACCTTCCCGAAGTATCCCTGCCTCACAAAAATGCTCTGGATGTTTTTCATCTGCTCCTGATTCACATGAACATGGTCAAAACACCAGAAGCACCATTTTAATCAGAGTTGTTTACAGTCTTTTAGAAACAGGATAAGTATTTGTATTTCTGTTTCTAACACATTGCTTCTGAAGTTTGGACAAATTAATAAAACTTAATTTTGTATTTTATCTTAGCAACCTATTGTTATGCTGTTTTCATAGTTTACTTTGACATTTTCGAGTGTATCTGCTTCGGGATTTGTTTCACAGATTTCCCTGAAATTGGTTTTCCAGGAGGATCCAGGAGGTCCTGCCTCTCCAGAGCCCTCTGTTTGGTTTTCTGTCTTCTTTAACACTTGCCTCTCTCCAAATCTCTATCTTGGGCCTGGTTCTGGTTAGCATGCGGGAAATGTCTAGAAACAAATCCCACAATAATTGTCAAACATTCAATTTTGACAACCAAAAACTACTATAATCTGTTTTACCAGTCAGACCAAAGTTTTTTTACTTCTTATATTTTCTGGTTGATGATATATTTTAATGATTAATTTGGGGAACAGAAGCTTTATCTTGAACTGAAAGGTGCATAGAGTTCACCTTGGCCTGTCACATCTTATATTATCACATCCGGTGGGATGTGAGACCCGCGTTTTCCATACCAGTGGAAAAATCGTTTTCCATTTTTCTGGTGGTGCACTTATAGTTTGTTAGCAGAAGCTGTGATTTGTTTACTACTTAAACACTTTAATTAAAAAATAAAGAAAGATGATCTGTTTGATAGTTTACCGAGCCATGTTGATTTACCCATGGCACATGCACACTCTGGGGCTTGTTTGCTCCGCCTTGATCCAGGCGGATCCAGCATCTTCCCACACCCACTCTTTCATTTTTCAGTGGCTTCCCACCAGACGACGCCTCTGCTGTCCTCTCTACAAAGCTTGTTAAATTAAACATTGAATTGCACCAGAACAGGAGGTTGGTTTGGATTGCTGGCGGTAAATCAAACGTGTTTCTGGTGACAGGTAGACTCCACAAGAGTCCTAAAATTGTGAAGAAGATTTCTTTGGAAAGCCAGGAGGTGCACTGGGTTTGACCTGGGGAGCCTTAAAAATCCTTTCTTTGTAAAGCTGGAATGGGAGTCAGCACCAGCAGGTCTGATAGTTTTCAGTTGAAAAAGACACACAAAAAAAGGTCCCTCCAAGTCAGGAAAGCAACCAAATTTGTTCAAACTATATGTTAATTTCTATTGTGCTTTTCACAATAAGAGTAATTGCAGAAAACTGTCAAGAGTGTAGATCCAACGTTTACCAAATTGTGCTGCAGGTCTTATGGAAAGCTTCAGTTGAAGAATGTTCACCTGTGCTGCTCACATTAAGCACTAAAACACTAAAACCTCATATCTGTAACATCGGTGCAGCAAATTGATTTTTAGACAAGAGTCCAAATTTTTATTTGGTAAAATCCAGAAATACTTTAAAACTTTCTTTCATGAGGTTTTATAAAATGTTATCAGACTACTAAACCACATCTGCTGCTCTGATGTCATTTGACCTCCAAGAACCATCCAGCACCAAACTACTATTTGACTTGAACCAAAGAAGGAACCTCTTAAAAAATTAGAGCGTTTACCTGAATACTAAAGTGCAGAAAGGTCATGTTAGGAAAAAAAAAAATCAAGATCAGTTTAAGCAATTTATTCAGGAGGGAAGATTACAGCAGTTATTAAAAAAAAAGTGCCCTGACACCAAGGTCATGTGTTTTCACTGCAGATTTGCATGGGTTTTATCTGTTAAAAAACATTATTAAAAAGCAGAATCAACTAAAAAACCTGCATTCAATTTTCTTAGAAACACATTTGGAAGAATGTGAGCACAAAAACTGAGCTGGGAAGTTTTCATTATCTGCACTGAAGTTAGATTTGTTAAAGCTATCTATGCATTGGACTCAGAAACAGTTTGATGTAATGGCCTCCCAATTTTGTTTGAACTTTATCTCGCTTTTATTCTCAGTAAGGCTCGTGTAACACCTGCACTAGGGACTAGTGGTGTTGGTTATTTCATTGGTTGGTTGTTCGTCACTAGTCCGGTTTACACTTTTCAAATCATACACTAGCTGTGTTTACATGGACACAAGCAATCGGAATAAAAACCTGATCAGAATAAAAGTGCATCATGTAACAATGCCATTTTGAATACTCTGACCTGATCAGACTCATTCAGATCAAAAATTTCCTTCATAGTAGCTGCGGTTACACAATTGGATCAACAATCTGTAGATCCCGATAGGAAGGAAATTTTGGAAAGTCTGGAACTGCAAGTCAGATCAGAGTATTCTGAACGGAGCGTTTCACACGACACATTTTTATTCTGATCAGGCATTTATTCCGATTACTTTTGTCCCTGTAAGCACACCTGTTGAGATAGGTGGGTTAGGCCGATTGTGGTGCATGTTAACAATTTATTTGATTGTGGGTCATTTCTGTCCTGCTTTTTACGTCATAAGTAGACAATGGGGGCTCTGGAGAAGGCTTTGGAGCATGAACAGGACCGGCCGGCTGCTCCGGACTCATAAGTATTGTCTACTATGTCTTAGAGTGGCGCAGCCAGACGGTGTGCGCTCCGGATGCGAGCCGCCTGGCTACGGAAACCCGTGTCTCCCGGGAGAGCTGTGTCTCTGTCCAAAAGAGAGCGGCTTCGGGACGGTGTGTGAGCTCAAATAAATAGTGAATAATAAATAAAGGCTGATGTTTTTCACACCTATTTATGTGTGGCCAAGACATACATTTCTGCATTGCCCGTACCTACTTTAAGTGTGTCCAAGGCTAATCCTTCCTCCGGGTTTGTGAGGCCAAGAAAGAAAAGAGTTAAGAACTGGCCGCACATATTATGTGAATTATGTACTTTAAGTAAAGGGAGCTGCATTTCCAGAAGGAAATGCAGGGTTGACTGCTATATTGCAGAATGAAAATGAAACTTAAAGGGAAATCAAACAAAAAAATGATCAAAGTTGACCATAAAGAAAGTGAAAACAGCACAATAACAAAAAATGTACTTTTGTGAAAAAGAACCAGCGAGCTTCTGCACCATAGAAAGAAGCAAAAATTTTCAAGGACTCTCCATGGCTGATCTGTATTCAATACAACTGCTCCGTTTTGTTGATAATACATCAGTGAATATTTTTGATTAAAAAAGGGAAGAGGCGATGCAGTCCTCTAAGGTTTTGTTTTGCTCCTCATCTAAACATCTGCCGATGGTTTGGAGGGAAGTGCCTCTTGTTTTCTAAGACATTTTTGTTGAAGTCTCTCCAGATGGTTCTGAGTAACAACCCATCTGGTTCATCAAGCAAAGACACATCCAGTAGCCTGTTTTCTCCTAATTGCACAGCCACTACGGTTTGTGAAAGCAGCCATAAACTTGACACTCTTTTTAGTACAGAGAGAGGTTGCCAAGCCTGCAGTCATCAGAAGCACAAATCCATCCGCAAATCAATATGCAACCAGCCTCAGTCTCGCACAAACCTGCCACTTCTCCGCACAACTCGTCTCAGTCTGACCCAATAAAACTCAACTACTTTCACTCCTTTAAAGAGAAGAAGCAGAATGACAGATAGAGAGGCAACAAGAGATTTCACTCGGTTTTGTCAGTGATAAAGTGATTTGAAGGAAACCTGAACAGGTGATGGCGGGCTCCTCTTTTATCTATTCACTCACCTTGCCTTCATCCTTTGGGCTGTCGCTCAGGTGAACTACAGGTCCTGGGTGTGTTTTAGTTGATCTGAGATGGGGTAGAAAGAGAAGAGGGAGGACAACGTCAACTGCAATGCTATGAGACATTACAAATATAAATGAAATGACAGTGTTCTGTACTCTGTGTACCAACATTCTTAAAAGCAGAGTGACATTTACTGGCACTTTGTGGAGGAAAAACAATTATCCCTCATATCCTGAAGCCAGCAGGGGCCAAAATCCTCCAAACATTACAGCCAGGATGCAACATTTTAACAGGTGTTTTTGTTGAAACTGCAATTTCCCATAATATCCCCACTGACATCAACACTTTTATGAAAATAAGCAAAATGTGTTTTTTTCTCTCCAGTTATTTAAAATTCCCTTCTACACAGACTAGACACCAGAAACCAGGACAAGAACATAAACAGGCAAAGTAAAGATTCCAACCACAGACTCACATGTAAAGCTTTTTCTATAAAATGGTTCTCCATTTTGGGAACATTTTCCAGAAACTTCCATTGATCCAAATTAAGGGTGTAGTGAATAATCAACTTAAAAGATGAATTGATTTTTTTCCTGCAATTCAACCACATTCATCTGTCTGAGGCAAGTTGTTTTGCACCAAAAAAAACCAAGAAATTTACTACTCGGAATTTAGTTTTTTGTACAGTTTCAGGTTGTGTGGTATATTGAAAAAACAATTATTGAGGCTGAAGTAAGTACATTTTATTTGTATAGCACCTTTCACAGACAGAAGTCACAAGGTGCTTCACCGGTTAAAATATGTATATAAAAACATAGTAAAGAGATGTATATTATGCATCACCACAAAACAGATGAATTATAAAATAAAATTCACAAAAAACACTCCAAAAGGTCCTGCACCACAAAGGCAGTCAGAGATGGGTCAAAGGATATTTTAAAGTGACATATTTTTGGCTTTCAATGACATTAAGAGAAGACAGATGATAAAATATCAACAAAGAAAGAGTTTTACCACTAGGTAAAAACCAAAAAGAAATATTGACCCTGCCCGTCACAGTGAATGTAAGACCCTTATGTTGTCACTGCAAAGGATAAAAGCTAAATAAAACTGAAATAATCTCAATCATGACCATCTGTTACAAATAAATACCAACCCTTAACATTAATATTTAAGTTTTTTTTTTTACCTGAGAAACAATCTGTTGATTTTTTTAAAAACCTCAGACCGCTTCTTCCATTTATCATTGTAAAATGATTGAGAAAAATGCTCATCCGGCCAATAATTTCAAACAGTTCGACTAGCAGTTTAACAAAGTTCTTCATCAAAGTTCCCTGCAGCTGCCAATGTGGGAATCTTTCAAAAGGGAACAAATGACATCTGATAATGTTGAGATGAGATGGTTACCCTTCAAGAACATCTGAGGACATGGCCTTTGGCTGAACCGGAGTGTTTTCGACCAGAAGCAAGTCCCCCCAATAAGATTGACAAGAAAAACATGTTTTTGTTGTTACAAGAAAGGAAGAATGTGTCGAGAGTCACATCCTTCAGTCTATAAAAGCTGTTGGGTAACAGAAAGTGGGGGGCTTTGATCTTTGACTGGTTTCCACTGTTTTTGAGGTGCTGAGAAGATCTTCTGTTTCATTCCTGACTAAACAGAGCCTTTGAGTAGAAGATGGGTCCATCCGGGTGTGTTTGTTCCTCCTTCCTGCTCCCAGCTTGTTTAAATTAAAGGTTTAAGAAGCCTGGAGTGTCCACCAGCCAACTTTCAGACTACGGGTACTTCACTTGTAGAAATCCCTTCCAAGAACAGTCCTGTCTGAGGTTTCTGAGGAACCTTAAACCTAAACCAAACTAGTCCTATTAGAAGAGCCTAGAAATAAGAATCTCTTGTCAAGATTTAAAAGATTACTCAAAGTTCCACTGAAGTTCTTTTTCCTTTAAAAAGTTTTACTGCTAAAGAAATAGTTGCTTTGCTGTGCTTATTGAGGTTTCTGTGACACTGGCCATGACCTCAGGCAAATGCTTGCCATTGTGAGCTGAAGGCTGTTTTCTTCTACAGAGGAAAGCTTCACTCTGTACAAACAGACTGAAGAGCCAGAGGTGGGCTGCTGCTGACTTCCTGAATATAAGTGAGACGTTTCCCTCACGGCTGACAAGGCCGCTCTTTCAAATGTGCTCAAAAGCAAATTAGAAAAAAAGGAATCTGCCGATGAAAGCTGAGCGACTGCTTTTGTTTGGAGAGATTATTAAGCCAAATGCAAGATGTCTTTCATTTCTTTCCACTAATTATTGATTTCACCTCAGAAATATTGCAGTAAATTTACAGACTGTAGTTTATTTAAAAGTTCAGAAGACTTCAGCGTTAACTCCTTCACGCTTCATATCGCTAATCTGCAATTTCCTTTAATTCAGGACGGCTGCAGATATTTAACTTTATTTAAAAAAAAAGGAAAGAATATCTTTATAATATTAAAAAATAATTAACTAGATGGGCATAAAGGGGTTAAGATTAAAAATTATAAGCAGTCATAAGCCTTTTTGGATTTCCAGAGCAAAAACAATAACGAAAAAATAACGTTGAATAAGGAGAGAAATTTAGAAAGCTCAAAAATAATAAAGTTCAGAAAGGAGGATATGTGGGGCAAACATTTTTTTAAAGTCTATTGCGAGGGATGAGGATGACTTTAAGTCCTGCTACAACCATCTTGTGATACGGAGTAACCTCCTTTGCTCTTCCTGTCACCCAAAGCGCACTGGGAGAGCGCACTGTTAACGTGCTCTGGTGCAACAAAAATGGCAAACAACATCGGGGTATCCAGTATAGATCCAGAGTCCAGCTCAGACGAGGAGAACAAGGACGTGCACAGATCTATTTTTCTGCAAGCAGATGCATCAGAATGGAGTTTGTGCCGCCCAGCGTATTTTCTACATCAACAATGCAATCTTTTTTAAAACAGTCTTTTTGTCTGTTATTGATTCATCATGAGTGGAAAAAAAAACCCACTCAGAAATGCAGTCTTAGCTTAAATTCTTTTATGCATGTCCCCCAATCATCAGAAAAATGCCAGAAGAACATGTTAACAAACCATTTTGATCAGAGCAGGACTTTGAGATGTGAGAGAAAGTGGTGTAGATGAGGAAGGAGATGCTGATAAATAAACATGACAGGTCGTGTCCACAAGCAAAGCTGTGAAGTGGCTGTGACTAGCAGACTAATAATGAACAGAGAACACAAATATAACAAACTAGTGAACATTTTTTTTTTCAGGTTTACATCACAATTTTGAAACAGTTTAAAAGTCTGGGATAAAACCAGTGTTTCACCCCATGGGATGACTTTAAAAGAAGAAAATGGCTCTTTGGTGTCCCAGGGAGGACGTGGTATCTCTTATCCAAGCACACTATTATCAAGTCAAGACCCAAAATACAGGTTTTCCAGATAAAGCTTGACAACTTAAAAATAGAGGAGAAAAAGCAAACATACAAGGAAATTGATTTTTTTTTTATAGAAAACATGTTGTCATCCAGGAAAGTGAGGCGTTCCCCAAGAATTAGCCATAGGATGACGTTGGAACTGAAGGCCTCGTGAGGAAAAAGGTAAAAAAAAAACTCATCTGGAGTGATAGGAAGGATCTAAAGAGGGGGCTAGAGCTCAAATTCAGGATTAAGAAGTGCAAGGAGCATCCCAGGATTAAAGTAATCCAGCGGGTTGAACACCAGAACTCCTGAGAAATGTGGAGAGTGAGACTAGAAACAAACAGAGGACTGGCCCAGAAAACTAAGTTTAAATTCTTTGAACCTTTTGGCAGGTGGGATTTTTCCCCCATTCAGGTGGATTGAAAGTCTCACTCTCATCCATTTTTCCAAGAGGGATAATAAAGCGTTCCCAAGCAGGTCAATAAATATAACCTGTTGTAACCCAGGTGATGTCTACTGGCTTTGTTTTGCCTGCCTTGCCCCTGTATTTTTCTCCTTCCTGGTCACTCTGTATTTCCCGCGGCGGTGACGTCATTTGGTCACATGGGGCGGTCGGCCAATCACGAGTGTTTATTCCGTGACGTCACAGCATCACGTGACACGGCGCAGCCAATCACGAACGCATATAAGGGTACAGGAAGTCAGCAGTGTTAGATGCAGTGGGAGGCCAGATGAGACAAGGCACAGGTATGATTTAAGTTAGTTTCCTACTTTACTGCTCTATTTTTACTGGATGTTTATTGTGATGCATGGTATGTCACAGGGGCCCTCTATCCAGTTCAAAACAAAGAGCATTTGGAAGTGATTTTTGGCGGAAATTGGTGAGTCAATAGTTTGTTATGCTAATGTAGCTTAGCCACTGTCACTCATTAACATGGAGGCTATTAGCATGGCTTCTCGTCAAGCTTTCTGCCTGTTTCACCTAAACCTGAAAAGGGGTACGTACCCATATGTAAAGAATGTGTTGAATTAGTGATGTATTTGCTATTGCTCATTTAATGTTTGGAATTGAATGTAGTGCAATACATACTATATTTTTATGAATTGTGTGCACACTAGATTATGTCAACTGGCAAGGGAATGGTTTTTTCTGCTTGTTGATGTGAAGTAAACATAGATTTAATTGAGACTCTGGTCCCGTTACCCAGGCCAGGTCCATGATGGTGAGCTAGACCCAGGAACCTGAATCATCAGAAGAGCCGCATCCTCCCGCCAAGCTGGTAGGGGGCTCCTAGTAGCCCAGTTGAAACCAAAGACCTCTGACCCAGCTTATGCCCACACCATCGCTTTAATGAACTATATTCATACAAACTGAATTCACGCTTCCCAGTGCACTTACCTTCCTCTGAACTGTGGGCGGGTTGGTTTTTCTTTGAGTTTTTGTTTCTATGGTGCAACTAAAAGTTGCTGGACTCGAGGTCATGCTACAACAGTCATGCCTTTGTAAATATGAAACATTTTGAAGTACTTTTGTGTATATATCTGAATGGCCATTCATTGTTTCTCTTCATTATTGTCTATCACTGTAAATAAATTGCCCCACACCAAACAACAACTTCAGTTTCCTGCCTTTCCCTCCGAGAGTCGAATTTCAGTCTTCTGGACATTAGCCCATCTAGTTATTTTCCTATTTTTTGTGTGTGTGACACAGTTGCTACATAAAACTTGGTGAGCTAGCTAGGAGGGTAATATGAGCGGAACTGATTTTTGTTGATGGTGAGTGACGTTTTGTCTCAAACATGGAAGTTTTGGTGAAACACGGCATAAAGATCCCCAACTCTGTTTTGGTCAAACACACGGTGAACTCTGACTTGGATGAAGAAGTCGTTGAGTTTCTGAGCCAATATGGTAAAATTTCAAAGGTTGAAGTGATTACAGAGTCTGACTCGGTTTTTGCAGACACGATTATCGTTGAGTTTGGTTCAGGAAGTGCGTTGATTGACTTAAGAGAGATTTTGCCATATACCTACATTTGTGGGAGTGAAAAGGTTACATATGAAATTTGTGATCTGTCCTCTATGTGCTCAGAGCTTGAAGGGAAGGTTAAGACACATACTTATCTGAGTGACCTGAGGAATCTGGCTAAAGTTACAGGACAGGACTACGCGGAGGTTCTTAAAGGGGTGATGTCTCTGCTGGGCCAGTCTGTCACTGAGCTCAGTCAAACACCACCTGTGAAGCTCCATCCAGATACTACTGACCAAGTGATGTCATCGCCTCCTCATGCTGCATCATCTTCACAAGTGCTCAACGCCACCACCCTCAGGCCACACGCCGGAACAGCTGCAGAAGAGCAGGATGTGAAGAAGGAAATGCCACAGAGCCTTTCTGACCATAGTATGTCACCCAGAGCTCCACCAATCCCTGATCTGAATCCACCCAAGGTCCAACACTATGTGGTCGAGCATATAATGAAAAGCGATGACAATGCTGCACATCTTTCTGCTGTGAGACTCCGTTCCTTCTCAGGCCGCACTCAAAGACCGCAACATGAAACAGATTATGAAACATGGCGCTCTAGTGTCGACCTGCTTCTTCAAGATCCTGCAGTTTCTGACTTGCAAAGATCCAGAAGAATTGTTGAAAGCCTCTTCCCACCAGCAGCAGATATGGTGAAACACCTAAAGCCAGACACATTACCAAACATTTACCTGCAGATCCTGGACTCTGCTTATGGAACTGTTCAGGATGGAGATGAGCTTTATGCAAAGTTTATGGAGATGTTTCAAGACGCTGGTGAAAAGCCATCTGCATACTTGCAACGGCTGCAAATTGCACTAGTTTTGGCTTTGAAGAGGGGAGGAGTGAAAGCCAACGATGTGAACAGACACCTTCTAAACCAGTTTTGTCGTGGCTGCTGGGACAACAATCTAATCTCTGAATTGCAATTAAAACAACGCAAGTCTGACCCACCATCTTTCTCTGACTTCTTGTTGCTACTTCGAACTGAGGAAGACAGAGAAGCTTCTAAAGCTCAGCGTATGAAGCAGCACCTCGGTTCAAAAGCCAGAGCTGGAGTGCATGCCCAATATGCCTACACTTCTACAACAGAAGAATCAAAGGTTGATGCGCTAACCAGCATCACACAGCAGCTCGCCCAGCAGCTAGCCGACATACAGAAACAGCTGAGGACCCTCACAGGCGGCCAGACAAGTCAGAAGCAGTCTGCCACGTACCAGTCTGTTCCTTCCAACAAGAACAGTAAACCACCCCGCACTCTTCACAAACCCTCACCTGCAGGACCAAAGCCAGGTTACTGCTACAACTGTGGAGAGGATGGACACATAAAGACAAACTGCAATAATGATCCGAATCCAACGCTTGTAGCTATGAAAAGGAAACAGTTCACAGAGAAACAGAAGAAGTGGCAGCGAAAACCTCAAAGCAACTCGTCTTTAAACTAGAGCGAGTTCCTGTTGAGGGACAAACGGGAACTGCGGAGGACCGACTACGTCCCAACAAGCAGGCAACAGTGAAATGCTGTACCGAGTCACATTCCATTTCAACTGAAAAAACCCATCTGCCAAGAGGATTGATTGGATCCCGATGCACAGGCCAAGTCATCATTGCTGGTATGAATTTTCAGTGTTTATTAGACACTGGATCACAAGTCACAACAGTACCTGTCTCTATCTACAATCAATATTTTTCAAATCAATCTGTGAAACCACTGCATGAACTGCTGCAGGTTGAAGGAGCCGCCGGACAAGAAGTACCATATCTAGGATACATTGAGATGACAGTTACCTTTCCGAAGGACTTTATTGGTGCAGATGTTGATGTACACACCCTTGCTTTGATCATCCCAGATGTCAGGCCGGATACTCACTCCCAGATCCTGATAGGGATGAACACCCTGGAGCCGCTTTATGAGCAGCATCTGAAAAGTGAGTGCTCCAGCTACAAACCTTCTCAGCATGGCTACAAAGCAGTGCTTCAGTTGCTTCAGCTTCGACACCAGCAAACTCAGGGGACAAGCAAAGACTTTGTGAGGTTGGCCAGTAAAACACCTGTTTCAGTTCCCGCTGGCCACACCATGGTTATTGAGGGTTCTACCCATGCCTGTCCACCGCCAGCTGGCAAGCGTGCCCTGCTAGAACAACCAGCCACGCCGCTACCTGGAGGACTCTGTGTGAAGAGCTGCCTGGTAACACTGCCAAGTCTCTCACCTTACAAGCTCCCAATCATCGTCACCAATGAATCAGAAAAGACAATCAAACTTATGCCACTGACAATCATTGCAGATCTAACCATATCTCCTCAGATCCTGTCTCAGCGTGTTTCCATCAGTGCACACCAGACACCTGATGCCAAACTGGAGTTTGATTTTGGAGATTCTCCAATACCCGCAGAGTGGAAAGACAGAATCACCTCTAAGCTGAAACAGATTCCTGAAGTATTCTCTCTCCACGACCTCGACTTTGGACGAACAGACAAAGTCAAACATCACATCCGCCTTCACGATGAATCTCCATTCAAACATCGAGCTAGGCCGATCCATCCTCGTGACATTGAAGCTGTCCGCGACCATCTGCGTGACCTGTTGGAGGCAGGAGTAATAAGAGAATCGGAATCCCCCTTTTCTTCACCAATTGTGGTTGTCCGAAAGAAGAACGGGGATGTGAGGCTGTGTATTGACTATCGTAAGCTGAATCTTCACACTATCAAAGATGCTTACGCACTCCCAAACTTGGAGGAGTCATTCTCAGCACTCACAGGTTCCCGCTGGTTTAGTGTCCTTGACCTTAAGTCAGGATACTATCAAATTGAAATGGCAGAAGAGGACAAACCCAAGACTGCGTTTGTGACCCCACTGGGCTTTTGGGAGTTCAACCGGATGCCACAAGGTGTAACCAATGCGCCAAGCACGTTTCAGCGGCTCATGGAGAGATGTATGGGAGATCTACACCTGAAAGAGGTCCTTGTCTTCTTGGACGATCTCATTATATTCTCCAACACCCTGGAAGAACATGAAGACCGTCTGATCAGAGTACTCCACCGTCTGAAAGACTACGGCCTGAAGTTAGCACCTGAGAAATGCAAACTGTTTCAGACATCCGTGCGCTATCTCGGCCATATTGTCTCCGAGCAGGGTGTGGAGACAGACCCGGAAAAGATAAGTGCTCTCAAATCCTGGCCAGTTCCGCAGACACTGAAGGAATTACGATCTTTTCTGGGATTTGCTGGTTATTACCGCAGATTCATCCATGGCTATGCTGCTATCGCTAAGCCTCTGAACGACCTGACTAGGGGTTATGGCTCAAAGCGCTGTCAACCTAAGAAGCCAGCCCCAATGCCCAGTCACGACGCTAAACAGCCGTTCAATGAACGTTGGACATCAGATTGCCAGCATGCATTTGAGACGCTGATTGATCGACTCACAACAGCCCCAGTACTCGGATTTGCCAACCCAAAGAAATCTTACATCCTGCATACTGACGCTAGCACCTTAGGCCTTGGAGCTGCATTGTATCAAGAGCAAGATGGAAAGTTACGTGTCATAGCGTATGCCAGTCGGGGACTGTCTACAAGTGAATCCAGATATCCAGCACACAAACTGGAATTCCTGGCGTTAAAGTGGAGCGTCACCGAAAAATTTCACGATTATTTGTATGGCTCCAGTTTCACAGTAATTACAGACAATAACCCACTGACCTACATTTTGACATCTGCCAAGCTCGATGCTGCCAGTCATAGATGGCTTGCTGCACTATCTACATATGATTTCAAACTCCAGTACCGGGCGGGACATCGAAATCAAGATGCTGATTCACTCTCCCGAAGGCCCCATCATCAACCAACTGATGCCCATGGTCTGAAAGAGTGGGACTTGGTCAATCAGTTCACCCGTGACCATGTTGAGCCAGACACTGCAGTTCAGCTCGATCCAGACGCTGTGGCCGCCATTTGTCACTGTGGTCTGTTGAGAGACTGTCCAGAGAACTGCATTTCCTTGGTTGAGTCACTGAGCATGTCCATCACAGCTATTCCCAACAGCTATGTGGACGAGTCTCACCAAGGGCTGCCAGTCGTTCCCTCAATGTCTCCCATCGATCTTCGAGAAAAGCAAAGAGAAGACCCCAGCATACGAGAAGTGATTTACCAACTCGAGACTGGTGAAAAGGTTTCCCCCACTGTTCGACAAGAATTGCCTGATATTCCTCTTTTGCTGAGAGAGTGGAACAGACTTGAACTTCAAGATAACATTCTGTACAGGAGACGACAGGATGGGGAGCACGTCTCGTTTCAGCTAGTGCTGCCAGAAGAGTTACGATCTATGGTCCTTGCCAGCCTCCACAACGATATGGGCCATCTGGGAGTCGAAAGGACCCTTGACCTAGTGAGATCGCGTTTCTTCTGGCCACGAATGGCAGCCGATGTGGAGCATAAGATAAAGACCTGCGATCGCTGCATTCGGCGGAAGGCAATGCCAGAACGAGCTGCACCTCTGGTGAATATCAAAACCAGCCGACCACTGGAACTGTTGTGCATGGACTTCCTGACGCTTGAGCCTGATCAAAGCAACACAAAAGACATTCTGGTCCTCACAGATCATTTTACGAAGTACGCCGTGGCCATTCCAACTGCCAATCAAAAGGCCAAAACCGTCGCTAAATGTCTGTGGGAGAACTTTATTGTGCACTATGGCATCCCTGAGCGTCTGCACACAGATCAAGGCCCAGACTTTGAGTCTAACCTCATCAAGGAACTTTGTGTCATCGCTGGAATTGAGAAAACCCGGACCACACCATACCATCCTCGTGGGAATCCTGTTGAAAGGTTCAATCGGACATTGCTAAGCATGCTTGGTACCTTGGAGCCCGAACAGAAGAGGAGATGGAAGGAGTATGTAAAGCCGCTGGTGCATGCCTACAATTGTACCAGAAACGAGGTAACCGGCTACACTCCATATGAACTCATGTTTGGTCGTTCTCCTAGACTGCCTGTTGACCTAGCCTTCGGCCTTCCGGTACGAGACAAACCATCAATCTCACATTCTCAATATGTGCAGAACCTTCGCTCTCGACTGGAGGAAAGCTACCAGCTAGCTTCCAAAAATGCAGCAAAATCAGCTGAAAGGAACAAGAAATGCTTTGACCGACGAGTCAGACCATCTGTCCTGGAAGAAGGAGATCGAGTGCTTGTCCGGAATGTACGCCTTCGAGGGAAACACAAGATAGAGGACAAATGGGAGAGAGACATTTATGTTGTAGTGAAACGTGCTGGAGATCTCCCTGTCTACACTGTGCGACCTGAAGCAGATTCATCAGGGCGAACCAGAACTTTACACAGAGATCTCCTACTGCCATGCGGGTTTTTACCTGAGAGTAAAGAGCAGGACCTCCTACCTGCAACTATTGTACACCGTCCTCAGACTCGGAGTCAGGGGCAGCCAGTTGTGACTACAGAGGAGTGTTTGAGTGATGAAGAGGAGTGGAGGTTTCCTCATCTGTCGACTTCACTGCCCGTGAAGTTCCATGACAAAGGCACTCTTCCGGTCATGTCTACAACCGGCCACAGCTCAGTACCTGCAGCTACCTTGCCTGAAAGGGACTTACCTATTAGAGAGTCCAACGAGGAGTCTGATGCTGATCGTCCATCTTCACCCAGTGGAATGGAGCAGGAGGCTGTCTCTCAAGGGCTTGGGGAAGAACTGGGACCAGGTGAATACTTACCAGAGGTTCCTGTTGTTCCTGAGATAAAGCAGTCTTTAGAGGATGGTTGCCCAGCAGAGGCATCACCCAGTGCGGCAACACCAGTACCTATTCCGGCTGAGGCTCCCGCCTCTGTTTCAGATGTTGAAAGTGGGGATGCTGTTGAGCCTGATTTATCCATTCGTCGTTCCGCGAGAGACAGACACCCACCTAACCGTTTACAGTACTCCGCTTTAGGTCAGCCGCTAATCTCTGTAGTACAAACGCTTTTCCATAGCCTAGCCGATGCCTGTGGTGGAGCTTTTAGCGCCCCAGCATCTCGTCAGATGTACCGTGTTGATGTAGTTTGACATGCACTGGAATTGCATGGTTTTGAGAGGGGAGGGTGTAACCCAGGTGATGTCTACTGGCTTTGTTTTGCCTGCCTTGCCCCTGTATTTTTCTCCTTCCTGGTCACTCTGTATTTCCCGCGGCGGTGACGTCATTTGGTCACATGGGGCGGTCGGCCAATCACGAGTGTTTATTCCGTGACGTCACAGCATCACGTGACACGGCGCAGCCAATCACGAACGCATATAAGGGTACAGGAAGTCAGCAGTGTTAGATGCAGTGGGAGGCCAGATGAGACAAGGCACAGGTATGATTTAAGTTAGTTTCCTACTTTACTGCTCTATTTTTACTGGATGTTTATTGTGATGCATGGTATGTCACAGGGGCCCTCTATCCAGTTCAAAACAAAGAGCATTTGGAAGTGATTTTTGGCGGAAATTGGTGAGTCAATAGTTTGTTATGCTAATGTAGCTTAGCCACTGTCACTCATTAACATGGAGGCTATTAGCATGGCTTCTCGTCAAGCTTTCTGCCTGTTTCACCTAAACCTGAAAAGGGGTACGTACCCATATGTAAAGAATGTGTTGAATTAGTGATGTATTTGCTATTGCTCATTTAATGTTTGGAATTGAATGTAGTGCAATACATACTATATTTTTATGAATTGTGTGCACACTAGATTATGTCAACTGGCAAGGGAATGGTTTTTTTCTGCTTGTTGATGTGAAGTAAACATAGATTTAATTGAGACTCTGGTCCCGTTACCCAGGCCAGGTCCATGATGGTGAGCTAGACCCAGGAACCTGAATCATCAGAAGAGCCGCATCCTCCCGCCAAGCTGGTAGGGGGCTCCTAGTAGCCCAGTTGAAACCAAAGACCTCTGACCCAGCTTATGCCCACACCATCGCTTTAATGAACTATATTCATACAAACTGAATTCACGCTTCCCAGTGCACTTACCTTCCTCTGAACTGTGGGCGGGTTGGTTTTTCTTTGAGTTTTTGTTTCTATGGTGCAACTAAAAGTTGCTGGACTCGAGGTCATGCTACAACAGTCATGCCTTTGTAAATATGAAACATTTTGAAGTACTTTTGTGTATATATCTGAATGGCCATTCATTGTTTCTCTTCATTATTGTCTATCACTGTAAATAAATTGCCCCACACCAAACAACAACTTCAGTTTCCTGCCTTTCCCTCCGAGAGTCGAATTTCAGTCTTCTGGACATTAGCCCATCTAGTTATTTTCCTATTTTTTGTGTGTGTGACACAGTTGCTACATAAAACTGTCCTGTGTGTCCTGGGTCTGCCCCACCTGTTATGTCTCAAAGCACCTGAGAGGCGTGTCACTCTGGGCGGCCAAAGCGCTTCAACTAGATCCTCTTGATTTGAGTGAATAGTGGTTCTTCTCCAAGTTACTCTCTGCAAAATAACTTATACTGTTGTACTGAGACATTCTCTGTTGGTCAACAACCCACAGATCCAGGCTGTAAGTAAAAGGAAGGGCATTAATAAACTGCCTAATGGGGAGCTTTGACTCACGCTCTCTGTTTCACCTAAAGGACCAGAACAAAGTCTGCATCAGGCCCAAATGTCAAAGTCTCTTACCAGGGGAACTGACTCATTTCTAACCTTTTTCTTTATTTCACTATGTTTTATATTATTAACTCACAAGGAGAGTTGGAAGGACTTGTTAACTCCATCCAGCAGGATCAAAGGAGTCATGGCAACCCATTTATGAAAGGGTAAATAATCATCACAGGAGCTCAAAAGAGCAAACGGGCAGCAAAGCAGCTGCAGAAATGTCAAGACATATACACGGCCATATTTAGACTGATGTAAAAAGTAAAAAAAAAAGAAAATTATGTCAACTTAATGTGTTATTTTGATATAAATTTTGTCTTTTGTTCTTTAGGTTTGAAATCAGAAATTCCTCATCCTCCAAATTTGTTTCTTGAAAGGTTTTATTCCTCGTCTTTATAGATGACATATTTTATTTTATAGTTTCATGAAAAATAAAAGAAATCATAACTGATGTGTAAGATGTTTATTACAAAAGTTATTTCCTTAAACGTACACTGTACATGTCATTTGAAAAAACGGAACATTTAAACTTGACGGCCAAATTAGCTCTGTGGTAAATTCCATATTTGAGGCTGTTGGCGATGATGAAGCTGTTTTTACCAAAACCTTTGAGACAATAAGACGGTAATCCATGCCTTCACTACATCTGGGCGGGATAACTAACTCTCTCCTGTCTCCATCTGGTCCAGAACTTTGCTGCTCATGTTCTGGTCGGAGCGCTAAGTGGGACCACATCCCCTTGATCCTGGAGAACTTTCACTGTGAGTTGTAGATTTCATTTGAAGATTCTTTGACTTGTTTTAAATCTTTAAATAAACTGTTCCTCTCTGAGCTTTTCTCTCCCTACACTCCAAGACGGTGTCCAGTGTTTTCAATCTGTGCACTGGACCCGAGGAAAGCTTCATTATCAGAATTCATTATCATGAATGTGCCTTAACCAGAGCTAATTTAGCAGTCAGAAATCCTCATTATCCATAAAACTTAAAACTAATTTTTATTGCCAGGTTTATGACACAGCATAAAACTCTGCTGCTGAGTTTTTTTTCCCCAGTGTTATTATTTTACAGTCTTATTTTTAAATCTTCTTTTTAAAAACAGTTTTAAGCCTTCAGTCGCTGTCTTAATGTTTTTAGTTTTAATGTACTCAGCATTGACTGTGGTCAAAAATGAAAATAAAAGCATTGATATTTATGCAGCTCTGCCTTGTCTACCTATGCCTAGAAAGGTCTACGTGACAGGACAGAAGAACCTAAACCCTCTCTGCAGGCCCTGAGGACCAAAGCGATAGATTCCCAGATCTGGCAGGGAAAGCCTACATGCAGCTAACCAAATGTCTGGAATAATATATAGGAACATGTGTGCAGAATATGGACTGGAAACCCCAAGATCAAAATGGGAAACACCTCTGACAGTGGTAGAGAATGAGAGGGCAAAGATCCTGTAGGACTTCCAGATCCAGACTGATAGGATGGTAATGGAGAACAAACCAGACATCGTAGTGGTGGATAAAGAACAGAGGAAAGCCGTTGTGGTGGATGTGGCAGTGCCAAGCGATGGGAACATCAGGAAGAAGGAACATGAGAAACTGGAGAAATACCAGGGACTCAGAGAAGAACTGGAGAAAGCCTGGAAAGTGAGGGTGACAGTGGTACCTGTGGTAATTGGAGCACTCGGGGCAGTAACCCTCAGTCTAGAAAAGCACAGTGCTAGGAACAGCTAAGATACTGCAGGACCCTCAAGCTCCCAGGCCTCTGGTAGAGGACCCCAGCTTTAAAGAGTGAGAGACAAAAACAGACACATATGCTTTTTCATGATGCTAAAAAGTTTTATGTCGTTAGCAGTCCTCCAAGTATCTTTCCGATGTTGCTGTTTACTCTTCCTATGCATCCACTGAAAATCCTTGTTGAGCGTTTCATGTTTCAAAAGGTAAAAGCTGCTACATCCTCAGTCTCATTTCCCGATTTGATTCCTGCTTAGCAGCATCGTCCTCATTTTCTTTTGGAGTCCCTCTGTATTTTTGGAAGTCCTTTCTTGCAGTGCTGCGTGATTTTCTGCCTGACTGCAGCATTGGTCATACTGCAGATGAAATGGTCTGTCTGCTGAACATAGGCTTGTCCTTCTTTGGGTAAATAGACATCAGCCTGTAGTCTCTACACATGATGGACACAATTCCTCCGGTCAGAAGCAGCTAATCCTCACTTTTAAATGTACAATTGAACTAAAATTCTTAACAACTCAGTGCTTAAATTTAAGAAAAATCAATCCTAAACAGTCATAGTTCTGTTGGCATGTACATCATGTTCCCAGAGTAAGTACCTATTTTCAGACTTTTACTGGCAAAGGTAAACATGCCAGCTTTGATTACTTGATAAAAGACCTCAACTCAATTCTATTTATAAGAGCGACGAATGAACTGCTGCAGAGTGTTGGCTGGGCCGCTGTGTTTTCCAATTTTTCTTTGCATCTCATTTTTTCCATCTCATTTTGCACAGATTCTCCTGCAGATGAAATTGGGCATCAAATGTGATGCAAACCCATTAGAATTTTAATGAGAGACGTGCCCTCCCATGAGCACAGAGGCTTTGTTAAACTGTAGCTACAACTGATTATTTTCAAGAGCGACACTTTGGTTTGTATTAAACTAATGGGTCTGTGAGTGGGTGTGACACAAACAAACCCAAAAGCACAAAGCTGACACCTCAACTCAAAATCCGAACCACGTCACCCCGTTAAGAAAATACACAAAGCTCCGGCTCAGACCTTTTCATGACATCGTCAAGTCAGTCACTATGCATAACGAGTCTCTCAACTTGTCGTGAACTTTATATTTAAAGAGACGGACCTCTGATAAGCTGATCACACAGATTTGTTGTCAAGAGTGCACACAAATCCACTAAAGTCATCTTGGATATATGCCATTACACCCCAAAAAGGTTTAACGTCAAAACAACAGTTTAGCAAATGGATGACACATTGAGCACAAGGGGAACTTAGAACAGCAATAGTTTGCTAAAGTAACTGCAATATAAGCAAAAACCAACAGGTCAAGCTGAAAGACGAACAACTGAACTCTATCAGAATATTATAAAAGTGAAAAGAAATATTTAAATCAGAGTTATAGCATGCTTATTTATCCGGAAAGGAAAATGTCTCTTTTGTGAACTTAGAGCAAAATAAAGTTTCAGAAACGAGCAATAGGGAAAAAAGGATCAAGTTGAAACTTTAAACTTATTATGTAATGATAATGTAATAATAAATGCGAAATCTATCTAAAGGCCAGAGAAATCTTCCATCAAGATTATAGTTCAAATCCTGTTTAACTCAACCAAGCACCACACAGAAAAATCAAATTCACAACCAGGTGCTGATGTTATGAAAAAAATAAATATTTTCACCAACTTTAACTAAGCTAAGGGTGTAATCAAACTGGAAACATTTGGCCTGCTTAAAGTGAACCAGAGTTTGTTTCCCCAATAATTCTATTTAGACTGATGTAAAAAGTAAAAAAAAAGAAAATTATGTCAACTTAATGTGTTATTTTGATATAAATTTTGTCTTTTGTTCTTTAGGTTTGAAATCAGAAATTCCTCATCCTCCAAATTTGTTTCTTGAAAGGTTTTATTCCTCGTCTTTATAGATGACATATTTTATTTTATAGTTTCATGAAAAATAAAAGAAATCATAACTGATGTGTAAGATGTTTATTACAAAAGTTATTTCCTTAAACGTACACTGTACATGTCATTTGAAAAAACGGAACATTTAAACTTGACGGCCAAATTAGCTCTGTGGTAAATTCCATATTTGAGGCTGTTGGCGATGATGAAGCTGTTTTTACCAAAACCTTTGAGACAATAAGACGGTAATCCATGCCTACTACATCTGGCGGGATAACTAACTCTCTCCGGCTCCATCTGGTCCAGAACTTGCTGCTCATGTTCTGGTCGGAGCGCTAAGTGGGACCACATCCCCTTTATCCTGGAGAACTTTCACTGTGAGTTGTAGATTTCATTTGAAGATTCTTTGACTTGTTTTAAATCTTTAAATAAACTGTTCCTCTCTGAGCTTTTCTCTCCCTACACTCCAAGACGGTGTCCATTGTTTTCAATCTGTGCACTGGACCCGAGGAAAGCTTCATTATCAGAATTCATTATCATGAATGTGCCTTAACCAGAGCTAATTTAGCAGTCAGAAATCCTCATTATCCATAAAACTTAAAACTAATTTTTATTGCCAGGTTTATGACACAGCATAAAACTCTGCTGCTGAGTTTTTTTTCCCAGTGTTATTATTTTACAGTCTTATTTTTACATTTTCTTTTTTAAAACAGTTTTAAGCCTTCAGTCGCTGTCTTAATGTTTTTAGTTTTAATGTACTCAGCATTGACTGTGGTCAAAAATGAAAATAAAAGCATTGATATTTATGCAGCTCTGCCTTGTCTACCTATGCCTAGAAAAGGTCTACGTGACGGGACAGAAGAACCTAAACCCTCTCTGCAGGCCCTGAGGACCAAAGCGATAGATTCCCAGATCTGGCAGGGAAAGCCTACATGCAGCCAACCAAATGTCTGGAATAATATATAGGAACATGTGTGCAGAATATGGACTGGAAACCCCAAGATCAAATGGGAAACACCTCTGACAGTGGTAGAGAATGAGAGGGCAAAGATCCTGTAGGACTTCCAGATCCAGACTGATAGGATGGTAATGGAGAACAAACCAGACATCGTAGTGGTGGATAAAGAACAGAGGAAAGCCGTTGTGGTGGATGTGGCAGTGCCAAGCGATGGGAACATCAGGAAGAAGGAACATGAGAAACTGGAGAAATACCAGGGACTCAGAGAAGAACTGGAGAAAGCCTGGAAAGTCAAGGTGACAGTGGTACCTGTGGTAATTGGATCACTCGGGGCAGTAACCCCCAAGCTTGAGGAGTGGCTACAACAGATACCTGGAAAGACCTCAGACCTCTCAGTCTAGAAAAGCACAGTGCTAGGAACAGCTAAGATACTGCAGGACCCTCAAGCTCCCAGGCCTCTGGTAGAGGACCCGAGTTTTAAAGAGTGAGAGACAAAAATAGACACATATGCTTTTTCATGATGCTAGAAAGTTTATGTTGTTAGCAGTCCTCCAAGTATCTTTCCGATGTTGCTGTTTACTCTTCCTATGCATCCACTGAAAATCCTTGTTGAGCGTTTCATGTTTCAAAAGGTAAAAGCTGCTACATCCTCAGTCTCATTTCCCGATTTGATTCCTGCTTAGCAGCATCGTCTTCATTTTTTTTGGAGTCCCTCTGTATTTTTGGAAGTCCTTTCTTGCAGTGCTGCGTGATTTTCTGCCTGACTGCAGCATTGGTCATACTGCAGATTAAATGGTCTGTCTGCTGAACATAGGCTTGTCCTTCTTTGGGTAAATAGACATCAGCCTGTAGTCTCTACACATGATGGACACAATTCCTCCGGTCAGAAGCAGCTAATCCTCACTTTTAAATGTACAATTGAACTAAAATTCTCAACAACTCAGTGCTTAAATTTAAGAAAAATCAATCCTAAACAGTCATAGTTCTGTTGGCATGTACATCATGTTCCCAGAGTAAGTACCTATTTTCAGACTTTTACTGGCAAAGGTAAACATGCCAGCTTTGATTACTTGATAAAAGACCTCAACTCAATTCTATTTATAAGAGCGACGAATGAACTGCTGCAGAGTGTTGGCTGGGCCGCTGTGTTTTCCAATTTTTCTTTGCATCTCATTTTTTCCATCTCATTTTGCACAGATTCTCCCGCAGATGAAATTGGGCATCAAATGTGATGCAAACCCATTAGAATTTTAATGAGAGACGTGCCCTCCCATGAGCACAGAGGCTTTGTTAAACTGTAGCTACAACTGATTATTTTCAAGAGCGACACTTTGGTTTGTATTAAACTAATGGGTCTGTGAGTGGGTGTGACACAAACAAACCCAAAAGCACAAAGCTGACACCTCAACTCAAAATCCGAACCACGTCACCCCGTTAAGAAAATACACAAAGCTCCGGCTCAGACCTTTTCATGACATCGTCAAGTCAGTCACTATGCATAACGAGTCTCTCAACTTGTCGTGAACTTTATATTTAAAGAGATGGACCTCTGATAAGCTGATCACACAGATTTGTTGTCAAGAGTGCACACAAATCCACTAAAGTCATCTTGGATATATGCCATTACACCCCAAAAAGGTTTAACGTCAAAACAACAGTTTAGCAAATGGATGACACATTGAGCACAAGATAAAGTAACTGCAATATAAGCAAAAACCAACAGGTCAAGCTGAAAGACGAACAACTGAACTCTATCAGAATATTATAAAAGTGAAAAGAAATATTTAAATCAGAGTTATAGCATGCTTATTTATCCAGAAAGGAAAATGTCTCTTTTGTGAGCTTAGAGCAAAATAAAGTTTCAGAAACGAGCAATAGGGAAAAAAGGATCAAGTTGAAACTTTAAACTTATTATGTAATGATAATGTAATACTAAATGCGAAGTCTATCTAAAGGCTAGAGAAATCTTCCATCAAGATTATAGTTCAAATCCTATTTAACTCAACCAAGCACCACACAGAAAAATCAAATTCACAACCAGGTGCTGATGTTATGAAAAAAATAAATATTTTCACTAACTTTAACTAAGCTAAGGGTGTAATCAAACTGGAAACATTTGGCCTGCTTAAAGTGAACCAGAGTTCGTTTCCCCCAATAATCCTGAACACATTTTCAGTCTGAATACACCTAAGCAAACCCTGGTCCGGGACCATGAACCGGACTGAGCTTCGGTTCGCTCTGAGACTTCTCAGTGTCTATAGTCTCCATCCTCAGACAGAACCAAATGATTTTTCCAGTCTGACTTAGACTTAAGCCTGAAGAGATTTTTGTATCAGCAAACTGGGAGACGTTTGGATGACAGTTCTTCAGGCCTAGCAACTCATTTATCAGTGAGACTGCAGTAAAGCCTGTGCCTTGGTTACTGAGCCCTTGTGAGGGGTTGACCCGTGCAGGTGATGCAGGTTTTTACATTGTCCGGTTCCATAGAGGGTCGTAGAGAGCAGCATTTTCAGGGGACCACTGGTGTGTCTTGTAGTTCCCTTGATTTCATGCAGCCACCTCAATGGAACGTATCATAGTTGCGCGTGTGTTATTTGTATTGTTAAGTATTTGGAAGGATGGAAGTTGCAAGCACTTATGACGCACAGGGTGATGCTGTTGTATGGTATCCTTACGCAACACTCTAAATGTGAGTAAGGTGCAAGTACTGTCCCATAGGGCACCTGTCCACACAAACTATGCTCTGATTGTCGAGTTTAATCTCTTAAAACGTGCTTGGACATGGCATTTAGGGTTATTTTATAGTAGCTAATTCTGCGCTGATTGTGATTACATGTGAAGAGGGTCAGCTCAAATATTAGCTCGGGTCTTGAGAGGCTAGTCTATTTTAAAGTCAGGCTGCACACCAGGCTGCACACCAGGCTGCACACCAGCCCTTCTCATGTAAACAGCGCTAATAGGCAGGATTTAAGGGATTAAAATAATCTGTATGTTACTGTATGTGTTATATATATATATATATATATATATATATATATTCTTTACAGTCTCCACTAAAAAGTTGTGACGCTCTACCTTTGAGGATTTTAAACTGATTGGCAGTCATGCTCCCTGTAGTTTGGGCTGTCACTGAACAACGACTTGGTTTGGTAAGAGAGCGACTTCTGACTGACAGTGCGGCAGCGAGCTTGTCAGGATAGCACCAAAGGAGCAGAGCGGAGGTGGGCGAAACCAAGAAAAATGGGCACACAATGGAAGTAAACATCATTTGTTAACTTGATGGTGCTTTAAGCTGCCAATCAGGCATATGTCAGCAGAACAGTCAATGCATTCAGAAAGTGCATGTCAGCTCATCAGACCCTTTACATCAATGAAATGATTCATGAGTAGTTCTCTATTCTTTATGTCCGTATTTAAAAAAGAAGACAACATACAAATAAAAACTTTTTAAAGATGCATGTAATTATTTATTTTTCCAAATGGAAAAATAACCTTAATTTTCATAAAAACAGAATTATTACAGGGACTCGAAATGTAAATAGAAATTCAATTACTGTTTAACAAACGGATGTTTTCAGAGAAAATATATAAACATTTGTTATGTTTATTTAAGTCGACGACTAAAATAAATCAATCCAACTCGTCTTTTTAAAGAAAAATAATAATTTTGATTAAATGGATTTGACGTTTATTTCTACATTCTAAATTGTTGAATTCTATTACTGCCCTTTTATTTTTTATTTATTCAGTTATTTATTGTCCAACCCTTTTCACCCTTGTTACATTTAAAATACTGTTCATGAATTAAACAGTTAAGGATTATGGCAAAATGCCCACCAACGTCTTCACGGCTCTGTTTGATACTTAAATTAGTTCTTCCCATAAAAGTGATTTAACACATTTTTGGAGGGCTGACTTCAATGTCACTTCCACACCCAAGTCCATCTGCTGCCAGACTTGTAAAAGCCTAAAAGTCCACACTAAAGCCCTCCCAAGTAAAGTTTCAAAGACATGAAAAAACAGTTACTGATGAGTATCAGTCTGAAAGGAAGCTCTTTGAGAGCATCGGTTATGTAGAAACACAATGATGACAACAAAGGCCTGAACAGTGTGCTGACCATGCTAAAAAAGATACATTTAGGGTTTAAGGCATCTGAATACCACTGACTGTGTGGAATACTCATTGGTTTCTTTATCAAAAAACTGTTTTTTTTTCTTCAGAAGGTTTAATTTATGTTTTGAAAAAAGTGTTTCCTCCTCCTGTCACTGTCACCAAAACTAACTAAAACCCCCACCAGGGGCCACAGGGGTGAACACAGTTTGCTAGGGAGAAGTCATGATACAGAATACAGTTTCATGAATTATAATATGAAATATAAATGATCTATTTTATGATTTAAAATGGTTTTAAATGTATGCATTAGACATAGCTAAAAACTTTAAAATAAACTAGATCTGGTTCCAACAGCATATGAGAACTGGACTGACTGACCCCTCCCCCATGGTTTTTTAAACAGGAAGTACTCTTTGGCTCCAAGAAGCCACAATCCCACAGACTTCTATAGGAAAGTAAACAGCTGTTACTTAGTTATTCTATTAGTCTATTGGTCTGACCCATTTTATAACATGTTCTTGACAACCCTCATTATTTAAACAATATTTTTTTCTGTAGAGCAAGTTGTTCAAGTTATAAATTGTCCAATCAGATGCCTCAATGAAAGTAGGCCCAATGTTCAAAGCGTTTGATAGGGAAATCATTTGGTCTGAATCGAGTGCTGAACATTTCATTTGTTCTGTATTCTGACTACCGTCAAGCAGACTTTCTTGTTTCAAACCAAAGCTTGTACACAAAACTCTGTGATTAAAGGTCTCTTCCCTGATTGGCCGGGAATGACCAGGGTGGGTCAAATGAACTAGAGACAGAAATTGTGGAAGTCCTGCGCTTTGCAGCCCTTGCCAGGATATTTCATTGATTCAAACTTCATATTTCGCTGCTTTCAAGTGGTGGAGGTGTGGCCTTCCACACCCTCCAACAAGTTCACTCCTAATTGGTGAGGGCAGTTGCCATAATAAATCAGGCCAATCACATTTTACTGACGATGTCTGGTCCCAACATGGCAGCTTCCAAATCGCAAGAAAATGTCTACTGAATTGACTTTATTTTGGAAGTAAGCCATTTTCTCTGGGTGACATCACTTATTCCAGTTCTCATTTACTGTCAATAGTGCATATTTTTGCCACAACAATATTTTCTCTTTCAACTGACTTCAGCTTTGTAATCTGAATAAGTCATTCAAAACTTCACATCGTCACTCTTTAGTTTTTCCACGACTTCTAGCATAGAAATGAGGATTTAAACATCAGATACTTACAGTTCAATGGCCTTGTTCCACATGATGACATATCCAGAGAGAACAAAGGACTCAATGTTGACAATGTGTGTGTTGCCACGCTCCGTCCCCACGTAGAGCCACTTACTTTGAAATGGCAGGTGGCAAAATGTGATCCTGGAGAAAAACAAAGAGCAAAGAGACTTTGAGTTAGGATGCAAACAGACCAGAGAGGGTTTCTCCCTCACTTTGCATGAACACTTATTTCAAATGATGTCTTTTGCAGCATGTCTGAACATCGATGTCCACCTGCTGCTGTGTATCTGATCCACAAACTTTCCTCTAAAGAATCCGAGGCATCTAACAATATCTTAAATGCCAGTCTATGACACATGCTGTTCTGCGTTCAATGTGATGTCGTCAACAGTTACCCTACACAGGCTTTTCTGAAATATCCATCAGAATGAAAAATCAAGGTATTTTGAGACACGTTTCCAGCACACCAATCAATCATATGAACAGGGGGTAGGAGGCAGTTAGTCATCGAAACAATTGGCGTACGCCACAGTGGCTGAGTCTTAATTTAAGTATTGCTGTTTTCGCTTTTAGTTGCAATGACATTTCTACACACTCTAAATGTCATTGTATACTGCCCAGGCCACGGAAAGAGCCATAATCTTAAGTTAACTTCTTTTTTCAAAGACGTCATACTCTGACTCATTCACAAAGTCAACTTGTGATTCATCCGCTGTCAGGGTTTAATTGAAAACGCTGTCTGTTTCCTGCACCCTGCCGCACCTTGTGTATAGGTATAAATGATCTCCTTGGTCTTTCATTTTTATATAGCATGGCGAGTTTTTCCCCCTATTAGAGTCCTTTGCACTTCTCCAGTGAGGATGATTCACGTCAGCACTCAGTAAATATGTTGACTCATTCAACAATTCCTCTTGACAGAGATCAGATTACTTAGAATTTTGGCATGTTCGTGGGCAAAACTGCAGATAGTTAGCAAACTGAATTACCTGAACATGTATTTATTTTTTTTATTAGAACAGATTATAATGATCACAAACCACACAAAAAAATAAAAATAATCACAATATTATTATTTCAAGACCTAAAAGAATTCAAATAATTTTACAACTCTGGACTGGAACATATCATTCCAAAACTGTTAGCCTGGGTATCAGATAATGATCTTTACCTCACCTATCATTTTCCTCCATAAACAAGTACTGCGTTGGTCAAGTTTTATTTATTACTTAGTTATATTTATTTGGTAGGGACAAATACAAAAAACATAGATCATTACATTGAAACAACCTGATGTCTGTTTAACAGTGTTTATTGCCATGGCTAATACCCAACACCCATCCCTAGAGGAGCTTTTACAAAAATTATAAATGACCATTAAAAAGAGAGTACCGACGACAAAAAATAAAACTAAATAAAAGATGAGTATGCACTCCACTGTACTCATTTACGTGCTTCATATCAACACATAGGATGTCTTATGCAATGTGGGTACATTGCTGTTGCTCTATGAACCAAGATTTAATTATTTTTTTAAATATGGACAGTTTTGTTAAAGATTTCATCTTAATACGGAGACTGTTCCACAGATGGAGCCCTTTCACTGAAAAAATATTCCGAGCAAAAGATGTTCCACAAACAGGACTTTACAGTTTCCTCTTGTAGTTGATCGGGAAGTTTCTAGTCTATTAACTAATGTAGAAAGCGGCTGAGGTGCAAGTCCAGTCAAACAAACAAACAAAAAATACGTCTTTAAATGGCTGAAATAGATCAAATTCAAAATTTTACATTTACTTTAAATACAACTGTGATTAAATGAAATCTTTAAACATCCAAACATTTATTTGAAAGGATGAACATAAACTGGGATAAAGGAATTTGTTTTCTCTGTGCTTCTCCGAGCTTCAGAATTTGTTAATGTTAATTGCGTAAACGGTTGAAGAGTTACGGTAAGAAGAAGGGTAAATGTACAACACCGTGTTAAAGTGACATACTACGGACCCACGGGTGTTATTCTTTCACTCATTTATTTATTTACTTTTGTTGCAGTTGTTGTAGTTTTCAATTGTTTTTGTTCTTTAACAGGTTTTTTAATTTTAACTTATTTATTTTTGTTTAAATAGAATTTATTTGGTCGTAAAAATCAGTTTTTTTGCAGACATTTTTCTCTTTTATATATAAAGTTGTTGCTGTTCTGTAAAGGCATTGATGGTCACTTCATCATTTGGTGAATGTCCCTTTTGCTGCCGCAGATAAGTGAATTTCCCCATCATGGGATAAATAAAGTTATCTGATCTAAAATCTAATCTAACAAATTTCTGAAGAGTAAGAAAAGTCCAACATTGTCTTTGTACAGTATAGCCTTTACATTTTAGTTGTCTTCCAGTTAGCTATTTGTGGAGAAACAGAAAATTGGAGAATCATTTAAAGTTTGGACGATTGGCTAGGCATTTCGTGTTTTTATCTCCTCCTTTGAAACAGTTGGGCCATGTGTCTCACGTTATTCTTTTCCTTTGCATAACAGGCATATGGATAGTACAGAAGGCTGCAATGGTCCCGTTTTACAATATCAGAAATAATAACAGAAGTTATAAAAAGAGTTTGGAAGAGCACAAACCAGGATGTTCCCTGGTAGGATTATTGAAAATAGTCACTAATTACACTGTTGTAGGCTATGTCTGCCTTTAGAAACCGCTGTACTCAAATTTGTCTATCTGGGGAGACTTTGAGATGCTGGATACCGATTTCCATTCGCAGAAGAAAAGAAGAGAGCTCTTTATTATCGTGGCTTAAGATGGAGCACTTGAACTTTTGAAAAGGAGAAACAGTGATGTGGAGATAAATCCTAAGAAGTAACATGGGGGATAAAGGGCTCGTCTACATCTGATCTGTTGTAAAATACCTGTCAAATGCTGCTGAAACCTGTTTACTCACGCAGAACTCCATTTTATACGGCACTTGGCGATTTGTTGACAAGGTTTAGATCCATTACTTGTAATTCTTACACAATTCAAAACCCGTTGTGCATCTATCACCTTCAGATAGCATTATGGAGACAAAACTGGGGGGGATACCAGGCTTCTAAAACAATTGTTCTGCCAGTGGCTTCTGTCATAACCTAAGAATAAAAATGAGCATGCAATAAGTCACTCTTGTCCATGCTGATTAGGTGTGGCTGAGGGATCACTGGGCTGCGACCCAACAGGCCTCTAACCTGCAAGCAGCGGGATTATTAGATAGAAGACATATGAGATGGGGGGCAATTCAATAAGGATTTCAGGAGCTTGAGGAGATGACAATATTCAAACTGGCAGTGATGGGTGGAAGATCACAAATGTCATTCTGGTCTCAGAGGATTATAAAGTCTGCTTCTATTCGCAGTACATCATAGCACAACAAGTTCCCATGTTGAAGATTTTAGTTGAATTCTAATGGGGTAATTTTTGAACACAGAAAAACAATTAGCCCTTGTTGTAGTTGTATGTCTTTACAAAGATAAAAAACATAATTCATTCTGCAGTACCTCTGAAGGGTAGGGCATTAAAAGGCAACCATTTCAAAATAGAAAAGGATAGAGCCTGGAGACAGGTCAGATGAGCAACTAGTGGAAAGGTGCACAAACAAGTCAATCTCCTATCATGTCAATATTAAAATGGCAATAAACAAACACACTCTTGACAAAGGTTCAGAAAATGTGTGATAATGTGGGACAAAGTGAAGTGAGTTTAGTTGAATCAACCACGACCTACATAGTGCACAAATCTGAACATCAAAAGAGTTGATTCTAACAACAAAAATGCACACCCATCCATTTATTTATCCATCCTCAGAACACGCCAAATCCCTTTTGTGTCACGCAGTTTAAAGGAGCTACTGTTGGGCGATGGCGGAGACTACACCAAGAACAGGTTGCTGGTGTGTTGCAGGGCAAAAATGCACTAATGTATTGTAAAAATATTTTTCTGTTAATGAACAGTTTGACAACTTAATTTAGGAGTCAATAAGACATTGTCTTGTTTGGAAACTAGCATCCAGTGGTTTTTTGAGAAGCAAAAAGATTTGGTACTTCTGGGGTTGATTTAAAGTTGGGACAGGATAAGGAGACTTGGACCCACCATGCATCAGAAATAATGGAACTTACAGTTATGTTCTGAAAGCCTTTATAACTTCTTAACTAAACTAATTCATGAATCTCATGATTCTATTTCACATTTGATCCTAAGAAATCAAGCACAAAATGAGAATTTGGTTCACATTAAACGCGATTCACACGATAGAGGCAGCCAATAACCATGCTCAACTCCAAAATGTACAGATAAAATTTGCACAACACATGCCAATGAATATTTTATAGATAGATAGATAGATAGATAGATAGATAGATAGATAGATAGATAGATAGATAGATAGATAGATAGATAGATAGATAGATAGATATGTTATGTTTATATCTGCACATATACACATAATTACGAACATTTTTATATTTGCACGTTTCATATTTTGCATATTTGCACACTTCCTTGGTACACTCTGTACATATTGTACATATTTACATTTTTATATTATACTTTGTTAGATTTGTTTTTTGGACTGTGATGGTGGCTGCTTCAATTTCTTTGCCCAGTGGACTGTGACAATGAAGGTTTATCTTATCTTATCTTAATGGTACAGTACGATCTGATGTCCTGCAGCAATATTTAAGCAGTGGCCGCAGCGCGAAGGTCTTGCAGCAGTGCGATTTGGGTTGTGCGGTTTTACGGTTCATGCTGTATTATAGTGGGGTTCTGTTGGGATGTTGGGGGCTAATTGTCAAAGCTTTGGTCCAAAGACACAGAACTGAAAGGGAAAGACCGCTCAGCCTCTGAGTATCCTGTTTCTCTTTGATCCAAGCACTTCATCTGCTGTAAGCAAGCATCTACTGGTTATTCTCACCTGAGCACAGGTAGAAATCTAATAACAGAGGTTTCCAATGTGTACTAGGCATGCACTTTAGCAACCTGCATAATAAAACTGAATGAACTCTTTAAAACAACTGAAGTAAATGGGTTCAAACTGTACTCTAGACTGAATTGTTGTGAATTGCTATGAAATGATCCCAGAAAATGGTCTGTCCCACAACATCTGTTCCATACCAGTATGAACCTGTGCTACAGCAGCATCCAGGTCCTAGAACAGCATGAAGCACAAGTTACACCGTTCATCAAAATAAAAGCCTGCTAATTCTAATCTCTTCAGGAACATTTTTTTTATTTTGCTCAAAGGAGATCTAGTTTTTCAAATGCCTTTGCCAGTGGCACACAGTAATAAATCATCCATTTATTACAATTCAAATATGTTGTTCCTCAGTGGTTGAAAGAAAACTTTTAGATGCTATCGCATACTGTTTCAAGCAAATGTACTTGCTAGATATGATTGGATATGATTTTAATGCATTTCTTTTGTCTAAATGTATGCTTATATGTTAATACTGACTTATTTCTGCAGATCTTTTGTATCAAAATTAGTCTGAGGTGATTTTGATGTTAAAAATTTAAAGAGTATTTCTGGTCAAGTGACTTGTCCAATCGTAAAACCTGAGAAAAACATGGCCACAGCCAAACAACAGGACTTAAAGTTCATTGTTCGAAAAAGAGTTGAGCTTTGAAAAGTACAAAGTAGCCGAGCTGACTGACTTTTGCAGTAGGACCATTATGAACTACATATTAATAATTAAGTCTTTGTTTTTAACTGTGTTTAAGAAACAATGCTGTGTTCTTTGAAGATGTCGCTTTTACACGTGTGTCTTAGCATGCATCAAATCCTTGTCTTGACAGATCAGACAAATTATTTTAGTGTCATTGCACCCGGTGGGACAACGACTTTGATAGATTTTCTAGATCTGTTGGTTGTTACTGAATATTTCCTCTTATCAACAGTCGTTTGACTGAAAGCTTTGCTTACTTACTTACGGATGATATTTTAATTTTGTTGATTTAAAGTCAGATCCTTCCATCCTTAGAGTTGAGTTGAAGACATTGACTTTTGGTTTCGTCTAGTTGTCAGGAACCCAAGAGGGGTGCTGTCCTGGTTGTAGAAAAACCTGCTCTGCCCTCACCCAAGTCCTTGATGAATTTGGGAGGCTGAAGATTGTTTCTCTATGCAGATGATATTGTGTTATTTGTTTAATTAAACTTTGACCTCCAGCTGCCACTGGAGCAGTTTGGGATGAAGACTAAAATCAAGAATTGTACTTCCACCATTAAAGGAGGCACTTTTTTCCAAGATGAGATTTTTATTTCTTCTAATTGTGCTCTAATGACTTCTATTATTTAAACAGCAATTTCCACTTTCTTTTCAAGGTGAGAATGCTCAGCTTTGAAATAAAACCTTGTCAAAATATTATCATAGTTTGAGCTCTTTGGCAGTGACTGCATTGAGTCAATGAACAAAGAAAATAAATCATGAAAATTTAACATTGAAGAAAGCCTGAGCTTCACCTCTAGAGAAAAACAATGAGTGAAGGCTATAAAACAAACAGTAAGACTGTTGGAAGCCAATATTGATTATGTATAATAATATGCAAAAATATTTTAGTTTTATAGATTTTAATATTGCCACAAATCTTCATTAATTCATGTTCAAGGAAATTATTCTACTAAAAATTGACAAGAAGGGACTGACAGGTTTTTCAAAATTGAAAACATAGATTTTGTTTACAAAATGGTTACTCTGTTAAGACATAAAGAAATGAAAAACTACAAAACACACTGTAAGAGAATCATAAAAGCTACAAAGATACAACACCCCCCGCAAAACAACCACAAGGCCTCCCCTCGCCCCCCCCTTTTCTTTCTTTTTTGAGTCCCTTCCCACGGCCGCCCTTCCAAACATACAGATGTTAGATCAAATACTGCTACGCATAAAATGACCAGTATACTAAACATGCTCAACAAGCTTCTTAAGTCTCGGTTCTACGAAAACTGGAGTGATGTGATCTCAACATGAGTTGAAAGAAGACTGCGATGCTGGCGGTACACCAACATTTTTGTTAAGGTCCAATAAATCAAAACTAAAGGCTCCTACAGAAGAGAAAGCGGATGCAGTTATCTTTGTGGAGCATGAAGGGCTGGGTGGAGTCCAGCAGCACAACAGAGACAAAGAAGCCAAAGGGTCTGCAGCTGGGGGACCAGGATGGAGGTAGCAGACATCAGACGGAGTTAGAAGAAGCAAAAGTCAGAGGTGTGTTTTGTGTGTGTCCATGTGTGTTAGGTAACATCAGCGAGCGTGTCAAAGCCGATCCTCTGCTGCATCCTGCACAGTGACAGCCACGTTCACCTTTCACTGCAGCTGTGAGGGCGTGCATGCAGACATGCGTGTCACTGTTGATCAGGCTGAATCTCTGCTTACCTCTCTCTGTTGAATTTGAGTGAATGCAGAACAGCCGGCCGCCTCTGACGCAGATTCCATAAGTGTAGCGTATCATCTGCGCAGGCTGTAACCAGAGCTCCCTAAAGGAGGAAACACAGAGAGGAACATATTGATTGATTTGTGTGGAAACACACTTTCAGTGTTCTGTCCTGTGAAAATAATTCAGATATGTGACACTTGAATGTATTGTTCTGCTGTCTGAGTCCGATGACTCCAGACAGTCATCTTGGTAAACGTCTGCGCCATGATGGGGTTTCAGAATGATCCAGTCATTCTGAAATGGAGCATGGTTAGCTTTCATTTCATTTTGATTGTTTTGTTTGCAAAACTGTCAGAAGAACTGAGACCACAGCATGTTCTCCACGCATAAGGAGAACATTATATGCACAATCCAGTGTGAAATAAATTACCAAATCATTACCAACTTTAACCAAAAACTAACTCTAAAGGTTAGTTGGTTTCACCCCAGTGTCTTAGATCTCCATGTTCTCTAAACTACATTGAAAAGTTGGTTAAATTGGTATGGAATTGATCGTGCAAAACTGAGCTGGATTGGACATTTAACCAATTACTTTAACTTTGCTTTTAATTTACAGTCCAACAAGATTTCTTTTTGTCCTGAACTTGTTGAACAGAACCATTGTATTGATTACTAGTACTTGGTTATGATTCTTGTTGGAAGGAGTTTCATGAAATAACCTTTAGTGTTACAGTTTAACAGATTACAGGAAGTGAGCAGCAAAGAGCTGTCCAAGCTAACCAATGACCTTTGATGAACCTTCCCTCTGCTTACAATCTGCTTGTAGTACAACTCATGTTTGTCATCCAAAGAAATAATGCAGAGCTGAGTGTGTAAATTGTGGTGGTAAGTACCTAAAACTTTAACACCAACAAGACAAAATCAAGGACTTTAGGAGACATCAGGCGGGATCCCAATCTCCATCCTTGGAGAAAAGATGAAGGAGGCAGTGATGTCAATGAGCTGATGAAGAAGGTTGGCTGTGTGCTGGAGGCCCTCTGAAGCTCCCGGAGCATCTGCAGCTGCAGCTCCTTTTAGCAGAGCTCCGGCTCACGACTAGAACGAATATGAATTCTTCTTTACCTCATTTATTTCATTTTAATGCTCATTTTGCTGCATAGAGTTTTCCCTTGTAATAATAAAAGAACAATTCAACAAAAGGCAGCATTCTGCACATCTCTGCAGCTTAGTCAACAGTCATTCTCAGATCTGATGATGTGCAGCACACAGAGGAAACCAAGAGTCAGACTGTGTTGTCTGAGCACAAATAAAATCATCATGGAACTGATGGAAATTGAGAATGAGAGATGACAAATTTACAATAAAACCCTGTCAGCCGTTTGTGCTCAGAGAAATAAAGCAATTACTGTTAACTTCTCCATGAGGATTTGCTTCTGGGGGGTCAATAAACAGCAAGAATCTTCTCTGGATTATAAATCTCATCATGGGATTAGAGTCTGTAAGCAGTAATGCAATGTTCAGCATTTTCATTACTTGGACATTTTTTCTCAGTTTTCCTATTTTGTTTCCTAAAAAAAACCCTGATTGATGTAAAAAGACTCTAAATTAAGCTTCAGGAAAATAAAGCATCACACTTAAGTGTAGCTCTGTCCATTTAATTTTCAATATACAAAGAATTACTGAAACATGATAACTCATTTGCTCAAAGGTTGTTTACATAAGCAAAGAAAAAAAACCTCAAAGTAGCACTTTTTTTTTTGGATGACCTTGATGTAAAAACAAAAAGGTGATGATGGAGCTCATCTGCATCTCTTAGGTCTTAGAGAAAAGGGGATTAACTGAGGAGAAAATTTACATATCTTTTACATTTTTTTTTATCTTTTAAATGTTGTCCTTTGACTTCGACTCACTTTAATCTTCACAAGTAAGATAATTGCCTCCTAAAGGGATTAAAATCACTTTGTACTGATGAAATAAAGGAGTTTATGGCTTTGCCTTTCGCTGCACAAGTGCATTCCTCAAGTTTTATGGTTATATTTCTTATCTAGTTACTTAATTTGTTAAAGGAAGGAAAGTATTTTTCAGAATTAATGAATAAACTTAATTCTTGTTTTTGTGGGGAATGGTAAAATTTCTGTGGACAAACTCTATTTTTTTTCCACTTTATGTACCTGTTTTTATTGTTTAGATCCTATTATCTTTCTGCACATAATTTTTGGAGTAATGATCTAAATGTATAGCATCGTCTGAAACAGCAGCTTCTGCACACAGCTTCTTCAGACTGCTGTCCTGATGGATCCATGCTTTCACTGCCCATTTTCCCAAAGAGGAAAGATTGGCAAACTGTTAGCAGGAAGCTGCAGCCTGACAGACGTGGTGAGCTCTGTACCTATAGCTCAAGCTGCACGGCAGAAACACACCCTGTTGAGAGCTGCTGTCATTGACGGATAAGGCAATAAAGAATTATTTGTTTTCCTGCCTCAGGAGTTATCCACAACTGTTTGTTTCAGACCATTGTGTTTGTAAGATATGCTGGAAATGGGTTTTGCAGAAATATGACAATATTACAACAGCAATCTGCAGTTTGGACTCAAAAGGAGGAACTGGCATCGAGTCTCACTGGGCTGGCTGCAATTGGTTAACTGCAAATGACATTTATAGAGTTTTCTCAGCATCTTAAGACATTTGAGCCATTTTTAAACTTTCATAAAGGTCGTACGCTTCACTGACAAGTTGCTAAAATTTTGAGCCTCTTTGCAAAAACAGATTTGTTCAAAATAAACAAATTATTGCTTTAAAGTCCCACTCTGATGATCTATTTTCACAGCGATCTCAGTGGTCTTTTAATTATGATAATGCAGTTTTTAGCCAAAATAAAAAATGAAAAAACTGTGTCATTTTTGAGGACATAATTTCTGCAGAGCAGCAGTAAGTAGTTCATTAGAAATTCTCCTCTGAAATGTGGGCGGGACCATTGGAGCGACCCCGCCCACCATTCCTGCCACCTAAAACCTAGAGCAGCTCAGACGAGGAAAACAAAGACGTTCTTGGATCTGTTTGTCTGCCGATGGATGCATCAGAATGGAGCGGAGCAGGGAGCTGATACGGCCCACCCATTTGTGCTACATCATAAGTAAACTACTCATTCACAGCAATTTGAACAAAGAAATACTCAGAAATACAGTTTTGATGTCATTTTTCATTGTGTATGTCCTCCATCATCAGAGAAATGCCGCAAAGTGGATCTTCTACATCTTGTTTTCCTTTAATTACTTGATAAAAAAACATTGTGATGAAAATAGCACACTAGTCACTTTTCTTTCCTACTATGACAATCAAATGTCCTGAAAAACAGCCACATGATTTCCTGACAAAGTTGGGGGGAAACAGACACCTCTTGCACCATATTTTTCTACCTGGAATTTTTTATTCAGAATTTTCATTCCTGAATAACCACAGTTTTGGTTTACGTCTCAGCAGTCTCTCACTCATTTATTTCAGAGTTCCCACCACTTTGACTCACTATATATACTTAGAACTTTATGACAAGATCACAAACACTCTTGACTTGGATTGTGTAAATCCTCCGAAAAGTTCAAAAATTAAATCGACATAAAAGCAATACTTTGGCAAAACTACAACTACATACCATCCTGAATGCAAACTTGGAAATGTTTGCAATTCTTGTCCTACTGTCACAACTACACAAGTCAATCATCTTTAATAGGCATTTACTGAATTCAAGACTTAAAGGGTTTATTGCCACATCCAGTTAGGAAACAGGTTTCCTTTACAATGAAATTCTTCCTTTGCAGTTCACTCTGAATACCATAAGAACATTTAAAGCGGAATAAAAATAATTGAAAATAGAGACAAATATTTACAGGAAATCTGAAAAGGAGCATAAGTAAACATTAACACAACATATAAGCCATGTTTCAGTAAGTGAGTAAAGCTACAAATCAGCTGCTGTGCAAATTCAGCAGGGAGTGAGCAACTGTACAAAAAGAGACCGACATGAGGTAAGCAGTTTGGTACATGTGCACGTATTTGATATCAGAAGAGGGCAAATAAAAAGCAACAATTTTTGAATTTGTGTCTAAAATAAAACTAAATAGTAACTCCAATCCGGAAAATACACAGTGACACAAAATTTTCAAGAGGCAGATGAAATTCACCCCCAAAGCTATGCTTACACTGTTTTACAAAAACAGACGACTCACACATTTCCTTTTTTGTGTCACACATTTTTGCAAAAAATCCAGCTTCAGTCAAAGTTTTTTACTTATGAAAAGGTCTTCCACATAGTAAAATAATAATAATAATCTGGAACCAACTTCCCTCAGATTTATGGAGCATAGACTCACTCCCTTAGTTTGCACTAAATCTCCAAACTCACCCCTACAGACTAGCATATCCACCCTAATTAATATATTCTTCTATTGTTTTGTTTTTAACTAGTGTTTCATTTTTGTAACTGCATTTTATGATTGTTTTGTATCTGGTGCCCAGAAAGGCGCCATATAAATAAAATTCATTATAGCAATAAAGTAAAAGCAAATAATTTGAGGTTTTGGGAAAAACAGAAGGCATCCGGATCTGAAATGTTCTTTAGGGATGAGAAACGGCATACGCAGCATAGTTCTTAGTCATCTTCATTTCAGGAAGAGGTTTAAGGTTTTATTAGTAATAAGTTTGAAGGCATCATGTAACAAAAATTCAGCTTCTCAGTCTAGTGATAAAAAACATTGTTAACTTGACTTTTCATTTCCACATCACGTTTGATGTAACCATTATTTAGATCATGTGTTTTATTATATAAGCTGGTTATTTTTGTTCCAAACATCTTATTCCAAACACTGATTAAAGAGTAAATGTATTTACACTGAGGAATGTTTGAATTGTGTTATTTAAAACCCGATTCATCACAGAGAATTTTCCTCTAAAGATCCTATTTATGCCGTGTTTTCCTTCTTTGGGTACTGGCAAACCCCAGACGGGTAAATGTGGAGGAAGAGGAGAGTGAAACGAAGATAGACAAGGTTGAATGTCAGTTAATGAAGAAATTACTGCAGACAGAGGGAGCAGAGGACGTGAGAGGCAGACGGGGTGAAAGTCAATCTGTCTGTCATCGTGGAATTATCTTGATGGCACCAAAGACGAGGCACCCAGGTGCAGGCGTGGAGGGAAAAATGACAATGAGCCGAGCTGACGGGAAAAAAGCCAGTGAGAAGCTCAGAGAGCTGCGTGACACGTTCTTCTGTTGAGGTCCAAATCACAAATAAGTGCATTTTTCTCCACAATCTTACAAACAAACAATGCACTCGTTGGATTCATCTGTGACTGTCCACTGCATTGCTTTAAAAACAGGCTGAATGGAGCTAAAATAATAATTTGTGAAGGTTATTTTCTGATTTTAGGAATTTTCTGAAAAATCTGAGAGGGGTGAAGCAGCTTCAGGTTGCTTCATCCACATGGTCCATGGGTGATCAGCGTAAACCCGAGGACGCTGAGCTCATTGGATCAGAGAATTCTTTTTCATGCTATTCCTTAACTGAACACTGTCTGTACTGTGAAGATGCCCCCCAGGCAAGTTCTACTTGAAGCTTACAGCACACGTACTCGACACGAGGCTGTAAAATATTTAGGTAAATCATTTCTTTACTCTGCAACGCTGCAGTACTGCACCAATGTTATGGAAGCAGGGGGCGACCCAAGTCAGACTCTACAACTAAAGTAATGCAGGAAAACAGACCGACAGTTTGAAATCAGGTCCGACCGTACTCCCCAGTAATGAGGACGGACGACACCAGACCAAAGAGGTTTGCTTACAGTTCTAACAGAGATTATATTATTATACATTCATGAGGTTTTCATGTTTAAGAACAAAACTAAATCTCGTTTTTTTTTCAATAAGATGTCAATATTGAGAGAGGTTATGAACTTTACTTAGCAGCTTCAGTAGACTAGGTTGAAGTTCTGCTCATGAGCATTTCAAATCCCCAGAAAGAGGACCACTGGTCCAAATATACTGACATTTTACAAGCAAGAACAATAAGACAAACAAAGAAAACAGTTATGTAAACTGACCTAAAGCAGCTCCCCCAATTTGCGTCATCTTTACACTTTCTAAACCCACAGAAGGTGGTTATAGACGTATGACAGCTGGGACAAAAACAATGTCTAATTACAGCAATTGTGTGAGAGAAAGGATAAATGGTTCTAATGAAAGCATGCTGCCTCTGTCTGATGTCGTCTCTTTTCTGTCTTTGTACGACTAACCAGAATAAATCATTTCACCTTACTGGATGTCAGGGGCTGACTCCGACTTTACAGGCTGATTAACAAAGCTGGTGACAGCCCACAATGAATCTAAGCTACGAGCTCACTCAGGGGGCTATTAACTCTGCTCTCAAACGCTGGAAGTCCCAGTTACTAAAAAACTGCACCGAAAAAAGAAAAAAGAATAGAAGGAAGTTTTCATTGGGCTTTTTTTTAAAATAGAAAATTCATATGTGAAACTATGTAAAACCACTAACAACAATGCAAAACCACGGAGAAGACAAAGATTATTCCAGCCGCGAGCGGCGCTGTATGGTCCACAGGCACTACCCGCCCTCGCCACGCCCCCATTGCCCCTTTTTGACCCGCCCTCAGAAAGTCCTTCACAACGAGTGCAATAGGACATTTCAATGCAGCTGGGATGGGGGAGGGGGCACTGAACAGTCAACTAATTTAATTTATTTTTTATTCTGTTCTTAGTGAATTTGACAATTGACACTATTTTTATGTTTTTAGGACATTACTGCTACTTTTAATATTTTTGATGTACTAACCTCATATTTAATTAAATGTGTGTATTTGGAGCACTGGAGGCACCTGGAAGTTCCATCCATCCATCCATCCATCCATCCATCCATCCATCCATCCATCCATCCATCCATCCATCCATCCATCCATCCATCCATTCATCCATCCATCCATCCATCCATCCATCCATCCATCCATCTGCCTGAGCAGCTGCTACACGCCCCTCTTCACTTTTGCCCCTGCCACCCCAGTCAGAGCTGCATGTAATAAATTCATGAGGAAAAAAAACATGATTACAAAATGGCGGCTTTTTTGTTGGTTTTATCTCCATGGCAACCATTATACATTTTGATCACCTGGGGGCAATGAACACGTAATTTTTAGAGGAACTTGAATTTCTTTGACAGTGGAGTTTTTTGTTAACCATGCCCACGTTACCATGTTCATTTCGTATGTCATATTGTTTCGTTCAGCTTGATCCAGGGATTTATTACGTACATTTTCACAATTTTGTGGAAAAAGTATGCAAGCAGGACGCCACTTGTTCAAGCTCACCTTTCTAACGCAGCCCCATGATGCACAAAAAGTTAGGAGGTGATGGATTGAAACCCCTAACGGGCTTAAATCTGTAGAAGATACTAAAGGAGATTTTTATTTATTTATTTTTAACTTGTCCTGTCCAACAGCTGGGCAGACAAATGAGAGCTGAAGGCCTCTTGTTTTGGACATATTTTACTTTAACAACAGGGGTTATGAATCTTCTGACATACCAGAGGAATGTCTGAATAAACCCCGCCCGAGAGGGGTGCCCACAGCCCCAGACAAGCACCTTATCACCACCCAGGAGTTCCGGGCATCCCCCCGCCCCAACTCCAGGTACAAGCCAGGACCCCCCCAAGGGAGACCCGCTCCGCGCTCCAGGGAGCCACCCACCCGGCCCACGGTTAGTCCAGGAAGGAGCAATGCAGGGGCCAGCCGCCCCCGCCCAGGAGGGGGCACTCCGGGGAGAAGGGGGCCCACGAGGGTGTTGTAAACATGGCCCGACCAAGCTCAGCCACGGTTGGAAATTTGGCGGGGCCCATCATCTGGGGGCAAAGACCAGAACACACCCCACAGGGACACGGATGTGTGATGTGATCCCCGGCTTCTGGCCTTGCCAGAAAGCTCAGGGATCCCCCTCCCTGCATGGAGAGAGGACCACCGGGCCCAGGAAACCAGAATCCAGGGGACACGGCCGCCGTTGCCAAGGGCCCAGTACCCCCCACCAGGGATGGGGTAGGGGACAGATGGTCCAAGGTCCAACCTTCCTTGCGGAATGGGTGTGTGTGTTTGTGAGGGTGTTTATGTTGGAATGTATATTTTGAGGGGGGAAGGGTGTGTGTACTAAGGGGGTGCAGGTAAAATTGGTGGGTAGGGCACTGAGGGGACATCTCCTGATTACTCACAGTGATGTCCCCTCCCTCTCCCCACCAAGGGGCCCTACATGTCTAAGGTGCGGTTAAAATTGGCGGGTAGGGCGCTAGGAGGACATCTGCTGCTTGCTGGCAGTGATGTCCAAGCACCCCCACTACCAAGGGCCCTACATGTCTAAGGTTCAAATAAAACCAAGAGAGGGGGGCCCATTCCATACGGCAACCATGGGAGGGGGACCACTGCCAAGTAGATTTTTACAGAGTCTATACCTGCCACAAACACTGGAACCCCTCTCAGAGCCCGTCCACCTCCATTTACCTCATCGACAATTAGATACAGGAGAAGAATGAAGGAAAAACAACAAAAACACAAATGGAGGAGGAATCACAGAGCAATAACTAAGCAGACGTGCAGCTTTGTGTTTTAGGCTGTTTCACAAATCAAATATCATTTTGTCGCACAAACAGAAGTCGTCAATAAACTAATAGAATTCTTCATCTGACAGAGGAGCAGCAGGTGTTTGCCGACTGCTTCCGAGAAAAAGGAGAGGACCGATTTTGCAGAAAGAAAAGGACAATTCCTTTCAAGCAGCCGAATCAGATCAATCTGATTCTATCACCAGAAAAGTTGAGCAACAACCCAACGATGTTCTGAGGTAATGATCAGGCAGGAAAAGACTTGTCAAATTCTAAAAATTAGAAACCCTCAAAGCTCTTGAGTTTGTTTGTTGGAGGTGATCAAGGCCAACAGATCAGGAAAACATGACTCATCCTGAACTGCTAAAGCATCATTTCCGACTTCCAAGGTGGGACGACGGATCATCCGCACTACGTCAAGCACCACAAGACACTGTGGACTTGATCTTTTTCCAATATCCAACCAAAGACCACGCCCCCCATGCACACCCTGGTACCTGGCGCATAGGCACACCACAGCACAGGAGGGCAGGTTTGTGCACAGGTTATCCAAGTTCTCTAAATGAAAGAATCAATTCAATAAAAAGAAGCAACTTTTCATGAAAGGAACAAACAAATAGACAATAAAAACATATTGTTTTTAGTGTTTTGTTTAACATCCTTTATAAGTTAGTTAATGTCTTTAGGGAGAAAAAGGTTTGCAGGTAAAACCCCCAAAAGTACATGGGTCGGCACTCCTCCACCAATGTTAATGCACGTTTTCACTTGACATACAGAAGCGTTTCAACACTCGTGCTTTTGCAACTGCATCAACTCCTGCAAACTCAATACTGACAGAGAGCGCCTTCCCCTCCAAACCCTGAAACACGGCAGACTGTGCAACATCCTGCTGACAGTGCAATAGGATAAAGTGTGACTGGGCATTAAATATGATGCTTTTTTCTGTATACATCCATGCACAATCAGCCGTAGTCCCGCCCATGCATTGTGGGGTCTTGACCCGGGCAGGCGCTGTGGGGTTTTGGGTCGTTGGGGGGGGGGACCTGCAACTTAAGGGGAGCGCACAGGAGCAGTTTCCTTGAGGTTTATACAACCACCTCAAAGGATGTCGTGAAAATGAAACATAGGTGTGTGGTAATTGCATCGTCAAGTATTCATAAGACCAATGCAAGTTACATACACTTATGACTTACAAGTGATGCTGTCGTACGGTACTCTTACTGTACTGGTGACTCTAGTCGTGGGTACGGTGCGAGTCTTGGCTCCTTAGTAACCGCACGCAAATGCACACATGGGGTGTGCACATGAAACTTAAGTGCCTGTAGGATGTCTACAAATGTCCTTGGAAGTTTTTTCTCTGCCACTTTATGGTCCACACCCTTGATATTTATTTTGTGTGGGCCACCTGCATGCCCCTTACAGATTTGACCTTTTTTTTTTTTTTTTTTTTACCTGCAGACACCCCGTATCCACCAGTAAAGGGCAGGAGGGACTAAGGCCTTAGTTTGGTTGTGACTTAGTGGCCTTCTATTCATTTTTATTGAATTAACTAAACTGACTGCATAACCCAGAATCAATATAATCTTTTTTATGCTTTTTTCTTACTTTGCAGTGATAGGTACCAACTATATATAATATTTCTGGACCTGCACGGAATGAAATGTAAATAATCATTACTATGGTTGTAGCGTTCCTTAAATTTAATAGGAAAGAAAAAAATGTAAAAAAAGACAGTGGCTAACTGGTTACAGGGAAGACAGGAGGATGTTAGGGCACGTAAAGGAAATGTATACTTTTTGGGGTAGAATGCAAACCAACAAGCACAAATCGGTCAGCAGTTTTTTGTATGCCAGAAGCTCCAGAATTCATAGTAAATAACTCAGCACTTCAAGAACACATTGGTGTAGTTCTTAACTTACCTCATTGATGAGGAACTGAAGCTGAAGGACAGCGGCCCCGCTCTCGTGCTGACAGTAACAGTCCACACCAGGTCGGCCCAGTCTGAGCACATCACAGAGTCAAGGAAAGAACGTAGAACATGAAGATGTTTGCAGAAGGTTTCTGCACTGAAGTCAGGTAAAGACAAAAAAGAAACCATCAGCAAAAGTTGCCTAAAATTTGAGAAATCGAGGGAACATATTAAGGTTTTAGTTCTGTTAAGGTTGGTGCTGTGAGTTTGCCAAAGGCGTTTGAGTTTCTTTCTATCCTAATGGTCTTACAAAAAGACAAAATTAGAAGCGGAATATAAAAGACAAAGGCTCGTTTGCACTGTGCCAGCAACACCGAGCCGCCAGACCACAAAGACATGTCTGGTTTTAAACATATGGCAACGTGCAATCACAAAGAAAGGCAGGGACCGCATGAAGCAGTCGATAAGTATTTCTGCTGTGAATGCTCACACCGTAGGAGGCTCTTTGAAGGCCTAAATGAAAACAGCCCTGAGGTAAGTGTGTTGCAAAAGGTCACTCCTGACAGTTGAAACTATTCAACTCTGTTTTCTTTACAGTATAACTGCACACCAGGTTTCGGCAGAGTATTAGTCTGTTTATTGGAACTAAAGATGTTTAGTAATCGCCAGCGTCCTCTTATGTTTGTAGCGTGGATCTTAATCCTTTGAGACAAGAAGAAAAAATAAGGGTTTTGATGAATATTGGTCCAGAATTAAGGTTAGTTAGAGTGAGACTCAAAAAAAAAAAGAAAAAAAAAAAAGATTAAGCATCTTTAGATGTGCACTCTGAAAGACCGTCTCCATCTGTGGTATTCGAGAGCCAACATAAAAGGGAATGGTAAATTTAAACATCTCTCTGTCAGTCCATGCCATTCTTTCCCCGACAGCAGGTCTGTGTGCACAGCTCTTTCAAATACATCTGGGGACTGCATCAAAACGCTTGAGACTCTGTCAAAACAAGATCGAGTCAGACAGCGCTGCCGGAGCCTGCGACAGGAGAGAGGAACATCAGTAGTCAGAAATACTGCCAGGGCTTTTGAATGCAGCAAAGTCAAAGGAAAAATGTCAGAGATTTACATCCAAACACTGGCAGTTTGGCACAGAGAGATACTTTAAGGGGGAGAAGCATTGCTTAATGGATGCACAATGCAATCTATAAACGCATGTGTGCACTATTAAGACTGGAAACAAGGATATGAGGTGTGAAGAGTGCCTTTTAGCAACACTCTCTCAAAAATAGTTATATTCAAACAGAACATAAAATTATTGGTGTTTTCTTTCAATATGCTTTTTTGAATTAAGCTGAAACATCTTTTTTTTTTAGATAATTGCTGCTAAACCATCTTTATTCTCTTTCTTCCTTATTACTCTTTTCAGCTAAACAGACAAAAGCAAGCTAACACAGCTGAAAAAAACAACAACTATGGTGCTTCTAACCAAAGTAAGAAGCACAGACAAAAACCACACCTATTTATTTGCATTGGTTAAAAGGCTTCAATTATACTTCTTAATAAATAATAATCAGCCTGTCCTGCTGTGAATAAGTGAGCCACCATAATGTTTAGGGCTGCATGCGGCAGCCCCCAATCACAAATCACTTGTGTATTCACCACGGTAACAAAGCACACAGGCCACTAATGCAAAATGGAATGATTATTATTATTCTCATTGGAGAATGCAGCTGCAGTAATAACGTCACAACAAAAATAGGATAAGAAACAGTACAGGTCAAAAGTTGAGACATACCTTCCCATTCATTGGAATGAGAAGGTGTGTCCAAACTTTTGGTCTGTACTGTATGATTATTTGCCTGACTGTAAGACGCCACCCAGAATGACCACAGATTAGTCGTAATCTTTCAAAGATCAGATGTCCTCTGCTGTGCAGCTCAGCCACAATCCTTCCCGTGTGTAGCACTGACCCTTAGAAAAGATTATGAATAAAAACTACCCATATTATACCAGATATCAAAAATACTTCCTTCTGATTTAACCTTTTGAGCAGAAAAGCTTTTATTGTCAAAATGTGTGTTTTCAGCATTGATAGGGGAAAAAAGTGGCCATGCTGGGACGTTCCACACATGCTCAGCATTTGCATGAAGTTACCTTTGTGTTTGCATTTAACAAAAAGGCAAACAGAATTTGAGTCATTTGTTTTCCCTGAATGCTTGACCTGCTGCAAATCAGACTCACTTTGACTAACAAAAAGCCACTTCTGTGGATCTAAGCATACTCAAGCAAACATCAATTCTCTCAGAATCAATACCTTTCAAGGAGGTGAATGCAGCTTTTCCCGTCACAACTGCCTGTTTTTCTGCAGATCCCATGATGGCACATTTCTCTCGTCAGTGAACTCTTACTGGAAAATGTGCAACATGCATGTACAAGTACATCCTAACTAAAATATACCACCCGCCTGCTTTTAGGCAATTAATGGAAGTCGGTGTGCTTATTTCTGAAACATAAACATGTTAAAAATGTATATTTTCTAACATTATGAAGTTTCTTTTTCTTGTTTTACTCTGTTGCTCTACCAGGAGGAACGATTTTAAAGGATGACAAAGTTTTACTACTATTTTCCTAAAGTTAGTGAATGTTAAATAAAAAAAAAATCAAATTTTCTTTTGAACCAAATTTAGCCAAATCTCCTTTGTTTTTATTGCTAACTCTGATTTTCTGTGATTGGTAATGAATTTATGGGGGAAATTGTATAACTTGGTGTAAGAATGTATATTCTAGCTTCTTAGATTCATATTTATAAGAGCTCACAATGTGCTTGCTTTAAGAAACTATTCTCTGAATACCTGGAAGCATAGCCTCTTAAATTATAAAAAAAGCTCTGCGTAGAGCTAGAACCCAGTAACCTTAATACCAGAGAATGGAAATAATCCAAAATTTCTTTTTAGTACAATAGCCAGACTAGTCAGAGCTCAGTAGAACCACATGTTCCTGTTTCTCTCAGCTCTGAAGAATGTTCTTACATTTTTCGATAGTAAAATCTCAAAGTTGGCTCAAGTTATTCCTACTATCAGCCCAGAGCAGGCTGAAGCGGTAGAAGTGGAGGCCTCCATAGAAACCTCTGTAACATTAGACTGCTTCACTGCAGTGGATCAAGCAGAAATAACATCAGTTATTACGTCCTCCAAAACCTCAGCTTGTCTTTCAGACCCAATTCCCACTAGACTTCCCCCCAATGAATGAATCCATAATAACTTTAATAAATACCTCTCTGAAAACAGGTTATGTGCCACAGTCTTTTAAACATGCAGTAGTTAAAACTCTTCTGAAAAAGCCCAGTTTGGATCCTAGCAACTTGGCAAACTATAGACCGATATCAAACCTCCCTCTTTATCTTAAAAATCCTAGAAAAGGTTGTAGTTAAGCAGCTTTACCACCACCTACAGGACAACAGCCACTTTGAAGATTTTCAGTCAGGGTTTAGACCCCACCACAGTACGGAAACTGCACTAGTTAGAGTCTCTAATGACTTATTGGCCTTAGAAAAAGGAGTACTTTCTATTCTGGTCCTGCTAGACCTCAGTACAGCCTTTGACACTATCGACCACGGTATTTTACTCCAACTGGATTCCAGATTCCAGTTGGCTCATCTGTGCTACTTAGCAGTGGACCGTCTCGTGACCCCTGCCATCCCCCAGTTCCATCTAGACGAAGTTGATCTGCTACACTATTCAAACATGTAGTGTAGAGTTCGATGAGCTAAATCTTCTTTAACAGTCCTTTTACATTGCCTTTCCTGGGCGAGGATCCCTCCTTCATGTGGACACCCCTGAGGTTTCTTCTTTTTTTCCTTGGAATCGTTTTTCTTACTGAAAAGGAGGGTCTAAGGCCAGGGATCCCCGGTTTAGTTTAGACTGTTTGGTTTAGCAATCAGCTTTTGTATTTTATGACTGATTGTGTACAACTAGAGAAGTCTGTTGAGACAACTTTGTTGTAATATTGGGCTATAGAAATAAAACTGAATTGAATTGAATCTTCTGTGGTTTTAACGTGGTTTATTCGTGATACATCTGTGAGAATTGCAGGTAGAGACCAAAACTTTTCTTACTTTTTCCACGTGTATTCGCGTATGACCAATTTTCTTCCATACCATGTGGCAGTGTGAACTTTGTAAACAAAGAAACCGCTCTCCCACTGCTTTGTGGGCTTTTATCAGTTCTATTTACTTTTCAAGTAAAAGTTTAGGTTCTACTTGCAAACTTCTTCAGAAATGTGTCCAAATCCTCCAGAAAAAAAGTGATAAACATGCTCCCAGGTATGATTTTCCGCTTGCAAGGCTTCCGGTGTCCTGGACTCTGCCGAGGCTTCAAATGAGTGGCACTCGAAGGGAATCTTTATTAAAGTTATCCCTCAAAATTACACCACAGTGGTTTCCTCTGGAATTGTTCCCAATACATATTTGTTTTTTTCCCCCTCATCCACACTCACAGTCTCCCCATCCTCTGAATCAAATTACTCTCATCCAGCTTCCATCATTTTCCCCTCTATTACTCTCCTCTGTGCATGCATCAGTGTGTGTGTGTCTCCTAAAATCAGTTTTGTGGGTTTAATAATTATGGTGGAGCAGTGGGGTCACAGCTGGGTAATTCAGATTTGAGTCCAAACATCTCAAAGCAGACAGAATACAGAAATAAATGTGTACCTGTGGAGAATGCTGCTTTTTTTTTACTGCTATAACAGGATGACAATCATATTCAAATTTTAACAATGAGGTGATTTTAATTACACAAACAAGATTCTGATTTTGTTGTTAGTCATTTACTGTGCATTCAAGCTATTGGAAAATAAATGTTTCATTCTGTGCTTAGTTCACAGTGACCTTCAGTGATGCATGAGGAGATTGTCCGGAGAAATGACTCACTTTTAAAAGATAAAAACTTCTAATTAATCTGCCCTGAACAACTAGGGGTGTGTTCATTTGATTGACAATAATAACCAAACAAAGAAAACAATTAAATGCAAAACAAAATTAAATACATTTCAGTCCTGAGTAAAAAAAAAACATGAATTTTATATATTTTGGTTAAATGATATTACCATTTAGACATGGCCAATTTGAATGTAACCCAAATTTATCAAAAGTAATGTCCTGAAGCTTCTTCATAAAATAATCATCAAAGCATTTCTGCTCAAATCAACTCATTAAGAAATACATCATGAGCGCTTTGGAAAATTACAAAAAGAAAACTTTCTCTCTAAAATGCCAGTTAATTTTAAAATAATCATTAAATCAGCAGCATTTGTGAACAAATATAAAAGCTTTTCTGCTGCTGTTATTGCTTCTATTATCATTTAAAAGGAATTATTACCTCCCATGTAAAGTCATTATCATCAGAAAAAAGCTGTAAAATTGTTAGGTGGTTCAAACACATTTGCCATCAAGCCTCTAACTTAGATAACTCCCAGCTGAACACAATAACTGATTAAAAACTGGTTTTGTACAGCAAGCAATTTTGTTTTCTATTATTAGACCTCTCTGCCTTTTAGGTTCAAATGGAGGTTGTTTTCTGGAGCACAGCTCCGGGCTAACATTTAAGACTTTTCTCTTGTTAAGGAAAGGTTTTCCCCCTAAGGATATATTACAGCATTTCTTATGGGGATGCTTTATACACTCATGGCCCCATCCAGGCTCTAGGCACCTTGGACTCGGTTTTTCACACTTCTCTGCATTTCATAACAAACTGCTGCTCACAAACTCATCAATGTGATGATTTTGCGAATTAGTTGCCCCGCCTTAGCAGTTTGTAGGATCACGTGGTGGTACAAACTCATATAAAAGGCCTCATTGAATCGCTCCCTCCATATTTAAATGGTAGTTCAGTGGAGATCTGACTGACCCTATGCCCTCCTTTCCCAGGATGTCTACTGGCTGTCAATGCATCTGGACAGAAGAAGGAAAGATAGCTTTTCGGCCGGAATTCTTTAAACTCCCAAAACTCTTATCAAGGCCTCAGCTTGATGCCACTATGAAGGACCTGGAAATGAAATAATTAACCTGTAGCTGTTTTTAACTTTTACTGGTTTTTAAACCTGCAAGTAATGACTAAGGTGTGTGTGGCCAGGACTCTCTTGGTAAAAGAAATATTTCAATGGGACTTCCATGGGTAAAAAATGGTAAATGAAATATAAAAATTACCCAAATATCTAATCATGTAATTTAATCTCTACAGTTCACTTAATTCAAGTGCGTGTATCTTCACATTTGCTTTGGAAATATATTCAGAATAAATGAAAATCTTTCATTAAAGTACAAGATAAAACACAGAACTGAAAAGGAAAAAAACTTTTTTCCCAATTAAGGATCAATTTTATTTACATGTTTGAACCCTAAAAATGGGTTTTAACTTTACAAGCTTTAAAAAATGTCAAAGCATTTATATCAAGATTTCCACACAGCCAGTATAGCAGCTTGTTAACGCAGGTTGCATGGACTTCATCTTCATGAGGCTAAAACCATTTCCTCGCCTATAATCTTCCACAACAGAGACAAATCATGTCAAACTGTATCCTCGGTTTAATTATTTCTTTCAGAACTGCCTCCCGTGAATAACTGACACTGCTTCTGCGTCCTATCATGCCGATTGAACACTGATTGAACTCCTCCCCAGTGCTTACAAATCCCCATGCTGAGAAACAGACACATTCAGAGTTTAAGCAAACATCCACTAGCTGTGTTTGCTGAAGGAGAACAATGGAAAAAATGATTGGTAATGCCAAAGCCACTGTTACACAATGACCATCCACCGCAAGGTATTACAAGTATTCGGGTTGCACTCTGTTTGGACACGCATGGCTGCATCTTAATGAGCGCTGCAGTGAGTAATTAACCTGCAGATAACCTGCTTTGAGGCTATCGGGTCGGACCGCCTGAGACTGGAAATACAGCACAGTACAGAGTCTTTTAGGTCAATGAAAAGCACTGGAAATACAGAAGAATGTGTGTCTTTTAGTCTCATGATACAAAAAGCCGGAGGCAGTTCTGACCTACAAAACGACAGCGTGAACAAAAAAAGGGCCGCTGTGAATTTGTAATGATTGTTTCTTGTGTTCTAAATGTAGGAAAGTATTATTTTGAGCAATATATAACTACAAACATTGGTGAGACTTGACATTTCTTGACAGCTAGTTAAACATAACACACCAAATCACTGTACACAGGTATGTGTACTACATACTACATATCAATGAAGTCAAATCATGGTTCATCTCAAACTTTTTAAAACTCAATAGCAATAAAACTGAACTTCTTCTGATAGGCACCAAATCCACCCTGAGCAAGACCAGCCATTTCTCTCTTTCCATTGACGGCTCCACCATCTCTGGGTGTCATCCTCGACAGTAGTCTCTCTTTCACTTCTCACATTAACAGCGTCACCCGATCAGCCTACTTCCATCTACGCAACATACAACGTCTCCAGCCCTCACTCACTCCTCAGTCCACTGCTGTACTTGTACACAGTCTTGTTACTTCCCGCCTGGACTGTTGTAACTCTCTTCTATTTGGTCTACCACAAAAAAACCCTCCATAAACTTCAACTGGTTCAAAATTCAGCTGCTCGTATCATCACACGCACTCACTCCATCAACCATATCACACCTATCCTTCAGTAGCTTCACTGGCTCCCCATCCCATACCGCATTCAAAAATCTTGCTCTATGCATTCAAAGCCTTTCACAACCTTGCACCTCCATATCTCTCTGACCTCCTTCATATCGCCATACCTGCTCGCTCCCTCCGCTCCTCTTCCTCTATCCAGTTTTCTGTCCCTTCCGCCCGTCTTGTCACCATGGGGAGCCGGGCATTCAGTTGCTTTGCTCCTCGGCTTTGGAACTCACTCCCCCCTGACCTCCGCAACACTGACACACTCCCACATTTCAAATCAAAGCTAAAAACTCATCTTTTCCAAATGGCTGATTCACTTTTACAGTGACCTTTACATGTTTTTATATAAATTTTATTAATTTGTGTATGTATTTAAATTGTTGTTGTTGTTGTTTTAACTGTTTATTGTATTTTTGATACTGTATACATGCTGTGCGGCGACCTTGAGTGCCCAGAAAGGCGCCTTATAAATAAAATGTATTATTATTATATGCTACATGAAAAGATTTTGTGCATTGACCAAACCTGAGCAATCTGGTCCTTTGTCATTACACACAGAACACCATGTTCATTTCTGACTCTAGTGTGTGTATCAGCATTACAACACCACAAAAACAGACAAAAAAATACTCGTGAATAGGACCAGGTGCACACGTGAATGTAGATCAAGGCTGTGTCCAAATTCCCTCACTGCTTTCCAGTTAGAGCATTATGTAGGCCGTTCACCGTTTTGTCGGGGGGTACAATTCCAAAATATAGTGCCCTGGAAATTTCCCAGAAGTCTCTCCATAAGGAGAAATAGAGTGAGTGACCCCTCCCCCTTGGTGTTTCAAACAGGAAATACGTGGTGGCTCCAAGACGCCAAAATCCCAAAGACTTCTACAGAGAAATAAACTGTCACTCAGTCCTTCCGTTGGTCAGAAGAACCATTCTTTTCATGATATTTTTTTCATTATTGCAAGTTATTCAAGTTATAACCCGACCAATCCGATGCCTCAATAAAAGTAGGTGGAGCCTGCTGGCCCTCATGTCCAACATTCAAAACATTTGATTGGCAGATTTCACAGGGAGGTAGTAGGAGGTAGTAGGGGTGCAGCCTTCCAATAAGTTAGCTTCTGGTTGGTGAGAGTGGTTGCCATAGAAACATCGACTCAAACTGACTCAGACTGATGGCTAATCACTGCTTACTGACGTTCCTACGTGGCGGCGTCTGCATCGTGAAAAAATGGCGACTGATTTGACTTAATTTCATTGGAACTGAAAGTAAATCATTGTCTACGGGTGACGTCACACTGTCAAGTGTATTGATGCTCTTGAGATTGATGAACATAGACCATGATGCATTGCGTTTGAACAGCTCGTCTTCTAAAAAGAATTTATGCACATTTATCTTTTAAAAAATCGTCCAAGGTTTTATCTTTAGAACACAGGGGATTCATAAATAGTTTTCTGAAATGCAATTCAAGTCCAGGATACAGGACAAGCACTGTATCGTTTTTCAGAGGTTAGTGAGGGATTTCATACAAAGCCTCAGACTCAAAAATATACATAGCACTGTTGTGTGTTATTATATGATATTATAAAAAATATGTGAACTCTCTCTGCATTTATACATATTTTCTTTAGCTGTTTAAAAAATAAGATTCAAAGGTAGAGGAAACCATTTTATCTTTAATAATATAGCAGTGTAAATGAGTGCAGAATCAAGGCCACATCAGGAGAACAGGAAGCTTCACTCTGTTCATCCAGAAGGAAAACTAAGACGAAGCAACTGCGTGTAAAATGTTTAAGGATGAAAAAACACTTGACAAAGTGGTCTGAAAACTATGCACAGTTCACAAAAAGCAATTAAAAAACACTGTATGCTGTCATGGTTGCAATGGAGCAGCTTATTTTAATATTTCATTGAGTTACTTTTTAATAAGCCCAACTCCTAAACGAAACAAGACCAACCATCATGTCTGACAAAATCTACAGACTTTATTTGGGCTGTGAATGAAGGTTTTTCTAGCACATATATGCACCGCATATACTTGGCCGAGAATTTGGCTCCTTCGTTTGTGTGTTTAACAGCTGTTAAGGCCAAAGCTGAGCCATTTGTAAAAAAACACAAAAATGGTGAGCCCTCTGAGATTTTCTGCTCCAAAGATTTAAGGAAAGTTACTACAAGGTCCTGCTGTGGCCGAGCCTTCCTGAGTAAATGTGCTTTGAATTAAGAAGTACACACAGACACATGCACGGGGGGAAAAGAAGCACAAGATGTGGTTTCTTTGCCTGAGTAAGGTGCAATTTGACAACTGGTGCTATTGATTCCGCTGCCTGCCTGCAGGCTTTTTATAGAATCCAGCCCCATCATTATGACCCATAGCCTGGCCTAGCCTGCCTCTTTGCCTGCCATGATCCATCCTCATCTAAGCAGAGACATAAAAAAAAAAAAAGCGCGGTGACAGTCAGAGCAGAGAAGTGGAAGGTAGTGGAAGCCATCATGTAGCTGGGGAAACACACCAGGAAAAAAGATGGAAAAAATAATGGAAGAGATCATTTAAAAAAGGAACAAATCTAGAAGTCTAGTTTAAGGATCCATTTAGAGGGAAATTGGGTTTTTGACAGGTCCTTGTTGCATTTTTCCCATGATGGAGGACATGTATAAACAAAATTAGGATTGACATTAGATTTCTGAGTGTTTCGTCCTTTGAATTGCTGTGAACCAGCAGTAGATGAGAAAACATTTCAAAAAGATCGTATTTATGACGTAGAAAATAACTGGGCGGGCCACGAGCTCCCTGTTCTGCTCCATTCCGATGCATCTTCTTGCAGACAAATGGATCCATGGATGTCTTTTTTATCCTTGTCTGAGCTGGAATCTGGATCTAAAACTGTACGGCTAGATAGCTCTGATACTGATCGCCATTTTTGTTGCGCTGGCATTGTTAAATTGGGGGTGTGAGGCGCTATAAGCTAGTGGGAGAGAGCGTAAACAGAGAACTCTCAGCAACGGGGAGGGGGCGGAGGAGGGGTTACTCAACAACAGTCCCACCCACACCTCAGAGGCAGTAATGTGCGTTTAGGGTTCACAATCGCTGGGATCACCAGCACCCTCTGCCTATGTCTAATGCGCATTTTAACCGCATAAAAAATACTAAATGGGTCACAAACTGGCACCGACATAATCAGACAGTTGGTGAGGATACAAAAAAATGTAGCAATTAAAAATAAAGCGGCCATTTTGATGGTAGAAAAGGCGAATTAATAATGCACATGCATCAGCTGCAGTCTAATCAGGGTGTGGGCGGAGCAGGGGAGGAGCGGGCTGCCAGTGCCTCACCTGTCAGGTTCTCGTGTATTTCAACAGGAAGTTCGTAGATTCTCGTCTTTTTTTTTTTTTTTTTTTTTTTTACCAAAGAAACGTTCAACACACACAAACAAAAAAATTATAATCATGAAATAGACATGTCAAAAATGTTTTAATTTTTAATTAAAAAAAAAGATGTTGATTTAATTGAATTTGAGCTGTATTTTGCAGCCTCACCTGACTGCAGGTAACTGCTCAGAGGGGAATTTCTGATGAACTCCTGCCACTCTGCAGAGCTACTGTATGTCCTAGAAAACAACTACAGGTAAAAGCAACATATTCATAATGAAAAGACCACCGCAAGCTTTGACTATAGATCAAAGGGTTATTGGAGTGAGATTTCAAGGACCTTTGGATGCTTGAAACATTTGCAAAAGTACATCTAAACTAGATGGTTTACGTGCGACGTGGAGCAAAAACTGCAGTTTGCTATGATTTTCAAAAGCAGAAGGGACCAGTTCACTTTTTCTGTGCTAAGCTCTTGTGAAGTAAGTATGTGTACAATATTTTAACCACATGAGCCTCCTCCAGAGGTTTTGGGTAATCTTGATGTAGTCAGTTTGTCTATTATAGGTTTTTTGTTTTGTTTTTGTTTTGTTTAGAACAGTGCAGTCTGCCAGCAGGAGCATTTAGCACAGACTCCCCACCTCTACAACCCTGCAAGGACACAGCAAGTACATACAATTGGTGAATTCTGCTGCTAATAAATCCAGAGTAACAGTTTTTAAAGAAAAATCTCATGCATTAATGAGTTTCTTTGCTCTCTTTGTGGAAAATGGCTGACCTTAGGACAAAGTCAGACTGAGCTGAGCGACTGCAGGAACGTGCGTTTCTGAGGAAAGAGCTTAACCTGTCAGATGTGTGGGAAGCCTCCACAGGTTTCCTGATTCTTATCACTTGAAAGGAAGCCAGTCAGGTGTTCAAAAGCTGCAGACAGGAGAATCAGCAAAGGACAAGGTGTGATAAAGAGACCAAGGAGAAAATGTTTCACGTAAGAGGATTTTTGTCGTTTTTTTTCTTAGCCATACCTTGGTAGAATCGCATAATGTGAAAAATAAAAATGTACTCAGTTTGTGGGCCTTTGATCCTTGCATATTTGGTTCAGATTTATTTTGCATGTTTTAAGACTTTTTAAAAGTTTAGATCTATTGTTCTTGAAAATCCCAAAATGTCTCTGGACACAAAAACTCTCTCTCTCTCTCTTTTTTTTTTTAAACAGCAGCATTAAAGCAAACAATTCCAGCACAAATACCCATCCTAAGTCTACACCTGTGATCATTACTGACACATCACCAGAATGCTTCCTGCACAATGAGTCTGATTGCTTTCCCTGCAGCGTGTGAAATTATCTCAGACAGTCTGACAGTGCCTCCGAAATAAGATGTGATGACAGCGACTGTGGCGGGAAGATGAAAGCAGCTGCACTTTTAAAAAAAATGCAATTTTAGGTAAAAACTATCAAAATCATCAATCAGCAAAAAGAATTTGTCCAAATGAGGATTCGTCTACTCATGTTTGTATCGGTCATATTGGAAATTTAGCAAAAGTAAAGACAAAAGACCACAGAAACATTTATCAGTGCAGACAGTGTAAAGGCGCTAGCTTCGTCTGAGTTTTACTCCGTTTTTTTTTTAGGGGTTTTCACTATTTATTTATATATTATTGCTTAAGGATGAGATTGTGTTGGTTGCAACAGTGAATACTGATGCATGAATGAAATCTGAATAAAAATGTTACACATCTTGCTCTCAAACTGCATAATTTCTGTAACTATAGATAAACAATAACATCAGTAGTTGCCCTCAGTCCTCCTATTGGCCTTACATGTACGGTCTATGCCAGGTATTTACTGTTGTCCAATAGTGTCAGAATATTTCTTGGCTCACTCCGTGTTGATCACCAAAGCCAGTCGCCCAAACAGCGCAGGCCTCCCACTCACACGTTTTCAAACAAGCATGTGTTACGAGGTTACGTTCTGCAGTGTGAACAGTCAGAACACTGTGCTCCATGTTTGGGGGGGTTGGGAGAACCTTTTCTCTGCCAACATGGAAAACACAGCAGCAAACAAACAGGGAGAGCAGGGCTTTGGACGTCTCACTGAAGCTTTAGCTGGGGAGAATTTCACCCCCATGTACTTCATCTTCAAAGTCGAAGAGAAAATGATCAGACTAATTTATTGGAGAAAAGGATTACATAATATCCATAACTAAGCTTCCACCAGAACAAATATTTCTAGAAAATGCTTTTCTTCTTAAAAAAAAAAAAGAATGAAAGTTTGCATCCAACCATTCAGAGTTAATACAGTTTCTCCTGACGCCTGCACTTTCAAAGTGCCATTTTAAATATATGAAAGGTTTGTGAAAATTTGAAACCATGAATGTCTCTGTTTTATTTTATTCAGTCTTATTATATTTACTGTTGTAGTACTATGCTTATTTTGCATATTTTCTGTAAAGATTCTGAGGTTTTGGTGCACTGGTACACTGTTGGACTCCCAACTAATTTTGGTAAGCTAAGTCAATTTTCAATGTAATAGAATTCACAAATTACCAAGAAACAAAACTGAAAACAGACAGTTGGATCTTGACATTGATTTTCAGGCATTGAAAATGATTGATAACAATTAAGAAATACTCACAAATCCCCAAACCTGAAGTTTAAATGTGAAAACCTCTAGGAAGAGAGAACTGAAGTAAATGTTGATCTATATTTTCAAAACGTTCCCAGCGGTTTTTTAGTTATGACTGTCATTTTTAGGCAAAATCAAAAAACCTGTGTTGTTTTTTAGGTTTCTACAGAGCGACAAAAGTTCATCAGAAATTTGTCTGAGCTGTGGGCGAATTTGTTGGCATTGAGCAACTCCGCCCCCAATTCCCTTCCTTGTTGCTCGTAACAGGGAGCCTCGCCCGGCTTAATTTCTGCATCACAAATATGATCTTTTTCAAACTGCATAAATTGTCTTAATATATGTCCTCCATCATGAGAAAAATGCCACCAAAAACAGAGTTTTCTTTGGAGTCTTTAAGTCTCTAGTCCACTTTGCAGTCATCCTGCCATCCCAAGACCCCAAAACATCTTAGAAACAGATTCATGGTTGGTGACCCCCACTTTTTTATTAGACTGACCATAAAAACTAGAAGGAGCTACATTTCTAGAAGGAAAAAACAGAGTTAGACGCTACATTGCAGAATGAAAATGAAACTTGAAGGGTAATAATTGGCAAAATAAATAAAAAACAAAATGATCAAATTTGAGTAAATAAAGGTAAAACAGCGGAATAAGAAAAAACATATTTTTGTAAAAAAATGATATTGAACCAGCGAGCTTCTGCAGCAAGGATTCTCCATGTATTTCAATGGAGCCAAAAGTCCTGGTTCAAGGATTTGAAGGACTAAAATTCATCGCTGGAAAAAGCTCTGAAAGAGCTGAACATTTAAATAGTTAAATGGTTAAAATAGCTGAATAACTGTAGAAGGAGTTAATAGCCAAAAATGGCAGAAGATTCCATACTAAAGAAAGAGAAACAGGAAAACATTGGGTTAAATACTGTATAGCATTCAACCAATAAACACTGGAAGCAGAAGAGCAGAACGGCTGCTTTGCTTTGGAGCCACTCTGACTGAAAGGTGCTGCAGCAAAGCTGGTCCTCAGCTTTATCGTGCTGGACAGCTGCTCAGCGTCAGTCAGAAGTTACAGCATGACCAGCAATGAGGAAAAGCTCGACTTCATGATACATCAGAATTTTCTAAGAAAACCATTTTAATTTCCCAAAGCCACATTTTTTTCTGAAGCAAATCATTTATTTTTACATTCCTACCAAAAATGTATTCAGATTTTTTAATTTGCTCTTCTTTTACTCTCTCTTGCTTCTTTTTAATTAGCTCTTCCTAATTCTTGCCATTCCTTTCTTTGTATTTTTTTTTTCAGTAACAGCTTTGAAATGTTAACTGTGTGGTTAAAAACGGTGAGTCATGCTGTGGGAAGATGAACCAGCCCAGCTCTGCAGTGCTTCCAACGATCCTTTTCATTCCAGCCTCTTTCGCTCCATCTCTGCTCGTAGGCATCTTTGTGTTCACTCTTGTGTTCACACATGTACACCTACACCAAACGGCTGCTCATCCTCAGAGGCAGAGATCTTAAAAGCCTGCAAACCCTCTTGTTTTTTCACTTGCACTTAGACCTAAATCGCAAAACACATGTGCATGGTCCCAGTCAAACCCTCAGATCCCGTTTCCGACAGCGCTTGCATGTTTCAGGCTTTGTCTAGCTGCAAGCTGCCTTCCAGGAGATTTTACTGACTCATCTACCCCCCCTCCCCTAAAGAATGCATGTTTTTAAAACAACAGGAGGCATCGTTTTCTCTCTAAAGAGCGAACATGGCGAAAAGGAGCCAGGGAAGAACACAGTATGAATGTTAAGTGGAAGGGGAAAACATGATGGATGGAATGGATAACATCATCTCAGATGGCAATTATGATAAATGGGACCAGGAATGATAATGACAGTAAGTATAGTGACTTGAACAGCCCGCTATGATCCAGATGGCCTTGCTGGTCAGTTATGAGAAGACTCGTGACTTTAGTTCTGATCAAAAAATCTTTCAAAATTCATTTGGGAAGTTTTTAAATGAGAACAGGTCACTCCATTAAAGTGGAAATTAGGTAGCTAGAAAATCTTTCCCTAAATTTGATTATAAAAAGATTATTTGGCCCATTTTAAGATGGACTCCAAAAATAACTACGTTTTTAGTCCATATTTTGTATCCACTCCTTTGTAGATCATCTGTAACTACGCTTCAGCTGCTGGACTGACATTGTTTTTGAATCATGTGTTAAAGGTCTTGTGAGCACATAAAAGTGGTTCCCAAACACAGTTTAAAGGAAAGATAAATTTAAAAGAAAATGCAAAAAGCCAGTAAGTACTGCGCTGTTGAAGATACATGTATGTTGAGATGGCCTCTCGTGAAAGACCAACAAGTGTCTCGACTGCTTGTGAGGGATATTCTTACTCCAAAACAATGAAGTCTGAACTTTTTTATAAATGGTTTTACAATAAACAAAACATGGAGTCTTTGCTGGTGTTGTGCTAACGTGAATGCTTTAGCAGGTCTGCACACTGACTGATAATCTTTACTTGAACCACTGATGATGCACAACCAACTAATTTGTAACCAGACATTCAATCTGAAGGCCTTGAATCAAAGCGAGAAAGAGTTTTTAGTCATTTCCTGTCATTCTTTGGCTCTATACTATGGCTATGTTGGTACATAGCAGTAAGTAGTTTTTTTGTTTTTATTTTTTTAATCTGTAAAACCTACAGCGGGAGCTGAAATACCAGGGCCTCGTTCACAGGTGAAGCTATATTGAGTTTGACATGAGAAAGGCAGCCTCTGCAGTCATGCAGAAGCTTTACAGGTGTGTTGTTGCTCAGAGTCCCTCCAGAACCCTCTGTTGCAGTGTTTTGGACACTATAAAAAAGCCCCAGGGCAGATCCAGGATGTGTGGGAGAGATTTTATCTCTGCTCCTTTTGAAATGACGCCCCCCCCCCCCCCTTGCAAAAAGAAAAAGAAAATACCTGAGAGATGGCTTTGCAGCAGGGAGGTTTTTTTAGTTTTCTACCAAAGCTGCTGTCTCACCTCTGCTTCATATCTTTTCCTACCCTTTGTGTTGTCCTCTGATTTTCTTCTCCACACCTCACCTTTTCACATGCTGTCCCCGCATAATCCTCTTATCTGTGTCTGGACATTTGCTTCTCAGTGATCTGCTGTTTTTACAATGCTACATGATCAGTCGAGGGCCAGAAGTGTAGATAAAAGCACCAACTGCTGGTCTCAGTCCGAGATTAGAAAGTCATGGGAGTCAGCTGCAAGAGACAATTTATTTCCTCCTATGAAGTATAACAAGAGAAACACGTGTTGATGAAAATGTACAAAAATCTCCAGCGCATGCACATGTATGACTATTCAAAACTCAAGTATCTGATAGCTATCACATTGCCAAATGTGAGCTAAATGATCTAGAGAGTTCTACTGATGCTACAGTCTCCACCATTTCAGGACACAGCCTTTAATGCATCTGTAATGCTACATTTACACGGACAAGAACACGCTAGTGCATTCTTGACACGTTTAACATTTGGTGTTCTCACTGGACTGCTGCTACCCAATGTTATGACATGTCCGCCACCTACAGTTGGAGGAGGTTTGGTGTGAAATGACAAAGCGGTGTAAATCTCACAAATCTTACTCCAAGTTTTTTTCTTTCACAGCTCTATTCCGATATATGAAAGACTTGGTGTGCTAATTCTGGCCGGGCACAAAACACAATAATTACTGGTTATTTCTCATCCATTAACAATTTTCTAATGGTTGGCACGTCCTTGAATTGAAAGGGACTCTATCCATACATCCATACAATCTTTGATTGGTCAAGTTCAATCTGGTTTGACTTTCATTTTTCGACGTAAAGGCCAAAACCGATGGTGGAACCTGGCAAAAATGCGCATATACAGAGGTTTCAGACGTTTCATTGAAAGTGGTCGCTTAAATGCATGTTGTTGAGGCCGGTGTGAATGTAGCTTAAAGGGTACTGATGACAGACATAGTGGGACTTCATATCACACTCTTGTATTTTGTAAAAATTAAGCACAAAAGAGTCAACAATGTATGTCATATCTGCAAAATGCATGAGTTTAAAATATTTGCATAAAATTTCTCTGCAAAGATCAGATCTTTACACAAAAGGTTGTGTGCAGTAGAGAGAAAATATATCAGTGAAATATGATGAGCTATGGTTGTTTTTGGATGTCATCTGACAAAGGCTTTGTTTACATTTCACAAAGTGTGGTATACTGCATTCACTTCCCCCACACTGTCCACCTACCTATCCAGTTGCTCAGGTGAAGACACGTGGGTGAAGGTTACCCACGTGTCAAGTGCACCGCGGGTGTTTCTAAATGTGCGTCCACAAGAGGAACCTGATGTCCAGAAACCAACTGTTCACCAGAAATTCTGATTTAGAAATATTCCACCTGTGTTATACTTCTAGCAATCATGGAGAACACTGCAAATTGACCCTGTAAAGCCCACTACATCAAAGAGCTGACAGAAAATTATAATTGTTTTTTTTTTTTTTTATTAAGAAGAAAATCCACACAGAAAAAATGCTTTTTTTCCTCCTAAACATTTAGGCTATTGAAAAAAGTGCTATTTTTTGTGAGCCATAGAGAGTTTCAATTATGATCATCTTATGGTAAGTTTTTGCTCATAACAATTTAAGATGCAAAACACACTGACATTAGCATTAAGGAAAAAATCCCCTTGTTTACCCTCTGACTCAAATTTGATCCACACATTTTTAACATGATCTCTCTTAATTATAAATAAAAATTGTTAGTGGATTTAACAGCAAAGAGTCATTTAAAAATTAATAACAATAGAATAGATAGATACATTTCCTCTACTGCCTCTAGTGGAATGGTGATAAATTACAGGGGGGAGGGGGGGGGGCATGGACCAGGTTTTTCAAGAAAGTTGGGATCAGGCTCATGAGAACGGGGTCTTAGAAATGACTTTAAACTTCTTAGAAACTCACGAACAATGTGAAACCCACTTTTTCCTGATATTCAATATTCTCCTTTTCCCTCATGCTCTCCTACCTATCAGCTCATGTCATTCATCCACACTGAAGTGAAGAGTAGAAAAACACCTTCCACTTCAGCACCTGCTGTCAGTTTGCTCAGAACCCTCCTGCAAATGGGACCTTCTGAGGAAGAGGGAGGCTAAAACTGCTAAATAAAATAGTCTTTTGTCTTCCCCAGCAGATGTCCAGACAAAGCGCTTGGGCAGCTTGGAGCTGACTCTTCCTGGCCCATTTGATGAGGTGAGGAATCAAATTAACAAGGGAAGCAGCTGGCATTGGTGGAGCCCTTTGGCAATGGCCTGTTGTTTTGCTAAAAGACACAATGAATTAATGCGATATAATTTGCTACACTGCACTGTTTCACCTTGTGACACTGATGGTTACTTTGCACATCTGTGCCCAGATAGGACACACCTTTAAATGCTCTCCATTTAAGCAGTAACAACATAAAACGTCTGAGTTGATGCTGTTGTACAAAGCCCGAATTGTCTGTTTTTGAGTATTCATCCTCATGTTTTGGTTTTTCTCTGATTTGGTTTTCTCTGTAAACCACTAAAGTCAGCAGCAAACATTGAGAGGACATGTGCATCACATCTAAAGAGTTTTCAGTGCTTCTTTTCCTCAGATGCAGCCAATGGGAATATGCATCCATTGCCCTGAGACCTTGTATGTCTAAATCCCTAAAAACATTATAAAGCCAGACTGAACAATCCTCATGAGAACTGCTGTACTTGAAGCCTGATCACTAAAACAGATGTCAATATAATCAGATCAACCTTGGACTTTTGTGAAGAAGAAGGAAATTACAGCTTAAAAAACCACATCCCACTGATGCAAGGATTTGCAGCAGTTCATGAAACTACATACTATAAACAGATGTTTGCTTCTTTTTTTTTTGTACATCTTTCCAAGTCCTTCTCCAACATTATGGTAGTGCAGAACCATTTAAGCATTTTTTACTGTTCAAAAATGCATTGCTCTAAAGTTGTGGCAATGTTTGTTTGAAAATCTATCTTTTATCTATTAATCTATTATCACACGATAATTCAATTCTGAAACGTTGTCTTTTGTTTTTACTTCAAAAACAGATTAAACGGTTTTGAGTAAAGGTGTATCCATAAAATAAAAACGTATAATTCCAAAAATAAAAGAAAGATAAAGTCAAAACAATGTAAAAAAAGTTGACAGTCAAACAAAATGTTCCAAGGGTTTATTCTAAATTATCATCATAACTCTTAACATGTTTGTTTTTGAACCTGAAACGTTTTTGAAACCTTTTGAATAAAAGCTATTTTAATTGCAGATGGACGTCATTCCTGCGTCATCATAAACAACTGATATGATTGAGAGACCCAGCGGTGAGTGCAGAGACAACAAAGGATTCATTAGCGTCGGACTAATGATCATTTTTGCTAAAATTATGAGGCAGTTGTTTTTGTCAGTGTTGGAAAGAGGTGGGAACTTCATTCCCAGTCCTGACACCACAGATCTTCAAGCAAATAAAGGTGAAGCCCTGAGAAAGTGAAAACCCAAACAACTGGGTCAGTCTAAAGCCACATCCCATACCTGCTGAGCATTGAAAAACAAGCATTTAGGTTACTGAACATCCTTGGTCACACTTTAAAATGCAGGAAAATGTAAGAAAAAATGAGGGGGGGAACAAAAGACACAAGGCTCATGAAACTTTTTTAGCTTAATTTTTTTAGTTCACTACATAAACTTGAGACAATTATTTTATTTTATTTATTTATTTATTTGAATTAGGACATTGCATATTAAACAATGTTTCAGCAGCTGCTTTAACATAAATATGTCAGAGTTAGCGCAGAAGCTAAATTTCATCTGCTGGATAAAAGCTCCAACAATTACATTTACAACACAATACAATAGCACAATATTAGTGGTAAAAAATATGTACAAAGGTTATTTATAATAAAAAGTGAGTCTAAAAACCCCCAGAAAAACAACAATAACATCGATGTCTGCAGGACTGGTTGGTTTTCAGCCGTTGTTTCAGGGCTGTTTCAGATGTGCTGTGGCAGCGTTTTCCATAACGGTGTTCCTCTAATTGACATCATTGTTTGGCTGAATTTAGTCCTGCGCCTGTAAACATTACAGTCCCTTTGAGTTAAAGCCCTGGTGCCTATTCCAACATTTGTTTTTTACCTATAAAATCTAATAAAGGGGGAGGGGGCAGCCCATTCAAAACTTAAAAAATGAGACAGGCATCCATGTACATTTAGCTTTCAAAATCCATTAGCCATACTTGGTTAGAATGTCACAGTAATGATAATGCAGAGGCTTTTTTGTCTAACACTTTTATGGTTCTCCTAAACAGAGACTTGAGGGGTTTCAAAGTGCTTTCATTTGTCTGGGACCAAGTAGTGAGATTATAAGTTGTATGACTAAAAATCATTGACCGCATATAAACCTTCGTCAGAAAATACATTATTTGCTTCAAATTTAACAGCGTTGGATATTTTCTTTACACGATCTTTAAAAGTTAAATTTGAATAGAAGATTACGCCAAGATACTTGATAATTAGAAAACAGACTTATTAAGGTGCTTTGGTGACAATATGCAAAATGCTCCCCCCCCCCCCAATAAATAAATAAACATAAACTCATGATCTGACCATCTACTGGATGACTAATAAAGTAAAAAAAAGCACGCTGAAAAAACCAATCCAGCAACACTGACTTTCTCACAAACAGGAACTATGACCAAAACGACCAACACCACGACTGAACCTGAAACTCCAGGAGCATGAACCTCAAGCAAACTTGTGCATTGATGTTACTGCAGTATGTACCACGCATTATGCAATTTCAACTGAAAACTGCAGCAAAAAGTATTTTTCTCCCTAAATTGTATCAAAGTATCAAAGTCCAGTCAGATAAAAGCCCCTATTTTCTCCATTTGGTGAGAATGATGGGTTCTGCAGGTCAGTTAGAATCTGGTAGAAGATCTTGTTCTGTAAAATGGTCATAAAGAAGAAAAAGACAGTGACCTACACTCCTGTCGATGTAGGTTAATGCTTAACCTACATCTCAAGAATAAGAGATGCCGTTTTTTAGGACACAATTATAAATACTTTATTAAGGACAGAGAAGCTGGACATTTAAGAGACAGTAAATATAAGCCATCTGCTTTTATACAGGAAAAATTATAACTAATAAAAAAAAATGGCCTTAATTATACTTTTATAACACTTTAAACACATCCTCTTCACAACCAGTGACACCTCCAGTCATGTGACCAACACCTTAGACTAATTGGCAAGGGAGATGAACAGCTTCATTTGAAAGAGACCCAAATAACCCGCGGGAAGGACTAGCTTACACACACACACACAAACAAACACACCCACACATCACGGTTTAAAAAAGGTGAGTTTGAACCCTGAAGCCTCCACTCAGTGAGAAGCAATGAAGCAGATCAGATATGCAACGTCAGCAGCAACTATAACCGCTTCCTCTCAAGCGCATAGGATTTGTTTTGCACGCATGTTTACTGCGAGACGTTCTCCCTATAAGACCGGAGAAAAAGTATGCAATCCAGTTGCTACTTCTTCCTGTTTTGCGTCTTTAGGGGGTTGACTGACCGACTAAATTCCACTTTAATCCTTAAATTACAAAGAGGTTTTCTTTCGTTAGCAAACCCTTTTTGTGTATACTCTGTTTTTAATCCCTACATTTGAATAAATTATTGCAAGAAAGGGACAATAATCTACTAAGTGAATATCAATATCAAACTGTTCTTATACTCTATTGCTCAACTCTATTTTGACTTTTTCCAAGTTTTTTTTTTGATGAAATAAAAATACCCTGTGTGGCTGTGCTTTTCCCCACCAATTGTCTTCATGAATCTTAGACACAAAAATATTCTTTTTATCCGTCACACAGCTACAATCTCACTCAGTATTCCCTTTTTTCTGACTGCAGTAGAGTGAGACTTCTGAATTATGTAATCTCTGAACACTGTGCCAAAATTAGCACCATATGGAGGTAATTTCATTCGTATCATTCTTATAATGGCTTCATTTTGGTTTTTTTTAAGCTCATTTTTGGCAGACGTGTCTCCAAAATCTCCTGCTCAAATACAAACACAACTTTAATGACCCGAGTCATTTTCTTGGACATAGTTTCTGCAGAATGGCAGGAGTCAACCTACAAGTTTTGGGCGGGACTGTTAATGCAAAGCAACCCCGCCCCCTCTTCCCTTCCCCATCAATGAGTGCTCAGAGCAGGGAGCTAGTGGGCAGCCCAGCGTATTGTCTAGGTCAAAAATGTGATCTTTTTCAAACTGCATTTCTTTTGTCTGCTCCTAATGCACAAAGATCTGAGTGAAGAAAACTCAGAAATGCAATTTTGAGCTTAATTTTCTTTATATGCTCTCCATCATCAAAAAACAAATCCTCATGAACATGTTAAAAACACCATTTTCATCACAGAGGGGCTCTAAAGGTGAGACAGTAAACTATAACTTCATGAATGGAAAATCTTTTTCATGATTGATAGAAAGCAGAGTGTCTTAATTCAGGCTAAAAATAGTCCTCATCTTTTTGTTTTTCTGGCAGCGTCTTTTTCAAAGAAAGCATCTTTTTTCTTCATCTGTGTCTGCAGAGTGACGAAGCAGATAAGCTTCCGTTTTAATCGTTCCTGCTGTCCACACAGGCTTCTCTTATGCTAACAGCTGTCTTTGCCTGAGCTGTAAGCTCACAAACACAAAGCCTGCATTTCCTGTGTACTCAACACCCATCCTGCATGGACACAATCAGAGCTGTGAAGCTGCTGCTGCTCTGCTCACATGCTTCTTCTTTTTAGTTGACACGGTGGAAAAGATTAGTAACTGTTTCTTTTGATTACACAAAGTTGTGTAGGTCACAGATTTTCCTCCGTTGCTAAAGACACAGAGCAAGAATCATCGAAGCCTTCATGACCTTTCTGCTGAAAAGGTTTGAAACTTCAACTATCACATGTAGACAAAGGTCAACCTACCTGGTTCCCTCTAAAAACCAGCTGGATCTTAGGAAAAAAGTATATATGTATATACAAATTTTTTCTAGTGTTTTATCCTTGCATGTTCAAGCTAATGGAATTTATTTTCAAAAGATTACATTTTTTCTTTTGTTCCATCTGCAGTCAGACTGCATGATTCCCTTGAGGCTGGTGAAAAAGAAGAAAGCTCTTTCCGTTGAGAAGAGCTTGATTCTTTATCAGCAGGATCAGCTCATCTATGAGTTAGAATCACTAGTTTGTTCATGTGAAGAAGCATTCATGGAATTCCCACCAGAGACAATAAAGCCAATCTGAATATATAAAAGCAAAAATGTTTGCCTAAGTTTACCAAACATGTGCTTTATTTGAGTTGATTTTGACACAAAAGGATATAAATATATACTGTTGTACTCCTTTTTAAATAATAATACAGAAAATTTGCTAAATGGAAAAAGGAGCAAAAGCAATTCGCTCTAAATTCAGAGTAAATGATCCTGCAGAGGTGATGAGACTGACAGATTAAAGAAACATTTGCATTGCGAGACGGTACAGAGGACCATCAAGTCTAACAGAGCGGGAGTCAAGTCGACACTTCACACACGAGACGAATTTTTCTTTAGCAAAAAATAACACATCACACTACGTTTCAGACAAAGAATAATAATAATTCTCTTTTTGGAATTGCATCAGAAAAACTTCAACTACAACAGATTTTACCGTCAATGGTATTAGTGTGAATAAAAGTTTTGTTGGAAAAGAAAAAAAGTACACATCAAATAGTCACAATAAGGACTTCATTTCGTTCAATTATTACAAAAATGTTCTTGATAGTTTTCTGTTTTTTTAAATGTCCTCAGTCGCAGACCTGTGTTGTTCACGGCTTTGACTGCGATTCCAGACACGTGTGTGGCGTGTTACACAACCTCCGTTCTGCATGTGTTGGTCCCTGTGTGTTTTTCTGTCCGCTGGGTCATGAACTTCATGTGTCCCTGGCTCTGTCAGGTTTTATCTCTGCAGTCTTGTCTTTTTACCTGAGGCCCGACAAAGAAAGGTATAGGATAAAACTCATTCTGACAGATGCATGGTATTTATTGGTGCAGATTTACCCAGAGACAGCATTCTTCATCCTGACCTAGTTTTCCAGTCTTTAATTAAAGCTTATCACATGACAGTGTTTAGAATTGTTGTGATTGTAGATCCTATAAGAAGTGAAATAAATAATCCCTATAGTAAAACATAGATAAATGAAAGGTGGGACATTTTTGAATGTAATTTCAAATCTCAGTATAAAAGCTAAGCATGAAAAGCAAATGCAGAAGTGAGAAATGAACTATGGAAACAACTGCAGCCAATTCTCAGGGCTGAAATCTAAACTCACCGCCGACAATCTGTTCGTTTTCAATGACCGATCAAATTTTGATTTGGGTTTTTGTTTTTGATCCGAGCTTAAAGATTGAAAAAGAGAAAAAAAAAAAGTTTTTGTTGTGTGATTATGCCTCAGATGTTTTTGGAGTGCACTTTTTAGCGTTACGTGGTAGATCGTGTTACATCATTTTATTAAGATTAAAAGGGGACAAATTTAAAACTAATTTTCAAGTCATGTTAGATACACTACTGACTATATTGTTAATATTACAGAAAAAAAATCTAAACATCTAAACATCTAAAATGTTCTTGTGCCAGTGGTCTTGCATTTATCTTTTTTTTTAATTCTCTCTTCTTTACATTTGTTTTATTTTTTAATCCAAGAACAGAATACAAAATCATGCAATGCATTTTCAAAAATAAGACACAAAGAATGATTCCTTGCTTGTGCAAATGTGTCAGAATTTATAAACCATTAGGCGAGTTATGAAAAAAAATGCAAATTTGAATGAGCAAATGAGGGGAAATGGGAAAACAATGGCAGATGAGAAAACAAAAATTGTGTGGAAAGAACAATCAAGCAGCAATGATGAAAACCAAATCATAAAAGGTACAGTACCTTTTTTGCCAAACTCATAAATAATAAGTCAATTTAACAAAAAAATAATAAGAAGAACACCTTTGAAGAAAAATAAAAATATTACGTTATTCTTTTATGTCGGACGACTTTGTGTAGCTGAAATAATTAAATGCTCCCCTGCATGCAGCAAAACTGAAGCCACTGAAGTTATTCGATATCAACAAAAGAACAATAAAACAGCTACCAAATAAAGCTTCACTCTCATCTGCTGGCCTGCTCTGCCGGATCTTAGCTTAGTATCTAGTCCTGTAGCTGAACCATGTTCCTCCTTAACCCATTTTACACCTACAGTGAGGTCAATAAGTATTTGATCATCCTGTGATTTAGCAAGTTCTTCCACTTAGAAAACATGGAGGGGTCTAAAATCTTCATCATAGGTGCATTTCCACAGTGACAGACAGAATCTGAAGAAACATTCAGAAATCACATTAGTACTGATTTTTTAAAACAATTTATTTGTATATTACTGTGACAAATAAGCATTTGATCACTTGATTATCAGATAGATTTCTGACCAGCAAAGACCTGCTGTTCTGCTTTTAAATAGTCCTACTCCACTCTGCTCATGATTCTAAATGAGTGGCACCTGTTTGAGGTGGTTAGCTTGCATAAAGGCACCTGTGCCCCCCCACAATCAGTCAGAAGTCTAACTACCAACATGGGCAAAACCAAAGAGCTGAGAAAGAGTGAGAGAAAAACAACTGTTGGAGCAATTGTCAGAAAATGGAAGAGGCTAATGATGACTGTCAATGTCCCTCGGACTGGGGCCCCTCGCAAGATCTCACCTGGTGGGGTATCAATGATGCTAAGGAAGGTGAAGAATCAGCCCAGGACTACACAGGAGGAGCTGGTCAATGACCTGCAGAGAGCTGGGACCACCGTTACCAAGGCTACTATCAGTAATCCATTAAAACGTCAAGGTTTAAAATCATGTATCGCACGGAAGGTTCCCCTGCTGAAGTCAGCCCATGTCAAGGCTTGTCTGAAGTTTGCCAATGACCATCTTGATGATCCAGAGGAGTCATGGGAGAAAGTCTGGTGGTCAGATGAGACCAAAATAGAACTTTTTGGTCTGAACTCCATTCAGCGTGTTTGGAGGAGGAAGAAGGAGGAGCATCATCCTAAGAACATCGTACCTACAGTGAAGCACGGGGGTGGAAGCATCATGCTCTGGGGGGGGGGGGGGGGGTTCTGCGCATGGGGACAGGACGACTGCACTGTATCAAGGAGAGGATGAACGGGGCTCTGTATTGTGAGATATTGGGCAGAAACCTCCTTACCTCAGTCAGAGCGTTGAAGATGGGGCGTGGCTGGGTCTTCCAGCATGACAATGACCCGAAGCACACAGCCAAGAAAACCAAGGAGTGGCTCCGGAAGAAGCATATCAAGGTTCTGGAGAGGCCTAGCCAGTCTCCAGACCTAAATCCAATAGAGAATCTTTGGAGGGAGCTGAAACTCTGTGTTGCTCAGCGACAGCCCTGAACCCTGACAGATCTAGAGAAGATCTGTATGGAGGAGGGGGCCAGAACCCCTGCTGCAGTGTGTAGAAACCTAGTGAAGAACTACAGGAACCGTTTGACCTCTGGAATTGTTAACAAAGGCTTCTGCACCAAATATTAAAGTTGTTTAACTCAAGTGATCAAATGCTTATTTGTCACAGTGATATACAAAGAAATTGTTTAAAAAAATCGTACAATGTGATTTCTGAATGTTTCTTCAGATTCTGTCTCTCACTGTGGAAATGCACCTATGAGGAAAATTTTAGACCCCTCCATGTTTTCTAAGTGGGAGAACTTGCTAAATCACAGGATGATCAAATACTTATTGACCTCACTGTATATCACTCTTAAAACGTCCCTGCAGGAGTTTTGGCAACAAATGAAAGGAGGTTGAAACTGCACGGATGGATTTAATCATGTCATCTGTGTGCGAAGCTGCTGCTCCGCTATAAGAACCAACCTTCCGTTTCACTGATAGGCATTGTGTTACTTAGTTTTTAATCAAAAAGCATTTAACATAAATAAGTGACATATATGCCAAAAATACTTTGACAGAAATTAAAACCAACAAAGAAACTAAAAGGATTCTGTAGTTCAAGACAGATTTTAATTTATTTGCAGCAAGTTACACTTAATGTGATTCTGTTCAGTCATCAGATTGGAGGGCTCTGTGGAGTGAAAGCCTCTGCACTGCATTTAGCCTGCTGCACTGTACCACACCCTGCTGTCTTATTGGTGAAAAATGGTGAATTAAATAAATGCACCTGCAGGTTACAGTGAAAAAAAAAAGACTGCAGGAAATAAAAATGCAATTTATAGTTGGAATCGGAAAAATAAATGAACCTTGGCTAGAATATATATTTAAAAAGATAATTTATAACCAGCAGGTTTTTAGACAATTTAAGCTTATTCTACTTCATATTACTTCTAATGATTATAGTTATAAAGGTTTTTACCTTACCCAGGATTATACAGTTTTCTATTATTATACACCTTACAAGGGGAAAGTGAGGAGCCACTGCAGTTTGGAGTAATGAATAACTTAATTCTGCTGCCTCATCGCTTTCACAGAACTGCATTTTTTGCTTGCTCACCTTCAGTGTTGGTTAAAGCTGCCATTACTGGAGTTTACAAGCAGACAGCTGCAATTCCCACTAAGTGGAATTCACTCCAAAACAAGTGGGATGCTGTGCACCATCACAGTCTCTTTGTAGTTAAGCAGCTGGTGTCTTTTCTGCATTGAAAAGTGACACAACACTTAAAAAAGAGAGAAACTAGAACATGTTCACAGGCCAGACGAGGGAAAACAATGGCACAATGATGCGGTTTTAATAATCTTTTTTTTGGATGAGTTTGTCCAACTTCACTGCAGAGCTCTCCTGTCTCCCCCTCAGAAAGCGTTATTAGAATAATCTATCAGAGGAGCTTTGTGTTTACAGACTGGCTTCCTCCTCTCCACACAGAGCCCACACTCAACTGCCAAAACGAAGCGGTCTGAGTGCTCGTGGCTGGTCACAGAACAATATATCACTGCTGATGAGAGGACCTGTTCTCAAATGAAGAGCTGCAGTCTTTTATGGAGACTTATTTTGATTACTCAGCACAGTCAATCCTCTGTTGGAACAAAGTCTGTATTAGAGATGAAACAAGTGCAGCCAGCAGCTTCTTGACTCCCCGATACATAACGCTAGAATCTGACAGTGTTATTTACCCACAACCACTTTGTTGCTAAAACTAACTTTTTTTTTTTTTTCAACAATGATGCCAACAATAATAAAGGTCATAAAGTTAATTATCTCATCAAGCGTTGGCTGGGTGTCTCCTCTGGGACACATTTGGCTGTGGTGGGCTCGGCTTGTCTCATTTCAACATACATTTTTACACACATAACATTTACAGCACAGTGACGTCTTGCAGCAAGTAAAATCAGTGTCAGGATATTATTTAATCATATTTAGCAAAGAGGAATACTATTAATGCCAAAAGAAAAACATGGTTTCTCTATAAGGATTCAAGGAGTATTTATTGCCATTTTCAGTGAACAGAGCAGTTTCACAGAATAGGAAATTGCTGCGGTGCTAATGTCTGACATAAAACACTATAAGACAATAAAACTAATGAAGAAAATACCTGATGAGGCAAGTATTTTCAACTGAAATATACAATATTTCGACTGAAAAGAAGCTGAGAATGTTCATGGCTCCTTTAACCATTACACTGAAAAACTGTTGCCAAGCCAATTTTAGTAAATTTCAAAAAAGCCAAATTATTGTTCAGCATCAAACAAAGCTGTGTACTGTAAATAAAATGTAAAAAAAAAACACACAATCTGATATTTGGGTAGAGGCTATAAAAAATCTTCATTGAATTTAGAAAATATTAGTGGAAAGAGTGCACTCCTGGATGGTCTGCTGTGTTCACGTGTTTTGTTTGTTTGTTTGGATTTTGCGTTGGGCGGGGAAGAGGTTTCTTTTTTTAAAACGTGGCGCCCGCGGTGCATCAGAGGTATATATATGCCTTTCCAATTCAAGGCAAATAATTCAAAACACGGAAAAGTTGCTTTCAAAAGCAAATAAAAGACGTATCCAAAACAGATATTAAATGTAAAACCAAATGGGTTGTTTTTTTTTCAAAGCGTTCACAACTCTGTCTATAAACATGTATTTCATTGTGACAGCAATCTTACCCCAAGGCTTAGGTCCTAGGGATATCCCATAATTATTTCAATACCGCCTTTGTATATCCATGACACATGTGTTTTGGTTTCATTAGTGAATTTTGACGTTTTTTTTTTTGTGATGACTTTGCTTGCTGTGATGTCACCTTTTTTTTGAGGTGGTGGGGAGTTGTTCCCAAAATTAATTTTCACTGGGTACTTGGTGCATACACATTTCAGTGAGTTTTTGAGTATGTGGCAGGGGGGGAAGTTTTGCTCAAGGTGCAGCAAGACAGAAAAGTTGCTGAAATAATCTGGCCCTGATGCTGCATTCACACCAGGCGCATGTGTGTGGTTTTATGAACGCGCATCCAGCCGGTGGTGTTCACACCGGACACACAGGGAGCAGCATTCATCTTCTTTTGTTGTTTTGACTATTTACCAGTGCTTGTCCGCCGCCTACAGTAAGCTTGATGTGAAATGTCGGCGTGGTGCTAATCCCGCAAATGTGTTTTGAAATGGACGCAACAAAATCCAAGTCCTTGATTGGTCACAGTTCAACGTTTTAGCGATTCAGCAGCCAAGAAGTTCAACCGGTTGAACTTTGAGCTTGCGATCAATGAACCCCCATTCTGTACGTAGAGTCCACGACCGGACTTCTACATATATATATAACGAACACGCTATATCGAAGGAATGTACATGAAACGCGGTCTATACCAGTTTACAGACTTTTCATTGAAAGTGGCCTTAAATGCATGTTTTGGTGTGAACGCAGCTTTACAGTCCATGTCAGCAGTGGAACATTAAAAACCTCCAAAAACATAATTATAGGCCATTACACAACCTGTCTTTGTTTACGTCATAGGGGAAAACTGACAATACTAATATTTTTATTTTGAACTGCTGTATCAGGGTAAACACATGTTATCAATGTCTAGTTAGAAAACAGAACATCTAAAACCCTTTAATTACAGAATAGAATAGATTAACTGCAGTATAAATTTAGAGAAGACCCAGGGTTGTTTAGCAGATAAAGTAAGAACTTTTTTTTAGAATAATAAAAAATAATTCAAGAAGTGACTTTTTTTATGTTATATTCTTGTTTAAGTAAGTCAAAGTAAACAGGAAAAGAAAACAAGACAGTTTCATCAAAAATGAGTTGACCTCAATATTGAATTGTCACCCAGCTTGTGACCCCCTCTAATAGAAACCAGATGATAGTAAATACACAAAAGAGTCAGATGCTGCAGTATCCGCCCATCTCAGGGATACAAGCACTTCTGATATCGCCAAGCGCCCTTTTTGTGTCTTCTTTTCTATTTCTATCTCCTCATCTACTTCACTTTTGTTCTTCGTCCTCGGATCTCTCTGACTGTTATGAGAAGTGACTGTCTATCAGACTCTGGGCAATTCCATTACGAGACCCCTTTATTGAAACTACATTCACTCTCACCGCACTGAGACACAAACCGTCACAGAGAGAACACAGCCACTCGTCTGTGCACATGCGTCCGCGTTTGCACGGAGGGAATCTCACCGTAATAAGGTTGATTTCACATGGATGCATGCTCAGCAGGCAATCACCCAGGTTTAACCACAGAAATGCAGACAAAAACAAACGAAAACGCAATCTATTACACACCCTCGTCAAAGCCCGTTTCTCTTCTATTTGTTCTCAATAAAGTGAATCTCTGCGAATATTGGCAGTCGTGCCCCAGGCAGAGGGAGGTGCGTCTTGGGAGCCCACTGCAGAGAGCGTCGGTGCCAACCCACTGCACCAGCCCTCATGACATTGTTGCTATGCACTATTCACCAGAGCAGCACAAGGCTCTCCAGTTAATAGCAGTTCTGTACCTGTTTATTTTCTGCCGTTGCCATTCAAAAGCCGTCCACCTTTTAAACATAAAGAAACTGGTAAATGATCCTCAAATTGTCTGAAAGGGAAGTAGGAGAATGCAGCTTTTTCCTTGCAGGTCAATTGTGCACCATTCTAGGTGAGTCACTTCAAGTCTAGCAGTTTCTCAAAGGGAAGAAAGTGTTTTCTTGTCAATCTCAGTCAGGACTCTAAATTGTCCCTTAGGCATGAATGTGTGTGTTTGATTGTGTGGCCCTGCGACAGACTGGCGACCTGCTAAGGGTGTACCCTACCCTTCCCCAACAGTGGCTGGGTTGCCTCCAGCAACCCCGTGTCCCTGGAAGGGATTCATCAGAAAATGGATAGATGGATGTACCAGTCAGAGACCTGGCACTGTAAAGGTTTTTGCTTTGAAATGTTTTCTCAGATAAGGCCTTTGTCACATGCACATATATGGGGAGTAACCTGTATGGGTACCGGGGGGTTTTTGGTTGTCTGGGTTTGTGGAGGGTTGTAGAGAGGAGCAGCCACATCCTAATGGGGGCACAGGTGTGTCTTGCAGTTCCCTTGATGGTTGTGCGGCCACCTCAAGGGACATTAGGAAATTGGAACGCGCCATTGCCATGCATGTGTTAAGTATCTGCAGGAACAATACAAGTTACACTTACTTATGACATAATGGTGATGCTGTCATATGGGGCCCTTATGCTCCTGAGGTGAGACTACAGGCTCCTTACGGGGTGTGCATGTGATATGCAAGTCTCTGCATGTCCACACAAAAACTAACTCTGTAATATCCTAGTTTTAAAAAGTCAGGTTGGGGGCCGCGCAATGGGGCCAAACTTATCACGTGTACAACACTAACTAGCTCCTTAAGGAGGTTTCAGGGAGTTTCAGAAAATTAAAAATCTCTATGACACACCTTTGTCTCACCTAGCTTTACCTGTCCTTATGTGTTATACAAGCAGGGCTCTAAATGAACCTTTTTGGTTTCTAGCCAGGGTGGCCGGTAGCATCCAAAGTCTACCAGAAAAATTAGATTTCTCTGGAAAAATAATGTAAGTTATGTATTTGAGAGCAAAGTAGTTCTGTCCTTTATTTATAAAGTTGTTCTTACAGATCAGTGGGTTGAACTTATGAGCCTTAGTCATTTCAAAGAGTTGCAATGGCATGGAACAACATGTAAGTGTGTGTTTGTGTCTGCTGAGGTCAGTGTGAGCTAATACTAGAAATTACCAGCAGACCTGAATGCAGCAGAAGTGCAGGAATTTCTCGTAGCCCCTGAATGCACCCCCTTAAATCTGTGCAATAAAGTCAGAATTGAATGTTCTAACCAACTCTGGGATGGAGGTTTGTGGTAGCCACATTTGGGGGGAGCAGCAGACACTTAAGTCATGGTTGTGAGTTTGTTTGTTCATTGTTCACCTGTCAGAGCAGCTGTGACTGAGGCTATAAGTCTTCCTGTTGCAGATAAAACCCAGATAGCTTCACCAGGACTCCACCAGAATTTACTCTGAGCAGTACAGCATGCTACAGTAGGTGTGCATTTTTTATTGTACTAGTTTAAAATTCTGGAAAACATCAGTTCCAGGAGTTCAGCCTCTTCATGCTTTTACTTTTTTATCTTTTCAAGCATGCAGACACCCTGCCTGTTGGTGTGGTGATGCTACAGCACTCTTCATTCAAGAACTTGAAGTTTTCTTTTGACTTTTGACTTATAGAACACCTTTTCTTAGAATGTTAAAGTTGGATTGCATGAGTAGTTCCTGCACACTAAAGGTTGGACACAGTTTCTGGCTTTTCTCACATCGACATTGTGACAGATTTTTAAAAACAACTTAGAGAAAACTTTGCACTTAAATATTTTCAGCCAGTTATAGAGAAATTTTATAGAAAACATACATATCTAAATCTGCGTGACAATTGCTCATCCAGCTGAATAATTTATGAATGGAGGCTTGCAGATGCAAACTTGTTTCCTCCATTATACAGCATCAAACTGTGCTAGCTGACGAAAGGATAGTCCCTCTTTTCATTCAGGAAAAAATAAAAAGACATTGAATTTGGACCAATTATTACCAGAGTGATTTGTTGGTTTGTTAAAAAAAATGCTAAATGTTTCTCATCCACTATGGCAGGGCAAACTCAAATTGAGAAAAGTGTCAGTAAGTAAGACTCTGCAGCCAATGTAGCAAATTATAGAATAAGAAGATATCAAATAATTCAGATGAGAACGTCCTCTTCTTCTTTTCAAGTTGTGTCATTCAAATGACAGTCAAGTTCATTTAAGTGCTTTTACTGTGATTGCCTGATCAGCAGAGTGCAAGACTGTCCAACAAAGACAGATCCAATGGAAAGATTTTAAAAAGGTCTGTTGCTCTCAAGAGGTCCTTCAAACATGTCAATAGAACCTGATCCTCTGCCTCCCACAGAGTCTCCATGACCGTCCCTCATGGTCATGAAAAAGGGGCATCTTCATCTCCAAACTCTGGAGTGAGTCATCACGGACAAAGAACGGACTTAAAAAAGAAAAAAAAATCCATAAAGGGAAAGAAGGAGCAGATGAGAAAAGAAAAAAAAATAGAAGAAGATGACAGGTGACTGTTGAAAGTCCTGGGAGGCAGAAGAAGGATGCTAAGAAGAGCTGTGGAGGGCAGATGAAGGGTGGATTGAATAAACTGAAGAAAAACAAGGAAGCACAGATATCCTCTCAGATAAAAGGCAGTAAAAGGACAAGTGTGAGCTGAGGAAGGTGGGTGCAGCATGAACATATTTATGTGCTTGACTTTTCAGGCGTAGTCCCAACTGCCCGTACGGGTGCTAAAAATGGCCAAATCACACACGTGGCCAACGGCAAATTACCAGATAAAAAAACCGCTGGTAGAGAAAACATGTTCATGCCCAGTTTGTGTTTTTTCTGCAGGCATGCTGCAGGCGACAAGTCGTACTCAACGCTTATACAACACATAAGGGTGAAATAGGCCAGACGCAGGCTTTCTCACAAGGAAATTAGACAATCAGAGTGTAGTTTGTGTGGACATCCTACAGGTGTCATATGCACTTACATATCACGTGCACACTCCACGCATTCACCCATGATCAGTAAGAAACCAGTACTCACTAATGACTAGAGTGTGCGTACGACAGCATCACCCATACGCCATAAGTACGTTTAACTTCCATCATTCCTATGAACAATTCACGAAACACTTACCACACGCACGTCAATGGCCGTACAAGCCTTAAGAGAATTCCAAGACTCATCTTGGCTCACCTTAAGACGCAGCCGCTCCTCTCTACGACCCTCTACAGACCCAGACAACCCAAAAACTCACAGCATCTGTACGGGTCAACCCCCCCCCAAACATGTGCATGTGACTACAATTTAAACAGTGGATGACAAAGGAGTAAATTTAAACGAAAAGCAGATGCTTGTATTGAGTTTGTATGTCCCTATGAAGACATCCCACTGAAAACCTTTTTTTTTTTTTTTTCAATCTTTCTGGGATTATCAAAGCAGAATCAAGACCCGCTTTTGTTTCCATCAACACACATACTCTCCTCTCCGTCTGTCTGTCTGTCTGTACACACATGCTTAGGCATCCATAACAACCTCTGCCTTTTGGTGCAGGATCCCCAAAGGAAAACATGGAAGCCAGAGCTTTTATGAGGGCATAATATCCTACCTCAGTTGCACATCTTCCCCCACCCCTGTAAGTGTTTGAGCCAGGGGGAGGGCCGGTGGATGGACAGTTCTGAGCCTGCAACATGACAGCGAAGCAATGTGAAATGACAGGCTAGAAAGAGCAGATGGAGGGAGAGCAGGGAGACCCCCTTCTCTAGAAACAGGATAGTCCCCATCCCCTGTGAGGAAAAGGCCGTCTTTCTCTGTCAGTACCACTACATCCTGCTTAAAACTTCTGTAGCTAAGAAAATTGGTTACGATTTTTCTTGTGCACCTTGTTTAAATTACAAAATGAAAAAGTTTAGTTTTGAAATATCTAAATTGAATAGAACACTTGGAACTAAATCCTTAACTACTCAGAAAAAAAAGATCTTTTAGATAAATCAGCTAATAGCTTTTTTTTTTTTTGACTGATAAAATATTTTTGTGTTCGTTTTAGTGGGTTTTTATGAATGAAAATGTTATAGTTTACAACAAAACGTTAAATTATTGCAGTTAAGCTAATGAATGATAAAAACCAAATCAGAACCAAAAAAATATAAAGGGAGAATCCTAAAAAAAAACATGACATGAGTAAAAGAACATTATTTTTTGGGGTTCTTTACTTATTTTTTTTTACCTGGAAGGGTATTAAAAATCATCCTCAGTTCAAGGTTTTCCTTATATACTAGTAATTTGTAAATTTGAGTCTAAATACTGTCTTTGGACTTTCCCAGGATGCCGATTCATTTAAAGCACAAAATGTCCTGATTTTATCCTGTGATCTTCAGAGGCAAAGCGCAGGTAACATGATTTCAGAGTGATGGAGAGGGTGGTGTGGTAGCGGTTTTACCGTTTGTCCCGGTCAGAAGCTGCAGAAAGTAACTGTGGAGTAAAGGATACATTCGTACGCCGCCTGATCTCGAACCGATGGCCAAGATCTTCTGCACCGGGTCAAAGGCCAAAGCTGTGGGCTGGTAAGGGAAGCCATGACGTACGGTCTGTAAGGAAAAAGATAAAACACAAGTTAGAAATAAAATTAAAAAAACAAATACCTTGTGCTTATTGCGGAAATGGGTCAAACAGTGTTTTCCTTGATGAAAATCTTCTATAATTGAGCTGAAATGGTGCGTTTCTGTTCTGTGAAGATGCATAAACCATTGCATGCAGCGTTTAGGACTGAAAGTAAGAGAATTCCTTTTAGACACATGTCAGGTCTGACAGGGCAAACAACAGTCTGATACTCCCACTCTGACAGCGCTGCATGCTCTGCAGCTGTCTGCCATTAGTCATGTTAATTATCCCTGTGGAACGTCACTTACAGTAGTGTGCTGTGTGTGCAGAAGTGAGTGCATGCATCTTGGTGGGGGGGTGGTATAGTAGAAACAAAGACGTCGTCTCTGATGGATGAAAACCTTTTACTAAGGATTTTTGGTGCACTTTCTGCAACACACCTGCAATAATTTTGTTCATGAAAACCAATTTTAATTACAAAAGCAAAACACAAACTCAGTATTTAGAAATGTGTGAACCTGTACATGGTAGATTTCTTTGGAGGCATTTCCTCTACTCTGACACTGACTTAAACCATCTTTAATGAGACCTTCGTTTAAGAATTCTAAGACTGCAGCCCTCTTTAGCCTTAGACTAAAATGCTACAACATGCGCTGCTTCCACAGGTGAATGTTAATTAAAACAGTCCAAAAATTACAGTAACAGGGACATTTAAAAATAGGAATCAGAATGCTTTTATTGTTACTGTCCACATGAACAATGAGGTTAGTACAAAAGAACCTCAGCATGTGTCCACAGTAAGTTGATGACAAAATAAGAAAGAATCTATGTTTTATTGAACTGAAATTTTATTAAAAATGTGTTATTTATATTGTTTATATCTGACTCTTTGCATTTACATGAACAACAAATGGCAATGATCCATTTTCTTGTTTTGATTCAGATAAATGGGGTCTAAACTTTTTCCGGTCACGGACCATTTTAATGTCAGGCAGTATTTTCTCACACTAATCCAAACGGGGCCAAAGTTTGTGTTTCATAGTTTTAATCTTCTGATTTCTAAAATATAACAGGGTTTTAGGGCCTCCAAGAAAACAAAAACAGTAATATTACAAGATTTAAAGACGTAAATTTAGGACTTTTTTCTTTATAAATTTGAGGAAACTAAAGTCGACGTGAGCATACAGTGCAGCACGTAAACTAGCAGCAGAGCTAAAACTGAGCACACAAAAAGACTAAACTTAGTTGAACAGGTGAGCTGAATGTTCATCGATAACGTTACAAATGTTTTGAAGCTCTTTTGTTTAATTTACGATTTATTAATGTTTTATTTATTAATTTTATTTATTAATTGGTGGCTTGCAGGATCTGTGAAGCCTGTTGATGAACCCATCAGTGTCCACTTCAGGCGCTTCCGACTTTCAAGTTATAATGCATTAAAAATAAAAAGAAAATGACACAACCCTTGTCCATCTATTATCTTTGTGTGTGAAACATTCAAAGGTCGTATTAGGCAGAGCGAGCAGCCTCCGATACGTGAGAACAACTGTCTCAGTAAATGTTTACGTCGAGGAAGACTTCTGTTAAAAAGCAGCTTTATTTTTCCTTAAAGTCAGAGCCTCTTCTTCGGTATCTTCACTGACTGTTTTCTCCCAGAAGAAACTTTTCAAACACGTTTTATTGTTTGGTTTTTATTACCTTGTAACCACTGAGCTACAGACTTTGCGATCCAAGCAGCTGCTATAAAGTCACATGACGCGTCAAGACAGTCAAGTGAACAGAATCCGGTAGTTTTGCAAAATTGCGTCAGTATCAGAAAATAAAACAGAAATAATCAAAGTTAATTCATGCTTTTTTTTCTGTCTTTAGCCTGGGTGTTAGGGACCACTGATCTAAAGGTTAAAATCCATGTTTGTAGCTTTTTAGATGACCGTATATCCTCCAACATTGGCCGGTCTCTAATAGACACCGGTCTCCGGGTCTAACAGGTGTTAAAGAAAGAAATAAAAGAAAGAAAGACACAAGAAAGTCTTAAATTGGGCAAATTAAAAAAAAAATACAACAGTTTAAAATTACATAAGTGTGAGGCTGATGTTGGAGGGTTTCCAGTTTTGGTTGGAAATATTTTATTTGGGAAAATAGACAGAAAACGCATAAAAACGTATCATTTATTGTCAGCCACCACAGCAACATCATAAAGTGAGATGTGCTGCATGTGTAGATTATGTCCACCTACATATTATAAAGTGCATAACTTCATGACATTGTTACTGTTCTGCACGCTTGGCCTAAACGGTAATATTGCCCACGCATTGCATCCGACAGGTCTGAGCAGGTCATGGTTAAAAAAAAAAAAAAAAACCCTCTAAATTCTGGGGTAGAGACAGAAAGTGTCATCACAGAGGATGAGAAATATACCATTATATGATGCTTTCAACTGCTCATATCTGTATCATTAAATAATCAGACCAATTTGAACATTGAAATGAAATGGATTGAGCACTTCTGTTGATGACATATTGTGACACACAGCCGTTAAATTCTTTCATTTAGAACCATTTAGATTTTGATTTCCTTTGACTCTCCATTGTGTCTGAAATCCTTGGAGCCGCATTCTATATGTCAACAGGAGAATTTTAAAAGACTTCAGCATCCGCTGACTATATATATACTGTACATCTGTGTGTGTGTGTGTGTGTGTGTGTGTGTATGTGGTACTCCAGAACTGTGCACACATTTTGCTTTCTTTGACAAATCTGAATAATCATGAGGGTTTCCACATTTGCACAGGCTTGATTTCTACTCACATTTAAATTATCAATGGATGCAGACATTTTCTTGCTTTCTAATTTGCATTTAGAAAATAGTGTTTGAACCGCCACTGGGGTAATTGCAATTAAAAGGTACAGCAGCGTTATGAAACTGACTGATTAATAAAGTCAAAAAAAGAAGAAGACTTCTTTTTTTGTTGTTCATCTAATTTTGAGATACAATCTAAATAAAAGCTACAACTTGAAATAAAATGAATCAGTTGCTTCTCAAAGTTAGAAACAACAAATCCTGGGGGAAAAAAAAGACTTGAGCAATCAACCTGAAGTAGCACAAGAAATGAAATAACCAAAATATCTTCGCACAATTTACTGTAGAGCATCTAGTTATGAACCCCCAACCATTCCAGTACATAGATTATATCAAAGATAATACTAAGTCAAATTAATGACATTTAATCCTATTTCCTATAAATTTCCACACTGCCAGAGTGTTGCATTGGCAATAAGTGCTAAAGGGAGAGGAAACAACAACTGTGAAGAGATTTTATAGACTTTCCAAGGAGATCTTGATAGATGAGAAAAGTGTACATCTGCAATTTAAAGATTAGAGCCCAAAGAATGACCACTGGTGACTATGTTGTTGAAAAGCCAGAACTGAAATAATGTTCTAGAAATCAACACAGGTTTTGTCTTAATCAGAATTAGACAGACGTTGGGCAATGCTTGGATCTAAAGATGATTGGTTTCTTTAACTAACACATGTTGGTTTTGCAGCGTTAGTAAACGCTAATGAAATGCGAACATAGGGATATTGCATGCTGCTGTGTGGTTTCTTTATCCATTCTTCTATTTGTTGCATTCTGATTAAACACATTCCTAGGTAACCATGTCTTTATAGTATATTTTAGGCCTTCTTTTTCTAGAAGTTCGCCAAATGTCCTAAAATAGTACTAAAAAACCAAACCCGTTTTTATCAAAGTACCACAGTAATATAGTTTAACTCTTACATTTCTAAACATGGCGGCTGCTTCAGCCGGGTTGAGCAGTAAGCTAATGTCCCATTGGTTGTAACGCACCGTGAAATTTATTCTCTGCATTTGACCCCTCCCATGGGGGAGCGGTGAGCTGCAGACAAGAACCATTTGGTGGTTCAACCCCCCCCCAATCCAACCCCTTAATGTGTCAAGCAGGGAGGCATTAGGTCTTCAGAATGACTCAGGCTGGATTTTAACTCTGGGTGGACACTCTACCACAAACCTTCCAGAGACATGTCTGCATACTCTACAGCAGCCATCACTAGCTGAATGGAATGAGGATTTAGATGTTAAATGGATAATTGGGGTCGGCACATGGAGGAATAAGACCCACAGACAGACAGAGCTTACATCTGACCCTCATGCCAACTTCACACTGTACAAAGCACTGAAGCCCATCAGAGAGCTGAAACAGGCTGGCTGAAGCTCAGGAGCATGCTCAGTGTCTCACCATCTAGGGTCCAAAAACCAGCTACCATTATTATAGAAAAGCACATTTATTAATGGAACATTTGTGTAATACGAGATATAGACACCTTGAATTAAAAACAAAAAACAGATAATTGGAATTCTCTAAAAACAACTTTTTTCACGTGATCTACAACCTAGCTTTTAAAAAAACTAAACGAAGCAGCTCTAGTACAGGCTCAAAAACATGTAAAAAGTGGGTCAAATGCATTCCATTCCCTGCTAGACACTCCCTTTCTGTTCTGCTACACAGCATATTTGTCACAATCATGTGGGTGTGTGCTGTGTCTGTGTGTGCATGTGTGGGGGTTGTTTAAAACAAACTATATCCATGAGAAGGAATCCTTTATTTATATCCACATCCATTTTGCAAAAACCTGGTGCACACTGTACCACAGTAAAAAATAGAAACTGTAGTGTGGAGTACAATTGTACAATAATAAACTCATGCACCACACCTGTAATTACATTTTGGATCTGCAAACAAAATTTGTGCCCCAGAAAAAACACATTTTCAAGATTTACCGCTATAAAAATATTGTTTTTAAATATTTTGTCTTAGAAAAAAAGCACAAGGGGATGAATTTCCAACACCTTTTTAAAATATGATTAATTGCCTGTAAAATAAAATAAAAAACTATCACTAGGTGTTGGCAGAAATGTCCCAATAAGTTGGACCAGTGGTTACAAGTTGGACGGAATTTAATATAGAAAAAAATGACTTTTGCTCTACAAGTTAAAGGAATTTTGTTTTCAAAATGTTGGATAGAGTGGAATGCCTTTTAACGAGCGAGGTGCAAACAGCGCCCACAGTATTTATTAGTGTGTGGTGCCCCTGTCCATTTATGGACATTTATGTTTTTAATATTTTGATCGTAAGTTTGTTTTGGAACTCTTCACCTCGTACATGTCCAATGTAGAGAATATTTATGTTACAGAAAGGAAAATAAAAAAATTAAAGCAAATAAAAATAATCCTAATACGCGATGCAGCACATTAGGGTAAAGTTAGAAGAAGCAAACCCGGTATCACGTATTTTTTTTTTTGTTTAAAACGTTTGTTTGTTTTTTTTTTTCATCATTTGCTTTGGTTTATAAAGGTTTGCTTTCCTTTCTTTCACCCCCTTTTTATTAACTATGTGAAGGCAATATTATTGATTAGATTGCCTGATTATTGATTAGATAGCCTGATTTTTGTTTGTATAAAAAAAAAAAACTGTCCCAATAAGAATCAATTTAGTCAATGGAGTTTTTTAGGACAATGAATTTGTTAGTTTTCATGACGGATTTGCAGTTTTTTACAGCTTATTTATATTTCCTTAACAGTAGGTTGAATACTTTTCTCATGTAAATATGGTTTCCATTAATGAAATGATGGAGCGAATTATTTCAAACTATTTCAAACAGTGTGCCGTCCTGATTAAGAGAGGACCACATGATTTTCAGTAAAACAACTAAGAAAAGTGCAGAATATAATGTAAAATATTAGAATATTAGACTGAAATTGTTTACATGTATTTAAATGCTTGTTGTATATTACTATTTAACAGTTTTTTAAACACTACATCTGCAGGTTTAGGCTTTTATTCAGTTACTTTCAGTTAAAAAAGGAGTAGAAATATAAAAATGTCTAGGAAAGCATGTACTTTAGGTGAACCCAGATGTATTTTCCAATTCTAGATGTTAAATAGGCTTCATGTGCCGTTGTGTAAACACTCATTTGAATGACTTTTCCAACAGGTGAAACTGTCAACCAACACAAACAAAGCGGGATGCCACAAATATGAAGCTATGAGCCTTGGATTTGTGAGTAAAAATAACTGTCATTCAGTATAGAAATTTTAAATCTCTGAATAATGTAAAGTGAAAAGAAGAACATTCACGCTAATCTGTGTGTGTCATAGTGTGCAGCGTACAGCAGGAAAGACACAAAAGCAGAGACACCAGGAGATGAAAATGAAATAAATAAATCTTTTATTAAGCAAAAATAAATCTCTGCCAGAGCAGGAAATCCAAAACAGGTTTCCAGATTGAACCTTGCTTAGACAGAAAACAAGACAAATCTGCCATATGTCCTAGTAGAAGAAGAGCAGGATCTGCACCTGGATATATATCAGATTCTGTGGGGGGGGGGTGATGACTAAATCAATGCAGGCTTGAAAAGTGCTGAGAAAGACGACGGCAAAACCGGAGAGACAACTGGAGCTGGTTTGGAAATTTGCAGTACAAGCTAAAACATTGAAATGAAACATCTACAATTAACGTGAAATTAAAAGTTAAAATTATTAGTCCTTTGATTTTTAGAATTAAAAAATTCTAAAAAAGAATTAAAATGATAAAAACCTACAGAATATAAAACACCCTGAATGTTTTACTATAATGAGAATAATCTGGGGTTTTTCCTTACCCCGAAGGAGGGTCTAAGGGTAGGGATGCCAGTTTGGTAAAGTCTGTTTAGTTAAAGTTTAGTACTATCTTATTGAATTCTATGCATTTATGATCCGTTTTGATTGTATGTTTACGTTACAATTACCGGTACGAAGCTCATTGAGACGACTGTTGTTGTGATTTTGGGCTATACAAATAAAATTGAACTGAATTGAACAATAATCCTAATTCTGATCTGATTTACCCCTTTAGTTTTTCAAAATGAGGAATTCACAGAAACTTGTTAGTTTAAGGTGCTGGAGTGCACTTTGAGGCAGAAGATGAATCAATGCAGACCCTCACACATTGGTCCTCCGGGTGTTGACTTCAGGCTCTCTTTACAGCTGGACTTGCCTGTTTCTGGTGAATAGTTGCTGGGATACGGGTTCACCACCCCATACCTACAGCGCACACATCTAGGAGCCAAGAAGTGGATGAGAAATTGTAATACAGCTCCCGAAGTACCACCCTGTTATGTGGCCGGTCCCCAGTCAAGACCAATAAGCCGCCAGAAGCTGCATTTTATCAACTCAGCTCCCCATCTCCCCCCCCTCCTCTCTCTGCTGTCCACACATATACAACCTTAATGCATCCAAGCCCCATGCTCAGATAACCAGCACACGGATATCTCCTCTCTGTTGTCAAACATCCCTGCATGCCACCCAACAGCCTCCCTCTTTCACTGCGCAGAGCTCAGCTGCAGAGCTGGTCTAGACCCCCGCTGCTATAAATAGCACACAACACCCATGTCTACCACTGCCAGCCAAACGTGCGCTGAAAAGCTGAATCTCCAAACACAGATCAACAAAACCCAATGGAACCAGCAGTTATTCATCTGTGTGGTGATGCAGGACGCATGGCTCTACACACTCCACACATACTGCATTCAATGCTGGGTTTTAATTTATCTGAACAAATACATATTTAATGGAGAGGGGTTCTGCATTAATCATTTTCCTTATAAAAGCAATAACATCTATGCAGGGGTGTATGTTCTGCACACTTGCTGCTGTCGTGCCATAATAAAAAATAAAATGTGTTGGTGTTCCTACTTTTACTATAACCCATGAGCCATGCAGGGACCAGACACCCTCAAACCTCGACTGTTCACCCCCCCACACACATGACTGCCATTGAAGCCGAGTGACCACAACACGATGCTGGTGCCCACTCAGTTCCATCAGGAGCCCGTTGGAGGCTGCAGCTGTTCCAAAGTCCAATGACTTTGGAAGACCTCAAATGTGGGAAAAGCTCAAAGACCTCCTCATTTTAGTAATTGGAGAGGCGGGTTATGAATGAATACCTTGCCAGCGGCCACAACCAACTTTGAAATGTCAGAAAACCCCTGAACTGCCTGCAAGCCTGTGATGCATGTTGAACAAGCATCCCTGAAGAAATGGAACAATCCAGCATGTGATTCATGTCTGTGATGAACCCTCAAGCATTTTTTAGACACTCATTTTGAACTCTTTAACTAAAATCAACCTTCACTGCTCCTTCAAAATAAATAAATGTGGGAAATAAAGTTTAGTTCTGCTGCAGCCGTGGTCCAAAGGAAAACCAAAGTCCTTTACATGTCTGAACTAATTTAGCTCTTTGGGTCTTTTGGATCTTTTTTGTCTACTTTAGTTTCCTCTACTAATTTCTCTTTAAAACGTTTGTGGCGAAACTGAATATCCATCTTTTTTAATACCATCCCAGTTTCTTTTTTGTACCAATATTTTGATTTTATTACGCAATAATTTCCCAATGAACCTAAAACTGTCCCAAAAAACTTAATTACCTGTTATTTTGCTACAAAAATCCGGAAAAAATGCAAGTTTTAAATTTTTTTAACAAAATATCAAATGTTTAGAGACAATTTTTTTTTTAATAAATTTACAAACAAAGCAAAGAAAAGTAACAACAATGTAAAATTAAAGAAAAAAAAAACTACAAAGACATGATGAGGAAACATCCAAATAAACAATGAACGTTGCTCGAGGCTTAATGTCATCAATAACTATTTAAAGGACTGCATTTTTGTGCACACACACACACACACACACATCTACAAACTCAAATATTCATGCAAATCCCAAAAAGCACACACAAAACCATTCTCTGCATATACCTGGACGCACATGCTGATCTACATGTATAGATCATACATGCATGCTAGCAGCAAAAACACTTGCATACAAACCTCTGCATACGTGCAGAGGAGAGCAGGCAGGTGTTTTCATGTGAGTGTTTGCTAAAATATACCGTTGTGTTATGGAGCCCAAACACACAAAGAGGCCCTGGTCAGCAGCACAAGTAGTCAGGATGGCCCAGACCCCCACCTGGGGACTTCCATTGGATGGACAGTCTAATACCAGCCACCCAGAAACATGACTGAGAGACCATCATTGGAGCCCCAGCCCATGCTGGGACCCGGCCCCCCAACTTTCAAAGGTACTTGTTGCATTTTTGTGCTGAAATATTGATTTTTTTTAAATGTATTTCTTCTTTATCTTTTTATATCATGAAAAAGGGACCTGCTGATAAATTGTTACACTTCTAGTGAGGTTTTCATTTGATTTAACTGAATGGATTCAGCTCGACTGTTTTAACGGTGCCAGTGGCAGCACACTGGTTTCCTCCAGTCATGCTGTAGATTTGCTCCATCACTACTTTGATGAGAGGTCCGACTTTCACATTTAGAGCTAAAAATTCTAAATTCTACTTCTACTGTTTTCAAATGGGCCTCATGTGAAGTGCCAACACCAGTTTCCAGTTCTGCATGACTAATGTTGGGGACAGGCATCTCAAATGGACATTTAACCGAGGGTCACAAAGGCTAAATGCTCAACCGAAAGCCAGGTGGCCAACAGATATCGGGCCGAGACGGAGGATAATCTTTGTCTGGATTAATGTACCACATGAGCCCTGGTAAAAACTGTGGGCATCTGAGGGAGCCTATACTTTTTCGTTGTTGTACACATTCACCCTTAAAAACCCCTGTGCAGATGAACATTTTTAATGTAACACTGGTCCTCACCTGTCCTGTTTGCTTTGTTTTTTATAGTTTTGTTCACTTTGGATTGCAGAGTTTAAACACACCGTCTCATTGAAGAGGAATAGTTGGGATTTTTTTTCTTTTTTTGTGCTAAATATATATATATTCATTAAGGAAATTACTTATCAGAAATTCTGCTTTAAGTTTATCATTTTTTGTTTCAGAGTTTGACTTTGCCTCAGTTGCTCTTATCAAAGCCTTTTTGGGTTTGGCAACTTTCTTTCAAAGGACTTTTTGAACCTTTTGTCACTGAATGAGGTCACAGCAGAGACTTTAACAGGTGTGTTGACCCAGCATTCACTCAGCACAGAAAGAGCAGATGCAGCGGTCAGTAATAACGTCCAGGAAGTTCAGATTTGGCCTAGAAAGAAAAAAATTGGAATTGGTCAGTGATGTGTTCAAACAAATGGATAATCTGATAACTGGGATCTGTGTTTGTCACAATCAATAAGCATGTGTGTTTAACAGAATTAAAATCATAAAAGGGATTTAATTTAGTGCTCTTTTAGTTATGGACTTCAAAATAAACATAAATGTTGCCAGAAACTTGCATCTGGAATTATAGTTATCCGGGGTTACACGTGCTGTTTGTTTATCTGTTTTTATTTAATTTTGAAAAAATAATTACAAAAAATTGAACACAAAACAAATGTAATGTTTGTGACGAGGAAAGGGGAACGTAGACAAAAACATTTCTGCCTCTTTTACTAGATCATTCAACCTACTGGTGTATTTTTTTTTCATTCTATCAAAAACAGACAAAAAGAACAAACAAACAAGTAGCAAACACCACAAAATGTGTAATCCTCCATTTAAAACATGCACCATAAATATAGCCATAAAGACAATAAGACCGAAGTTTTCTTTTTTTCATATTTTAGAAATTTTACATTTAACTTTTTTTTTAAGTAAATTTTTTGGTTTAGCCTTTGTTTTTTGTTTTGAAGTTTCTTCTACTTAATACCCAAATTACATCTTTCTTTAATTTTAGCTCCAGATGTTTGTTTCTTGAAATGTCCTTTTAAGCTGCGATTACTTTTTCAAACTTCGCATGTATATTATAAAAGGTAAATAATCCACTTCATTTGTGAATTTGAATATTTTTAAATAAAAATACCGATTATATTGGATTTTTTTTATTGCATCTCTTTGGACAGATGTTCACAGCAAAAAAAAAAAAAAAAAACTTTACTTTTGTAATGTTTTTTGTGCAGTCCGTCTGCTAATTCTGTTTATAAATGCTTGCAGCAAAGCTGAAATAGTTTCAGCTGCGGCTGCAGAATTACTTATTTATGATTAACCCCTTCACGTCTGAATTTATTTCCAGTTGTATACAAAAGTATTTTTCTGTTTAAGGTGATGCTAAATTAAGTGGAGTGATGGATTTTATGGAGCGGTGTTAATTGGTGACACACGGCGTGAAAGGCTTAACAAGATGGTATAAAACAGACTGATATTACCTCTTTAAAGACATTGCAGAAGTCTGAGTAACTCACTGGTAAATATACATTTTAGTGTGAAAATTCGAACGCAGTCGTTCTGCTTGGAAAAGGATGCTGCCGGAGTCCGTCGTGTTCTCGAAGGAGCACTTTTTGCTGAATGTGACACAAGCGAGAGCTACCTTAAAGTCAGAAAGGATTGTTTTTGGGTTGCCATGACAACACAGTAAACGCAGATCCATAAGGGCACATCGTCCTTGACTCATAGAACACGTCTTTGTGTCTGACTCGCTGCACATCTGTCTTTGCAATCAAGCCAGTCCTGTCGGAGCAGAAAGGGTGTTTCAGACACACATCAAGCGAGGAAGCATCTGCATCATGTAGATAATTTCCATGAAGGTAAAAGGCACTTGTTCAGGGATTTAAGCACTTAAAGGCAGAACGGCAAAAAGATGATGAAAGCATCTGAAATGAGATTTGTTGGAAATATTTGAGAGGCTCATTGTGAGACCTTGTTTGTGTTAGCATGTACTTCACATGTCTCCATGCATTACCAGTGAACTCGTTATGCTAAGAGTTCGCCTTTGTGCGTCTAGTGTGTTGCCTTTGTGCATACAAATCGTTCATCAGCATCGGCCTGGTGTTTTAGCACCTGTCCCCTAGGGCAACATGTCAGGTTGGGAGGCGGCAGCAGCGTTGCCGATTCCCGTCACAACCAACCATTCCAAACAACTTGACTCTGCGCAGACAGAGAGCCCATCAAACAAATACAGATGCGCACGGAGCTCACAGCCCACGAGCAACTGAACCAAGATATTTTGAGGGTGCTCTAAAATTCTTTTGATCTAGTCAGGAGCTGCCAAGGAAAGAAAAACAGGAGGCAAAACAGAACCCGGAAGGGAGAAACGATGTCTGGAGGAGGAGTAGAAGAAGAGATAAGGGATGTCTGAGTATATTTGGGCAATAAAATTTTGGAAATTACAACAAAATGCAGTTTGAGACAAATTTTCATTAAATGATGAGTAAATGACTGATACTGCCCCTCAAAAAAACAGCAAATATTATAAAACTTTGGTAACTTCTAATATCTAAGATGTTGTTATCTATAATCTAGACTTGCTATGTGTGATAAAAGTAAAACAAGAGTTTTTTTTTTTTTTTTTTTTTTTTTTGTATAAAAGATTATATTAGATTTTGATACTTAAAAAGTTTTAAGTACAATAAGCTATTTATGTATATTCACTTTAAGGTAATTCAACTCAATTATAAAAGTGCCGCCATGTGAATGAACACATTGAACCGCTTCTTCAGATCTATTACCCTCTGTGATCGCAGCCGTATCAGATTTTGATATTAAACACTAAAAAAGTTAAGCAATCCAAGAGCATGTTTCTGTCTAATTCTGAAAATGAAATGATGAAGGGACTCTCATTCATCACTGAAACTGAGGCTGATGTAATCAGCACCTCTTCCAAGCGGGGTGGCACACGAGCATGCCCAGATTCACACAGAAGCGCCCACGAATGTGTGCAGGGTGACAAATCAGGGGGGGAGAGCTAAAAACCAATGAATGAGTGGGGACGAGATTCCCTCTCGACTTCAGTGAGCTCATTTGAATCCGAGCTGCAGAGCGGCCAGATGGAACGGACGGGAACCACGTGTTTTGCATGTTTACGTCTGAGCACATCACTACATTTTCATCGTTTGATTTGCAGGTTGTTGGGGTGTGGGGGGGTTACCCGGTGACAGTGCCTGTGGACTTTATTCATAGCATTTCCTCCTTTGCGCATGGCTTTTCTGCACTCATGCATGAACTCCATCCTTTCGCTTTACTTTTCTGCTCTGTCGAACACTTACATGAGCAGCATTTCAACCAAAGGTAAAAACCTTTAGCCTCCAAAACCCCCTGGAATAACCTGGCATATTTTCTTTACCCAGTCTGATCTTTGCTCTCAGTTCCACAACGAAGTAAAGTCTGGAAAGGAAACCTGATGTCTGCTGGGACGTGAAGGAAGAGGTGATTGTTTGTCCTCATCTGGTACATGCAGTCCTGGAGGTGATTGTGCAAACATGCAAAGGACTCACATCCACTGAAACATCCTTTCAACGAGGAAACAACCATTTGTTTTCCAAGCTGCCTCAACAGCAACAATTTGTCAAGAATGCAACTGATCTTTAGAAATAAGCTTTCTCCAAGTAAATGCATAGCTTTATTTTTTGGAACATGTTTCCTCTTTCACTGCAGATGTCTTACAGTTGACATTTTTTTTCTGTGTTAAACTGTTACTTTATGTCTCCACTAGTAGCAAAAAGACTGCCGACTGTGTTATTATGCCAAAAGCTGTATTGTGCAAATCTATAATAATATTCTCAGCTGTAGCTGCAGAACTGGTTGAAAACCAAAGTCTGGTAAAAGCATTAAGATGCATTGTGCAGTTGTTGTGTTTTTTTTCCCTCTCTGGCAACATGTCACGTGATTCTTTTGCATTTGACCTCATAATGTTGAGCACATCGCTCTTCAGACGAGAGTGTGGGCTCAACAACCACAAATACATCCCGTATTCCATGCAAAGGCGAAGCGTGTGGGTGTGAGGGTGATTGACTGTAGGCCTGCTGTCAGAGAGCAGCCATGTGTGGATGCGCCGCACACGTGCTTTAACCTTACAGCCGCAGCAGCGGGGATGACAGCGGATTTGAAGTGACATCAGCACCAGTGGATAACACTAAGGACGCTCGGATGTCACTCTGCCCCCTCAGCACAACTGAAAGGGGCGGCTGGTTTTCCGTACAAAAGGCTGGTGCCCCCCAGGTGCGTTTGGGAGATTCCAATTATGTCGGATGCTGTGAGCAGCAGCGCTTTCTGAATTTCTGTTGGTTTTTTTACCTCTGTATTTGAAGTTAGGTGACTGCAGGCAGACTGGATTACAGACACGATAGGCCAGCTTGCCTGCATCGCATTTTAATAAGCAAAGAAAATTCCCCAATAAACTAGATATTCTTTTTTACCGCTGTCTTTGATTCAACCTCTGAGATTCAGGCTAAAAAAAATAATAAATAAATCAGGCTTCCTTGTATCAGAGGTTTTGTTGAAGGACCTGCTCAGGCGGCCTCCGTACAGCGGACCCATTTGGTGGTGAAGCAGCCATCATCAAGAAGGCTCAGTTAGAATACGTGTGATTCATGCACATTTAACTTTTCAATAAGTGTCTATGATTAAAGGAGTTTAGATACTTGTTGGTTTCTGGTCCAATTTTGTTTCCACATGTTTCATCATGCAATACTGTGGTATGAATTTAGATTTATTTATAATCAAATCAAAATCATTGTTAACTTTTAAACAATCAATGAAAAAGAAACATTTGATATTTTTATTTTTTTATTTTTATAAATCCTTAAATATGGTAAAATCTAAGTTGGATGTACCATATTATTTATTTTTGCTCAAACTCTTAACCATATTGACCACAGCTGAAGTCTGTGGCGCCTAAAAAGGAATTCCAAGTCAGCACATTTCCATTAAGTAGAGTCGAAGTGAGTGCGGAAAGTTATAGAATATACAGTTAAAAATTCAGATATTGGAAGTGAGGCAGTCTTTGGTTTGCGTGATCACGGAGCTGCAGAGTTTAGCTTTGATGTTGTGCTGCAACGTGCCGTGACTACCACTGACTGTTCTCTGGCAGAGCGTGGCGAGCGGGAAGGTTTGGAGACCCGGATCAGGGAGTCTAGGTCTGACATAAGTCAGTCGGAAGTCAGTGCACAAGTCCCAACAGTACGGTGGCGTGGAAGTGCAAATCCCATCAATGCAAAACCATATTTTAAAAATAAATAAATAAATAAAAGAACATTACATTTTAGAGATCAAAAACAAAATTCCAGAAACCAAATAAGACAAATAATAATTTAAAAATAAAAAGGAAACGCATCGGAAACCAAAGTAAATTTCAAGAATCAAAATGAGATGTTTTAAAAATGAAACTAAATAAGAAACCAGAAAAGATTGATCTTATATAATCACCGATTAGATGATGACATTTGTTCACCTTTTCAACAGGAAGTCGCGTGGCAATATCTTCTGACTGGAGATATTTCTTCAAGCTTGTGGCCACGCCCACTCCAAAAGTTTGGTGATCAATCAACTCAACTCATCAATCAACCAGTTTGGACAAAACATCCTTCTGCTTTCCGTCTTCTTTAAAACTCAAACACCATGAGTTTTATCATCCTATCAGCTATAATACCGACCTTCACTGGTTTCTTACGTCGTTTCATTTTTTACATTTAATTTTGATTTCTGGAAATTACTCATTTTCTGATTTTTTATTTTTTTATTTTTTGGTCTCTGAAATTTTACTTTGATTTCTAAAATGTACATTTTTTATGTTTTTATTTACTTTTTTAATTGCTGTTGTGATTTTTAATATGTTTTTGTGTTGATTTGCTAGGATTTGCACCTCAAGGCCACCGTAGACCAGTGGCGTGTCCGTTTTGGTTGATTAAAATCCTAGCTTGCAGCAGTATTTTTAGTCATCTGTAGAGGCTTGTTTAGAAATGTATCTTGGTTTTTATTCTGCTCAGGTACAGATGTGTTATTCTTCAAACTCAAATAATGGCTAAAAACATAGTGATTTAGTACGAACCAGTTATCCCTACAGGCTTTGGCAACAATAGACAGTGTTACAAGCCAACCAGAAGAAAAACTATCATAAAAGTGGCAGCAGAAGTCTGATAACTAAAAGATGAAACCAACTTCAGGAAGCCTCAAAGTCTGCACTGTCAGATGTTCAGCTAGCAGAAATAAAGGCATCAGCTCTCAGTGAGCTCTCTGATAGTGACAGTATTCATGGCAGGTTTCTTATCACTTGGGGACGGGATGGGGGGGGGGTCAGGAGCATCGATGGAAAATGGTTAAAAAGGGCCGATCATTCCTGCTACCTGCAAGTGAAGGAACCCCTCATGGATCTGAGAAGGTCGTCCGCTGTGGCTTCATGCAGGTCTTAGCCTCAGCTTTGCAGCCTGCCGTAAAGCAAAGCCTTTCTGCAAGCGTGGTCATCTTTGCAGGGCTGAGAAAGAGCAAGGCGTGTGGAAAAAGCACGCTCCTGCTGTCTTCCTTCAGGCGGCTTTTCAGCCAATTATGGACATGAAACTGGAGGAGAAGGACAGACAAGAAGCCGTTTCTTCCACCTTCCGGACCGCTCTGCAGCTTATCGAGCCTTCCAGGAATCTCCACTATAGATGTGATATTGAGGGTCGTCGGTGGGAGAAGTTGACTTCCACTGTCTGCCTTTTCCACACACGTAAAGCAGGACTGTAGCCATGGAAACTCTCACAATGGAGACAGTCATGACATCAGGGGTTTGTTTACACGCCGTTTTGGATTCTAAAGTCAGGATTATTTCATTAAAGCACATGTGCAGCATTAAGGCGGTTTTTAAAATGAATATCAAATATTTCAATTTGTTTTAGTCGATTTTTTTTTTTAATTATAGTGACTTTTTCATGCTATATGCAAAAATAGCAATAATAAATAGACATTCTTTAACATTTTTGTGATAAATATCAAAAAGGTGGGTTCAATCAGATTTTACATACCAATTTCTTTTCTTCAGATTTGAATATTTTAAGAAAACTGTAAGAATAGAGGATGACATTATGATGAAAGAATATTTTGTGTAGGGGTTTTTTTGAGACATTTCCTGTCACAACACATTAAGCTGCAAAGTACCTTCAATATTAAAACACGCTTTGAAGGTTATCGCGTATTTTAGTATTTGATTTGTTACTTGGGCAGTTCTGGCTGCGAAAACAGATTGAATGGAATCATTCTGCATGAGGGGTTGGCGATGGAAAACTGCATGAAAGGCAGGTCTGTTTAAAAAGCCTGCTCGAGTATTTGCACAGCGTGACGCCGGGCAGGCAGTCTGCTGTCACTGAACGCACAAAAGCGTTTGAAAAGACCCACACAAAATCAAGAGGCCACTACTTCTGGTTTGCTCCGTCAAATGTGGTTGAAAGTACTCGAAGACGTCAAGCAGGTTTCCTTCACATATTCATGTACTGTACATGTACAAATACTCTTACAGATTTTAAAACATAATGACGGATTTAGTTTTTTTTGCACAAACAAAACATTTTCCTAAAGCTCTGCACCTGAATTCAGTCTATGGAAGACTTTGATCAGATTTTGGTGGTTTTATAGTTTTTTTTTTTTTTTTTAACTCGTCTTGTCCTCTCAGCCTGACAGCAGCACCTCCCTAATTGATCCCACACTGTGGCTTCTGACAGGCATCCGACACATGGTAATGTGAGACTAGCTGGAAGGCAGCCCACTGAGTCATCACACCCATGAAGAGCTTATGGGGTCGCTGGTGAGCGAGGGAGCTGATGTCATCCTCACTCGCCAATATGTGAGCGGAAGAAGAAGCAAAAAAAAAAAAGGTCAGCAAACCTTTGATGTCAGCTGTGAGCTTTACCTAGATATACTAATACTAGATTCACTTTGTGCACAAACAAATGACTCCTAATGGGTATTAAACCTGTATTATTGCTCACTGCATTGTGTTTTGCCCAAGTTGTTTTCCATAATTCCATCTATTATATGTTTTAAAAACGTGTAGGTAATATTTAAAAAAAAAAAACCTGCTAAAACAGAGATGGATAAGTGAGGTTCCTGTGGGGAAGGACGAGCTGAAAGCCACAACGCTGCTGACTTCACTAAACTCCTTCTGCAGACCAAAATGAATGCAGTTGTTGTATAATTCACAAACCCGTTTAGTTTATTAGCACAGCGTGATGAAATTACAAAAGCATGCTTTCTGCAGACGATTATAGTGAGTGAAAAAACGATGGTGAAGTCCAAATCTCATTTTAAAAAAAGGGGTAACGCAGGGGATATTATGGGGTATCACTGGTTAGATGATGATGTTTGAGTTTTAAAGAAGAGGAAAAACAGAAGAAGGTTTTCCCTGAGATTTGGTAAAGAGATGATTGATCAAACGGATCATTTTTGCAGCGGCTGTAACCACAAACTCCCTTCCTGCTGAAAAGGTGAATAAACGTTATCCTCCAGTCAGTGATGTACCGCAACACCTACCTTTTCTGGTTACTGACTTTGTTTCATTTTGGTTTCTAGAATTTTGTTTTTTTTTTCTCAAAAATATTTCCTTTTTTTTCTTTTGGAATTCTGTTTTCGTTATTTGTTTTTTATATTACGTTCCGTTTTGTGGAATTCTGTTGCTTTTTGTGAAAAGTTTAGCATTTTTCATTGTCGTTGCGATTTCTAATCTGTTTTTTTTGTCGAGTGCTCCGTTAATGTGATTTGCACTTCAGGGCCACTGTAAGAAACAGCTGATCATAAAGCCACACTTCTCATTCTTTTGTAAATATGTGGCACATTTAAAAAATTTTTCATCCTCCTCTATAATTTCTATTTGTCATGCAGCAACTTTAAAATTTCCCCAGCGCAGGATGAATAAAGGGTCATCTAATCTCTTGCTACAGACACAGTGACATCAAAAAGAGTCTCATTTGTTCAAAAAAGTATTCTCTCAGTGACTCAGTAAAAGCAAAAAAAGACAGCTGCAGAGTCAAGCCTAATATCAGAACAACCAAAAGAGCGGTTTGGTGGTCTTCAGAACAAGAAAGTATTAAAACGAAAACAATAAATAGCTGTTAAGACATAATAAAATCTTTTTCAGGATTGATAAGGTTTATGTAATTTGTTACATAAACATTTCCCTGCCCATTTAGCTGGAATAGTTTTTTTTTTTGGTTCCATCTGTTTATGTATTTCACCTCTGTTGCTTCTGAACTCAGTTTTGTGTTTGTCCTGTGGTGGGTTTGCATACATATTGTGCATTGTCGTCCACCTGCTGCGCCTGGTAACACGGCAGAACTTTTTTTAATCTTTTTTTTTTTTTTTTTTTTTTTTTAAAGCTGGGAACAAACATACAAGATTTGGCTCAAACCCATTTGACTGTTATTTGGCACCAGGTGCAAGAAAGAACAGATCCAATCTATTGTAATAATGTTTATTAGATGTGTTTTACAGAGATGATTATGTTAGCTTACTTTGGCACACAAACCTTCCTCATGAGCCTCAACCTGAACTTGCTGAACCTAGCCGGTAATCCACTCTGGAGGGAAAAACAGTGGGATGCTGCCTTAAATCGTCGACCATCTGTTTAGACCCGGACACTCTAATGTCCAAAAAGGAAGCTTCACGCCCCTCAAGCAAAGGCCCTTTGAACACCGTAATCTGTAAAACAAATAAAGCAGGTGGGAGGCCACATCCTTGAACTTAACCATGGGAAGAGTAAATAACATCTAAAAACCAACGACCTCAGAAAATCTGTCAGCGGTCAGGCTTTGGTCTGTGTGGACCTGAACTGGAAGGTCACCCAGAATGACTCCTGTTAACCTGCTGACAGTCTTTACAGAGAATCAACCAGAGCGCAGAGAGATATTTCATCGGAGAAATGAAATGTCAGAGGATCTCCAGAGTCACAGCTCCCTGATGAGCTCTGCAGAACCTCACAGCTTTCTTTACACGACTCAGTCTTAGTTTAGCATGCAGCAAAGTAAGGTGTTTTAAATTGAAGCTGTAGTGAATGAATATTTCTGAAAGTAAAAAAAAGTTCCCTCAATCTCCTGATCACAAACGTTGATAGAACCGTTCTCATCCTCATTCCATCACAGACTTGGAGAAAGTTTTATTACCATTTCCACTGAGAAACCCATTGTGCTTCTGTAATGGGTAATTATTCCTCCCGAAGTGAAAAAGTAGATCAGAAACACAAATGTGGTCAAGATGTCCCAACTGTGTCGCTTTTGAAAAGCTCAAACCGGGAGGGAGCTTGAATTCTTGGAACAGGAACTGAATGTTCAGAGAGTTTTACATCAACAAATCCTTTCTGTCCGTATCACATTTTAGATCTCTTTATTTCCTATGGATGGAAAATATCATTGATGGGTATTAAAGGTAATGTTAGATTTTATCGTTTTCTTTAAAAACATTTTATTAAAAAAAAACATTTAATAAAAATGTCTAATTTAGCTAAATATCTTCTTGCAGCGATAAAAGAAAACAATCCAACAGCTATTGTTAATTCTTTGCGATCAGCCATCGTATCGACCGTTTTGAGTCCATACAGCAATCGTCCGGTCCATTTCAAACGAGGGTTTCGCTCGCGACTGTCTGCGAGAACTGCAACCAACTTCTGATTGATGTTTCTACTTTTCCAGCAAGATGTGACTTTTTTCAGTGTTTTAGAGATTCTGTATTTTATTTATAGGGATTGAGGTCTGAGATTCTGTTTATATAAACATAAAGCTTTTTTTTCATATGCAAAGCTCCTCTAAAGATGCTTGCATCTATATTAATAAGTTTGTGGTCAATCAAGAAGGCAGACAAGACACGGTAGATGGTGCATCAGGTATTTGGGTTTTTCTTTTGTATAGTAAAAACCTCAACATACTAACTAAGGATACTTTTTTTTTCTTAATAAAAAAGCAATTTTAAATTATTTGCCACCTGCTCCATCTTAACAGAATAAAGTTGAGGTTACAGCTGCATTAGAAAGTAAATATGCAGTAAAAATGTTAATTTTTTAGGAACTGAGCCAGAATTCAATCATGTCAAGCCTTCCTTGTATTTAGAATGTAGTAATAGTTGTCTTGCCTTTGAAATCCTGCAACTTGAACATTTTCTGGATCAAGTTTGTGACATCCTCAAATTGCTCTTGATAAGTTCATTTTGACAGAAGTCAGAACTCCGTCTCCCCCTCTGGTCACCGTGGCAACTGTCTCCAGAGTTCTAAACACGCTGCATTTCCCAGCAACCCCAGCACACGGTTTCTGGATGCCACACACATGACTTTCATTTGCAATCACTCACAGCCTACTGAAGCGCTGCACTGAGCCCCACTCAGTGTGACGTATCGTTTGTGCCTCTCTGCCTTAGATCTGGACCTGATCTTCTGTTTTGTCTCTGATTTTGTTTGCCTGCCCCGAATCTCCCCTGGACCCTGACTACTCTAGTTTCCTCCCTGATGCTCCCACGCCTGTTATTGACCCCCGCCTGCCTGACCCCGATTTAGCTTTGTGGACTTTGAGCTGAGCTAATAAACCTGCTGCATTTGGAACCAGCCGTTTGCCCGTTTTGTGACAATCAGGTTAAATGGCGCGGTTGTACTCGTAGATGACATCGTCAGCTTGCGATAGGCGATGTGACCAAAAGCCTCAAACGGGTAAAAGACGGCTGCAGTGTGGTTGTATCGCAGAAAACAATCTGCAACATTCTCTTACACAATGACTTCTGAATCCTCTTCTACCATACCGGCTTTCTGATCATCATCTCAGTCATTACGGCAAAAATGAGATGGGTTCTCTGCCGTGAGAGAACTTTACGCAGCTGCCATCAATTTCAATCACCTCCTGCTGATCCAAATCAATTCATAAACACAGCATCCCACTCAACAAACCCTTATCTGCTGCCTAATTGGGTCTTTGAGTCCACATGAGTCTGTCTCCGATGTATCAGGACCTTATCACCAAAGCGTTACAAACCAGTGCATTGCTTTCTGTTTTAATCATGGTTCTTGTTAGGGACAACTCACATTTATTTTAGGGCACGTGATAGTACAGATGTTTGTGTAATGTGTTAACTGCTCCACTGGATCTAATGTTCTTAGAAAGGCTTCCCTGGAAAAACCAGGGTGACACAGCACAAAGCAGAGATGCTGCTCAGCTCCGTGTCACACCAGCAGGGATTTAGGGAGAAACACTTAGACCGCAAATAAATAAACAATAGCAACAAAAGCAATATGGCCTCATTTGTACTAACATTTTTTTAGAAAGAGCACTTTCTTATCCAATTAAATTAGTGCCATTTACAAATACAGCCCCCCCCCCAAAAAATGTCATTGTGAAGTCTTTTACCAAAAAAGAAGGGCAGTTTTGATACTTTCCACCTTCATTTGTAGCACATGCAGTCAAACAGGAATCTGCAAACAGCTTTGATCGTGTTCCGGTGAGATTGTCTTTACCATGCCAGTCTAAGCTGTGAGGGTGCACGTGAAGTATGGAGCTCTGTGCACATTTCCATCACTAAGTGTTCCTACAGAAATGCCGCTTTGTGTTCATGGGTGTTGATGGTTTTGATGCCTATGCTTCACTTTAACCATCTATGCTAATTCAAAAGGTCTGTTACATCAAGTTTTAACTTTGATAAATTTTAATGGACTTTTTACTATCTGTGAGGATTTAGTTTATAATTAAATCAAATTGTTCATTTAGGACAACTTCGTGAGCAGAAATAGACTGCAGAGACTCATTCAGGGTCGTTAAAACAAACCTTTTAAATTGAAATTTAAGTCGAGTGCTTCTGTTTTCTGGGAAAAAAAATTCCCATTTTTAAAATCCAAATCCACTGATTTTGTCATGAATACTTTGGATTTACTCCATAGAGTATAGTGTGGAAGCATTTTGGACTGACTGAAAATATGGAGGAAGATACTGCAGACCCATAAGTATTAATTTAGCTGAAGATCTCAGCTGATTTACTATGATGATCACATTTGTGAGTAGAGCATAAGGGTTCAAACATATGCATCCACTTCAAATCATACCAACAGTTTACACAGATGTTAAAGTCCCAATAAGGGCCACAAACTGGTGTACAAAACCTGTTCTTTGCACTTGACAGAGGGAGAGGTGAACTGTAGTCACAGCCTCACTCTACCCCAAAAGACTGATTGTCATGTTATATTCCTTGGTACGACCGATGCGTTGATTACTGTGACAGTGTTCTCTGAAAAATCAGAAGGAGACACTCCGAGTACAAGATATCCAGTAGATCTCTACTGTAGCTGTCTACTGGACATCTAAGACAACTCTATCATGTTACTCGATTGGATGTCCACCAATAGTGTTCTGAAGGATACCTGCATACAGCGATCCCCAACCCATCTACCTGTAGCCGTCTCATCTTAGGAGATAATGGAAAATAAATTAAACATTCCAAGAAATATCAAACCTTTATACAGAAATCTACCAGGGTTAAAGCTCTCAGAAACTTGCATTAAAATCACAATCCAACACATAGATGCAATGGCAGCATATTCATTCATTTCAACAATCTTACGAATCAATTTGAGACATTTTTTAACACAAACATCCCCTCAATTAACACAGCAGATAATAACTGAAACAGGTTACAGCAACCTCTGCTAAACTATATTAATATATTTGAACAAGTGAACAGCCACTTAACCAAAATCATCCTGTGTTCAGATACCACAGCGACTTTACGAATACTATCCTCCACTGCGTTGTAGAACGTTTGAAACGTTGTTTCTAAAGTGCACAAAATCACCATTATTGCAACTCCTAAATAATGCTTAGTGTTGTTTAAAATAACCCTACTTAATGAGCCCCAACCCTGGAAAAAAAAAAAAAAAGGTGGCTTGTTTACAACATGCAAGGCATGATGGGACTGCGACACAATTAGCTGTCGGGAAAAAAAATCACCTGTTAGAGATCTAAAATGTGATGTGCAATAGACCTCTATGAATTAACGTCTATCTGTTGCATAATGCATAACTTCAGCTGTAAACGTCAAAATAGCCATGATTTAGACATCTAATAGATGTGTCAGTGCCCAGTGGGGAGCTTTAGCTCATTTGGAACACTACAGGCAAGGTTCTAACAAGAACCAGGAGAACTGAGCACATCAGTATTGTTTCCTAAATACACACAAAGGATGCACAGAAGACCTGAAAGTGTTGCTGCTCCATTATAAACTAAACATATTTCTTGAGTCATTGATGGTGGCGCATCCATTTGTATTTTTTATTTTATTGTAACCATTTTTCAACCAATCTGCTTGATTATTTTGTCAATTCTTTCTCTCCAAGTCATTTATATGCCCATGTTTGCAGTCTTTTGTTCCAAAGTCCTGTGAAGTGCTTAGGGGGACCTCTCTGTTGGAAACATGCACCTGCAGCTGCCTCGCCTCAATATTAGCAGAGATCAATCTCCAGACTGGATGAGATGTCCTCGTTTGACTCCCTCGTGCTGAGCGATTTCAACCAAAGCGGCAGTTCAATTACACTCTCCAGTACGAACCGTTAACACATTAAAATAATTTCAAATTAAAGCTGTTGTTGAGTCCTCCCACACCGCACAGCGAGGACAGAAGTCATGACTAACTTTATAAAGTAGGCCAAACACTCCCACGCTCCGCACCAGCTGACAGACCATTTTTCCCTACAAAAGGCAAAAATGTCACCAAAGAAATATTTGGGCTAATGCGTTGTGGGGTATTTTTAGATGCATGTAACACTACCAATTAATTGTTATTATTATTTGTGACAGATATAAACTAACGTTTAAAAGGTTTGTTCCATGTGCACCCTGACCATATGTCTGTCTCTGTAAATGAGAGGAAAAAGGTCTGGGAAGACAGAGTTTTACTAATTATGCAGTGTGGCGTGTGCTCGTTTGCACAACATCCTTCCGGCATGACATGAGAAAGCAGAATTCCTGCTAAATGAGGAAAGAAGAAATAAACAATCAATTTATATATTTTTTTTACATTCATTGTATGTACATTTTTAGATTCTAACTTTAGCATTGTCTTAGACGACCATGCTGCTAAAAAATATTGTATTTATAACATTTATTTATATATTACTTAAATGGACATTTCTGCACACGTTAGGGGCGTGCATTTGACCTAAAATAGTCACTAATGCCTCTTTATTATTTCCTGAACATGATGTGCAGATCCTGTTTCCTATTACATATATAAACAGAGGGGGGCATCACTTCAACACCTGTTTATAAAAAAAAATAATAAAAAAGAATCATGGGTGGAAAGCATGCCTCTATTTTCTCGCCTTTGTGTTCAAAAAGTTAAAAAATCCGGCCAGCTGTGAGGTGCAGCGCAGGACCAGGCGACCACACTTCCCTCTTCTAGCATATTCTGCTGCGAGCCATAGGGTGCTATGCAGCATCCTTCTCAGCTTATGAATCAACCTCCCTCCTCAGCCCCCCCCCCCCTCCAGCCCACTCCCTCCTCGACCAGCACCACAAACTACCCAGCAATAACACAGCTCTGCAAAACAAGCCAACCCCCCCCCAGCGCATCTTAATTAATTATTCACAGCCATATCCGCAATTCACCCCCGTTTCTTTGAGGATAAACAATAAACGCAGCAAAATTGATCCAGAAAATGGACCGCAGTGGGCGGCAGTAGCGGCTATAAATACCTCCACCCCCCATTCAGCACCCCTCCCTCATTCTCTGCCTCCTTCCCAGTGAAAAGCGCATCAGCTAGAACAGCACTGCAGGGCCCCTCCGCTGACTTTTTTTTTTTTTTTGCAAGGGAGGGACACCAGTTATGTCATCGCTCCCACACCATTCGTGCTGCTCGTTGATGCAATAGGGATGCTGCTATTCATTGACTTCACTTGCACTGTTTGTAGCGCATGTACATGAGCCTCTGCAGCCTGGAGCTGTGCTGCACATACTGATGGGAGCTGGGAGAGCACCACCTGCGCACCAATTTGTGAAGCTTTCTTTTTTTTTTTAAACAACGGAGCGTATCGAGTTTAGAAAAAAAACTGCCAATAAAGAAGAAAATGCGCTGCAGCTTTGAGCAAACCACGACTGCTGGCCGGAGCTATCCGTGGTGCTGAACTTTTAATCCACAGAGCCACCGGATCAGAACCAGCAGCTTCAGAACTGAACTGAACTTCCACCCTCGCTCCTCAGTGAGATGTATGCACGCGCACATTTAGGGATAACGTCGCTTTTGCCTGCAGTGCAGTCTGGCAGGCCCATAGCTTTACACACCCACCTTGCACAGCTGAAAGTTTTCTGATATTAGCGTTTCCTGTACGTCGATTTCTTTGGGGGTTGGCGCCGCGGTGGGGGTCCCGGCCGCGCTGCCGCCCGATGGCGTCCCTATAGTCCCGCCTGGAGAGGATGTGGTCAGGCCGTCCAGCACCTTCCGAAACTTCTTCATCTTCTCGGTCGGTCTATTTTTCCCCGCGAGGGCAAGACTGCTGTCTTTGTTTTCCCACGCTGCTAGTCAGACAGAAAGATGCTGCTTTTTTTTTTTTTTCAAAAGCAGAGTTCGAAAGTATTTTATTCTGGGGGGAGAACAGAGAAGTCAATGATGAGACTCATGTCGAGCAGAGGTAGTTGAAGGAGTCCTGCGCACGCTGATGCTGCAGATGCAGACTGTCGGTCTTGAAACTACTCAACTTCATTTCCGTTTGCTTTCTGCGGCAGCAGCATCTCCCGAGCCCAGAAACCAACCCCGCATCTCAACGGAGTCCACGGACAGGAAGTGGATGGGTCCAGAAGTGTAGAAAAAAGTAAAAAGAAGAAACAAAAAAAATGAAGGTAAACTTCCAGCGGGAAAATCCTCACCCCTCCCCCGCCCTCCAAAAGAAGTCTTCTCCAGCAGTGGTTGTGGTCGCCAGGGACAGGAGGAGGAAGACCCAGCGGCAGCCGCAGAGGCAGCAGCAGCAGAGTAGTCAGGAGGCTGATATCCTCACTCACACTGCCAAACTACCGACAAGGGGCCAGGGTGGGGGCGGGGCAGGGGGTCTTTAGTTAAGGTTTGGCGCGTGGTTGATGAGTGGTCAGATCCCGGTCGGTTTTCAAACAGATCCAGCTGCGGTAAAGGGTCGCTACCGCGCCTGCGTTCCGGATCCGAGTGACGGGAGCTGTCCACGGTGCTGAAAAACCATAGGCAGTTACCCCCACCCCCCACTCAGCTCTTCCTCCTTTCTGCTCCTCCTCTCTCCCTCTCCTCAGCGATTGGCTGAAACCATCTTCCTCAGAGAAACAGCATGATGGGCTTTTTATTTTTTCCTTTGGAGGGAAAAAAACTGAATTAAAAACTAAAATAAAAAATATATAAAAAGTAACTCATAGCCATTCGGTTTGAGAAATGAAAAAGGACAGCATTTAATTTTGTTGCACTAGGAAACGTAACTTCATCTGTATATGCAGATGAAATTTGGCTTTTGTAGTTCTCCAAACCTACAACTGCATTTTGATTAAACGCTTCATTTAAATTCAAGTTTAAATTGTTTGTTCTAACACAAGAAACGAAATCCAATTAAGCTTCACTTTTTATTAAAAGAAGAATAATAACAAAAGATCAACATGAAGTCACCTCATAAACATTAACAGACATATGAGGGCAAAGCAAATAAAAAAATACTATAAAGCTGGTGTGTTAGGCTGTGACAACAAGCAAATGATTAAAAGACAACATTTGACTGACCAGTTTTTAAACAAACACTGGAACCAAATGCAAAGCATTTTTTTTGTCTTGGTAACAGATTTTCCCAAATAATTTCCTAATTCCCATTTAATCAAATGTCCATTCTTTAAACCTGCTTATTCCTGTTAGTCACAGAAAAGACAGAACCAACTCAGCTGCTGTTTGGCACAGGCGGAGTTCATTCAAGTCTCACTCCAATCCTCAGTTGGTCCATTTTCAAAGCGTTCCCAGTGGTCCGTTACTTATAATTTTGCAGTTTTTAGCCAAAAATGATAAAACCCGTGTCGTTTAGAACATAGTTACTGCAGAGCGACAGGATTTGATTAGAAACTTGCCTCCGAGTTGTGGGTGGGATTGTTGTTGTGAAGCATTCCCGTCCCCTATTCCCATCACCCATCTGTTTACCCGCTTATACCAATTTACAGTTCCTCACACTCCTAAGCTAACATTAAATGTACAGCAAAAAATGGCAAGCAATATCGGAGCTATCCAGCCGTAAAGTTTAGATCCGGATTCTAGAAAGACGTTCATGGATCTATTTGTCTATTGGTGTATTTTCTGCATCACAAATTTGATCTTTTTCAAATGCCATTTTTTGTCTGCTCCTGATTCACAGCTATTTGATTGAGGAAATATTCAGAAGTACAGTTTATTTATATCCACCGTCATCAGAAAAATGCCCCCAGAACATGTTCAAAACAGCAAAATACACTATTTTTATTGGAGTTGGCTTATAAACAAGCTGCAGTGCACTGTTTAAAGACCAAGTGTGACCGCTTTGTCAGTTCTCCTAAGCTCTATTGTAGCTTTTTTTCTCTGTGTAATCGAGCTGATCACAGCCAAACATGGTGCAGAGAACATACTTGTGTGGGCTCCAGCACTGGAGGAGGAAAAATGATCAACAATACTTACCCCACTTGATTTTTGAAGACTAGTGATGTTGCATAAGCCCTTACATCACCAGCCTCTGCCTTCTGGCCATGCTTGGTATTATAGTCAGAATGGTTCCTCTGTTCTATTCTAAAGTCCAAAGCAGGTGAGTAAAAGGGATCTGGATGTTCTGCAGATGTAACACCAAAATCTGTAAATAACAGTGGATAATTTTATTTTCCTAGCGATGAGGGAGAAAAGAAATGAGACTACAGCTTTCCGCCCTGCAGCTCAAGTAATTATCACTGATGTATTGAATCTGACTTTTTTATCCTTTCATTATTTTTTTTAATCAATAAATACTTTTGGTTTTTGGCTGGTTGGCTTAATAAATTATAATTAACATTTTGAGGTGAAACATTTAAGGAACACTTTTAGCATAAAGACCTTAAAACAATAAGCAGCTGTTTTCTCTGTTACAAGAAAAAAAAAAATCAGCATTTAAACTAAATGTTGTAGTGAGTTTCAATTGGTTGAGTAACAGATGAGCAGATATTTTTACCTGGGATAAGGACTGGTTTGAGGTGGACTGGGATCAGAATAAAGCTTTCATTTTGGGTTTTCTAAGGGCTCTAAGAATTGAAAATCCTGTAGCTGCTAATTGGAATTCCTCTCTAAGAGTTCTGGTACGTCGCCTGTCCGTCCTGGGGGAGGATCCTTCCTTCATGTGGAAACTCCTGAAGTTTCTTCTTTTTCTTTTTTTCCAGAATCCGTTTTTTTCTTACCGAGAAGGAGGGTCTAAAGACAGGAATGCCCAGTTTTGTTTAGCTTAGTCATTACTGATTGAATTGTATGACTTCATGTTCTTCATGATTCATATTTATTATACAATTACCAGTATGAAGCCCATTGAGACGACTATTGTTGTAAATATTGGGCTATAAAAAATTCAGTTGACAATGGAAATGAATTCCTGGATAAAAAATCTTAATTAGAAATAAAAAAATTATTTGCAGATTTATTTTAAAATCAGTAGGAAAGGTCAGTCTTTTGTTAAAGACCAAATGGTGATGGCAGTGAACTTGCAGTGTAGTTTAGTGACTAAATGCGTTTGTGTTCGTAATTTGTTATTTGGCTGTAAAGATAAACAGTGAGGAAAAGAAAAGTGTTTGTCAAAAGGCCAAATAACAAAAATCACAACAGACTCTTGGTTTAGGGAAAACAGCCGTTTCAGGACCATGACTCAATGCTTGGCTTGTGCATCACAGAAAATGATGCCCCTCTGTTCAGCTTCACCTCAGATGATTTGCCAAGGTTGATTAATTTTGAGGAGCAGATGTAATTAAAATTCAGTCCAAGTAATTTGAACTTAAAACACACACACACACACGCACACACACCCCCCCCCACACACACACACGGCAAGGCCAAATGTGGAATAATGACTGTTGATAAGGGCCAAGTCATTACTGCAGCCCGTCACATTAACTGGAGGGTGCGTGTTCCTGTCTTGAAGCTCTCCAAACATCATGTGAGGTTGCAGGATTTCAGCGGAAACTGACACTTGAACACAACAGAGCGATGACAGATGACATGCACGTTACCTGTGTGGCCACAACACAACACAATTGTTGTCATCATCAAAGAGAGGATGTGGAAGAACTTGCCTCTAGTGCCCCCGTGAGGTTGGTATTCACAGATCTGCCGGCATACATCCCTGCTGTCTGAAGCGGAAACATGATCTGTGGCACCAGCGTTACAGTGGAACCCTCAAACATGTTGTTCTTGTTCCTCTAAAAGGTGTTGCTTAGCAACAAGGACAGGATGACTCCACCAGAATCCTCCCCAAAGCCGTCAGAGCAAACCTAGCCTTGAAGCCTTCTCTGACAGTCCCTGCTGCAGGTTAGAAGAAGACAGGACCGACCTGTCAGTGAGACAAAGTGAAACCTGAATGCTTCATATGAACGCGATGCTCCAGAAACTGCAATGATGGCTTTTTATCAGCAAGTGCATCTTTGATTTGTGTCCAGTTACCCGCTGAAGCCTCAGCATGTGCAGTTGGAGATGAAGCCCTAATTTTTATTTTAATGCAAACTTAGCTTCTAAACCACTTTAAAGCCAATTTGATTTAGTTTTTATTTATGTCTCCATTCATAAGAATTTAAATAAACACTCCTCAATCTGGTGAAGACCGTAAAACAGATCCGATTTGGACATCCTTCATAAATCTTCAGGTCAGTAAAGAAGAATCATTTGTGTTTACAGCAGGCATCCATTTCAGCAGAGCTTTCTCCTCCTCTGCGTCTTAAATTTTTCATTGTGGGCGGGGCTGACCTTTGGTCTACATTTGGATCACAGATTGGGGTTTTCAAATATTGATGTCTTAACCTGTATGCAGCATTTGATGCTGTTGCTGACATTCCTCATATAAAGTTACCGAGTGAGATGCTGATGTTTGGACACATGTTTATGCTGAAAAGAAGCAAAGTATGTCTTGGTTTTGTTTGTATTTTTAATGATTGCATTTCATTATTTCTGGAATGAGTTTGATAAATGTGTGTTTTTCCCCTCTTGTATTGTGTACAATTAATGCTTCAAATAAACCAATAAATCAAAATTCATTGAATTCAGTGAATTTTCCAAACATTTGTTCATGCATTGTTGACATTTTTGTGACATTTATTAAGTCTTTTGGGTTTAGTAGTGTGAAAACGCTCCACCTGAGCAAGAATTCAGATGTGAAAAAATTAACACTTCAGAGTTGTAACACCATACAATTTGCATTTATTTTGATAGAATCCAACCAGATGTGGTTTATGTTATGATAAATCAAATTGTTTTTGCTTCTAATGACCACTTGTGAATTTCTTCACGACTTTTCTCTTCCCAACCACCAACCAGTATGTCGAGTTACTTTGGACCAATTACTACTCGCTGGGTGATTTGATAAAGTAGCAGACGGGCAGAGTTTAAAAGCACAGTGAAGCCATGTAAAGTAGTCATTTAAATCAATTTCCAATTAAGAAAGCTTCCCACCTGTTTGTCCTTAGAATTAAGTTGAGGTGGAGTAATTGAAGGTTTGGGAGTTGAGGCAATTCCCTGAGGGATTTTTCATTTCCATTTAAATGAGCTCGCGAATGCACTCCTAATTTTCTCAAATCATTATTGAACAGGAAAAGATTTGCTGTGGCCACTTTCAGTTTCAGAGCCAAGTTCTGTCTGTCAGCTGAACTGTATTTGCTGCATTAAGTCTCCGAAATGCTCACATTGGGGGGCGTTTACTGACCTGTGAGTTCCAATGAGTTTATCAGCATTAGTTCCAACCCAGTACATTGTGTTAAAAGACTTACTCTAATAAGAAAGAAAAATATATATTTTTTAAGTGTTTTTAACATGTAGCATTTTTCTCATGACGGAGGCCATACTGTATATAAAAAAAGATTAAAACTGTCTTTTTGAGTATTTATTTTCTCAAATGGCGATGAATCAGGATCAGACATGAAACTGCAGTTGAGGAAAGCCCATTTGTGACGCAGCAACTGAAATGGTTGGGCCAAAGTCTCCCGGCTCCGCCCCAAATCTGACACATCTACTATTGCTATATCTATATTCCTCGCCAGTTTTGTTGCACCGCTAATGTTAGCTTGAGGTTGTAAGGGGCTGTAAGCTAGCGTGAGAGCATGTAAACTGTTGACATCCCAACATCCCTTTGTTTACATCAGGGTTGTCCAAATCCAGGCCTCGTGGGCTGGTGTCCTACATGTTTTCCAACCAATCTGCTATTGAAGCTCCTCATTGGCTAAAACACACCTGATCCAGGTAATCAGGAGCAGATAAGGCAGGATTTCTGGAAGACTGGCAGGCCTCGGGGCCTGGATTTGGACAACCCTGATGTAAACAAAGAGATGTTGGGGTGTCAGCAGTAGCTTACTTCCATGCCAGCAGTCCCGCCCACAACTCAGGTACATTTCTGACGAACTCCTGCCGCTCTGCAGATACTATGTCTTAGAAAACGACATGTTTTTAGATTTTGCCTAAGAACCGCATAATCATAATTAAAGGACCCCTGGGAAGACGTTGACAATAAATTAAAAGATGATTGGAGTGGGGCTTTAAATGCTGATTCAAGCAGCAGATTCCTCTACTATTTCTTTGTGGAGGTTGGGGGTAAAAAGCTAAAGTAAAAAAATATATAAATGCATCTTACAGTCTTTTACCCCTCAAGACCGAGCTAATATTTGAGCTAAGCCTCTACATGATTACTCACAGGGTCAAGCAGCGTTAACTACTATGGTAATATAACCCAAAGTGGGACGTCTACTCATGTGGACCCCAGATCTGAAGACGTTAAATCCATCCCAGCTGCCAGAGAAGCAGCCCCTAACAAGTTCAACCATTTATATTCACAGAAAATGGACTTTAGCTTGAAAACTAAGTTGTTTTTTGTAAAATGATGGCACTTCAGCCAGTCCCCCTGGTTGCCATGGTAAAGATCCCTCCTTCTGTTGCTTCCAGTCGCCTCTGAAGTTTTGTGTTTGAGTGCAGCCAATCAAGCACTGCAGGAGGTCTCATTGACGTCTTTCTCCCCGTGTTTTTGAAGTTTAAATAGCCAAAGGGTCTTCTATGCCAACAATTTCAAAATCCCGGGTTGCAGTGTTCAGAGAAAATGATCTGCACCTTCCCTTTACTGGGAAGCTGCAGGGAGCAGACGTCAATATGAAACCATGAATATAGCCTCAGAGAAGGATGTCTGTTTCATCCACTACAGCAGTTTGTATAAAAATGTTTATCTTCATTTCAAACACTTGGAATTCATTCATATGGATATTATAGTAAAGTCAAAATACTTTCAACACCAAGTAGCCATCAGACAAGAACTGGTTTTTAGTGTGAATCTGATAAGCAAATTGTTGTTTTATATTCATGTGCCCCCCATTAAAAAGCACACAAATTTACCCACAAGCTACACAATATCTCAGTGCATAAACCATTTAAAATCATTAGATCTGTTTTGTATTTATCCTCAATTTCAAAATTATATAAAAAAAAAAACTATCAGGGTGACAAATGTTGAGGTAGAAACCTTTTAGGAGTAAACAGGAAAACACACTTCATTTAAAGTTAAAGAGCAGCTTCAGGCTGTAGAATCTGCTGACCTGTTGTCAAATAGTTGTTTGGAGCATAAAAGAAAGGACTTTGAATTTTTTCTATGGTTTAATGTGAGCTCAACATTTTTAATTTAAGGATTATGTTTGATTAGACACATTTTAACTACAGCATATTATACGTAAAGAACTTGCTGAGGAGGATAAAGTCCTCAGAGATGAAGTGAAGCTAAGCGTTGGTTTCCTCAAAGACGCACTATTATGTTGCTGAGCTTCTCTGGAAATGTAGAACTAGGTTTTCCGTCAGGAGCATCTGCTTAAAAATCGACAACATACTTCCTGTTTTTTACACTTTTCCTTGCAGATAAAACACTAGCATTTCAAAATAATGGTGTTATACCAAATATTTGGCAAAAACTGGGAAAGGGATGATACTTTTCGAGGACCCTAACCCTATTTGTTCTACAGGGTAAACCTTCACTTTCTGCAACAACCTTCAAAAAACATTCAGATTTGTTTGGCTGTAGCTCCTCAGGAGTCAGAGTAGAGAGTGGTGAGCTCAGAGAAGGCAGCCAGAGGAGTCCTGCAGAATGATGGGGTCTGGACACTTCAATGGTCATTATGAGACGCATGTGAAGAGACAGTTTGAGGCTGAGGAGGGGGAAGGGGCGCTGGTGACACCATACAGGGACTGAAGAACCTGTTAGGACACGGGGAGGAACAAATGACCATTCAGACCCCCGTCCCACACTGACATTTTTAAGATTTGGCCAATCAAAATCTCTCAAACAGATCGATCAAAGATGAAAGCAAAACCGCCACAAGCGTTTTGTCCATGAGACAAGCGTCCACATTCAGCTGGTGCAGGAGCAGTGATGCGCTGTGACATGAATAGCGCTGAAACTGCAGCCGTCTCCTCTGATCCCGATTAGGAGCTTCTGCTTCTACTGGACTCCCAAGACATGAGGTTACATTTCTGTGTGTACACTAATCAGTTTCTCACAGCTTTTATGAAGCTTGATTAATTACTATCGTGCTCAGACATGTTTCAACGTGCTTCGGTCTTCACCTGCTGTTCCATCATACACTCCACTTATTAAGAAGCCAAAGCAGCTTCATCTTTCAGACACAAAAGGAATTCAAGTTCATTTACAGAAACAGGAAGAGAAAGAAATGTAGAGCATGCACACACACAGACACAAAACGTATACAAATGCATGGAAATGAAAGGAAATGTCGATGTCAATGTTTGCATTCAACAACCCTTAGATTTAAAAATAAAATGGCCCACTTTATGATGTATAAAGACCATTTTAAAAAGAATTCAGGTGCCACAGAAGCTGAGACAGATGTTGGGGTGAACTGGATACACAGCAGAAGCTGTGATCACTTGAAGACAGATGTTTTCATGAATAAATAAGTAGAATATTGAGTGTGAAATGCTGCAAGATAATGTTAAAAACTACAAAACAAAGAAAATGTAAGTCACAACTGAAAAACGACTTAATTCCATCCTCAGTTACGATGCAAAGAAAAAATATTTTTCTCTTATTTCTAGCAACTTCTGTTCTGACGCAGTCTTTAAATAACTGTTGTGGTCAGTAGATTTCTTCATTTAATGTCATTTATTTTCTTTTACAGAGGCTCACTGTAAAGAAAAATGTTAAATAAGAAAAATATAATAACTTTAGTGTCATTCATTTGTGCTTGGTTTGATTTTTCCTCAACACTTCAAACTGTCAGCGTTTGTTCTCCAAAGGCCGTTAAAAGTTGCTGGACTCAAACATGTAAGGGTTAATGGCCGACGAAATGTGCATTATCAGATATTAACGCACGCCATGGAAGCATGAGCGGATAAACCTGCTTATACCGTGGTCACTTACAAAAGATAAATATTCCACCAGTTTTTGGTCATTTATTCTCGTTATTTTTTCACAAAAAGCCGACTGTCACGTGACAACGTGCCACACCACTGCTGCAGCCAAGGCCTGGCGATGTAAAGCGATATGAATGCTGATCGTCATGATGTTTTAAATAAAGCAACAGCTGAGAGAGAAAGTTGATTAGTTACTGTATGAATGTATAACTGAAGATTATATTGCTTTTGTGTATTGTTTCTACTTGATTGCTTGAAATAAACCATTTCAAATCAAATCAAATCAAAGTTCACCGCTTATCTTTGTTCAGAGGATGAAGCTAAAGTTTGTTTTTCAAAGAAGCCAGTGCAGTGATACAGAACATCTGAGATATGGACTTCTTTTATACATGTGTGCATCAGCTCAATGGCCTTGTGGTTAGAGTGTCTGCCCTGAGACTGGAAGCTCGTGGGTTCAAACCCAGGCCGAGTCATGCCAAAGACTCTAAAAATGGGACCCAATGCCTCCCTGCTTGACACTCAGCATTAAGGAGTTGGGGGGGGGTTATACCCCGACCATGGTATAATAATGATATAATTGCAGTAAAGTTGCTAAAAAGTGGCGGTTCAGTGAAAAGTGCTGAGGATCAGACAAGTGCACGAAAGCTGAGAGCTCATTTCTTAAGAACCGTAATCGCCCAGAAAGTTTTTAAGTTGTAGAAACAAAACCTCAGCCAAGTTTTCCATCAACATTTTTAAGAAAAAGCATCTAAATGTGGGGGTCACAGCTGTAAACAAAGGAAGAAGCAGGATAAGAAACTAAATAGGATACACTAAAGAGCCACTCCAGTGAAATTGGTTTTTGAACATCTAGTGGCATTTTTCTGATGGTGGTGGACATTAATAAAGATTGCATTTCTGTTTTATTTGATTTATTTTATTCAAATTGTTGTGAATCAGGCAATGTAGAAAATGGGCTGGGAAAGGGGGACAGGGTTGCTCCGCACCAACAGTCCCACCCTCAACTTAGAGGTGAATTTCTACCGAACTCCTGTCTCCTCTGCAGAAAATATGTCCTAGAAAAATAACTTTTTTTTTAAAATTTTGCCTAAAGATGACATAATCATAATTGAAAGAGCACTGCAGACACTTTGAAAGTAGGTCAGAGGATGATCAGAGTGGAACTTTGAGGCAAAGAGACAGATATTTTTCTTTTCGTTGTTGTATTGCTCTGCGAGGGAAACAAATCTGATCAAATGTTTCTGTTAGTAAATATCTGAATACTATTAATAAGCTTCAGAGTCATTTTCTATCTTCACAGGAGCTCAACACAAGGTAATGGAAGAGAACTGCAGGCACAAAGATGGGGAAAGCATGGTCGATGATTACCGGTAAGTCATTAATCGTTGGGCTTTATTGGATCAGGAGTGTCAGGGGCACCTGCGATCAATCAATCCTTATGTAATCTGCTCAGGGAAATCTTGTAAAGCATCAGTCATTACATCATGCCTTTGTATGACTCCACAAACCAAAACAATGTCAGAATAAAGTCTAGAATTCAGTTGCTCTTTTCTTCCACAAGAGAATTAAAGGAAGTAGGTCAAGAAATGTCAAACCCCAGATCTCCTGCTTGTATCAGCACACAGCCTAGCTGCTCGCCAGTGTTTCTATGACTTTTTTTGCTAAATTCCCTGTTGTTCCCACCACCCTTCCTGTGACCGAGACCTGCCTTGGTAGATCAATGGAGCAGCAGGTGGTTGGGACTTTAATTGAGCTGTCCTGAAGGGCAGAGGATGTTTTAATGAGCCCCGGTCCTGTTTTCATCCTGACCTTTGAGCTTCTTCCCTACAGGTGTCCATCCTCTCAACTTAAAACGAATGTATGGGCTTGTCGAGCGAGCCCACAGGTCTTTATCTCACCCAGATTCTCTTGACATTTTCAGCCAAATATCTGCAGAGGGATTTTTTTTGCTTTTTTTTTGCATCTGTTTGACACACCTGTTTAGCTCTTTTTGTGTTGTCGTCTAGCAAGTAATGGATCTTTTTAACTAGATTCTTAAGTCAGAAGGGAGAAGTAAAATGGAGGCCAGGGGCCCTGAAGGAGACAGCAAACCTGAACCACTGAAAATCCACCAAGTTTCTACTGAAGATCATGCTGGCTGACACATTCATAATTGTAAAAATGACTAAAGTACACTCGGAAAAAGACCAATAGTAACAAAGAAAGATGCTTTGATCCCATTCAAAGGCTTCTTCACCCTTGTGCTATCTTGTGGGGTCCAGATGACCCCACTACCAACATTAATGGCATTGAGGCCAAACAGAAGAAGAGCTAAATGATAAACTCTTTTCATCACCGCTAAATACTCAAGAAGAAATGTAGTTTTCAGGATGGAACTTTTAGTGCTTTTCTATGAAAGAACCCAGCAACACAGACAACGCTCAGTGTCCTCTAACCCCACAGCCCCCCCCCGGGGCGATTGCCAAGCAGCTTGGTGAGAAACGAACAACTGTTGGAGCAATTGTCAGAAAATGGAAGAGGCTAATGATGACTGTCAATGTCCCTTGGACTGGGGCCCCTCGCAAGATCTCACCTGGTGGGGTATCAATGATGCTAAGGAAGGTGAAGAATCAGCCCAGGACTACACGGGAGGAGCTGGTCAATGACCTGAAGAGAGCTGGGACCACCGTTACCAAGGCTACTATCAGTAATCCATTCAAACGTCATGGTTTAAAATCATGTATCGCACGGAAGGTTCCCCTGCTGAAGTCAGCCCATGGCAAGGCCCGTCTGAAGTTTGCCAATGACCATCTTGATGATCCAGAGGAATCATGGGAGAAAGTCTGGTGGTCAGATGAGACCAAAATAGAACTTTTTGGTCTGAACTCCATTCGGCGTGTTTGGAGGAGGAAGAAGGAGGAGCATCATCCCAAGAACACCCCCCCCCCCCCCCCCCCAATCCCTGTCAGGCTGGTCAGAGCTGCATATGTTATTGTTTTTTTTAATGGAAGCTTTTCTGTTGGCTTTGTCTCCATAGCAACCATCTTATTTTTGGTCACGTGGGGATACCGAAGAGATCTAAGGAAGTTTCAGAAGAATCTGCAGAAGGGGAACAAGTTTCCTTTTCCCAAATTGTGGGAAAACAGGAAAATTTCCAAATTTCTCATTTTGGCACAAAATGCTGGCCATGTCATAGGTCATGTGGCCATCCCATAATGATTTCAAAACTTTCTTTGGATATCCCTAACATTTTTTTCGATTTTGTTCGAGGCTATTTACATTTTTCTGGGGCTCCAAAAGCGATTTCACCCCCCCCCCCATTCTTTTTTTTTGGGGGGAGGGGGGGGGGTCATTCATTATGCCCAAAAATGTATTCTTGCCAGGTACCAGGTGGGATGAAAGATCAGTGAACACACCGCTGACTGATCAAATCCATCCCAGTCCCTTCAGACAGACAGCGAGCTTCGCTGTTACAAAGAACATTTCATTAAAGTCCTTCTTACCGTTCGCCATCGCGCTCAAGCACAGTCACTCACCCCCAGGTAACAGACACTTCCATTTGGTAATAATGACCAGGAACCGCTGGATGAAGACCCTGAAACGCAGGAGAGCAGGCCGAGGCTGAAACGTTTCAAAAATAAATTTAAAGATGACCTCAGGGAGCAACGACAGAGTGACAAAGCTGCCAGTCCGGTCAATGATCTAAATCCAAACAGCTGAGGATCATTAGGAACTAGAACCAGGTGTGACTGGCAGGAGAACACAAACCTGAGAGCAGAACATGAGAGGAACCAAACCCAAGGACATCATCCTCACACATCTCAAAGTTAAACCTGGACTTCTTTTAGACTGCTTGAGTTGTGCAACGTTGCACATTTTCTTTAAATTTATCGTTATTTTTTTCTGGTTGTGTATCCCGGTATTTTTTTATTGACAAATGAAAATTTTCCTGTTTTTAGTTGCCAAATAATGCACATTTTTACGTATTTGTATGAATTCTTTATTATTTTTAGTGGTTTGTTGCACAGCCTAGATGGCACCGTTTGAATTTCATTCTAATTTCATAGCAATGTACCTGATTCAGTGTCTTTTTACATTGATGCGTGCATTTAATTTACACATTTCCTGACATATTATAAATCTCTCTGAGATGCTAATTTGCACTCCTATTGTGTGTGTGTAATCTGCTGCATTTCATTCCTTAAAAACTAGGGTTGAGTCTGAATTCCTTCCTTCACCACTTTCTCCTTTAAATGTGAAGTTATTTATGATCTCCCCCATTTTTCTCCTGGTTCTTTCACTGATTTCAGGTCCGTCTTCCTGATTGGTTCCTCTTGTTGATTCCTCCTTTTTAGGAAAGATGGTGCTCGTAAAAGATTTCCCTTAGCTATTCAGTTTTCTTAGCTTTCCATCCATGTTATCAAATTCCCTAATATACAATTCGATCTCGAAGTAGGTTATACCTTAAAATATGAGAGTTTTGACACACGCTTGTCTCCTGGTTATGTTCTTACAGCCACCGGCTCTCTTCCTGACTGTACTTTCTGCTTTTGTCATGACAGGGATTTCATTTGAGTTTCTCAGGACTGAAACAGAATGGCGGTGCAGCTCAGAACGCAGGTTTTTAGCGGCTTGCTGCGTCTTATCTCATTGGGTGTGAGCCACATGGGGGGGGGGGGGGGGGGCGGCAAAATTGGTTCAGAGGGATAATCCCTAAACTCACCTTCCTCATTCATGCTCTGACACGCCAGGTGTCACAGAGACAAGTCCCCTAAACAAAGAAAAGGAGCTTCGTAGCAGCTCCTGCAGCGGCTGGTAAATGTGAATAAAGTTTTTTCATGACATGAAAAGGCCTTTGTCTGCACATAAACCGTGGGGAAAGTCTTTGGACGCAGATGCAGACAGCAGCATCGTTTGCTCTGGATGTGACGTTAAGGGGAGTAAACCGTTTCCATTCATAGCAGAACCAGAGTGAAAAGATTCACACACACAAAATAAACAAAAAATTGTGTTGTTTACGTGTTTTCCATGTGTGGTTTCACCAGAAATGTTGAGCTGCACATTTTTACTTTATCCAAAACAATTTTTTTTTTTTGTAAAAAAAAAAAATGTGGTTCTGGATAAATAGAGGTTTTATATTATTTTTGTGTTGTTTTTTTTACAGCAGAAACTGTAGAAAAATGATCTTCGTGGACTTGTTAAAGAAGTGTTCAAGAGCAACAGAGAAAAAAAAATGAATCAAAGCTTCAGAACAAAAGTTTTATTGACAAAAAATGTGTATTAAAGGAAAATTAGCCTCTGCTTTGATTCCCACAAACTGCAAGTTTGGCATTTTAGCAGGAAATGTCAGAAAAAAAAAAGATTCTGGCCTGGATGTACGTCACACTGAGACAGCTTGGAGGTTGGTTTTGAATCTGTCTTAAAGGTGATGGACAGCAGAATGTAAATCAGAACACGTTTTCACTTAATACTGAACCCACACTGACTTTTTTTCAGCATCTAACTGTAAATCACTGCTATAAAACTCTGTGTGGAACTAATTTAGACTTTTTTTTTTTTTTAATCCTGTCTTTTGGGCTGCATCGCTGCTGAAGGAGTCTCTACTCTGCAGGAGTCCTTCAGCAGCCGATCCTCCTCCTCCTCCTCCCAAAAAGGAGACAGGAAGCTGTAAAGGCTGCAGACAGACACTGCAGATGGATCAAATACTGCAGGAGGGACACTTCCCTATTAAGTGACAGCTTTCCTAAAGGTTAAACACGTGCAAATGTGCACAGGTCCTCCAGCCGCCGCCATCAGATGAACACTGGGTGAGAGCCGGCCTCAGAAATACATGTCCTGGAAAAGGTTTTGTCCCATTTCGATGTAAGCCTCCTTCTCCTGCGCAGACATCTGCTCCACCAGCTCGGGCCTCTGGCTCACCTCCCTGTAGGAGAACGGCCGGCCTCCCACCATCACCGTGGGCTCGTCCCCCACCTCCTCGAAGTCATCATCGTCCTCTTCGTCCTCCTCTGGGCGCCGTGCGGCTGCGATGGGAGGAGGACCTGCGGGGAACTCGTCGTCCGATTCACTGGTGTCGCTCTCCGAGTCGCTGGCGTTGAGGGCGGAGGACGCGGGCGGCCTGGAGGAGGCGCCGGCTCCGCCCACACCTGGTCCTGCCACGGCCCTTTTCTCGTGGATGAGGAGGGCGCGCATCACCTCCTCGTTTTCGTCCGTCTGATCGCGGGCCGCAGCTCCGTCCTGAGCTCCAGGCAGAGCCGCTCCATCTGAGGGGACAAACGAACCGGAGTGAATCCATCCCATAAACGGATCTGCAGAAAGCCACTCAAAAGCCTTCACTGATCAGAGCAAAGGTTATGCCAATGATCAGTCTACTTCCAGGCTGCGCGTTTTCTTTTCCATGTTTTAATTCAGGAAAAGTTTCCTTTTTGATGTTTGAAATTAATCCAAATCTGACATTTTTGACAAAAGATTAAAAAGAAAATCAAACCAGGACAAATATTAGAGAAAATTATTTCTGCCTTCCAGGATTTACACTGATTTGGATCCAGACCAACAAAGAAAAAAGCTTTTATGGTTTATACTCAGCATACAGGTTTGTAAAATACTAAGAATAATACAAAATAAAGACCCACTGTGATGAAAATGATGTTTCTAACGTCTTCTTGTGACATTTTTCCGATGATGGAAGACGAGCATAAAGAAAGCTATGGTTAAAATTGCATTTTGGGGTTTCTCTGCACCAACGGTACCGCCCAAAACTCAGGAAAGGTTTTCCACTTTGCAGAAACTATGTCCTCCAAAAAGACACAGGTCTTTGGATTTTGGCTAAAAACGGCATAAATCATAATTAAAAGACTGGAGACGCTTTGACAGAAGATCAGAGTGGATCCCTTAAAAAAAAGTTTTTTTTATTAATCATATGATTTTGTCTGTTTCGTTAGAGAGAAAAAAACTCTTTCCTGTAAGTTTTTAAATCAGAAGAATTCATTACTCTATAATAAAAGTTCCATCTTTATTCCGTTTAAAATCCTTTTTTGTAAAAGTTTTCACAATCTGAACAGAATTGTTCTTGTTTTTTCAAATTTAAAGACAATTTATTACTAAACGTGAAATGTTTGATAGAAATAAAAGAAAGAATCTTGTCATGATTTGCAGGTTGAGGATTTCTGCCTGAAGGGCAACAACAGATGCAAACAAAGCAAACAGACAGGATGTTTGGAAGGAATGATTCCTTCATTTCCACAAAAATGGGTTTTATTAACGAGGAGCCCGTGCTCTGCCTCACACTAATCAAGTCTGTGATGGTTTTAATTGAACAATTATGGTCCTGGAAGGTCTGACCAGCTCTGATTGTCACATGGCCTTTGGCAGCTTCCTGGACGGAGCCAGAGAGCCTCGTCTGACCTTTGATTTAATGCCGACTGTCCTCTGGAGCCAACTGGAGGTCAACGCCGTCCATTTCAGTTCTTACTGAGCTCCGCCACCGTCGGCCACTTTTATTTAACCCAGTGCTTCTCAATTAGTGGGGGGCACTTAGCGATGCCAGGGGGGGGGGACGGTGGTGGCAGTTTTAGGCACAGGCAATACGGGCAATTGTCCGGTGCACAAATTTAACGTGGGGGTGGCGGTGACAGCGGCTCAGTGCTTGGAAAAAAATCTGGTCCACTATTCGGTTCCTATAATCTGCTCTATCACAGTTTGTAACAGCCTGTAACCGTGAATCCGCGTCCCTGCAGCCGCGCGCCCCCGTCTGCTGTCCCACGCGGCTGCGCAAGTGAGAACGAAAGGGGAGGGGTGGTGTGTGCTCTGTCTGCCAGGTGAATCGGGGCACATGGACCACTGCTAACGCTGCCTGTTGCCCAACACCTGGATCACCGCGTGCCTTTAGATTCCTCAGCTCAAGCTAATAATGTCATTCTTTATGAACTGTTGCAGACATTTTGATGATGTGTCTTTATTTTCCATCATGTTTTCTTTGTCTGCCTGTCGTTTAGTTGGTGTCAGACAGACACAAAGACAGCAGGTAATGCAGGAAAACAGCTGCACTTTATGACATCAGAAATTACGACGGAGTATTAGGGCCACCAAAAAAAAAAAAAAAGTTAAATTTTTATCTCGTAAATTTACGAGATAAAAAGTCGTAAATTTAGGAGAAAAAAACTTAAAAAATTTACAAGATTTTAAGTCGTAAATTTATGCTTAATGTGGAAGTGAGCATGCAGAGCAGACCCACTAAACTTTGTTTAGCAGGCGAGATGAATGTTCATTGATAACGTTCCAAATGTCTGGAAGCTATTGATGGGTGGTGCGGGATCTCTGCAGCCCGATGAAGCCATCGTCGGTATTCCTGCAGCTGTCCACGTCAATCCTTACTTCCTCCACCAAAGACAAATCTCTACATTTCTGTGACGCTTCCGTCCGAGGAGGAGCACTTATTTGTCATTTTCAACGATCTAATGATAATATAAAAGACTATTTTCATTCCTCTTTATTGTTTTACACTGAAACGGGACATTTCATCTGCAGGAGGGGGCGTATGGAACACTGTTTACTTCCGCATTGGTGTTCTGATGACACGTTCATGACGTCAGTTGACAGATGAACTTCAGGTTATGTGAATGAAAAGGAGAATAAAGGCTGCAGCGGTCGTCTACACCCAAACGTGTCTCTGAGCTCCTTATTTTATGCATTAAACTCCGCTTTACTGACACTGAACCCCGGAAAGATGGTTCCACTGACAAAAATCTGATTTTAAGTTATCTAAAGGTTCAGGATCTGTTTTTTAAACCTGTAATCCGGATATAAAGCTTCACAAAAGGCTCCACTTATTTAATCTGCAAGCTAGGCTCCGATAAACGGACAATTTCAGTGTTTTTCCTTAATCTACGACTTTTTATCTCGTAAATTTACGAGATAAAAAGTCGTAATTTAACTTTTTTTTTTTTTTTTGGTGGCCCTAATAGTCCGTCGTAAGAAATAAACAATCATCATTTAGAAAAAAAAAAATCAGCACAATGTTTTTTATCTATTTCTTCAGGCTAAAACCTTTAAATATATTGGTGCTGCTGTTTTAATGTTTCAGATCAATTTACATTCAATATTATTTATTGATTGAATTATTTTTCTCAGCATCAAATGGTTCAGTTGGTCAAAATGTTTCTAGTTTAAATAAGGACTGAAAGATTTTTTTATTTCAGGCCCTTTAAGCTTCCTTTCTGGTTAAGACTAAAACTGTGTTTCTGTGGCAAAATAAAGTTAATATTTGTTGAAAGTGTATTTATATCGCTTTTTTCTTTTGTTAATATTATGAAACATTTTGTTTTTCCTAGGGGGGGGCCTGGCGAAAAATAATTGAGAAGCACCGATTTAACCAGACGAAAAAGTGGCATTTGAGAGAGCAGACGGGATTTTCTGACGGAGACCCACCCACCACGAGAGAAACTGATCGTGAAACACGAACTGGTTTGTAACTGAATTACAATCCAACCTTTTTGGTTCTGTTAGATAGTTTTTGCCGTACCTGACCGTGTTCCTCGTCTCTGCTCCTGCTCTTACACATAGTGCCTGTATTGTTAACAGACTTCTTAGGCTCTTCTGTTATCAGACAAGGTTGTGTTTGTTCACGTACCTGACATGTTTCGACGTCCGTCGAAACATGTCAGGTACGTGAACAAACACAACTGTGTCGGATAACAGAAGAACCTATTTTTGTACATATTATATGAATTGGTAGGGTAAAGGTACCGCTCTTGAGGGCGTCTGCGTCGCTGTAAGCCCCCTGGACGGTGCTCTGGGTCAACCACACCGGCCGCTCCTTCGGGGCCTTGGCCTCGCCGATCGCCTTCTGCTGCGCGTCCTGCTCGTCCATGCTGATGACCACGTTCTGGGTGTACAGGTCTGAATAGGACGCTCCCTTGGTGGACCAGGCTTCCCGGTGCTGTCCACCGGCGGCGTTTGCCGCAGACGCCGCCGCGCGTTCCCGACTACAGAGAAGGTTCTGTTAAATTGTCGTCCACCAAACTTCCCGCAGGGAAGCGGAGAATGACAAACTGATGCCGACCTCTGTTTGAGAGCAGGGATCTCTGCGGGCTCGGGCTCCAGCAGGTCGTGGGACAAGTTGACGTCTTCGGTTTCACGCAGAAGCGCGTAGATGGGCTCGATCTGCTCGTTGAATCGAGCCACCAGAGTCCTGCCGTCGGGACAGACAGAACTGTCCTCCTCCACCTCAGTCTGGCAGAAGGTGCAGCGAAACGTCCCTGAAGGTGGAACAAGAACTCACCTTGAAGCTGTGCGAGTGTGGAACCTTTTAACAAAACTAACTTGGAGATAAATCAACATCAGTAAGCTCAATTTATTATTTTATTCTGCGTGTCCATCAACTTCTATGGCCTGATTTTGGATCTTGATGTTTAGCAGAAATCCCAAAGCAGCTTTAACTCTATATAAACATCCAGTTTGTTATGTAAAGAAAGAGTCATTTTCATTTCATTTCAGTCATTTTCCGGTGTCTGCACCATAACCGTTCGGCCTGGAACTCCCGTTTGGAGTCCTTTCGACTGAAGGTAACGTCACACTACGGTAGCCCCACTTGGACAAACTACGTACGTCCAGATCTGCTCGGGTTCTACAAATTTTCATTTCACGTTCCCTTTTGAAACCTAAAGTTACTTTCCCTCATAAATTGTGTTTGACAATATTCTTTGTCATTTTTATTAAGAGATTTTGCCACAATCCACTCGTTACTCCAGTTTAAGTTCAGGTGTGGCTGAAAATGTTGTCAGCACGGCTAAATGTTGTTCTTACAGGTCCGTTCCGCCAATAATAAAGCACTGGGCGCACGGATTCAAGAAAAACTATAAGCGAACATGCATTCAATAATAATCATAACTACAATTATAAAGGCACGTTTAGAAGACAATCTCACTCTGTGTCGGAGCTCAGTTTGTTTACAACAGACTTTATAATTTCTTCTTCTATGGTAGTATCGTAATTTGTCCAGACCAATCACTATCTGACACGTCATCCGACAAACAGACAGCCAATCACATCATGTGACGTCAGCACTAGTCCCAGGACCCAGGAACGGTTGGTACCTACAGCGGGTGTCATCATGTCATCATACCTGTCATCATGTCAAAGAGCAGGTTGGCTTCCAGGTCGGTGAAGGCGGAGGAGCAGCAGGGACACCTGAAGGAGGCTCGGTTGGTGGAATCTCGTTCATCGGTCTCAATGCGCCGTCGCATGTGGTCCAGTTTGTATTTGACCACATTGACCAAAACTCTGAAGGAAACAAAGAATTGAGACTTTTCCGGTCCATCATCTGAAGAAGTGAAACCCCAGGCGAACCGGCTCGAACCTGTAGTTGATGAAGTAGTAGTTGTGCCTCGTCGTCTTGCCATCAGGAGCAGTCTCCACTCTCATGCGGCACTTGACGAACTTGTCTGCCTTCAGGGTGTTGAGCACAGAGCGCAGCTGTTTGCGGTCGAACTTCAGCAGCTCCTGCATGTCCTCCTCGCGCACACAGGGGTTACGGATGAGCACGTCCAGCGCCAGGGCGTGCTCCACCTCGTAAAAGCCCCGAACGACCTGTTTGGCCAAGCGCTTCAGCGCCGCTGGGACCTCCGTCAGGACGTCGGGTTCGATCATCTTCAGAACTCCAGCTAAGAAGAGAGAAGAGGCTGAAAACACCTGGAGCATTCATCCTACGGGTCAACTGTAAAAATAATAAAACACATAAAAAAATAGGGGATATGAATTAAGATCCACTGACAACGAATGTTGACACAAAAATTGAAATGAAACTTTGACATAAACCTGACAAATCTGCACAGTAAACAACATGTTTAAGTTGAATCGTAAAAAGTCAAACTTGGTTGGAATTAGTCATGAGGTGCTGACTTTATTTAGACTTAAAATAAATACATGAATAAACTTTATAATAAACAGATAGCATTTCATTTTACTTCCTGTGGGATTTAAAAAAAGTGCCGCCAGGTTTAGCACCCAAATGTGAAAACTGCGATAGAGATATTGCTTCAGTTTTTTTTTTTATTTTTAAATCTAACACATATAATAGCCGCATATGAAGTTCAGTTTTTTTCTTTCGCTAAATGACTCTTATCTTACCCGAAGCTATTCCTGCTCCTCACAAAAAAACAGACGAACCAACTTCTCCGGTCATTTCAGACTAATGTCTCTTATATTTTCATTAAAGTCAGACAGATAGATACATTTTTTTAGTTACAAAAACCCCAAGCAGCTAGCATAAGTTCTGTGCTTCACAGCGCTGGAGCAGAAGCTAACCCGGAAGTGATAAAATGGGATTTTTTTTCACGAAGTGACGTAACGGTTTAGCCAATCGAACCTCTCCATCAGGACCTATTTGACCAATCATTTCAAGGGCTCGCTTTTTTGGGCGGAACTTTCAACTTGGTACTTCCGGTGTAGTGATAAAATATGTTACTATCGAAAAGTAGAAAACCGCCCATACAAGACTCATTTCTATCATCATCTTTTTTTAAAAAAATAATAATGAAATAGATTATTTATGCGAACTAAAAAGGGACATGGATACTGCAAAATAGACAAATAATATAGTTCACGGAATGAAATAAAAAAATAATACAAGTTTGATTTAATACATATTTCTACTTGAATGTATTCTAGTAAATCAAAATTACTTTCTGTCATGAACAAATCTAATATACAATGATACGGTGTAGTTTTTCTCAAAATCCGACAGCCAAACGGTCTTCTCTTATTTTCAATGACGTCGAGGGAAAACAATGTGCGCAGTCGCGGTGCACGCGAGGACGGAAGGGAACAAATTTTCACGGGGGGACATATTTCCCCAGAACACCCAAACACTGACATCCAACATGGCGTCCCTCGACAGAGTAAAAGTGTTAGTACTGGGAGATTCTGGTAAGACGCCGTCTTTTTTCCCCAGTTGAAGGTTTTTTCTCAGGATCAAACTGCGTACGTGGCGTAATAAATGCATAGTAGAGGAACAGATAGCAGTCCTTGTGTCGGGATTGAACCCTCTTGCTCTTCTGTTTTGTTGTGGTTTGTTTGGTTTTGCTAAGTGCTAACTTCTGTTTTTCTTTTCTGTTTTTGTTTTTTATCCAAAGCTGCCTTCCAAATTAGGGAAGATAGATACCACTTTTCTTATTGTGTCTTTATTGTTTCTTTAATTTACCTTTTACTACTATTTACATTTGTCTGTGTCTGTTATGGTAAATGGTAAATGGCGTATACTTATATAGCGCTTTCTACCCTCTTACGAAGGCCCAAAGCGCTTTACAGTCACAGTCCCATTCACCCATGTACACACACATTCACACACTGATGGCGGCTCCGCTGCCGAACACTGGCGCCAACCTCCCACCAGAGGCAAGGTGGGGTTCAGTGTCTTGCCCAAGGACACTTCGACACATGGGCGTGCAAGGCGGGAATCGAACCTGCAATCTTACGATCATGAGTCGACCGCCCTACCACTGCACCACGGCCGCCCAACTAATTATTCGTTCCTATAAATAGTGTAAAATTCAAATTTTCGCAATCTAAAAAAACAAACAAAACAGATGAAGGAAGTTACAAAGTCAGACAGTTTGAGTAAAGCAGTAACTTTTCCATTGAAAGGTCTGTTAGACTTCATGTAGATGCTTTAAATGCCCGAACAAAAGCAGTTTCTGTGATCTGTCTGACAAACTTTGGAATAAATCCTGTAAAACTCTTTCTTTTATATATATATATATATATATATATATATATATATATATATATATATATATATATATATATATATATATATATATTTACTTTTCACTTGCAGGTGTTGGCAAATCGTCTCTGGTCCATTTGTTGTGTCAAAACCAAGTTTTAGGAAATCCTTCTTGGACAGTCGGATGTTCGGTGGACGTTCGGGTAAACGATCATTTCACGGTGTTGGCATTGATTTCATGAAGCTTCACAACAGTCCCATCATTTTCCAACCAAAGATCCATGACTATAAAGAGGGAACTCCGGAGGAGAAGACCTTCTACATTGAGCTTTGGGACGTGGGAGGATCCGTTGGAAGTGCCAGCAGCGTCAAAAGCACCAGAGCGGTCTTCTATAACTCAGTTAATGGTGACGTGACATTTCTACCACTTTTAAACCAACATTAAAATGGCAAAAACTCCGTCTGTTGATATTATTGATCTCTGTAGGAATTATATTGGTGCACGATCTGACGAATAAGAAATCCTCGCAGAACCTCTATCGCTGGTCGCTGGAAGCTCTGAACAGGGACTCGTCTCCGACCGGCGTCATCGTGTCCAACGGGTACGGCGCAGGAACATCTCAGCTTCCTGCTGCTGGAGGCAAACTAACCCCCCCACTGTTTGAACCGACCTTCAGGGACTACGACAGGGAGCAGTTTGCAGAGAACCCGGTGCCTCTGCTGCTGATTGGAACCAAGTTTGACCAGATTCCAGAGAGCAAACGGAGCGAAGTTCTGACCCGGACGGCTTTTCTGTCAGAAGATTTCATAGCAGAAGAGATCAATCTGGTACTTCTTTTCTAATTTTTATGTCAGTTTGGATGTTCAGCTGAGGCGGATCATAAAGGTTTTCCATCCTAATAATGTAAAGTTACGCTGTGTATGCTTGTTTTGATGCAGCGGTAAATACACCGGTCCTTCACGTCACTTTTTTAGTGACCTTGTTTAATTCTCAATCGTTATACGGTCCAGTTATTGATGATTCCATCATATTTTCGTGTTTATAAGTTCTTCAGTTTGTGGGAATTCAAACCTCTTATGACCTTTTCACCTATTTTCAAAGCAGACCCCATGATAAGATGGTTTTTAGCCAAAATCAAGAAACCTGTGTTGTTTGCTTAGGGCATAGTTTCTGCAGAGCGGCAGGAGTTTGCATGAAATTTGCTTCTGAGGGGTGGGTGGGTGGGCTCGTTCAGAACGGATGTGGAGCAGGACGCCTGCTGCCCCGCCCAGAGTATTTTCTACGCCACAAATACGCTTTTTCAAACACAATTTTTAATAATTCAAAATTATGAATGAAGAAATACACAGAGATGCAATTTTAATTTTGTCCTTCCTCATCATAAAAATGCCACAAAAACATGTAAAAAGCAGCAAAAACACCATCTTCATCGGAGTGGGTCTGTAAGGGGTAAAATGGAAAGCAGACTTTGGCGACACCTAGTGGCAGTACTAAAAAATACATTTTTTAATTTTTATTAAAAAAAACTTTCTTTTTTTGTTTGTCAGCATGGTTTTTCTGTTCCACCAGATTCTGAATTTTTTAAACCTTTGAATTTTCTTTATTGAGGTTTTGAAACCCTTGAAAGCTGCCTCTGAAACTGCCTTCAGCATTAAAGTCTGTTTGTGATGTGACTCCCCCCAGGACTGCACCAACCCCAGGTACCTCGCTGCAGGCACCTCAAACGCTGTGAAACTCAGCAGGTTCTTCGATAAGGTGACAGTTTAGATTTCTGTCCAGAGAGAGGAGTTTTTCTGCTTGCATTGTTTGGGATCAGATGTTTAGTTTAAATATTATTAAATGTTCCGTCTTTGCTCTGCATTAAAACATTTGTCTGGAAACTCTTGACAGGTCATAGAGAAGAGGTATTTCACCAGAGATCCAAGTCCGGTGAGAGCTTCATTTTGTTATTTTTTTTGAAGATGAGATCAATTTTCCAAAACGTCGTAAACCCTCCTCTCTCTTTTTATCACAGATGGCGGCTTTTACCGACAGGAAGAGGTTCAACTTTAAGAGTCTGCATTATGACTAAAAAGCCGGGAGATGGTGTGGCTGCGGTTCCGAAGAAAAACCTTCCTGAGCAAACTCTGATCCAAGGAAGCAGAGATCCTCTCAGAAATGACGAGGAACCAAATGAAAGATTGTAAAAATGTGCATCACACTGGCGTAGAGGCGAGCTCTGGACTTCCTTCAGCATTCCTCTGCTTCCTCATAACTTCCTTAATCCAGGAGAGGGAAAAGCTCATCTTCATGAAGACTCTGGATTATCGTAGGTCAAAGCAGTTGGACCCACAGGTTTGGTGTTGCAGATCCGTGGTCCGATCAAAAAACCATTATTGATTAAAGCATGAATACAAACCTGAAATGTCTCCTCTGACTTTCATTCCTGCCTGTTTCCTCCCTTCTTCTTCTTGGGGAACGCGGCGCAGATCCTTCTGTTTTCACTCTGAATCATCTCAGCTGTTTCCTTCAGAACTTTTCAGGTTCTAACCAGCAACAGAACGTCTGATGTTGGTGGGAATGATGGGTTGGACTTACTGACTGAGTTTGGCTTTGGGTTTCAGCGGCGAAAGACAACAGATTAAGATGGAAATCAGAGAGAAAAATGCATCAGATCTTCTGACTTTTTAAATCAGTGAGACAAGCTAAATTCTCATGTTTGTAAAATCAAAAATATTCCTAAACTAATTTCACATAATCAGCATAACGTCATGCCCCTCAGGGGCATGTAGCCAGTGAGGTAGGGGGGTAGTTTCTTTGGATTTGGTTGTCAATAGACTCAAACTGTTGATTATTGTTTATATTAGGAGGTAATCTTTTCTAACTGCTGAAACTGAGAAGGAAGACAAAACTAATTCAGCACATTAAATGTAAATGAACATTTCTAATCCTGAATGAATCCATCAGCCGTCACACGTTGGAAGGAAAGTAACCATGAAGAAACGTCACTCAGTGTTTCTTTAGAACATCGTGAATCCAGGGCAGAAAGGAGCCGATCTTCATGAAGACGTGTGGAACCTTTGGATTATCGCAGCCATTTTCTAGAGTGAAAGCAGTTAAACCCCGAAGTTTGTTGTTGCAGATCAGCGGTCCACCAGAATCCCCCTAAAAGCAGCCATATGTCACTCTCCAGTAGAAACCATTACATGCAGAATCCATGAACAGAAGTATCCGATTACCTGGCAGATTCCTCCCATCTTCTTGCTGAACTTGGTGCAGATCATTTGGGTAGAATTAAAATGTTCTTTCCAAATGTTGTTGCACTCCACTTTGAACTGGGTTACCTCTGTGGCCTCCTTCAGAACATTTGAACCCGGTTTATCCACTGCAGTTTGGCCCCAGCCAGCGACATCACACTTAACGTTGGCACGAATGTCCCCGTTTTTCTCTGGCAGCTGAATGAGTTTGACGTATTTATTGAGTTTGGCTTTGGTTTCCAGCTGTGAAAGATAACAGGTTAAATCATAGAAGTTGTCGTTATGGTTGTTTCTGATGAAATGCTTGACTTCCTGTGTGACTTCCTGTTAAGTTTATGCTCAAAGTTTTTCTGACAATGTAAAGCTGCTCTTATTTTGAAACCTGACAAAAAGGATTAAACCAAGGCCCACAAACTAACTTAGTTCTTACCTTAATCAGCATGATGTCATTTGCTGGTCCTCCTTTATAATCTGGATGCTGGTTGTACTTCTGTACTTTGAAACATTGTTGGGTTTTCTCTTTTTTGGAGATGTCATGGGCTCCGAGGACCACTGTCATAGGCTGAACATCACTGAAAAACGACATCTGTTTATCAGTTTCTGCTTCTTCTGTCCATGGCTTTAGATTTGACTGATGATCCAGTCACAGAAAAAGCAAAGAGCATCCTCCTCTACATCTATTTTACAGGTGCAGTTTATCATCTCAACCATTTTTTGATTTATACCACAAATCTCTTGCAGAAATGAGGAAGTCTGAAAGGCTTTCTGAACTGTAGACACTTACTTTTTGCAGTGCGCTGAAGTCAGGACGTAGTCCTCTCGAATGAGGATCCCGCCACAGGAATGCTGTCCCTGAAACTGCAGGGACGCCATGTACGGCCTGGAATGCGGTTTTGCCACCCTGCCGCCAACGATGCCACTCTCTGAAGCCCCTTTCCAGAAGAAACAAAACAGTTTAAACCTAGGTTTTGTGTCCGTTTTGCGTTCAATCCAAGTTCAGGTCCTTTAAAAGTCTGACCCAGCGGCTTCTGTCCAGATCTTACCGGCGGTGGAGAGCATCAGGAGGACGCACAGAAAGCTGCGTGCACCTTTCATTCTGATTGCTTAGACTCTGGCGTGGATTTCCCCTCCACCTCCTTTTGTACCCGACGTTCAACCCTGGTGGGCAGATGTTTGAGATGCTCACGCAGCTCCAAGGGTGGGACAACGCAGAGACCATCCCTGACCTTTGGCTTGTGAAGCCAACTGATGAACAAAAACGGAATCAAGTCTGTTGGAGGAGGAATTTCATTTTAGGGGTCTTTTCTTAGTGGAAGGTTCTTAAACTTTTGACTACAGAAGTTTGGCTGCATTTGCATTTTCACACCTTGGCTCACACCTCAGAGCCACGCGATGCTCTCTGCCACACATTTGCAACGTGTAGGTGAGAAGTGAACTCGGATTTTTTTACAATCTTAGTGCAAGAATAAGAGCTCTCACTGGATGTTTAATGATCTTTTGATGTCACCAGGCGGCGCTCTAAAACAATGCCTTGCATGTGAAAAGCATTATAGTACAATCTAGTTTTACAGAGTAGGTAAAAAAAAAACACAATGTCACTGTTGAGCATCAGCAGAATAAAATGCATCACTTTGAGTTTACAGGTGAAGTACAAAACACAATCGCTTTGCTTTTCATGCATCCTTTACTTTTCCAAATACAGTGGATCGTCCGTCGCCAGAGTTGGTTGGAACTCATTTCAAAAGTGCCGTGTTTCTGTAAAACATGACTATTTGTTGCAATAATGGATTCTAGTCTGATATTTTACTTGTTTAAGAACTTGTATGTTATAACAGACAAACTGCTGAAACTGAGAAGGAATACGAAACTAATTTAGCACATTGGATGTAAATGAACATTTCTAATCCTGAATGAATCCATCAGCCGTCACATGTTGGAAGGAAAGTAACCATGAAGAAACGTCACTCAGTGTTTCTTTAGAACATCCTGAATCCAGGGCAGAAAGGAGCCGATCTTCATGAAGACGTGTGGAACCTTTGGATTATCGCAGCCATTTTCTAGAGTGAAAGCAGTTAAACCCCGAAGTTTGTTGTTGCAGATCAGCGGTCCACCAGAATCCCCCTAAAAGCAGCCATATGTCACTCTCCAGTAGAAACCATTACATGCAGAATCCATGAACAGAAGTATCCGATTACCTGGCAGATTCCTCCCATCTTCTTGCTGAACTTGGTGCAGATCATTTGGGTAGAATTAAAATGTTCTTGCCAAATGTTGTTGCACTCCCCTTTGAACTGGGTTACCTCTGTGGCCTCCTTCAGAACATTTGAACCCGGTTCATCCACTGCAGTTTGGCCCCAGCCAGCGACATCACACTTAACGTTGGCACGAATGTCCTTGTTTTTCTCTGGCAGCTGAATGAGTTTGACGTATTTATTGAGTTTGGCTTTGGTTTCCAGCTGTGAAAGATAACAGGTTAAATCATAGAAGTTGTCGTTATGGTTGGTTCTGATGAAACGCTTGACTTCCTGTTAAGTTTTTACCTAAGAAAGTAAAGTTGCTCTTATTTAAAAAAAATGAATTAGAAAAACTTGACAAAAATAATCAAAATGAAGGGAAAATAACATATTTATCCAATGTCTTAATGCTTCAGAGAATAAACTATATTAGCCATCACCAACATATAGCACTGCATTCTCAAAGGTGCTGGTATGGACGCATTTATAAGTTTAAGTTTGTGATTTGTGTAATTTGCATTTACATCTGCTTGCACTTGCACCTGTCTTGCATGCTGTCTAATCAGCATCTTGATATGGCACACCTGTGAGGTGGGATGGATTGTCTTGGCAACACCATCACAGATTTAGACAGATTTGTGAACAATATTTCAGAGAACTGGGTATTTTGTGTACGTGGAAAATGTTTCACATCTTTGAGTTCAAACCATAAAAAATGGGAGCAATAACAAAAGTGTTGCATTTATATTTTTGGTCAGTGTATTTTATTGTGTCTTTTATGAAAGCTGCTTTTTATGATCTTGACATTTGCACTTTCCATCCATACCAATAAACTTATTATTCATTTAATTTAAGTAAACTTTTGAGTTCTTACCTTCATCAACATGATGTCGTTTTCATGGCCTCCTGTAAAATCCTTATGTTTTCTGTACTTTTCTACTTTCAGACGTTGCTGAGTCTTCTCATATTTGGAGACGTCATGTGCTCCCAGGACCACCAACAGAGGCTGACTTTTCCTAGTAAAAAAAAAATAATGGATCTATTTATGACTTTAAAATGAGCACAGAACAAAGTCATCAAGAATGTCAGGTTATGACATAAAGGTAGTTCCAAATGAAGGACATTTCACAGAAACTTGAATGATTTTAGCTTAGAGATGATGATAATAGTCAGCTCACTTTTTGCAGTGTGCTGCAGTTAGAATGTAATCGTCTTTAATGAGGATCCCGCCGCAGATATGTTGTCCCTGAAACAGGAGTTTTAACCCTGAAACATAAATATAACGGGAATGTTTTGCATACAGAATCTGATGCTAAAGGGCACTTTGTTGGGCAAGTAATTGATTACAATAATAATATCATAATTATTTTCAATATATACGGCTACAACTCGAACACAGAAAATAAACAACTATTTCTTATAATTGAGAGTACATTGAAAAAATGGCTTCAGAAATTTCCAAACTCTGCAATTATTGTGGGGGGAGATTTTAATCTGACTTTAAACCCTCAAATTGATCGGTGGCCGCCCTTGAATCATAATCGCAAAAATATATTTTTCGAATCTTTTATGGAACAGTTTAAACTGGTGGATATCTGGAGACTCAAACATCCGAATATACCATCTTTTACGTGGAGTAATAAATCTAGAACAGCCCTCTCTCGATTAGACTTTTGGTTAATTTCTAGTGATTTACAAGATAAGGATATTTCAGTCAATGTCTTACCGTGTCCACTTAGTGACCATCAAGCTGTCCGTATAGATATTGTTTTGTGTCCCTCTCAAAATATCAGTAAATCCTATTATTGGAAATTAAACAACTCGCTGCTCAAAATGACAGAAGTGCAAACAAAAATTAACGATCTTCTTTCAAAATTTTTTAATAAAGCCAAATTGGAGAACTCTTTCTCAGTTAATTGGGAGCTGTTTAAATATGAATCAGCCAAGTTTTTAAGAACATTTGGTGGCAATTTAGCTAAACTAAGAAAGCAACAAGAGCATGACTTAATCACAGGCATCTCAGTACTATCACAAAAACCTCCAGACAGCCTATCGGATGAGCAAAAACTACAAATGATCAAACTACAGGAAGACTTGGATCAAGTTTATAAAAGAAAAGCAGAAGGAGCTTTTATTAGATCCAGAAAACAATGGCTTGAGCAAGGAGAACAAAACTCCTCCTATTTTTTTAAAATGGAGAAGCATCAAGGTCAAATAAACACTATTAACGAGTTAAAAATTAATGACGTAAATTCTAGTGATACTAAAATAATCTCCAACTATTGTTCATCATTTTATAAGAATCTGTATTCTTCACAATATTCTGAAACAGACTCTGAAATCTTTCTGAATTCTTTAAAAAATACCAGAACAATTAAAGACTCTGAAAAAGAACTTTGTGATAATCCAATAAGTCTTGGAGAAGTCTGTGACTGCATCAAGGTGTTAAAACCAAATAAATCTCCAGGAATTGATGGATTCACTTCTGAATTTTATACTTTATTCTACCAACAGATGGCGCCCTTTTTACTGGAAGTTTACAACGAAAGTATTTCTCATGACACCCTACCCTGGAGTATGACCCAAGGACTTATTACCCTTATCCCAAAACCTCACAAAGATTTACTCTATATTGATAACTGGAGACCCATCTGTCTTCTTAATAATGATTATAAAATTTTAGCTTTAGTTTTTGCTAAAAGAATTAAATCTGTTCTTAACTCAGTAATAGATGAATCACAATCAGGTTTTTTACCTAACAGACATATCACAAACAACATTCGTTTAGTTTTGGATATACTCGATTACTCTTATCTAATTGCAGATAACTCTTTTATGCTGTTTCTCGACTTTTTTAAGGCCTTTGATACAGTAGAACATAACTTCCTGTATCGCTCCTTACAAAAATTTGGTTTTGGTGACTACTTCTGCAAAGTCATTAAAACTCTTTACAACAATGCCACCTGCTCTATTAAACTGAAACATGGTTCATCACCTAGGTTTGATATAAAACGTGGGATTAGACAGGGTTGTCCCATATCTCCATATCTATTTCTTCTTGTTGCTCAGCTTCTCTGTGACCACATTAAATCCAGTCCATTACGAGGGATCTCCATTGCTGGTAGATCTATTGTCGTAAGTCAGCTCGCTGATGATACGACTCTCTTTCTTAAAGACAGCTCACAAATTCCATTAGCAATAAATATAATTAAGTTCTTTTCCAAAGCATCCGGTCTTTCATTAAATCTGAAAAAATGTGAACTCCTCCCAATTAAATCTTGTGATTCAGATTCACTCTTTAATATTCCTGTAAAGACATCAGTCACGTATCTTGGTATAATAATATCAAAAACTGAAAATGATAGAGGTAATACTAACTTTTTTCCAATTATTAATAAAATGAAAAAGAGGTTTAACCTCTGGCTTTTGCGTGACCTTTCCATTAAAGGTCGAATTCTCCTCTCCAAGGCTGAAGGGCTCTCCAGAGTCATTTATGCCGCTCAGTCTCTTTATGTCAGTAACATCGTTAGCAAAACTGTTGATAAACTGCTATGCGACTTTGTCTGGAAAAACCGAACTCATCATATAAGGAAATCTGTTCTAATGAATGATTATACTAGTGGGGGTCTGAACTTTCTCGATTTCAGTACGTTAAATATGACTTTTAAAATTAATTGGATAAGAAAGTTTTTGAAAAATCCGAACTCTCTGTGGAACTTCATTCCCAATTATATTTTCTCCCAGGTTGGTGGCCTCGACTTTTTACTGCTCTGCACCTACAAGCCCGACAAAGTGCCCATCACACTGTCTTCATTTCATAAACAGATGTTACTTGCTTGGTCCATGATTTATAAACATAATTTTTCTCCTCACAGATTTTACATTTGGAACAATAGATATATTCTTTACAAAAACAAATCTATCTTTATCCAACAGTGGTTTGATAATAATATCAGACTAGTTAGTCAATTATTCAATCAACACGGTCAACTTTACACTTACATCGAATTCCTTCAGTTCTACCAGATCCCTGTTTCTATGAAGGACTTTTCGGTGGTTTTTGATGCCGTTTCCCTCAACCTCACCTATCTTTATAAAGGAACTCCTACTCCATCTGCCCCCCAACCACAGCTTCATGTGACGGACACTGCTGTCGGAAAACTCTGCTTCTCTGCTTTGACAAATCAAAACAAAGCAATCCGAAGACTGTTCCAGCAGGAGCTAAAAACGGAATCCCCGGCCATAACTTTCTGGACTTCTCTTCATGGTCAAATATGTTGGGAAAAGGTTTGGCTTCTGCCAAACAAATATCTTATAAACAACAAAGTGAAAGAGGTTTCGTTCAAGATCATTCATAGGTTTTATCCAACAAATCAGTATATGCAAAGGCTAAAAAGGGATATTGATAAAAACTGTTCTTTCTGTTCTCAGTCTGAGGAAACGTTGATGCATATTTTTTGGACCTGCAAGTACACTGAAAGAATATGGGACAGATTGTCAAACTTGATAAAAACTCAAATTTATCCACATTTTAATTTAACCTGGAAGAACGTCTTATTTGGTTACGTTAATTATGATAAGACATTTTTATCTCAATTTTATTTAATAAATCTTTTGATTTTATTAACCAAATATTATATTCACAAATCTAAATTCAGCAATAAAGCTCCTTATTTTCTTGATTTACTAGCCCAAGTTAGGTGTTACTTACATTCCATTTCCCCCAGTACAAACAAAAAAGCTATTAAAACGTATCACCTTGCCCAGCTGTATAATTTAATATAAGTTTATTTTTTTGCTTGTATATCCCCTGGCGTTTATTTTGAACATTCGATGTACAGTTTATTGTTCATTGTTCTTTTGCTGTATGTCACTTTTGTTCTGTAGAAATAAAAAAAAAAAAAAAAAAAAAAAAAAAAAAATGTTGTCCCTGAAACTGCAGAGACGCCATGTACGGTCGGGAGTGCGGCTCTGCAACCCTGCCGCCAACAATGCCGCCCTCTGAAGCTCCAACCGGTAGGAAGTTCTCTGGAAATGCGTGCAGAAAAAGAAAACACATCATCTTTAAACAACGACAAAGGAAAGGATACGACAGAAAACTGGTTGTTGTCCTCATCTCACCAGCCATGGAGACCAGCAAGAGCATGTGAAGAAAGCTGCTGCCTTGCATCATCGTGGTAGAGGGACAGAAGAACTGACTTCCTGACATCCGCTCAACCTTTACTCAGCTTTCATCTGGATACAATCTGTGGACCAATGTCAGAGATGCTTAGGCACAAACAAAAGCCACCACGCTCGTCTACAGGAAGTGACGATTTGCACGTATTTAGGCCGGGGTGAGGGTTGTGGTCGTGGTTAGAGCCAATGTTCTTTTGAATTTTTGCAAGCATCTTAAATCGCTCAACATTAGCAACCAGAGAAGTTGGAGGACATTAGTTGTTCTAAACCTGTGAAGGAAAGACAGACAGCAGAGAGACAGGCGGCTCAGCCATGACACAAAGGGTTGTAGGCCGTCACCAATGGGTGTTCCGCTCATGTTTCCTCGTTGCTTGTAGAAAGTCCCACTCCAATGACAATTGTGTTTTTTTGAACGTTAAATTTCTGAGAGTTTCTTCAAATTGTTCCAAATATGGAACACTCGAATGAGTATGTGTGTCAGGTCGCGTGTGTGTTAGGGCGCGTGCATGTGTAAGTAGACTGTGCGCGTGCCACGCGACCGCGCGTGAGAGCCTTTGACTCCGATGAGCTCCTTTAGGTAAATGTTGCAGCGTGGGGACTCTTCCTCCACGTCTGTGACAGTAAAGCCACACCAGTTCCACACAACAGATGAGTTTATTTCTTTCTTAGGAACAAACTGCCCACTCTCACCGGTAGCCATGCTGTCGCGTGCCGTGTGAAACTAAAGGCCCGTACACACCGGGACGAATATTCGCCAGGCGTTATTCGCCAGCGTTTTTCGCCACGTCTTTTGTGTTCACACCCAGGCGATTTTCGCTGACGATGAGCCGAGCCCACATGCAATTTCATTCCCTGACATTAGATGGCGCTTAATGTAAAACAGAAATACTCCTGTACACAAGGTGGTCACTTGTCACTCAGAAGAAGAGAGCCAGTATTTACGAGCTTGTCAGAATCATACAAAGAAAACAGGAATATTTCAAGCACCAGTAGCTCCAGCTCCAGTTCCAATGATGAAGAAATTATTGTTCTGTTGAATGATGAAAGACGCCGGAAAAGACGCCGATTTCGGGTACATTCCATAGTTACGAGAAGAGAAGAACATGGTGAGTTTTATCGACTGGTACAAGAGCTGAAAATGTATCATGAGCGTTTTCGGGGATATTTTAGAATGTCCGTCATTATTTCTTTGCGGCAGTGCAGCCGTTACTTGGCGTCTGTCTTCTTCGCTGGTATGTGTGCTCAGCTATGCAGTGTTGTGTTTGAGCGCCCCCAAGTTGTGTTTTACTGTAACTTCAGAAGCTCCAGACACGTGAGCAAAAGCGCCATTCTCATTGGTCGAATAGATTTCGACGCGAGGCGTCAAAAAAAAAAAAACGAACCCGAGGCGTTTTTTTTTGACGCTTTGACGCGTGGCGTTTTTTCGCGTCGGTGTGCACTCTCTCATCGGTGCACTTTGTTTAGTCACGAGGCGAATTTCGTTGGCGAAAATCGGCGACGAAATTCGTCCTGGTGTGTACGGGCCTTAATGCTACGGAAGCTCTGAGGAGCCAAAAATGCGCCACATAAAAACTCGATTTAGTTATTTTTGAAATCGCCCGTAACAAAAAATTCGAATTAATTCATTTGATCGATTTATCGCCCAGGCCTACAAGAAGGCCTATGACTCAATGCCACACACATGGATCACTGAATGCTTGGAGCTGTACAACATCAACAGGACTCTAAGAGCCTTCATAAGAAACTCAATGAAGGTGTGGAAAACCACCCTTGAAGCCAATGGGAAGCCACTTGCACAAGTGTCCATCAAATGTGGGATATACCAAGGTGATGCTCTGTCCCCACTGCTGTTCTGCATAGGTCTGAACCCCCTCAGCCAAATAATCAACAAGACAAGGTGAGAGGGGCGTTTATATATATATATATATATATATATATATAATAACGCCCCTCTCACCCTCCGCGGGTGGTTTCTCCTCCAAGCTCGGGTCCTCTACCAGAGGCCTGGGAGCTTGAGGGTCCTGCGCAGTATCTTAGCTGTTCCTAGCACTGCGCTTTTCTGGACTGAGAGGTCTGAGGTCTTTCCAGGTATCTGTTGTAGCCACTCCTCAAGCTTGGGGGTTACTGCCCCGAGTGCTCCAATTACCACAGGCACCACTGTCACCTTCACTTTCCAGGCTTTCTCCAGTTCTTCTCTGAGTCCCTGGTATTTCTCCAGTTTCTCATGTTCCTTCTTCCTGATGTTCCCATCGCTTGGCACTGCCACATCCACCACAACGGCTTTCCTCTGTTCTTTATCCACCACTACGATGTCTGGTTGGTTCGCTATTACCATCCTATCAGTCTGGATCTGGAAGTCCCACAGGATTTTTGCCCTTTCATTCTCTAAGAGAGAGAATATTCTCTAATTCATTATTAGAGAATATATATATATATATATATATATATATATATATATATATATAAACTTGCCCCTCTCACCCTCCGCGGGTGGTTTTTCCTCCAAGCTGGGGTCCTCTACCAGAGGCCTGGGAGCTTGAGGGTCCTGCAGTATCTTAGCTGTTCCTAGCACTGTGCTTTCCTGGACTGAGAGGTCTGAGGTCTTTCCAGGTATCTGTTGTAGCCACTCCTCCAGCTTGGGGGTTACTGCCCCGAGTGCTCCAATTACCACAGGCACCACCATCACCTTCACTATATATATATATATATATATATATATTTTTTTTGTTTTGTTTTTGTTTTGTTTTTGTTTTTTGTTTTTTTTGATGAAAGCAGTTTGACCCAAAGGTTTGGGGTTACAGATCCACCAAAATCACCATTAAAACGGTCATGTTTGATTGTAAACTGCAATCAAATCTCCACTTTTGTAAATATATGCACATTTTTATCTAGTTTTTCAAATCTACTTTTTGACGTAGACTGGGTTCTTGGATCAATTGCTGAGTTTCCACTCTCAGAGGTCGACTTCTGCTGAAAAGAAAAATCTAAAAGTTCTTTTAAACTCTCCACATAACAAAACCTCCAGATGTAATGTTTAAAGATGACAAATGAACTTCATTTCTTTAAGTCCTTTTGTAGAAATGTTTAATTAAAAACCCAATCCTAACCTCTCTGATGCCCCATCCAGAAAGAAAAGTTGGAGTTTATTGTAAAGCTTGATGTTTTTTAAGCTTTTTCAACGTATAAATGACTTTTCTCGTGTTGTAATGACCACAAGGGGGCTTTAAAGGCTCATACTTTTACTGATGGACATCTTCTCTATAGTTCAACACATCAGAGCAAATGACAGTTTGACACTTCTGTGACTAACGCAGTTTTCTTCAAATATGAGGAGGTGGTTCTGCCTAAACATCTCTGACATCTGCCCAAAAGACTTTCCCTTTGTCAGTTCTGATGCAGACCACAAAATGTGTTGGCGTTTTGATTTTTCACACATTCAGCTGAACACATTCTTCCCTGTTTGTTCTCTAAATCGCTCCTAATAAACTTTAATCAACTTTATTTGTATAGCACCTTTCAAGATAAAAATCACAAAGTGCTTCACAGTAAAACACAGAATACAGAGAAAGTTAAGGAAAAGCTATTTTAAAAAGATGGGTTTTTAGCTGCTTTTTAAAGAAAACACTGAGTCTGCAGATCTGAGGCTGAGAGGATGGGAGTTCCAGAGGGATGGGGCCACTGCTGCACAGGCTCTGTCACCTTTAGTCTCTAACAACCAGCAGACCCTGGTCACATGACCTCAGGGACCTGCTGGGAGTGGACGGCTGCAAAAGGTCTTTTATGTAGGCCGGTGCTTGGCTATTGAGAGCTGTGCACAGTTGCACTCTGTAGCAGATGGGAGGCAGTGCAGCTGGATTAACAACGGGGTGACGTGTGAAAACTTAGATGACTTAGCTAAAGGCCTTGCAGCAGCGTTCCGGACAACTCCTATGTATCATAAACTCTGCTGTTTTTAAATGCAAACCACATCTTACCCTGAATACACCTGGTTCTTCCTTCCGGTTTCCCCTCATTCTGACTGCTCTCGTTTTCAAACCTCAAGCTTTGTAGCTGCGCAAGACCCTCTGGTGCTGCAGTTCTTTGGATTTCTGACTTTTTGCAAAACCCAATTTTTTGTTTTTGGTCAGTTTAGAACCTTTCTGCATCTTTTCGAATGTGGTAAATCAATCATAATGTAAAAGATTCTGAAGCTTCAGAGCGCCACCCACTTTTCTAATTTGGCCTCAGCTCAGAGGAATCAGAGGTGTTGGGTGAGGGAAGGCTTGCAGCCTTGATGTTTAAAAAGCTCAGTTTCTAACAAACAGAAAATTCTGTTTTATTCTTTATAAAACGAGACAAATTACAGAAAAACAACAAAACAATTTGAACAGAATCTGTCTATGAATATGAGCTTGTGGTGGAGTGGCATCCGTCCAGGCTGGATGGTTAGGGCCTCTACTTTCTGTGCGCTGCAGGTTCAGTTTCTTTAGTGGTTTGTGGTTTGGCCCAGAAATGTGAAAGTTGTTTTGCACACATTCAGCAGACTCTTCCTGTGTGTACTCTGACCCAAAACACTGTGAGGGTGTCAAAGGTCATTGCAGGAACCAGAAATGTTTCCAGTAAAAATCCCACAGCAATCAGATGTTCACGTTTTAAACAGCTTCACATTGCGCCGTGACCTCAGCAGCAGGCCTCTGGCGTCAACGTTTTTCTACTCATTTGTAAAGGATTTCACCTGATCAGACATGAGGTTTATTTTTAGGCATTGGGTAAAAAGTCTGTCAGGAACGACAAAGAACATCCAGCTAAAAGCACAAAATCTTCAGGTAAATGGCACCCGGTGAATTTTTGGCATTTTGAAAAAAAAAAAAAGAAAAAAAATAGGTGACATCACAGCAGGAGAAGCCATAAAAAAACACACACATTGGGCCATGAGCTCATTTAAGGTTAAAAAAAAAGTTCACAATCCACAAATGAAGCCAAAACACTTGTCGGAGATATCAGAAGGATGTTTAAAAACTATTATGGGATGGCCTACAGGACCTACGGCTTGGCGACGATAAGACAACACTCTCAGAATACGCATAAAGAATATTTTAGTTTTAGCAGTCCTTACTAAATGTGGATGGATCGCTTCGTGACTCCTTGAGCATCGTTGGGAAGCTTCTGAGTAAAAATGGCTTTAAAGTTTATGGATTTTGAGCGGCGTTCAAATGGCTCACAAAAGTGGCATTTCTCTGTTGCTCGCACATTTTTTACCAGAATATTTTGAAAATTGAATACAAAGATTGTTGGTTCAAGCTGCACAAAACTATTTGACTTATGACTTAAACAAAAATATTAGGAATGTGGGCGTGGCTAGAAAAACAACCCAGTTGTGATGAAATCCAAAAGTTTACTTTTGCTTTTATTTTGTTCTTGTACAAAAGACAGACCTGTCCGTCACCTGCAGGCGACCGTATGATAAAATGGGTGCTATGAAAACTTTTTTTTATGAATTTGTCACATGCAGCTCTGACCAGGATGGCAGGGGCGGAGGGCGAGAGTGAGGGGCGAGTAGCAGCCAGGAAGGTACAGGGGGGGGCGGTCCAGGAGCACCTGCAAGCCATACAACAGCTGTTTTATTACTTCTTGTGATTTTAACACTAACTTATTAATAATTGATTTTAATATAAGGTAGTTTTAATGTTTCATTGTTTTTTGTATTTTCCTTTTCCTAAATTCTTTTAATTTCCAGTACGTTTTTTTTTTCAGGTTCTAACTGTAGCTGGTGACCAACATCACTGCCTCGCTGTGGTTAATCTTAATTTACTTTTCTTTTTTTTCTTTGTGTCACCAGGTATAAAAAACCAAAACATCTTTAGAATAAACAGAGATGATTTTGAATGATTTAGTTTACATTCAGTTTCTCAGCCGCTGTGATTTGTTTTTATTTCATCACAACTTAGTTTTATTAGTAATACTAAAGACTTTAAAGAGCCAAGCATGTGAAATTAGAAACCAAAAACTGCACACAGATGCCAACAGTTTTTATTTAAAGGAGGCCCTCTAGCTTCTTAGGCCTTAAGTCCACCTCAGGGTTTCCCATTTGATCATCATGTGAAGGAGTTTCCCCCAGCATTCCTTTATTGCTTCATGATTTTCTTAATCCAGGGGAGATAGAAGTTTATTTTGATGAAGACGTGTGGAAACTTTGGATCACTGCAGTCGTCTGGCTTGGTGAAATCAGTCAGACCCAGAGGTTTGGTGTTGCAGATCAGCGGTCCACCAGAATCCCCCTAAAAAAAAAAAGCCATATTTCAAACTCCAACGTGTGCTGCTTCTGCAGAAACAGGACTTTTCATTTGATTACCTGGCAGATTCCTCCCGTCTTCTTGCTGAACTTGGTGCAGATCATTTGGGTAGAATTAAAATGTTCTTGCCAAATGTTTTTGCACTCTACTTTGAACTGGGTTACCTCTGTGGCCTCCTTCAGAACATTTGAACCCAGTTCATCCACTGCAGTTCTGGCCCCAGCCAGCGACATCACACTTAACGTTGGCACGAATGTCCCCGTTTTTCTTGGACAGCTCAATGAGTTTGACATATTTATTGAGTTTGGCTTTGGTTTCCAGCTGTGAAAGATAACAGGTTAAATCAGAGAAGTTGTCGTTATGGTTGTTTCTGATGAAACGCTTGACTTCCTGTGTGACTTCCTGTTAAGTTTATGCTCAAAGTTTTTCTGACAATGTAAAGCTGCTCTTATTTTGAAACCTGACAAAAAGGATTAAACCAAGGCCCACAAACTAACTTAGTTCTTACCTTAATCAGCATGATGTCATTTGCTGGTCCTCCTTTATAATCTGGATGCTGGTTGTACTTCTGTACTTTGAAACGTTGTTGGGTTTTCTCTTTTTTGGAGATGTCATGGGCTCCAAGGACCACTGTCAGAGGCTGAACATCACTGAAAAACCACATCTGTTTATCAGTTTCTGCTTCTTCTGTCCATGGCTTTAGATTTGACTGATGATCCAGTCACAGAAAAAGCAAAGAGCATCCTCCTCTACATCTATTCTACAGGTGCAGTTTATCATCTCAACCATTTTTTGATTTATACCACAAATCTGTTGCAGAAATGAGAAAGTCTGAAAGGCTTTCTGAACTGTAGACACTTACTTTTTGCAGTGCGCTGAAGTCAGGACGTAGTCCTCTCGAATGAGGATCCCGCCACAGGAATGCTGTCCCTGAGACTGCAGGGACGCCATGTACGGCCTGGAATGCGGTTTTGCCACCCTGCCACCAAAGATGCCACTCTCTGAAGCCCCTTTCCAGAAGAAACAAAACAGTTTAAACCTAGGTTTTGTGTCCGTTTTGTATTCAATCCAAGTTCAGGTCCTTTAAAAGTCTGACCCAGCGGCTTCTGTCCGGATCTTACCGGCGGTGGAGAGCATCAGGAGGACGCACAGAAAGCTGCATGCACCTTTCATTCTGATTGCTTAGACTCTGGCGTGGATTTCCCCTCCACCTCCTTTTGTACCCGACGTTCAACCCTGGTGGGCAGATGTTTGAGATGCTCACGCAGCTCCAAGGGTGGGACAACGCAGAGACCATCCCTGACCTTTGGCTTGTAAAGCCAACTGATGAACAAAAACGGAATCAAGTCTGTTGGAGGAGGAATTTCATTTTAGGGGTCTTTTCTTAGTGGAAGGTTCTTAACCTTTTGACAACAGAAGTTTGGCTGCATTTGCATTTTCACACCTTGGCTCACACCTCAGAGCCACGCGATGCTCTCTGCCACACATTTGCAACGTGTAGGTGAGAAGTGAACTCGGATTTTTTTACAATCTTAGTGCAAGAATAAGAGCTCTCACTGGATGTTTAATGATCTTTTGATGTCACCAGGCGGCGCTCTAAAACAATGCCTTGCATGTGAAAAGCATTATAGTACAAATAATACAACCTCGTTTCAACAGGTGACATTCTAAAGACATTCTGGGACGGGGTTAGCCAATGGTAGAGCTGCCATCCATTGGTCAGCCACTGCCATTGTTGGAGCACATTTCCCCCTGATTGTAAGAAACCTGGATAAGTGTGAGGAACATGTCCAGATTAGAACCTTTTTCCATGACCTTTTGCCTTTATCTGCTGTTATCTTTGAAAAAAAAAAAAAAAGCTTTCTTGCTTGTCCAACCCAGACCCACCTTCAGTTTTCCAGGAAAATGCTATATAACACTCCTACCATTATCTGACAGCCACTTTTTTTTTGATGATTTTACTTTATGGTATTGATGTAGAAACATTTGCATCATTAGACTTGTAAAAAATTATTATTTTTTTTTTTTATCTCAGCCAGAAAAACACAAGTTAATATGCGTCTTACTGGGTGCAGTAACTTTATTTGCATGAAGCCAAAGTTTCTGGGGAACAGGAAGATGTGTGCAGCAGGTCACGTTTCATCTCCTCTTATCTACCTCAGGAGGAAGATTAAACCAGGTGTGTCTGCAGAACAGAATGTGGTTAAGGCCTTCATCTTCTGTAAATGTACCAACTAAAAACGGCAGAATTAAAACTAAATCCTTGAACTTTGCGGTCTTTCATTGAAGTTTCATCAGTTTTTTTAAACTGCAGAAGATCATTCTCATCAATATCTTAAATCCTTTTACATTGTAAATTCTATTTTCATTATTTCTGTTGCCAAACATTAATTTTGTGACTGAATTTGCAGAGTAACTGTTTATTTCTGGATGAGGGAGTGAGGGAGTCCAAGTCATCTTTGTTTTTCGTTTACAAGCCAGGAAAATATGGAGCATGAAATGAACTGACAGTCTGTTGCTGCGTCAGCAGTAATGTGTTCGTCTCGCTGTGGACCAGCCTGGAAAACAAAGAGGGAAGTGAGAAAGTGAGATTCCTGTGCTGGTGTGTGTGTGTCTGTGTGTGTGTGTGTGTGGGGGGGGGGGTCTCCCTCTGAGGCTGACCCCCACCCCCCTAGAAGTAGACGTGACAGAAGCTTGGTTGACACAAGAATATCATCCAGGTGACTCTCTTATGAGGACAAGCTGGAGATTCCATAAATATTAATAATAATTATCCTAAGTTTGATAAGTCTTTGAAGAAATATATGAATGCTGGTTGTATTGTTTTGTGTATTATTTTTGCCTTGATTGATTGAAATAAACCATTTCAAATCAAATCAAATCAAAATCAAAGACCAATCAGGAAGGTTTTGTCACTCAGCTGGTTTGGGAATGAGAGAGCATCCAAAAAGTACTATTACCGATATTACCGGTACTCACGTAGAAGTTAAAGGTAGTCCTTTGAGTAAGTACTTAAGTAAGGTATAAAAAGTAAAAAAAAAAAAAAATAGAAACGTTTTAAACATATTTGGTCAAAACAATAAGAAGGAGCTTTATTAATCCCAAAGGAAATTAAAAAGCGGCCAACTGTTTGCATTCAACACACACGATAAAAAGAATGAAGCCATGAAAACCATCAAAATTAAAATCTATTAGTTAAAAATAGTAAAATATTAAAAATATATCATTAATCTGTTGCTTTTGTAATGAATTTGTAAATCCTGGTATTTTCAGGTGAATATTGAAATGAACAGCAGAGTGACATCTGTCTGTTTACAGGCTGTTTGGTGATGTCTAAAATACATTTTTATCTGTTTTCTTCAAAATATTCCAATCCTAACCCAATTTTAAAAGTTTGTTTTCTTTTTTTCCAGTCATGAGTATGCTTGACCACATGACATCACTGCGTTGTCCATCAGCGAGGTCTCGTTAGGGAAAGTGTGGAGCTCAGTCCACCGATCTGGTGGACTGAGGAGTGAAAATGTGGAAAAAAAGATTCTGACTCTTCAATACGAAACCTTGTTTGATGCTGAAGATGCAGCGAATCTTTGTTTTTGACTGAAATACCTGAAGATCACGACTCCCTGAGAAGTGAGAGGAATGTGTTGTTTATGTACTTTGTCAGAGCAAAATCCCACGGCGAGGCCAATATTTCTGTGCAACGGCCAGCCTGAGGATGTGAGGGCTTCCTCCTATGTGGAAATGTTTAAGCCAGCTGGGAAGAGCAAAACACGACAGCAGAAGATGGAGAAAAAAAATGAACGCAAGCGAGCAGCTGCTAACGGAAAGGGAATACCCTTCATACCGAAAGTGAAGCCAAAACTTTACCTTGCTACCTTTACCTTTTACTGTTGCAATGCGATTTTTTTAAAGTGTTTTTGGACCATTTCATGTATTAATTATAAAGAAAACAGTAATAAATAACTTAAAATCATACACGATTGGTTATCCCTTTCCCTTCTATAAGAAGCCGTGTCTCCGCTTTCATTGTTGTGATTCTGGATTTGGTCATTTGTACAGAGATTTGTTGTTTTATCTTAAGTGTAAGTGTGTCTTGAATCTCTCAGCTGCCATATTGATGTGCAGGAAAAGTCCTATATAAACAAAGCTGAATCTGAATTTGTATGCATTACACCGTGGAAAGATCCGGCTTTATCCCCAGAGATCAACAAAGTTTGGTCAAAAACTGTAATTGGAAAAAAACAAAACAGTTTTTTCTTCTTTATTATTTCAAAGACGAGTTTGGGAAACCATTGCTTATGGATGTCTCACACTTTGTACACACACGTACACACACACAAACAGTGCACCTCAACGGAACTTCACAGTGGCGTTTGAACCGTTTCCTCACTCGGACTTCTTCTTTGAGCTTCGGCGTCCGAAACACTTGCGAACGCCGAACGAGCAGCATTTCAGAGTCACCCACAGCACGGTGATGACGACGATGGCGAGGACGCCGATGACGTCCAGGCTGTGGTACTGAAACCAGTTCAGGTCATGTGCAGCCACCCGTAGATGTGTGGCTCCTTTGTGTCTCATGACAAACTCGGTCCAGAAAGTCGCCAGTTCCAGCGGCTCAATGGGCCGGTCTAAGTGGATGGAGGACAGAGTCGCCATCCGCTCTTTGTAGCTGAGGGAAAAGCAAAAGAACTTTGTCAAAAGAATTAGTCGACATAGTGAAAACATAAACTTAATTGGTGAGGCTCCATGTGCGGCAGAGCCGTCCAACACCAGCAGCTTTCTTTTCAGGCATTCTTGGGTTTGTTTAAGCTTTCTGACCGTTCAGTCAAGCGTTCCATCTCACGCAGATGGCCTCTCTAATGATGTATAACAAAATGACTTAAGGTGCTCTGGTCGTTATCCTTTCACCTCTTCTACATAATATGTCATGCCGTGCTGGGTTCAGTCCAAAGAAAAAGGTCCCCACACTTTAGACGTTTGTAAACTCTGTGATGCAGAACCCGGACTGTTTAAAGACTGACGTCAGAAGTCCTTAACAAACCCTAAAAAATCATAATGAAATGCTAAGAATAGTTTGGCACTTTGATAACATTACACCTAAAATTAAAAAGAGAATGAAATACGATACATTTGTAAATATTGTTTTCTTTGACTTTAATGTTCTTCAGCTGTCTCATGGTCACCTTTTGTCATAAATGAGTTTCTTCAGTGCAGCCAGTAGCGTTTCAGTCGTCACGTCCAACATGCTGAGCTTCTCTGCAACCCCGCGAGCCACCAACCGATGCACATTATCCCCCTGGTCCCCGAAAAGAGGAAACATCAACATGGGCACCGCGTTGCAGATGCCCTCATAGATCCCATGGGTGCCTCCGTGAGTGATGAAGACTTTGATTTTGGGATGGGCTGAAAAACAAAAAGAGAGCAGCAACAGTTCATAGGGTTTCTTCACAATTTGTAGACATTTCATCAGGGGGAAAAAAAGCCAATCGAAATTCTAAATGAATGAAATTGTCCATTTTTTGGTGAGGATCCAGATTCTGGGCTAATAATAACATGCTTTAGTCCAGGGGTGGGCAAACACTTTGACTCGTGGGCCACAAAGGGTTCTAAAATGTGAAAGAAGGGCCGGACCAGGAGCTGATGTGTGGAGTGTTTTGGTAATCCACCTCATTGGAGAAAGAAATAATATGGAATGTGGATGAAAGCGTGCTTTCATTTTGGTGGAAAATTATTAAATATATTTCAAAACAGAACATTTTGGAGTTTTATTTCCAAACTATTAGTTTTGTTTTCATTTTTGTGCCATTTGCATCAATGGGTTAGAAAAATGGTGTGTTCATGTGGTGTAAGAATCCATCCATCCATCTCCTAAACCAGTTTTGTCCCTTTCGGGGTCACAGGGCTGCCGGAGTCCATCCTGCCCGCTCTGGGGACATCCTGGACAGGTCGCCAGTCTGTCGCAGGGCCACAGTCACATTCAGGGACAATTCAGAGGAACCAATGAACCTATGAAGCATGTTTTTGGACGGCGGGAGGAAGCCGGAGAAAACCCACGCATGCACGGGGAGAACATGCTAACTCCTCACAGAAAGTTCCCCCATTGGTGTTCTGGTTCTTGTCCCCCAGCCGGGACTTGAACCAGGGGCCTTTTGGTTGTGAGGGAAGAGCGCTAACCACGATCAGAAAGATGACTGCTGACTCGTAAAGACGCATGAACAGCTAAAATACTACAACTCTTCCAACACCTCACAAACGCAGAATAAGTAATTATCGATGAAGTTATTAACGTATTATGTGGACTTGAGTGGGGGGGGGGTCATTGATGTGGACAAGTCCCCAAAAAACTGTTTCCCCACTTCAGTGCAAAGCCAGATCTCTATTGCATCATATTAGTCCAACATCTTTTGGTGTTTATGGGTGTGTTTGTGTGTGTGTGTTGGGGGGGGGGGCTTAGACAAAATATTTGTTGAATGTCTTGTTTTTGTTTTTAAAATTTGACTATGTTTTTATGTAAAGCACTTTGAATAGCACGGGTTGGAAAAGTGCTATACAAATAAAGTTTGATTTGATTCGCTCTAGTCTAGTCTTTACGCCTGAACACCTCCCGTTCAACTCGTCTTAAACTAACTGATCAGGTTTCAGAAGTGATGGAAAACATTGCATCTATAGCTAAAATCTACACTTCTACACAATTACAAAGATTTCTCACAAAAGACTGGAAGACGTCCAAAACCAAGACAAATCCAGTGGATTTGGATCAAGTGATAAGCAGTAAATTTTTAATGTGAAATTCAAAAATGCTGCTGAATTCTGTTTTTTTTTTTCAGAAACCTCGTCTCATCTGCTGCAGATTACCTGGATCAGGTGTGTTTTGCCAACAAGAAGCTGCAACGGCAGGTTAGTGTGTTGGGCGTTGAGATCTTCCACCCTGTCTGCTTTATAGTTCTCTCTGCTTTCTGCTGATTGGCCGACTCAGATTTCATTCTGATTGCCTGAACACACCTGATCCAGGTGATCAGCAGCAGGAAGATCATGACAATGGGGGCTGGGCGATCCTGCAGAAAAACAGTCTATGCTGTTTGGATTTTTCTCCTTACCTAAAAGGTCATTCTGAGGTAGCCAACTCATAACCTTAACGTTTTTGGGCAAATCTTCGGGCAGCTCTCCTGTGTATCTCCACAAAACCTGAAACACAAACCATACCATGGCGTTTTGAGCACATGCAGACGCTCAGAGGCTTTGCAAATTTACAGAAAGACCAAGAGCAAAGTCCAGCAATCCATTCTGATCAGACCTTTGACATACATGCACTCAGAAGGTGGAAACCTCTGGTTAATGTGTCGCGTTTCTGCAGCGCAGTCGTCTTTGACATGAGAAATGTCATGGGCAGTCGGCGTAAAGGTCAGCCGAGGGATGTGCGGCGAATGAATCGGCTCATATTTACCCTCTGGGGGATCTGCCGGAATGCATCGAAGAACTGTTTGGCCTTCTCCGCAGGCATTGTGGACACCATTGAGCCCAGCGTGAAGACGATGAAGCCGTCGTCTCCTGAGCCGTCCACAAACTCCTGCAGGTCCTGCGGGGAGGAGGATGAGGCCGAACAGTCACGACATGAACAACACAGTGTCCTCAAAAATCATTGTTAATACAGACAAAAGCCTTTGTATGGACACAAAAAGGCATCAATTTCACTAACACTGTGTGCCACAGCTATCTGTTCTTTCCAATCTGAAGCACAATGTCTTTGTGATTGGATCAACAACAGGCCATCAGATCTTAACTACTATACCACAATCTGTAAATGCATATTACGTCATCCTCAGAAGCAGAGAAACCAGTTCAACTGCAAGTATCGGCTTAGTGAATGCAATTTTTCCCCTCAGCAAGTACTGCAGAAGGAAATGAGACTTTTAAAGTGAAACATGTTAAAGGGATTAAGCTTTTGAGTCTTTGAACCTTTACTTTAAGTAGGGCTGCATGCTCGTTTGCTCCTAAATGCAGTGGAGCACTCACCGTTGGGAGGGGGGCTTTCTTGGCACAGTTGATTCCACCAATCAAGACCATGTTTGGCATGAGGGGTCTGGGCCATTCAAAGGTGAAATCATATCTGAAGAGCCAGATCGCCCCGTGGCTCAGAAGATCTTTGTAGGACATTCCGCTTTCGATGCGGTTGCTAACCAGATCGTCAAAGTGCTGGTAAAGCACCGTGCAGATGTAGGACTGCACGTTGTACATGATGAAGTTCTTCACTCTCTGCAGGAAGTCCATTTGGTTTGTGCTCCCGGAGTAAAACACGGGAACAAAAGAAGGCGGAGAGGGACACTGGTTGGCCTTGTAATCCAGCTCACATGGAAGCCCGCGCAGAAAATAAACAGCTGGAATGGAAAACATCTTAGCCAGGACGGAGCCGCAGGGAAGGAAGGGGTCTGTCAGCATGACATCGAATCCTTCTCCTCTCAGCCTCTTCATCAGATCCTCGCTGTCCAGCAGACTCTCACAACCTTTCACCTGCAGGGTAGTAAACTCCACCAAACGCTGCACATTGACAAACATATCTGCAAACTCCGGGGTCTTGACGAACACCGACTCCCTGAGTTTGTCAAACTTTCCGTCCAGTTCCTCCTGGGTGAAGGGAACTTTGTGGACCTCCGTCTTGTAGTCCTTCGAGCCTTTGATCAGCAGGCTGCTTTCAGGCACCAGAACTGTGACCTCATGACCTCTGCGACTGAGCTCCTTCACCAGAATCTTCATGCTGAGCCAGTGACTTCCATCCACAGGCATAACCAGCACCTTCCCCCCCTGAACGAGCCCCAGACTGAGGCAGCACAGCCAAGCCAGCAGCCCCGCTGTGGAAAACCACCCTCTGACACCCATCGCCTCCTCCTTTCCTGCACTCCAAATTGACTTGTGCAGAGCTGGAGGTGCCTGTCGGGGAGGCGGCTTTATGTGCGTGCATGTGAGGGAGTGTTTCCTGACTCCACAGGAAGTGCAGGCTGCACTTTGAGTCACAACCGCGTTACACAACCGCGGAACCAGCAGAGGTTCCCCGGAGGATTTCTTCAGGAACTTTTGGCATTTTTTGTGTTTCTGTGCTTTATTGTTTCAACTCAACAGGAATGACTGAGAACCCACTCACTCTGATCATGACACAGTGAACTAATGAGTGCAGAAGAGCTTGCATCTCTGAGCAAAGTCCTCCATGTTTACTTTATCTTTTCCTTTTCCCCCTCCCACTCTGATGTTTGCATGCTGAAAGCATTTACCCATTTCTTCCTGGTTTTACAGTGTCACGCACACAGGTATTTCTGCAGCCTTTGCAATGAGCGTGGTTGCGTGCGAAGCATATTTGTAACAGGAAACCAATTCCCATGGCTTTGGCGGGGTGGGGGAGGGGGATACCATCAAACAGGCTGTGCAACACATGGAAATATACATTTCTGTTCCAACTTTCAGCTGTAGGCGAACACCAGTGTCTGCACTGATTCATAAAAATGACTACAAATGAACAGATGTGCGTTTCAAACAAAGCAGAGGTTTTGTCTTCCCTCCACGGAGCGGTCTGCTGTGATTATGGGATGAGGAGAGACCTCTCGCAGAGAAAGCATGCGCTCACATGTGCGGACATATAGTTAACAAAACAGAGACAAGGCAGCAAACTTTAGCCAAACCACAGCGGAAAAACAAAAGCAAATAGCTTACAGTTGTCTGCAGGGTGTTTGGTGCTGGAATGGAAGAGGAAAACTGAAAGCAAACGCACACATATGACAGAAAATGCTTCTTAATTAGGACCCAAATGATGTCAGTGCAGTGTACCTTTTAATCATATATATATATATATATATATATATATATATATATATATATATATATATAATATATATATATATATATATAGATATATATATCTATATATATATATATATATATATATATATATATATATATCATATATAGATATATATATAATATATATATATATATATATAAATCTAGATATATATAAATCTATATATACTGTAGGTAAAGACATTTACACCCGAAAGTTTCCTGTCCTTTATAATGTCATGAGAAGAGAACCAACAAAACCAGCTTCCTGGGAGGCAACAGGCATAAACACCATCCCATAATTATACCCTACCAAAGACGTCAGTTTGTAAAAAAACAACTGGAGCAAATTCTCAGAAACATAAATTTGACTTGTTGAAATGAAGATTTTAGAAACCTGTTAGAAAAAAACTAAACTGTTGTTACATTTTTGCTTTAAGTTTTTTATTTAAAGTTTTTTTTTTCATTTTTTTATGTTTTTTTTTTTTCAAAAAAAGCAAAAATCAGGCAAAAATAAATAAATAAATAATTTGTGTTGCAAATGTTATTTATTTGTGCCTTTTTTGTGTAAACGTGATATTTATTCATCTAAAAATACACATATTCTTAGTTTTATACTTCAACATTTCTGGTAAATTAATACGTTTTCCTGTGAGTCTGTTATTGGGCCTGAAGGTTTAACCCTTGTGCTATCTTAGATGACCCCCCCCTTCCATTGACGTGTTCTCCCTACCATGACAAAGGTGGATAAAGGTGGAAAGATTTCATGTAATCCAATTTAGTTTTAAATGTTTTATGAGGATCTATCTCTAAAACATATTTTAGGATGTTAGAAAATCACATTTAACGGTGCATTGATCATCTCTTTCAGCCAGAGCACGCTGATTGTGTCTTTCTCTCAAAGATTGTGCAACAGATAAAGTCTTAGCTGATAAGGCTCAGGTTGTACATGGCCTCAGTCAATGCTGCTGTGTCACGGCTGCAATGAAAATGTACCCTTTGGTAGACAAGGGGTGACGGATGAGGTTTCAGGTCTGTACAAAAGTGAAGAGCTGAGTGAATTTCATTATCAAACAGGAAAAAAGGAGTAGACACGCCCATGTAAGTCCACACAAGTCTGTATTATATAAAAACCACATCTGAGAATGTTCAGTCACTGCAAACATGGTGTCTCCATCTTTGTTTGGAAGAGGCTTTAGCCCTTCTTTGTGCTTACCAGGTTCTGTTCAATGCAAACAGCGTAGATGAACCGACTCTGCCATGAACTCTGAACATGGATCTCCAGCTGCCAACAGCCTTTCACACCGGGTTAGGGCTGGAGAAGCGGGACCCTGGAGTCAGCCACTGACGGGCACATTTTTAAAAAGCTGCGAGCATCACATCCATGTTTCATGAGAACTTATAAGCAAACTGAACAAAGACTGAGGAGAAACAATTCATTTACAGTTTCACAAACGTATTTCCTGTTTCTTCAAAAGCTTCTGGTGTAACCCTTGTGCTATCCTAGGCACTTTACCGTTGGGAGTTGGGTCATCTAGATTCACTAGACAGAGCTCTGAACCTTTTTTTTTTTATTCAATTTTTTGTGATCTTCACTGGTTCAATGGATTACATGAAAATTGTCCACCTTTATCCACCTTTGTCATGGTAGGGAGAACATGTCAAAGTAAGGGCGGGGTCATCCAAGATAGCACAAGGGTTAACTGGAGAAATACTCTGTAACGCGTTGAAATAAAATGGATTTAATTTGGATTGATTGAATAATGTTGAAGCATTGTAGTCAAAGCAATAATGAATTTACACAGATTTATCAAACTCATCACATAAATGATGAAATGCATAGATTAAAAAAAACAGAAAATAAAACAAACAAAAACATTCTTAAATTAATTCATATTTTAATAAAGATGAAATTGTGAGTTAAACCAGTCTGCTTTTTCAAATAGAGGCATAAAATGACTTTCTTCAGAAATGATCAAAAAAATATTGCTATATATAACATATTTATTAAATCCTTTATTTTAATTATCTTCTTCAAACGGATTTAGATGCTTTAATAGGTATTATAATTTATCCTGAATGTCAGAGAATTTTTGTTTCTGAAGGTTTCTGACTAAAGATTCCAAAACAGAAAATGTCTAAAAGTGTCTGTTTTAATGTTAATTACAGTCTGTCAGTGGGAGCTGCTGTGTATCAAAAAACATCTTTGTGGTTTGGAAACAAATTCTAAAAATGTCAAAATCAAAGCATGAATGCTGAAAAATCAGCTAATTCAAACTGGAAAAAGAACAAAATGAGCTCAGGGAGACAAACAAGCTCTTCCAGTTTTGTTTTGTCAGCAAGTTTCCTAAACCGCCTATTTAATTCCCCATAAACCCTGCAAGGACAGCACGTCTGGTTGCAGCAACAACTGGTGGCTGTCAGTCCTGATTGCACAGTTGATTCTCCGTAATCTCTGCCATGACTGAGCTCTTTTGAATCTCACGAGAGTCCAGAGGTTTCAAAGGTAAGTCGATGCAAAGGTTGCTCTTCTGCACACAGCGGTGACATCATCTTTCAACGCCGCCGTTCATCCAGATGGTGGCGCCAAAGCCATGAGACTTCATCATCAGTGTGTCTCATCCCAGAGACCCCAAGCTCTCTACATCCTCTTCATCAGCAGGATGGAGACGTGGAATCACACTCAGTGCCTCTTCTGAACCGGCATCACTTTCTGACGTCTGCGCCGTCAGCTGCACACAGCGGTGATAAAGAAAATGGCGGGAACAGGAGCGGCGTGTACTCTCTGCCCTCTTCCCCCCCACTCTTTCATTGTTCAAATAAATCTGGGTGCGTGCAGATATTACTACTTTATCTAATGAGGACAGCAGAACTTTGATCTTCTTATCAGGTTTCTCGTTTTTAGTGCCGGAGGAACAAAGATGATTTGTAAACATCGTAAAGCTAGAGACTTAATACAATGACTTTCATATGTTGCTTTAATAAGCGGTGAACTTCTGTTAAAAAGGCAGTTTAAACCATAAGTTAAAGTGATAAACACTCACAATCTGGTACAGCTTGAAACTGAACATCCTTTTAATTCCAAGTTATCGTTGTATTAGTTTGAAATGATAAAAAGGTTAATTGATGCAAGTTAACATTTACCAGCTGCTTTTCAGGGACAGCTACAAAATGAAAAGCAATTCAGTGCAGCTGGTTGATGAATTCTGATCAGTTTAGATTTATATGATGCTGTTCACATCTGACTCTCCAGCCTCAGATCACCTGATCAGTTTCTTTTGGAGACTCTGAGGCCAAAGGAAAAAAAAAAAACTAGATTGAGTCAGGAGTTGGAGGTGAAGGACCCAAAATGCAGGAGATCAGGCTTAGTGACAGAAACTAAAAGATTTACATACCAACAGAGCAGATGAGCTGAAAACCAGACGTTTAAAGAGACCAACGGTGAGGAACTACATGAAGACAGCTGTGGATGAACAACCTGAACCTGGTGTGACAAACAAAGGCTGCTCCAAACATGACAGAAACCACAGGAAAAGAATGGAAACAACAGAAGCCTCACTTGGTTTATCAAAGTTATCATCTGGTCTCCTTTTGAAACCAACTAGTTTTTTTTTTTAATGTATTGCTTTTATAGACATACATGTGGTGTGTTTTCTATTAATTAATAAGAAAAAACATTTTTTTCTGGAAAATAAAAATATCAATTAAGAAAACAAACAACTTTTTTAACTGTGTAATAGCTATTCTAAAGGAAAAAAGTAATGGAATAATATTGTGATTCACTGATGATGTTGTTTGACCTTTCTAAGAGGATAAAGATTTCATGATTTCTAAAAAAAATAAAAAATAAAAAACCTTATGTTTGGTAAAAAAAAAAAAAAAAAAAAAAGGGACAGAAAATAATAAATGTAGTTTTGCTGTATTACCATTTCTTCAGAGCCGCAATGTGGATTTTTTCTAAAATCTCCTTGAAAAAATTAAGGAACAAATGAATCAAATAAGAAAAATTCTGACAAGGAAAACGCAACTTCTTCATTTGTATCTGTTTTGAAGGAAAAGTCAAAATTAAATGTTCACACGTGTTAGTAAAATTATTAGCAACCATTTTTGTGACGGACACATGAAGAACTGCAGCTTAAAGCTGTGGGAAGAGGATCTAAAACATTTTCTTTACCCAAACTATCTTATATTAAAAAGAACATTATATATTTAGCATACACACACACAGATAATGTAGCATCAACGCTAAGGTAATAATAAAACCTCAGGATCAATGCATCAGTAATACATAACAATTAGACAAACTAAAAGCGTTCAGATAAAACCAGCTGTTCACCTGAACGCATCACATCCTCCAACCATCATTTCAGGATTTTCCTCATGTCTCTTCCCTCAAAGACGCACAAATGAGACCGTGAAGGAAAATGCGCGTCAAAGAAGCGTCAACAAAGAAAACTGTTCCTGCTCTGACCACATGGGGGCGTCAAAGTAACACTTTTCTCTGGGCATGTGGTTTTTATTTAACCACAGAAGTTGATCTTCCTCCTTCTGCACTCATGTTTTGACACTTTGTCATCTCTGAAACTGTTAAAACAAAATGTTTGAGCGCACAAAAGAGAGAAAACTTCGGAGAAAGGGTCAGAGCGTTTTAACGAGCCTCACCCGTTATTTTTGGCTTTGACAAAGTGTTTTGAGTTTAGTTTACATCCATAATTCCTCCTTTAAAATGAACGAATTCCCCAAACTAGCAGTGCTGTTGTTTGCGTTAATTTGCGCTTTGGAGCAGTTAAGGGGTTAAAATCTTGGCGGCGTTTCTGAGCCAAACCGGATAACGGTGACATCAAACCTCGCAGTGATCTCTTAAATGGAGAGAGTGCAGCTTCAGACGTGGATCTTCAGGGTCTGAACCTCTCCACGGATGCGCCGACCTAGGAGTCTCCAGGCGCGCGTAAAGGGAGATTTTGCGCACTGAGAGCAGCCGGAGCTGAGGAGCGGAGTCAGTTTGCGTGACTGCAGTCCAGCGTCCGGCACACGCGCTCAGATATCACACAGACCCCCCCTCCCCCCCGGACTTAATTGGAGAGAAGATCAGAACCAAGCAGGACGCGGTTTCAGCTGATTACAGGCAGCGGCGTCTTGTTGCAGAGTGCTCACTGGAATTTTTCCCATCATCCCGAGAGACGCAGGCTTTGGGAATTTCTTCGCTGAAACGAGGATTATTCCTGCGTAAAGTGCAGCCTTTACGAGACAGTAAGAAAAAAAAGTTTGCATTTGCCCCCAAATCTCAATAAAAGCCCTACATCCCCCCCTCAGCCCCGGCAGGGAGCGTTAAACGCTTTAACCTGAATGTTTGCGCTCTTCTCCAAGGTGATCTCAGTGATGCTTTGGCGCCGTGCGCTTCTTCTTGGCTCCTCCGCGTCTTCCAGGAAGGATTTAAACGCCGCTCATCTCGATTAGGAAGCGTGAGAGAAGTGGTTGAAGATGAGCGCCCTGCAGACTCTCCTCCTGCTTCTCCTCCTGCACCAGGTGAGCCGCCACGCGCAGGATTCTCGGCTGTTTTCTCGGACGGAGCGTAAAGTTAAAGGCGCGTTTGGAACTTGGTTGGTTTGTGCGGCGTTCTGCTGCTCAGCTGCGGCTTCAAATTCACTAAAGTCTTTCTCACATAAACTTTTGAACTTTCTTTTATTTTCGGATCATGCTAAAAAAAAGACGTTTTAACGCTTATTTTTTTTAAATGTCACATTAAAAGCTGTAAAATGTTTTATTTTGGTCAAAAAATATCAGCAGCAGATATGTTCCATAGTAATTCAGTGTTGTTGTTGTTGTTGTTTTTTTTTTAGATATTAGTTATTTTATTAACAAGGCTTATTTTTTATTTAAAAAAAGTGAAATAAATGAATCAAGCAGAAATCATTTTCCATTTTTTCCTTTTTCATCTTTTTAAAATTCATGGATTTCTCCATTTTTTTGTTTTGAATCAGGTTCTTATTTTCTTCTTTCTTCCTAACCAAATATAGATTTTCACTCTTCCATCATCTGTTGGATAATTCGTATATTTTTCTTCTTCTTTTCGTTTTCTGGGAGTGGGATTTGACCTGCTATTCATCTGCTATTATTGCCACCAGAGTTTCAAACACAAGGACACCAGATGAAAAGTTTGATTTTGCACGCACTGTGTCATTTGTCCTGGACAAACTGATGAATAAAACAGCTTCATCTGCTCTCAGAAATGATTGTTTTGAAGCTTTCCGACGTAATCCTTCTGGGCTGTAATTTGGTTTCTGAAGATGGTCTTTGGGGAAATGTGAAGGTTCTGGTCAAATGTGATGAACAGAGGCTGACGCTGCCTCTAGTTCTTCTTTACTTGGGGGCAGGGGGGATAAATTGTGGGCTTTATCGCGATTATCCTCTGCGTGATCAGACTTGAAGCAGCAAATGTCATGCGATTGAAGACGTTTTCCACATCTGTGCTTCATCCTCAGAGAGAGCTTCTTTACAGATAGCCTTGAACCGAGCAGCTGCTGCAGCAACGTGCTGTCTGCTCGGCTGTAATCGCCGCTGAGCCGGTTGGGAGCTGCGCCTCCAGAGAGGAGGAGGAGGAGGAGGCCGGCTGCCTCCCTGGAGAGGCTCTCTTTGTACGCTTCAGCGGCTCCCCTCCCCGTGCCCCCCTCCAATGTCTCACTGTACACACATGGGCCTTTCTCAAGCTGACTTGATCAACACAAATCACTTCATCAGGGAAAATTCTAATTCTTTGAAACTTATGCTGAGAGGATGAAGTCATCAACATAGAAATTACCCAGGAAGTTAAGTGGTCCAAACGATACCACCCTAATAAAATAATCCCAGCACCGACATCTGTGCCAAACCCCCAGGGGCAAATAGGAGGGTCAGAGTCATCCCTGGGAGAATCCATTCAGTGCCTTGACATCTGCTGCAGGTATGGATGCAGGGATGACAGCAGAGCCATGCAGATGTCTGAGTACCCCTCTCCCTGTCATCCTGCACTACACAGGGGGGGCAGGTCTGATTTGGTCAAGTCTGGGATTAAGATAATGACACGTCTTTATGCATCAATCCCACAATAAAATCTCTTCCAGTGACTTGATGTGACAGCAAAGTAGCCGTTCTTAGCGCTGAAAGGATCAGCGGGGTGCGACATGCACGCCGGCCTCCATTCTTCGGGCTGGGCGGAGCAGGGATGAGCGTCCTCCTTGGACAGGTGTCACATCCAGCTGTCAGAATAAGACGTTTTCCACCTTTTGATCATTTGGTTTTGGTTTTAGGGGGTGCAGCTAACATTCTGTTCCGTTTTTTCCTCGTGGTGGCACGCCGCTCCACGCAAAGGCTCTTGTGAGGACGACAGTTTTCATGTCAGAACAGAAGAATTCCCTCTCTGTGGACTCCTCAATCCCCTTCCCCTTTCCCATGATCAATTAGCCTGCTTCTTCTTTCTTTATTTATTTATTGTATATTTAAAGGCAACTAACACTGGGAAGTGTAATAAAATGTACAGTTGGGGGATTAGGAGCAGCTCTTTTAATCTCACGCTCCTGATAATGCTGCATGGGCTGATTGATTAGTTTTTCAGGAAGCTTATGTCAGAAAAACCTAATCCGTCTTTGGATTGTGCCAGCCTTGTTAGGTTTTCCGCGCTGCCACTTTATCATGGCGGCGAATTACAGAGCTGCTGGGCTGTGATAAGGTCCTCGTCTCTTTTACAGACCCCACCGCCCGTCCCCACCGTGCATCCCCCCACCCCCCCGTTCCCTCTGGACAATAAAAAAATAGTGTTTATATTCTTCACATCCCTGCTCTGCCTGCTCCTCACATCAACCTCTCCCAGGATTTGCCTTGTAAGAAACAGGAAGAAAGAAAGAACTTAAGTCTTCCAAAAGCCACCAGAGAAATTGGTTGGAGAGGCAGAGAAATCGGAGAGAAAGTGGCGGGCAGGCCAGAGAAAATGTCTGTGGAAGTGATTAAAACAGGGATTGACAGAGTGAAGGGGGCATGCGAGCGTGTGCCGCCCTTCCAGGAATCATTCTGGAGCTTATGTGTACATGCTCTTATATTGGGGTTGCAGTCTCTCCAGTCTGAAGGCTCGACTAGATAATCCCTCATAAACAATAACGTCTGTGGCATTTGCAGCCGCCGTGTCGCCAGGAAAAGCTTTTTCTGAGGCGGAAATCCCTCCGATTCAGTGCTACTCCAGGTTTCTCTGCAAGCATCTCCGATCATCCATCCTCACTGGGAGCGCGGACAATAGAGCAGGTCCTGGAGTGAGGAGGGAGACGCTCCAAATGATTGATCCCTGTGACACAGCTGCCCTTTGTGCTGACAAAACCTCCAGTTTGGGGACTCAACAGCCCATTCATTACTTAAGCCAAATAGTTATTAAGAGCATGATTACTTTCCTGTGGGATGAGAAGTGGTCAGAGAGAAGGTGTGTAGCCCTCAAAGTGCTTTTGGTGCAGGAGACATTCTGTCAAACACGTTCCTGATCTTGGTCTGCAGCTATGAATTTTTATGGGTGCTGTGCCGCCCAAGGGGGTGTTCCATCTAGAGTCTCTGGTGCCTTACAGCCTCGACATTACAGCTGTGCAATCTGAGAATCAGCCAGCATCCCTTTAATGCACAGCCTGCGCTGCTTTTTACTGCCGTGCTGCAGCAAAAACATCATTTGCTGCTGACACCACATACAGTGAAATCAACCATTTTTGTTTTGGTTTTTTTCATTTCAATGATTATTTGTATTTCCTCCGGACCGCCTAACTAATTTTCCAAGTTTCTGCTTTTTATGTTCCAACAGAGCTGTAAGTCATCGCCTGGTTAGCTCCTGCAGAAGGTAATCACGGCTCATGTCAGCTCTCAGGAAAAAAAAAAAAAAAGATTGACCTCTTTAATTAAAACTGTGTTGCTTCCCTGTGACAGTTTGAGAATGGGTACAGTGCATTTTCCTCTCTGATTTTGCATTTCTCTGTGCCTCGGAGCTGTGAGCTCGTCATTTTCAGCCCTAACAACGTGCTGTCAGCTCCCTTCTGTCTCTGTGTAGGTCTTGTGATGTACCTGTCTTCAGAGCTACTTAGGAAAAAGCGGAAGCGGCGTCGTGCCAGCTCTTGTTTCTTCTTCAAAGGGAGCCGTTTCTGTCAAATCAGCCAGAGAGCAATCAGCTTTGAGAAAAGAAACATTTGCTCTGTCAAATTTAGCAGACATGTGTTTGAACAAATCAAACCATTCCCATCCGCTTTTTTCTTTTTCTTAGGAATTAAAACTGGCTTATCATTTATAGCACAGATTTGAAAATGGAAAAATGACTAAACGGTAGTTGTCACACACAAAAAACAGACGTCTTTGAGGACAAAAGCTGGAAATCAAAGAACAGTCATTGAAGAATCTCCTTTATGGAAGAGTTTTACCTTCATGTGAGGTGCTACACTGGTCAAGAGAATGATAATTACAGCTGGGCTTGTGGGCTTTGTGGTATTATCCTTCTCAATCCCTGCTATCAGGAATCCAGAGGATTGCTGCAGGTGTCAGGAGTTGGTGCTTTGACCATGTAAAGGGATTAGGAAAGTGATGACGCGTTGAAAGGTAACGCCGCCAAAAAGTGAAGCGTTCGGGGCTTTGCCGCTGTCAAGTATGGCAGGTGTTGAGATAACACGAGTATCCAGATTACCTGGAGGCTGCCATTCCTGAGGCTCGGCTGCGCGCTCCTCTCCCAGGTGGGATCTTTGTTAACACTTTCCAAACAACCAACATCATCGACGCAATTACACTTCCCACACCGAGCTGCGCTCCCTCACATCCCATTTTCACCCCGAAGCCTCCAGCAGATATTTCACAAACTCACAGGAAGCAGAAAGTCTTAAAGTGTGACTAAAGCACAAAAATACTTTTCATATTCATGCAGTTTTTGATTGATTTGTTTTTTTCACCCATGCTGCAAAAGATTGCTTTCACTCGTTAAAGATTTACGAGCCACGCCTGACATTAGACAGCAAAAACCGGTGATGGGCTTCACAATGCAGTCGCACGTGGATCTAAAATCTACCTGATCAGCAGGTAAAGAACGTAAACTGAAGTTTGAAATGAACATTTCTGCACTGTGATGACTTTGAAAATGAATACATTCTGATCTGGTGAATTTCAAACTGAGAAACGTCAAACTGTTAGGAAAAGAAGAAGAGAGATCTTCCAGCAGGGAGGAGGTTTCTGCACTCACCTGCATCAGAGCAGGTAAAACAGAGGAAGTCCTTCAGCAGAGGCCGCCGTAAGACAACCTGGAATATTCTGCAGGCGGGAACACGCTCACGAGTCCAAACAGGACCTCCTCCTTCTGCAGTCTCAACACTGAAGGCAGACAGAGAGGCACTGGGCTGCTTCCTGATGCAGGAAAAAACTATATTCACACGTTTTTTGTTTAACTTGTATCACAAACACAAAACAACCATCACCAACTATAAGAGGATGAACCTAAACTCTGCTAAAATACATGCTTTGTTGTGTGTATTTATTTAAAACAACTTTAGTTGATGATCCTTCAGTGCAAATTTGAACAAAGGCCTCATTTAGGTTTGGCTGCCAGACTGAGAGCGTCTGCATGTGTGGCGGGGATTCGAACCCCTTCTTTTAGCCGTAAATGGATTGAACCATTTGGACCACAATTATCAATAATGATGTTTATTTTGGTGATAAAATCATAGCAATTTCTTAAAGAAGCTCAAACTCAAAAAAAGGAAAAAAGTGTCTAAATCCAAAAAGTGTAACACAAACAGAATAAAATTGTCTACAATTTAATTCCTTTTCTACAGAGAAAAATGACATTTAAATTTGAAAAAGTGAACATGTTCTCTCCTCAGACTTGTTAAACGATGTGTAAGAAAGATCATTTGTTTGGAGCAGCCAGAAAGTTGACTGATTACGACAGAACGAATAATATGGAAATCATGTCAGAGATAAACTTTGGGTAAATATAGGACTGACTTCAGGCTAAAAAGTTTTTTTGTGTGAATTTTCCTCCACACCTTGCAGAGCGAGAGCCACACACAGTGGCATAAATAGATGTGTTTGCAGGTAAAAGGTTGCATTGGGGTTCCTGCAAATTTCAATGTTTAACTTCAAAATTCAGGTATTTTAAATGACTTTATTTAGTTTAACCAAACAATAGATTTTGAAACAGTGTCTGTGTTTGTGGAAGTATATATTAACCTGAAATAAATAGGTGTTTAAGCTCCAACATTTTGCTTCTTTTGTCATAAAAAGCCATGCGTTAAAGCTCAGATTTCAGTGTGTTTCATTTGCACTTTTCTAATCTGTAGCGTCACACACACTTGCAGTTTTGCCTGCAATTAAACTGCTTTGGTCACACTTTCCCATGCATATTTATTGTGAAGCAAAACAGCGCATTAGCACCGTTCTAAGTGAGCATGCTCATTAGGCGGAGGTGAATGTAGTTTAACAGCTTGTGTATTGAAATGATGCGTCTGCAGAAGTAAAGGTAAAGGGAACGAGAGCGCCGGCTTGCCGCTCTGCCTCAGGAACTGAAGCCTGCAGTGTCTTGGAGTTTGATGAGGTAAATCTAATGTATTGATCAATGGATGCCGGCAGAGAATGTCAGCCGCTACCCAAGACAGGATTTTGTCACATGTTAGACAGAGAAGTTACCACATCACTCTTTTCCTCGCAGAGGTCAGGTGGTAACAGCCTAAAGGATGATGCAGGAGGGCCGCAGACACGCTTCATGCACATGCTAACTGCATACCCCCCCCCCCCCATCTCCCCACTCCCTGGCGTGGATTTGCGATCCACCACAGTGCTGAAGCACCTGCCATGTGTTTCCCCGGACAGCCTCTGATTAAAAGTGATGGCTTTGGAGCGTGAGGCTGTTCCAGCGATCAGAGCTCCAATCTATTCTCCAGCAGGACGCAGGCGTCTCTGCTGCAGACTGCCAAACGCCGTCCAGAGCCCGCCCTCCTGGATCCAGCTCTGAGAGAGAATCATTACAAATGATGCGCCCTGAAGCATCAGGGGAGAGGACGGCTGCGGACGGTCTCTGGGGCTGAGAGGGGTTTTAATGTCAACGGGGGCCGTTTGTCACGATGGAGGCTTTGAGAGCCAGACGCTGAAGTGGATCTGTGGGTTTGCTAACAGCGCCGGCCCAGCGACTGACAGGCGTTCTGTTCGACGTGGTGATGAGACAGTTTTGCAAAAAAAAAAGCAGTGGTGGAGGAGCTGTAATTTTGGAGGGGTGCCCAGATTTTTCTTACGTAGAAAAGCGTTGAGTTAATGAAGCTTCAGACACAGAAAATTAGCAGAGAAATGAATTGCACCACCAAAGTGAGGTCAATTTGCACAGATAAATCCATGAAGAACAGCGGGGGGCATCATTGGAAGAGCTCTACTTGCACTGATGAGCAGGTTAATTGCCCATTTTGTTTATTGTGGAAAACTCAATTTTCCCCAGACATAAATCCAAACCTTCTGTGCAATGAAAAGCAAAAGAAGCAGAAGATTTCAGGAGTGTAAAAAGGTAAAAATGAAGATGTTTCTGAGGAAAGAGCGTGCAGCCATGCCCATCACATCGTCACCAGCTTCTCATTGCACACGTGTGCTAACGGCATTTCGTCTGATGGTCCAGAGGCCAGATGTCACCGGCTCCCTAATAACTTTCTAGAGGCTGGTTCTGGTCACTGTGGCAATTACCTTATGTCAGGCCTCTAAAAGATATCTCTACCTACGGGACAAGCAGGCAGCCAGCTCCATAACACTCATCACAAATGAATGAGGAGGCTGATTCTCCCTGACTCTGCTCAGAACACTGCTCCCGTTCTCCTGCAGAGAAACTGGACTCTATTGATTGGTGCAACAATAGAAAGTCCTTATCTTTCAGCTGAATAGGTGAATTTTGCTGGAACAACAATACAAAGGTGATGTCTGAAGCCAAAATATTCAGATTTCTGCAGAACATTTTTCTTTTTTAGCAACAATTTCTATCTTTACTCTGCAAACTGTGAAAAAAAAGCTTCTGAAGTAAAACTTCTTTTGCATTTGATCCACTAACAGGGAATTTATTCAGCTGAGAATGCACTTCTGACACGCCGCAAAATAATGTGACAAATAGGCCGGGCACAATAATTGCTGGTGAAGTAAGATGAAAGGCTAGAGATGCTTTTGCATCTCACCCGACTCCTCCATCAGGCACGAAGATTTCCTCAAACAATCTTTCATCTGTTCTAAAGTCATTTTATTTTAGAACCGTGTTTTTCCCGCTTTTATTAAAGCATGTTTAAAATGCACAGCAGTCTGAGTAATCTCAGAGTTCTCCATTAGACTTACATCATTCAGTAAAATTCTGGCAAATCTGGTCAAGTTACAAAGAATTAGAATACATTTCATGTGAAAGAAATCCTTCTTTACCCATAAATATATAAATTCTGTGGACAAAATATTTTCCCTGTCAAAAACTCAAACAGCTTTGACAATATCAGTCGAGCTGAAATGCAAATATTTCTTTTGACTCCGTATCCGAGCGCACAAAAGGGACTTTTTTCTGACTCCTGAGCTGGCTGTCCTCTCTCCACCTGAGCAGACTGCGTGGCAGCAGACAGCAGAAAGGCCACCCAACTCTGACTTTCTGTTCCACCTGCTGCTCGCGTGACGTTTCACGCTGTGTCTGAGTGGATGGAGCAGCTTTTGGACCGTCTTTTAGCCGCAAGAACAGAACGAGCACACCGAACACTTCACCTTCCCTGATAGCAGAGACTCTGCTGATTCGTCATGGAGAGGGGGATTCCTACGCTGATAAATGTGTTGTGTTTGCAGAAAAACTCTTGTTCTCTATGACTCAAATTCAAATCCTTTTGGAATTGTTTGAGTTTTCTCCATCATTCTTATCAAAGTCAAAGTTTTTCTCTCCTCACAAGCTTTCTGAGCTGCTGATCTGATTTTTCAGCTACATTCATATTTTGACTTTATTCCACTTTATTCCAGAAGCTGTGAGTCAAAGATTTTTAGCCTGAACAAGAACAGCAGCTATTCAAACGGCATCAGCGCTGGCAGCAGCCAAACGTCTTCTAGAAGGGGTCCAGGCCCATTAGTGGACATTGATTCGTGCAAAATGGAGGAGAAATTGCTAAAAAGTAGCCACATTTATACACAAGCAGACTTTGTCGGTCATGAGAAACACTCGGAAACAAGAGACAGCAGCAATGATGGAAGGATTTTATCTCACATGCTGTTGACGGATTTCGCTTGACCTCGGTTTGCAGCACTTCTGGCGAGTGAGTCTTACTTCCTGTACGCGCTGCTGGAATTGAAAACAAGTAAAAACCAGCAGCAAGCGGTGCCTTTAGCAGTGACATCATCGTTCCCACTATCCATGTTGATACACCCAACGTCTTTCCCAGCCAATCCCTTTTGGGATCACAGGCTGTCCTAGCTGCTGTTGGGCGACGGCGGGGTTCACCCGAACAGGTTGCCAGGCTGTTACAATGTCATTAAAGTTAACACAAGGCTCTTGCTTTTTCAATCATGGATTTCTTCTATAGCATTCCTATAAAAAAAATAATAAAGTCTTCCTATTGCTCCCAAATGATTAGAAAAAGGGCTACATTTATGGTTTTTTAAGGGGAGTTTTTAAAATGCGGGGATGAATGGAATTATTCATCATCATCATCATTTATTTATTAATGAAGCACCTTCCACCACTAGCCATGAGGCCCAAAGTGCCGTACACATGGAGAGCAAAACATTGTACAATCATTAAACCCAAAAGAATTAAAAGCATAAGATCCCATTTAAAACATTGTAGAGACATAAATAGAAAAGAATTAAAAGCATAAAACCAATTTAAAAGTGATTAAAACCAGGGCCAGGCTGATGCTAAAGTGCTGAAGAGGAGGAACAATTCTTTTTTAAAACTCTCCAAGAGTGTGACCAAATGATTCCAGGAGTCAACACAGCAAATGCACGATCCCCCCAAAACGTACGTTTGATTCTGGGAACCATTAACACAAACAGTGGAACGTGAGGACTTTAGGGGGGAATATCTTCAAAGCAGATTGGAGAGGTGAGACGGTGTCATACCTGCCAGGGACTCAAAAGCAGGGACCAGGTATTGCACCGGCAGCCAGTTCAAAGAGACCACAGTCGGTGTTATGTGGTCAAACTTCTTTGTCCCACAAATAAATCTGGCTGCTGCGTTTTGCACCAAGTGCACCCATGGCTATGGATGCCTTGGGTAACCCAGCATATAAAGAACAGCAATAATTTAGTTTGGACGACACAAAGGCATGGGTGACGATTTCAAGGCTCCTTTTTGATATAAAAGACTTAATCCTAGCCAGACGTAGCTTCTGAACAAAGCAGGACCTGGTCACAGCTTTTATTAGACGCAGAGACACAAACAAACAGGCTAGAACACAAAGCTGATCCATGCTCACATCTCTGAAAATAGTTCCTATTGAGCCTGTGGAGGCGTACCTGTCATCCTGCAGATCTGATTGGCTCCTCTGAATGTCTGCTTTCAGCTTCCTGCAGCCTGCTTTGGGGATTCTGAGGGCCTCAGTCAGACCTCACAACACAACTTAGCTGAGGAAGAAATCTACTGTAATGTCCAACACCGTCAGCAGATCAGTCAAACGGATACATGAAAAATAAAAACAGACATTAGCTTTTATCAAAATGGCTAGAATTATATTTACAGGAAAAGCAGATCTAAGGGGTTTTCCAGCAGAGGAAGCCTTGCAGGTCCTGACACCCATCATGACTCCTGGAAACTTCCACATTTCCAAAGCCTTTCAGCCTTTTTGCTATTAATTAGTTTAGCAAATCCAGCTGAGGTTTATTGATCATTTATGATTTTTTTCACTCTTTTATTTTTCTGACCAAATGCTGTTATCTTCCATGTTGTTGTGGAAACCTGCAACTTTTAATCTTTTGTTTTTTCCATGGCAATACAAAAAAAAACATGAAAACTTAAAGAGCCTACATCACGCTAAATTAACTTTTTTGAGCTTTTAAGTGTATTACAGTGCCCATTCCTCTCTATCAACAACCCCAAAGGGGTATTTTGTTCCGTTCTCGCATTTCTGAGTATTCCTCTAAAAACCTGCTCTCTGATCACCAGCCCCCCCTTTTTTAATTTGTTTTAGATTCCGTATTGATCATACAATAACTAGTTAGTTTGGATGTTTTTTCTACAGCTCCTTCAACTAATTTAAGATTTCAAAATGCATCCATAAAACATTTAACTGCCACATTAATAGTGTTGGCATTTGTAACTAATTTGGTTTGTTTTGTATAATTCTTATTCTTTGCGTATTTTATTTTTATTTTTGTGTATTTTTTATTTTTATTTTTTTAGCTTGTCCAACAGCTGTGCAGACAGATGTGAGCTGAAGGCCTCTTGGGTTGGACATATTTCACTTTAACAACAGCGGTTATGAATCTTCTGACACACCAGAGGTGTATTCGAATAAACCCCTTCTGGAATTTAGGCTAAGCTTTCTTCATCTTAATTATATTTGTAACAGTTTTTGGTTGGACCGGAAAAGGAAAGGAGGGGAAGAAGAGAGAGGGGTGTTGGTGGGGGGGGGGGGGGGGTAGACTATAGAAGGAGGGGGGTAAACCAAGCAGCATAAAGAAACAAGTTGCAGGATGGTTATGATCATTACTGCTAGGTTTAGAAGTAATACCATTATTTTTATACAAATCATTTTATATGGGGGGCAGGAGGTGGGGCAGAAAACTTTTGAAGGGGGGCAAAACATCAGAGTAGTAGGCCATTACAAATGACAGCATTAAAAATAAGTATTTCTTTCACTATCAATATTGTTTCTCATTGGATGTAAAAAAAAAATTGCTTTTGTCGTTTTTACAAAGCTTAAAGAAGCTTGTATTGAAGATTTCTTAATCTTTGTCAATAATGATACCATTATTGACTCAAAAAAAATTGGGGGGGCAGGTGTGGGACAAAGCTTTTGCTGCCCACCTGTAGCTCTGCCCCTGGTTGTGATGCGACGTATGTGTTTTCATGTTTTGTCTATGTCATTTGTCATAAGGAAACTGTGAGTTGAAGTTGTGTGTGTGTTAGTGTGTGACGTTGTGGAGATAAGAAGAATAAAGTCGCAACGAAAGTTGCAAATAAAAAACAGCGGCCCAGTTTCTTCACCTGGGAAAGTGCTCAAATATCGAAATCAAATTTTATCCTATTGACCATAAATACCAAATATATTTGCATAATTAATATACTGATAACATTTCTATCTATGCAAATTTTAGGATAAGACGTCTGCAGCAGATGTAGTTTCTTCAGTAGACTAAAAGAGGCAATAAATATTCTTCCTGTTTAATAATATTTACTTCTGAAAGCCAGACGTTCTTTACTTGCTGAAAAAAAAGATATATCAGGAACATTTTTTTTAAATGATTTGTTACTTCATTGGTACCAAAATCCTTGGAATAGTCGTATGGACTGTTGTGGTTTTGGCGTTTATTCTTCTGTTACAGGCTGATGCATGTTTCTCTGTGAGATACACGGAAAAGGAAGAAGCCAAACCACAGACACACATCCGCCTGCCTTGGCGAGCTGAAGTTTGCTGTTCTCAGTTCTCCAAGTCTGCAGTTATTATCATAATAATGTCTTGTTTCAAGTCGCCCTGAAATGCCTGGAGCGTGGCTGCACCGATTAGGAAATCTTAATTAAGCTTTTGTAGATTCTCCTTCATCAGACCTTGGCTGGTTTTGTGCAAAAGCCGTCTTCTTTCAGTCCGTATTTAAGACGCACCACTTCTGTGTGAACGAACGGGATGGGCTGGCGTCTGTGTGTGAAGCGAGACAGTCAGCCAGACGGAGACCAAAGCCTCCGTTTCTCTGTGAGCTTTCAAGTTCCCCGTGCTCCGTCTCTCCCCGGGCCTTTAAGTATTAGATGTCCCTACTCTGATCCGCTTGTTGTCGCAGCTATTTCCCCGGTGGCTCATCATACTTAAACTGCTCTGTCATTTCCATTATAATCACCTTAGACAAAGCTCACCTGAGATTTACGCCGAAACACAATTTAGTTTCACCTCTGAAGCCGTGCAGCATGACACCCGCTGTGTAATGGATGAAACGTCTGGGCTGCTGGGAGGACGGAAAATGTTCCTGTTGGGAGCTACAGATTTTATGTTCAGCTTTGGGTGTTATGGTGATGTTGTAAAAGTTCAATCAAATTAGCAGCAAGGCTCACACAAGGTATTACTAAGTGGCAGCATCAGCTGGGAGTGTAGCCACTGGAAACGGTCGATTAAACGGTTGTAGCTGTGATGAACTGCACAGACGGACGTTATTACCATGTTGGTTCATCCATCTGTGTTTACAGGGAGCAAGTGTCTTCATTAAGCTTTAGGGGAGCTGATGGATCAGCTTGAGCCAATGTCCATACGAGACACTAGATGAGCGATCTCTGCCTGTGGTGCAGAGGTGCCGCTGCAGCCAAGCAGCGCTGGGAATATTTACCGCAGCGTACGGTACACAGCACAGGGATGTGCAAACCTCCTAATCCATGTCAGCTAGAAAGGTTTGCCAGTAAGTGACTGTGACAAAACAAAGTGAGGCGGACGACCCAGTTTGTTTGCTTCCAACACATGTGCTTCATTGAGGCTTGCAGCTAATTTATAATTAGTCTGGGAGTGTAGCGCAGCGTCTCGCTGAGGATTCAAACAGCGGCTGTTCTTTACTTTCAACATCTGCTTCCCTCAGTGATCCCTGCAACGTGGCCCAGAGAGAGGAAGCACTTCTAATTACAAATAAATCTAGCTAAGCTTATTGCTGTGAATTATTGCAACTTTATCTGAAGTGGACCAGGAAGTGCTCCTGCCGCTAAACAGCTTTGAGGTGCACACAGGAAATCCAACTACGTTGCAGAAGTAGAATTGTGCGTTCAGGAAGTGGTTCACCACGGCGCAGTGGAGGACTTTATCATCGTTGGACATGATTACAATAGCAAAAAAGTATTTGGTTCTTCAGAGAAACTGTGAAAGTGGCAAGAATTTAAACATCTTCCAGATCTACCTTTGTGATCCCAGCAGCCGCTAAATACTTTTGTGTTTGTTTGTTCTTGTTTCAAGTCAAGGTTCAATCAACCCCCAATATATCCCTTGTGCTATCTTGTGGGGTCCAGATGACCCTACTCCCAACGTTAACGTGTCTCCATGGCGTGTTAACGTGGGGTCATCTGGACCCCTCAAGATAGCACAACGGATAAGAAAAAATGAGAAGTGTATCCTGGCCTTATGTCCTTTAAAGCTTGTGGTCTATATCTCATGTAGCTCGAACACTTTAAGGAATCCGTATTTGTCTTTCCTATATAAGGTTCTTAAATTGCGTCCACGTATTTTCAGGTTTCTCATAGTTGAAAAGCTTTTCTAGGAATTGTTGTCATTTGCAGGAGACCCAGTCTGGTAAAAATTGGGTTCTTCACGTGGTCTTGTGGTTTTTTTTTGTGATGATAGAAGAAAACTAAGCTTGAAATTTCATCTTGAGCTTCGAGAGAGAGTGTAAACCAGTAGATTTAGTGGATGGGGGCGGACTTGCTCTGTGCCAACAATCCCGCCCACAATTCAGAGGTGAATAAGCTCCTGCCGCTCTGCTGAAATTATGTCCTAGAAAATGACAGCTATTTTACAATTTTGTCTAAAAATGACACAATCATAGGTAAAAGACCATTTTTATTGAATAGATCAAAAGATGACTGAAGTGGGACTTTAAGTACAGCTACATGTCATCTGCATAAATGTGGTAGAATTCACTGTTTTGGGTGAATGAGTGATTTGGCCAGAAAAAACATATGTGGACCTATAGAATTCCATACAGATCAGGTTATGATCAGAAAAAATGTAGAAACTTCCTATTGAGCGACTGGTTTCAAACAAGACTTCAAATACCGTGACAACCTTGTGCAGACAACAAATCCAGTCTGATGCAAACCTAATGTGGCAAAAAAATAATTAGAATTAGATTTTTTACACTACTTCATCGAAAAAGCATTACTGCCCATCTATAGCCAAACTAGACTTCACCAACATACTGAGCTTAGTAGGTCCTTCTGCTCCTCTCACTGTAATGATGTCTTCCTTCATTGTACACATTCTTTTTTTAAATCCTTCACATCACTGTTGAATCTGATGATAAACTGGCTAAACTACCCAAAGATACTAAATGACAAGTCCAGTATTATTAAAGCCACAATCATTCCATCAGGTTTTTTGTTTGTTTTATTGCTTTTTTCAAAAAGTGAAAAGTTAAAAAGTACATTCTCTATATGTGTGTGCCAAGTAACACATTATTTTTCACATTTTTATAGAGCAGTCCCTTTTAACTTTAAAAAAAAAATCCAACACAAACACTTTGTTTCCTGTTTTCTGTAAATAAATCTGTAATAATTACTGGCTGCTGATTTGATTGTGGGGAACTAATCATCTAGAACTCTAAAATGTTGTGATGCGATTAAGAAACATGACTACCAAACGTGTGTTCCAGTCAGAAACAACACGTGTCTTTCATGCAACATTGTTCAGCTCACATTTTAATCTCATTTATGTGTTTTTGTTCTCTCTTCCTGAAAAGGTCACATGCAGCAAGGTGCATGGAGGAGCCTCAGAGCCAATCCAGTGGACGGACCGTGAGAGCGAGCAGAAGACATCTCCCACGGGGGCCAGTCCACGAATGATCAACCCCCTCCGTTTGTTCGCCAGGGGCTCCCCCGAGCTCAAGGGCAGCATGAGGGAAATGACATATTTACAGAACATTGAGGACTTTTGGGACTGGTTATCTAACCAGACAGATGTTCAGAGCGCTCAGGCCAGAACTAAACGCAGACCCATCGTCAAGACTGGCAAGTTCAAAAAGATGTTTGGCTGGGGGGACTTCAACTCCAACATCAAGACTGTCAAGCTCAATCTGCTGATCACGGGGAAGATCGTGGACCACGGAAACGGCAGTTTCAGTGTTTACTTCCGTCACAACTCCACCGGGATGGGGAACGTGTCAGTCAGCCTGGTGCCGCCGTCCAAGGTGGTGGAGTTTGAGATCAGCCAGCAGTCCACACTGGAGACCAAAGATACCAAATCCTTCAACTGTCACATCGAATACGACAAGACTGACCGCAGTAAGAAGACTGCTCTGTGCACACATGACTCCTCCAAAGTGTGCTATCAGGAGCAGACGCAAAGCCACGTGTCTTGGCTCTGCTCCAAACCCTTCAAAGTCATATGCATCTATATAGCCTTTTACAGTGTAGACTACAAACTGGTGCAGAAAGTATGTCCAGACTACAACTACCACAGTGACACACCGTACTCTTCCACGGGATGACGTAGCCATTAGAACGGCTTTGGTTGGTCTCATCATGTAAATACGAAGCTGTAAACTTCCCGACTGTCTCCCGAAATTCCTAAAAATCCGACCTTTGTTGCTGTACGTAGGGCTGAGTGGGACGCTGGCTGGAGGGAGGGACGTGGCTTAACCCCTGTAGATACTGAACATGTATGAAGATCTGGGGTGTGGGGTTTTAATAGCAGAGTGAGATTTGGAACAACGAATCATTATCCTTACAGCCGCTCGTGTTCCCTGGAGACCAGATGATATAATTACCGTGTTGTCCAGATGTTTTCTTTGAGGCTAAACTGGATAGCTGGCACACTAACAGTGTCAAGATACTGCCTCTCCTCATTTATGTAAAAAGAGGATTCTTGCATCAGAATAAATTAGATTAGCAAAGATGAACGGTGCAAACATGTTTTAATTAGTTTAATTATCGAGTGTCTTACAGAAAAAGGGTTTTGCTGTTATTTCTCTTAATTCTCAATCTTTCTTGTGGTTGATTTGACATCATTTATTTGGTTATGACTAAATTAACTGTCTAGTTTAAAAAAAGAAAGACGATGACCACACCCCAGGGAGAGTCTCAGCTACCTAAAATGTGCAGATTTCCTGGTACAACTGAAGACACGGGTGTGCACGGCGGGATCCAACATCCCTGACTGCAGGACGGACTTTAAGAGTGAGTCGCACACTGGATTAATGTGTCAGGAGAGGGGGGTAGGGGGGCAGTAATTGGAGGACAGGTGGATTTAGTGAGTCTGGCAGACAATTATCAGCACTTTGTAATGGTCCTGCCACCAGCCCTGACATTACCTGTCTTTAATAGGCTTTAATTAGCCTGGGAAATTTCACTTACCAAGAGGGGAGAAATGAAGGGAGAAAAAGAAATATATAAATGAAAAAGGCAGAAGAACAGATCCATCTGCACTTTTAATGAAGAGAGAAAACACCTTTAAAAATAACTAGCTTTTCCCAATCGTGCGGCAAGCTTAAGCCGGCCGTCCTTTGCGTACATTCCAGCTGTGTATTACATGCGGTAATGTGCTTTGACCTCTAGTTCACCCAGGCGGTTTCAAAAGGATTTGTCAAAAACCGTCGCCACATTAAACGCCACAAACTGTGTTGTCTGCGCTAACTGCAAAAAACTGCAGGTGAAAAATCTGGAGTCACCACTTTTGCTGCTTTATTTTGTAGAAAACAACAACAACAAAAAACACACATATGTGATAGAAAATACTTTTATTTTGCAGCTGAATCATCTGGGTAAATATATAGATATATATATATTTTAAAAAAAGCCGTTTTAGAGGAAACAATCAGTCTCTGACTGATTAGCCTTTACTTAGCTGAAAACACCCACACACTGTGAATTGCAGATGGTACCAACAAGAAACCTGTTTTAAACAAAGAATTACAGGCCTGCTGGAGTCATTCTTGTTATCTGAAAAGAAGAAAAATAAGCTTGTAAATTTCTAGTGATGCAAAAACAAAAGAAGCATTCAAGATTGTGATTACATGTGGGAAATAATGTCTTAATCTGGATTTTTTCTGGACATGGATGGGGTTTCAGTTTGGTTTTGGCTGAATAAAGCAAAAAAAGATTTTAAAAAATCTGCAACGGCATAAAGGCCTTAAAGTCAGCCAGAGCAAGAAAGACTAACCTCTACAAGACATGTCCACGTGTTATATTGGATTACAGGGGAAGCGATGAGACCCTGTTATTACATTTTTTTTTAAAACAGTTGAAAGTTCAACAAAAATGATGTATGGGTTATACCATTGACCACTGATGACAATTATTCCTGTGCCGTCTCCAGCCTCTTATCATCATCTGTAAATGTTCCTGCCACCTTTTTTGCCACGAAGTGTACTATAAATCGGAGCTAATCTGTGTTTAGTTTTTCTCCTTTGTGCAAATTCTGTGTATTAATGTGAAACTCCAGAACCCAACATGTTGAAAAATGACTTCAGAGACGACCTTTTATTGAAACCCCCACCCAAAAAAAAAGAAAAAAAAGAGTATTCCTTGTTTTTTGTGTCTTTCAGAACTTTTGAGCCAATAATTGTCATCCAGTCCTTTGATTTCCATGTTTTCCTGCTTGCTCACACCTGTTCAGATTCTCCTGTAAAATAGGACATAAACACTTCTCTGTGTTGTGTTGATTTCTCAGTATTTGCTTTCCAATGGATTTCATTCTGTTCAAGTGTTATTGGAAAAGAGCAGTTAAGGTCTCTCTGGCATTAAAGTTTCTTTGATCTTGGCTGGTGGCATTTTGACGCACAGATTCAGCTCTCGAGCCTCACAGTTGTCGGTTTTCATTTCCAGAAGGACTTCTCCAAAGCATAAACACACCATTTTAAGAGTTACATTTCAGTGTAGCTTTTTAATGGGCAATAAATCTGTGTCCACAGGCATGGATGATACCAGAGGTACACCTCGGGGAGCACATCCATTTTGCTGTGACCATCAGAGACAGGGGTCTTTTCATCCGCTTCCATTACTCTTATCTGATCAGTGTGAGGCACGTACGCCTTCGCCATCCAGTCACACCACTTGCACTCATCCAAATCCTTGGAAAGCCACATGGAATGACACCCTATCTATCTACAGCTCACCGCTGATAGCATTAATCATGCGCAACCAAATCAAGTGATTGCTCGAATGCAAGCAGTGGGAAATATGCTGGGACTTTTCGAGATTAGCGGAAGAAAAACAAAATCAGGTTTTGGTGGCCCTTAATTGCTGACATCGCCTGCTTTTTCCCAAATGACGATGGGATATTTCCATTCTTACTGCGAGCATCTTGTCTTCTCGGAGGGAAGATAAAAGGCTGGGGAGGCATCCTGAAGCCGAGATGGTATCGGGTCTGTTTTTTTTGGATCTGTGCAAAGGGGGGCGGACGTGGATCAGCAAGCCACTGATGAAGACGTCTCTTCTTGCAGGAGAGCAGCCTCAGTTTCTTTTTAATTAGAGCTAGCATGGAGGATTCACATAAAGCGGGAAGAAAACTCTTTCAAGTGATTGAAAAAAGGGGGTTCGGCCTGGTACATTGTACCCTGCTTGCAGATTTCTTTTGATTACCAGAGTTTAGTTGTTTTGCAATTATGTACAAAAAGGCAACCGGTCACAAAAGAATCACCCCAGCTCGTGTCCATTAAAGCCAACAAGGATGATTATCAGTTTTCCCTCTAATCTCCCACTTTTTAACATTTTAAATGGAAAACAAAAACAATCGGGGGCTTGTCCGGGATGCTGGAAAATGTTTTAATGGGTTAATGCAGGCATTCTTGCAGACAACTTCATCTTTTTTTTATTCTTTTTTTTTAAAACTTCCATAGTTTCAACATCGAAACATGACGCTGAACAATGTGTAACATCATGTATAAATGACGCCACTCTTAATTTACAAAATCCTGTGAAGTGTCTGTCACACACTAAGTACAAGACTGACTTGGGGAAAACAAAAAATAAAATAAAAACACAAATCCGCCCGCCCTCCCTCCCTCCCTCCGTCTGTTCAAACAGAACATTGCCAGTTGAAGTGATGCTCAGCATCCTACAGGTATCCGAGGATGTGAGAGGAATCTTTTGCACATATTCTTTTCAGGTGACTGCACAAATATTGCAGATAATTGCAGAAAGTAAAGTGTTAAAAAATAAAATTGGTACATGGACACTTTCTTTTGACAATAATATGACCATGCAATCATCTCTTCACATTTAGTTAGCCACAGTATACTGAGAATACATATTTGCAAGTTGGCGATACGAGAAGAAACAAATCGTCAAAACTGAATTTATAGTAATTCACAGATCCATCATCTGGAAAGTACATACTTTCATGTGCTTTCATAGTTTTTTGGGGATTTGGATCAGAGTATGGACACTTTTCTGTCTTAATAGATTGACATTGGTCTTTTTTTTTTTTGTAACGGCAGATTACCACTTTCCCCATACAAATATGCAGTACAACACACTTTCTTGTACATTGGTCTTCTGAAGATGATTCAGCTGTCATTTACATAGAAATGTTGCCATCAATATGGGGCATACGCATCTTTTAAAAAGTGTAAAGAACTGACCTTGCACTGACTGTTCATGCGTTTTAATGTCTAGTCACGAAACGGGCTAAACATTACAAATATATAATATTTCCCATTTAGTTAAACCTTTGTTACGTTCCTATAGAACTCCATATCAAAACGACTGTACATGGGAACTAGTGCAACCTGGAGGAGGCCTGGTCTTTGTGACAAGGCAGGCACAGAGTAAAGAGACAAAGTACTCCAGAGCAGGTCCAGAGCAATGGCAGATATATTAAGGCCATTTTGAAAGTTACAGGAAAAAACAAAAAAAAACTGTTGGCCTGCTACTCAGATTGAATTACATCCAACATGAGCAGCCCAGCAAAGAACATCGACTGAATCGTTTTGTTGTCCAATCCACTGATGTCGGCCTTCCACGTGCCAGCCTCCCCACAGCTCTGGCCAGAAAGCTCCACTCGTCTTTATTCAAGTGTGTTCAGTTTTGGTGGAAACAGAAGAGGTGACCTCATAAGTCCTTCCTTTGTAAACCCACTTTTCACACCCCCAGTCAAGCGCCGGCCCAAAGTCGGGCAGTCAAGATTGTTTTAGACGTTTCCTTGGAAGTCCGAAGGGCGGGCACTGCGCCGAAGCCAGGGCGCGGAAGGCTTCGGCTACCAAGTGAGGGTGGGACTGGATCATTGACTTCCAGCCTGCGGTCTCCATGATGTCTGTGGCGTGACTGTAAGCACAAGCAAACCGGTGTCAACACTGACATGATAAGCTGCACATTAAAAACCGATAAACACAAATGAGATTGTAATGACAGAGTAAATAAAAGGCATTTAATTTATGAGTTGGTGGGTAAACTGGGTCATTAGTGTTTTCTGAATGCTGGAAATAAACAAATGGATGCAGGATTACATCGTCACAGAGCAGACGACGCACGGAAAGGGAAAAAAAGAAGTTCGGCACTTCAAGGTGTCCTGCAACAGCACACTACATCATTGGAGAGAAAATGTTCAAGCCGCCGCCGCATCTCCCCTCTTGGAATTTGTTTGAATATTCCCTTTCTGCTGGTTATCCAGGTATGAGTCAATTAATAACACGGATACAAAGATATGAGGCTTCAAACCGAACTGGCAAACAGCACTTTGTCTGCTCAGGCTAAAACAATGAATTCTAATGCATCTGGTTGTGGGGAGAGATAAGAGAGTGTTATTAATCTTGTGTCACATATATCAGCTAATTACATACTTGCTATTCCAGTTCTTTCCATCTTTACAGCCCAGCTGTCTCAGGACACTGCACCTATGGCAAGGAGATAAAAAGGTAAGCATTCAGGGCTGGTAAACAGAAATGGCAGCAGGAATTTATCACCGGAGGTTTTTTTTCTCTTGCAATACTCGCCTGTTGATAAAATCTATGGCTTGTGCTTTGAGCTGCTCGGCACTGTGCAAGTCAGCCAGGATGAGGGTGTCGGCCACATTCTCCACCGAGAGGCTGTTGCACAAGGCCTCTTCACACATGACCTTTAAACGCTCCAGAGCATACTGGGGTGGGGGTGCAAGGGCGGGGGAGGGACAAAAGAAGTTAGCCTGACCGTCGGAATGGGAAGTTTGAGGCTTTTGGGTTGGCTGCCACCTCCAAATGTCTCAGTGCCACCAGCTGAGGTGGCTTCGTCAGACATGTGAGCCAATATTTCCGTTGCTGGTAACTGCAGTTGCACAAACCACCAGTAAAGGCGCCGTGTCCAATTCAGCACGAGAAAGGAAGCAACCACCAAACCAGATGACAGATTTGTATTTGAATAGAGGCAAAAGGAAAAGAGAAAACTTGGAAGTCAGACTGAATTTCCCCCCAAAACAAATAGGACTTCATTTAAAAGAGTGAATATTGGTGTTTTTTTTCCCACCACTTTGTACATCTAATTTAAAGAAAACCATTGTCATTGTTGCTTGTTTTATGTCAAATTGATCAGTTTCCCAGGTATGGAACAACCATAAGGTAATATTAAATCAAACAGGAACACAGAAAAAAAAAAAACCCAATCGTTGGGATGAAGTCCCATTAAACTTAATCATAAGACCCTAAAACGCAAACTTTTGTTTTTGACGCCTTATTTGCAAGTTTGAATTTGCAGATTTCAGTTATTGAAAAGTGACAGCTAGGACTTATGAAAAAGTGTGATTATTAGAATCATGCTTTAGTCAGATTGCACACATTGGATTTATTCCAGTTTTTGTGAACACGTGACCAGCATCAGTTACTAATATTAACTGATATCTCACCGAGTATTCACGGGATATTTGACCATTTCTGTAAAATACTGATTCAACCATTGAATGAATTTTAAACTACAAATGATCTGGTGGCCATAATTCCATGAATAGGTTTTAGTGTTTTACTGCATTTCAGTACAGTTCTTTGGAGGACGAGGTTCTGTTGTTTGCATCAACAGAACCATCTGCAGCAGAGAAGTTGCACCTCCAACACTTGTTGAAACAGCTTTTCATTTTGTTTTGAACTTAAACAAAATTTCCCATTCTAGCTTTAAAAAGAAACACTTGATCTGTGGTGTTTCTAATTGCAGCCTAGTCCTGATTTTAAGCCAATAGCTGTCCGTCTATCCTGATGTGGTTGAAGGTTAAATGAAATCATGTTTAACCTCCTTTTATTAGGTACGATATTTGTTTTATTATTATTCCTCCCTGCTTTTCTTTTTTCTAAAAGGTAGTTAGGCTGCATTTTCCTATTTGTGGACTAAACTGATGGTCCAACTGTGTTTTCATGTTATCATGAAATAAATTATATTGTCATTTTTATACCAGTATCCTCTGAAAACTCAAAACTAACATTTTTACATATTTGAGCAGGACGAGTTCATAGGGAAGAATGACAATTTAGAAACCTTTTTCAAAATGGAGTGAGACCTGAAAAAACTCTGAACCATCAATCCAGTTTCACATTAGATGGAGCTAGCAGCTGCATAATTACAGTAAGCCTCATTGACTTGCACACGGCGCTCTCGCTCCCTCTGCACTCATGCTGCAGTCAGAAGCTCAAACAGTCAAACAGGTTAACTTCAATTCAGCAATTCCAACAACAGTCATGGGGTTGACAACAGTACGTGTGGGTAAACTTTGTCACACACTTTGTCTACATCAACACCTTCATTCTTCATTCATCAACACACAACACCAACAAATATGATCAACAGAACATCTGCGTTTTGCACCGCCTTCCCTATGCTTTAAGATACAACCTTCCACACATTAGCAATCGCCTCCATAATAAAGATTCAACCTACGTTACGTTAGCTACCTCCTCCGTTACGTTTGTTACCATCTCCGTTATGTTAGGTACCGCCACAGTTACGTTGGCTACCTCCTCTGTTACGTTAGCTACCTCCTCCGTACCGTTAGGTATCGCGTCCGTTACGTTAGGTATTAACTCCGTTAAGTTAGGTACAGCATCTGTTACATTAGATACAACCTGCTTTACGTTAGGTACCACCTGCTTTACGTTAGGTACCACCTTCCTTACGTTAGGTACCTCCTCTCTTATGTTAGGGGAAAAAACATTGTTCATCTCAACTTGGCCATCGGAATTAATTTTTAAAGAAAAAAATTCAAAGCTTTTTTTTTTAACTTTTTTTTTAATTGTATCTGTTGATTTCTACACTAAATTGGAAATCCAGCATTTTTTGCATCAAGAGGGCGAGGCCGCTTAGTCTTAAGGTTCATATAGTTTCTCTATGTGGACTACGGCTATAACCATAAAACAAAGAACTCAAGTATCTTTAAAGATTGATTTCCTATTGTCCTCTGTGCTGAAGGGCCGTTGTACTGATGATGACTGGAGCACCGTCTTGAATTTCAAACTAGAAAAACATCCATAAAAGGATTCAGCTCCTTTCGCTCGCACTGGTTTCACTACATCTCCATGTGAGTTCTTTTTTGCATCCCTCATCTTTTCATTTGCATAACTTTCCACCTGCATCTGTAACTCTTCCAAGGAAACCAGCGTATAAGTTGCCAGCAGCTCTATATGTCTGTGACACATCATGTGATCAGAACAGCATAATTAAGAGAAAGAAAAAAAAATGAAGGGCTAAGTGATTGGACTCATCAGACCAGCTAAATAAACCATGTTTTGTCTTTAATTAATGCTGTGATTGTCATAGAATTTTGGAGTGAACTGGTAAATATTTGTCAAAAGAAAATCATTCAAAACAAGAGTAAGTAGAAGTGAGAATTGAGAATTCAGTGGTGCGGCTGGACCAGTTTTACTTAATTAAAAATAAATATTCTGAAATATCTCTGAGATTATGGTCAGAATTTTTAGTCTGAACCTGAAGAAAGGAAACGAGCTGCACGAAGTTTGCTGACTAAGCTCTGCAGTATGTCAAGCAAGTGGACACTAAAGGTATTTCTGACCTCCACGCTTAATCAGGAAGACTGCAGGAAAGCCTCTCCAAAGTTTTTTTTAAATGGCAAAAACCCAAAGGAGCACAAACCTGAGAAACATTTAAACTCAGCAGCCGCAAGAGTTTTAACTTGATATTTTAAAAGTAGGGATTTCATGGTAGGAAAAACTGGAAAGTCTTCTTACTTTATCTGCAGCTGCCAGCAAATTATCTGCCATTTTCTCCAGATTTGGGGCTTTTCCTGTGTAGATGAACCCCATCATTTCCCTAAAGACATCAGGATCCACATCACTGATGTCAACACGATTCTGGAAAGAAAAAAAGGGAAAAAAAAAACAGAGTTTGGTCAATTAGGGGACAGAAACCAAAATAAAATCCATTAAAAAATTATATTAAGACTAATTCTTTTGAATCCAATCATCATGATTATGATATCAGACTAAATAGACTAAGGACAAACAAAAACAACTAACGATCATGTCCTTACCTTTTTACTTTCTTCCATTTCATGTTCAAACATTGCGTTAAAGACGGGTGATCTGGCTGTAGACGAAAGAACAGTCGACATTTTAGCAAAACGTCTTCAATTCAAATGATTAATGACTCCACGTAATAAAAGGTAATAACAACATAAGCTGATAAACATGTGGGAAACGTTTGACAATTTAAAGACTTCCTGCAACAAAAGGTTAAAATAAAAACCAAAGGATGGCATATAAAAGACAACTGTTTATAATCAAATGGTTTCATTTACTTAGTTGCTCTTAAAAGTGAGAAAAACTGGTGCAAGTGCTGCTGGGGAACCTCCATCAGCTGCAGTTTGGCAGCAACAGTTGTTCTAATTTAGCTTTAACCGTATATGATTAGAGGGTTGGGTGTGAACCGAAGCAGCAGTGAGGCAGACAGAGCTGGAAATGCAGATGAGTAGGCCGGCCCAGTAAATCGCAAATTTATTGTTATCGCAATATAAAAATGTAGATTCCCAAAAGACGGAGTAAACTTCTATAAAAGGTTTCCTTGAATGTGCTAAAACAATCTTATGGCAGCCTGAAGTATCAAATGAACCCCTTTATGCGTTTGGAGCCCTTTTATGTTAGATGTTCACCTCCTATGTAGACGAGGCTCATTTGGAGTATAATTTAAATTTTGCTGAATCTTTCTTTAAATCAAACTGTTGATAATGTAAATTGTGTTTTTGGCTGTTTTGCTATTTGTTTAGGTATCACAAGCTATATTGTCGTCGCAAGTTTCCATTCATGAAACTTGTTTATTTTCCCCTGTTCAATAAATAAAGACACAAAATAAAAGCTTGTCACTAGATAAAACAAAAGAAAACTGAAATATTGCAGTCATTTATGAATCCTCAGTTTCAGTGCACACATATCTTTAGTCCTCTCTTTCTGCTGTCGGTGCTCAATTCATCCACATTTCCCTGGTTTCTGGGTTTTATAGTCTTGCCACTCCTCTTAAATAAGCAGGACTTGGTAGTGTGTCAACTTTCTATTGCACTAAAGAATAAATGTTGTTCTCCATTTGTTAGTAGCTTCAAGTAAAAGCATGTGGTAATTGTAAAGCTATGCTGAATTATCGTAGAGCCGACATGCTGCACAGTCGGAGTAACTAACTGCTTTAGTCAGCGCTTTTATGACTAGCACTTCAGCAGCCACCGTGTCTAATCCAGAGGCAGCCTCTGTCTCCAGAACCCAACAGTCAACTGGGTCAAACAGGGCCAAAGAGTAAATATAGATGAGAAATGAAAGCCCAGGCAGACTGCTGCAAAGCAAAGCAAAGCCTCCTCCTTCTGACCCGCTCACAGCATCAACACGGCTGACCACCCTCTCCTGGACGGTCAAAACGTCTGCACTTCGGGATGTTTTACCTGCAAGGATGGATTTGTGGGCTTTGAACTCCTGTCCCCCGACATACAGGCTGCAGTCTGTGAAGCGTGAACACTCCCACAGGTTACCCAGGTCATCAGACAGCTGACACTCCGGCACCTTCAGCATGTTCATGTTCGACTGGCCCGAGATGTTCACAGAGTCCTGGACGACGCTTACCTGTTCAAAGAGGTGCAACGACAGGAACGTCAACGGTAAACAGACCAAAGGAGACTAAAGAAGGCTTATCCGATTTAGAGACCTAATTATGAATCCCCAAACCAAAACACATTCATACGGAAAGTCCTATTCAATCATTGCTACACATCAACATTTACACAGAACTGATTCTTTCAAGCAGCCCATTAAATACCATTTTAATCTCACGCTGATGGTACTTCTGGGACAGATGTTGAAATTTAAACTGTTGAAGTGGGAAATCCAAACTAATTCTCTCACTGACAGAGGTGTGTGCTTACCATCAACTAGGAGGGAACTCTGGGAACCCAAATTAACAACTGTTGCTTAGTTAACTACCTGACTAGGAAAGGCGTTTTGTCTGTAATTCCAAAGTCATGGCCGATCAAAGACGCCATTTCCCTAAAACTGCTCAACCTCTGTTCCGTCCAGGAAGACATTCAGCCAATTTCTTTTCCATTAAAAATCCACCGGCGCCTCATGTGACCTGTTCCTGGAAAATTTCATGTTCGGGGACACTCACTGCGCTTGACATTTTGAAGGAAACCACTTTAAAAGCCGGCATCGTCGGTGTGAAGTGGAGGAATAGTTTTGCTTACTACGAGTAAAAGGACATTCATTGACATTTTTAACAACATGCCAAACATTCGTGACTCAGCTGTTCACTCCGGAATGAAGACAGTATCAATTAGGAAAGTGACATTTTGGATAGTCAGTACTTCAGTTGTGTGATGATGAGGCTTTCACCATTAATGCAAAACAGCTTCATGGCAAAAAGTTACTGATAAAACAAAGCATTTAAATCCTTTTGTTCTTCATTTCTGACATTTATGCTTTTTATAATGGGACTTTCAAAACACAAAACTCTTCTAAAAGTGACTTACTTCGCAGAAGAGTGTAAGCTTGTCATCTGGTAGAAGTCCGTTAGCTTCATCAAGTAGGAAATCTCTTCGTATAAACTTTTTGAATCCCCAGTCTTTTCCTTGAACAAATCTATACGCTCTTTGGCTTTCTGTGATCAACACGGAAGGAATACGACAGCCGCAATGTTTCGATTACATTTTATCCTCCAGGTTTCAAGTCATTCTAGTGAGAACGCTACTCACCCATGGCCTTCGTTTCCTCTCTTTTAGCATTCAACAAAGAAAATTTGAACTTTGCTCTAACTTCACTTTTTGGACAACTAACAAGCAGTAAGTACAGCGACAGATAATCTTTGCTTTCATCGTCGAGTCCCTTTGGATTAACTCGCAGACACCTGGCAGAAAAACGAGAGACATTACAGGTCAGTCGCCAAAACCAAACTTTGATGAAAACAACCCAACTTCCAAAGCATGGAAAGTTCTAGAAGCAGAACATAAATCTTGATGACTGACCATTTCATTTTGTCGTTAGGGCCAGAGGAGAAAGTCGAGCTCTTCAGGACTTCTCCCATTTCTTCTCTACAAAAACTAAAATTATTTATGGTCCACATGTAGGAAAACTTCACGACCTTGACCTTTGAACAAAAAAGAGGACACCAAATCAAACCAAACCTACTGGAACTTTATATAAACATTCAATAAAACAACAGAAACTCTGCTTGTATCCAAGAAACGTTTCATTTTAGCATCCAGTGCTTAAATGGCCACTCCTTTGAAAACTGAATTTTGAACATGTTCTTGTGGTATTTGATGATGGAGGACATATGTAAAGAAATTTAGGCTTAAAATTGCATTTCTGAGTATTTCTTTATTCAAATCGTTGTGAATCAGGAGCAGACAAAAACAAAGCAGTTTACAAAAAAAGCTTATTTGTTATGTAGAAAATAAACTGGGTGGGCCACAAGCTTCCTGCTCCGAGCTCTTTGCAACACAGAGAGGAACGGGGGGCGGGGTTGCTTCGTGCCAAAGCTCCAGCCCACAACTCAAAGGTGAATTTGAGTTGTGGGCAACCAGAGTGTTTTCTAATTAACTACATTTTGGCTAAAAACGGCATAAGCAGAATGAAAAGAGCACTGGGATGACCAGACAGGCTTAAAATCCCGCTCCATTCATCTATTTTCAAAGCGTCCCCAGTGCTCTTTTAACTATACTTACGCTGTTTTTAGGCAAAATTTAAAAAAACTTGTGTCGTTTTCTAGGACATAGTTTCTGCAGAGTGGGTGGAGCTTATTAGAAATTCACCTCTGAGTTGTGGCGTGGAGTAAACATGCTTCATTTCCCATAATCTCTTTGTTTACACCCTCACCTGCTAGCTTACAGCCCATCACAACCCCAACATAACATTACTGGAGCTACAGAAATGGCCAACAGTATCAGAGCCATCCAGCCGTACAGTTTAGATCCAGATTCCAGCTCAGACGAGGAAATCAAAGATGAATCTATTTGTCTGACAGTGGATGCATCAGAATGGAGCGGAGCATATGCTAGCCCCTATGTGCTACAACTGGCGGGCCACAGCAGTATTTTTTTTCTGCTCCTGATTCACAATGCTTTGAATGAAGAACTACTCAGAAATGCAATCTGTTTTGTTATGTCCTCCATCATCCGAAAAAATCCACAAGAACAAGTTAAAAACACCAAAGACCCCATTTTCATTAAAGTGGGTCTTTAATGTAGGAACGGTTTAAAGTAAACTGCAATATAGTAATATTAAGTCAAGTTCTTAGAAGTACTGTTGCAATAAATAACCTGAGTAACCCATTTGCACAGAAATATAGCTCTTAAGTTCATGATTTAAAATTGGTTAATTAAAAAAAACAACTTTGCGAGCCTGAGTGGCAGCAATGACTGTTCCAGGTCTGACTGACGCATTTCCTCCTAGTTTTAGAAACACATACTGGAACGTACTGGAGCAGAAAATTAAGGTGTACAAACTTGTTTATTAATAATCAATCAAATATGTTTTTGTTCATTACAAGTAACTGAATTTAACTTTCTTTTTCAATTTCTGCAGCTGCAATAAGTGTTTTAATCATTTTCCACACAGTGATTCTGATTTTGGCTTCCTGTGACACGTACTTTGTTAGATCGCACACTTTTTTTTTTTTTTTTTTTAAAGAACAGGATAGAAAGCAGATTTTATACATTTACACACATGTATTTTCATACAATGATGTACATCATCCATGTGAAGTCCGTACCTGTGTGTAGCACCAGCTCTCTGCCACAGGTCCACTTGACATCTCCCCTGGAGGAGGGGGGGTGGGAACCCGCGACATGATACGCTTAGGGGGCACCCCTCACTCTACTTCAGCAAGTACTACAAGTCAAATCAAAAAGTCTTTTAGTACAAATGTGAGTATTTTTCAATGCATTAACAGAAATCTTTGGTCAGTACTTTGAAGTTTTAAACACCAGAAATCCAAAATGTGTATATAAAAGGACACTACAACGCTCAATGTGCACAATAGATTAATTCAAAACAATGCTCAGTGGTAATTAGCTTGCAATAGGTTATAGAAATCTGACCTGCCCTAGAATGTTGACCACAAAAAACTAAGACGGAACCAGAGAGTAAACCTGTAACCACTGCAGCTCCAGTCCTACCAAAGTAATGGAACCTTGTACAGATCCTCTAACATGACAACTTTCTCTAGCCAGGGACAGATTCTGCAGGATGTAACCTCACTGATAAACAACTCTTCCTGTGACACCACCCCAATACAAACTAACCAACAAATCCAAACTTGTTAACCAACTTTGAAACTCAAAAAGGTTTCCAATCTGTGATATTACTACATTAGTTCACAACCTAATCAGGTTAACCTAATGATAGTATCCGGAATTCCACCGACATTCATCATATCTAGTTTGATTAAAATATAAAGAGTGAAAACAAGAAAAATGCTACGTTTCTATATTTGAGATGTTGGTGTGACTCACTGACAGTAAATCTGTACGGCACGAGGGATCATTGTTGAAAAATGTAAAGGTAAAATGTGTTAAAGATGAAATTACTTTATGAGAAAGCTGCTTTCTACAGCAGAACGCTCAACAAAGCAGAAAAATATTACCGTAACACTATTTGAGGAAACATCAATCTGTGCTTCCATTTACCTTCTTCAGTTCAAAGCACAGGATTGAAGTTCTCAGACTCCCTCCTAGGTTCTAATGCTTCAAAATTAACACATTTTTTATTTGTTTATCGTTTGCAAATGTGCCAAGATTAAAAGTTATATTTTATTGTTTCATTATATTTATTTGGTATATTTTCTATGAAGATTCTGTGATATTAGTCTGTGAATTTGCCTATAAATGGGTTTCAGCCTGTTGGCAAAGATGTATAGATAAATAGTATCAGTCTTAGTATTTGTATTACATAATTAAAAACCAAAACAAAGGAAACATAATGAGTAAGCAAATGAAAATGAAGATAAAATCCAAAAGGAATGAAAGAAATAAGAAGTGTTCTGGGCAGCAGTGACCCAAAGGTTCACAGAATGAACAATTTGTGGGTTCTAATACCCCGCCTTATTTTAAAATGTGTTTTTGACCAAGTTAACCTTATCGAGTCAAACACCTATCCACTGGATCCGTGACCTACATTTACATTGCCATTTCAGAATCAGGAGTTGATTCAGTTTGATGAATTTCATCCGACCTTAATTATTTCCATCTGTATTCCCGAAATTTTTATTTCATGATAAAAAAAAATAATAATAATAAGAAAGAAATGAAATCGTATCAGATTTTGTAAATGAATAGTAAATACACCAACTATTTTTTTGTTTTGTTTTTTCTTTAGCAGGATTTTAATGGAGTGTTTTCTCATGTACATCATCAACCCAATAGATAACATTTTAAAATTAACCTTTTTTTTTTTTTTTTTTTAACAGGCGTTTGTGACCAAACATCTCTAAAAAGAGTTTGAACTGCATGTCACTTGGACATGTTGCTTTAAAAGTGATTAGGTTGCCAAAACATTGACTAAAAACAAATAAAGGCAAGTTGGATGTACATATGAACTTGCAGTGACTTGCAACTTCAAAACTGCTGTGAGCATTGTGTGGCAGGAAGCATCCCCAGCATAAACGCAACAGCCGAGTCACACGGATGATAGAAAAACCTCCTCATCACCTCTTGGATTTTTGAAATGAATAAAGGTGGAGCTTGTCTATGTAATCACAGAGTCCTTCATGGCCCCATTCTCACGCTACTCTCTACAAGAAAACACAGGACAAGCTGTAATTAGGAACAGGCCTAGTTGGAGAAGACAAATCACTCAATGCTTTCAATGAACGGTCATATTTCAACTGTTTAAGCATCAAATAAGCCCTCAGTTAGCATTACATAGCATGTGGTTGACTCCAAAAAAATACACTGAAATGAAAAACGAAGAATTCGCTTTTTTCTTATTTTATTTTTTAGGCAATAACAAGTCGTTCAGGAAATATCTGAGCCAATAAAATCAATCAAAGGATGAAAGTCAGAATTAACCTGCAACTTTGGCTAGCACACATTAGCAAGAATTGTGCAACATCGATCGACGCCAGCACAACTCGGGATGCTACACGGACAAGCAAGAACCACAGTGACTGGCTTTTGCATATTCCACATCAGGACTGAACTAAAGTGAAAGACTAGCATCTCTAAAAAGGGCTCCGAACCCACGTAACCTCAAATTTTAATACTAATTCAAACGGGTGTGTCTAAAACCGCTGCCCTAGAGTTAAAATAAACAATGCAGGCGAAAAACGTCGCCTTAAAAATCTCAATGTTTGTTTCAGCTAATCGACATTTTCAGAGTTAGCATTAAATTCATCAGACCGGATTTCTGTCTGAACATTTTATGCCCAATCAACACAAACAAACCCAGATTGTATTGTTTTGGTTTCTACGAGCAAAGCTAATGTTGATTTCACTTTAGCGTTTCGACCGCAAACAACGAGCAGTGCTGGATTAGCTTCACAAACAACAATGAATCTGCCTTCGTGCCACCGGACAACCTTACGTTTTTGACGTTACTGCCCCATAAGGATATCAATTAGCCGACCATGCTTCAGAAACAATCGGTAGCAAAATATGTCTCTGTCGTAGTAGCCGGTGTAAAACAAAAGGGCCTTCGCGGATTCGGTGACAGGATGCTAGCTAAGCGAGCTAACGTAAACCCTCACGTCTACTGCAGGGGGAAAAACAACAGCAGCTAACTAGCGGCTAGCCGCGGCTAATACCTCCACTCACTGCTTACAAAGTTTAAAAAAGACACGGTCACGTCGTACCTTTTAATTTTAAACTCCCATAGACATCGAAAGTCACATATAGCTGTGTGTTACACTCGCCCCTTTCTCCGTCCGACACTTTGAACTCTTTCATTCAAGCTCTCACAAGGTTTCTTTGTCTAATTTGTCTGAGCTAGCTTACAGTTGTCTAGCTGGCCTTGTAGCTTTACGGTTTCGAAAATATAGGCACTGCGCATGCGCAGTTTCAGGGGACAAGTCATTTCAACGACTGCAATGAGGTCTACTACTCTACAAGAAGTTTAATAATTTTTTTATTAACATTTAAATGCAAAAAATTTTACTTTTGGATCAAAATGGATAAAAATATGCAAGTGAGCTTGGAAATGAACAAAAATAATTAAACACAATTCTTTTTTTAGTATGATTATTGTTTTTTTTTGTATGGAACAAAAACAAAAAAGTATTAAAGTTTTTATTTTTTAATTTTTTAATGCAAATAACTGCATTAGAAGTTGTACTTTTAAATGTATCATTATTTTGACACTTTCCTTAAATGGAAATATTAAAATCACCCTCAGAGGTTTCCATACAAGTGATTGCTTTTGAAAGTCAGTGATTTTTCTTCAAAACACTGCTTCTCTTGTCATTGGAGGTGTAATGATGCATTTTAAACAGATATAAACTAAAGTGATGGTAAACAAATAACCATAATAGGACCTTTATGTCTCTTTTCTACTTATTTAATCATCTTATCCTCACCAAATCTCAGTATTCCATTTCATGTGGTATTAAATGCTGTCATGTTTCTAAAAAAAATATAATTTACTCTCTCTTTTTTTTAAGCCATGCACCTTTATAGTTTTTAAAAGCATCCAAATGAACTAAAATGCCTCGTGACATGCTAGTGTTTCAGAATTACAGGAAAACAAAAGGATTCTAGAAATGAAGATGCAAATAATGTCAGATCAGCTGCCTTTTGTCAGTAATCAATACATCAGGTTGTACTTTTGTTGAGGTCTTGCAGACAGATCGATGTTGGAACACGTGCATTACTAATAGCTTAACAACAGAACAGACAATTCCTGTAAACTTCTGCTCTTAAGAGGCAGCAATAGAAAACTACCATCTTCCATCACCTTTAAGATGTGGGGGGAGCTGTCTGAGCTTCACATCTTTGGTCTAAGAGTTATGCTGAATTCATAAAAAGCACACAACACCTCACACACATACACAGCCTGCCAGTCCATCACGTAGTCAAACCGGAATATTCCTCATGAATAGACCTCAGCTGACTCTCAAAGCAGAACATTCCTGATGCAAGGCATTGGTTATCTCAGCATGCATAATCATTTTAATTATTACCATAAATATTTAACTCAAATTATGCATGATCATACACTTTAAATGATAAATGACACGATTTAAAACATGTTTCAGGTTTGAGTTGAACTCAAAATAACAGAATTTAAAGCTAAATTTACGACTTTACAGGTAAAAGCCCCTAAAATTTCCACAAAATAGGGAATTAATGTGAAGACATTTAATCAATCTGTCACTTTATTGTAATGTCAAATAGAGAGTGATGTAACCTGAACAGACAGAAAATTTGAATGTGAAGATGAGTGAGACCTCAATATGCCGTTTTTTTCACTCTATCTGCTAAAATCTGTGTCAAACATAATGAAAGTCACTCCTTAGAACAACCACACTTGCATTCTTTGATGAGCATCCTTTCTTACACAGAAGAACACAGATAAAAGATCATTTACACTCCTTTTCACTTCAAAAACCAATATTTTATTCTGTGCTTTAGATATGGAACATATGGTCAAACTAACATTCAAAAAATGCCACATTTTGCTGAGCACATCAAACATCTTTGCTATCACAGAGAGGAGACATTGACCTGTCTTGAAGTAGAAGCACTGGCTGATAGGATCACATTTGAAGAGATACAGAAACGCTTATCACACATTTAAATCAGCTTAATTTAAGGGCAAAGAAACAGCATTTCCTTAATGCATTGCCACAATGAAACAGTATTTTTTTTTTTTCCTGCTTTGGAAAGGTTTAAGAATAAGATGTTGATGATGATCTTATTTAGCTGCATTGCAACCCCAGCTCTGCTGGAGAGGAGCTGAAGAGCTGCAGAAATCTAACCAGGGCTGGAAAAGGAGCAGAAAAAACAATCAGGAAGCTCTTTATTTGAGCTTTTTAATGAGCCTTCCTGAATAATTTTTGATTATTTGCTATCTATTGTTAACATACACCACTGATTAGTTTTGGTACATTGATTCTTCTTTGACAATTTGTCTTCAATCCATTGATTATTTTTGGACTCTTACATAACAGATTGTTCCAAACATTCTATGAGGATGAATGATGGAAATAAGAACAAATATTGTTAAAGATGGTTCATGTCTGTTTGGCTTCAGAATGATTAGCTCTGAATACCCCTTTCATCTCTTTGTGCTATTTGATGTATTCATCAGGTATGAATAGCCCACCGTGAATATCTCAATGAGCAATGAGTGTGACAGTCTTCTACCTCCAATGTACAATACTCTAATTAAGGGAATCTCAAACCACTGCTGATATTATTCATGACAAGCATTCAAGGCCTTAAGTGATGGAGACTGATCCAGACAGAACTTATGAGCATGAAAAAAAAGGCGACGGTGACGAGAAGCACCCCGTTGACCTCATCAGAACATGTCAAGAGAAAAATTGATTTAGACATTAGTCACACTTCTTTCCCACTGTATTAGGAGTAGAATGATATTGCTGAACAATGGGGTTGGCAGAAAGAGAAAAAAAATCTACTTTCATATAATTTGATAAGATCTAAGTAATAACATATATGCTAACACCCAAGTTTTCTCTTTGTGGATATGAAAAATAGTTATAACCTAACCCAAATTGTAAGAAGTTCTTAAAAAAGTTCCATTGTGTTAGCCCAAGTAGATATTATCTTAAACAAAATCAGCACAAAAAAATAGACAGACTTGTGTTTTAATTTAGATATTTAGAAGCATACTTTAATAGTCAAAATGATCCACCAAAGCCAGTGTCAGCAATCTTAAGTCTTGGTCCCTCCTGTCCTTACAGGTGGATACGAGCAGGTGAAAAATGATCAAAGCTGTACGCAGGTGTCGTAGAAGTTTACCCATAGAACCCATAGAGAGACAATGTTCTAGCACATTTTGTTCCTACAGGGATGCTGCAGGCGGCAGGTCGTAGTGAACACTAAAGGGGGAGGTAGGCGAGACGCAGGCGTCTCAAACGGAATTTAAATTTGTTCGACCCCCTCAAATACTCTGCAAGGAGCACGTTACACGTGGTTAGTAAGGAGCCAATACTCGCACCTAACTAAGACTAGACATCATCAACCGTACATCGTAACGGTTACACAATGCTTTACTTACTACATGCTCAAGAATGGTATGTTTCATTTTCATGACATCTTTTGAGGTACAAGCCTTAAGGGAACTGCTAGATTCACCTGCAACTCCTTTAAGATGTATGTTCCTCTCTACGAGCTGTTCCTCTGGACAACCTGAAATCCTGCAGCATCAACCGGTATGGGTATTGTTATTATTACACACTGTATTTATCCCACGAAGGGAAATTCGTCTCCGCTGAGCTGCAGCCGAACCGCGCTCGGGAGGCAGGCCCAAGGATCCCCACTGGGTGATATTAATTGCTTGCCATTGATACGAGGCTCAAGCCTCATTCCCCTCCGGGAATCAAAGCCTGGTTTGCATGGTAGCTTCCCACCTTACCAACTGAGCTACCCAGCCGCTTAACATCGGGTACATCGTTTGACAAAGGGTTTGCTAAAAGTTGTGCGTTTGAAAAAATATGTATTAGTTAAGATGTGATCTACTTCTAAAGTGTTTTGAGATTTTCAAATAATTTGTTAAATAAAATGTAATTAAACCTTTAACACCCAACCCATTTATTGTGAAAGAGACACGTAAATCTTTCACACAGCTGTTGATTTCCATCTCCCTGTGCGCCTTGTCTTAGAGACTTTAAACACCAGTGTTAGCTTTCAAATAATGTGCAAACCTCTAAACTAAACATCTAAATCAAATTAAATGTTCAAATCAAGAAGTCCAGCAACAGACAGGCAACCTGTCCGGGGTGTAGATCACTTTCGCCCAACAGTATCTTGGTTGACACCAGCAGCCCCATGACCCCAAAAGGGTCTAAGCGAGCGCTGCAGATGGATGTACATTTTCTAAAGTTTGACAAATTAAAGTTAATATATGTTGAAAGTGGATTTATATTGCTTTTTTCTTTTGTTTATGTTAAAAAATACAACTTAAGGTGTACTTACACAGTTTTTATAGATACTAACCTATATTTTGTCACCGCACGAGTGTGTGTGTGTGTGTGGGGGGGGGGGGGGCGCGAAACGTTGTCTTTTTCCTAGGGGGGGCCTTGCAAAAAATAATTAAGAAGCACTGCTTTAAGGTGTGAAAGCGGGTTAAGACATCGTTGCACGTTTGCTGTGTGGAGATCAGCGTGAGAGCGAGTCGTCCCTCCAGTGTGGTTTTGCATTGTTGTGTGGGAACAGGGCTGTCTGAGGGACAAAACTCAGCTGGTAGGAGGTATATAATCAAAATGTGATTTGAGTACTCGCATTGGCAAAGCAGCACAACCTCATGTGATTACAGACCCTGTGTTTTGAACTAGTTTCTGATAATATTCTGGATGCCCTTTTCTTCTTTCTTCTTCCTCTTTTTGCTCTCGGATGATGATTTAAATGCAGAAACTTTGAGGATTCTCAACGTAGACCTCTGCCTGCTTCCTTAAGCACTGACATTCTCTTATCATCCTTAAAGTCTTCTTATGATGATTACTGCAGGGTGAAAGAAAAATATCTTGCTTTGAGAAATGTTGTTTTTATACGTTACAGCAATTTTCTCAAACATTTTTTGTTATACCACTTGTTTGTGCATATTTGCACCTTAAATCCTTTAATGGACATTTTGCCTTTTATCTGAGTTTTTTGCTGTTTGCCATGAAAAAAGCCAGAATAAATTGCTGCACTTCTTTTTAACTACCAAAATGTTTCTGTTTTGGAGTTGCAGTCTAAGCACATATTTGACAAATAACACTTATTGAGTATCCATGTGCTGGCAGGTGGTGCATCTAATTAACAGGTTGGAAATTTTTGTTATTTAGCATTTTTAATCACCACTTTAATTGAATTACTTTTAGCAGCAGCTAGTGTGGTTGTGTCAGTTGGTATCTAGAAGATGGCTTAATGTGGGATTGCATTTAAAAGTGCATTAAAAAAAGTAGTTTCTTGAATGTTTTAGTGCCAGAGTGTGTAAGTGAAATCTGCAGACAATCTAGCTTGGAGGGACAGCAGGAGATGTAACACAATAAAAAAATTACACTTGTCCCTCTTAGTTCTTCTTAATTAAGTGCTTTCTAGGTTTTCTCTTTCAATAATACTTGAGCCTCTTTCAGAATTTTTGACAGACTTGATTATGTAGCAGGAAGCAGATGCTCTGCTGCGGAGCTGCCCATTGACAATTATTGCTATTCTTCATAGCTCATTTCCCATGGAGGAGTGAGAGAAATTGCATACTGGCTCTTCGTTATTAATAGAGTCTATTCATATGGAAATGAGAGACTAATTTCATCAAAATGAGCAATTTTTTATTCTGGTTTGATTATCATGTGAACTGTGTCACTCTTGAAATGTGTTCCAGTTATTAGTTTTGATTATGACACATTTCAGCAACATTCTGCCATGTTTGACTTGATTAAGAGAAATCAAATAAAAAAAACAAACTAAATGTGATCACTTGACAAGCTCATGGACAGAACTGTTTGTTTGGGTGTGATTGTCTGTTTAGCCATATTGCTTCAACAGAGGAATGCAATTTCAATTGTGTTATTATGAACTCACATGTTCCAGTGGTTTCTGCCGCACTTTAAAGACAACCACAATTCAGTCCTTTCATGATTTATGCTATGGATGTTTTATTTTTTTTTTATCTTTTTAAAAATATTTTCCCATAAACCCAAAAAAATGGAAACTATCCAAAAACAATTGGCATCGTAGTTTTCTGATTTTCTAAGAAAAGTTTTAGTCCCAACTCTCCTTAAAGGTGGATAAGAGCTGTCTGTGGTCAATAAACCTGTATGAGGCATGCAGGTGACCCACACGAAATATCAAGGTTGTTGACCACTTGGAGAGCCTGTAGACTGAAAATGTTCATGCATTTTTCTAAAGGAATGCTGTAAGTTACAGGTCATTTCAAACATTTGGGTTTATACAACACGCAAGGGTAAGTAAGACGAAGAAGAAATGTATTTATATAGCATACGTTGACGAAGGCATGATTAAAAGGCATGAAAAACAATGTGTTGTCATGTATTCATGATCCTTTTGATTTTATGTTTCACTTTCTCAATTACCGATACAAACCCCATCAAGACGACTGTTGTTGTGAATTTGGGCTATACAAATAAAATTGAATTGAATTGAATTAAATTAATGAAAATGATTTTCTGTTCAGGGGCGATAATTAGAGTTTCCTTTTTCTTCTTATTTGAAGGCAGTTATTGGAAACCCAATGTTAAATCAAAGAGACAGTTCAAAAGTTGTACAATCGTACGACTGCATCACCCGTACGTCACGAGGACGTGCAACTTCCATTTATCAATACTTCTTAATACACTTGCTACACACATAACAATGGTACGTTCCACTTTCATGACATCCCTGGAGGAGGGCGTACAAGCAAAAGATACCTGAGGTGTCCCCTCTTCGTTATTAATAGAGTCTTCTCGCCTCCACGGCCCCGGTCAACCCAAAAAAACCCCAGCTAAATGGCTCAACCCTCCTGCGCTTGTGACTAAACCTTGGAAGTGCTAATGATTGAACAGATGCAGATTCACAGTGTGTCATACAGTATATTGTCTTCTGGACTCCCTCTCAGACACACATACAGTTCCTCTCCACTTTCATTCAAAGACGAGGCATAAATCACAGAAAACTGACAGATCGTAGATGGTTGCACTTCTAAATTATCTTTGGGACCAGATTTGGAAAACAGGCACAAAAACAATGAAAATGACAATATATAGACTGTCTGCAAATGGATCATTTATTCTATGAATGATAATTTTATAAATTATTAATGATAATCTCATTTATTCATTTACTTTTGTTGCAGTTGTTGTTTTCAGTTGTTTTTGTTCCTTAACGGTTGTTTTTTTGGTGTGTACCTTTTTACTTATTTATTTATATATATATATAAATAAGTGGATCACATGTCACTTTTACAGCTGTATTTATTTAATTTGAATGTCACTTTTGATGTCATTTCTGAATGTCCTTCTTGCTGCCGCAGATAAGTGAATTTCCCCATCGTGGGATAAAAAAGTTATCTAATCTAATCTAATCTAATCTAATCTAATCTAATCTAATCTAATCTAATATAATCTAATCTAATTTATTCTAATCTAATCCAATTTATAGACTTGGTCAGAGAAATAAGAAACACTTTGCTTATATGAATTGTAATAACTTGCCAGAACTTCTTTGCCTCAGGAGTGCTAACATTAATCGCTCACTACAAGTTACTGCAAACTCCTTAGTTGTAACATCAAATTTCCTGTGTGTCATTGTCAACATAGAAAGTGTGTTATCAGTTTAACCCAACAATTTTCTCTTTTAAAGGCAAGGGAGCCCAGTGTTTAGGCATGTTAGCAGATCTATGTTAATCCTTGTTCTATCCTAGGCACTTTGACGTTGGGAGTGGGGTCATCTAGACCCACTAGACAGAGCTCTGAACCTTTTTTCTTCATTGATTTGTGATCTTCACTGGTGTCCATGGATTACATGAAATCATCTCCACCTTTATCCACCTTTGTCATGGTAGGGAGAACACCTCAATGGAAAGGGGGGGGGGGGGGGTCATAGGATAGCACAAGGGTTACGACATGCCAGGTTTTTTTCTTTTCTTTTTTCCAAAAAAAAAAAAATACACAAACCATTTTCTTCAAACTTTAACAAAGCCTAGTTTTTGATAAAACATAGAGCTGGACTCTACATTTTTCAACAACAAACACTGTGGAATGTTTGAGTAAATCAAAAGGAAAGACAGAGGAATATTATTCTACTCATCTGTAGCTTTCAGTGGTAAATGTAAAAGTAGTTGTTGATTTGTTCAAAGGCCGTGACGGTTTTGTTCTCTGTTCATGATAAACTGTAAACCCTCTTGTTTTCAGTCATTTGTCAGATGAACGTTGACTCTTGTTACTCATGCCCTGAATGTTGTGGTTCCACTTTGTACTTTGCGAAAGTTATCATTGAAATTCTGAATTGTCTGGGTTATAGAACTGAATGTGGCATTTGCCCCTTTGGCAAATTTGACCACAACCTCCCAAACAGCTGGAACGGCCTCTACATTTTGATTTTTAAATTGACATTTATTGTTCACTTTGGTGAATGTTTTTTGTTAGCTTTCATACATTTGCTTTTAATTTAATTGATAAACTAAAAAAATAAAAAATATAAAATCTCCCTCTTAATGTCACTTAACTTTGTATTTTTTCAGCTTGTTTAGCTGCAAACTACAGTAGCAGATACAAAAATCTGAGCTGAAAACGAGAAGTTTCTTTTACAGCATGGATCCATAGTATAACTAAAAGTAATGTTACATTTGAGCAAGCAACTCTGAAGAATCCCCCGTCTGCCATGACAGAAGGGAGTAGGACCGGGTGGAAGAGTCAAGGGGGAAATAAGACATCATGATGTGATGACGTGACGTCTCATTTCTCAAGCATGGTGCTGATGATAACCTGTCGCTCTTCTGGTCTGCTACACCTGCTCACTAACAGGCTGCTAGAATGGCTTCTTCCTGACAGGCTCCTGTCTTCTTTGCCCTTTCATCTCCTCGTTCCACAAAAGAGAGTTTAGACGTCTTTTATCTAAGCCTGAGAGGGAATTGTCTCTCGTCTGCCAACTGAGGAATCCAACCAATTAAATCTGCCATGCGGTACTATGCTTATGAACCATGAATCAAAGGGAGGACTCTAAATGTTTCTCATTAATTCAGCTTGTAAAATTGGCAAGTGTTTTTCTAGTCAATGAAAAAAAAAGGTTCAACAAAACCTGTTGTTGCATGCCAACATGGGCATTATTTTCAAAGTTGAATTCTGTATCAGAGGCAGTCATGTTTGCCAATTACCTAAAGCTTGCATTAAGGTTCTGCATCATGTGTTCTTAGAGTTGCCATAGGCGCATGTCCTTTGTACATGTTAACGTTTATACTATATGCAATTTAATGCACTGAGCACCAAGTATTGAGTTAGAAATAGCAGATTTTACTAGTCCGTCAGACATACATAATCCAAAAATACACACTACTCACAACAAGTTAGGGATATTATTATTTAAATGAGCACTTTTCTTATTTGGTCTGAATTTTTTAAGAAAAAAAATTTGTAAACGTTCCCTTTGATATCACTAATTATGAATGGGAAGCAACATATTTTTCATTAGTTTGATGTTTAGAACCCCAAAAATGAAGACACATATTCGGATTGTCCCAAATAACAAACATGGACCGTGTCAATAACGGGTATTTCCACCATTTGCTGCAATAACAGCTTGACAGAGACGTCTCATGCTCCTCATTAGCTTCATGATGTTGTTCTGATTTTCATTCTTCCTTAAGCTCTACATGCAGTTCTGCCAGATCACTTGGGGGTCCGATCATCCAGTCTCTGTTTCAGCTGGTCCCAGTCGTGCTCTATAGGGTTCAGGTCAGGGGTCATTGGTGGCCAAACCATATGAGGAACTCCCATTTCCTGAAGTCCAGCTGTGACAATTCTGGCACATGAGGTGGTGCATAATCATCCATGAACTAAAGTTGAGGGTGTTCTGGTGGAATTGGAGGATGATGATGGTTCTATGAAGTCTCTGAAGTAAGAACCTGCAATGACTGGACCATCAACAATGACCTGGTGATGCCTGCCCAGACTGTTGCCCTCCACCACCAAAGCAAACCATGCTGACCTCGCGTATCGCTCACCTCGCCTTCTACATTAACGCTGATGACCATCATTTCTGTGTGAGGTGACCCGACACCAATCCCTGAACAGGACAGTAGACCATTGCTGGATTGTCCAGGTCACATGGTCTTGTACTGCAAACGTTCACGGCGGTGTCGTGGTTTCAGTGGAGTCACCTACAGCGCTTTGAAGTCAAAGTGGTCGAGTTGGTTGTGAAGGGTTTCTCTGGAAACAATGGTACCCCTCACATCTGGTTCTAGGGTTTCCAGACAAACTCTAGTACCCCTCACATCTGGTAAACGGGCCTGCAGCTGTGTGGCGTTTGCTAAACCATGTCTGAGGTCAGAGGTCGTTAGGTTCTGGTCATGGTTGTAGTCTGTCTCTGGCAGGGCTCCTCTCCTGGATTGGTCACAAACTCTGACAGTTCTGAGTCCTGATGCGAGCCTGCTGATGACACTTTGAGACTCACCAAGTTCACCTGAAACACCTGAGTGTCTACCACCAACCTGAAGGCGCTGTGGTCAGGCGGTGCTGCTTGTCTGTACAGCTACGTCGTGTGTTCAGGGCTGTTTGAAGGATTAACTTGAAATGACTCACTGGCTAAATCACCTTTTTAGACCCACAGAATATTAGCATTGATTCCTCTTTGAAAAGGCTTTTCTTTCAGAATCTTTTGGTTTTGGACACTTTAGGTAAGACATGCTGTAAACAGTGAGACGGTTATGTGGAAAACACTACATGAGGTTTGTGTGTGTCACCACAATATAATCACCTACCTGTCTCAAAATCCATGAAGTGAAACAAACGCACAATATGACGTCCTCTGAGTATTTTCTCTTTTTTTTTACGGAATCCCTAACTAATTGTGAGTGGGGCATGTAAACTCTTAACCTCTTTATTTCTTTATCCTTAGTGCATTTATTCAAACTTTCGTGGTTTATGTATTTTTTATGTCATTTGGATCCTGAGTCTTTGTGAGTCTGAGTTTCCTGGATTAACCAGACTAAATCAGTCATGGATTTTTCTTAATCAAAGCAGACAAAACAATGGCCTCTATGGTCTTCTCACAATTTTCAAAATACTTCATTAAAAATATAAAAGAAAATAATTTAGGAAATGTAAACACTAACACAAAATGATGAGGAAATGCAGCAAAAATTCCAACACATTTTAAGAGAGGGTTGCCATAGACACGTAGAATACTTGTTTTGGTTTCTTAATTGTTTTGTTCTCTGTACATTTCTCACTTGTTGATTTGCTGTTTTATAATTGTTGATCTTAACCACTTTCAGTAAAGTCAAAAGTAATTTTTCCACACAGACAGACAAAAAGTGTTCAATGAAACTGAAAAATAAGGGAAGTAGAATTTCCAATCATATGTTTGGTTTCCCCAAAATGTCTGAATCCTCCTCTGATTGGAGTCGGTATAGGAAACCACTCTATGTAGAGAATCTTTTCCTTTTTTGATATTTTCTTTCGCTCTCTTCTATTTTCTCCCTCAAACATTTTGGTTTAGCAACAGAACATCTTGTCTGAATTTATTACTCAGACTGAAATGGATTATTATGTAAATATCAAGCCAGAAGAGGTCCCATTTCTGGGACTTTGCATTTCTTTTTACTCATCTAATTCCTCTTCAAACTGGTACTTAAAATGTTCTGAACTCTCACTGCACCACTTTTTCTCTCTTTTGTATTCTCTCCTAGCTTGTATATTGCACTTGCAAATCACATAGCTGTGTTCTGAAGAGATACAGCATGGCATCACTGAGAGACTGTCGGTGAGCAATTGCTGATCCCGGGGAGTGATAAAGAGAGCCAGGCTGTCTAAAACCTAAAAAAAAAAAAAAGAGAGAGAGACTGGAGAGAGTCATGGAGCGTACAGACCAGCAAGGTCACCAGCTGCCGGAGAAGGACCAGACCGTCTCCAGAATGTCCAGCTTTTCCTCTATTTACTGACACTAATGACATTGAAAGTCTGCAGTGTTAGCTGGACCAGACTTAGATAAGAAAAACTTAACTTTAAAAGGAAAAAAATATTAAGTTAGAATCCTTTACAAGTTAAAACAGGTAAAGAACAATTTAAATGTGTTGAAATCAATTAAAGATGTTTGATTTGACATACAAACCAGACTGAACACCGGTTGATTAGAAGATATGCAAATCTGCTGCACAGGGCCACTATCGCTACGTTTGCATATGGTCATTTTAAGGACACTCTTATCTCTGGCACCACGATAATAGATCTGTTTCCGTACTTCCGTTAAGATCATCCGTCATTCATTTGCATTTGTTTGGGCATCTAAAAGTCACATTTACTGAGCCAAGAGTTTTACATCTTCTCCCATAAAGCTGAGCAGCCTGCTGTCAGCATCCAGCATGTTTAAATGAAAAACATTGTTTTCAAAAGTGCTCTCCCATCCATCATTTTCAATCGCTCGCTCCCATCTTTGCTCGGGACTTGTCAGACAATTGGATCTGATTTTAAATCTCTTCTCCCAGATTTTCAGCAGTGTTTAGGCACTTCGTTATCTGCAGGCTTCCCCAATCACATTTCTGGGCAGGTGCACGGCTGCCCTCCACAAATTACATCCTGGATAATTTCATATTGATTAATGCAGATGCGTTCCTCTTGGCTCTCATACTCTACCTGCAGTCTATTTGGTATAAATTACTGAAGCTATTTTGCTGCACAAAGCCAGCCCCCGCCAATAAGGTGCTGGCTCATGTGTCGACTGGGGCCCCGAAACTACCCCTCTGCCTGCAGGAACCAGTAAAGCTTTTAATTGCCTTCTGTGCAAATGGTCCTTATGCACTTGATAAAGTATCTGGAAAGTCTGGCACAGGCTGGCGGAGGCTTCAGGGAATGCTGCTCCTGCAGTGTGAGAAATTTGAAGGGAGACTGTAGCAAATATACAGATTTTTGTGATTCGGCGCTTGCCGTTTGGTGAATCTATTACAACCTTTACGAGTATGCTGTTAGGGCCACCCTTTATAAGTGCACTTACCACTCAGCAAAATTCTCCAATGGGCCTGCTTGTGGCCCCGCAGGATTATCTCCCTGAGTGTGCATTCACTACAGTGGAGTGGCTGATAACCCTGGGTAAAGCGATAAACAATCAAAGCGTGGCTTCAGTGGAAATGATTGCATTCTGTACACTGCCCCAGAGATGGGGGCCATTATTAACGTGGGTCCTGTCCTGACAATGCTATTTTCTGGAAGGTAATTGCAGATTCGGATCTCTGAGAGGACCTGACTGAGAGTAAATGCCACCTCTTTAATTATGGTCTCCTCCACGTCTCCTCTATTGAGCTGCGGAGATGTCTATCGCTCCATGGGATCCTGGGGAAAATGACTCTAATGGGAAATGACCAATGTCTGGGAAGCCAGCTCAGATTAGAAGTGACGTTTCTAATTGATGGCTGAAGAATTCTTCACCGGATGACTGGGAAAAGTCACTTTGGAGCACATGTAATTGGAGTGATTGCAGCTCCAACGGGAATCAGGGAAAAATCTCTCCCGATTTAAGCTTCAAAGGAATTTAAACCAACGTAGAGCTTCTCTAAAACCACAGATCCACTCTCCAGCAGTTCATGAAGGGCCACGTTTCTAAACTTATTGTAAGTTCAGGTGACAATCAAGCTCTGATGAGTGAGTTTTGGTTCTGCACTGTCTGTGATCCACTGCTGCCAAAGGTCCCAAAATTAACCCCTGTCCTCCTCTTAGATGCACCACCCCTGTGTTGTTACACGTTTACTCTCTTCCTACTGTCAACATAAATGCCGCTTTGATTGTTTTTTCCATAACAGCATTTTAATGAGTTTCTTCATCCGATGATGATGGTGATTAAAGGAAGATTCTGGCAGGCACCACTCAGAATGAAAGTGAAGGTTTCATCTCTGCCTTTTCTGCTCTGATGCGAGACACAAGAGGAACAGGCAAACACTGTAATCTCTAATCTTCTTTAATTAGATGTCTTGTTTTGGAGACGAACTGTGCACTGTGCTGTTTCACTGCAGCTCCTTCTCTCTCTGTTCACTGCATAATGATGATACATGGTGTATTGATTGTTGTAAGGGCTAAATATGATACAGCAGCATCACAGAAATATGTTTTTACATTGTAGAAAACCAAGAATAACTCAGTTATTAGATCCAAATATTAGTGTTTACCAGCAGCGAGCGGGAGCAGCAGGGAGTTTTCCTGCTCTGGCTTGTTCCTCCAGTCATGCATTTATATTTGCGGCAGTAACATGTGTTGCTGCTGTGTCTCTGGACCTCTCAGACTGTCTGCAGCATGCTGTTTCGTGGATGCTCACTTCTGAATCCATCATCGCTTTCTGTCAGCGGTAACAAATCTGCTGCTCTTTTCCGGCTGTCCGGTCATTAGTTGACATTCTGGTGCAGGGCAAAGGGCTCTCAGAGCTTCTCCAACTGACGCCAAAAGTTGAAATGACAAAATAATAACAACATCTGTCTTGTGTCCAATGGTATTGACATAACATTACAGGTACCAAATTGTTTGTGTTGTGAAGTGTGTCTGGATGATGCTTCAAGCTTATGACTTACAGCTCCAGAATGTGTCAGGGTTTATAAGAGCGGCTGGCTGACGGCTGGCTGACAGACAGATTTGCGATGGTGTAACTACTTTTGACTGAATGGATTTAATAAGGTGTCCTTAAGGGATACAAAAATATCCTCTTTTATCTGGTACCCTTTACATGACATTTATGCAAAAATATCAAGCCTGAGAAGACACTCTTCATGATCAAAGTGCAGTATTTGCCCACAGTGCAGCGCTGCATCCTGAGTGCTGCATCACGCTATCGTTAGCAGCTCTGTCAAGCTCTTTATTGGATTTGTGGAGTGTTACACTCTCCTAACCACAGCCAAACCTGTTGTCTTGAACATCATGAAGACTGCAGCAGCTTTCCTGCAATCATTTTCCTTTGTGATTTAAAAAGGGAAACACCACTTTGCAAATATTTCTTATCTTGCAGTCTTTGACACGTCGCAGGCTGAAGCGGAACTGCTAGATTTGATTTATTCTCTTTAGGAACTGAAAACACAGCAGCTGCTTCACCTGTCCACTTGCAGGTGGTCGGTTTATAAAGTATGTTGGATTCGCATCACCAGATCCTGACTTTCAGACTTTATTTTTTAACCCACTGCTTTCTAGGTTTTACTTTACATCTCTAAAATTCTGCATTTCTCTCTTTTTTTTCACAGTACGCTTTGCCTGACATGGATGATAAAGAGACAGAGTCCAGACTTTTTTTCTTGCAGATACTTTCATCCAAACATGTAGAGTTTTGGGGCGTATTCAGACTAGAAATAATCATTTGGTCCAGACCCAGCAGTCTACGGAGCCCGTGTCATGACATTAAAAAAATAAAATATATCTCGTTCCCACAGATTAATAACTCGTTCCCACAGATTAATAACTCGTTCGCACGAAATACTATTCCGTTCCCACAAGATACTATTCCGTTCCCACAAGATACTATTTCGTTCCCTCGAAATACTATTTCGTTCCCACGAAATGATTAACTCGTGCGAACGCAATAATTAATCCGTTCGAACGCAATAATTAATCACGTCATAAGTCAATCACACGGATATGCTCTCAGTCCGTTCGGCCGCAAAAGCCGCTTTCAGCGGTAACATCAGTCTCTTTGTGACCCACATTCGTTCAAGAAAGGAAAAAGAAAAACAAGAAGGATCAATTTATTACTGTCTCAATGAATATAAGAAAAATTTCACAAGATTTGATAGCTACGCTGCTTTGCCATACGATAGCTTCTGCTAGGCTACTACTACTAGCTTAGCTCCCCGCGGAGCTCCTTGCTTGTCATGCCGGCATTCGGGCAACTGGCTGGTCGGTAGACAGCCAGCCAGCTGATATTGTAGTTTAGGGTCGAATAGGAATAATAATATTCAAGACTTGTCTTTTATTAACATACTCTTTAGCAGTCAGTCGCTTCACATTCGAAGGCTATTAGGCTACATGCTAACTAACTAGCCGATCGGTTATCCTGTTATTTACGTCATAGATTTACAGCAGATACCTTCACATTTCTGTCTGTGTGTGTGTCTCATTACATTGCATTGAGGACATGGAGGATGTTTAGAGATCAGATTTATTTATTTTAAAAAGCACAAAAGCATCCATCGGACTTAGCTTTTAGCTACTAGCATTACAAACAAGGCTGCATGCATCCGGCATTCCCAGCATGCATTTCGGCCAATCACCGTGTCCCTGTAACTGAAGTGTAACAACAAGACCAATGATTTGCTGATCAAAAGCACGTGGGTAAACGTGATGCATCATGGGGTATATTGTTCGCAGCCATGTTTGTGATGCTAAAAGCTAAGTCCGGTAGGGGAAGCATTCAGGCTTATCTTATGATATTTTTCTGATTTTTATCGAGACAATAATAGATCGATCATTCCTGCTTTTATTTTTACGCCCAGTGAATGTTCACAGAGACACGGAAGTAGCTGCAGAAAGCGGCTTTTGCAGCGAGATGACGGAGAGCGTACCAGAGGATGATCATCATGTGAATACCGATGGATGCTTTTGTGCTTTTTAAAATAAATAAATCTGATCTCGTCTTGGGGTATCGGTCAGCCATATTTGTTGTGCTTGGAGCTAAGAGGTAAGTGCGTTTGGCGAAGCAGTCAGCTTAATATGATATTTTTTCAGATTTTCATTGAGAAAATAATAGATCGACCATTCTTGCTTTTATTTTTACCCCTATTGAATGCTCACAGGGACACGGTCGTAGCGGCAGGAAGCGGCTTTTGCAGCTAGATGACGGAGGGCGTACCAGAGGATCATGATGATGATGTGAATACGATGGAATGGATGCTTTTGTGCTTTTTAAAATAAATAAATCTGATCTCTAAACATCCTCGGTGTCTTCAATGCACTGTAATGAGACACACACAGACAGAAATGTGAAGGTATCTGCTGTAACTCTATGACATAGATAACAGGATAAACGATCAGCTAGTTAGTTAGCATGTAGCCTCATAGCCTTCGAATGTGAAGCGACTGACTGCCAAAGAGTATGTTAATAAAATACAAGTACTGAATATTATTATTCCTATTTAACCTTAAACTACAATATCAGCTGGCTGGCTGTCTACCGACCAGCCAGTTGCCCGAATGCCGGCATGACAAGCAAGGAGCTCCGCGGGGAGCTAAGCTAGTAGTAGTAGCCTAGCAGAAGCTATCGTATGGCAAAGCAGCGTAGCTATCAAATCTTGTGAAATTTTTCTTATATTCATTGAGACAGTAATAAATTGATCCTTCTTGTTTTTCTTTTTCCTTTCTTGAACGAATGTGGGTCACAAAGAGACGGATGTTACCGCTGAAAGCGGCTTTTGCGGCCGGACGGACTGAGAGCATATCCGTGTGATTGACTTATGACGTGATTAATTATTGCGTTCGAACGGATTAATTATTGCGTTCGCACGAGTTAATCATTTCGTGGGAACGAAATAGTATTTCGAGGGAACGAAATAGTATCTTGTGGGAACGGAATAGTATCTTGTGGGAACGGAATAGTATTTCGTGCGAACGAGTTATTAATCTGTGGGAACGAGTTATTAATCTGTGGGAACGAGATATATTTTATTTTTTTAATGTCATGACACGGGCTCCGTAGCAGTCTCCTGAACCTTGCGTTTGGTCAGTTTTCAGACTGCTGTTAAATGAACTTTCCCGTTCTGAACCAAAGCTCGTAAACAAAACCTTGTGACTAAAGACTTCTTCACTCATTGACTAGGAATTATGAGGGCGGGGCAAAGCAACTGGAGGCAGAAATTAACCTGCGTTTTGCAGTTCTTGTCAGGATAGTTCACTTATTAAAACTTAAAATTTTGCTGACCAGTTTTAAACATGTGTATCAACGTCAGGTACAACACTCTTTCCTTCCTTCTTTTTTGCTATGGCAAAGAAATGCTGCAAGGCGGTTGCCAAGGAGACGTCAGCTAAGAAGGTACACTGATAAGTGTCTTATGATATATAGATTGTCAGGAAAACAGTGAGAAGCAATGTGTATGGAATTAGGAGTTGTTTTACTGAGTTGCTGTGTCTCATCGTTGTGGTGTTTTGGTTGGCGTTGTTTTAAGAGAATTCTGACTACAAGGTAGCTTTGAGGATGACATCACAGCAGCGCCTGCCGCGTAACGAGACACAGAAAAGCATGTAAGACGTTCACTGCAGCTCCTTCTCTCCCTGACACTGATGTTTTCAGCTACGTTAAAATAAATGTAAAGGTTTCCTCATTCTAATCTGTTTAAATCACGTGACGACTGGCTACGGTTGCCGTTTTGGTCCAGATGTTCAGAGGATGGAGCATATTCAGACTGAGGAATCTCAGAGCAAATGGAAGCTCAGTCCGATTGGAAACCAACCGAGACCACCTCGGGTCCGAGACCGGAGTCCGCTTGGGTGTATTTAGACTAAGAATTTAACAAACTCTGGGTCACTTTAAGCAAACCCCATCCAGCCTGAATACACCCTTATGCACCTCTGCTTCCCAAAACACCATTGGGATTCTGATTATTGCACACACTGACACTGCAACACAGATAAAATACAAAAGCCCTACTTTATACACTTTCAAAAGTGTATGAACTTCTCATATAAATACACACATTAAAATTATTCTCTTCTCTGCTCTCAAAGGTCAACATCCACGTCTTTTTCTTTGAGTATTTACCGACCCTGTCACCTACTTTGTATTGTGCGTGGACAAATGAATTAAGATTCAAGGGCCCTGGTAATGGAAAAGTGTTTTAATTTCCCTCTGACATTAAGATGTTGTGCCTCATAGGCATGTTGTGGCATGCTTCTCGGCGCCTGCTCTCTGGCTCTGCTGTTGCCCCCTATGTTCCACTTAAAGACTTCAATCACAGCAAAAGATCAAAAGAGCTGTTAAACTAATCAAGTGGAGACATGGGAGATGAAACTCCCCCTGCATTTGCTGGTTTTCCTATTAGCCCCCCCCTCCAATACCGATAACCCCATTAGCAAACGGTGTAAATCCGAGGAGGAGTTTTTCCAGACTCAATTGTCTGCAACGTATATAGAACAAACAATGATCCCAAACAAATGGGTGCGAATAAAAAGCAAAAATGACTGGGGAAGTGCTGTGCTTCAGGAACAACAGCGTCATCTTCTGCACCAGACGCACAATAGCGTGAATCTGTCTTTCACTGGTGCAACAGAGAGCATTTTCTACAACCTAACCTAAAAAAATCCATGAGCTGTGCTTCTGGATTAGACTGGAATCACAAGAAAAAATTTCAATAAATGTATATTTATTACATCACTCAGAAAGAGACAGGCTGAATATAAGCTGTGTGCTTTCACAATGAGAGGACAGTCTACTGTGGCCCTTAAATGCTCCACATGCCAACTTAATAACATCTCACTAGAGACTCTGCTGCTGCTCACGAGCCCTCAAAAGGCTGTTGTATTGGATAATTACTTGTTATCAAGCAGCTGAACTGAGGCATGTCTTGGATAAAAGGGTCAAATGGCGAGCATACTCCTATTTTCTACCTGTAAAACAAAACAAAAAAATCTCAATAATCTAACAGGAAACAAGCAAGTGAAGCAAACCAGACAAAAAAAAATAACCATTCGTGATTTTAATATCTTGCATAGGTCAATGAATTTTAATCCAATCTATTGATTCAGGTCCAGTAATTCAGAAAAACTGCTGAATGTTCTGCTACATTTAACTATGCAGGAGGGGAACGCATCACTCTTTCTGCAGACCATTGCTCTCAAACGCGCAGCGCACAACGACATCTTTAGACATTGTTTTCCCTTTGACAGCCTCATCAAGCCCAAACTGTAGCCCATATACAGATATCCAACCTTGTAAATATTCCATTTCACTTTAATGCAGAAATGTAATGTAGTGGAACAAAGGTTAATTTGTCAGGTCTTTATGTTTCAAACGCTAATTAAGTGGTTTCAATTTGGAGCCTAAATAAGGCAAACAATGGGAAAATGTATGCTGTTGGAGAAACAAATATCTGCAGTACAACTGAAATGAAGCAATTAATGTTGAACAACAGAAACTCATTAGTTTAATGGGAAAATAACAAATTTTAATGGTGCCGAGGGTGTTTTCCTACCACTGTCCATTTGTTTGCTTTAGCTGATGATAAACGTGCTGGCATTAATGACGTCTCCAAATTTCACTCGTTTTTCCAACCATGTTGTTGAAAAGGATCCACAAAGACAAATTCATCGATGAAGATCTGCACTATTATCTACACATAACCTTTACCATTCAAGGAGAGACTTTCCCTGTAGATTAGACGACGAAAAAATAGGATTAAAGCAGAGAATACTTAGGCAAAAGAGAAGTTTTGATCTGATTATCGAGGAGGGAAATAGGTCCTGACAAGCCACATAAACTCTTTGGAGCCGTGCTTTGAGTCTCCTTCTGCCAGTCCTTTCACAAGGAAGTTAATGATGCTGGCAAGAAGATGAATCACCTTAGACAGCACACAGAGCAGAGCTGACAACTGAGCATTGGCGAGTCTGACACCTGCAAGTACCAGAAGAAAGACTAATAGTCATGTCAGCTACTACCTGTAGGAGCTGAACGATGTCTCTCTGAGTTGAAAGAAACTGTCGCTTTGTATGTTGGAGTGAAGCAACTCGAGGGACATGGCTGACCAAGCTGCAACAAAACAGAAAGTGGAATCACAAACTACGAAAAAACTGTTTCAGCAAACAAATGGGATGCAGTAAAACCCGTTCTGAAGAGGTTTTGTAACCAACTTGAACAGTCTCTTCATATTACTAATTTCACAAAAGCAGATCACAGAACATAATTATAATAATATTTATAACAGAAACAATTTGTCATTTGATTTATTCAAACTGTAGAATCCTCCTCTAGAGGAAGGGTCTCCAGGGTCAGTCTAGTTTGGTTCAGCAATTAGCTATTGCTCATAGTTCATAAAGTTTTTTACAGTTATTGGTGTGAAGTAGAGCCCTGCGCGGGACTATTTTCTTCATCCCGCTCCCGCCCGCGCCCGCTGAATTTCTGACCAATCCCGCCCGCTCCCGCAACGTATGCGTTACACTCCCGCCCGCTCCCGCAATATGTATGTCCACTCCCGCCCGCACCCGCAAAACTCAGAGAATTTAGTCCCGCACAGTAATAGAGATGCATTGATTTTGTATCGTCCCCCGTCCCGCAGGAAAAAAACACGTATTTGTATTGATATTATTAAAGAGATTCATGTCCTCCTCCAGCCTCATCTTTTGATGCATTCTTCTCTTGTGTAATGTGCAACTTAAATATTAAATATATTTTCACAAATCCTGTTCGGTTAAAAGTGTGCGTGTGTGCGCGCGCAGACAGACGGCCTGAAGCGCGCTCTTAGTAAGAGGCGGGCGGGGCGTTGCACACCCCCCAACAACAGGTTTGATGACAGAGGCCATTGGGCATCTCTACCTGGTGCTTCACGGAGCTTCAGTACGTAAGACTCCAACAGCCGCACAGCCTAACGTAGTCCGCTATTATATATTCATCCGATATTCACGCCAGCACTGATCCCGCAGGGTTTATTTTTTGCCGCCCGCTCCCGCCCGCAGCACAATCCAAACCGCCCAATCCCGCGAGATTTGGGTTGGGTCCCGCGGGACCCGGCGGGACCCGATCCCAATGCAGCCCTCTAGTGTGAAGTCCAACTGTGTTGTGATATTGGGCTATATAAATAAAGTGAAATTGAATTCCTTCTCTACAGCTGGGCTGATAAAAAAAAAAAGGTAAACTTGCATGTTGTGGATAAACAAGAAAACACCCGAAACTGTTGGAGGTTCCTCACAAAACGCAGACATATTTGTGATAAAATGGTTTTCCATTTGATCATTCAAATGGTGTTCAGGGGCCATTTTATGAGAAATCCTTCAAAATGTCACAAAGCATAAACAAATCTGTCAAAGTAAAGATAAGGCGCTGAAAACAACTCAATCAGTTCGACTAACGGATTACAAACACAGACCTAAACTCTGAGCTGTGCAGAAAAGGCTTAAATAAATAAAGTGACCTTTGGCTTTTTTTGACATTTATACTGGGTCTTTGTTGTTTGCATTGCTCCTTAATGACACAGCAATATCCTTTCTTGGAGTAAAGGTTCCTTTGCTGTTGGTGAAGCGGATGAAACATTCTCTTTTTAACCACCACCAGTCATGTTTGCATAAAAAGTTATGCCACGGTCACATGTACAGCTGCCACAGCGCGATGGGGAGGCATGGGCAGAATCTTCAAGATGAGCGGCCAGATTTTTTTTGGAAATCATTGGAGTGGTCATGAATGTAGACGGTGGCCATCAGTCAGTCATGCAGGGATGATGTCATTACAAAATCCCTAGAAACTCTGCAAAGGCAACGTCCCAGCGCCCTAAACGAACGTCCAAGATTCATATGTAGGACCCACGGTAGGCAGGGTCGCTAGATCGACACCTGGTCATCGCATGGGACCCCGTCCCATGTCAACAGCCCCCATCAAGTATCCGTGCTGCAACTGTAATATTTCTAACAATTTGAAGGTGGCAGTGGGACAGCTGCATGGAGGCAGATTATCATGCTGTTGCCTTCCTGCCACCTCCAAATATGTCCGTGTGGCCTCTGACCAATGTAAAAAAAATCCTCCGGTTGCTGTTCAATTTGAACTTTTTCTTAAAACCTCTGTAGGCACCATGCAGCGTGTAAAATGCGACTCCGCCTCCCGAATACAAATGCGGACACCCGCCGGATTTGCTGAAAAACTTGTATTTAGGTCACAGCGCGGTGGCATTTTGGGATATGTGACCTTAGTTTATGGGTGAAGCACGGATGAGTTAGTCTTACACACTCCTAACAGTCTTCTTACTGACTAGGGTGGGCTGTTAAACAAACGCAAGTGAGCGGTGAATATCCACAATATCAATATGAATAATTGTTGAATTGAAGAAAATGTCAGAAATGCATCAGAAACTGGCTTCCATCAAGGTCACGGTTGAGCTTTGTGTCTCCCCGTCTGCTTCACAGCTTTTGCTCTGAAGCAGGAAAACGTGTTAAGTCCTCTCTGCCTTTTATAGGAGCACTCTGCAGATGACAGCCCATCAGTGTTTTCGCTTTAGAATTTTTGCCTGCCGGGTTTATTGACCCGATGATGCCTCTGAACCTGGATCTGTTTTTATGAACGTTGGATGTGTTGCTCCTGGTGGTGAAGAATGTGATGCTTTAGATCAGAGGTGTCCAAATCCAGGCCTGGAGGGCCAACCTCCTGCTGGTTTCCATAAAGCCTGCCTCATCTGCTGCTGATTACCTGGATCAGGTGTGTTTAACCAATAAAGAGCTTCAATGGCAGGTTGGTTGGAAAACATGTAGGACACCGGCCTGCGAGATTTGGATTTGGGCACCCCTGCCTTAGATACACGCTTTTTCCTGACCAAACTTTCTGAAGTTCCAGTCGGAACTGTTTCCAATTCAACTCTGACACCAGACTAGATACCAGCGACAGCGAATACCATACACTCTTTGAACTACCGTAACTCTTCGACCATGTTTGCAATTAACATAATTCCGACTGATAGTGATGCAGAGAAAAGTGGCTTTGCTTTGATATGCAACGTAAAGTGTTGCATATCAGCAAAAACCTGATTTTCTTGGCTTTTGAATCTGTTGGAATGACGTTAATTGCGGAACCAATCAAAGAGTTTGTGTCATTCATAGAACGCTTGGGCGTTAAAGTGTTAAAGCATGAGCTTTACTCAAATCATTTTGTGCTTTTCTTCAATCCAGCTGTTTCACGCAGCATCTGAAGACTCTTCAGATGCTCCTCCTAACTAGTCTTCCACCAGAGATCCATTCGTCCATTTTCAGAAGTTGCTTTAGGTCCGTTTGGGGTCAAAGGTTTCCAGCTGTCTAGCAAGGGCGAAGGTGGGGAGCACCATGGTCAGTTTGGCAGTCCATCGTAGGGCAACACGGAGACAACTCCACTAACGCCTATTCATACTTAAGGGACTATTTAGACTCACCAAAACCTTTGAAGAATGTTTTGGAAATATGAAAGCAAACCGGAGAAAATCCATGAATGCACCAGGTGGACATGCAAACTCCACAAAGAAAGGACCCAGCCGGGATTTGAACCAGGATTAAATACAATACCAGACAATCACTAAACAGTTCTTCCAGTTTGTGTCAGCCTGACAGCTCCTGGGGGGGTGCCTGTCATGCTATGGTGTAGGTACCCGACTGTAATTTGACACAGCAGCTCAAATTGGCCATTAAACTGTCCACATAAGCCTTAATGTTGTACCAATTTTCTGAAGGCCAAACCCCCGTCATAAAATCATGTCCCATCTGATAATGGCATAGTTCAGCCATTACCAAAGCTTGACTGCAGCATGCATTCAGATGCACTGACTGACAGCTCGGTGCAGGAGGACCTGCAGCTAAAACCACTGTCCCGTTTTAAAGGGGAAATTCATGTGCATCATGTTTAAAAAGGGAGCCGTTATCAAAAGCCGCAAAACAAATGTGACAGAAAAAGGAGCTTGTCCTTTCTCCCAGGACCCTCGTAAAGCCCCCAAAGGGATGGCGTGATGAACGATTCAAGGCCAGCTCTGGCCCAGGGATGCTCCACTGAGCCGTGCTTTGATCTATCATCAGGGCTTCCCTTATTAATGATGAGGTCACAGCGTTGAGGGTCACGGCATCGCTGATAAAAGTGCAAAGCCTGCTATTTGTTACGTCCCCAACATGACTGATCATAACTCTTTTGATGAAAAGGGACAAGATTTCACCCCGGCATGCCATCACTGCAAAGACATGCCTGTTTTCCTGATAATGTACTGTCACGTGGGGCCTACAGTGAATTCACCTCTGTCATAGGTAAACTCTAGGACTAAATGAAGTGATTACGGCAAAAACTGTAATGTTATTTGGAGACTCACAGGCAATTATGAAAAGTCAAACTAATGCTGGTTCTGTTCTGCAGGACAGTATAGGCTCAACAGAGAAAAAATCCTCACAATAAAGTCTAAAACCACATATAGAAGTACATCTTGACATGTGAAGGCCAACTGAAAACCTGATGATCTTCTTCCTCTAACTACATCTCAATTCATCACTTTTAGAAAAAAAGGATTTGAAGCAGCCTCATGAATAATGACTATTGACCTTGAATTAAAAGGACGTTACCCTTTTGGGTCATCCCCTCAGGGGTTGACACAGCGAATCAGCCTTCACTAATGCGCAAATTTGGTTTCCAGAGATTCTAGCACCGGATGTCCTTCCTGAAAGAGCTGTGCATTTTATCCGGGCTGGGGACCAGCACAGGGAGACCCAGACTTGGGCCCCCTTGTTGTTACATAGGAAAGCAGCTTGGAGATTCTTGCTCAAGTGAAACGAACTCTGGTTTCCCATGCACCAGTCCTGCACGGAGCCAACAGAGCTATCCAGCCGCTAACCAAAATCAAAATTATGATTTAAAAATAAAGTAGCTTTCTACAAACCCAATGAAGACAGAGATCAGGCATCGCCAACCCTATTCCTCGTGAGCTACTGCCTTGCTTGTTTTGCAGCTAATCCCACGTAAGTAATTGTTGATTAGCTGGACCTGCATGTCCTGTGCAGGTTTGATGATTTTGCACCCACCCCTAAGGAATGTTGGGACTAAGGCTTTAGGATGTGTACAAAAGACGTCTGACCAAGACAAAGGAGAAGAGCATTTCAGTAACACTGCTTTGTTAATGTTTTCTAAAACTGCAACAAAGTCCTTGAACACCTGTGAGGAATTGTGCAAAAACATTACATCGTCATTATGATAGATTTCTGCAGGCATACAAGCTTTTCTAAGGCTTTGTGACATTTTCAAAGAATTGCCCATTAGTGTGCAACGTTCAGGAAGATCAAGCCATGAAGTTCATGTCTATTTGCTTTAATATCTTATCTGATTCTGAATCTGAATATAAAATCCTAGCGTGTGATAAAAATGTGTTTTCTTGGATTAATATAAACTTCAACACCGTCAGCATGCAAACAAAAAGGTGTTTTTTCCACCCATTCTCCACAGTATATTACCTTTCTTACAGTTTAATCTCCAAACATATTAAACCTTCCCATCAGATTTCCCACAAAAATGCAATCTATTCTCTCACCCTCAGGGATCTATTGAGGTTCATTGAATGAATCTCACACATCAGAGCAATCACTGTCCTGGTTGAGTGGCATTTCTCTCTGCACTTTCAGTCTCGCAGCCTTGTTCCGCTTCATTTGAGCCGACATCCGGCCCAAGAATGATCGGAGTTGCCAGAGGAGTCTTCCCAGACACTTTGTGGGCGTATGGACGTCCTGGGCTCCTCTGTATTCATTAGCAGGCGAGTCACAGTGGTGCGGTGGAGCGTATCCTCTCAGCAGCCCGCAGGGACTGTCAGCTGAGTGACGGAGACAGATCGCTGGTGGACCAGTGAGGAGACCTGCCATAGATTAACTCGTCTGCCAGCAGGGGGACTCAGCGATGCCATTTGTTTTCAGGTTAACTGATACTTTTTCTTCTAATTAACTTTAAAGAGTATTTCAGGAAAAATAAGGAAATAAAAAAACACAAAGACCACTGTCCTTGACTGGTTGGGGCAGTTTACTAGTTATATCCAATTGGATTTTTGTGCTTTTCTTTGTGTATTTCTCGTTTCGCAGTTTGTCATTGTGTTGATGCATACACACTACAGCTGGTACTCCTGTCCTCTGCAGTCTGATGTGGAAAAACTGTAATTGCGCATTTTAAATTCACACCTGGAGCGCTGCGATTAGCCTTCTTGTCAGTGTTGTATTTCCTGGTTTGTGTTTTGAGTCACTTCTTATTTCCTGTCATTTTTAGAAGGACTGCTGGAAGCACAGAGCAAACTGCAAAACCACTGCCTCCAGAATGAGGCTAAATTTGTCTCAGCATTCAGCATTTTCACTGTCAGAATTGCGCTTTAAAGACCCACTCCAATAAAAATTGTGTTTTTACACATGTTCTTGTAGCATTTTTCACTTGATGGAGGACATATATAAAATCATTAAAGATTAAAACTGTATTTCTGAGTGCTTCATCTTTCAAATTGTGATGGATTAGGAGCAGGTAAAATTGTCAGAGGGGGACTTTAATCAATTATTTGGGTTTAAGTGTTAGTGGGATATTTTTTCTGACATTATCTTTCAGTCTGCCTATATTTTCTGAGAATTGTAACACACAAAACAATAACGATAAATAAAAAATGATTTTTATTCTAACCTTGCTTAAAAATACAACTGAAGATTTGATTAAATAAATAAAACAAACATTTAAATTTTGTGAACAATAGCAAAGTATGACCACAATATTCTGCGTTGAATTGGAAACAGCTTTCATTTCCTCAAATCAGTCTCCATTTACAGCATGCTGTCAAAGTTGGACTTATCTCTCACAGTCTAACCAAGTGGCCTCTGACACAGACCATGAAATGTTGCCCTCGGGGCAAAATGTTGTTTCCTCTGCAAAATAAATCCAAAATGGCTATCCCAAGAAGATTCCCCTGAGCCCAGAGATGTTCATGCTTTAGATTAAAAAAAGTGTAATTCCATAGCCGTCTGGCTGGAGAAAAGGAATTTAAGAGTTGTGCGGATGCCAACCCGATGCCACATCTTGGAAGGGGCTATTGCTTCAGAAGTAGCTCGGGGCTGTGTCCTTCCTCATGTATTTGTGCAAGAGCATTTGCTTGTTTTCAGTCTGCCTCGCCCTCCTCACAAACTTTAAGAAGTAATCTTTCTCAGAGCATGGCTGCTTTTGATAAGGAATCTGAAGTGGGTCAAGGACTCCAAGTAAAGTCATTGAACAGTAATTAAACACCCGCCGACGCTACAGTTCCAACACACTCTGCCATGGTGAGGTATGAGATCGAAATCCATGCAAGGATTTGGAGGGCTTTTGTTTCCCTCTTCTCTGGAGTAAAATCATTTTGGTCTTTACCCTTTTTTTATTCTGGAGACGCTTTGTAATTAAGTGAGCAGAGTCCTTATTCGGGCTCTGGAGGGGGACATTCTGTCTAAAATACACTGTGACATCCACTCCAAGGACCAGCAGATTTCCATGTGGATTAGAAATGCTGCGGATTCTTCCTATAATTTGTCGATATTTGCTATAAAATATAGATAAAAGGCATGTTCTCAAAAGTTAGGGTTAATCCTTGGATCAAACTCCATAAAAACTCAATTCAAAACAGTTAGCTAATTGAATTGTCTCCCTCCATGCAAAAAAGGGAACATTTTATAAAATCATTCTGGAAAGTGTCGTCTTCTATGATCTGTTCCCGGACCAGCACAGAAAGTTCTGAAAGTCAGGAGAAAAAAAACTGAAATCCAGTCAAATGAGGAGAACAATAAGATGACTAATATTCCCACCAATGGGACCACCATTGGCTTGTTAAATTCATAATCCCTCTCTCTGTAAGAAAACGATATTTGGCTGCCTCCTCCATCCACTGTAACGCAGAGCCTGTGGTGTTTTTCGCCTTTAGAGGAGCCATTGGCGGAGCATTTGAAGTGTTTAATCTGTAGCTCCAGAGACTAAGGTCACCTTTTACTACCCCCCCTTTCCCCCTCATTTCTCTGCTCTTGCTTAGTTCTGGCAACATTGCCATTTCACACACTATTAAAAGAAATCTGCTAATGCAGGGAAGCAAGGTCCTTGGCTTGTGGAATGGAAAATGATGGCATTTCTGAATTCTGTCTTTCTAAAAAGACCCTGGGCGTCTTGTGCAGGGTTTATGACCCTAAGATTAGTCCCTTTTTTGAGCTAGATGTACTGCTCTGGGCTATTTCTGCCAGAAACTGATTTTCATATTGATGTGCGACGTTGAACCCTCTCCAGTCCACATATTGGCTCATGCATCACCCAGACTCTGCAGCTGTCAAGCCTCAGTGATAGCAACTGAAGCAGACAATTCCTCTGTTAATAAATAAACCAGTGCGGCTCTGCAAGTAAATATTATATTCTGAACGCATGTGGCATCCATACTGCACATTTCATTACCATTAACTCTGGATGCTGATCAATCTCACTTTTTGTCCAGATTTCCTGTGAATAAGTGAAGTAACTTCTGGCTGTAGCACGTGCTGATTGGTGCGTTAATAAACTATTTCAGCAGCCGATCTTTCCTAAATTATGTCCACTGCATCCAGCAAGCATCAGAAAGTAGAACAAACACTAATCTCCTATTCTTCCTCCTGGTGTGTACAAATGAACTGATCAGACACAAGTTCCACTAGATCAAGAACATTCAATATACTTCATGTTTCTGGCCTCTTTGCCCTTGCTGAGAGAAAAAAAAGAGCAGTTAGGGAATTACACAGAGACGAGCTTTGCACGGATTATGGAGCAGAAGACTAAGGAGAGATTATCCGACGCCAGATGTGTCGCTCTCCAAGGAATAAGAAAATGTGCAGTCCCCTAAGAAGCAGCCACATCCTCCTGCTGCCGGTGAGCGTCAAGCAGCGGGGCATCGGCGTCCGCCGTCTGGAGCATCACGCTGTCTGTCTCTGAGAGAGCAAGATTTCAGGTTTAGGAACCCACTGTCTTTTCATGTTCTTGACACATCATCCATCATGCTTTGGACAAGCGTTTTCCAAGTTGACTGACTGACTGACGATAATGCAGCATTAGTCTCGGTTTCTCTCAGAGGAAAGTGTCATTTCTGTTTATGCATTCCTGAGAGAAGAAAACAGAGAATTTAAATTTGTTTGTGAGACCTTGAAAGCTTCTGTATTTTTACCACCACACCCCCCTAATTGTAAAGAATGTGTTACTTGATGAGTATTTCAAGGCTGCAGTCCATGAGCTATGACTCTGCAGCAGAGAAACCAGAACGCTACTGTGGGTACCGAGTTGCGTTTTATTGAGCCGAGGCTTGTCAGCATTTTTGGCGAGCTGGTAAAATATAATTGTGTCATCCTTTATGAAGCAGTGTTGGGTTGACAGCATCCAGAGAAGCTTCATTACTCTGCTTTTTATCCGGGTGTGAAGAAGGGACAAGAAGTCTGGGTGATGAATAACGTCTCTCTCGCACCAAGTCAAGGTAAAACATGCTGGCAGTGCCGGCGTGCTCCAACGCATGTACTCGGAATATCTAAATTGAAATCAATTCAGCTGAAAAATTAGAGCGGCTTGCCATAATGGTTTTTATCTGACGCCCATCAATATACGTATTGATCTGACAGAAGAATCAAATCTCGGGAGAACCAGGAGGGAAGAAAAAGGTTACACAAATATCTGAGCACAGCTGAAACAAAAGTACCAACAAAGAGAGTGACAGCTGTTTATCCACCATTTCACCAGCCTTTCACGTGGAAAAAACGGAATCTGAACAACAGAAAAAGACCTTTGTTTAAAAAATAACAGGAAAAATAAACTTATCAATACAATTTTTCAACAACAAAACAATCCTTGGCTGTGTCCGAATTCCCGCCCTAACCCCTAACTACTGGGAAACTATACAGTGCGGCACTATGCACCTCGGACGCCATGCTCACTACTTTTTTTTTGTTTATCTGTGAATCTGACTTCACCAAGTTAAAATCTAATTGATAGGAGCTTTTTGCGACAATTATTTATGAATCTATTGTCTTATGAAATTAAAAATGTTGATGGGTTATAAAAAAAATACATTGAAATACATTTGTTTGGCAAAAATTGTTCTGACGCAGTTCACTGCCAATCTAGTGAACACCAATGGACACTGGCTTTTCGCAGAGACTTCTAGATTTCTAGGGGACTTGATTTTGGAATTGTAGATTAGAACTACAACATTTCAAACACACTAGTGCACTATGTAGGGAGTAGAGAAAGAATTCGGACACAAGCCTAGTTTGAGAAAAAGTGTTAGTGACTAGAATTGTTTTCTGAAAATAAGAATTCTTAGTAAAGCCATTTTTGTTAGCCCATTAGCAGACTTTTTTGTTGCTAATTTAAATAACTTCTGCCAATAGGGTAAGTATTTGGTTTATTTCTAAAGGCCTGTTTTGCATTGTGACTTTTTTAATGGATTTAAAAATAATCATATTTCAGAAAATATCTTTTCCTGGCGGCTTTTCCTTCAGAGGTTGCCCCAGCGAATTGGCTCCAGTCATATCTGATTCACATATTCAAGTAATTTCTTTTTGATACAATGATTTATTTTCGCAGCTCATTCTCCTTTGCAAAAGTACTCGATCTCTAAGGCCCTGCCTTTCCCTCCTTGTGGGTGCCGCCCATTTCATGATGTCATCCCAGAGTCACCAGCATGTCTGCGTTTTGCCCACAAAAGCAAACAACATCGGAACTTTTGCAAAGATGGATGTGCACTTAAAATGGAAGCGTTTAGCCGATCACCGCTATCTCCCCAGAGAAAGTGGGTGTGTCTGTTAGCCTGGGGGCGTAATGGCTGCACAGACTCTTCCTGGAAGGGGGTGTTTCCCACTTTGTGACATCACAATGTGAGACCCCACTCATTTTCGTGGATTGGGAGGGGCTGGTGCTCAGAGAGCAGGTTTTTAGAGGAATACTCAAAAGTAGATTTTAACAGCATCCAAAAATATAAAAATATTATTAAAAGAAACAAAAAGTTCACTGGCTAAATTTAATCTCATTGTGGTACAGGTTAAAAAAGCCTTTGCCGACTGTTTCCAGGGCCGGGCGACACTGGAACGTGTCCCCTTCAGGTGTGAGTTCGTGTCTCACAGCTCCTAAATGAGACACACAGAAACCTTTCATGTGATTTTCTAGTCCCACACCTCTCTTGATTGTGTTTACATTTTCACCAGCGCACTAAACAACTTAAATTGTCTGACAATTTTACAAAGTAGAGTTTTAATCAAAAAAACACCAGTGAGGCGCAACGAAACCTTGGGGGGCTGAAATTCCCTTTCATGACTTAGGAAGGAGGGACAGCTTCAGGGACTCACTCTGGAAACAAGGCCCTAGAGAGCCTGACTTCATTTTCTGTGCACAATCAGGCCGCCGCCCACAAGAGGGAGGATATTTAAGAGCAACTGAATGGATGTGTAACAGCAATGGCATTTAGGAAGACCAAAAGAGAAAGACACAAGGTGATTAATGCACAGAAGAAAATAATAAAGCCACCGCGGATCTGCTGGGAAATATATAGGCTCTTATTTTTATCCTCATGGCAGAGATTAAGCACAAATTTCCCTGACTGGTATGACTTCTGAAATGATTTCTCTCAGTTTATGCTACAGGTCTTGTTTTGTCATAATGTTGACTGGAAAAGACCTGTTTTTTTCTCCTAAGTCATGAAGATAAAGTTTGTCACTTTGGTAATGACTGGTGTGCAATGACAGAACCTTTTCTAAGGAGTGACTGTTTTGTTTTTTCAATAATTGGATCAAAAACTGGTGGACATTCAAGCACAAGTCTTTGCTTAAACCCAATGCGCTAAAAAAGGACTTTTTTTACTCGCAATGTATGAAGTGTAACAACTAGCTTTAGGGGGAAAATCATCTGACGATCTCCTCTGCATCCTCTTCACTCTAACCAGCCATCCTCTACATCCAGTAACTTCCTCCTTGGTCCTCCTCTAGACCTTTTACCAACATCCTCACTGTTCCTCCTCTCAGTATGTACCAACACCTCCATCTGCTTCCCTGCATTCATCTCCAAAACATCTACTGTTCCTCTGTGGAATTCGCTCCTTACAAAACTAATTGATTCCTGCGATTCAAAATGTGGACTCCGTCATCACTGGAGCAAAAATTCACGAGCAAATGCCTAAACTATCATGCTGCTTTCATCCTGCTCATGCTACAGAAGAAAATGACAAGCAGTGCTCCAAACAAAGAGCCTTAAGAGGAGCCTTTAGTGAGGGTGAATGTCACTGAGAGTAATTATTGGGGATGTTGCCCCCAGGAACTCTCCCAGCTGACAAAGTGAACCAGTGACAGCAACTTCTTTTATCACTCAAGCAAATATAGGCTTAAAAGAGCATGGCTGCAAGTCAATATCAAGTTGTTGCTCATAATTGTTATCACACGTTGTCAGCTACACACAAATTCTCCTCAAAGTGTCCTATTTTTACTTGAACTTTTCCTCTTGGGATGAGTTTTACAGTTGTAGTTGCTAAACAAATACTCAATTGGAGTTTGTTTAATTCTCCAAATGTGTTATCTAAAATTGATCAAAGCATGAACAGAAAGAGTCAATTAGTGGCGTGGGTTTTTTTGGCCCGGTTGATCTCTGCTGGTATATTAGCTGGAATGCAGAATAAATATCGAGTCGTGGCTTATCTGTGGCAATCCTCCATTTTGAAACCCGCAGGAAAAGTGCAGAAGATCAGTGTATAATGACTTGAATTGTTAGATTAATGAGACATACAGAGGTAAACTCGGCACAGCCTCTCTCCGTTGTTAATTGCTGTAACTTAAGAAGTAAAGCCGCCAAGTTTACAGCAGCAGGATTCATCCTGAGTGAGGGGAAAAAAAAACTGTACCTGGCTTTTTACTGAGCATTTACAAGGAATTAAAAATAAAAGTACTGAGCATCATTAGCTTTATCTTGTTGTACCCATGTTTGCAGGAGACTGCGATAAAACTGCGGAACAGAATAAATTCTCTGGAGTGAAATACACCTCGGAGGCCAGCCATTTACAGGACTGGGATCAGCGCTATATTTCAGGCCGCAGCCTCCACCATTAAAGTGGGCCTGATGTATTTAGAGCCACTTTATGGCCTGCTCAAAGAGGGCTTTGCACCAAGGATGTCTTTGGTTTAAAACCATCTCCTCATACCAAAAGGAGGAGAGGAACGACATGAAAAGATGGATTCCTGAAAGTGAAGTCATTTCAGGAATTCAGAACGAAAGAGGAAAAAAAAAAAGAAACAAGGGAACAGGAAAAAATGAGATCGTGTTGAATTTGCAAAACTTAATGAATTATGAGTTTTGGAGAATATCATCAAGATCAACCACAAGGAAGACATAAAGAAAAAGCATTTAAAGAAATGACTTATTCTAAATAAATATATTTAGATGTTGAGTCATCAAAGAGGCCATAAAGAGAAATATAGTGTGTGTTGAGAACTAAACTTAATATTTTCAAAGCTGCCACTGAATTGTTGAATTTTTCACATTCTGGGGAACTGCCCTAAATATGACCACGTTGATAAGAACAGCAATACAGAATATGATTTTACTATCCTTCTAATAATGCTGCAGACTTCTATGCAATCAAAATGAATTTCATCATTTAGTTCACATGATAGGAAGCAAAAATGTTTTTGAGTTCAAGTTTTAAGGTTTTTTTCTGTCCCCAAAGCAACCTTTAGCTTTCTGTCATCTTTACAGGTGGCTAGAAAAACAAACTTAAAGTTGTGAACAATTGACTTAACATGAATGCAGCCTACAACAGACGTGTAAATGTCGTAACCAGAACCTGAAAGGACGTACCTGAAACCGAGTAGCAGATATACACAGGCAGGATAATGAAAATAAGGAACAGGTGTGGTGATGAACACAGGCCAGGTGGGAATAATTAGCAAGAATCCACACAACAGAAACCCAATACTATATGTATATATGTATACGGTATATCTATATATATATATATATATATACAGAAGGGGGCATACATACATCCATGTGTGTGTGTATATATGTATATATATATATATATATATATATATATATATATATATATATATATATATATATATATATATATATATATATATATATATATATATATATATATATATATAAAAAAACGCCCCTCTCACCCTCCGCGGGTGGTTTCTCCTCCAAGCTCGGGTCCTCTACCAGAGGCCTGGGAGCTTGAGGGTCCTGCAGTATCTTAGCTGTTCCTAGCACTGCGCTTTTCTGGACAGAGAGGTCTGAGGTCTTTCCAGGTATCTGTTGTAGCCATTCCTCCAGCCTGGGGGTTACTGCCCCGAGTGCTCCAATTACCACAGGCACCACCGTCACCTTCACTTTCCAGGCTTTCTCCAGTTCTTCTCTGAGTCCCTGGTATTTCTCCAGTTTCTCATGTTCCTTCTTCCTGATGTTCCCATCGCTTGGCACTGCCACATCCACCACAACGGCTTTCCTCTGTTCTCTGTCCACCACTACGATGTCTGGTTGGTTCTCCATTACCATCCTATCAGTCTGGATCTGGAAGTCCCACAGGATCTTTGCCCTCTCATTCTCTACCACCTTCGGAGGTGTTTCCCATTTTGACCTTGGGATTTCCAGTCCATATTCTGCACACATGTTCCTGTATATTATTCCAGCCACTTGATTGTGGCGCTCCATGTATGCTTTACCTGCCAGCATCTTACATCCTGCAGTTATGTGCTGGATTGTTTCAGGTGCCTCTTTGCACAGCCTACACCTTGGGTCTTGTCTGGTGTGGTAGATCTGAGCCTCTATCGCTCTGGTGCTCAGGGCTTGTTCCTGAGCTGCCAGGATGAGTGCTTCAGTGCTGTCCTGTAGGCCAGCCCTCTCTAGCCATTGGTAGGACTTCTTGATATCAGCCACTTCAGTTATGGTCCGGTGGTACATCCCATGGAGGGGTTTGTCCTCCCATGAGGATCTGTCCTCCAGCACTGTATCCTCTGCTCTCCATTGCCTGAGACATTCACTGAGCACACTGTCAGTTGGGGCCTTGAGCTTGATGTATTCATGCATCTTGGATGTTTCATCCTGGATAGTGGCTTCTACGCTCACTAGTCCTCGGCCTCCTTCCTTGCGGCTAGCATACAGTCTCAGAGTGCTGGATTTGGGATGGAACCCTCCATGCATGGTGAGGAGCTTCCGTGTTTTAACATCCATGGTCTGTATCTCTTCCTTTGGCCATCTTATTATTCCTGCAGGGTATCTGATAACTGGCAGTGCATAGCTGTTTATTGCCCGGGTCTTGTTCTTGCCATTGAGCTGGCTTTTCAGGACTTGCCTTACTCGTTGAAGGTACTTAGCTGTTGCAGCTTTCCTTGTTGCCTGCTCCAGGTTGCCATTTGCCTGGGGAATTCCAAGGTACTTGTAACTGTCCTCAATGTCTGCTATTGTTCCTTCTGGGAGTAAGACCCCCCCTGTGTGGACTACCTTGGCTCTCTTTGTCACCATCCGGCTGCATTTCTCGAGCCCGAATGACATCTCAATGTCATTACTGTAGATCCTGGTGGTGTGGATCAGGGAGTCAATGTCACGCTCGTTCTCAGCATATAGATTTGGCTGATTATATATATATATATATATATATATATATATATATATATATATATATATATATATATATATATATATATATATATATATATATACACATGATTTTAACAGTTAATTTGTATATAATAATTTGTGTATATATATATTTCAAAGGGTATTTATTTCAGGCAGCAGTGAATGCAGTCTATTTTTTAGATGAAAATTTAGCTTACTTTTTTTTAGGTCTACTAAGTCATGTACCGCACCTTTGTTTGTTGTTGTTGACACTTGTCGTTGACATATGCATAACAAATAGTTTGAATGTTGAATTTGACTGATTTCATTGCTGTAGTGAGCCAGACCAGCACACTGACAGTCTGCTCTGCAATTCATGAGCAAATAAAACACGGTTATATGAAACACAGTTTGCAGTTTAAGACTTTGCTCTGTTTCCATAAAATTATCTTTTGTAATAGAATACAATAATTCATGTAATGATTGACCACACACAAGCTATTCACGGCAGATTCTGGCTACGTCTGTAACTCTGAAAAGTAAGCTGTGGAAAAAGGAGCTAGCTTGCAGTGAAATGTTTGGTTGCCTTGTCAAGCTATTCATTTAAATGAATTGTAGCATCAGCAAGGGCGGAGTGACCACTCATGTTTGAGAACAGGCAGGTATTCCAAAAAGCAGGTTATGCTAGATACCGCAGTAAGTTTGAGGCTAAGGAAGTTGATAACCTCAGCTTTCGGTTCCAGAAATGGAGGTATGTTTCAGGGTATGTCAAGTTGCCACAGCAACTCATGCTCTGAACATAACCTGGTCTGGAGCAGGTTTAGGAGAAGGTTAGTTTGTTTTCAGAGAGGTGCAGCAGCATGGCGTGTCCATTTGAAGATGATTAAGTGGATGAAGAAGCTCAGATAATACTTTTTCCACCGTGAGAGGGTGATAAGACCACATACGGATGTTTAAAGATAAACTTTTTAACATTGATCAACTTAATTATTTGCTTCAGTTAAGATAAGTCTTTTTTTTTTTTTAGTTCAGTCAACCTAAAAATAACACATAGTTATCAGACAGTTATTTTACTTTTATTCAATTTAATTAAATTAAGCCTTGTGCTATCCCCGGCACTTTAACATTGGCAGTGGGGTCATCTAGACCCAGTAGACAGAGCTCTGAACCTTTGTTCTTCAATGATTTGTGATCTTCACTGGTGTCCATGGATTACATGAAATCCTCTCCACCTTTATCCACCTTTGTCATGGTAGGGAGAACACGTCAATGGTCATCTTGACCCCATAGGATAGCACAAGGGTTAAGTAGGTGTAACTTTGGTGCTGCTGTTAGATTGGCAGCGCAAAGAATTATGGGATACCATTCCCTTTGCCTGTCTGGAAGGAATTGGGTCATTAAAACCTCAGACTCCGTCTCACTGGAGTATAGCACTCTCTTTTGTTCTCAACACGTTTCCATGGTGACTCGGGATATCTGCGATCCATTGAGAATGTCTTCATGTACTCGCCGTGCACGGGCATTAACCCAGGGTTACCAAGTCGAGCGTAGTTACGCTAACTCATATCCGGTCTTTTGGAACCGACATACCCAGAGTAAGCAAGTCCAGACGGATTTCAGCCAGACTTCAGGGTTAAAGTCAGGGGAGTTTAAACGTGCCTTCTAGAATACCCCCCTGGATTAACCGATTGACTCCACCCCCTGCTGTTCCCGAACAGGAAGTACCTGCTGGCTCCTAGAAACCAAAATCCCATAGACTTACATAGAGAAATAAAAAGCTTTGGCTTAGTTATTCTATCAGTCAAAATGATCATTCTTGCTTTGATACCCATTTCTTACATGTTCTTGATAATCCTCATTATTTTTATGATATTCTTTCTGTAGTTCAAGTTATTCAAGTTATACAGTAAGATGACCAATCAAATGCCTCAATAAAAGTAGGTGGAGCCTGCTGGCTTAACGTTCAAAGCATTTAATTGACTGATAATCTGTCGCCCTATTTCAAGTGGTAGGGGTGTGGCCTTCCAACAAGCTCACTTCTGATTGGTGAGAGTGTTTGCGATAGAAACGTTGACTGAGAGGGGCGCGGACCAATCACTGCTAACTGACAATCTCTGTCTTCATCATGGTGGCATCCATATCGCAAAAATGGTTTGAGAGGACACGCAAGAGGAGCAACAACAATTTGCTTCTGTAATGATCTTCTTGAACCACTTTTTCAATTCATCCTCTGGTTAAGGTGTATGATTCTTATGTTACATGGCCTCAAAATGACATTTGCAGTATATTGAATAGCACTGAGCTGTAATTGGGTGATATCGCACTTTTTACATATCTGATGCAACTAACCGCAATCTAGCCAGCACATCTGTCTGTGGAAACGCCAGCCAAATTGGGGATTACCTTTTCAAACGAGCTGGTTTTGACCTGAATTGAACCACTTCGTACTGGGGGTGTGGCTTGAAGTGTAGATAGAAAAATCAAATCTGTTTGTAAGTGTGTCTCTCTTGTCCCTCATGGAGTGTCAGACTTGCTTCACTGATAAGATTTGCTCGCATATACCGTTGTTCCAGTAAGAGCACTCCAGCCACATTAAATCTGTCCAATCAAAAATCAGTTCATGTTACGCTCTTCAAGCTTTACCGTTAAATGTAAACCTTATAAAACAATCAGAGAGAAATCTTATATTCCTGTAAATCAGCCCTTCCTTGTCCTGATCGGAAGCGCCTTTTCCAATCATGGAAGCACACTGCTTCCTTGCAAAAAAATGAAATTTACAGCTCACACGTTACAACCAGACTTTTCAAACAATTACAACTATCTACTTTTTCACACCTTAAAGGTAACAGGTTTTACAAGATATTGCAGACTAGTACTAGAAATCTGCTATCTTAATACCAGGGTGTTATGGGGGGGGTCTCCCTGCAGTCTATTTATCCCTAGATCCTGAAGTTTAAATGGAGGGGGGGCAAGAAAAGGACCACCTTTAAAGACCTAGACTCCTACAAAAGGTTAATTCAGTTGAAATGCGGCTTAAGGAACCGAGGTCAGAAGCTCAACTCTTATCCCCTGCCTGGTCCTAAAGAGCTCTCTCTGCCCCGAAAAAGGTGTTTTTTCACCTGGATGCTTTTCCACATCCCCCACAAAATGTAACGATTAACCAGAATGCCGTGGAAATGGAGTATTTCTAGATTTAGTTTTTCAGACGTGTCGCCATTTGAAGCCGAGGAGGTTCATATGCTGGACATGTACTTCTGTCACTCTTGAGAGCGTCATGATGGCAGACACTAATAAGCAGGTAAATAAAAACACGATCCAGCTAAAATTGTAAAGATGTCCAGCTGCTCAGCCCTTTTCTGGAAAATAAATCATTTGGAAAACAAGATGATCTGTGAAAATTTCCGCTCATTCGTCTAGTGGAGAACTTCTTCTGTGATAAGACACCGACCAGCACATGAAGTAAACAGTTCCTGAAGAACATTAGCTGCAAACAGTGTGTTGAGGTTGATTATCTCAGTGACTAATGCTCTGTCATTCTGCAGTATGCGGGAGCCCAGCGAGGACCGCTGGTGATGGAGCCGGAGCAGGTGTTTAAGGCCCACTGACATCCAGGGGGAGCGCGCTGACAAGAGTTTCTGATGAATTTCAATTACTGATCTATTAAAGCTAATGAGCTAATTGGGCATCCAGAATACATTTGCTAGATGGCTTGAGACAAGGCATCAGTGCTCTGACAGGCCTTAGTGCAGCCGTGGCAGCAGGCTGCACACACGCAATGCTGGGAATTTTCTTTGTTTTGTGAAACAAGGAGCTTTAATCTGATTTACTCTTTGAAAAGTGTACTTTGGTTATTTTTTCCTAAAACCTAGAACTCCTGTTCACACGTGAAGTCAGGCTGCCATCTACTGGAGTGAGTAGAGAAGAGCAACCTCTCAGGGTTGGTGGCTCTCAGACATGTGGCCTTGTCTGCAGACTAAAAGAACATCATTACAATCCATAATTATCATTTTCAAATACAAATAATTATTGTCTGGCTGCATGGTGGTAGTGGTCATCTCACAGTGAAGATGCTGGGTCATTGAGGGGAGTTTGAATGTTATTCTCCAGTTACCTCCCGCAGTCCAAAAACATGCTTCATAGGTTCATTGGTGACTCTAAATTCTGGTTGGTCCTGCAGTGGACTGGTGACCCGTCCAGGGTGTACCTTTCCTTGGCCAAACAGTAGCTGGGATAGGCTCCAGCAACCCCATAAAAGGGATGAAGAAGATTCAGAAGACGGATGGATCGTATTTTCTTAAAGTTGGTGCAGTTTCTGACAGAAAACTAACACCGAGGCAAAATCAGCTGAGGGTGGTCCAGGAGGGACAGTCGATCAGGTTCTCCTCCAGACTTTCACACTCCAAAAAACTCTAAAATCTCTATCTGTCTGTGTCTAGAAACTCACTCTTGTGGGTCTCCAACATTAGACCATTCAGCATCAGACACAGAATAAGACAGCAGCACATAAACAAACAAACCAAAATAAATCACTTTCATGTCAGGTGATTCTGATGTTCTCTCTGCTGTCAGGTTCGCGCTGATGAAGGTGTCTGCGAAAACGTTTTATCTTTCATTTTTAAGACATCAGAACAAAACAGAACAGTGGAATAAAAACTTCTGTTTTGCCTGAAAAGGATCATTTTGTCCTTTTTATCCAATCATTTTATTTGTGAATTTTTATTTTATTTGATGTACATTAAACAATTCGTTTCAAAAGTGCCAATCTGCCAACACTGATGTGGAAGGTCAATTGGTTTATTGAGATAAAGCCACGCCCCATAACCAAACCTCAGCGGTAACATTACTTCCCTCCATCTATTTTCTGCACCTGCTTGACTCAGCTCAGGTCATGGGGGGGCTGTAGCCATCCAAGCTGTTAGATGCCTACACCATTTGGCAAGCTGTCAGTCTGAAGCCTAATTGGCTTTTCAATGTATATACTATGGAAATTAAACTGAGACACGGCCATATTTCATGAGAAATTGGAACAGAATGGGTTTTCTCCATACTTAAGCCTCTGGGTTTGATGCTTTGGGATTCAGGAAAGGAAAAGACGCACACATGTGGCTTTCAAAAGCGGTGTGTTTTATAGAGCCACAGCTTCAGCTTCCTCTTGATAAGACAATTTCCAGCAGGAGATAAGATGTGAGACAACCAAGCTGACTTTGAATGGACTCGTAAGGTACCAGAACATGAAATAAACTACTTCAAATGAGTATTGACCTTAAAGCAAGTGAATCAAATCTCATATGTTTTGTATACATTTGAAAATGAATATATTCTTTCATGACTTAAAGTAAAAGCTCCCTGTTGACCAAAACCATTTCCCATTTTCCTTCACACTATAGTTTGGACAAGAGTGATTTTACATTCCCCTCATTTGTTTAAAAATAAAAACAATTTTCAAACAGAAAAGCGATATATTTTTTGTTTTTGATCGTAAAAACAATGAGATTAAATTAAGGCTGAAGAAATGTGTTATTAATTGTTCAGTGTTGAAATTTGCAGTCTGCTCTATGCGTATTTTTTCTCAAGTTGTATAAAGATGACTTTTAAAAAGTGCCGTTCTTTTACCTTGACACAAAATCTCCTGTCTTCTCTGATGAATGCATCTGCCAGTATGTTTCTCTAGCAGTCATCTTCTCCTGAAACATACATTTACTGTAATCCATGGTTCGACAAATATCTTTCACGCTAAAAGAGACATTTGGTCCAGTTTCTTACTGAGAGCCGCTGTCGTCCCTCACCGTTTAGAAAAATACACTTTATTTAGGTTTTTGTGACCATTAAACCATTTCTTTATAAATCTTAAAAATTACATTAATTGAGTTATTGCAATAAAGTGATGGATTTGTTCTTTTTACAATTTTATCTTTGTGTACTTTTGACAGCAAAAGTTCCTTTAAAAAAACACACCCCATGTCAATGAGACACAGATCTATAGTAGCAGATCTGCCAATTCATATTTACAGAAATTCAACTGCAGAAGAGCCCATTCAAACCTGACGCTTTCGATCATTATGACTTTGGTGCTTCATGTTCTCATGTTTACTTTTGTTTATAAAAACGAACACGTTGGTGTAGAATCTGCTGTCTTTTTTCAAATCTAATCCAGGCCTCAGGGGCTGGTGTCCTACATGTTTTCCAACTAACCTGCCATTGAAGCTCCTATTGGCCTAACTAACACACCTGATCCAGGTCATCAACAGCAGACAAGGCAGGATTTCTGGAAAACTGGCAGGAGGCCGGCCCTCCAGGCCTGGATTTGGACACCCCTGATCTAAACAGCAGACGCCTGTCTTAATTAAATGACAAAAGTAGAATGAATCCAAACAAAAACAAGTCCTTCAAATTTGGTCAGACAATATTAGCAATAAAGATTACAATAAAATTGAAAATAAAATTAAGAGCTGAGTTGATTCAAATGTTTGAATTATTGTTAATGCTATTAGATAACAGAAAAACTGCTAAAGTAGTTGAAAGTTTTCACAGTCAAACAGACATTTTTCTTCTTTTTTCTTGTTTCACTAAAGCTCTGCCAGAAGAAGCAGATTTTTGATCAAAGCTGTGCGTTCAGCTCATCAGGTGACATGCATCAACTCTACAAACCAAAGTTGTCCAAACAGTATTTATTCTTTTTTTTTTGGTGCTGAATGAAGACTTTTCACAAAGACACGCTCAAGCATGAACAAGAATGCAGCTCAGGTTGCTGTTGAAGAACACTCTGCCCTCCTTCTCAGTGCTGCACTTGTTCCTGAGCAGCTCTAAGATGCCTGCTCTGACCTCCGGGGTGAAGGACTCCTGGAAGCGGTCTTTCGCCGTCATGAAGCTCAGCAGATGTTCGCCGGTGACACTCTTTGAATCAAAGCACTCGGTGATGTCAAAGGTGTTGGGAACTAAATGCTCCTCAAACTTAAGACCCAGACTCTTCAGGCTGGTGACGACCTCGGAGGAGGAGCGGTACTCTGACAAGCTCCCGCCGCACAGCTCCTTCCTGTAAGTCTTCCACAGGATGTCCCAGCCGCTGTGGGCTGCATCACACAAGAGCAAACATGAAGTCATTCATTCCACAAAGTTCAATCAATTATGTTTTTTTTCTATTCTATCCTATTACAATCTTCTTTTTTCTCAAACCAACAAAACACTAGAGGGCGCCAGTCTACTCTATGACTTACATTAATGATGTTAAAGGACAATTGTCTGATTGGGACTCACATTTTTTGCACTAATCAGGATTTGCATATAAATTATAATATAAATGGTTATTGCTTACCTGCTTCAACGATGATCATCAGCCTGCCGTTATTTTTCAGAAGGCTGTGGTAAAACTTGAGGGTTTTATCCAGACTTTCCACATAGTATATCATCTGTTTAGAAGCAACATAAAAACTTTACTGAAATAGTAAAACATAACTGCTTAAAACCGTTTAAGTTTGCTGCAGACGTGTCAAGCGCGGTAAGACGAGAGCCTTGCGTTGATACCTGAATCATGTGAATAAAATCAAATTTCTTCACGTCTCCTCTGGTTTTCACCAGCTTCTCATAATCTTCACTTGACATGGCATGCCAAGAAAACGGGATCTTCTGCATTTGAGGCGTCTTTGCTACCAAAGCTGTCAAGCCAAAGTAATAAAATGAGAAAAAAATGATCAATAGAACAACATACTACACATAGAGAATACTAAAAGACATTTTAATTCTAAGAAATTATGCTTTGAATCATTCAAAAAGTTTTAAAATGAAATAAAAAATTAAAACTTTGGTCCCGTTAAGTAAACATTTTAGTTCAAGGCAATTTTCTGATTTACAAAAAAAAGAAAAAAAAAAAGACAAAGATGCATTTTATACATGTTTTCAAAATTTCAGAAATGTGAATATTTAAAAATGTTATGTATTTTTTGGAACCAAGGCTGCTCTGATATGAACACAACCAACTTTGATAGTCCCTTTTTTAACTTAATGTAATTTAATTTAGTTTTACCCACTGATTTTTAAATTATTAAGCTATTTTTTTATTTTTTTTATCTATTAAGCTTTTTAGTCTATTGCTATTTTTACTAATTTTTTTATTGATTTTAATGTGTGTGTGTGTTTTATGAATGTGAGCAAATGTCCATTTTTAAATTTCTTCAGGGATTATTCTATTCTATTCTATTCTATTCTATTCTATTCTATTCTCCCCATGCATCCCAGCTGTAAAAGTGATCTCTCTTGAGGGAAACTGTGAAGCTGTTTTGTAAAACAACAGAAATCTTGCCTACCTTGAATTTTTTGAGGATTATGAATGAAAGAATAAGGATTTATCATTTTGACTAATGGGGTGGCAACTTCAACAAGTATAGGCTTCATATGTAAATCAAAAGAAAGCAATGCTTGGTGGTGATGAGAAGGTCTGAAAATCTTTTTCAGCTGCCCTTTTCTTCATTATAATCCCATTAACATGAACTGTGTTACCTTTGAAGCTGTCGATGAGTTTAGAGCTGCCCTCAACAACATCAGCACTGATGGGAACAGCAGGGATCTCCGTCTGCATCAGGGAGAGCAGCTGGACGTCCATCTCACCTGGAGCAAATCCGAAGATGTTTGTGTCACATTTCCTTTGTACACTGCTGAGTCTAAATGTGAGAAAAATGAATTCCTGATAGACGCTTTAGCTGCAGGAAGCTCATGAGTGTAAAGCCTTATCTTATCAGGTCTTAATGAACAGACTCTTGTCCTTGTGTTCTAACCTCCATGATCTATCACCGCTATTGATCAGTGCTGGAGTTCAGCTAAACCTGCAATACCTTTGAGTCTTCATGACTCTGTCAAAAGGATTTGCCGGTAACAAAAGGAGTCCTGTGGGTTAATAAGTCATGTAGATGCTCGGTGCCGACCAACATTTCCGGACATACCTCCACCGCTTCCAACACCAAGAACATCAACGCTGCTTTTATCCCTCAGCAATTCTGCAACAGAGAAAAGAAAGTATTGCTTAAAACCTGCAGAACAAAGAAATGTGTTGCTATTTGGACAAATAATAAAATGATTGAATTTCCTTTTAATTACAAAATCTATAAATGGTCTATTATTGAGAAGAATTCGCAAATAACTTAAAAAAGGTGAATGTATTTCCACTAGCAGAAGTGTAAACTCTAAGATGTAAAATCCAGACATATGTTGTCTTATGATCTGGAAGTAGTTTTTTTAGGCTTTTAAATGCAGACATTTAATTGACAAAGTGTGTCAAAGGCTCACTGCAAAGCTAGTAACATTTCAAAAAATGTACTTGGAGAAAATATTTAGCTTCCAGCTTTCACAGTTGGTTTTACATGAGTTTTCATTCAAAAGTTCAGTTGTCAACCAAGTCCGAGCTTTGCTCGGTTAAAAGCCCAACATGCTCGTCTGAGTCAGGGACAAACGTCTCAGAGTGACACCACCAAACCTCCTCTCTTGTTGCACCTCTGAAATTCTCTGGCAGGACACTTTGAACACTCTGGAGGATGGCTGAGTGCTCTCCTGACTTTTCAAGGTAAAGCTGGAAATGGTCCACAGTGGTGATATCATAGCATGTGTGATGTTCTTCTGCAGCCATGACTGATTTCTGCAAAGAAAAAAAAAGATTTATATGTGCAAAAGTCAAGGAGAGTGCAGGGCTGACTACATATAAGTGGAGTTGAACAAATAAGTTAGAACATGCAAAGACAGACCTTAGCTTTGTGCAGAAAGATGTGATCTCCTCTGAGCTGCACAGTTTTTCTTTTCTCCAGCTGCCTGGTGGGCCTCTTTGAACAAATTTTCTTCTTCAAGGTTGCCAGGTCAGAAAACACAAGCAAATGCAGGCTCCAACTTTTTATTTTATGAGGAGCTCACCAGCGTCAGAGGCTGAACTTTTATTAGACCATTTCACTTCTTTCTGTCACCTTATTTTGTCCCTTTGATTTCTCTGTCATTAAACGTGATTTCATTTGAATTAAAGCTCAACTGTGACAGTATGATTTACATTTGTCAGCAGTTGCATCCGTGTCAACATGCCAGAATTAGCACATTAGGTAAATGAGACTAAGGCACTATGACACTAACACAAAATACAGATTGCATTACACATCGTCACTCAGGGGCATCGAAACATGGCATCAGCATTATCATGACGAGCTCCCAGCCTGTGCTCCACTATGATTGACAATGATACCAGCTCCTCCAGTATGCGTAGCTTACTGACTAAACAGGAATGTGGTATTAGTGCACCGAATGACGACGTCACCCTAACATCACAGGTGTTGTACAAATCCTTTTATCACACGCACATGGTACATTCCATTTTTTATGACGTCCCTTGAGGTATGAGCCTCAAAGAAACTGAAAGACAGACCTGTGGTCCCCTTAAGGTACGGCCCCTCCTGTCTAAGACCCTGTATGGGCTCAAACAGCCCAAAAACCTGCAGGACCCTTAATGTTGCTCCACTTTGTTTAAGGACTTGCTGAAGTAACCCACCACCCTTTCACCTGATGACCCCACCTGGCTCAGTACATCTCCATTTCAGCATTGCTGGTATTAAGAATGAATGGCAAGACGGGGTCTCGTTGGGTGAGGATGGGAGAGTTTGTCAGAGCCTTGTTCAATAACTTGAAAGTCTGCTCACACTCCGGCATGCACACAAAACCACAGTCCTTCCTCTGTCGGTGAAAAAGAGGGGCAGCAATAACCGGCTGTAATAGGAGGCCAGCCTGAGAAACTGCTTCAATTCTCTGAGGGTGGTGGGCAGTCTTTTACAGCCTGCTCCTCCTTCTCATGAAGAAGTACTTGTCGGGGTGAAGCTTTAGAGCGGCTGCTGCTATCCTCTGCAGGACCTTTCTCAGGAAATCCCTATGCAGCTTCAAAAGAGTCTCCATACTGTTATCCAAGTAGAGCAGACGTCGAGGAACGACGGCGAGCACTTTCTCCATCAGCCGTTCAAACGTGGCTGGATCTTTGCACGGACCAAAGCTGAGACCATGGACCTGCCACAACCCTCCACGACATGTACATGTTTTCTATGGAAATGCTGCAGGCAACAGGTCGTAGTGAACGCATATTCAGCATTTACCGTGAGTAAGGTGAAGGAGGTAAGATTTAAGTGTGTTGTAAGGATAGGTTTTCACCAGATCAAAAATCTGGTGCTTTCTGGTGCAGAAAGCAGTCTTTGGTCTGACTTCAGGGCTGAGTGACACCTCCCGGTACCCTCTGCACAGGTCTAACCAGGAGAACCAAGAGGAGCAAGACACAAAATCCAGAGACTCGTCCACGCGGGGTAGCGGGTATGAGTCCATTCTGGTTACACTGTTCAGTGGTCTGTAGTCCACAGACAAAGTATGAAACAGAACTACAATTTCTAGCTCTTCTTCTCATTGACCGTTACGACCTCTGAAGCCCAGGGGCTGTTGCAATGCACCTTCATCAGCCACCTGGTGTGGTAGGGGAAGGCAACGGGGGTACAATTTGATGGGACGTGGATCTCTGGTGTCAATCTGATGTTGGACAAGGTGCGTCATGCTCACCTGTCCCTCAGATAAAAAAATATGCTTTTACATCCACAACACCTGCCAGAGCCCCTCCTCCTGTCCCGGCTGCAACCCATTCAAGTTGTGCAGAACACAATAAAAAGTCTCATTAAGCTGGTTATATGCAATCACACTGTTGGCTATTTAATACTAAACATTTCATCACTACCAATGCAGTGAGGCAGGAATTGTTTTCTGAAGACTATCTGCTTGTTTCTGTCTGGATCTGGCAACTTGGGTTGTTGCGTAACTCCTGAACTTTGGCTGACATAGAGCAGCAGAAACCTTTAGTCTTGTTAAGTAGGAGAGGGGGGGTTTGTTTGCAAACCCCTAAAGAAAAAATGTGAATAGACAGACCAAACAGAAATTGAGGAGAATGAGAGCTTTGATGAAGAGACCATTACATTTTAATGGGAATCACTCATTAAAATTGGAGTGTGACCTTAGAGGACTGAGTCCTCTTCAGTGTAATTAGTACTCTGAGAAGTTATCAGTTACTTTGATGTGTTTGAACACTTACATAACTTAATCATTTTCTTTGTTCATTTTTCACTCTCTCCTCATGGTGGCGCTAGCTGCTCAAGGATTGAGGACTGAATTTCAAACAAGAGCAGCAGCTTCCTGGTGGCTGTAGGCTTTCATGCATCAACTCAAAGAGTATTTTTCTGTTGAGTTATGACGGCTGGAGGAACCAGCATGTTCTGCACTGAAGCACCATCAGACAGACTTCTACTGGATGATGGAGAAAAGGAGGATCTTTATTCTGAGAGGATTCTACTGCAGCACCACACTTTCACATTTTCTACCTTTTCTACCTCAAAACTGGGAAATTGTACAAGCATTCTAAAATCTTCAACAGGAGTTAAAATGTAATACATCTAATTCCATGAATAAATCAGTCAAAAAAAGCTAGTTTTTCATATGACTACACTACAGCAGATGTAGTTTTCATGTCAGTGTCAGTACAGATTCAGCTTTGATGATCTATGACTAAGACTCCGAGGTTGTTGTTGAAGATCACTCTGCCCTGGGACTCCACGCTGCAGTCTGGGTGCCGCAGCAGATCCAAAACTCCAGCTTTCAGCTCAGCCGAGGCCGTTTTACTGAAGTCCAACACTTCTGTCAGAAAATCAAGAAGCAGCTCCCCCGTGGGGTCTCCCTCGGTGAAACACTCGGTGATGTCCAGTTGGGACGGCAGCTCGTAGCTCTGCTGAGTCACCTCTGCTGGAGGATAAGTTCATCCGAGTCGGCAGCCTCAGAAATGGCAGGTTAACAGCAGCTCAGACTAGAGAGCAGGTCAATGGCTCACAGAGTTCTAGCAGCAGACACATCTCTACAACAACTGTTCAAAGGAGACTGTGGGAATCAGGCCTTCATGCTAGAATATCTGCTAGGAAACCAATACTAAAGAAAGGAAACAAGCAGAAGAGACTAGTTTGAGCTACAGAACACAAGGAATGGACATTAGACCAGTGGAAATCTGGGCTTTGGTCTGATGAGTCCAAATTGGAGATTTTTGGTTCCAACCACAATGTCTTTGTGCGATGCAGAAAAGGTGAACGGATGGACTCTACATGTCTGGTTCCCACTGTGAAGCATGGAGGATGAGGTGTGATGGTCAGCATGGTCTTTGCTGGTGACACTGTTGGGGATTTATTCCAAATTGAGGCCCTACTGAACCAGCATGGCTACCACAGGATCTTGCAGCGGCATGCTATTCCATCCGGTTTGCCTTTGGTTGGACCATCATTTCTTTTTCAACAGGACAATGACCCCAAACACACATCCAGGCTGGGTAAGGGCTACTTGACCAAGAAGGAGAGTGATGGGGGGCTGCGCCAATGACCTGGCCTCCACAGTCACCGGACCTGGTTTTATTCATTTTTATTTAATGTATCGATTTTTATTGATTTTGGTGAAAGAAATCAAAGAGAGTGCAGAGTTAACCACAAATGGGTGGACTTTAACCAAAGAAGTTAGAAAACATCCCTTAAATTTGAGCACAACAATGGGAACCATCTCTCTGTGCGTCACAGTTGTTCTCTTCTTCAGCTGCCTGGTTGGCCTCCTTGAAAAAACACTTATCCCCAAGAGTTGCTAGGTCCTAAAAACAAACAACTGCAGCTTCTTTTTTTATGAGGGGGCATCAGAGGCTGGACTTTTGTTTAGATTTTGTCACTTACCATAATTGGTACGTCATTTGGATTTCACAATTAGTAATTGATCATAATCACATTTAATCTGAATTATGATAGCAAACTGCTCATGCTTGTTTCTTTAACTATCTGGCAACTCAGCCTTTATGCGTCACTCCTGAACTTTGGCTTACAGAAAGCAGCAGAGAAGCTTTGGTATTGTTAAGAAGGAGAGGGTGGTTTGTTTGCAAAGGAAAAAAAAAAGATTACATAAAAAAAAAAAAAAAACAGAAGTCGAGGAACAATTTGTGCTCCTTAACACAAATTTCTAATCAGCCAAAGACATGGCAGCAACTCACTGCAATCTGGCATGTAGACATGGTCCAGACATCTGCTGCTACTTCCAGAAGGAAAAGGCACCGTGTCATAAAGCTGGAATCAGACTGAGGACCACACTTTAAACAAGCTGCTGCTAAAGAACAGCAGCTTTGTTTGCTGGATTCTCTATTTTTGAGTTATGACGGCTGGAGGAACCAGCATGTTCTGCACTGAAACACCATCAGACAGACTTCTACTGGATGATGGAGAAAAGGAGGATCTTTATTCTGAGAGGATTCTACTGCAGCACCAAACTTTCACATTTTCTACCTTTTCTACCTCAAAACTGGGAAATTGTACAAGCATTCTAAAATCTTCAACAGGAGTTAAAATGTAATAAATCTAATTCCATGAATAAATCAGTCAAAAAAAGCTAGTTTTTCATATGACTACACTACAGCAGATGTAGTTTTCATGTCAGTGTCAGTACAGATTCAGCTTTGATGATCTATGACTAAGACTCCGAGGTTGTTGTTGAAGATCACTCTGCCCTGGGACTCCACGCTGCAGTCTGGGTGCCGCAGCAGATCCAAAACTCCAGCTTTCAGCTCAGCCGAGGCCGTTTTACTGAAGTCCAACACTTCTGTCAGAAAATCAAGAAGCAGCTCCCCCGTGGGGTCTCCCTCGGTGAAACACTCGGTGATGTCCAGTTGGGACGGCAGCTCGTAGCTCTGGTAGCTCACCCCTTTGGATTCCAGATAGCTCTTGATGTCCGCGGTGGTCACACACTGACTAATTTCCGTGTTGCACAGCTGATGCCTGTAGGTTCGCCAGAGCTTCCCCCAACCGCTCTGACCTGGAATGGACACAACACACCATCAGAGGTCTGTAGGAGGTAATGCAACCTGGGATTCTATCTTCTCCTCAGTCGGCGGGTCTTTACGCAAATTTGTTTTTGAGCTGTTCACAATTTTTTGGTTGGTTGAGAATTACGCAGTTTGTGAGTATTTATTACATAAATATTGCACAATTGTGTATGCGAGATGCATACACACATTTGTACATATGTTCCATGCCTGTTTAACAGACTTTTCATGCATGAACCACCAATGCATAACTTTTATATCAAATATATGTCACACATATAATGCTCAAATTACGTAATTGACGGACGAATAACTTTGTGTAGTTTATCCATGATCCATCTGAAAATTACTCGTAAAGACCACAACTTTTCTCACTTCTCCCACAAACATAGGGGTGGGATTATATAAGTTCGCTTCCTTCCACTCCCTTTCAAGCAATCTTTGATTTAATGACTAATTATTAAAGTCTGATACGTCTTTGTATGAATGTATAACTGCTGTTTTGTGAGTCATTCTTGCTTTGATTGCTTGAAAAAACCCATTTCAAATTATATCAAAAATCAAATCAAATATGATGAGTTTCATTTGTGCAAAATTCCCTAAAATGTACTCAGTGGCTGTGTGACACGGCCTTAATGCAGCATCAAATCCCCGTCATGTGACTGATGCTCACTCACCTCCAGTTTAGTGAGAAGGGGGTCAATGGGGAAAATTCATTTAAAACATGCTTTCTAAGATTATCGTAGTTTATTGATCAGAATTTTAGATAAATGCTGAGAAATAGAATTTAAACTCTTGAAAGGCATCATAATGCCTATTTGCTCTTCCATGGTTTTCTTGTGACCCTGAGAAACTATTTTCTACTTTGTCTGTTTTTTGTACTGATTTTTTTTGTTTTCCGTTTGCTGTTCTTTCAATGGGGGTGGGGTGGGGGGGGTTCTCTCACTGTGTGTCCTTTTTGGTTTAACAAAAACATTTATTTTACAATTCTCTTCATTGTTTTCATTTCCCCGAGCAACAACGTGAAGGCCAAATATGTGTATGAAGACAAAAAAGACCAAGTATTGTTTTCTCAGTTTTACTTTAATTACATTAGATTGTTTGTTATTCAGCTTTTTTAAGAAAAAAAAAAACTTTTGTGTCTAAAAATGTCAGCCTGGTTAAACCTGCTTTAAATATGAAAAGTGCTGTGTGACTGCAGAGGCTGGGACTGTGCAGTTACATGTGAACTAATGCAAAACCAGCTGAAACCAATCCCACATCAAAGAATGACCACAAAAAGGGCGGCCACTCCAACTCCATCCAGCAACAAAGCTTAAGGCTCAGAGGCCTTAAAAGCAGACATCAGTTGCAGGCTGAGGTCAAAGTTCAGCAGAAAATAGTTTCTTAAACTACGGGTCAAACCTGCATCTAAACCACTCAGTGAGCCTGTAGAGCAAAAATGATCAAGCAGATTTTCTACAGGCATGCTGCAGACATCAGGTCATAGAGAACACCCATTCAACACGTGAGGGTGAGACGCAGGCGTGACACAGGCGTGACGCAGGCGTGACGCATGGATTAGTGCAGTTTACGTGATGGGTGCTCACTCCTTCCAGGCTCCTTGGCTGTAGCCTGACCGTTATAAATTATGAAATGAAATCAGAAAATTAAATCATGCCTGCAGGCATTTGGGTATCACGTGCACACCCCGGCCTGCAACGGTCATGCAGTAAGGAGTCAGCGCTCACACCTTACTAACGACAAGAGTGTGGCGTACGGACGCCGGACGACAGCATCACCTACACGTCATAAGTGTGCGTAGCTTGCATTAACTTTACAAATACTTTACGAAACACTTACCCCACTCTTGACAATGGTACGTTCCATTGCAGCCGCTCCTCTACACCCACTTTCTCCGTGGAGCTAGCGGCGATCAGCTAAACATTTTCCTTTCTATGCACAATATGCTTCATCCACCTTTGTGAAAGTTTGGATGCCGTTTGTTTTCGTGGGCGAAAAGCAGACAATGTCGAGGATGACTTTAGGTTGACGTCATCCGTGTGGGTCCTGCCCATGATGGGACCCACACGGAGCAAAAGGCGGAGCCTCAGAGATCGAGGGAAAAGGGCTGCAAGAATAACTCATGAAAGGCTTACGAAAAGCATAATGTCGGCCCTTGAAGCATTTCTAACCTCCGATTCCAGAAAGATGTCACCAAGATGAACAGATGATCTTCTTTTGTCTGCATCACGGCCTTCCTAATAGTATTCAGATCAATAGATGCCTAAAGACTCTGAACTTCTTTTGAAGCAGGAAAGATAATCAGAAGAGGGCAGAACTATCTGGATAGAAAATAAAGGCCCTGCACTCACCAGACACGAGAATGATGAGCAGCTTTCCCCTTTCAGAGAGCAGATGCTGGAAGAAGCTGATGGTTGCTCCAGGATCCTTCACATAGTACAGCATCTGTGGGGGTTTGAACCACACAATGAGCAGGTGACCACTTCACCACAGCACATAATTATGATGCCACGGCAGAGCGACGCTCCCGCGGGATTAATTCATTCCCAGTGCTGCCTAATGATTTGGATATGACAAAGACAGAGAGCAGGAAGTTCCTCAACACCAACCTGAACCATGTGGATGAAGTCTGCCTTCTTCGTCATCTTCTTCAGCTTCCAGTGCTCCTCAAACTGAGCCGCAGTCATCTGGTTCCAGTTGAATTTAATGAAGCTCAACTCTGGTTTCTGCCCCACTAAAACTTCAGAGATGAGAAACAATCCGAGTTCATGTCTGTAAACTCGGATCTTTTCCAGCTTCCTCTCATGATGCTGATGCAGTTTCTGACAGGAAGTTAACACAATCTTTACAGCCGTGTGATGACATAAAATGGAGTGAAATGTTTCTCAGACACAACAGGAAGTATCATCAACTGATGAACCAATGTGACTCAGCGTAAACATTAAAGAACGGATCCGTTTTTGGATAATCCTAAATTTATAGCCATGCTGAGGTTTACACTTCACCAAAGAAAAAAAAAAAAAAAAAAAAAAAAATGGTGTTACTGCATCTTTACAACCAAAAGGAATATCAAATATCATTGAGTAGCATCCAGCCTCATTAGAAACACAAGAAAACACCTGTCAAAAAACAGAAAAAGGGTTGGAGAAATAAAAAAAAAAAAAGAAATCCGCAAATCTAACAGCACTGATTAAAATCCAGACGTTTTTAGTCATATTCTCTTTAGACTGCATTTCCTAGTTAGCAAAACCCTTCTGAAGAAAACACGTGTGTTTGCAGCAGCTCTATGAGTAAAAAGATTTTAAAAAAGCAACAATGACATGGAAGAGAAGGGAAGAGAACCAATACAGTTTTAAGCAGCTGCAGATATATTACAGAGGACAACAATCAACTTTACCCTCAAAAGTTAAGGAAACTGTACGACACCAAAAATCACAAACAAGCACACGACGGTGCCACAGCCATGTTGGAGAAAATGTGGGGACACAAACGAAGATCCTTCCCATATTTTTGGGTCTGGTCCCTTTGGAAAGAATGTTCACCAGATTATAACCACGGTCCTGGGCTACAATATACCAGACATGCTTATTTCTGTATCTGGGCAATTTACCAGAAAATGTACTCAAAAATGACAGATATTTAGTCAAAATGTTCCTAGCTGCAGGCAAGAAAACAATCACAAGACAATGGTACAAGACAGAATCGCCAACACAGCAGAAATGGTTAAAAAAACTGTGGAAGAAATACCAAATCCCTTTGTAGCCTCTCTGAATGTGATGGAATTGTTGAACTATAGGATAACAACTCTAGAAGATCTTTGTCAAAAAAGATTTGAGAAATGGACCAACTACAAAATGACATTATAATGTTATAAAAACCAATAGAGCCAAGGCAACCCAAAGCATTTCTTATTTGTGGAACCTGTTTGACTTTTCCTTCTGCTTGTTTCTCCTATGTTTCAACTGTGTGTTTAAAAACAATTGTGTTTTGTATTCAATCAAATCAATTGAATTCTTGTGGACAGAATATGAAGAAAAACTCAAATTAGTGTCTGCAATTGATATTTTAACACAAAAAGCTCCATAGAATATTGTTAATCGGCTTTAATTCTTTTTATTTTAAATGGTTTATTTCAAGCAATCAAATAAAAATACACAAAAACATTACAATCATCAGTTAAAATTGAGACAGAAACTGCTTGCTTTGATTAAAATCTTCAAATAAATCTTTAACTTTCTGTCTTCAGTTACACTTTACTTCAAAGTTAACGATTGTGTGTTTGTGGGTGGATGTGACTGTCAGCGAGGAAAAACCTGCAGGTGACCAGCAGAAAATATCTAGGTTGGGGCCTGCTCGGTTAACCCGGCAGAGAGAGAGAAAATGTTCTCCCAAGGGCAACAGGTCACAGAGAACACCTAACACATAAAAGGTGGAGTAGGTGAGTCACTGGCGAGTCACTGGCGAGTTGCTGGCGTGTAACTGGCGAGACTCTGGCGTGTCCTACAGACTTTTCATTTTTGCAACCCCCCCCCCCCCCAAATCCTATGAACTGGTTTTTCTTCCAGAGTTTATTCTCTCTAAGGAAGTGAGAAGAGTTTCTGCTGCTCGTTGTGGCAGAAATTTGAAGCAGCTTTGGAGGAACTCAAACCAGGTTAAGATCCTCCTGCCGATACGAGGACACCACTGTCGCACAGCAAGCACAGCCGCATTCAATGCAAGTCTAAGCATGCAACATTCATGCAACAACCATCCAGCAATTCTAATTATGAATTGTTACTTTTTTTTCACGGTTCTGCGCCTCCTACTGTAGGAGCCTAATGAGATGAATGTCATCCAGAGACGCGTCAGGAAGTTTGTACCTCTGTAGTTGTGAAGCTGTTGGCTGCTGGGCTCCACCACCTCGTTCTCCACGGTGGCCGCGGGGTGCTTCTGGTGGAGTTCAGAGAGCATCTCCAGGTCGATCAGACCTGCCAGAACCAACCGGGAAAGGGACTTAAAATCAGACAAGAGCAACGCCACTTTTACACATCAGCCACATTAATGAGCTTTTAATCCAATGAGATTTAAACAGAAAAGAGGTGTTAGTTTGACAGAAAAGTATTCATTTCTTTATAAAAACAGAAAATTCAACGTTGAATGAGGTCAACACTGAATATAACTAAAACAATATAGATGTTGATCCACAGCTTTTATAGAAGGTGACAGTCAGAACAAAGGAGTCCATTAGAAGAGGAACACAGGCAGACTTGGCCTAAATGGTTTGGATTAAGTTGAATATTACCAAGGAGAGAACCTGAAGTCATTCTAATGGAGTTTACAGTTCATTAGAGTCCTGAACGATGCAGACATGGCAGCTCAGGTAAATGAACAGGATTGGCTCTGACACAAGTTAAGGGGAACAGTGGTCTGGGGGCTTGCTCAGCAGAAAGAGCAGCTGCTGCATTATGACACATCAAAGCGGCGAGGTGGAGCCGTGGCTTCATCAGACAAAGGTTAAACCTTCACCTGACAACTGGACGGACATGGCCCCGCCCTCAGAGCTGATTAGGAGGGTTCAAAGCTTCCCCTTTGTCCCCTCACCTGTCTGCTGCAGAGGTCAAAGCCCCCCCTCCTCGTGTAGTCATCTTACCTGCGCCGCTTCCAACCCCAATCACACTCAGGTGGGGCTTTCCATCTCCGACGCTGCAGCGAGAGCAGAGAGAGAGTGAAAGCTTCCTCCAGAACCGTAAATTTAGCGCCTCCAAGCTGCCAGATGCGGGTCACGTTTAGGGCTGTAACTGTCAATCCCCCCTGACACGCAGAAACGTGACAGACGCTCTCATCTGGTGACCGAGGCGCCGACTGCTGCTGCAGCCGATTCTGTCACTGACTTTTTTTTAACACCATCACACCTTTTAATTAACTCCAGATTCCTCTCCAACAGAGTTCCTCAGAATCTGTCTCTGGCTGTCGCCTTCAACAGCTTCTATCAAATCTATTCACAAGCATGCGTGTACTGTTGCATCGTTAGTCCTTATAATCACTTGTGGCCGCCCTGTGGGTGGATGGAAAAGTAAAAACAGGCATTGCAGGTTTTTCTTATGGAGTTTGGGTGTGGATCTGATGTTTCATATAGTCAACAATAAATGCAAAAGACAAAGAAAAGACATTTTCTACGGTGAATCAAATCATTTCACATGTTTTGGGAAAAATGTATATTTGTCAGTCAATTTCAACAGAATATATACAGATTTATAAAACATAAAGTATTGGAAGCATTCTTTGATGGTTCAGATCAATCAAAAAGCAAAACCCTCTTTTTATTGTTTCTAACAATGGACTTAAGTCTTCCCTTGAATTCATATTGTTGCCCAAAATGGAATTTACATTTTCCATTTGCCTCTCCAATGAAAATTGTGTTTTTGGTGTTTTCCCAGACTTTTTTTTTTGCATGATGGGGGACATATATCAAATAATTTAATGCTATTTCTCAGTATTTTTATTTATTCATTCAAATGGTGTTTTATCAAATGACCTCTCTTCAAGCAGCATCCATCATCTACACCTGCTTCATCTGCTGTCATGATTATGAGCGTGCCTGTGGTCTGGCCAGCTCAAAGGCGCTCCAGCCCCCCCAGCCCCCCTGCAGTTACAGGTGGAGTCCTCCTGAGGCAGGTTACCTGGCGAGGATGTCTGGCAGCTGCGTGTGGATGAAGTCCTGCATGCACTGGTGCTCAGAGGAGCGCTGCAGGAACAGCTCGAAGGCTTCCTGGTACCTGCCGTCATCACTGACCAGACTCTGCAGAGGAGATGCCATGGTCTGGAAGACAACCACACGCGCGCGCGTTTACAATTCTGCGCACTTGGCGGAGGCGATGGTTTGGCAGCGACGCGCGCTTTTCCGGCTTTTTGCGCACATTTTCGTGTCAGCAAACCGGGAGGCGGAAGCGCGCAGTGCGCGGACACGCCGCAATTTTTACAGCTGCGAGCGCGCACAAGCACAACACGCGCGCGCTCCTCGATTCACAAACAAGTAGTTGTTGTTCTGCGCGCACGTGATGTTTGAGCAGCTGAGGGTTTTGACGCGAAACGCAACGATTCCCACTTACGTGTGTTCACCACGAACGCAGTCCGGGACTGTGCGTGCCGCGCGGAGAGAGCACCTCCCACCGGAACGCAGCTCCGTGAGGGCGGGGCCCGGGGGCCAGGGCCAAAGGTGGCAGGTCCCCTCACAACACAGCTCCCGAGGATGTCCGTGAACGCACCAGCGTTAAATAAAGGCGCAAAACATGGAAATGCGTTTGGTTTTTGTGTTCTAATCTTTTCACAGCAGTTAGATTTTCCACAATTCTGTATACATTTAAGATAGAAATGTACACTTTCTGAATAATTTAAAGAGGAAAGGGGTCATTCCACAATTTGGCTTCAAAATTCTGGAAAATAGACATTCCCTTCTCTGACATTCTGCTAATAAACTCATTCAAAATATACATAATTAAACTGTCAAATAATAACCCGAGTTATTTTAGTCAAAATAACTACAAAAGGAAATAAAAATGCATAGTTTTGGGTTTAGAGAGACTCTCCATGCTCACACTGAGAATATTTGAAAGTATCAAATGTAATTGAAGAATTGTTTTATTCCATGCAGCCTTTGGAGTGAAAACTCATCTGAGGTCTGGTGCTCAACAAACTCGGGTTCTCCTGAAAATGAAGCTTTCAGGCTCTTTGCAAGTGAATCCTGATGGGAATCCTGAGTAATCACAGCAGGAAAAATGTTCAGTACACATTTTTAAAACCACTTCAAATTATCTGGACAACAACACGCTGCTCCCAAGACACAGTTTAAAGAAAAAAAAATAATAATAAAATCCAGCAAGTATCAACTCAAGACAAAACAATCTGTCATGAAGGAAGTAAAACACAGCTTAAACTTTATTTTTTCATGAATCCATTTGCTTCTTTTTGAACATCGCCACAGCTTTATATGGACACCTTTATTTAGACCCTTCTGGGGCATTTAAATGTACCTTTTAACCATTTTCAAGCTTTTTCTTTCCTCTGATACTGGTTTTGGTCCAAAGTTTTGAGTTTTTCTTTTTCTTTTTTGCTCTGTTTGTCCCTTGAGGCATCGGACCCCATTCTCCTGTTTTCCAGTTTATACAGTTTTGGGAACAATCAGCTCTCAGGCAGAAACAGAAGATCAGATAGACAAGGGAAACCTATTTCATGTTAATGCACCTCAAGACCATTCCTGCTGAGGTAAAATCCTACTTTTCCTGATTGTTAATCCCTAATAACTTCATCTGGACCTCCTTCAATCCAGTAAGGACTCTGCTGAGTCAGAATGAAGATGCTCAGGATTTCATCTGAACTTTACATGATTCCTGTAGACAAAAGGTCAAAGAATCTGCTGGTCATGCTGGTAGTGTTGCTTCTCCTCTTCTTCTCAAAGACGAATCATCTTCTTCCAGTTACATATTCTTCTTCTTGCAAATCATCCAAATAATTTTTTGTGTACTTGTTTTTTTGTCTGTCTGATCCTCTGCTTATCTTTAAGTTGTCCCACCAAATTACCAAAGATGGACTAGAGAGGAGCAGGAACATCATCCACCAGGAGAACATCCAAGCTGGGATCACAGGAACAGATCTCAGTGAGGTCAAAGGTGGAGTGGTGCTGGGGGGGGGAAACGCCACTTGTTCTGTTGAATCTGTTAATTAATACAGTCTGAATCATTTTATATATGAAGTGAAATTCTTAAGTTCAATTGTTCCAACTGAAGTAGGAAACATTGGCAGAGATTTTTCTTTTCTGTTCTAGGAGAATGTAAGCGTGAAAAATGTGAGAAAAGCTTGAACGTGGGAGACCTGAAATAAAAGAATTTAAAAAATCAGTGTGAGACTTGGCTGAGACTGATCTGACAATGACGAATGGATGAAACACACTTTAGGGAGAGTTAAACTTCAGAAAGTAAAGTTCCTGTCTTAAAGCCACGTCAAACAGCTGCTACGTACATTTTGTGCATATTGATGGATGACATTTGGTCATACGTGAATATCCATGGAAAAAGTGAGAAAAGTCGTGGTTTTTAGGTGAAATTTACAAATGAGCCGCGGTAAAACCACAGAAGAAATATGAATAAACCACACAAAGAACACATATGTAAAACATAAACTGTTAGTGATTATTGCGCTGTTTATATGCAATTCATCAGTGATTTGTGCGTCAATCACGTCATTTTATTGTGATCTGTGCGCCATACACGTGACATAAAAGTTATACATCAGTGGTTCATGCAGGAAAAGTTTGTGAGACATATGCGGAATAGTGGAATAGCGGAATAAACAGCTTAAAACCAAATTTACGTGAAGACCGTCGGCCGAAACCCTCCACGGACATCTGCAAACGACGAACGCGAGAAAAACGTATGACTGACGTAAATCACACTCGCATCACCAAAGGCCAAAATTTCATACGTGGAAAATGCGCAAAATGTATGTAGCTGATATGACCTTTAAGAGCAAATTACAAATGGCTTTCTGGAAACTTTTAACACTCATTAAAAGACTTTTTGGGTGTTTTATTTTGGAAGAGTGTGTCCCATCCAGGCTACTCTAGAGGCCAGAGAGGCGTGGCAAGTTCTAGTAGCGTTGTGAGATCTTCAGTTGAAAGAAGAAGAAGAATAAAAGGAGCGGTGAGATGAATGACGCCACTATCGGAGTTCTTAAAAACGTTCAGTTACTTGCCAACTCATTAACTCGATTCCACCGCTGCCACCAGTGTAACCGACCGATGGGGGGTGGGGGCTGGGGTTCATTTATCAGTCACTTTGTAGTAAAAACGACACAGGACAATTGGTGCCACTTGGTGAATCTGCTCCTTTTATTCTTCTTCTTTCAACTGAAAAACTCACAGCGCTACTTGAACTTGCCACGCCTCTCTGGCCTCTACGGCAGCCCAGGAGGGACATACGTCTCCCAAAATAAAAGACCCAAAAAGTCGATTACGCACTTTCAGCTTCAGATTTTGTTTCAACTGCTTCAGTTTGTTTGACTCTAATTTTCAAATGCAGCAGGTTTACATTTTTGCAAACAGCATCCATCTTTAAAAGAAGTCGTGGCACAAATACGTTTGTCTCTGACACTAAATACTGTTTATAGTGCAGGGAGAACTTGTCCTCATGCCCACTAAGCCTCTGCCTGTGACTTTACATGATTTTTTTTTTCTTCAGAAAATACTTTTTAATGTTCTGCATGAAATATTAAATGTGTTCAAACCTCGCCTGAACTTTATTTTAACTCCCCAAAAGCAGAGAGCTTCTTTGGCCTTTAAAGTCTCTGTCTCTCTTGCAGAATTCATTATTTAATTAGCTCATTTTTATAATAAGCTGTAAGTCTTAGAGAACCTCTTTGTACATTTAATGTTACATCTGAAAAGCAAAGGATCTGATCTTCCCCTCGAGCTTCTGTATTTATTACTTTTTATATAAAATGGCCATTAACTGCAGTCACTTTTAACGTGAAAGTGCTGCTGTTTTAAATCTTTGATGCTCCTGCTCATGTACTAAAGCAGTTCTAGATCTTATACAATAATTTACATCTCCATATTTACAGGTAAGGCCACTTTTTGTGCTGTGCTGCAAAAACGTTACCTTTGACCAAGTATAATTGTTGATTTTTAGTTAAATTAAAAAGTGACTAACTCATTGGGTCTCAATCATGGATAAAAATTAATGTAACGAGTAATGGGAAAAGCTTAATGCCGGCTGCACCAAATGTTTTTGGGATGTATTCTTTGGATCATAGATGAAGATCAATGAAATCTGTGATTAGAACCCAACGAAATGACTGTTTACAGTTGCTTTCCTGCATGACGGATAATGCTACCTCTCTAAAAACACAACCTTTTGATATTTGGAACGAATTTGTGTTTTGGGTAATCTCCTCCTTTTGTCTTCAGCTCTCTACAATCCTGGTGGGGGTACCAGGTGTGTCTGAATGTGACAGCAGAACAGCTTTGCAGATGAAATCCTCCAGCAGATTATAAAGCCCAGAAGTAATCGTCTGTGATGTGTCGTCTTCAAGACTCTTCCTCTTCATTTAAGAGGAAGACCACACTGCTGCCACTTTGTTTTACCGCAGGTTATTTTTTGCCATTTATCAATCATGACGTCATCTCATTAGAAGTCCCAAAAAACGATCAAACTAAAAAAGTCTATTTATATTCTTTTTTTTTTGTTTTGTTTTTTTACGTCACATTATTAAAAAAAAAAAAAAAACAACAGTCATTCAGCTGTTAAACTTGCATTTACATATTTACTTGTTGCTTCCTGAACACTTTGAGTAATTATTATTAGAGCTCAAACATTCTACTGCCGAATTGAAACAGTCACATATGCACAAAATCAAAAATGAAAGAAAATGGATAAAATAAATAGATGTTCTCTTATCTTTTACTGACACAAATGATTAAAATGGAAAAGTTGAGTAGTTGGGAGGAGTCCACCTAAAAAACACCAGTAATCTGCACTGTAACACCCACAACAGATGTGTCTGTGTAAATGTGCTGTTGTCATGCTATAGGATGTATAATGGTCGGGGCCAGAATGTCACGTCAGCGAGACGTCTGCTGGACTTCCTATAAGTTAGTAGTCCTTTCACTTATTTTTTTTCTCTAATTTAAATGTAATAAATCTCTGTGAGACGACAGAATCAATAATACTAATTCGTGCGGACGGAAAGAAAGCATGAATGAGAAAGACTCCTAAAGTCTTTTGATTCTAATGAGGCAAATTAAGCTGCACTGTAAAGAAGACAGCAGGAAAAACCAGTTTCTTTCATTCACTTTAGCAAAACTATGACTCATAGATTAGTGGAGGCGCGTTCACAACTCGATTTAAGACGTTCACATGAGTGATGGACTGCTGCTGTTTTCTTGCCTTCTCCGTCGTTTTAGAGCAGGTGCATATTTTAAAAAAAACCTTCAGGCTTCTCTGCAGCTGCTTGGCTGACAGAAGTGATGACTGTGCAGAAGCGTGAGAACTAACGGCGAGCTGCTCTCAGAGAATCGATGCCACGTTCATTGAAGGAGCAGACTTCTGAATATTTCTGTGTGATCACTTTCATACTGCAGCTGCCCTTTTTTTTTCAAATTTCAATCAGTAACCTGGATTTGTTTGTTTTTTCCCGTTCAACTCAGTCTCAACTTAGTTTATATTTGAGTTCAGTCAGTAAAAGAAAAAAAAAAACAGTGCAGATCTCTGTCTGATGACTTTTATCATTCTGTGGGGCAGCAGTTCTGGACCTCAAGGACCCCATGGTGCACGCAATCATGTCAAAATGTCACCCCCGCCGCAAACGCAAAAACTCACCAAAATTTGAAGTTGTAGATTTTGAACAGCATTAGCCTGTAGATTGCTCATTTTTACCAGAATTTTGTGAAAATTTGTACACGAATCATTAGCTCAACTTAAACAAAAAGATGTAACTTACAATATGAACATATTATAAACGTAAGCGTGGTCAAATAAAAACCTACGAAGGAAATGTAAACGTTTTAATTTAGCTTCTTCTTCTTAAAAATGACAGAGCCATTTGTCAACCCCGGGGCAACCAAAACCATCATCATTGTCATTATTATTATTATTCATCATTCACCGGTAAATAACCAACAGATTCACTCAAATAAGACAGGCTCTATAATTTTATAAAAAATACACCTATAGTTTAGTTACTTAATTAGTCTTTTTAAACAGTTTTGTTGTAAATTTTTTCATTATTTCATCATCATCATGCTGCAAGTCAATTTGAGTTTCCAGCAGAATAAGCCCTCTTTTCTCAGGTTTAGGAGGCAAACATCACTTTTAATACTCAAACTTTCCTGTTTTCTAAGTCCAGCCTTATTCTTCTGTAGGACTAGTGACCTTTTTCTCACTTTGCTCTTTGTGATTGTACGTTTTTGGAGTGTTTTCATCTCTGGCGCTGCGATTATGCGTTTGCTGATGACGCTGTGCTCTCTTAGTACGCCGTCTGGCTGGGTTTCTCATGAAGGTCTCTCCCTTTTGTTGCTTGCTGCTTGTTAAACCTCAGGGTAAATAAAAATAAAAAAATAAAAAAAACAGAGGAAAAATGAATAGTTAATGAGGTCTGTTGTTTCATGAGCCGGGCAACTTTGCTGTAAAATGAATCGAAAACAGGAAAAGTGATTGAGGCAGATTGGAATGAATTGGTTTAATTACACAGACTTGGACCATAATTAATTGGTCTGTGCTTAACAAACTTGTTGCAGATTGATACAATGAAGTGAGCTTAATTTGATTTAGAAATAATATCATATAAAGTTCCCACTTGGCAAGTTCTATAATTTAACAAAGAAATGTAAAAAACCTGCTCCAACGCTGCAAACATGAACAGATGAGTTGAACCTGACAGGTCTGATTGCAATGACTCAAGCACTCAAGTTCAACCTGGTCTCAAGCAGAAGCGACAGTGAAAGATAAATGAATTAACTCTATTTTCCTGGAAAACACAGGGACCTTGGGAATGTCAGACTGGGAATCCGGGCGGAGGATTAGATGAATCTTATCGGTTCCAGGCTTCAGCTGCAAAACCTGCATTGATTACAGTTTATGGGGACGTGGAGGAGAGGAACAATCACAGTTCTGCTCGTCATTTTATTCCTCACATTACCAGACCCACAGACACAATAAAACCCTCAAGTACTATTACATGGATCCACAGTTTATTTGCATTTATGTCCACTTCTCCATGTACACACAATACTAACACAAATAGCAAAGTACTGTAAACGATGGATGAAGGTCATTTTGGAGTTCTGGGAAATAACCCATCAGAGGCGTTTTATTCATTAGGCCGGCTTTCTTTGAGCCTTCTGGGAAATTGTAACGGATAAACATGTTGTTAGAAATAACCAACACTTCAGGTTTGTGTTGAATTTTGACCCAACATTGTGCGCTTTTGTTGGTCAAATATGAAATCACCACCTAAGGAGACTAATCTAAAATGTTTAGCAAACTGAAACGGAGTCGTTGCAAGGCCACTTGGAGCACTTTGTGCCAAAATAGGTCAAGCATGCCTACATACAGTCAGCTGTAGAAATACAGTCCTTTCAACATGTAACAACCATATTTGCACAACCAGAAAGGTACAGAGTTACAGAGTAAATACATTCAGAAGGTGGTCATGTGACACGGCGCTTTAAAGTCTTCGGCTGGTGGATGCAAAACAAAACAAAAAAGCTGAAGTGTTTTCTAAACTGATGATTTTTGTCAAAATAAAACTTAAAAAAAAAGTAAAAGTAAAAAATAAAATAAAAAAAATGGAGATAGTACAAACATATTAACTAAGGTGTCCCTTTTGGGCACTTGATAAATAAATAAATAAATAAATAAATAAATAAATAAATAAATAAATCTAGTTGTAGATGGTCCTTCAGTGTGATCCAGGTGATGAATCGTCCCACCTGTCCGGGCTTTTGGTGATCTGTGCTGTTTTGTTTTGCATCTGGTGAAAATGTGTCATGACTTTGTGCACCACACCAGTGTGTAATGAGGTAAAATCTCCCACTTGCTGGTATAAATAATTTGAATTGCATCAAGAGATTTGGTGTTTTATCTCTTTTCTTTGTTTCCAAAGTGAAAATGATGTAATTTGTTTGTGGATTTGTTTCTGAAGGAAGGAGAAGGAGCTGCATCGCTGTGTCTCTGAAATCAAGGCAGGCTTGCTTTTGGTTTCCACGTGTACACAACATATGGCATCATCAACAAAACACAATCAGACGGCAAAACTTGCATCACAGTTAAAACACTAGAAAAGTCATTTAAAAGAAAAAAAAAGTCTAACTGAATCAGCACTAACATAGTGCATAAATCATCTGGTTCATTCAGTAACTTGGGGGAAAAAAAGGCTGTTTGGACCACCCAGAGGGCTTCTCATTGACAAAGATCCAGCACTGATGAGGAAAACTCCAACCTTTGGCAATCACGTTGACAAACCCAAGACATTCTCATGTCCTCCTTCACAACTCACAGGCACACAAACAAACACATAAATCAAGAGAAAAGATAGAAAACAACAAAAAATAAATTAAAATAAAAAGTGGTCCCTCTAATTCTCAACACAGAAATGCTTAAAATCAGCACTTCCGAAGGAGTCCCTTCAGCAATGTTCCTCTGTGAATCCAAGCAGTGTCTCAGCTGTGTAATGTAGCAAGCAGTTCAAAACTAGTGGTCCATTGGTCCATGTTCCCCTCCCATCTTGGACAGCTTTGGTTCTGTTTCTCTGTGCTGGCTGCAGCCACATAACCAGCTTCCAGCAGCCAACCACCTGTGGGCAGAACCAATCATTTGGTTGAGTTTCCACGGCATCCGGCAATATGCCGCAAACAACCGGGATTGTGTCCAGGGGTTGAGCATGTCCTGGTGAGGTCGGGCAGCACGGTTACATATCCATGTCACCATCATAGGCCAGGGTCAAGGGCTTCTGCGGGGGAGAAGACGTCGCACTGCTTTTGGATGGCTTACTGAAAAAAGACAAAGCAAAATAAAGCAGGGACAACAAATCCAAAAAAAACAAAACAAAAACCAAAGCATGTGGCTTAGCGGCAAACAGCAGCTCAACTTGATTTCATTCTTTACAAAGGATTCCATTATCTGATAACAGCAGCACACTCCAGACGAAATGTTGGGGGGAATATAACTCATAGCTGACAGGGTTCGGTTCTGGCTTTGCTTTTCGATTTGTTCTCATATAAAATGTATTAAACTGACAGTCGTGTGAGGAGGAGGGTGAAGCCTCAGTCAGCCGCAAGTCTTTGTGCCTGCAGACAAATTCCAGCATTCACATGATCCCCACCAGATCTTCAAATGAAGTACATCTTCATGAAGAACACCACGCACTCCAATCATTTACTGAACAAAGGCCAAACAAAACCACGACTTTCAGCGCCACCTTCTGGATTGGTCATGACAATTTGTTATTGATCAACTCAAAGAAAGGGATCAGATCTCTGGTTGTATTATTCTTTCTGTGCAAACCAACGTTGAAATTTCGTCAAACCTATAATTAGTGCCCCCAGGCACGGAGGTGGGGAAGTCTTGATCAGCATTTGCTAAGGAAATTGATGCATAAATTATTCTAGTGTTAAATATGAAAGTATATTTCCACAGGTTTATCTCAAAAGAAATATCCAAAAACTGAAAGTAACAGAGACCAAAGAGTAGCAAAACAAGAGATAATTACAAGAAGCAGTGCACGAGGAACCAACTTTAACTCTACAAGTACCACTTCTCCATTCTGACATGGTGAGATTGACCTTTTTATAAGGCATGACCCCTCCCTTTGGTCATTCCACTCTAAAAATGTCAATTGTCTATTTGAGTCGGGCACTATAAAGGCCAGCTAAAAAACAGAGTTTGGGTCCTTTGACCCGAGGATAAAGGACTGAAAGGAAAGCAGGACAAATAAAAACAAACAAACAAACAAACAAACATCTAGGATAATAAGGAATGAACCCAAACAACTATGAGTGTGTAGGGTTTATATGTGGGGAACTTTCTAAGATGTTGGTGTGCAGGAGGTCGAGTGTGCACGTGCACCCACCCAACCAGCACCTGCACAGCCCCTGACTGAGTGTCTGCGTGCACGTGAATGGTCTGTGTGGAGTTCCAGTGGGAGATGAAACATTAAACCGGCTGGTGACCCACGTCCAAATACTCAATTATCAACCAACAATCTCAACAGTCTGTAAAGAATAGTGGTGAAGAAAAGAAAGAGAGGGTCATATTTTTCCACAAAGATGTGACACTAAAAATGCTTTAAAAAGAAGAGTGACTTTTAATGATAAAAAAGTTTTCATTTAAAATCACAGAATGAGGATTTTCTTTAGAGAGAAATGTGGTACTTACCAGATCAGGAATGACAGGACAACAACGAAGAGTATAATGATGAAGCCGACAATGGCCACAGCATAAACCCACAGCTTTACTCTTCCATCTGTGCCAAACAGAGACGTTTTTTTAATACATGGGGTTTCATTTTCATTTCTCTGCATCTCTTTCTCGACATCTTTTCCCTCCAAAACTTCAGAATAACAATAAAAGTTTCTTCTCAAGCTCTCTGCACAGGAGTGCCTGAATTCTCTCTGCAGTTTTATGGTCCATTGAAGTTTTTTTTCTCCACTCTCTATAATGATGAGCTCTGTAAAAACTTTGACCTAGAATGATTTCCTCCCCTCGTGTACTGATCCCAGCTACAAAGGCAGGTTGAAAGGCAAGAACATTCTCAGGCTGAGCTGTGCGGAGGATTTCCATTTCAGTACCTGGTCCAACGGGTCGTAATGTCCACTCGCTGAAGAGGTCGTTGGCCTGAGACGGTCGAGGTTTTAATCTTCCAGAGGTGGTTTTTACATCTGCTTTCTTGTTGTTGTCGAACCCAGGGGTTCGTGTGCAGTAGTCCAGGAAGCCGTGCGAGGTCATCACTTCGGTGTAACCCTTCTCACACCCACACACTCCACTCTGGATGAGGAGGGACATCATTTGCAGCAGAACGGGGATTGCAATGATTCATTTCTACTTTTCTACAAAAATGTTCTTGATGAAGGTCAAAGTGGCTTTTCAGGTAAAACGGTTTTAATTGTATTTCCAGTACTTCATCGCTCCACCTCCAGAAAAACTGCAGATAAAGTAATTTAAGCCACTTTTAAGAATAACAGATGGAAAACAATACAAGCCTGGGGCCATACAGCTGACCATTGAACACATTTGCATAAAGAGGTGCAGTTACATAACTGCACTCCAAGTGGCAGTAAATATCAAGTTATCATTTTTTTGCTTTTCCTCCTGCTGATGTGCACGTTGGAGCGCACATTTTCCTATTAATCTGATTAACTTTTGATGGCCTGTTGTGGGAAATTAAATGTGTCATCTGTCAGAATCTATATAACTCGACACCCAGATCGTGAGCAGAAAATGACAGGAAAGAGAGGAAGAATTATAGAGATCGCAGCTGCTCGATCAAAGCACAATGATCCTACCGGCGTGCAGTGAGAGAAGGGTTTGGTGCACGGAGGATGGCAGTGCCTGAGTGTAGTCGGCCTTTTCTGCTGGAAACACCCCCCTGGAGAAAGAAAACACAATCTAAGTCCTGTGCCTTTAACCTACTGATCACCACATTAATGTTCTGTCATGCCTGATTAATGGACTCAAAGGGCAATCATTGGTCCAGATCAATAATGAGTATTTAATTCTAGCATGGAAAATTACATGTCAATACATCATATGTTTGTGCCTTCAGCTCTATGTTGTGGTTTCCGATTTACCATAAACACCACCCTAAAGCAATAGAATCAGTATTTATCACACATTGGACTTTCTTCAACCTTTAATTCTCAAAGCATTTTTCCTCCTATTTATTTCTTTTTCTATAAGCCGTCTTTCTTTGCCTCAAATATAAATGCATGGTTATGTTTATAGGCGCTGAAGGTGTCCCTGCTGCCAGAGCCTGGCTTATTGATTGCTTATCTTAAAAGGGAGCAGGGAAATCAATAGCCGCCGCTCTCAGGAGTAGGTCAAATAAGGTGTAAAATTCAGCTAAAACACACTGAAACAGCGTGTGTGAGTGCACATCCATGTGTGTGGAAGTTTGCACGAGCAGAAAGTACACTTTGTTTGTTAAAACTCCAGCGTGTGATTTTTCTCTGACATCTTTTTGATTATGAAGGACAGCTGGGCTCCGTAGATTCATAACTTTTATGAGGCCTAATTTTTTGGTGGAACCAAACAGTGAACGTTTTTAATATTGCGACCCAGCCCTGCTGTTTTTAAAGGATGCGGCCCCTTTCGGCGTCCTTACGCAGTGACCTTCTGCCATCTCTAGAAGGGTTTGCAGCTGATTCTTAGGTGGGAAAGCATGAAGGTATTCCTCCATTAAGAAATGAGTCACCTTCTCAGCTGAAGCAGTTTAAGTTTCTGAATGGTCTGACCACATGGGAGGGAAGATTGGCCAATGGATCTTTAATGTCAATAGATGCCTATTGTGGAAAAAAGAGGGCTAAGTTGTCCAATGAGTGGTTCTACCCTAGAGGTAAGATCGGGCCTAAAAAATCCGGCCCGACCCGACACAGGCCCGCTGGCATTAAAGCCGAACTCGGACCGAACCCGACCAATTAAGTTGATTTGCAGGACCGAGCCCGAAGCAAACCCGAAATTTCAATGTATCCCATAGGATTTTTGGCAGAAAAAAATCGCCAGATTTCTTAAAGGTAAAATAATCTACATATTTTTATGATCATAAAGTTATTTTCTTTCTAACAGAGAGTGGTCGCTGCAGCCGCGCGCGTGTAAGCTCTCTGTTGTGGCATAGAGTTCCGCTGGAAGCTCTGAGCATAGGTTCATCTCTCCATGATAAATGCATTTGATCAATGAAATAACGCTGGAACACAGAATAAGAGGCCAGACAGAGAGAGAGACAGAGAGATCTGGATGATAAGCACTCGCTTCATTACGCAGAGAAATACTGCAGCCGCGGCGGTGCGCGTTTGCCTTTTCAGTTTCCCTGTCTTAAGTTTCTCCTTGACTTCTTGCTGCTCCATATCGGGGGTCCCTAAACAAAATAGATGCGGACTTGGGGAGGGAAGATTACGTTCACGACACGCTGCGGGTGGCCGGCGCCCCCCCTCGTTCTGCCAGTTGCGGGACCACAGTGTATGTCAATCAACGGTGGGCTGGTGACTGTTGGAGGGGGCGGGGTCTACCTGTGTGTGTGTGTGTGGGTGTGTGCGTTAGGGGAACGTTCTCCCTCTGAGTAAGAAGAAGCTGGCTGTGCCTTTCGGTTCGTGCGGTAACCGTTCTGACATCCAGGATTAATAAAGAGCTGTTTGACAACCGCCGCCTAAGGAGCTTCTTTGCAGACATTACAATATATTTATTAAAAAAGTCAGCGAGAGAGAAGCCCGGCCCGACCTGACCCGAACGTAATGACTGTCATTTAGAACCCGACCCGACCCGAAATTCGGGTCGGGTCGGGTTCGGACTCGGGCTCGGGCTTAAGATCTTACCTCTATTCTACCCTTAACTATGGTTATGGGTTGTGAGAAAACAAGTAAGATCAGGGATGCAGATGAAGGAGGGTCTAAGGGTAGCGATGCCCAGTTTAGTTTAGTTTAGCAATCAGCTATTGAATTCTTTGACTTTATGTTCTTTATGACTTGTGTTTACTACACAATTACCGGTATGAAGCCCATTGAGATGACTATTGGTGTAAACATTGGGCTACTTCAATAAAACTGAATTGAAATAATTAAGCTTTCTTGGTTGGGTGGTGGTCTTCTAATGTAGTTTCTCCAGAAGAACCAAGTAAAATGACTTGGAAATCTGGCAGAAATGAGACGTAGACGGCTTTTCTTAAGACGTGAATGTCCAGCTGGAAAAAAGGCCTGCTAGAGCTGCTGAAAAAAGTTTTTCTCAGCTAGATAGGTAAAATTTACTTCCAAACGTATTTTTTGTGTCCCCCATCAGCTATCTGATGTAGCAGGATGTGGTCTAGATACTGACTCATTTAATGGTAACAAAAGCAGACTGAGCTGCAGCCGGCCTTAGGTACACCAACATCTGGATGCTCCCAGGAGCTGCTCCGTCTTATGAGTCTCGGGGGTGTCCAGATGAAACTGCAACTGTTCACCTGTGACATTGACACCATCAGAGCGCTGACACCACACCTGCCCTCTCATTGTTGCTCCATCCTCCTGTTTTCCACTGGTAAGTGTGGCATTTTCCTTCTGTAGAAACAGCAGAGGCAGAGCTCGTTAGCACCTTGTGCTGGGCTTCCAGACCTGCCGGCAGACTCCAGCAGCTTCCAACCTCCGCTTTTTCTGGACCGCATCTTTACAGTATGAGGTTAGATGTATTATGCTTGTAATGACAAGAAGAAAAGAAGAGCATTGCTATTGAAGTAGAGTGCTACAAGACGAAGGATACTTTAAAAAAATAAGACCAAATTGGCTTAAATTGTATGAAATTGGCACTCCTTGTTACAATCAAAGCGTTTAGGTTGCCAGATAAAAACCACACAGAGAGTTTGATGTGAAGAGAAGATCACAGACACCCAAACCGGTGTTTTTCTTTCTCTTTAGCACAAAGGAAAGTCTAGTCCTATATGAAAGATCCTGCTATCCCTAATGAAATAACTCAGGTGAGAAGAAAATGAACAATTAAAGTCAAAGGAAAAGGAAAGGTCATTGTTAGTCACTGTACATGTTTTAAACATAAATAAACACATCAGCAATTAGATGGTTTTATTCTTTAACAGGTTTTTAAATGACCCTAGGCCACATTAAACAATGTCATTACTTTATAAATCACTTTAAGCAAAAATACAGAGAACATGTGTAATAATACCCTCACCCATCGTCTATGGTGCTTTGTCGGACAATCACTCTTTGCAATGGCACCTCAGGACGTTCATGGTCGTTTAATCATGTATAAGATTATATGACCAGTGTTTTGGTTGGAATGCTGCCAGCCTTTGAATCACAGTGACAGTAAAATTCTCCTTTCTGTTTTCTTTTAATAGACCAGCTGCTGCCTTCACACCATGGCCTGACCCATCTCATGCAGGCTTAAGCTGTTGGTCAGATGACTGTAACCCATTTTTAACATGACAAATTGATGATTGTGTGCTGATATGTTCAATTACAGTGGTCTCTCATTTATGGTGGGAAGCACGTAGAAAAAAAGACCTGCAGTTGGGGAAATCCACAAACTCACCTTGACTTTTTACAGTAATTCTACACGTTTTAATGCAGTAAAACTCCTCACTACACACTTCCTACACGTTTCTCAGAGACCGCTGTTTCTCTGAACAGAGAGAAGTTTAAACTTTCGATTTCTCAGGTTTGTCCACGGCCTCCACATTCCAATCCCAAATTTAAAACCAGTCTAGAATCAAACAATATTGCATTCCCATTAAAAGACTACTGGGGCAGGTTTCAGAAGGGCTCAAATTCTTATAGCTCAGGCATGTCCAAAGTCCGGCCCAAATGGGCCAAATGGCGCCTGCGTTCAAATATGACTGGCCAGCATGTTCCTTACATAAAAAGCAGTTTTCTAAAAACTGTGTGCACGATTTATTGATTGTGGTTGGCTAAACTGGATTTGAAGTCGTGGTAAACATGTGGCAGCACTTTCTTGCAATGTGCAACTCTTCAGCTCATTTCCAAAATATCAACTGTACCACGACAAGGAACAGTGCAAAAAACGGACAAATTCACAATCATTTTGGTAAAAACATATTTACATCTATTGTGTTTTATGTGAAAAATATGGTATTGCACTGAAATGTTCACTTGCATGTAAAGTTATTTAAAAAAGTTCCAAAATGTTAGCCCTCACACATTTTCGTGTCCCCAAATCTCTTTGGAAAAGGTTTGGATTTCCGTGCTGTAGACCGCTATGTTAAAAATAAATAAACTGATTAACATTCTATTTTTAAAAGATTATTCATGCTTACTTGCTTTTAATGACAAATCTGTGACAACATTTGTAAAAGTTATGTAATACACACAAAAACTATGGTAAAATGACCACAAAAAAAAAAAACAATGTATGACATTACATAGAATCCAGGTCAAAAAAATAGGTCCTGGTGGAAACAGATAATGCTGTGCTTTTGATAATTCACTGCTCATCTGTGTTTTGAACTAGTTCATATTATTAGCCAACAGTCTCATGCATATATTCCCCCTGATGAGTTAGGAAAGTGATGGTTTAATCTCCCCCTTCATGGCTTGCACCTGTCCTACATCTGCGACATCCACTCCTCCACTCATTAAGGAATTGGAGTTTTATTCCAGACATTAGTTAGGCTTTTGAAACCCAATCAGCTTCTCTAGCATGTAAACAACACTCAAGTTGCCATGGTTGCTCATCACAACAGATGTTGAAAAGGGGCTCTTGTAACAGATGAAATCACTGACAACAGGGCATCCAAACTTGCAGTAAAGAAAAACGTACAATAAGAAAATGGTTAGTGTCGATGGTTTGATGAGTCCAAGTAACTACAAAAGGCAGCAGGCGGTATGACCAACTACATGGCCTTGTCAGTTATTTCAGGTGGACAGAATTACCTCTATGGGGTGCAAATATACATATAGCCCCAAATAAGTGGGATAAAAGGTGACAACACAGATCTCAGCTATATTGTGTTCACTCATTTACCATGGTTTAGCCTGGGTCCCTGATTTTACAAAAACAATCCTGCAACCATGAGTTCAGCCCATTCAGGTTTCAAATGGTCATTAAGTTCCTACTCCAATCATTCTTGATCTGTGGTAGAATAATTCCCAGTGGTCTTTTAATGATGATTATGCCGTTATTAGCCAAAAAGAAAACATGTTTTCAAGGACATAGTTTCTGCAGAGCAGCAGGAATTCATCAGAAACTCCCCACTGAGTTGGGGGCTGGTCTGTTGGTTTGAAAGTAAGCCTCAACCCTTTGTTTGCATTTTGTCCTGCTGACTTACAGTCCCTCAGAACTCCAAGCTAACATTACCGATGCAACAAAAAGGCGAGCAATATCAGATCTATCCAGCCGTATAGTTTAGATCCAGAAGATTCTCAGACACTATTTTATTCATTTAAGTGATAGATTCAGGAGAAAGACAACCCCCCCCCCCCCCCCCGCTCCACCCCAAAAGCTAGTAACAATTTGGTTGTCTTTCTTCAAGTCAGATCCTGTAAAGAAGACAGTGGGCAATGCGACCATTTTAAACATATAACGTGACTAATATTTAAAGCTCGAGGGCTTTCAAAACAAAGACAAACTGTCTGAACAAAGACAGCAAAAAGACAGATAAAACATTACAATTATATTTTCAAATTAGAATGTTTTCAAAACAATATTAAAAGAAAACAGAGCAAATATTACAGATGTCACACACTGAGCCCAAAAGTGTAGTTTTTAGTCTAGAACATTGTCAGATCGAAACCTGTCTAACGTCATTGTGGAGACTGTTTCAAGATTGAGCTGCATCAACCTGAGATACTGCTTCAGGATTCTTAGTTCTGACTCTGGACTCAGCAGAAGAAAGCAGGTGTTACAGAACGTTAGGTCTCAAAAAAAGAGACATTGTTGTAATTCGCTAATCTCTTAACATTTCAGTCTTGTCTGTGTTTAGCAGCAAAAAGTTTTCTTGCACTCCATCATCTGTTGGAGAGAGCAAGTCCTTTGATCTATCACTTGCCATGACTGAAAGATAAATCTGAGTGTCATCTGCATATTTGCTGTGAGATACATTGCAGCAGGTTAGATGGTAAGGAGAACAAAAGATGTACCAAAGCGGATACCTGGGAAACCTCACAGATCTAGTATATTTAGTCTTAGAAATAGTCCCCAATTTTGACATTATTTCCTGTTTTCATTGTAGAACATGATCCATTTAAAGGCAGTACAGGGGATACCTACCCAGTCTTCTAGCCTCTGTAGATCACATGGTTTACTGTATCAAAAGCTGTTTACTAAGAAGCAAGTCTAAAGCTTGGCGTGAACGTGTCCTTACCTTTACAGGATTTGGTTTCAAAGACCTGATGGGGGCAGCTGGCTTGGTTCTCCATGGCCTGAACGATTACAGCTCTGGATCGAGCTTGGCGCCCGGTGTACTCAAAGCTCCGCCCCTCCAGGCAGATCAACTGGCAGGAGCTCCACGGTGACCACTCAGTCAAATGACAATCCCCTGAGAGCAAAAGCAAAACACATCTGAAGGCGAGATATTTCTACTTTCTTCACATCCGTCCTCTAACATGTTAGAATCTGTTAGAATCTAACATGTTAGATAATATATATAAAGTTTTGAAAACCTTAGTGGGCCAAAGAATATACATCAAAATAGCCAAGAAATTCCCAGAGTTCAAGAGTGCTAACTCAAGGGGAAAAATGCAGACCTCTTTGGACAGAAACAATTCATTCAGGGTGTTTATGCTGAGAAAAGCTGGTTGTTTTTGAAGGTCTTGTGTGTGAACAAATGATGTGCAAACAGTTTGTTAAATGTCAGACACAAAAACCTTTTTGTGATGCTTACTGTGGTTATCTTGTAGAGATGATATCGCCCAGGGCAGCGCCCTTCAGCCTAAACAACTCTCTGATTCTCTGCTTGGGCATTTTTCTCTGTGTGGACTGAAGCATCTCATTTTCTTTCATCTTTTTTATGGCTGCACTTTTCCAACTCTTGATTGGCGGAAACATGTGCTGCTTGGAGACCCATAAAGTCATAACATACATGTGTCAACAAAACAAACCCCAGCTGGCCTCGGATCCTCACCTTCACATCAAACATCACAAAGGCGCACAAATGCACACATGTCCGTTCTCTTCAAACACTGATTGTGAGCCGAGAGCCGCAGCGGCAGCAGACTGCGTGATGAAGGAAGTCGAGGATCAGAGCAGAGCGGGATGAGCAGAGGCAGCCACTGGCTCTTCACAGCAAAGCCTCAGAAATGCTTTATGAGGCAGTCGCCGTGAAGAGGGGCAGCTGAGCCGTCCACTAATCAGCTAAAACATTTGAGTCTTTTTCAAATGACAGATATTCACATATAGCACATTCTCTGCTATTCCTCACGCTGCGCTTCGGCCCTGAACGGTAAACCTTCACGGCAGGTTTCAGTGTGAGAAAAATCCCTGAGACTGGTGAAGATGAGCTGGCCGGCAGCTCTAACTTCAAGAAAGAGTCTTTGTTTTTTGCTTTTTTAAAGGATGAAAGAATCAGCTGCTGTCACAAGATGACAGTTAACTCCTTGTTGCTATGGTGATTTTTACAACAGTTAACAGTTTTCACTGACTTTGCACTCAATCAAAAACTGTTGCAGGTCCTCTTTTCACTTAAACCTGAAAAGAACATTGTTTTAATTAAGAGCTAACAAACGCTTTAATGCAAACTGAAGTTAAAGTGTTATTTCTTTAATGGTTAGTTTTGCTTGTGTAGAGCGGTTATCCAAAAGCCACATTTGTAGGAGTTGTGGTTGCAACACAAAGCAGTCAAGTGTAGCTTTATTTCCTACAATTTACAGGAGAATAACTCATTATTTTTTACTATTCTGAACTGGCAACGCTACCAGAGATGATATTTCAAAATTCAAAACAATCAAATGCTCTCATGATCTCGGAATAGTTTGAGCAAATGTCACAGTTGGCACATTTCTCGTTTTCCCCTCAGTGTTGCTGTTGCGTCGAGCGGCAGACCAAATAATCAGCTCAAAGTTGGTGACACTCTAAGTCGTTGGAATCTGAACACAACAGGACCAATCAACACACAAGCAGGGCTTTGAGCGCTGCGCTGATGTTACCGTGGCAACACAGAGAGCCAAATCAAACTGAGGTGTTCAAAATAGCACCTGGTAGCAATCAAACTGCCTGCTATCAGCAGGCCTGAGTGGATGTTGATCAGCATGGGATAAGCCAGGAAAACTGGGAAATTGTTGTTGAGGTGAATGGAGAGAAGCTGACTAAAATGATGCCTGACCAGAATCCGATGGTCCCCCCCCAGCCCAGGCTCCAAAGCGGAACCCCAGTGACATTTGTTAAGGCCGGGGAACTGCGTTTGTGTGTTTTTCCATGAACTTTTATTGCTTTTTCTCTTCTTTTTCCACCATAGCTGGTTTGCCATTGGAGCTTTGAGCAGAAGTTGCCATTGACAACAAACTGTCACTCCTGGGATCATTCAAGCACCCAGACCCTCATCTGGATAACATGGCAAATCAATAAAAGGCATTTTATTTGGAATTTTTTTTTAAAAGTCATTGTCGGCCTCCAGTCACAGTTTTCTTTATTAACAGAGAACCTGTGATGAAGAAGTATGTCTGAAATTATTTCCACTTCTTAAATGTAGCTTTTTTTTTTACTTGCCTGAATCACAGGCAAGATGGCCTTTCTTACATTTAAGGTTTTTCAGGTTTATGGAAAAAGAAATCATTCTATCCTTGGTTCTGATTAGCTATTGTTCATTTCTAATTGCCCAGCCTAAAGGACATCTGACCACAGACTCTAGAGGAACCCCTGTAGCTCCATCATTTTAGCCATCCATTGTTTTCAGCCTCCATAGGTGCACTTTCATCAATGGTAAGCCTGAAAGCACCTTGCTAAATATTCTACATAAATGTCGTACAAGGATAGATTAATAGAAGTTCTTAGTCAAGTAAACTCCAACCAGAAATTGACTTTTTTTTCCTAATTGTCTATGCAATAAAGGCTTCAGTCATGTTCAGATGCTGAAGGTTTTTGGATCTCTTTGGGCTCTCTGAGCGGTCTACAACCTTGATATTTTGTGCGGGCCAAGGTAGAAATCATTCTAAAGATCCTTTTTATGCATGCATTTTTAAAAATAAAGCACCACCTTCATGTTTGAATATATTTCTACAGACATCAACTGGGTGCTTTTTCATCATATTTCTGATGTCTTTTGTTTGTATGTGAGGACTGTACTTTGCTGTTATTGCTTTGACTGTACGTTGTTCCCCGTTTCTTCTCAGACTCAAGCCGATTATGAACAATTAAATGGGCTATTAGTTAATTGATGACTTTCATTGATTTTGCAATTATGTGGAACTGAAAATGTCAACCATGTGGAGGAGGGGACTATGTATTGGCAAATTCCTCTAAATGATTTGTGTTGAAAAGTCTGATTATTGATTCTGTAGTCAGAGACCCTTGATAATTATTGGAGTTGTGCTTTCAAAACGAGGACGGATGGCTTTGAATTTTATGAAACGGGGAAAAAAAACCTGCAGTTGCTCACTTACAGAATGCCTAAACATTTATTCAGCACACAACAGGGCTTTACCTGGACAAGGGACGAAGCAGGGTTGCTCCATCTGCTGGAGGAGCTGCTGCCTCATGACGTCTCCACAGAGCTCCGTCTCCACTGGCTGGGGAGGGGGCTCGTTCAAGTTCCCCCAGTGGACGATACATGACAGGTTCCTTCTCCTCACTCCTTCACCACACTCTGCACCCTGCGGAGAACCATGCACAACCACAGGTCAATGGTGTCAAAAGAGAATAGAAATATTCATACGAGGGTGCTGACCATCATTGCCCTGAGGAAAATAAACTGAAAGTTTTTTGTTTTTGTGCTTCAAGGAAATAGCTGTCTTAAAAGGTCTTAAGCAGTTTGGGCTTTTTAGATTTACTTTTTAAAATAGAACATTTTCGGTACTGTACTGATTTGAACCCATACTATGTCATCATTTGAGTATAAGTTGTCCTGCTATTCCCAGACCTGAGGCTTAGCTTCTAAAGATCTTGTCTTTAGGCTCCTTTCAGTTTATTTATTTAACCGTCATTTAAACAGGCAAGATAGATTAAGAAAAATAATCAACTGTGGCCAGGCAAAAAGCAAGAGTTTTTGAGAAATAAAAAAAGGGGTTATAGGGGATACACTCTATGCTTGGGGAGAAGGGATGGAATAAAGAACTGTGTCATCAGCATAGAGGTGGATGGATGAGTCTCCTACAGAAAAATCTTTGCTGTTAATGTAGACTGAGAAAAGGGTGGGTCCAAAGACAGATCACCTGTGGTAACACAAAGAGGTTGACAAATAAACTGCTCTAATTTAACCCATTGCAATCTTTCTGTGAGATTTGAGAACCATGACATTGATTTTTCAGAAACACCAACATCACGAAGCCTGAAAATAAGACAGGAGTAATTATCAGAGTCAAATGCTTTAGCTAAGTCAGTAAAAATGGCAACACACTGCAATTTAGCGTCTAAGGCATGAGGTGATGTCATTTAGAACCTTAAGAGGTGCTGTTGCCAACCCATAACCAGTTCAGAAACCTGATTGGACAGATTTGCAGGAGTGGGGGATTTCAGCAGAGACAGAGATGGAAAATATTTGTGATGGGGCCCACACTGATGGGAGCTGCACATTTGAAAAAGAAAGAGCTAAGTTCATGTTACCTGGAGGCTTTTCTGGATCCAACTTTTGCACCTCAGCCCACATCTCCAGAATTGGCTTTCAGTTAAGGCCATTTTAGTAGAGGGGTAGAGGACTGAGCAAAGGGGATGCTGATGAAGGTAAATGTGATGGGTTTGTGAAAAAGTTGCCAAACTATATAAATGTTATCTGACACTAAAATACCACTAATATTAAATGAAACGGGTAGAGTTTGTTTTTTTAATTCACACATTGTTTTTCCAAAATATTATTCCAGAAATTCCAGTTATGGAAAGTCAGTGAAACTATCAGGACAGGTATCTGATTGCATCCAAAAGATGTATCAGAAACAAACAATCACGAGTGCTTTCAGACAAGACAGTGAAAATGAAAAAAGACTTCAGCTGCCGAGCTGAAGGGCTGATTTGCTCATTTTCTTGTCAACAGCACAGCTAACTCAGGCTGCAGTGTTAAGTGTTGTAATGAGAAGCTTTGTCACACCAAAACATGTCAATGAGGCCAACAAAGCAGAAGAATAAAAAGACATTTTAGAGTGAGTTCAGTGAGCTGTTATCTCACTTCGTATAAGTTTAACGTGGCAAAACAGGCAGGTTTATGTTTATTTACAAGAGAAAAAACTACAAAGTTGCTTTCGGGAAGAAAATAAACTTTAGTCTTCCTGACTGAAGACTTTAGATAGTAAAAAAGAAAGAGACTCATTTGGAAAAATGAAGTAACAATAAAGAAACATAACTTCCTTTTGGTGTGCTTTACCGTCACCCAAACCACATTAAAAAGTCATGCAGTTCCCATTGATGCTTACTTGGCGTCAATATTTTCCAAAATCCGCTCTGATTTGGAAGGAAAAAAGCGCAAAGAAGAAGCTGACTTGTCCAGCTACACTGCAAAAACACAAAATATCACCAAATATTTTTGTCTTGTTTCTAGTTTAAATATCTTTTTTATACAAGATAAAAAAAATCATACTAGTAACTTTTCAGTACAATCTAACAACTGGTTTTATTGAAAGTGGTGTTTTGTTTGTTGTCATTATAAAATCTTACCAAGAGCACTTCTACCAGTTCTATTGGCCAATTTTTTCTCCTTTAAAAGAGAAAAACATCTTGTGTTCTACATGTTTTAACTTGCTTTAGGAAAGACATTTTTTCAATGTAGTCCTCTGATGATCAAATTAGAATAAAACCCCTACATCTACAAACACAATATTTCATCACTTTTTGGGTGATCTTTTTCTTTTTAGATTCAAACTGTGGACAGTTTTTTCCCCCTTCTTGCACTGCAGCAGCTAACGTTCACTTCTTATGGTTCTGTCTGCATTCACACAAGTGAACCCGAGTTCATTTGTTCATTTCCTTCTCAGACAGAACAGAGCTCGCTCGTTTAGTTCATCTCAGTGTCTAAAGACACCTTAAAGCTGGTGTTAAAGGTGTTAAAGATTCCTTCCCGGACACATGGTCCAGTCTTCTGTGAGGTAATGCTAAAGGAAAGGGTTTTATTTAAAAAATAAAAGATAAAAATGCAATTGTATATCTTAAACAACTTCTTTTGGGGGGAAAAGTTGTATAAAAATTCTACTAAACAAAATTGATATCAATGCATACCTCTACGATGCATGCAGACCAGTCACTCAGCAACCAATCATAGCAGGGCTTGACGGGACATGATTTGGTCTGGTTGAGCTGGCTGGGGCAGGGACGTCCTTCTTGATGGGCCTCCTGGAGGATTCTCCGGTTTCGGATCAACTGCCCTAGAAGACAACGTTTCGGAAGAAGTTTAATTTAGGCGAGAACACACTTTACAATAGAAAAGCTGCAGCTCTGCAGCTTCGGTGCTGAATCTTTTTTTTTTGTTATTGTGAGCATGAAAAATTCCAACTATTTTCCAACAGTGAACTGCATGTAAAACACTTTTAAGAATTACAAATGCACAAGCGCATAAGCGTGGGGCGTGATAAAACTACTTTTCAAAATAAATACCCGACATGAAAAATTATGTCTGGGAAAATGATACCAGGTTTGTTTTTTCCTCTTTACTTCAGTGGGAGAAAAAGAATGCTTGGTGAGACAGTGGTGTTTCCCGGCACGTTGCAGAGCCGCCTGGTGTCCCAGAAGGCTCAGTAAAGACATAACCTTTCCTCCATCCAGCAGGCAGTAGGCATGTTTGTGTGTGTACGCGCGTTTGGCCTGGGGATACGCTGAGCTCTGTAAGCCCCAGGCGGACACCAGCAAAAAGGAGCTCGGTCCTGCCATCTTCAAATCAAACCAAACACATTAACACTCGTCTGGCATCCTGACGAATCGCCCGTCCTTGCGTCATCTGACACACACGCAGCACAGATCCCTCATTAGGGCAGACAGACGCGTTTCACTGTGTGTCAGAATGAACTGAGAGAGTGGCAGAGAGTTCCAGCAACTGTGACAGAGCCGAGAGTGACACTTCCACTGCAATCCGCCGGTTAGAGCCCCTGACACTGCGAACACATGCATTTTTAGACGCACTGAATGATTTATGCTGTCCATACAGGAGAGCTGCACACAACTTAATAATAAAACTGATCATTATTCCTGAAACATAAACTTACAAGTGCCGGCGGCCGCTGGAGACAGAATCAGGCCTGTATTGACGAACACTCAGTGATTCTGGCAATAATCCACTTTTAATCATTTTTTTTCTTTGATTTATTTGTCAGCCCTGTTTGTTTAACTGTTATTCTATCACCATGGAAACCCATGCCCTCACTCTCTTTGGGGATGAACTTGTCATAGCTCAGTCTGACATTGGATACGTCGCCAGGAAAGTATTGAAAGACTGGATATGAAAAAGGATAAGACCGCATTGTGTAAATGCAGCATTTAGAAGCAGGAGGACCTGGCTGCAGACATTCTCAACACTGTCAAAAGTGTGGAAGTTCTCAACCAGAACCCGAATATCCCCCACATATCGCTTAAAAACATTTGTTTTAACTGGAGACCTGCAATTATGGTTTTCCCATTTTAAGCTTTGATAAAAGGTTGTTGTTGTTGTTTTTTTTTGTTTTTTTTTTTTACAATTGTGACAACTTTTGTTCATTTATGTTAAAATCAGGAAAACCATCCTATTCAATCCATCCTTTTTCTTCACCTACTACACTTCCATTTCAAACCTACAAAATAAAGCAAATTAGACAATTATGACCCACTGATGGTTTAAACATGTCCTAAACCTTTGTGGAAAGTCCGCACAACAAAGACTTCCTCATTTTGAAATCCTGAAGAAAAATTCATATATTCTAACAAATAAAAAACAACAACAAAAAACCTTCTGCTTCCACCTAAATTTGATCTAATCTCCGCTTCTAGCCGACGATGTCTGACATCATCTGGTCTCCAGCTCAACCAGTCTTATCACTGAAGTGTAAATAACTACGTCTCTTATTTTTTTTCCAGCAGGATTTAAAAACCCAAGCTTATTTTTTCTTCTATTTAACGTTAATAAAGTGTCATATCAAACACGAAAGGATTAAGAAAAGTATGAGTTTAATCAACTCACTGACGTGTAAATTAGCAAAGCAGAAGCAGAAACTAAACACCTCTAATAGGCAAAAGCATCAAAAAACAAAATCCCAGACAATTTTCTGAGTCAAAGGACATCAGATCACAAAACAGACTTTATGAGGGCTGACCTTTCTGCAATGACACATGGATCTAGGTGCAGCATTTGAGATCAATGACCAACATGACATTCAGCACACGTTGCATTACAGCTGACAGAAGGCATGTTTTCTGCTAAGGTTTACCTTGACTGCCACAGATGTGCGAGCATTCAGACCACGGGGACCAATCGGAGAGAAGACAGCTAACGGAACACTCAACCACACAGTCCTCCAGCAGCGGCCACCTGCTGGTCAGACCAAACTGCAAGAAAAGGAAGAAAAGAGCCGAGTGAGCTCATGCTACTTCATTTCCAAAGAGAAAAACAAGCGGAACAGAAAAAATTACATTAATATCCCTTCTAAAGACATTTCAAAATTCCAGTTTTACAAATAAATGCTATAAAAGTTCAACTTTGATGAAAATATAAGCTCTGACCAAATGACTTAGGAGAAGAAAATAACCTGAAGCTCTGACTGAACCTGTGAATTAGGTTTAAGACGTAGGTTTGGAGTTCACAAACAACATTTCAGCACATCCGAATTGCTTTAATCTGTAAACAAGGCGAGCAGAGCAGAAATTGAGTCATCCATCAATAATTTTACTGGAAAAAACCTGCTTTATTTTTCTAGTGTGTTCTTATATTTTAGTTGTAAACTTTAACAATTAAAAAAAACAATGACTTTATAAGAATAAGGAATTGAAAAGACCAAAAACAATTCCTTAAATACCCCTAATATCATGTCATAAGTGTTTAAAATGAGCTTTGTGGTGTTTATTGAACTGCACGTTTTTCTGTCTGCAGCTGTTACCTGCTCACACATCTGCATCGCCACAATCTTCCCATCGCTCCGCACGCAGTCCAGAAGACGCAGCCGGAAACCCGGACCGCAGACGGCACCCTCACTCAGCTGGCACGTGCTCCATTCTGCACGCAAAGGCAGGAACCTCACCCTCAGACACTTTTTCATACACAAACATCTACACAAGCAAATCATATACACGGATATATCTCCACAAACATTCAGACACTTCAGCAGCATGAAAAGGAAATAGCTGAGCGTGTGCTTAACACTGTCCTTTGCTCTCTTCAGCAGCCATTGATTCGGTCCACTTTAAGCATCCTGATATGTTACTGGAACCTGAGTGCCGCATACAAAGGTATTCGCCTAAAGTTAGAGGTCAAGCTCTTTTTCCTTGTGACAGCACAGCCAAAACCAGGCTTCATAGTAAAACATAGAGAGCGTCTTTTTAGTAATAATGTCATATTTCTCTACGGAGAGCTTTTGTTGCAAACTTCACTGTAATCCACTCAACGTGACTTAATTTGAGGCCATTTTCCTTCAACATTCAAGGCAAAATAGGTATCAGCTAAGAGTGATGAGGCACGTTATAACATCATAAAAGTCCAGGAAAGTTAGGGAGTTTGAAGCATGAAGTATTACAGTTTTTCTCAGTCGCTTTAGTACAATTCTCAGATCAGAATGAGATTCCCAGAACTATTTGTTCAATCTTTACATCATGATGTCACTTGTGCACATCATATAAGCAGTTTCTCACTTCTTTCAACAAGTTGCAATTGCTTTAGTACATCTATGCAAATGATTATGTACAATTCTCTGCTCTTTGCTATATTAACAATTGCTTATGTCATGTTGATCAAAATGTATTATATAGTTTACTATGCAATAGTCTTACTCCTCAAAACACCTAGTCATTACTTCATTGTATAAGTCATTAACTGCAAAATGGTTGACCAAGTTGTCATAATGAGACAAACGTATTTCTGTACATCTCCATTATATGTTTTTGTCTAAATCTGTCCTGAATTGGTAAATTGCTCTCAGGTGACTTGACTTCCTCTAACAAAGGTGAATCTCATTGACAATCAATGGGAAAGTATATACTGTATATGGCTGAAGCACAACACAAAGTTCTATGTCTGACAATGGAAGGCCAAGGAATTGGACGGGGTCAACAGCCAGAGAGAAGAAGAAGAGGAAGAGGAAGAGGAGTGAGGCTGCGCGGTGGAGGAGTTAGGGGGCAAAACCGAGGAAGAGGCCGAAGACATGTACTGATGAGATAAGAGCCACACTTGTAGACCATGTTGTCAACCATGGACTCACAATGGCTGAGGCTGGTAGAAGGCTGCAGCCAAATGTTGGGAGAACAACTGTGTCCTCAATCATTCAGACCTTTTGTCGAGAGAACAGGTATGTAATCTAAAATATGAACTGTTCTGTGATGTTTCATACAATATTACAGTATTTTTACTATATGTAAAGCTTTTTGCAATATTCAATAAGTAAAGTAGGCCTACATTTTATACAGTGACATTTTATCTTCCCAAATTTTGTATTTTGCATTGCTGTATCTTTTCCACATTGGACTGCAAGACAACTTCACAGGGGCGGCAGAGGGCCCCTTTTCAATGCTCAACAGGAGGAGGCTATTTGCACCATGGTTGTAGAAAACAAGGCGATAAGACTAAGGGAGATAAAGAGTATATTATAGAGGACAACAACATATTTGCAAATATCCAAACAGTCAGCATCTCAACCATTGACAGAGTGCTGAAAGGAAACCAGATGAAAATGAAGCAGCTTTACACTGTTCCATTTGAAAGAAATCGTGAAAGAGTGAAGGAACTACGCTACCAGTATGTACAGGTAAAACATGCATGGACATGCAGCAACTGTACTGCACAGTAAACACTATGTATTTCATAAAACGATATACATTACAGTAAACGTGTTTTTACACATTACACAAATCTTTACACATTTGCTATGGCTGTAGAAAAGTAATGCAATATGTGATTTATACATTTGATGTAACTCTATCTTGGCCAAAATGTAAATTCTTGTCATTCATAAAACTCATTTTGTGTCTTCTGTATTTAGCGTATGATGGAACTTGAAGCAAGTGAACAGCCGCACAGTTTCATCTACATGGATGAGGCTGGCTTCAACCTAACAAAAGGCAGAAGGCGGGGCCGAAATATCATCAGTCACAGGGCTACAGTTGATGTGCCAGGCCAACGGGGCGGGAACAAAACCATGGGTGCTGCCATCTGTGACAATGGTGTGCTTACTCATATTCCCATAATAGGTCCATACAACACAGAACATCTTATAACCTTTCTAGAGATCTCATCCCTGAAGAAGAGAGGGGTCAGAGTGAAACTCACCTGCCAACATATGTGATAGTTTGGGACAATGTGAGTTTTCATCACTCCAACATCATCAGGCAATAGTTTGCAGCCCACAACAGGATGTGGATGGAGTTCATTTCACCCTACTCTCCATTCCTTAACCCTATTGAGGAATTTTTCTCAGCATGGAGATGGAAAGTTTATGATCACAAGCCACATACACAAATGACCCTCCTGTCTGCCATGGATGCAGCGTGTGATGACATCACAGCAGACGCCTGCAGGGGCTGGATAAGACACTCTAAAATATTTTTTCCACGCTGCATTGCAAGAGAGGATATTCGCTGTGATGTGGATGAGAATTTGTGGCCTAACATACAGGAACGACAAGAGGTGTAGGAAGACCACACCATTTCCCACTGCACTGCCTGCACTGTTGTACAGAATATTGTCCTATCTTTTTTTTCCCTTTGTGTTACTGTTTGCAGTAGGTTTTTTCTATGCTGGTATGACATGGTCTGTCAACAAATTACAATATGAACAATAAAAGTGTAAATATGAATCTTGTCTAGTCTCTTGCAATCAAACAAAAGGTGTAACTTACATTTTACAATAATTGTCATCAAAACTTTAGCCCTAGTTTACATCAGAACCTCCCTCTAAAGTACACAGTTACATTGACAACATGACTAAGTCATTTGACTGTCTTGTTCGTAGACAATGACACAAGGACTTGACATTCTGATGGCATTGACATGTTCAATAACATAAAGACTTAGTTTTGAGGGATGAACTAAAGATTTTCAGCAAGTTACAGGCTTTTGCAAGAAATCCATAGTGTTTTGCTGTTTGTACAAATTGTTTTGAGAAATGCACACACGTATTTGTAATTCTGATCTGAGAATGTACTAAAGCAACTGAGAAAAACTGGTTGGCTCTTATAGGTGAGTGAGCGTGGAGGATCCCACCTGAGGCTCTGAAGCGGTACGTGAAGCAGGTGCTGTTGAGAACACAAGACTCTGACTGGATCTGCTCCGGACACGTCACACTCTCCAGGGCCGACTCGCGGAGGATTTGTCTGCTTCTGTTTCTCACACTTTCTGCATCACATTGCTGCAGGAGAGTCAAAAGAATGGATTTCAACACAGAATCAACAGATGTACCTGCCATTCATTCTGCTATGTCCTTCATGCAATACATGCTCTTCTTGTAATCCTAAAATCAATCAATATAGCTTTTACATTTTTGTAATACAGCTTTTTAAAATATAGGCAATATAAAAAAACCTTTCTTTCAGCAAAATAATTAGCAAAAACAAATAGTGTGAACTATAGTCACAACAATAACAACACCAAAAAAGAAGATGAAAAACTACAATTTGATCTAAATTCATGTGTGAAATCAGTATTGGTAAACAAATCTCAAGATTTTAGGGTAAAACATTTTCTGTCCTAGACTAAGAAAGACTTATGAACCCATGAGAATCGAAGCATCATCAGAAAATATTGAAGTAACTATATATTGAAGACATGGAATGCCAGCGGTAGAGAGCTGCAGCAGCAGACCGGAGCAGAAGAGGACGGTCTGCACTGAGCAGTCTGTGCAGCTGGACATGAAGCTGTCTGCTGCTTCTGAGAGGCTGATGCATGCGGCTCACGCTTCAAACCAAGTCGTTGTGCTGCTAATGAGGTCCCACCACCTGCCAGACTATGGCACCTATGAACAGCAGCCACGCCCGCTCCATTGTCAAACGTCTTGCTTTGCAGCAGCAAATTTCGGTTAATCTTTTTGTGAATTGAACAGCAGCAAAATGGTGAAGCGGTGAAAATCCCACAAATCTTGCTCCAGACTTTTTCCTTCACAGCTCTATTCCCATTTATGAAAGACTTGGTGTCAGAGAATTCTGATTGGGCGGACGAACCTTAATATGAAGCATTTTGGAAATAAAATGTCAAAAACTATTTTCTTTATAACTTTAATTAAGTAGTGTTGAAGAAGAAAAAGAAAAAGCGGTTTGGCGGATTGATTTCTCATTTTAATTTTGAGTCAACAGATGCAGCTTCATTTTGAAAGAGAAAAAGAATTTGTAGTATTGACTTTTATGTTCAATTACGCTACAGAAATGCTTCCATAAAGCACAACATCTGAATGATGAATGAGTTTAGTTGAGAAATAGATTTGAAGATGAAAAGCAGATTAAATGACAAAAGTTAAAAAGAAAGTGAGAATTTAAGTGGTCATATTTAAATTAATAATATGATGTTTCTGCTTTACTGAAAGTTTGTATTGAATAAGACAATAACTCCTTTAAAATACTTTATCTGTGCTTAGAAACTACTGTTAATTAGGACAATTCTTAGAGGTAAGTTTCCTTTTCTAGTCATGTTAAAGCTTTAAATTATTCACTGGCATGTTTTTTTTTCATGACAAGATTTGCATAAAAGAAACAAACTCCAAGGTTGAATGACATAAAACATCTAGTGGGGAAAGAAAAGTGCCTCAACGCAACGATGCAATCTCTCCAGCTCTTTTTTTCTGCCTCCGATGATCCCATTTAGTGAACTGCAGCCTCAGACAGAAAACCTGCAAGACTCCCAACGCTGAAACCACTCGCCTGTGGCGACAAACCCTGCTGAACATGCACCGTGCCGTAAAAGCCTCAGGCCACAACATTCAAATATGACATTGGTTACATAACTTCTCATCATATTGAGATTTTTCTTTGTTTGGAAAACAAAATGTTTTCATACATTTGATGGGATGCGGATGTGAGCATTGTGTTCAGCTATTTGCAATTATATTCATGTATTTCCTTGGTTCTTTGATTTCAGTAATTAAGGTGTATATTTCAGCATATTGTTATTACCGGTAAATGCAAAATTAAAACTAGCCCACAGCTGTAATACTGTTTTTTATTTATGTGTGGAAATGAATGAAAAAAAATCAATGAATGTGGAAACTAAAGAAAAAATGACTCTTTTAAAACAAAATAAATTACGAAGCATTGGTGTTTATGATTACAAAGCTGTAAAATGATAAATAAATCTCCTAAAACTCATAAGCAGAAGCTATTAATCAATCGACATTTCTTTGTGTAGCACTTAAATACATTATATAAAGCTGCCAAAGGTGCTTTCTATTAAAACATTTTGCAATAAACTTACAGAGATTACCAAAATAAAAGCATTAGAAACCTTGGGTGAATTTAACTTTAGACAATAAGTGAAATTTTATTTGGGTTTAAAAGATGTGCAATTTGGGAGAATGTATCAACGCGTGATTTTCCATCCATCCATGCAACCATTCATCCATCCATCCATCCATCCATCCATCCATCATCCATCCATCCATCCATCCATCCATCCATCCATCCATCCATCCATCCATCTTCTTAACCTGTGAAATCCTTTTTGGGGTCACAGGGTCACTGGAGCCTGTCCCAGCTAAAGTTGGGCGAAGGCCACATTTTCTTTCTCCCATTTTAAATTGTGCCACAGAAAACTACCAGGTTCTTGATGGATAATTTAAGAGATGTCGATATCAAGATTTGGTGCCAGGACCTCCAGGAATTACTGCATGAGACGGGGAATCAAGGCATTTGGGGATCCTAGCTCCAATAAAAAATAAAAAATTTGACCAAAAATAAATAAACTTTTGGTAATCATGTCTTCTGCTTTTGTCAAGAGCTGCTGAGTAAGCTGTACAGCGTTGGTCATGCTCTACACTAACAGCTAAATAAAGAGACCAAAAACCGATTTAGTCTCTGTGCAGGGAAAGGACACTACAGTATTCTCTTCGTTATGTCGCTATCACGACAAAACAACATTTGTTTTCTTGTTGTAATGAAACAGTAGATGTTGTTATCAGGAGGTAGGCAGTTCTCACCTGCCACATCAAGGTGGTTCAGTTTTTAGAAGGAAATAGTCCGAATATATGTACCGAACCATTTTGATAAAGATCAAAGAGATGCCTTTAAAGTGGTCAAAAACAGCTGAGGGTTTAGAAACAGTTCAGCAACATGGATATTTATAAGAACTGCTGTTACTTCACCAATGAAGTTTTGTTGGAGCGATTCTTCATTTGTAAAACAGGTTTACAGTCTTGCTGCCTGGATCAATGAAGGCCTCAAAAATGGACCTTTGGGGGTTAGAGCTGGTAGCGATGGTTCACGATGCTGCCAAAACAAGAGCTGCCGAGGTAGAAACAGGTAAGGAAACCTGAAATCTGTATTCACACTGTGGTGAACCCCACCAGTTTCCAATTAGAAATGAACCAATCTCCTCGTTTTAGGAGCTTTCAAAACAAAATCGACTCTCTGAAGCATCACATTTTGACCAAAGAGCATTTAAAGTAAAAAATTGTTACCTTGTCAATTATTACAGGATTCCTACAACAAAATGCTACCAAACAATAGATAAACCTAGTGAACCATCTGCAATAATTATTTAATTAGACTAAGTGTTTCAGGTGGAGAGCTGACTTCTTCTTACCAGAGGGCAGCTGCTCCAAGGTCCCCAGGGTCCCACCACGCAGTCGTCAGGGCAGGCAAGGTGGCAGACCTGGGCTCTGGGGGGCATTTCCTCCGCATCACATTGGCTGTCATCCACAATGCTCTCCTCCCCACTCATCAATCCTTTCTTTACGCACCTAAGCAGGGCAGCAGGCAGAGCTGTATAACTAGTCTCTTGGGCCGTCATCACCGAGCTTCTGAGTTTGAATTTCCTTCCATTTCCTAAGTTTCTGAGCTCAAACAAACTTCTTTTCTCCCCATCAGGTAAGCTTTTGAAGGTAGTTTATTTTTAAAGTCTTTGAACAGTCAAAGACCGACACACAGACTCAAAAAGGCAGCGCCGTAAATGACAGAAGGTGATGCTTGCTTACAGTTTATCAAGCTAATCTTTTTGCAGCAGGTGTACAGTGACGGTGAAGGAGATGCTGCACCGTCGACGGCACATAGAGAAAAGATGAAAAATGTCTGGATCCTTGACTTTATAGGCATTTTTCATTTCTTGTCACAAATCCGTTGTGTTTGTTGGGGAAGCTGTTAATCAGAAAAGGAGCTAGCTTTTACTGTTCAGATATTTCTGAGTTGTTTATTAAAAACAGCATCTTGCAGTCTGTTCTCAAACAGCTCATTAAAGCACTTGTTGCCCTTGACTCTGCCGTCTTTGAGGATCCCTCATTATCAAGACAGTGTAGTGTTGTTCTGCAGTAAATACCTGCTTTACTTTGTCACGCCGCAATGGCGACTGAAAGCTGAATCTGCACAACACATTTGATGAAGGTATTTCAGCACCACCACCCAGTTCAGAGCCTGCTGTGGAGTTTAATCCAGAGCAGCCCTCTGCAGCTCTCCCTGCGGCTATTTTAAGAGCCACAGGAAGGCAAAAACGGCTGCTAATCTATCCACGCTGATTGTGAAGCATCGCTTTAGCTCGACTGATTGTGTTGCAGGTGTGAATGGCCATTGAAAGAAGCCTTGTGGGTCCAACTCCTGCTGTTGTGTGTTGTGATGCCAAGTGAGCAGTTTGCCAAACTGCTTACTGACCTGATCTTGCGGCTTTGGACCCCCTCCCCGCACGCTGGCAGGTCGTCCACAGTATTGATAGTGCAAATGGACCAGGCCTCGCTCCTCCACTCGTTTTGGCTGCTCCCGCCTCTGCATGGCACCGCTTCGTAAACCTGCAAACGGGGAGACAAAAAAGGACAGAAAAAACAGGCAAATGTGAAAACGAATGAAACAAAATGTTTCAGAGTGGATGAAAGAAAGAAAGAAAGAAAAAAAAGCAGGAAATCAGCTGAGATGTGTGTTTGTGCGCTGATTCAACACACAAGCGTGCTGCGTGAGCCGTTTGTTGGTCTACAACTACAGAAAAACATGTTTGGGTCTGTTCCGTTTTCTCGCTAATTACATCCCTTTTGGTTAGAAAAGTTCCTCCCAGCTTTATCTCGGGAGAAGGTAAAAATAAACAAAGACTAGGTATTATTTAACACAGCGAGGGATTACACTTCCTTCTTTTGCGTCATCTTTAAAGCGTGTGTTCTTTCCGGAGGTGTTTAAAGGTCTGTCAAAGCGACGCTCCTTTCTGACAGCAAGAAAAGTTGGATGAAGTGATCCCACAGAGAGGGAGAGTTCATGTGCCCAAATAAAGCTTTACGTGGCGCGGAGAAAATGGGATGAGGAATGGAAAACGACAATTCCAAACGGCCCATCCGCTAGCTTTAAGCCCCCCCACCCCCGTCAGTAAAGCAGTGAATCTGGCATAACTGTTTAACCAGGGGAGCAGGCGGCACAATCCTCCTGTAAAACACATGTTTACTCTCAATCTATGTAACTGTCTCCACAGCAAAAGGTGTGCTCTTGAGGACAGATTGTGGGAAAAGCTATGACAAGCTGTAATGTGTGTCAGTGTGTGGTTTTCGGAGCGTTCTCACACTGCAGAGTGGAAATGAGTGTCGAGTATTCCCTCCCCTGCGGGCCACAGATGCCTATTACACACCGTCATCATCTCCCATCTGTCCCTGCAGATGCTTCTGCCGGGTAAACTGGCAACTGCCCTACTCCTACTTTCTCCACTTTCTCTGCAGATAGACAGTTAGCTACTCCAGCATGAGTTTTTCTCTGACTGGAGCTATTTTCTAAAGTCAACTCAACATTTTTAAACTAATTAAAGATTTAAAATATGACATAATCTTGCATGCAACCATGCAAAAGTCAGAGCGCCTTTATAATCTTTTGGTGGTTTTATTTATGTGATGTGATTTCATGAATTATTGGATCACATTCCTGTCATATGACTGTTACAACAAGCAAAAGCAAGGCATTTAAATCCTTTAGTTTCCATAAAGCCCATACCACTACCTCACTGCCGCTGTGCTTGAATGTGGAGAAAAGGAACTAAACTCTGATGATGGTTTTAGGACCCAAGCAGCTTCTCTTTTCTTCTCATCTGCACCAAACAACTTTGTATTTTTGAAATCCTCTGGGTTGTTTCATTTTTTCTTGTGTCCAAGAAACCACAGCTAAACGCAATAGCTTGAAAAGAAAATTAGCTTAAATCTAAAGACTATTTTTGAGACGTTTTCTGTGGATTTAAAAAAAAAAAAAGTCATCAGAAGCCCATTGGTAGGAATGTATGTGGAAATTGAGAACCAAAATATATTATATCAGTTTCAAAACAACCTTGTGAATGTGAAGTGTAATTTTTTTCCCCGCATAGCCTTTCGGATAAACTTTACTTGGAATGTCTATTTTAGGTTTTTAAGGTTTTTTTCTTCCTTAATTAGTCAAACCTTAACAAGACAAAGAATTGTACGTAGTAAAAACGGCCTGTCGTTCCTCTAAGGCTGTACTGATGATGAGATGATGATTTTTAAGTTTGACATCTTTTATCGTTTCACAGAAAGAGGAACACAAAGCAGTGAAACTGCTCATTGTTTTAAAAGGATAGTTAGAGCTTGAACTTCACAATGCATCACAAAGATTGAGCCGTCATACATTTAATTTGCTCCTAGAACGTCAGAGGTCACGCTTTTTTTTACGGTGAGAAACCGAAAGTGTCATCTTCTGCAAACCACATCCACTCGTCGGTTGTAAATCTCCTCCTCAGTACAGGAACCCCTGTCCTATGAAAAGCCCTTCCAGTACGCCACCCTGCTCCTTTAGCTCTATCAGGAACCTGAACAGAGCAGCTCCAACGAACGAGAAGGCATGAAAAAACTCGGAAAATGAAACAATATAACCTGAGTCAGGTCCACATGAATTCTTTTCTTTTATGCCTGCTTCAAACCGTTGTTCTCACTCCTAATCAAAGGACCTGAGCGAAAGTGGGGGAGGCGACCGGGACAGATCTGACATGCATTTTGTCCTCATTAGCTACAGCAGAGTACATGTACACAATGAATGGCACTGACCTGAGCCTGCGTGGATGTCCATATTAGCAGTGCATGACAAGCCAGAGGTTGGGCAAAGGGAGAGAAGAACAGTGATAGGATCATTAGTTTAGACTTTGCCTGCAATGACAGAAATGTATAGCTCTACAGTATTCTGCTCAGTGATTCATTAACGAAGCCAAGGGATGATTAGCTACTCCATCGTCTGCAGTGGAAGTTGGACATGGTCTTATGAAACGGAAAGCCTGGTGATGCTGAGGGGTAGTTAAAGCTCTGAGGTCGTTTGTGATGTGGCTGCAGGGCAAAGTAATCAACCTGGAATTGTGTGTATGTGTCTCCAAAAACTACAGCAAAAAAGAGATAAAAATAGTGATGAATGTCTTTTGTGTTTAAATGGAAGTACTGTGACTTCACGTGTAAAATGAATTAACTTGTACTCTGTTTTACTTTACAACCTTTGCTGTTGTGTGGAGAATTCACGTCTTTTCTTTGTATTTCTGATTCTAGTGTTTTGCAATAAAAATGTACCTTTAATTAAAAACGTAATCATGCAAACAATCTGCAGTTTAAATGATGACATGCTTTTAAATCATATTTTGATATAGTATTTTAAAATTACACTAAACAAGTTAAGTTTTATTTGGTAACAAGAATTGAAAAAGTATTTTATACCATTTTTTTTTACTGTCGTCAGTTCTTAAAAGTTTAGAAACTCTTAGTTTTCAGAGGGCTAAAACTCTGTTTTTAACATGAAATTCAGATGCCATTTTCTTTCTATCTTGCTGTCGTCCTGATTTGTCTGCTCTCCCTTGTGTAAAAAAGTAAAAAAAAATGTAATGTTTATTTGATCTGTACAGTTTTCTGAAACTGCAGCATCTCTAAATATGATTGTATAGCCTATTTGGGTATATTTTGTCCAAACCCAGTTTTCTCTCTAACTTCCTAAACTTACAGTCTGTGGGGGGTGGGGGCGGGGGGCGGGGGGGTCTTATTCTCGGGACACTTCTGTCTGTTTTGAAGTGAGAACAAATAGACTCGAAGCAAAGCGGCGAAATGTCTGAGCCACAGACAACTGCTGCCACATTCTCTCACTGGATAAATGAAGGACGCCGTTTATTCCCTGAACTCCTAATCCATGAAACGCCATGCAGGTATGTGCCGCCATACGATGAAGAAAATACAAGTGAGCAGATAAAAGATCAGCACAGACAAAGTGCAAAAGCTGCTGTGACAGAGCTTTAGGCTAAATAAAAGACTAGATTTTTAAATGTAACATTCTTTCATGAGTTTAGTTCTCTCTTATTTGCAGTTTAGGGGTTTAAATAAACAACGGCTCTCTGAAAAACTCCCTGCAATCTGCTTCTTTGTGATAATGACTTCTTAAAGTCGAGACGTAGGTTGAAATAAGATCACATTGAAACGGTCATAGAATATGAATTCGGTTTGTTATTTCTGCTAAAGCAATGTTCAAACAAATACCAACTGTTTTATTTTGGATTATCATATCCGTCTTTGGAAAATAGAACAAAAACGAGACCTGTTTACGATTAGAGAGAATAAGAAAGTTGTAAACACATTAACAATCTGCACAAAACAGCCTAAAAAAATATGACAAGAAGCAAACACAATTCTTTTTAAATGTTAGGAAAATTTGTCTTTTAAAGTTTGAAAGTATTCTGATTTTTTTTTTTTTTTAACTCAAAGCAAGTCTTCAGGAAGAACACGCGGTCGAATGCCGTTACAGAACCGCTTTGGGCCGGTCCCTTCAGCAGAGCTGAGATCAGGAGTTTACAGGAAGGACTCCACAAATGGAGGAGGGGGGGTAAACAAAGAGGCAGAGTTTTGTGATCTTCTGTTGTGTTATTACTGCCCCCCTTTGCTGTGAAATATTTACCACTTTCTCCTTCATGCTGTGGGTTTCATGTCTTATTTTGACAGCTCTCCCACCTTCGATTGCAACTATTTGGACATATCTTTCTCAGCATCTCAGCATTTCCTTCTAGGCTTCTGAGGTTTGATCACTGCCCCCCTCCAATAATCTTAGATTATCAGTGGTTATTCTTGGGATTTCAGATTACTCGCCCGTCTCGCACACGGCCCTTTACATGTGGGCGGTCTGCACAAAAGATCAAGGTCGTAGTTGACGTGTTTTAAACAGTCATTTTTTCTAAAGTCATGCTGCGGGCGACGGGTCGTAGTGAACACTAGCGAGGGTGAATTAGATGAGACGCAGATTTGGACTGTGCTGACTAGAAATAAGGAAACGAGATGATCGGAGTGTAGTTTGTGTGGACATCCCTCAGGCAGTTATGCATGACGTGCACACCTCGTGCGTGAGCTCAGTAAGCAGCCAGTACTCACACCTTACTAACCCTTAGAGTGTCGCGTAAGGACACTGTACGACAGCAACACCGTACGTCATAAGAGCGTGTAGCTTCCATTAGCCCTACAAATACTTCACAATACACTCACTGCACGCATAACAATGGTACGTTCCATTTTCTAGTGTCCCTTGAGGCGGCCGGACACATCTGCACTCCCCTTAAGATGCGGCCGCTCCTCTCTTTGACCCGTACTGGTCAACCCTCTAACATCTTCAAATGTGTGTCCTAATTACCCTCTGAACTTGACGGTGTATTTGAAGTGCAGCGATAGTTCACACAAAGACATTCCCACCACCAGCGTCCTTCTCTCTCCAGCCTGCCTGACTCTCATAAACGGGCTATAATTGGTTCTTTTTTAATCAGGCATGTCAATGAACCGAAGCCCTAACAAGATTTACAGTATATTTAACATCCTCCTTGGACCTGCGCTGCTGTGTCTGCTTGACTGCCGGGCAAAAAAGCACGAATTCTCCACCGCTGCAGAAACGATTGTCTATCAAGCTCTGAGTAATTCTTCTTTTCTCATTTGCTTTGTGATCAATTATAGAATTCCAGTTCAGCAAGACAAGAATACATTATCAGAGACATTTCCAAAGCGGTTAATCTCGCTCCTTAAAAGGACCCCACATATACTTAAAAACAGCAGAATTCTTTCTCATCCTAATTAAAAGCGTCTTTCAGCTCCTTCCTGCAGAAAGAGCTGACCGAACAACAGCCCATGGTCACGCTCTCCTGCATGGGGATAATCTGTTCACCTGCTGGAAGCTACAGACGATCCGTCTCCCTCAGAAAATCAACCACTGCACCTATTTCAAAAACATCCAACAATTTGGCAGGAATCTTTTGAAACTACAGACTTTGATGTTTTATGTGTTGGTAGCACTGCATTACATTGATATTACCATCAGAGATCATTTTAAATAATAAACTGAGTTCCTGTGGTGTTTTCTGAACCACTGCGGCCTGTCTTCACAGCATCTGGGTTAATAACTGCACATTCCTGCTTTGCAACACAACATTCTGAAGAAAATAAAGAAACAATTCATTAAAAAATACGTAACATTTGCTCTAAATACTCTGAAATATTCAGAAGTGAAGTAAAAACTTCATGACTGAGCTTGGCGTGGTGTTTTGGGCGCTAACAGAGGATCGAAGACGGCTGTGCCAGGACTGTCAGCGGACAAATGTTCCTGGAAAAACCTCACGGACTGGATCTGGCTGCAGTCTGATATTCATGCAGACATGGGGGACTTTAGCGGAGATCACCGTCTTTCTTAGGGACGTTTTGACTTTTGCAGAGGAATTCTGGGTTTGAACAGCTGACCTTCCAATTAGTGGATAATTCACTCTAACTGCCGACCTTCAGCCGCCTACTTAAAATCTTATGCCGAGCATGCGTGACGAGGATTACAATCATGATCCATGTCACACGAACTATACCTGCTGCACCATAAATATTCAATGGTGAGACAGTCTGTCCTGTCTCTGACTTTCTCCATGAATATCTGTCTGAGGGTTGATCCAAAGCTAGGTGAGGAAAAACACTGAATCTTCTGGGGTTAAAGCAGGTTTCAGTGCCCACTTTTGTTTTTTCCAGACTATCTGCTCAGATACCAGTTAGGATGCAGGATTTCATTTTTTTATTTTTTATGTTCATCATTTTTCATCTGCTGCCACTTCTCACCTCCGTGATCCTCTGGAAACCTCTGCAGGTGACATTCTCTTTTGTCACCTCAGGTAGACTTCCTGGTTACTATTTTTTTTTTAAATCTGTCCTGCCTCTTTTACATTTCTACTTTTAATCCGAATTTTTCTTGATCTTGAAGGTTCTGACAAATCCTAGGAGACTTTAGTTCATGAAGATCCACATTCAAACACATAGAGATGCAGTTTTTGCAAATTGTGTGTATTTTATGTCAGCAATAAAATAATTGTCGAACGTTATACTTTATTATAACTGTTTTAAACCAACACTCCACTTATTAACCAACTGTTACAGTTTGAAGCTGAGGTTTGGTCTTTGTTGATTCCTTTTATCAAACCAAAACTATGGTGGCTCCAAAGTACAAATCATACCAACAAATTACTCAACATAAACACATATTAAATATTTCAACCACCAATAACCAAAGAAAAACAGTAAAAATATAAATAAAACTCCAGAAACCACAACACAGTTACAAAAGAAAAAAAAAAAAAACTAAAAACAAATCATAATTTGATTTGATTTTGATTTGATTTGAAATGGTTTATTTCAAGCAATCAAGTAGGAACAATACACAAAAGCAATACAATCTGCAGTTGTACATTCATACAGTAACTAATCAAACTTAGGATAATTAGACATATTAATAAATATTGCTTGAAAGGGAGTGGAAGGAAGCGAACGTATATAATTCCACCCCGTTATACTATAACCATTTTAATACATAATTTAATCAATATCCGGTTCCCAGTTTTTATCAGACAGAATTAAAAATCATAAGGTATCAATAAAGCACATGACAAAGATGAATTACTTAATTATTATGTTAAAAATAACTATTTTAAAAATCAACATGGCAAATGCAGATCAGTTATCTAAAATATATGTTACTCATAAAAGTCATTCATATGATTAGAACATAATACTATATCAGTAAAATAGACACAACACTGTTTCAGAGATTTTCATAGTAAACTTTCATCAAGTATCAAAAGTTAAAAACATGTGCAAAATTATGTTACATTAGGAAAGATTTTTGAATCAATTTATCAATTTTTGGAGCAAGTGAAGTAATATCATTAACTTATTATTATTATTATTAATCTTTTTTTTTTTTTCTTTTTTTTTTTTTTTATTTAATAAGGTAATGCTGTAAGGGAGAGAAAAAAACAAACAAAAACAAAAAAACAAAACAAAAATAAAAGGGTCCATATTCTGTCAATTATCCAAGGTTGGCATATCTTCTGCTGAAAAAACAGCTGCTCTTCTGGGTTCAAAACAGTTTCTAGTCTCTTCCATGTTATGTCTGCAGACATTAGATTCAGGTCCATATCCTTCTTCAGCTGATATCAGCTCGGTGAAAGTTGAGGTCAAGTTGTCTGCAGGTCAGAACTCTCTGTTGTTATTCAGGTGACGTCAGACGTATGGAGAAAGTGATGAATCCTGGCGTCATATTTCTTGAAATTATTTGACTCTTTGGTTTATTACTCCATGCTGATTTAGACGACCGTGATCAAACACTTCTCAAAATCCTTCATGGTGTTCACAACCAGAACCTTGGACCGGTCCGGTGGACCGAGTGGTTTGACGTAAATCCTGCAGCCTTTAACCCAAGTGTTCTCAATCTTCTTCTGCTTCCTGAGAAGCCGTGCATGTTTGGAGATTTCAGCATTCCTTCTGGTCAGATGGTCGTTCAGATAAACATTAGATCCTTTGAGGTTTTTACGTTGATTCATCAGAGCTAGCTTGTGTTTGTGATTCACAAACCTGATGAGGATCGCTGGTTTATCCGTCTCCTAATAATAATAATAATAATCCGAAAAGGGTTTAAAATCAAAATAAGGAAACGGGTTGAAAAGTATAAGTAATTTCCAAAACAAAAACAAAAAAAGGAAAAAGAAATAAAAGAAAATAAACTGAAAGACATCACTGATTGGCTTATGACATTTGTTCACCTTTTCAAGAGGTAGTTTTTTAACACAGTGACATTCTTCTACAAATGATATTTAGTACGTTTCTGGCCACGCCCACTTCAAATATTTGGTGATTGATCGATCAAGTCTTTGTCACATTTCTGGCAAAACATCCTTCTGCTTTTCCTATTCTTCAAAACTCATCATCCAATCAGTTACATCCCACAATACCTCCACTGGTTTCTTAATTTGTTTCATTTTATAGTTTTTAATTTTCATTCCTGGAAATTACTTTTTGTTTTCCTAAATTTTTATTTATTTATTTTTTACATTGTGGTTTCTGGAATTTTGCTCTGATTTTTAAAATGTTATTTTTTTCATGTTATTTTTTTGTTGCGATCGTAAAGGGCCAATAATTCACCTTTTCGAGCTTTTAAATGTATTATAATGTTCATTCCACCAGAAAAAACAACCCCAAAGCGGTATTTTGCTCCATTCACGCATCTCTGGGCATTTAAGACCCCCCTCTGAGCACCAGCCCCTCCCAATCCCTAAAAACAAGTGGGTTCTCATACTGTGATGTCACAAAGTGAGGAACCGCCCCTTCCAGGAAGAGTCTGAGCTGCCAGCCCCGCCCCCAAGCTAAAACACAAACCCACTTTCTGATCGGCAAAAACGCTTTCATTTTATACGCACAATCTGCTCATCCATCTTTGTAGAAGTTCCGATGTTGTTTGTTTTCGTTTTCGTGGGAGAAACGCAGACACGGTACAAGCCCGGTGCGGCACGCTATGCTTTACCTCCTGGATTCTATTTGTAAAATAAAATCTGAATGAATACATAGACAACAGTCTGTGACAGCAAAAATATAAACATATTCAGCAACAACATGGAGTTTGCAATTCCTAAACATAAAAGTCAGACCCTTTTGTGGCTCCCTGCTTTATTTTTCTGCACGGAAACAAGAGCAGCCAAAGCTGTAAACTGTGCTATTTCTTTCCACATCAGAGTGCAACAGCTGCTTCACTCTAACGAAACTCATCCTAAGTCTAGGACAAAGATTTGTTATTTATCAGCAGCATTCAACATATGCAGTCATGATTTATAAGACACTGGAAATGCTTGTTTACTGCCCTCACACTCATAAAGGCATCAACAGAAATACATTGGATTTAAAATAAAAGCTGTTTGGGCAAGTTGATGCTATCAAAGGTCACAGGAAACATTTAAAAAACACAACAAACTGAAGGAAAAAGAAAGCAGCAAAAGACTTAAATCCTTTTCTTCCAGATAACTAAAGAAGGAAACGATGTAGGTTGTTCTGGATTAAGGGCAAACATGCTTTGGATGCCATGCAGACCCTCCAGCCTCTTCGTCTCCTCCCAGACAGCCTCTGTATTTGGGATCAGGGCTCTGTGAGGTCAAACATTGACGGCTGCATGCTTCGAGTCATTGTCCTGCTGCAGAAGAACTGAACTCTAAATTCCTAAATTACTCTACAACATTATTTTCACATCTGAAGCCCAAAATTTAGCACAGAAGTAGACTTCACTGCTGCCTGCGACCCTTAGGCGAAAGAACTTCTTCTTGCTAAGAGAGATATTTTAGGTTTTACTGTTATGTTCTGTGCAGACTCGTCTCCATGCTGGAGGTTTGACTCTTGGGCGGCATAATGAAAAGCAGTTCAGCTCAAAGTTCTAAGGATGCAGATGGATGTAGCTGAATCCCTCTGATGTTCATCTCTGTGGTGGAAACTCAAATTTTCTAGAAAAGTGAGCATTTTGTGCTTTTTCTTGCTCTAAGTTTCTCTGACTAACTGTCTGTGGTCCTCCACAACCTCCTCTGTGCTTTTGGTTGAAGAGCTCTAAAGCCAAAGGATCTGCAAACCTGCTCAGATGTCTGCATCTTAGAAAGAGGCACTGCAGATGCAGCTGAAGTCCAAAAGCTGAGCTCAGACAAATCTGCTCACCTAAGCTTTCTATTCCTCACCTGACTTGGAGCTTATTTGGTTTCAGTTGTCCTAACTCAAAAGGGAAACTGGATTTCATTTTCATGTTCTTTGGATATTTATGTATTCCTGTACATAACTCTGATACCATAAAATCCTTCATGAAATCTCCATGCTCTCCCTGTTTGCATTCTAATGGTTTAGTTCAGTTTCACAAAATAGATAGATAGATAGATAGATAGATAGATAGATAGATAGATAGATAGATAGATAGATAGATAGATAGATAGATAGATAGATAGATAGATAGATAGATAGATAGATAGATAGATAGATAGATAGATAGATAGATAGATAGATAGATAGATTGATAGATATTCATGTTTTATGATCCTTTTTTTTAGACTTTCTGCATTCAAACATGTTATTTTGAGGAACAAGTAAAGTGTTTATAAAAGAGAATATAAGTAAAAGAAAAAACAACAAGTCAGTCCCCTGTTATTAGTGGATTATATGGAAGACTCGAGGTTTGCATTGGTAAGTGAATAAACCGAAGGGTTGGCGGATCGATCCCCACTCTGCCCCAGCTGTCTCCCCCGAGCGCAGCTAGTCTGCAGCTCACCGATGGGTTAAAAATGCGAAGAATTTTCTCATTGTGGGATAAATAAAGTAAAAAAAAAAAAAAACAGACATCTCACGGGACCCTAAGAGGGCCTCCCATATCGACTCCCTTCAGAAGAAGGTCCAGCGGAGGTTAAGCTTCCTGCAACAACTTAAGAAGTTCAACCTGCCTCAGGGGCTGCTGACCATCTTCTACGCAGCGATAATCCAATCCTAACCACATCTATCACGGTCTGGTTTGGATCGGCAACCAGACACAACAGGGACAGACTGCAGAGAACCATCAGGTCTGCAGAGAGGATTATTGGTTCCAACCTTCCCTCCATTCAGGACCTGTACTGGTCCAGGGTCAGGAAGCGGGCTGGAAGAACCTCAACACACCCTGGACACGACCTTTTCAGTCTCCTCCCCTCAGGGTGGTATGTACGTCAAAACCCCTCGCCACAAAGACGGTTATTTCCCCGAGCCGTTGCTCTGACCGGTCAGTCAGAAACCACAAACAGGAAACTGTTAAACCAGCATAACTGTTGATTTGATCCTTTGCCCTGATCCTTTACGTTAGAGCATAAGACACGGAAGCTAATTTCATGTATGTGCACACGTACCCACCCGCCAATAAAGCTGAATGTGATACAAATGTAAAAGTCCTGTCTAAACAGGCAAACATTGAATTTAATAAATGATAAGTAATGCTAAACTAGAAGGACATGAATACAAAAAAGTTGTCGAATGAAAACAAAACAATATTAAGGGGGGATTTGGGAGAGGACGCTTTGCCAGAGACACAAAGGTGCTTTTATTATATGCTGTGTGCATTCATCAATACATATTTCAGTGTTTGACAGCAAATTCATGTGGGAGTTATGATGAAATTCAAATGTCTGTTGTAATTATTCTTGGAATTGCCGTGTTTCTCTGAGAGCTCAGTTTTGACATACGAGATCCTTTTATGGCAATCTCTCAGGGCAAAGCTCACTGACAATTATTGCAAAATGCACTCCCATATATGCATTTAAATGCCGAGTGGGTGTGCTTCTAGCAATTCTCCTCGTATACCGTTCAACTCCATAAAAAAGTATTATCTGTGAATAATAATCAACTTGGAAAAGCGAACAGTTTGGAGTATTTCACAGAGAGGTTTATACTCCTCGACAATGAAAATGATGATGAAATCACCTCCCCTGCTGTCACTACATTCTGCATGCATTCTTAAACTCTCCACACAGAAAGCAGAGATTTGATCCAGGAGCCTCAGTGCTGAGCGCTTGCAGTGCTAACCACTGCAACAGCTCTCCGCCTCATTAACTCTGAAATGTGCCACTGTTTGTTTTTTTTTTTTAGGTTGGTGGGAGATTGCTCCAATTTTGGTGAGGCTGAATTTGGGTGGTTTCCATGAAAATACAAACCACTTTGAATGGTGTCATGAGATCCGCCAAAGCAATTAGTTAAAGAAATGAATGGTAAGTCCGCAAACCGGCCACATCAGTGCGGCGCACGCTCAGTTCAGGGCCACCGACAAAACAAAAAAACACAGGGATTTTCAGAAAGTCAACAGTTCTGCTGTTTGAAGTCCTATTAAGCTCTAGGTAACACTTTATATTAAGATTCCTTAACAAGCTTTGCTAACGAATTAACAAGCATTATAAGAGAATTTTCTTGTTTGCCGCATCACAGAATTGGCTACAAAGAGGAAAACGGTTGGGTTCATTCATGCCAACTACGGAAAAAACTGTCGGTTTCTCAGGTTTCACACAGTTTAACCTGACATGATGTCATTTACAAAACTGTTGTTTTCATAAACTTGATTATTTTTATCTGGCAGGAGACAAACACCAAGCAGCCTGAAATGTGAATTTGGAGACAGGCATAGAAACATTTACAACCTCACTTCTTCATCAACCCAACAGATTCAGGAGTTTACATGCTGTCATGCGAGAGCAGAAATCCCGACATTCTCTTGTGAAGGTTTGATGCTTTTTATAACGCAGATATAAGAAGTTTCTTGTAATGTAATATGTTTTTCTTTACATTATAGCTAAAAGTCTCCATTTATTTGCCACTTTATCTTTTTTTTACATTATGCACACATTAAAGACTTTTTCATCTCTTCAATATTATTTATTTCAGCTTCAAAGTGTCATCCTTTTATTTTGAAATACAAGCTTTAAAAATTTGCTGTTTCATTACTATCAAAACTTTAACCCTTAAATAAACTTAAACTGGCTTCCCATAACCTCCAGAATAAAATTCAATGTCCTCCTGTTGACCTTTAAGGCCCTCCATGACCTGGCTCCTCCCCATTTTCCGTCCTCCTCCTCTGCTCTGTCTCTGTTCCTCCGGCCCGACTCGTTGCCATGGGAAGTCGAGCCTTCAGCTGCTCGGCTCCCAAACTCTGGAATTCCCTCCATCCTGACATCCGTAACTTAGAGTCTTTACAAACTTTCCTATCAAAACTCAGCTGTTTAATTCTGCCTTCTCCTTCTAATTCACTCTTGATTTTCTGTCAGTTTCTATTTATTGTGCTTTTAATGATTATTTTTTACCTTTGTTTTGTACGGTGTCCTTGGGTTCCTTGACAGGCGCTTTTGAATAAAATGGATTCTTTTTATTACACAAACCCTCCCGTTGTTTTTCATTTGTAATGTTTGTCCTGTGAATTTGTGTGTTTTGGGCTGTGGGTTTGTCAGTTAAAGCCTCATTGATGACTCTTTTAACAAAATGTTTGTCCAGTTCAGTGGAACTTTGACTGGATCATTTTACAGATAATCTTAACATTAATAATGATGTTTAAATAAGGTTAGTTTCTTGATGTGACACTGGACATACGTTCCTTAATGAAAGCTAATAATCACCTTTATGTTCGCTCCTTTGATGGCGGCGCCACAGAGAATCATGCGCCTCCATCTGACCCAGGGGTGTCCAAATCCAGGCCTCAAGGGCCGGCAACCTGCTGGTTTTCCAGAAACCCTGCCTCATCTGCTGTTGATTACCTGGATCAGGTGTGTTTAGCCAATTAGGAGCTTCAACTGCAGGTTGATTGGAAAACATAGAGGACACCGGCTCTTGAGGCCTGGAATTGGACACCCCTGATCTAACCCATCCATGAACCTCCTCTAGACCTCTTTCCTGGCAGCTCCAACCTCCTCATCCTTTCACCACCATTATCACTGTTCCTCCTCTCAACGTGTCCAAACGCCTCCATCTGCTTCCCTGCGTTGATCTCCAGGACACCTACCATGATCTACTCCTCTGATGGATTCATTCCTGATCCATCAGGAGTGTCTTGCTGACACTGTTCAGTCACACGACCTTCCTCCACCCGTTCCAACCGCTTGCACACCCCTCTGTCGTTCTGGAGTATTAAACCTTGGTTCCCTAAAGTCCTCCACCTTCTTCACTTCTGCTGGCTGTGACCTCACCGCTCCTCCTGGAGGTCCTCTCATTTACACAGAGAGGTGAAGGTTTGCTTCATCCATCATCTTGTACATTATTTCATTTTAACCAGGTTTGTTTTTTACATAAAACATGTTTCACGAGGTAACATCATTTTCATGGTTGTGTTCTTGACTCTCCAAGTGACTTTTTGCGGACTTGGTTGGATCTCATCCCTGAATGAGGATCAAAGAAAGAGTTCTCCCGTTGGATCAAGCTGGACTCTTCCCAGTGAGCTCACAGCTGAGAGAAGAGAAAGAGGGAGAAGTCTGGGAACAGCCAGGAATGTCAATATTAGTCAGCGTGAATCCCCCAGATGCAAACTGTAAACCCCGGGGGCCAAAAGCCCCTCAGAAATGGTTGAGATGCTGCAGGGCTTTACTAGTTTAACAAGGCAGACTGGATAAGTGATCTCACCGATCCGTGCGTGGAGATTCAGCCGCATATAGTCTTCAGAATCCCTCCACTCACACCTCAGGCAGATGTACTTCAAATAGCCAATTTGACAGTGTTGACAACAAGCTCCACTCGAGCGTGAGGAAAAATCCATCTGGACGAAGGCAGAATTAGCTCCCGTTTCCATGTGGCGGGTTATTACAGGGCATTACGACATGGCCCATATACACCTTGTTAGTGGGCACTTAACCATCTGTACACAAATCTCCTCCAGAGGACATTTGAATATTTTTCACAACGCCATGCTTCATCTCCATACTGACCTCCACAAACTAAAGTGTCCTTTCAGGCCCACTGGACCATACAGGCAGCATCCATAACACCCCCCCCCCCCCCCCCCCCCCCCCCCCATCGTTGCACGGTGACCCGCAGAGACGTCACAAAATATTCAGAGCAGTGGGAAGACCTGACTACAGAATATCAAAAGCCCCCATCTGTCCACTTGTCTCCTCATTATCTTCTTTCCCCGTTCTCGTGTCAAGAGAAGGACACTTCTCGCCGTGATTTAGTCTGACTGCAGACTCCAGGAAATGAACAGGTCATCCAGGAGTCCCGCTGTTTCAAGGCCAATAAACCGCGTCGTTGAAATGCAAGCAGAACGCTGCGATTCCTCTGTGAGAGCATTTAGATGCAACCCAATGAGAGCAGGAGAAAAATATTCCAACAACATAAAAGAGATGTATAAAGAACAGAGATGGGAGCTGTCGCGTGTGTCATACTAATGTTCAGAGGGAGATAATGAACAGACCGGAGGTACTGACTTCACTCTCTGCATTCTGTTGCACAGGTCCCTGGAAAGCGGGAAGCTCTGGAGAGAATAAAACAATCCAGCAGCCAGGGTCACGCCTGTCTCGCTACACAAAAAGTAAAGTCTGAAAAGTATTTTTCTAATATCCACAAAGTGGAAATGACAAAGTGTGGGCGAAAAGGTGGAATATCTTGCAGCTGACTCAAAGGAGTTCCTGAATTTCTTCTTCCTTTGACAAAAGCCTTCAGCTACTATTTTCTTTTAAATTTCTGTTCATTGTACATTCAAGCAATGTAGCAGACATACTTGGTTTTTCAAATCCAGCTTGGGACAAGGACGTCCCCCGTTGAAAGCCTTCTCTCTGAGCCATTTGGACCTGATCTTCAGCCCGCTGCCGCGAGACGCACTGCAGGCCGACCAGGCCGACCAGTCACTCAGCTTACAGTCCAGCGGGCAAGGGATGTGGCAAACCTCCATGATGTAGCCTGAATTTCCCATCGGCAGGAAGGAGAGAGATGAATCAGACTCGGTTAGCAGCTGCATTGAAGACCTCTTTAATTTTCTCAAACAGACGTGGCTCTGGTTGGAGTAACCTCAGAGCCAAGACTTACTCATAACAACACTGGCAGATAATTATCAGCACGGAGACGGGAATCTCTGCTGCTTTTAGGTCCACTGTGTTTGCAAAAGAGATGTACTGCTAATAGATATCACGCTAACATAAGTCTTACCATGACCACCAAACCCACAGCTTACCGTAAAAACAAATGCTTCCCATTTCTGAATATTGTTTTGTACTGTTTTCATCTCTGTTATCATAATCATTCCATGTTACCCAAAGGATCTAAATGAATCCACTGCACAACTTTATAAAAGGGGAAGTACAGTAAAAACAACACAAATCTTCCAGAGTCCCTCGCTATAACATGGTACTGTTGTCATTCTGTTGGCAAGCTTTTTTTTTTTCTTCTGCATCCTGATTGGCTGTAGACCTTGTCAACCCATCTCCTTTGAGCCGGGGCTCCTGTGCAGAATTTTTCCAAATGTAGATCAATCTTTGATCTTGATCAGATCTTTGTTTTCTTTTTATAATTCTGGACCTTTTTTTTTTAATGAACTTTGAGATTTGAAACCAGATAGAAAAGGGTGACCATGTTCATGTCCGTCTGAGAAAGGTGGATAAAGTAAAGAGTTTTAATGCCTTAAAAGTACAATAGTTGTTGATCCCAACAATTACAACTTATACGTTCAGTAATGTGTTGCTGTTGTCAAGCTTCTTTTATCTGAATTGTTTTAAATTCTTTCATTGTAGAACGTTTTTTTTGCACAAAGCAAAGTTGAAGGTCAAGAAAAAAACAATCTTCATCAGATGTAAGACCTAAAACCAACCACACCATTATACTACCACCACCGTGTTTGAACATGGGGCTCAGAGCTCAACTTGTGATAGTTTTACTTCAGATATAAGGACTTTCAGAAACTTCCTCTTCTATCTAATCAAAAGATATCTTTCAGGTTTTGGGGATAATCCCAATGTTTGATTTGTATTTTCTTTCATTTTTATGTATTCCTGTGCTCTGCAGTGTCATTTTTTTTAAAACTCTCCTCAATGTATCTATTTTAGTCCGAAAGTTTTGTTTTTTGAGTAATTCCACGAAATCAAACTCAAAATCCAAAAAGTTGTTATAATTTAGCAAACAGGAATTAACTTTTTATCATTAAGCTAAAAGGTTTTGGATTAAAAAAAAACACATTTTGAATAAACTTGTAATAAATTTGTAAAAAATATACTGTTTTTTTTTTTTTTTTTTTTTAAGACCTGAAAAGTGTTGGTAAGACAAACACGCAAAGTGATTATGATTACGAAGGGCCAAATCCTTTTTCACAGCACAGTAACCTCTGATGCAGATGTTTCAGTTTTAAACACTTTGAGAAGTAAAATGTTCTGCATTTTTCTGATCAAAGTGTAAAGTGTGCTTAAACTAAGCTTAATTTGCGTCCAACAATAAACATTTGTGAAACGTTTCACTAATTATGGGATGGGTTCCAGCTAACTGTTGCAAATACTTAATGCAGAAAATTTACATGAAAACAAACAAGAACAGATTAAAAGGTCCCACTTTTAATACAAAAAGGAAAACATGTCAAATAAAAGTAAGGAGTAGGAAAAAATATATATGCATTTGACTAATTATTAAAATATTATGTGCTGTCAGCCTGAACAGGTTAAAAATGTAAGTGATGTTGTGCTGCATTTGATACCTGCTTGTGTGCAGAGAGTCGGTTTAACCAGGTGTCCCTGCTGGTTGACGCAGGCCACGGCTCTGAAACGCAGGCCTTGACCACATTCCTTCACCTCCCGGCGGCTCATCCAACCCTGGGGAGAACGGTGCGGCGGGCGATCCGGCAGAATGCAAGCAGACCAGTCCCCATACGGCTGAGACAGGAACTGGTCACAAGGACACGCCTCCACCTCCTCCAGGGGGAACAGCTCCTCGTTCAGGCAGCGCTCCCTCTTTTTGCTGCGTCCTAAGCAGGAGATGGACAGAAACCATGGAACGTTATCACACCGGATGCATGATTAATGCTGCATGAATATGACTGGAAGGCAGCGCTGGAGCTTCTGCTGAGCTGCTGAATGCATAAACAGTTGTATTATTTCATTAAAATAAGGTGATACAGTAAACAAACTCCATTGGGGGATAATGAACCCAGACCTATTTATATATTTAAAAATATGTATAAAGTTAACGTTTTTATAACCTTGCAATCAGGGAAACTAGATTAGCCACCATTAAATACGCATAAACTGTTATTTAGATCATTTCCATCGAGGTTACCAAAGGTCACATCTCAAGGCAAACAGTCAACATCCAGCTAAGCTAATGGCTTCTTACTGGAGCTCACTTTAAAAGTATTTGAGCTTTTTGTTGAAAAACACCTGGATTCATTTCACATTTGGAACAAGAAAGGAGAGATTTGCAGTTAACACATGAGAAAATTATAGCAAAAAACTTTTTGTATTAAAAATATTACAAGTTAAAAAACTTCTGGGTGACCAAAGTGAATATTTAATAGAAAACTAGTCACTTTGAATAATTGGGAACCCATTGAGAGCAACCCTTTGTCTGGAAACAGCTGCAATGTGCATTGAAAGAGATAAATGACTAATTGATTTTTTTTTTGCTATCAGGAAATATTCTTCATACTTTCAAACAAAAACTGGAGGCAGGATTTAGGCAGGCGGTTCATTCTGTGCATTGTGAAGCTGTCCTCATTTTTTCATTTGCCTTCAAAAATGCTGAACACACCAACAGTGTCAGGAACCCAAAATGCAGGAGACTTAGACGTTTAATAAATAAACCCAAAAAAGACAAAAACCCATGGGAAAAACAAAATGAAGCCACAACAGAACAGAGCAGACGATCCGACAAGAACGAACTAAAAACCCGACACTTAAATAGAAATGAAGACAGCTGGTAATCATGACAAACCTGAAACCGGTACCACTGAGACACAACATAACTGACCACAACCAAACCAAAGCTCACAATCCTCACAATCAGGAATATTTCATCTGACTTAACTACTTTTGCATTCTGCAGCTGAAAACAAAAACAAGACATTTGTTGAACTGACACACGGCCATCTGTACGCAAAGCTTCAACATAATTAGGCGTGACGTGCACAGACTACGCGTGCAGCTCAGAGGAGAGCGAACCGTGGCTGCGGTGCGGAGAAGCAGGCGGCAGATCCTTCGTTTGAAAGCAGCTTTGATTTTCTTTCCTTAATGCCTGTTTTCTGTGAAACCACGTTGTGGCGTCGTTCATTTTTAATGGCGGCAGCCCCAGCCTTTGATTTGGCAGAGTGACAGCAGACACACTCCGGTCATTAGCTAACTTTGCAGCACTTACAGATAAATTCAGCATTTTTTTTTTAATCATAACACCCAGGCCTTCACATACACATGGACATATATACATAATGTAAGTGGGACGGAAGTTTGCTGTGTGTCACAATGTTCATGTTTAAATGACACCTTCAGAACTACATAAAACCAGAAACATATTTTTCTTTGACTAGAACACTCTTTTCAGGGGCATCACTTAGGACAAGTAAAGTACAAAATCCATAACTTCCTTGCTGTACTGCATTTGTTGCATTTGATGAGATGAAGCCCCCTCCAGGAAAGATTTGAGTTCTTTACATAGGATGGGACAGCCTTAACAATACACTGGCATATTGTTATTGACCTTATAAACAAAACAAAAAAAAACCTAAACCAAGTAAACAGATTGAAGAAAAAGAGATGTTAAATAAAATCTCATCTCAAATTTTCAAACAAAAGAGAGAAACTCTGTCAGTCTGAGCGACAACAGTTGGAGCTGATGTGTATTTCAAGCTGGTAAAATAAAAGCAGCAGAAGAATTAAAGAGCTTCTGAATGCAGGAAAATGTTTTTTAAAAAGTCAAACACCAAAGGCTTTTTCCAATAAAACATGTACTGTTTATGTAAATCTGTGGAAAACAGGACGTGCAAACGTTGTTAGCCATACAGTGATTGACAGTTCCAGTCATCAAGATCATTCTGACTGAACTCTGTCTTCTGCAGAGCAAACAAACCTACAGAAACATCCCACACACTCACTTCACACTTCTTTCAATGTGCTCACATCTTTTTACTGTTTTTCTTTTTTTGAGTAACCATCAGTATTCTTAAATACTTATCCCCCCCTCTTCTTTTACAAAACAGAGAGACGCAATGCTTAGAAACAAATGTAGAAAAAGACGTATAGGGTTTTCCTTAATTACTCTAAGATAAAAAATACAAATGTTTATGTTCAATGATTAAATAAAAACAATCAACAAAAAACAGTTTTTAATAATTCTCCATGTAAGAAACAGCAGAAGAATTCAGAAATCCAGCTAACCCAGACAAACTAAAAAATTCATTCTAACCCTGGAGAGTCCACAAATGTGACCCTCATTTTTTTTCTTTTCTATTTTTTTTTCAGCTTCCGTTATTTGCTGCTTCCCAAAATGACAAAAAAAGAACAAAAATAAAATGTGTTTCTATAACTTTAAAATCCTTGAAGAAAATGGTTGTTGGGTTCTCTAGGGCTAAAAAAAAGAACACACTTTTATTTAATTGCTAAAATATTTATTAATAGAAAGGTGTTGCTTCATATATCATGTTTGCAAATGAAGAGGTGGTTTAGCATGTACATTCATGACATGTTTTGTACATGCTAATGCTAATGCTTGTTAATCTGAGCAAATGCTCCTCAAACTCCTAATGATCCCCGTTTTGAACTTGGAAAACAGTTAAATCAAAATATGAGTCAATACTGGAAGACTGATCGTAATGTTTGACCTAACCAGTCAAAAAAATCAGCTCCCTCATTGTGTAATGCAAGCAAAATTAACCATCAATAAATACAATTAGTAAAATGTTGTTGCAGATTAACAGATTAATTTTTTCATTTTTGTTACTGAAAAAATGTCATGACTTGAAGTTATATTAGAAACAAAAGACTCACTCACTAACAGGTAACTGTAACACTTTAGAGGTCTGCTCCGACGCCATAAAAACATGAAACACTAGATTTCACAGCCATGCAAACAGAGACGCATTAAAATTTTAGGATATGCTGTTGAATAATCCATCACAAGCCTAAATATGGAGATACCTTCATTCAACTTAGTGTTTTGGTGAGAAAATCTGACGACAAATAAAAGTTTCACAAAAATAATAATAATTAGCCATATGTGCACATCACTGTAAATACAGATTACATTCATTCCAATGTTTGCTTCAGGGGATGGATGGCTGAAGAAAAGCGTGTCGTTAACATCAGCCTTATGCCATAAAAGCAGAACTGGGCTTTTCTATTGTTCTGAGAGAATCAACAAAGATCTGCCTCGGATCTAAATGCTGATAAATAATGCATGCAGCCTGGAGTGGATGTGCAGGAAACAACTTGTTTTCTATAACCAAACCAAAGCAGCAATAACAACTGACGCACGCCTGCTGGAGGTTGACACATCAGCTTATCGGAACTGGAGCGCTTTTCTTCTTCTTTTGGTTCCTCACATCAGGGGGCAATGTGAAGAAACACATTATCTGTCTTCTCCAACTTCTGTTCTTTCCACACACCAACGTCCTTCCATAAATGCATGTTGTGTTTTCACGTGAAAAACCCAGCCTCAGATTGTCATTTTCCTCTGATCTTCTAGTGTCTTCAGCGCTCCGTCTCTGGTTCTGCCTTTAGAGATGCTAATGATGAGCGATTTCAGTCAAAGAGATTCAAACCAGAAGGTTTCTGCTGGCGAGCGGTTCCTTCACAGGCTGATTGCTTTGTATTGTGTTTTAAAGCAAAGTTGAAGTGAAGACTGTAAACACAACACTAACGGATCATTTTGAGCTTTACTGTTGAGCGGTTTCCTCCCTGCTTGGACGGGAAGGACCCCTGCAGGATTTCACTCTCATTTCTAGAAACTTTTTTCTCTTTTCCCGCTTTTATGCAGTAGTTTCTGTGGAGGTCATGACAAAGCACAGAGATCTGTTTTGGAGTGAAGAGTAACCACTGTGGCAGAGTGAGGAAAAGCCTGCTGTCTCTTCAGTTTGTTTTTAGAAGCCTTTAATTGGCTGTTTGCTCATGCATCACAGCATTTCTGACGTCTTCTGTCAGATCTGTGCTCAGCTGGTTATGAGAGTCACGCTTTCCAGTCCAAAAGTCATCTAAAACCACCAGACCTCACAAAAAACACCCAAAAGTTAATTAGTAATTAATTAGCCATCATTAATCTTCACATTTTAATACGTTTTTTTAATGATATTACATCTACCGTTTTTCTAGTCAGGCAGAGCAAAACATATAATTATGGACCAATTAAACTTAATTAGCAACGACCAAAGAACAAACATGAGCTCACACACGCTTTTTCCCCCTTAAACATCCAGAACAATAAAAATCTAAAAAAGAAGGAGAAAAACAGACACAAATGATCAAATACTAGGGGTTCTGGTGTAACATATTATCATGAATCAAAATGGAAAGTGTTCCACGAGTGTTCATTTGGACTTTTCACGAATTTAAGTAAAAATTCATGAAAGATCTCTTTATTAAACAAGAGTGGTTTGATTTTTGTAAATATAGCATTTTCCAAGTCTTAATTAGGAAAGACCCACTCCAAAGAAAACTGTGTTTCTGATGTTTTTAACCTGTTCTTGTGGCATTTTTCTCATGATCGAGGAGGTATATGAAGAAATGTACCTTAAAATTGCATTTCTGAGTTACTGTGAATCAGGTGGAGTGATGTAGCTGCTACAAGCAGGTGTGTGTGGGGGGGGCACAAGCTCCTTTGATTTTGTCCTTATTTTCCTCGTCTGAGCTGAAACATGGAATAAAACTGTACAGCGGGAAGGCTTTGATATCGCTCGCCATTTTTATTAGACCAGTAATGTTAGGTTGGGATGAGGGGCTGTAAGCTAACGGGAGAGTGAAAACAGATGAGCGACGGGTCCTTGAAATATCCTCGAAAACGACAAAGGCATATATATATATATATATATATATATATATATATATATATATATATATATATATATCGTCAGCCTAATAGCATATCTGCCTAACTCATTTTTTCAGGTTTTTTTAAAAGAAGAAAAAATAGCTTTTTTTCACCACTCTCAGTCAAGTTAGGCCAATATCTCAATTTGGCAAAAAAATGAGTTAGGCAGAAATGCTATTAGGCTGACGATATATATATATATATATATATATATATATATATATATATATATATATATATATATATATATTTTTTTTTTTTTTTTAATTGGCCAAAAAACAGGATAATCATAACCAAAAGATGATTGGAGTGGGACTTTAATTGGGTCCACCTTTGCCACTTAACTGTTTTCTTCTTTACTTGTTTAGTCACTCATTTAAGTTGATTTTTGTTCCTTTTTTATTTGAATTTGAATTTGATTTTATTCTACTTTTGAAGCTATCTTTCAAACTAAATGTGCTTAAATCCGACCCGACACTTATATGCTTAACATTCTGATGTGAACCAGATGTAAAGGTGACGAAAACCTTTCCTGGCAAAGAGTTTTGCTCTTGTTTTGCTAAGCCTGCTATTTGTGTGCCCCCCTCATTTGTACCTAGGGGCCTATAGGTGTCCTCGGCCTCCAGCTCTGCGTCAGCGAGCGGCCCATCTGTTTCTGAAGGGCTTCTGATTGCAAACATTTTTCAAGAACTGTGAACTCACTGCTTTCACAGCTCAAGCCTCTAACAATCTGTTCAATCCACAACCCTGCTGGTGGTTGATTGAAAAGTGCCAGTGTGACACCACTTTACTCCGACAGCCCCATTACTGCTAATAGTATCACACAGACCTCGGGGATCATAAACAGTCAGGATTTAGGAGAACAATTTGAAACTTGTTTGGAAAGTATGCAGATAAATCAGAACTTAAGCGGCTGTGTTGTGTGGGGTATCAAACCCACATGCCGCTGTTTGCCTGATAGAAACAACTGCAGATGTAGGATCAGCGTGGAAATCCAGATAAACGGAAAAAGCCGAGAAAAAACAGCGGAAAGTTGAAATCAGAACATTTTTTGTTGATATAAACTTTATCGAACAACTAAAACACTGTTTAACTGCCAGGCCCTGTGGGGTTGGTCCCCCTCCGTCTCCCACTGTTGCCCCATCGTAGATCCTGATTGGCTCCGCCTTCCCTGATCCTCACATCTGATTGGAATTCTGCAATCTAGCAGGAACCTTAAGCCTGAAGCTGACAGGCAGCTGCTCCTCTTTATCAGCGAAGCCCAGACTCTCTAATCTGATCAAAGTCTTGGAAGTTTAGGCTCGGAACATTCTTCATCCACTGAAGCAAAGTCTGGCCCTGTCTGCTGGTCTCTCAGAAACCCAGAAACATCAACAGCAAAGAAGTTAACATCTAAGAAAAACATGAACACAAACATTTTGGGGATAAAACTAAAACAACATCTCAGGTTTATGTATTTATAAAGTTCAACTCCACCTAAAAACTTTTCTTAGGGAGCACAAAGACTTGAGCTGCGTTCACGGCAAACACGCGTCGCACGCCAGTGGCGTCCACTGTCATTGTTAAGTCAATGCACAGGCGTTGTCACAAGTCCTGCAGTGCGATTTGAGCGTTCGGCGCAGCAGCGGCCTGGCAGCAGCACCGTGCAATGTTTAAGAGTTTAAACATATAAACATCTGAACATTGTGGAAGAATTTGCGTTGCGTCAACCAATCAAAAACTCAGCTTTGGCCCGTGACGTGTTGATGAAGTCATGAAGTGGGTGGAGTCCAAAACCACCATGGAGGAAAATGTAATCATTCTCCTCCTGAACTTTATGTTTTTCTTATTTGTATGGAGACAATAATAAAAAAGTTCCTCCAATCTTATTCTTATTTTTCTTGTTTTCCTCCTCAGACAAATGCAGGACAGCAAGTCATCAAACTGGGTCACAGAGACATGGAGGCACCGCTGAAATGATGCAGCTCCTGCAGCAGACGATGAAGCTCGCGTCAAGGCAAAGTCTCTGAATGATGTCATGAACCCGCACACGGAGACGGCATCAGCGATGCTTTTGAAGAGCTAACAACACATAATTCTGATCTCTAAACATCCTCATCCGTGTCTTCCATGCTTGTAAATGAGATGGATTTAATGTAGCGACAAAACCCCCATTTTTACAGTAGCTCCTCCCACAGACGTCCAGAGTGTCGAGTTTATGAACTCAATTTTTAACAAGCATCCAGCAGCAAATTTGATACGCATTAAAAAAGAAGCGGTGGACGCATGTTGTGTTTGGTGGGAAGTATTTAAAAGAAGAAAATAAAGCAATCTGATGATGCTGAAGTGAAATACTTAAAAGGACAATATATGTATTTATTCCAAATAAGTCCATTTATGATGAACCAGTTTGGTCCTGGTTCATCCAACAGCCTAATTATTTGTATCAGAAGTGACTAGGATGGTGTATCCTATTCATTCTCTATTACTCCTGGTCCATGTCACCAGTGCTACAGGAAAAATAAAACAGAATAAAAGTCACTGCAGTGCAACAGGCAACCAATGATAATCTGCTTTATCGACTCACAGATAAATTCAGTAGAAAAGCTCCCCACTCCAAACCATTAATATTAAAAGAAACACTAAAAAATCCCAGATACAAATGTTTCTGAGGATCATCGCTGAAATAACTTTTGTATTCCTGAAAATTGAAAGGAAAGACTGAAACACAATAAAAAACAGAACCATAATAATGGGTTTTATACAGAGACTGTTTAAAATACTATCAAATAATGGAGTGCAGCTCTAAAAACAAATGGAATGGATGACGTGTTTATCCACAGTTAAGCTCCACACTGTCTGTCTAATCAGTGGAGAAAATGACCTGCAGAACACAATGCATCCATTATTTTACATAACTTTATTCTGCTGAGAAAACACAAAGAAAAGTTCTCCAAAAAGCTTTTTGAAGAAAGAACAAACGGGAAAAAGTCGGAGCCGGAAGATTTTTCCAAAACATGATTTCACACATTCAGGTGACAAAGACGTGATTTGTTTTGCTTCTTCACAAATGTGTGTTATTACAAACATAAAAGATGACAACCTGAACAAACCAGAATGGTGCTGCTGTTGTCTTTGTTTGTTTGAAAAAAAGTTTCAACTTTGACATTTTAGTGAAACAAAAAACTTTCACGTTTTCAAAAAGTTTGCAGAAAATATTACTTTTGAACTCTGACTTTCTCAAATTCATATTGATTTAATTTCATATTATTGTAAAAAGTGAGTGGATGTCTGAGCATAACTGATGCTTTTGTTTCTTAATATCTTAAACCCTGAACACAAACATGTGCAGGTTTGCAGGTTTGCTCAAGTTTTTTGTTCAACCAAGTTCCGTTTTATATATATATATATATATATATATATATATATATATATATATATATACACACACACACACACACACACACACACACACATAGAGGTAGATCTTCAAGACATTGTTGACTCAAAAGTGGCTCACATGCCAAAAAAGGGTGAGCACCCCCTGCTCTAAACCAATCGGTAGACCCCCCCCCCCCCCCCCACCACCACCTTTTTTTTTTCTCTCAGCCAATTACAATCCTATATTTGCTTTTAAATTCATGGTTGTTTTAGGGTCTGGGGTTTATCCATCTATGGCCTGAGCTCATCCCACCCGTCATCTGTCAAAAGACTGTGGACTATTTCGTGCATGTTTTTGTTTAACAGATAAATCTTTACTACTCCTGTACCTAAACTCTCTCCTTGAAATATTAGGATGGTCTGGATGTCAGACTGAGCTTTTCCACATAAAAATGCGTCTGAAGACTGTAGAGATCTGCTGCCCTGCTTGTTTTCCAGCCATCTCTGCCCAACCTGCAGCTGACAAGCTGGATTAAGTAAATCCAGCCTCTGAAGGACTGAAGGGTAAACAGCAGTTGATGCATGTCAGTACACTTCAACTACAAGTGCATCCAATCCATGCTAATAACTGTGGCCCCGGGGCAAACGGCCCCTCTGACTCACGGCAGAGCAGCATGGACAGTGTCATTCCAGAGTGCTGCAGAAAGCCAGCTGCCACTTTTGGGACGACATGAGTCGTCCTGGTATTCTGCTGCTGCAGGGGGTGCAGTGATAACCCGGAGCCGCACTACAGAATGGCGACCCAATCACCCCCATCCACCTGTGTGCGCACACACACAACCTGCCTGAGAGTCCAATGATGCAGAACCTGCTGGAGCCCCGCTACGGCACAGCTCTTTGTGACAACAGTTGGGCTTCAGTCCTACACATTTGATAACTCTCTCCAGGCAGACTTATCACCGTTTCCCCAGGAAAACATTACTAAGAACAGAGTCCATGCTGCAGCGTCTAAACAAAGGACAGAACCTAATGGGACACAAATCCAGAATTCAAAACATCCAATTTCATTGACATTAACAGCAAATGATTTTTACAAACTACATGGTCAGCCACTATATTTTGTTTTTTTAGTATTTATGTTATATTTTGCTTTTGGTAAACTGCTCTGTGCTTAAAAGTGAGCAAAAGGAAGCATGTCCGTGTTTCCTACCAAGAGTGGATAATGGCGTATACCTATGGAGTGCTTTAGTTCCTTCCTTGTAGGCCTAAAGTTGCAGACCCCTTCACCCATGTACACACACACACACACAAACATTCATACACTGATGGCATCTCCAATGCCAAACTGGCACCAACCTGTAATCACCAGGAGGAATGTGAGGGTTCATTGTTTTGCCCAAAGACACTTTCACACATGGACATGCAATCTTCCAGTCAGAGGTCATCCGCTCTACCTCTGCGCCACAGTTACTCGGTGACATCAAAAACTGAAATTAAAGGTGTGCATTAGTTGTGATTCGGTGTAAAACACATACACATCTTCACACACCTGCATGGATGGTGTTTGAGCAGAAAAATTCACAGTTGGATTGGTGACGTTTGAAAATCAACCCTGAGAAGCAGCTCGTTAGAAAGACCTTACAGAATGCAACACGTTTGGTATTCAGTTATGTGGTCTATATGCACTTGTGAGAACAGTGTGACTATCTACATGTCATAGTTTGCACAGTTTTTTTATTTTATTTGATTAATTAAAAAATCCCAACACCATGCTTCATGGAGTTTCTTTTAATAGCACAACACCACTGGTGGATATGTCTTTGTCAAAGTGCAGGTTTTACACAAAGGTACTTTTTAATTCAAGGAAAAAACGATCCTTTGTTTCTTAAATTAGGCAATAAAATGACTTGTTTCTTTAATTACCTCATGCAGAGATAAAGGTAAAACATGAAGAGTGGGAGGATTAAAAGCTATAAATCTAAGCAACCGGCTTTACTTAGACTAAATAAATCATTGTAATTATTTATAAGGAAGAGGATTGCTTTATGAAACTACTAGCAGGACTTGATCATGTTTATGGCAGTTTATGTCTTTAGGGACTCAGTTAGACGTAGTCTAACTGAGAAAGAAGTTCAGCCTCTTTAAGCCATAGAAAACATCATTTCGTAGTCATTTTGGGCCAAAAAAGCCAAAAAGCCCTTTCATAAAAGTCCCACTTCGATCATCTTTTGATCTATTGTCAAGGTGTTCCCAGTGCTCTTTTAATGATGATGATACCGTCTGCAGCCAAAATTAAAAAACAAAAAAAACAAAAACTTTGTTCTTTTCTAGGAGATCTTTCTGCAAAGCGACAAGAGTTCGTCAGAAATTGACCTCTGAGTTGACGGCGAGACTGTTGGCGCAGAGCAACCTCACCCCCCACCTACCATCATCACTAACTAAGTGTGCTGTGTTAACACTCTCTACTGCTAGCTTACAGCCTCTCAAGCAGAAAGCTTGAGGCCCACCCAGCATATTTTTTACGTCACAAATACAATCTTTTTCAAATGGCATGTTTTTTGTCTGCTCCTGACTCACAATAGAAATGCAGTTTTAATGTTACTTTTCCTAATATATGTCGTCCATCATCAGAAAACATGCCAGAACATGTTAAAAACACAATTTTCATTGGAGTGGGTCTTTGAAGACCCAGAGAGATTAGATAGAAAACAAAGACTTAAATCAAATCAAATCAGTTTAAATCAAATCAAATCAGATCAGAGCTGAAACAATCTGTGAAATTAGAGCACCTAAAGTTTCAAATTTTAAAATATTGGCTGAAAAAAACCCAAATGTAAAATCCACTTCTTCCCACCGAAATCTTCCAAAGACTTCATATGTTGCTTTCTGGAAAGTAAGGAGAGCATGTTCACTTCAGACCCAGCGGCATCCAATCAAATATTCATTAAGACAAATATCCAGTCCAGTGTGAAACCCTGGCCTCCAATTCAACTTTTTTTTCCAACCAGATGAAATTATAAATGGCCTTTTATGAAAAAAAAATCCCATTTAGAACTGAGAAAATCCACGCGTGGAAGTACAGACGGAAGTTCCAGAAACAAACAGTGAATGAGAGAAACTACAGCAGATTATTGTTTCCCCACAGAGCATAAGCTTTATAACAAATGTTGCATTCATTGCAATTAGTGCAGCCCAACAAAGAGCAACTAAATAATATGCGAGTTCAATCAATAAGCATCAGCCTGCAATCGCTGCACATTCTTTAGTCAGACATTACAAAAGCTCCATGTTCAATAGCTGACAATAATGGCTTCCAGTCATATCAATGACAAAGAAAACATCCAGCTTGAGAATCGTTGACCTTAAACGTAGCAGGATTGTTGAAAATGTCTCTCTAAGGAGTGTTTTTTCCCCTTCTTTGAGCGTACAAGCCGGGTCCTCACCTGTGAGCGAGCGCGTGCGGCTCCGTGCGCTGCCACATCCACCACATTCCGAGAACTTGGACCATGCAGTTAAAGTGCAGTCGTCCTTACAGGCCACCCGGCATGTCCTGATCTGAGGAGGCAGGGAGCCGGCCCATCGCAAGCACTCCGTCAGGTTGGCCGCCTCTCCGTTCTCCCCAACACAGCTGACACCTGAAACACACACAAGAAGGTAAACACCTCTCACGCCCGCAAACATGGAGAAACGGGATGTGGCCTGGAGCTGTGTGGGTGCAGGACAGCTGAGATTCTGGGCGTGGAGAATGAGATTTCAGGGGTCAGATAAGTTCAGTTTCAATGGGTTCTCCCTGGGATGGACTGAACTGTGCAGCATAAACCCCGCCTTTGTCTGACAGTGGTTGTTGTAGGCTCCAGCAACGCCGTGACCCCAACTGGGAACAGAGGGGGTTTAGAAAATGGATGAATGGACTCCCAAAAAGTTTAAGCTTGGTCTGAACACTTTTTCAAGATTAAGAGAATCGACATCCTGTTCCCCTTTCTTGTCTGATTGTCTTTATCAAACATTTATTCTATTTCAATCCGGTTTCTCTCAGTTCTTTATCATTATTTTTTGTACACTTTTTGGATGTTTGAATCCAAGTTTGTAATTTATGCCTAATTATTTGTGAATCTAAAATTTGGATGAATTAATCTTTTTGAATAATGTGATATTTTGCCTTGAATCAATACTTTTGTGACACATCATTTTTTTGTGTATTTTCAGTGTTGTTAAATCAACATCAACAATCCGAGAGTAATAAAAAGATCAATGATAGGTTTGTCTGGATTTCTTTACAGTTAAGCTGTTCACCTGACTTTAAATACATTTGTTGAAGTGGAGATCATTAGTTATTCTATTGTTGCTTTGAAGCATCGTTCTGAACTTGGATGGTCAGTCAGGAATCTCATTGTGTTTGTATATGAGTAAATGCTTGAAGGGCAGAAAGGTCTCAGCAGAACGTCACCAGCTTCATCTGAAGTTTCTACCTATAATCAGTGTGTTGTTTTCAAGTGCTGCTTTAAAAAAAAAGACTGGATGTTGTTTGATGTTAGAGATGCTGGGAGAGTTAAATTAGGTTTGATTGTGCTGGAAAAAGCAAAGGACAGAACCAAAATGTCCTGATAATCAGCAGAAGTCTCTGCAGGAATCGCTAAAAGTCAGGCAGGGTGGAGCTACCAGTGCTCCATCACGTCAGCTTCACCTGACACCTGTTCAGCCCTGAATCTGTCTGGGTTTGTGGCTGCTGTCCATGGTGCTGATGCCATGAAATGCTATGCTATGCAATGCTATGTCTATTTTTAAGTCAGCAGCTCAAAACTTTCCTTCCTGGCAGCAGCTTTTGAGCTTCTACTCCAATAATAAAAGTGAACTTTTCTGCTGCAGTTTTAATAATTCAGGTTTTCACATTATGTGGTTAAGTAAGCAGAGATTTGATTTAAGAAAGAGGGAGATGGAGAGCAAAGCAGCACTGGAGTGTGTGTGGGTGGAATGTGAGGTGCTGCTGGGTGAAGGGGGGGGGGTGACTAAGCAGAGGAATAGAAGGATCTCCAGAGAGTCGACATGTTTGGAGCCTGCCCTGCTTCTTCTTCTTCTTCTGTTTCATAGCTTTTATCTTTTGGGGTCACCAAAGCGAATCATCCACCAAACCTTCTCCTCTGCCTCCTTCTCACTCATGTCCTCCTTCTCTACAAACATCCACCATGAACCAGGATCACCTGCTGGTAGGGCTGGGTCATAGAGGCAGCTTGCTGTTCTCTCCAGTTAGTGTTATGCTAAAATCCCGAATCGACCCTCAACCGTTGGGCATGCTCTTTCAATTATTATTTATTTTAAGAACTCCAAGATTCTTCCTCTCCATAAAGGTCACACACCTGCATGTAATTTTTATTTATGCAGAGTTGAGGAACAGATGCACCGAGGTTGAATGCTGATCAAATAAAAATAAAAGGAATTCATTTGAGTTTGACTGCATTAGAATGGAGCCACAGTCCCCCCCTCCCCCTCCCCCTTCCAACACTTTCTTTGGATTTATGATCTAGAAGTTAATTGTCATTCCAGTGATGTTACTTGTCTCCTTAAAGGCCGCATTGTAATACAGACATCGAGCTCTGCAAACAAAACAATAATTGTCAAAAGGCTGGAGTTGCTGTGCTAACATGCTGGCAGTTAAAGTGTTTTTTTTTTTTTTTTTTATCCAAGCATCACTCTCAACAGTAAATCACATAAAGTCAGTCTAATGAAATCCTACAATATAAATGTCATCTCCCTGTCCAGGAAACAAGTAGCAGAAAGCCTACAAAATGGCTTTATTTAAGTCACAGACCTAGCTTTATTGAGTGGAGGATGCTGACAAATGTGACGCCTTCATTCGGTTTGAGCCTTTTTTTTACACAATGTTGTCCATCAGGAGAGAAGCTGCATCTGCAACAGACCAAACTGCTAAGAACAATCACACAACCGCTCACATGTCCAAAATGAGATCCAACTAAATGGCTCAAAGAACTTTGAGGCTGGTTTGAAAATAATAAATAAAAATCACGCTGTTTCTACTTTGCAGTGTCGAGCTGATTCGGATTCCCCCCTTTATCCCATTCTTTCTTGTGGAAAAAACCCCCTGAACCTGTCTGCTTCGACCTGCTTCTCCTGCTAAAGAACCATGTGGAGCATTTCTCACTACCTGAAACCCATCAACGCTTTCTGCACCAAGTTCCTTAATAAATCCACGTTTAACCCTGTTTGGAGTCTTACTTTCATAGTTGGGTCCCTCTATTTATTCCATAAGCTCACCCTGATGGCACATACATGCTGCTGTGGAAAACGTTTCATCCTCCAAGGACTCAAAGTCTTTCAGAATTCTCCTCTGAAAACATCCCTGATCCATTTTATTGATTTATATTTGAATTTTAAATGCATTTACTGACAACAGTTTGGGCATTTCTGCAATCAGCTGAGAACATGCAGGCTGACGTTTTGCGTAGACGCCTCTGCAGACGCAACCCGCAGGACATCTTCATTATTTGCTAGTAGATCTTTTCCCAGCTCCCCAAACCATGATGCCGCAACATTCAGGATCCACCTGCCTCCACCTGTCTCCACCTGTCTCAAAAACAACAATGTACTAAATATAAAAAAACACAACACAAAATCTGGCAATTGTGTGCAGAAATGTGGCTTTAATGACTCTCTGCTCTTCAATGAGGAAGGGAGAGGAGGGGTAAGGTGTGAGCTGAGGCAGGTGGAGACAGGTGGAGGCAGGTGGAGACAGGTGGAGGCAGGTGGATGCAGGTGGAGGCAGGTGGAGACAGGTGGAGGCAGGTTGAGGCAGGTGGAGGTGCACTGGTCACACAGACAGTATTGCCAGATTAGGCCGTTTCTCTGTGAGGAAATTCAAGCACTTTACTGCACGTGTTGAGGAAAAACTACAACATAAGTATTGAAAGTTTCCATCACATCCGACTAGAATCAATACTTCACCACAGTATCGACTGTCAATACAGAGATTGATGTGCCCACCCCTAGATGACAGTAAAGTTGCATTTGTTCGATGCAAAAACCAACTATGATGAAATGCTTTGCTCCAAAAAACTAAAACTAAAAAAAAAACATTAAAAAAATACTTAAATAATGAGGACAAAATACCTCCTCCTGATGTTTTGCTTAACATTCTTGAATTGTGTCCTTGAGAACTAGAATAGCATTTAATCATCTACTTCAGCTGAACTGGTTGAGAATTCTGAGTGAAATGATTGAAACGCTTTGCTCTTTAAAAGTCCATATTTACATTCTGTGTTAATATTAATCACAGACTTCACGCTTAAACTTTGAAATGTCACAATCATTTAACCAGTTTCTAATCAAATTTCAATAAGACGATGAAAAAGGTCAGGGAGGATTGCTTTTAACAAGAAAAGACAACACGCAGCTTTTTTCTTCCATCAAAAAGCCAAAGAAATGTACTTCTGAAATGGCAGATATAATTATAGCTCTGAATGAGAAAAGCTACAAATAGAAACGAGCACAGAGGGCTTCTGCAAACGTTGCATTGGCAGAGCAAACATATCTAAAATAATAAGCCTTTTTATTGGGATGTTTGCTGATGTGAATGGAAACACAATGAGTTTCCCAATAATTGTAAAGAAAATTGATCAAAAATTATGGAGATGCTGTACAACAAAGAACTAATCAAACAACCCGACCAACAGAGACGCGGGGGGACATTTTATTGGTGCTTTCTGATCTTACCAAGTTTTCTCGTAATCATTATTTGTTGCACAAAATGAACAAAACAAAGTCTAGCTTATCACATTTATGTTTGTTTGTTTTTTAACTTGTCCTGTCCAACAGCTGTGCTAGCAGATCACAGCTGAAGGCCTCTTGTGACAGAATTTACTGTCACAATTCTAATGGGAATGGGATAGTGTTTATAAACTGTAAGAGCTTCATTAGACATAAGAATGATGCAAACAGAAAAGCAAAGTAAGGCAGGGTTACGCACCTCAACAAAATGCAAGAGAAATGCTGTGGGACCTGAAGTTGACATGAAACCCACCTCTCGTCTCCAAACCATCTCCACAGTCCTCTCCTGCTCCAGACAATCCTCGTCGGACAGAATCTGGGACCAAAATACAGCTGTGCCATTTGTGCATCCTCCACCTGCATGTAAACAGAAGACAGATTCAGGTTAAAGTCCATTTAATAAATGTTATTTAAAAATATCCTTGAATCACTACTAGTCATGTGATCTACCCCAAATTCCTACTCAATTTTTTTACAGCAGACCTGAATTTTAGTCAAATAAACCCACCGTACCTCAACCCAAATGGTATTTCCCAATATCAATATAATCCATTTATTTCCTTTTTTAAAAGATTTTACGATGGTGTAGGCCAATTTGATTACTAGATAGACATAAATTCATCTTTAAACCCCTAAAATATATATATATATATATATATATATATATATATATATATATATATATATATATATATATATAAAAACAAAAAAAACGCCCCTCTCACCCTCCGCGGGTGGTTTCTCCTCCAAGCTCGGGTCCTCTACCAGAGGCCTGGGAGCTTGAGGGTCCTGCGCAGTATCTTAGCTGTTCCTAGCACTGCGCTTTTCTGGACTGAGAGGTCTGAGGTCTTTCCAGGTATCTGTTGTAGCCACCCCTCAAGCTTGGGGGTTACTGCCCCGAGTGCTCCAATTACCACAGGCACCACTGTCACCTTCACTTTCCAGGCTTTCTCCAGTTCTTCTCTGAGTCCCTGGTATTTCTCCAGTTTCTCATGTTCCTTCTTCCTGATGTTCCCATCGCTTGGCACTGCCACATCCACCACAACGGCTTTCCTATGTTCTTTATCCACCACTACGATGTCTGGTTGGTTCGCCATTACCATCCTATCAGTCTGGATCTGGAAGTCCCACAGGATCTTTGCCTTCTCATTCTCTACCACCTTCGGAGGTGTTTCCCATTTTGACCTTGGGGTTTCCAGTCCATATTCTGCACACATGTTCCTGTATATTATTCCAGCCACTTGATTGTGCCGCTCCATGTATGCTTTACCTGCCAGCATCTTACACCCTGCAGTTATGTGCTGGATTGTTTCAGGCGCCTCTTTGCACAGCCTACACCTTGGGTCTTGTCTGGTGTGGTAGATCTGAGCCTCTATTGCTCTGGTGCTCAGGGCTTGTTCCTGAGCTGCCAGGATGAGCGCTTCAGTGCTGTCTTGTAGGCCAGCCCTTTCTAGCCATTGGTAGGACTTCTTGATATCAGCCACTTCAGTTATGGTCCGGTGGTACATCCCATGGAGGGGTTTGTCCTCCCATGAGGGTCTGTCTTCCAGCACTGTATCCTCTGTTCTCCATTGCCTGAGACATTCACTGAGCACACTGTCAGTTGGGGCCTTGAGCTTGATGTATTCATGCATCTTGGATGTTTCATCCTGGATAGTGGCTTCTACGCTCACTAGTCCTCGGCCTCCTTCCTTGCGGCTAGCATACAGTCTCAGAGTGCTGGATTTGGGATGGAACCCTCCATGCATGGTGAGGAGCTTCCGTGTTTTAACATCCATGGTCTGTATCTCTTCCTTTGGCCATCTTATTATTCCTGCAGGGTATCTGATAACTGGCAGTGCATAGCTGTTTATTGCCCGGGTCTTGTTCTTGCCATTGAGCTGGCTTCTCAGGACTTGCCTAACTCGTTGAAGGTACTTAGCTGTTGCAGCTTTCCTTGTTGCCTGCTCCAGGTTGCCATTTGCCTGGGGAATTCCAAGGTACTTGTAACTGTCCTCAATGTCTGCTATTGTTCCTTCTGGGAGTGAGACCCCACCTGTGTGGACTACCTTGCCTCTCTTTGTCACCATCCGGCTGCATTTCTCGAGCCCGAATGACATCCCAATGTCATTACTGTAGATCCTGGTGGTGTGGATCAGGGAGTCAATGTCACGCTCGTTCTTAGCATATAGCTTGATGTCATCCATGTAGAGGAGGTGACTGATGTTGGCCCCATTTCTGAGTCGGTATCCATAGCCAGTCTTGTTGATTATTTGGCTGAGGGGGTTCAGACCTATGCAGAACAGCAGTGGGGACAGAGCATCACCTTGGTATATCCCACATTTGATGGACACTTGTGCAAGTGGTTTCCCATTGGCTTCAAGGGTGGTTTTCCACAGCTTCATTGAGTTTCTTATGAAGGCTCTTAGAGTCCTGTTGATGTTGTACAGCTCCAAGCATTCAGTGATCCATGTGTGTGGCATTGAGTCATAGGCCTTCTTGTAATCAATCCAGGCTGTGCACAGGTTGGTGTGTCGTGACCTGCAGTCTTGGGCGACTGTTCTGTCTACCAGGAGTTGGTGTTTGGCTCCTCTGGAGTCTCTACCAATGCCCTTCTGTGTGTTGCTCATGTATTGATCCATGTGCCTATTTATCTTGGTTGCAATGATGCCTGACATGAGCTTCCATGTTGTGGAGAGACAGGTTATTGGCCGGTAGTTGGATGGGACTGCACCCTTTGAGGGATCCTTCTGGATCAGGATCGTTCGCCCTTCCGTTAGCCATTCGGGGTGAGTCCCATCTCTTAGCAGCTGGTTCATTTGTGCTGCCAGGCGTTCGTGGAGTGTGGTAAGCTTCTTTAGCCAGTAGGCATGTATCATGTCAGGGCCCGGTGCTGTCCAGTTCTTCATACCTGAGACTCTTTCTTGGATGTCTGCCACTGTGATGGTTACTGGATTCTGTTCAGGGAGGTTGCTGTGTTCTTTTCTCAGAGAGTCCAGCCACTGGGCATTGCTGTTATGTGCTGTCTCTTTCTCCCATATACTCTTCCAGTACTGTTCAGTTTCTAGCCTTGGTGGGTCTGCTCGGCTGTTTTGACCCTGCCACTGAGCGTACACTTTCGCTGGTTGAGTTGCGAACAGCCTGTTTATTCGTCTGGCTTCATTGTCTCTTGTGTATCTCTTTAAGCGGCTACTCAAGGCTAAGAGCCTTTGTTTGGCAGTTTCCAGGGCTTCAGGTATGGGCATCTGGCTGTATCTCTTCGGTACTTGCTTTCTCATTGTACCTCTCTGAGCCTCTGTTAGCTTACTCACATCCTTCCGAGTTGCCTTGATTTTGGCCTCTAACCGTTGCTTCCATGGTGGGTATTGTTTTCTTCCATGGTTGCTCTTGTAGCCAAGCATCTCAAGGATCACTGCTGCTGAAGTGTAAACCAGTTCATTGGTTTCTGTGATGGTTGTGGTAGGAATTGCCCTCAATGCTTCATTCACAGTTTCCAGTAGACTTTCAGGCAGTACATCGCTTAACCGTTGTAGCTGGTGTCGGGGTTGCCTAGTGTTCATTGTAGACATTATCTTGTTTTTCAGGTCAGTTGCTGCCTCGCTCAGCGTAACTGTGGTTGCTGGGGTTGTGTACCCAATCTCAGGGTGTGAGTGTGGTATAACCTCCTCTCTGACCTGTTGTTCTGGCTCTCCCGTGGTATTGGCATTGTACTGTATCACTTCAATCTCAAGCTGTGATAGGAGTTGGCGTTTGTGGATATTCGAGCATTGGGCTACCAGTTGTTTGGCAGTTAGCCTTGATTGTGGGTTTCGAAGCATCCATTCATTCCACATCCTCTGCATGTAACCCCTCTGGGTTGGATTACTTGAGTAGTAGCATCCTAGCAGATCCTTGTTCTCGCATCTAGTCCATTTCCGTCTTGTTCCAGTAGCCCACTTTCCATCAGAGTGCCCTGGTCCCCCAGCACCTGACGCAGACCTTGTTTGGCCGGGCGACGTCTGAGCCGGCATGACATGTGGTTCATTGTCTCTCATATAGTGAGGTAGGCATTAGCGTTAAGGGTCTTGCCCAAGGACCCTCACTGGGTGATGTTAATTGCCCGTCATTGTTATGGCATTTTTCCCCATTTCCATTGTTATGGTAATTGCCCCATTCCATTAATCACCATTAATTGTTCATTCCGCCGTGGGAATCGAACCCGGGTTTCCAGCATGACAGTCCTGCACCTTACCAACCGAGCTACCCAGCCGGTCATATATATATATATATATATATATATATATATATATATATATATATATATATATATATATATATATATATATACACACAAATTAATTGCATCTTTTCTTTCAGGCTTTTACATTCTGCTGAAAGTGCAACTAAACTTGGCATGCAGTGGTTGAAATGTCTGCTCAACAAAATTGGCGACTAAAAACCTGACTGTTCTGCGGTTATGAAACTTTGAAACTCCACTTTTTCTCTACTTAATGGACTCTGAATTGTTAGAAAATTGCCTTATAACCTTTCTAGGACTGATGGGGGCAACAATTGCTTTCCTGAGATTGTGTTGATGTCTTTTCTTCTTTTCTTTGCGTTTAACACAAATCTAGTTACAAAAATGGTTTATTTTACGGAAGATAAGACTCGCAGACGATTAGTTCTTGCATTTAATTAGCAAACCTGCGGCTTCTGACTTTTTAGCTCCAACTGAAGAAGTGAAGTTCTAATAGAGTTTCTCTCTGACAGAGATAGTCTCACTGCTGAAAAAAATAATAATAATAACAATATAAATGCCAAAATAAAATGAAAGATAATAAAGGAAGGTTAAAAGTTGAAAATTTGCTGATAGAAACTGTAAATCAGAATAAAACTATCATATCAAAACTTTATAAAAATTGTACAGTTCTGTATCTTAACTTAACTTAATAAATAGGAAATAGATCAAACTGTAACACCTCTGTGCCTTTGAGCTGCTGATAGTCAGAAAATCACACATAAACTGTCATATGAAAATCAGACCAAGCTACTTCGTTTGGCCTTTATGGACCTTTGTTTCTTCTTGCAAGAAGGTTGCTGGTTTTTTTGTCCTCTTCATCTGGGCTTGGTGTCAGAAAATGTTATCTCCTAACTTCCTTTAGGCTGCTTTTGGTGAGGCAAGGCCGTAACAAACCAGTCATTTTTGACAAGGATTGTTCTGATTTGTGACGGTGATGTATGTGTCTCTAGGAACCTGCGGTCCTAAACTCCTAGTGTCAGTGATGCGCATGCTGTTAGTGATTAATAAATAACCAAAAGGCTGAATATAGATTGTATGTTTGAAATAATCACCATGGTAATGCTTAAGTGCTTCAAATTGAATTCTTATGTACTTTTCTTGCAAATTTGCTAAACTTAAATAGCGAACTTTCCAGTTACTGAATGGTACTGAATGGTGTAGTCTGATCATAACTTTCCAGACAAGAAAGCAGACATGTTGATCATAAATCTGACCTGAAAAGTGGACATCCTGGCAGGAAGTCACAGTCCCTCTCCTCGTACAGAGTGTCGGGACATTCTTGACCTCCGTTTGCAGGTCTTTGGATGATGGTTCTGTATCGAGACTGTGTGACAGCGGTCCCATTCTCTGTGGTGCAAAAGATTCGATCTCCATCAAATATTTACCAAGAGTTCCAGATTTTGTCACAGATAAAATCATTTGATGATTACAGTAAAAGATGTGAAAGGAAGAAAAAGGCCTGGCATGTCTCTGGGATGTGGAACAGATGAACATTAAATGTCACCATTGTCAGCCACCGTGTCAAATTGATGCCTAAAGATGCAAGTGGTCTGAAAATTGCTGCGAACGTCCCCCGCTGAGCACACCCTTGATGGCCGTGATGTCCTCCGCTTCACTGCGGACTGTTTGCGGACACTGTGCTGTAATGGCTTCATTTGGCTCAAGCTGCAAGGCTCATTACACAATGCTAATTACTAAACATTGAAAATGGTGCAATTAAGAAAGCGATTACATCTTCAGCGGCCCCGGTGGACAATGGCATATTTACAGAGATGAGGCGCCTGTTCAGTTCTTCTAAAAACAATTACATACTTTTTGATTTCCGAGACAAAACAACACACAGACTGAAAGCCATTACAGATCCATTTTCCAGTCCATGCGGCGGCTCGTTGGAACGAACACTCAACTCTGTCATTTACAATTAAAAGTAATCATTATCTACTCTGGAGGACATTTGAGTGGAACTGTTTTTTCTCTCTATTATACCACTCTGAATCACTTTAACATCTTTTATAAACAGTCAGTTGACTGACATGAGCACCGTGTGCAAATGTCCCGGTTTTCCAAAACAAAACACATATTTCTTTGAGTATGTAAATTTGCCGTTACTCCTCTTCACTGGAACGTTTCCTTTCCATAAAGTCCTTGAGCAAAGGTTAGAAGTGTCATCATGATGTCTGACTGATTCATGTTTAGTTATTAGACAGGCATTTCTAAAATGAGTTAATATAAATTCATGCAGCGAGCTACCTGGAAGGCAGCTTGACGGGCAGGACGTCCATTCACTGAAGGGGGTCACTATGCAGTCTTTCTTGCAGGGAAGCAAACAGGTCCGGGAGGATTCTGGGCGGGAAGAATCGGAACACCTGAACACAGATAAATGTTGGTTTTAAATTCTTTTCACAGGGGTGAATAATAGCATCCTGACTCTCTATGGAAAGCAGGCAATGCAGCAAAACAAGCGCACAGTCCTTAATTGACATCATTGTTTACCTACAGAAAGCGTGATTGATGAGATGTGTTGTGCCTGCGCTGAGGCGCTGAACCCCACACTTTCTGCCGTTCTCCCAGATACCAGTATGGTCTTACCACAGAAAGAATTCACATGTCTTTATTCATCATTTCAGTCTTCTAATATTATAAATAAACAAAAAGAAAAAATGCATAAAGGAATGTAGAATGTAGAAAAACATGAACACATGATTTCAGTTGAGGAATTTCAGTAACTAAGGTCAATATTAAGGCCATTTTCTTTTTAAAATGTTTAAAAACATAAACAGCCAAATTTTATTCTAAATTCGTTCATAGACTGTGATAGATGAGATTATTTTACTTTTTGTTCTGCATTTAAACCTACCAGATTAAAAAAAAAATCTTTTAAAAAGTTGATATTGGGTATTTTTTTTGGGGCTCGAGTTTTTTAGAAAAAAAAATAAGGAAGTGTAATTTCTGACTATGAGGATCAAGAACAAAGACTTACAGGTTATTTAAGTGATAAATGTCTGATAAGTTTTGCCCAAAAAAAAAACAAATCAAAGAAGCAATAGAGGAACTAATATTTATGGAGGTTTTTATGGGTTATAAGCTAAGCGAGTGTGAGAATGTTACAAGCTGAAGACCTCTGAAGCTAAACTGGAACTGAAGATGAAAAAAGGAGTTTTATATATTAAGATTAAACAAGTTTTTATTCACATTTCATCCACAGTTTTCTTCTTTGCAAAATTTGATTCTCAACACAAAAGATTAAATCAAAAATTCATAGTGTTTGTACATATTCATGCTTTCATCAGTTGGGGTCATTTGTCTTTTTTTAAGGTGATGAAATTTGAAAAGGGAAAATGGTTTTCTTTCTCAGACAAATGCATTTAATGGTTTTTGCTTCCATTTTTTTGGAGTGCATTAAAACAAAGTTCAGATTAATTGTTGTCTGTTTACAAAACGAGGAGGAGAAAACAGGAAAAGCCTGTTTTCATTTTTTGTAACAACAATTGGCTTATTTCAAGCAATCAAATAGGAATAATACACAAAAACAAGACAATCATCAATTATACATTCATACAACGACCAATCAAACTTAGGATAATTAGACATATTAGTAAATATTGCTTGAAAGGGAGTGTTTCATAGAAAGCTGTCTTATACTTTTTTTTGCTTTTAAAATCCTGTAACTACGAAGAGACCATTAGTGAAGGGTTCAGGAAAACAAGAACAACTCTGACAAAAAAAAAAAAAAAAACTTCAAATATGATTAAAAACTCAGAAACATTGGAGCCCGATGACAAAATGTGGCGAGACTGAAAAGCGCTGAAATAAAAGAGATTTCGTAAACTCCTCTGCTTTAGTGCCAGTCGTCACAGCCTTCTGACACACAGGCTCCTCTGTGAGACATTCTGAATGGTCGCTGCCACTGATGAGCATTTTGTGGAGACGGACGGGTGCACAAGGTTCTCAAACGGGGGTTCCAGAGGAGCTCTGTGCTCCGTCAGCTCCAAGGAACAATATACAGCGAGGCCAGCAGAGTAGAACACATGAATTCACCACCGGGCGGGTGATCCATCGTCCAATAAAGAGCAGCACGCTATAGTGTAGACGTAGCACAAATGAGATTGAGAAATCATTATTGGAGAAAAAAAAATCAATCAGCACGGCTGCTAATTATCCTGAGAAATGAGAACATGCAGACTGCTGCTCAGGACTCCTGTCATGCTACAGGCTGGCATTACAGATCTTAAGATTTATTTCCTGACTCTTATGATTCCAAATCATCTTGTGTTTCCTCTCCATTAGGACAGGTACACATCTGGTTTGATGCCTTAGCAGCAGCCCATTGGCTTGGCTTTTTTTCCCCCCACATTGTGCAGAATTAAAGAGATTCTGACTTGTGCGGCTATATAAGAAAAAAGAATTCATGAGCTTTGATGCCTTCATTAACCAGCAGGCAAACCTCCTCCTCAACACTCACTTCAGCACACACACACCTCCAAATTTTATTTCAGACCCAGCGACTTTCTCTGCCCGACAATCCGATCCAGGTCTCGCCGGAGACCCAGCGTGTTGCCACATCGCTGCGGCAGCAGAAAGCCAGCACGCTCTGGAGTGACATCAAAGTATGCCACAGCATAAGGAGGCAGGCTACCTAAAAGCCATCCTTCCTCAGCTTTATCCTTTCTCTCCCCCCTGCCTTCTGCGCTGATGTATGCCAGAGGGCATGGCAGCGCAACAGAGCAGCTGGGAAATATGATGTGATTTGCCCAAAATGGGAACATTAGACTCCCAGTCGAGGCCATGGGGTTCAGCTTTGACGACATCCAAAGAAGTCAAGGTCGTTTTAGAGTTGTTAGTTCTTCAAGAATGGGTTAAGGTAAGAATTATTGTGTCAAAAAATGTAGATTTGTCTCTAATTTCCAGTGTTTGTTAGTTTAATCAACTTTCTCTTTTGGCATTTAGATGTCAGAATCTGTAATAAAATGTAGAATAGAATAGAATAGAAATGTTCTGATGAATCTGAAAGTGAGGTTCATTGGATTCCTGCTGCAGGAAGATAACTGAGGAGGTCTCAGGTGTGTTCTGCACTGCAGCCATCCACCATCCAAGGTCAGCAGGAGGAAATGCTGGACTGCTTCAAGTATCTGAAGAGACGATGTTCAGTGCCAGCAGGGATACCTTTTTCTGCAGAAAACTATACATGTCCAACAGCAAATCCATCCAAAAGGCTGGACAGGTCATTGACAGGGATATGGAGATGCTTGATCTACAGAGGAACAAACTGTCCTTCATCACAGACGGTCCTTCACTTCCACCTCACTGGACTGTGGAGGGGCAGGAAATCTCAGCTGCTGCACGGAACAATACAAGACTTAAACTACGATTAGTCTCAAAATGGTTTTGTCCTAACTAAATATTAAATGGCCTATACTGTGCTATTATCAAAGCCTGTAATAGTAAACTATATTCATATATATGTTAATTTTTTACCTTTGGCACACAATAATAAATGTAAGCACACTTTATAACTGTTTTAGAGGTTGAGGAGGAGCCCTCATGGTAAACTAAATAAATAAATGTCTATTGACTGAAACACTGTAGGGGAATACCAGGTACATTTTACAAGGTTTTCTTTACAAAAACATAAAAAAAGCAAAACAAAAGCATCCATCTGTGGATCCGTTGACCACATAAAAGGAGGAAATGTTTGGTGTTTCATGAACACCTGAAAATTATAAAAATGTTGTGCTAGTTTAGCCTTGCTTTCATTTTCAGTCAGCTGATTCTGCCATCATGGTGGATCTTCCTATAAGTTGGAAGGTTCAGACGCCGTGTCCAGGTTACCTTAAAGGATACAACCACGGTTGGAGTCAGACATTATTATTGATCTATTTTTTTCAAAATGTACACAAAACCTTCCTCATCACTCAGGGTCACAACAGGTACATTTAAAGAAGAAAGATGGAGGCACACAGCTCCGTTTACACTGCAGCCACGTGAGTAGGAAGAAAGTAATTAAATTCACAGCAAACTGTACAGGCAGGATTTGTTGGCGGAGCAGAAATGACAGCTTTCATTAAAGCCTTTGTGGTGGGAGACAAGAAAGGCATCAGTAAGGGGGGGGGGGGGTCTTCATAATCTATTTTATGACCCTGTCAATAACATACTGAACTAAAGGGGGGCAAACTTTGTGAATTATTTATAAATCTGTATTTCTAGTGTGGGCTTTAACATCACTAAAAAGAGACCACAAAAGCGCTGGTTGATATTACGTTGCTAAAGGGGGGTGAGGTGGGGGGGTGAAAGCAGAGCGGAGGAATAGACGGTTTATAAAAAGAAGAAAAAAGGGACATTAAAAGCACTAAAGGAGCTTAAAGAAGGGCACAGAACTGTGGGATGATCCCATGACGGATCAGGTCTTCAAGATCATCTATAAACATAGATCCTCCGGTCATATGTTTGTTTCCACTGGAAAGTATGTTTACATACTTAAAGATTACATCTTTAACCCCCTCATGCACAATTTATTTTCTCTAAGGGGACAATTTAAGCGAAAAAAAAAAATGCTGCAGGATGGAAATGCAGTTTTTGCTCGAAAAAAAAACTTGTTTTAAATATTAATCATGTTTAAATATCATGAAATATAAATGTCAATGATTATGCGAGGCATCTGCGTTCTCAGTGGGAACCCTTCAGCATTATTGGTTTAAAAAGTCGACATGGCCCAAATAACATCAGATGCTGAGAAAGATGACACACCTGTGAGATTTGGTTTGTTTTCTTCTCCTCACACGATCAAATGTCAAACTGACACACAAACACGTCACACACCGGCACCCAGATGTCCTCAAGACTATGAGTTCTGCTCATCGTACCAGCCGGAAACTCTCCACACATGCTGATGTGAAAATCAACATTTTCAAACACAGAGGATGGATTAAAAAAACAGTGTAGCACCCCCTCATGGCTCACCTTTTACTGCTCACGGGGCCCACGCTCTTCTTCACGCAGGTGACCCTGCGGCTCTGGACGCCGACTGCACAGGCGTCCTTCCCCAGAGCGCTCAAGTTGAGTTTAGCAGATGAGTTTTGGATGCACGGACTCCAAGCTGAGGCTTCCCAGTGAAACACCATGCAGGGATGCTCGCTGCAGACTCGCCATTCCTCCAAGGCTGGAGCTGCTGGACAAGCTTTACCATCTGGAGACGAACAAACACATCAAGAAAACTCTGGAAAAAAAAGTTCTAATGCTGCTGAAACTATTAGACTTTGAGAGTTTAATATGTCAAATATTTAAAGCATTCATGCTGATAGACACTTAACCAAACCACAAGTGTTTACGGGGAATTTCTGTTGATGAATGGAAATGACTAAAGAGGATTTGGAAAACCAAAGACTAATTATAGAAAATAAATGTCACGCCTGTTGTTTGTTCTTGTGGGGAAACGCAGACACAATCACACTGTTGATGTCACAAAATAGGAGGATCCCACAAAGAGACGAGGGGAGTCTGAGATTGAGTCGTCTTACTTCCAGGTAGGAAAATGAGCAGCAAAAATAAATAATATTGAATCAAAACGTTTATTTTAGTGTGCCAAATATTATCATATGGTTATAATTTACTCTAAAAGACTTTAAAAATAGCATTATAGGCCCTTTAGGTATCTTCATATTGATATATAGTGTTGTTTTTTTAACCTTGCACCGCAATAAACCTCGGTTCAAAACCGACAATGTGGAGAAGAGCAGCAGCAAATAGCAGCAGAGCGTTAGCAGAATAGGAATGACCTTTTCCTGGAATGGCCAACACGGTGCGAGTCCGACTCTGTCTACCCTCTGCAGTCTTGTTGGCACAGCTGTGCGAGCACGGTGACCACAGGGACCAGGAGCCGACCACACAGTCTGCCGGACAGGGAACCTCACAGGCGTCTTCTGCAGGTGGGGCATCACCTTCACAGTGGGTGTCAGGCACGGGTTCCCCTGGAAAAAGCATGAGGTGAAAATGCAGACATCAGCTGCTCTGCTTCAGAATGAGCAAAGATGAGACCTGTTAACGTGGGACCTGATCAGACACGAGATGCGAGACTCATCCTTAAATTCTAGTCCAACTTTAGAAGTAGGCAAAATAATTTTTGAAAGCTTGAAGGGACCGCAGCTTCCAACTCTCAGATTAAAGTTTGATCAAAGCAGACCCTTTTCATTCTGTATGTATATTCTGTAGAACCAATGCTCTGTAGGGTGTGATTGTAATCATATTCTTCTTTTAACTTCAGTAAAGCACACTTAACCTCTATCTACCCCAGATTATAATACCTACTCCCCAGTTTTTTGCAAGGAACGATCATTTACCTGATGTTGACTGAATTCACACAAACCTTTACCTGCAAATATGTATTTAGGGGTTATGTTGTTAATTTACAACATTTAAGTTGCACCGTTAATGACTTTTTAAAAAAAGACGGGGGGAAAACTGCTTGACCGTTCGCCTCTTTAAAACGTTTAGTCAAACACATGCAAACTTTCATTTAATCTGGAGAATCAGTTCATTACAAAGATGTTCTGCTGGTTTTCTGGAATAGTTTTAAAAGCTGCGTTTCATCTCGCAATCATGCTATGAAATATGTATCACAGCTTGCAATTAATTCTTCACTTTCAACGTTGAAACCGCCAGAGGAAAGAGAACGCTGGTTCTTTTTACTATGCATAATGATAATGGCTTTGTTGTTGCGTGATTAAATCACTGTGACTGCAGAAAAACATTCCTTTAAGTAACTGCACTGCATTCTCTTTTTCTTGGGCTTGAAAAAGATTCTTTTTTGGTTTGTTTCACCCCCTTTTTGAGGAGGAGGGCGAGACATCACTTCCAGAAATGGGTGATCCTGATGTGATGCCAGTGCCAGAAGCAGCTGAAGTTCTGTCTCGCAGCTGCTCTCACGCTCAGTCGTATCATTAACTTGACTGAACTCTGCCACCAGATCACAGAGCAAGCTTTATTTGTCATCAACTTGTCGTTTCTTTTTTCCCCTCCCTGAGTAAATGCCCTTGATACCGAGGGAGGCATTAAACCGAGAGAGCGAACCTTTGAAACGCCTCATCAGATAGATGTGAAAAAGCTCCCTTGGGGAGTTAAAAAAATCTTTTGTCCATAAAGTTAAAGCATGGCATATCTACAGCCATCAGCGCGTGTGTACAGCAGGAGTCGATGGTCTTCTTGCAGTGATGGTGAAAACCCCCGGGCTACCACGAGCATTATTCCTTTCATTAAGAGCACATGGCTGCAGATGAGAAGAAAGAGGAAATAAAAGCTCAACCCGGACATTTTCTTAGCTAACAGCATCAGCAGCATCGCTGAAGTTGGTGATGGAACCGGTATCTCATCACATGAAATTGCTCTCGGAGACCAGACATATTTCCTTCATAATCATTCATCTCTAAATGACGCTAACTAAGCAGGCTGCAGCACTCAAACGGAAACTGGATTTAACATAATTGTTTTGAAGCGTCTGTGAATTTTTAAGCTGCGTGGGAATTCATTGCCACGGTTCACCGCAGCTACCACCCAGGTAATTACTTCCGATGTGCAGGCTTGGTACAAGACAGCATAAACTAAAACAGGACCTATAGATTTCTGAAAACTCACCTTTTACATTATACAGACCTGCAATTTTAACATCAGCAATTACATTCAGGAAAACCTTTTTAAAAGTTAACGAGAGAAACCAAGAGCGAGGAGTTTCTGCTCGTCTCCTCTCACATTCATTTTAAAGTTCGCTTCTGTTTCATTGTCACTATGGAAAAAAAGAGAGCAAGGTCACAGGAAGTTACTATCAGTCATCTATGGCATGGTCACCGTCTGGAAATGTGGAGGACAGACACAAGCAAACTCTAAAATCCAAACAAAAGGCATCATGCTGTATTTTAATGTGCCAACGAAACAAATAAAGATCAATGCTTAAAGCTCAATTCAAGCAAAACTCAACGCATGGATTCAAAAAGAAAAACTTCCAATCAATCAGAAAGGGGATCAAACTGTTGCAGGTTTGTGTGTCAGTCAACACAATCTATAGTGAAAATCAGTCACTGCAGCAAAGATGAAGACATACGTCATGCTGCAAACTCCAACCCTCCTCAGGCCCAACATCCTGCTCTGCTTTTCCTTATTTGTTATTTTCTTGTGAATTGGCTCAGTGCTGCATTTGGAGTTCAGTTTGCTGTCAAGCTGAACTCCCACCTTTTTCGTCAGGATGGAAACACCACTCATCTTAAGCCTGCATGTTCTAAAATGCACCATCATGTCTTGCTGTTATTCTCAATGTAATCTTCACATTTTTAAAAAACTAAATCAAATAAATAAAACAAGGAAAATAAATAAATACATAAAAAAAGAAAAATAAATTAAAACAGTCCTGTTTTCATTTGGATGTTTTCCCCTAAATGTCATTTATTCATCTTTGCTTCACTCACATGGGCGTTGACCAATGCGGGTGCAGGGAGCACAAACCTTTTCCTTGATCAGCACTAACGTCTCACCTACTTCACCCCTACGTGCTGCATACGTGTTCACTACAACCGTCGCCCTCAGCACGCACGTATAGAAAAACATAAGCAGAACAGTTTGGCTCTATGGGTCACCTGCGTGCTTTGGACACACGTGCCGATGTTCACCTGCAGACACCCGTGAGTTAAGACTACTGCTACGTTCACATGAATGGGCTAACGCACATTCTTGAACGCAAGTTTCGCCCATGGTGTTCACACCAGACCAACGCCCAGTAAACGAATCAGTAACAGCTCCACTTCATGAGGGTACTGAGCAGGGCGGAGCTAAGCACCCAGCTGCTGGTGACCTTCTACCGCTCTAGCATCAAGAGTCTACCGACACATGATATAACGGTGTGGTTCTCCAGCTGCACAGATGCCCCCTCTACCCGACGTTTACCACTCTTGCTGCCTAAATAAAGCCCACAGCATCGCCAAAGACAGATTCCCCCCTGGACACCAACTCTTGGACCTGTTGCCCTCTGGGAGGCGATACAGTCAGCTTCTATCCAAAAGCTGTCTGGACAGAAAATAGCACCATATTTCAAACCGTTTTACATAACTTGTTGTTTGCTACCTCTATATAATGTTTTTACCTTTTTTTATCTGCATTCTTTGCTCAAGGGAGCCGCTGCTACATTTTGTTGCATTCTGCACGAGGACCACCAAGCTAGTTCTTACTCTATCGTTGGAAGAGTCTTGGTGTGAAAGTCAAAGCGGTGTAAATCTGGTGAATCTTTCTCCAGACTTTTTCTTTCAGAGCTCTATTCTGATATATGAAAGACTTGGTGTTCTATAATTCCAACCAGGCTCAAACCCCAACTATTAATTCCTCCTCCAGAATCAATTTGGAAACAGTTGGTACTGCCTTGGATTAAAGGGCACACTATCCACTCATCACTACCAAATCCAAGTCTGTGACTGGTCAAAGTTCAACTGGTTTATCTTTCAATTGGTGTTTAATGGTTGGGCGCTTTGCATGTAGAGCCGAAACGATCATAGAAATTTGCGCGGCGGAACGGGAATGCAAGAGTCTTGGACTCTGACGCCTGAAATGGGCACTTTAGCGCAATTTCGTCGACGTTTCCCTGGCTTTCACAGCGTTGAACAGTCTCTGACGGTTCATCTAAGATCACGCTGAGATCAAATTTGGATGGAATGCAGCACAGAAGGTTACAAATCCATCATTTGACCACAGAGAAGGACTGACTTTTAAGGATCAATGTCAGCTGGTCTAAATCAGTTCGACCAAATCAAACCGATTTGGAGTCTTTTCTCTTTTGGTGATGACCACAGACATGGCTGCTCCTGGTACAAAGACGGGAAAACAACAGTTTTTGTCTCTTATTAAAGCTCGGATGTCTTCCCCGACACTCAATTATCAAATCACGTATGTCCTGTGCTTTTTGAGCATGAAATGTTTCATATCAGCTGGGTTGACACGAGCACAGTGTGGGGGTGTTATGCACAAACTCTGGCAGATCAAAGTGCCTCCTAACTAGCAGTGAAGATGCTGATCAGTAGTCAGCAGCCAAATCAAAGCATTAATCAAGTCAAAGGACGTCGACTGACCATAACAAAGCCCTGACATTTTATGGGCTGATTTTAAAATGACTTTTTTACTGAAGTATGATGCACAAAAACAAACATTTGTTTCCTAAAATGTAAATTATAAGATATTTAAAAACTGTTTTAAGATGACATTCACGTAAAAGGAAGCATATTTAAATGAATTAAATGGGATTTAAATTGAAATCTTGACAATCACTCTGATTTAAAATGACTTTGAACAATGAAAGACAGAAATTTAAAACGCCTGAAGGGAAATGCGGTGATATGAATCAAAAACTGGTGTACATGCATGTTTGAGGATGAGTGTTCTGCAGTAATACGGCTGCTTGGTTTGAATTATTAATGTGGGATCTGTTGTTAGGGTCAGACAAAATATCACTGTCTAATGCCAGCAGTTATACCAGGATTTTTATTCTACTCATCCACCAAGCTGTTCATTTTTTTTAATCAATATTCTGCTAAACATTTAAGAAAAAATTGGCTTTAAATCCATCAGACTTTTAATGTTATCATTGTTGACATGCAAATAAATCTGTATTTACCCGGAGATGAAAGAGATATGCAAGGCTTAATGGTTCTTTTTTTTTTTTTTTTAATGACACAACTTCCAATATTTCAATTAATGAATTAATTTAGAAAATTGGTACAAAGTTTTTTTTTTTTTTTTTTTTTTTTTTTAATTTCTGTATTTATGGATGACAAATCAGTCAAAGCAAACTATTGACAATAAGAAGGAAAATGTAGATCCTGTGATACTTTCTACCCTCAATAAAGTATTAGGGCCACCATAAACTATATCAATGAATAAATAATGTCACAAGAACAAAGCCATAAAATATGAGGAAAAAGTTGTAATTTTATGAAACTAAACTCTTAAAATTATGGAAAAAAGCTTTAATTTAACATCCATGCTTTTCCTAGAATAAAGTGTAGGACTGCCACGTGGGAAACCAGGGTTTGATTCCCAGCGGGCGCACTAAGCTTCATCCAGAGTGGGTTCTTGGGTTAGACCCTTTGCGTTACAGCCCAACTATGTAGTAACAAAGGGGCCCAGGTCCGGGTCCCCTGTGCCGGTCCCCAGCCCGGATAAAATACAGGGTTGTGTTAGGAGGGGCATCCGGCGTATACTTGTGTGCCAAACTTCCTGTGCAATCAGTGAAAGCTGATTCGCCATAGCGACCCCTGAAGGGACATGTCAAAGGTGGACATAGGAGTATATGTGCTGTAATGTCTTTGGACCTCTGCAACTACAGGTAAACGGCTCACCTGCAGAAAATCCTCTTCTTGAGGGACAAGAGAACAAGAACATTCACTTCTTGTGGGTTTTGATGTTTATAATTTCTTAGTAAATAGGCTTTTGCATTAATCTCAGTAAATCTCAACATCTAACAATTCTAACTTTATGATTATAAAACGTTCACTTTTTGACTCTTAATTCTACGAGTTTATTCTTGTTCTTTTTCATAAATTTAAAACATCTTTTGTAAAATTACTACTTTTTTCTCTTAATTTTATGACTATTGTAATTGCTTTCTTTTTTTTTTTTTAAGTGGACCTGATACTCCATCACAGTACTCAAAGAACTCCTTAAAAACCTAAAACATGCAAGTTCTAGAAATATTTGTATACCCCAGAGGTGTCCATAAATATCATGTGCTGACTAATTGTTTTCTGTCCACCAGTGTTTTTGTTAAGAAAACAGAGAAATGCTTAATTTTACAGGCATTTTTCTGCAGATCTTCAACTCTTTGTGCTCAGCAGAAGTTCAGTTGAAAAGAGTTTTTATTTGTTCAGCACAAACCGTCCCATGACAGCTTCATCCCTCTTCGAGCTTAAGATGCTGAGTTGTTTTATGTTGGGAAATCGGACACTTAATACTCTCTCAGACTGGAGGATAAAATGGAGAAAACACAGCATTTCTCTGGGGTACCTGTCACTTCAGTGAGGTTTTACACAACTAAACTGTCTTCTCTTGTTCAAACAACTACTTCCTTTATTCCAACTGACTGAGAGGTATAAACTATTCATCTCATCCCAAGCTTCTGCACAAAGGAATGTGTTTTATAGCTATGCTTCAGCTGAATCAATAGCAGAAGAGGAAAAAGAAAATTCTTCTATAGAACTGTTCTTCATAAAATTAATTGTCCATATGCAAATACGCTCAACAACAACAAAGCATCTTAATTATATATACAAGCAGGTATGTTCCAAAATGTCTAGGATTGACCATACAATAGTGTTGTGACTGCTGTCACTTCCTTTTAGCAAATTCTTGAGATGTTTCTGAAAGTAATTCTTTAGTTTTTCAACTCAGAGTTTTAATAATAAAGACATGCATGGCAGGTCAAAGGCATTAGTAATAGACTGTTAAACGTCTACTGCAGAGGTGCTCTTGGACTCTGACGCTCTGTCAGGCTAGAATTCAGCTTACAGAAAAAAACAAAAACATTCTAATATGGTTTTTAGCTCCAAACTATTCTCTCTGTACCACTGCACTTCTTTTCTTAATGTGGATCAAATCTTTCTTAAATATTGTCTAGCACCCTCTATTGTAAATAAACATGTTCACAACTCATCCTTGGGTGAACGATATGAGTATGATTATGAGAAAGCTGCAGACGGCATACAATGACGCGACAAATGTGTTTAGAAAAAACAAACAAACAAACAAGATAGACGAGTTCTGTTTCTGCCAGAATCAACACTCTACAGGGTTAATACATCAGACAACACTCATGTCGTCCATAATATCAGGTTTAGTGACATAAGATTTGTGGAAAACTAGGAGGGGGTGTCTTTCTATCTGTCCTTTTAGCCTGATTTCCATAAATTTATTTTTATGTAATTGTAATGACCTTTTATTGTATTTTCTTTGTATATTCTACTTTATTTCTTTCAGTTTAAAAAACGTTCATGATTTTGCCTCGACACTGAATCTTTTATTGTTTTGCGTTTGTGTGATTTTTATGATTGGAGCCCAGAATAAATCCTATCTATCCATCTATTTAAACCCTAATGGAGAGATTTTTGTGCCATTACTCCAAGAGCAACACTGCGTTTGAGGCATATTTTTGACGTGGTGCCCTGCTCTGTTTCCAGCGCAGAATTTTTTCCTGAGTACAAATGGTTTTATTTGCACATGTTTTTCAGTTTCAAGTGCAAAAATAATTTCTGAGCACCCCAACCTGCTCAAAACAGTGAGTGTTGCGCTTGGAATAATGGCACAAAAATCCAAATAAATTATGGGCAAATGAACCCTGACGGCCGAAACGCCAACTTTGGTGAAGGCTCCACCACACGAATGCAATGATCTGATTGGTGTTATTTATCTTCAAAACCAGACATTAACTTGATTTTTTGAGTCTTTGTATGTTTTTTTGTCTGTTGTTTGAACGTCTCAACACAGAGCTTTCTTTGGTATAATTTTTAGTAAAACTGTTGACATGAAAAAGGATTTAAAGCTGCTTTGCGCTTTCTTTGTATTTTTTATTTTAGTTTTTGTGGAAATAGTTGTAAATATAAACCTCTATAAAAATACTATTTAAGAATCGATTTTAAGAAAGGATTTTAGTCTGACTTTCAGAAACCTTTCACTTCTTTCTGATAAAGCTCTTGGCGTTCTACCTGCTCCGTCTGTGAAACCAGAGAGCTGCTAAATAAACAGACTTGATTGTATTTGTACAATTACTAGCTGCAACTGTGTGAACCTGCAAATGTCACATTGGCTTTTTTGTTTACGGCAGATTATCATAAACAATCCTCTCATCTCTGCTGACATTTCACTGCCTCTCCCATCCTTTCAGAGAAAAAGGATGGAAACGGCGGCGGCGGATCTCCAGTTATTTCAAACGCTGCTGTTGCTGCATCTCTGCAGCTCCTCAGAAGGAAGCCTTTCACATTACGCAGACCCTGAGCGCCCAGGAGGTGTGTCGTGTCATTAATGATTGACCTCAGGATGGATTCAGCCTGCTTTGGTCAGAACTAGATGAAAGGTGCTTCGCCGCCCTTAACTTGTTCAATTCACTGCTTAGTTCATTCTACAAGATAGAGATGTGTAAAGCCTCATAAATACGTAAAGTTAAGACATTTTCTTCTTGAAAGTCTCCGTGAGGAATTAGGATTAATAACGCTAGAAAACATTTTCTATCTCAGTTATCACAGAAAAAAGTCTCCAATATATATGTATAAAATCTTGTAAAGAATTATCATTTTAATATTATAATATTTTTGATCCCAACTAAGGCCTGTAGGATCTGAGAAACTGCAGTTTTCTGAAAATTCCATGAATTTCAACCGTTACTAATGCGATTAATAAGATCATGGATCATCAGTGGTTGCCTCCTTTGGATTGGCTCTCTAGCTACTCTTAATTTTGCTTAACTAAAAGCATGCTTTAACTTCTTATAGGCCTGTGCCACATCCCTGATCCCTGAAGCCGTTTTCACACCACTCAGGTAGGAGGGTCAGCTCAGAGGTGAACGTGCTTTGGTGAGACATGAGCAAACTAACCCAAACGCAAACAGAAAGGATCCTAAAGGAATACAGTCTCTAAGCAGCTGTGCTGTTTATTCCTCCTTAGAAAAGTAAACATCAGCTGAAAGGCACACGTCATGAATACAGCTTCACATTCAGCTCTAATCTCCAAAGCATCTTCTGTTCTTCTGTGACTCCTAACCATGCATCCATATCGATTTTTGATCTATTTGGAGCAAAAGTAGGAAGACTGATTTCATAACCAGTGTATGGTGGTGTAAGCACCATGATCTGGAGTGTAATTCGCTGATGCACTTTCGAAAACATGACTGCATTTATGGAGAGAGGGGCATTTACTGTATGCAGCATCTTAATATATATACCAAAAAGACCCAAAACTTCTAGTTGGATCACAACTTAGCAATCGCATCAAACATTTCTGGAGGTTATTGTGAAGCTTTGATGGCAACTGATAACTTATGCTGTGGTCAGTCAGCAAATTCTGATGGGGACCAATCCAACCCCATAATCCGGAATTTGACTGAAACATATTTCATTTGCACAGGAAGGAAATTCTGTCTGTTCTATGTTAAATAGACCTTTTGACAGTTGCTCCTCCTGCTGGCTGTAGATCATTTAAGGTGGAGCTGGCGTTAAAGCGGTCTGATAAGATCTTTAAGGAAGTGCAGCAACAACCGTTAGGAAACAGAGGGGTGGGATCCACAATGCAAGTAACAGGGCCTGGTGGCAGAAACTCATAAACCTAAATAAATAAACGTCAACATGAACAAACCATGAAACAAAGGTTGACAAAACCGCAGCAGAGCCAATAATCCAGAATGCTGACAATAACTTTCTGGAGGTTAAAGAGCTAACAGCTTCATTATTACTCATTTTTCTCATAGCCTATAAAATAAAAAAAATGTCAATAAAAACATTCCAACCTCTCCGGACGTTTCCCACAAACTGATCAAGGCTTTTATTTTACCTACGTCCATCAAAAGTCTTTAGAGTCCCCTCTGACTAACATATGTTTGTGATAAACACACTCGGCATCCGCTGTGATGCAGAGATAAAACATGCTACCAAGACAAAAAAAAGGCTGCAAATGGGTTTATAATCAATTTAAAAGGAGGATTAACGTCCAGCAGAGGGCCGTGATTCAGACTTTTAATCAGACCAGTGTTTTCTGTGCCCATAAACTTCACAATGCAATGAATAATGAATGCTCCTTTAATGCTGATACCACCAATGTCATGATATTACTGAGTTGCACTCTGTGACTCATGGTGGAAGCATTCCAGCTTCTAGTTTTAATATGCAAAAGGAGAGAGAGCTAGACAACCCCCACCCCCAAGGATGTTGGAGGAAGTTGCATAACAGCTAAGTTGTTGCTGCTGAGTTGACAGGATAATTAAAAAATGTTTGACATTGTAAAAGTATGGTGTAAATTAGTGAGTTAAAAACAAGAAATGACCCCGCCCCCTTTTGGATTTCTATTACTTATAAACCTGACTGTAATGATTGTCAACATCCAGCAGCTGCTTTACGGTTCTACCCTCCCCTCCTCTTTAATCACCCTCCTACCCCCCCCCCAGCCCTCTCTTCTTTCCTTCTTTTCTTTTCCGTCCAGTCCAACAAAAGACTGTTACAGATATTTGTAAGATGAATAAAGTTTAAAGTTTATCTTAAATTACATAAGGGGTTTATTTAAATATACACCTAGTGTATCAAACATTTCATAACTTCTGTTGTTAAAGTAAAATATGTCCAACGCAAGAAGCTTTCAGCTCTCATCTGTCTGCTCAGCTGTTGGACAGGACAAGTTAAAAAAAACAATAAATGGTTTATTTTTAGCCCAGAAGGAGTCATTTTAGGTGTTTTACCTTCAACATTGACACAGGACACATTCTGGACTGCGGCTCCTGGACCACACGCGCCTTTGGTGGGAACGCATCTGTCTTCTTGCTGGACCTGCCACAGGTAGCAAACGGGGTCTTCACAGGGGGTGAACTCCACCACGTGAGGACAGCCTCCCAGAGCATCCCCAGACTGCCACAACACCTCCCTTGTTCTTCGTCTGGAACCTGCACAAAGAAGAAAAGGAAGGGATGGAGCGGATGTCTGATGGCATTTTTTCACAGTCATGTTTTGAATTTGTACAGCGCCTTCAAACTAAAAGTGCTTCAGAGTGAAACACTGAAGGGCAGAGAAACAGATTAAGACAATAAATACAGAACAATGGACTAAACGCTCTTTTAAAAAGCAGCGTGTTCATCTGTCCTTTAAAAGACTGAACAGAGGACTGAAGAGGGTGACTAGAGAAATGTGATACAAGCAGATGGGAAATGTAATTGTGAGCCCTTTACTGGTCCCGGTTAAAAGTCTTGCAGCAGCATTTTGTACCAGCTGAAGGCGATTTATTGTGGACTGATTAAAGCAGATAAAACGAGAAATAAACAAGATGAAATAAAATCACAGACCACAATCTCCAGGTCAGCTTTGGTTCCCATTTCTCTTAGCTTAGCAACATTTCTCTCATCATAAAAACAGTTTGGACCAAACGTGACTGATAGATAAAGCACATGGATTAGTCAAATACTACACCTGGATTTTCAGGAGTAGGTCTGCAGGAGGAGCCCAAAGAGAGGGATGTTTAATGGAGGTTAGGGGCAATAATAAGGGTTCTGCTTTTTCTTTTCATTTGAAAATAATGAAGTGTTAGCCAGTCCCACTGATCATTGTCTGATGTATTTTAAAAAGCATTTCCAGTATGTTTTTATTATGATAATGCTCTTTTTAGCCAAAATTAAAAAAAAAAATTGTATTGTTGTCTAGGACATAGTTTCTGCAGAGCAGCAGATGTTCATTAGAGATTCACCTCTGAGTTGTGGGTGGGACTGTTGTTACGGACTGAGCCCCGCCCCTGTTTTCTATCATGCCAGCTTACAGCCCTTTCAAACCCCAGCCTAACATTTCTGTTGCAACAAAAATGGCGAGCAACATCAGGGTTGTCCAGCCGTACAGTTTTAGATCCAGATTCCAGCTCAGATGAAGAAAACAAAGACGTTCATGGATCCATTTGTCTGTAGGAGGATGCATCAGAAAGGGGCGGAGCTTGTGGTCCCCGGCAGTAGCAGCTAAATCTGGTACAAGCTTTTTTCCAACTGCATTTTGTTGTCTGTTCCTGATTCTCAATGATTTCAATAAAGAAATACTCAAAAATGCAACTTTAATCTTAATTTTCTTTCTGTAAAGAATCAACAAGACCATGTCAGGAACACCAAAAACACCATCTTCGTTGGAGATTTAGCCTTAAGATTATCTGATGGAAAAATGCTTTTGTTGCCTCCTTCTGTGCATGTCTTCCCTTCAGCCGTGAACAGAAAAATAAAAGGAAAAACGTGTGTTTTGGGGGAATTACACTTGTTTTCTCCTTTGTTTGAGTGCCAGACCTTATTACAGCAAAACAAAAGATCACTGCTTTGTTCAAATTCCCTTTTGGATCAGCAACTCTTTGAAAATGTAAAAAAAAGAGTGTGTTAAGTAAACAAAGTGCTTTTGCTTTTCATCTGCTAACTTCCTCACCTCGCCTTAAGAATGCATTAAGCAGAGCAGGAGATATCCTGTTATGGCAGAGAGACGCCATCATCTATTTGTCAGGGTTGACTCCAAAAGCAAGCGAGGTTTTCAGAGTAAAATGTACATCTTTGTTTGAGAAGAATTCTGTCCAGATATGCAGGCGAAATCTTTCATTTGTATGCAGAATCGTAACGGATTATATTAAAAAACAAAAACAAACAAAACAAATGAAACAATCAGCAACAGTTTAACTGAATATTAATGCATACATTTGACCTGAATCTCATGAACAGCTACAGAAACACACTATAGCGGGACCAAAGCTGCTGTTTTCAGCTCTCACCTTCACCTCTACCTGTTTGTAAAATTATCACTGCACAGTGAGTTTTACCTCTTGGCAAAGTGGGCGCTTGCACCCTCTGCAATCTTGTAGGGGGGGCACAAACGTCCACAAAGTAAAAAAGAAAGAAAAAAACAGCATTGCCAGTTTTGTTCTTCTTTCACTCATGTTCAAGACTAAAACCGCTTGTTTCCATGTGAAATGACTGAACTCTGCACTCGGCCCATGCTGCCATGTCAGATTGCTGCTCTGATGACAATATCATGTGTAAAAAACGTAGGAAGAACACGGGGGGGTGTGGGGGTGGACAAACACTGAACAGGTGGACAGGTAGTCTGCCTCTCAGAGGAAACGCAGGTAGAGGGGCGGGGGAGGAGCTTAGACTCCTTCACCGGTCATGAGTCCGGACAATCACGCAAACTGCTGCTTCCTGATAAATAAATAGTTTTGTCGTTCATAAAATCAACATACGTTATTGGGGTCACTAGATTACTGAATACATGGAAAACAAAAAAAACGTAAATAAAAAATAGTCTGCATCAAAGTGAGTTTGTTTCCATCATCTCACTCATCTTCACTCTGAAAAGTCTATTCAAGGTTGTGAGTTTGTTAATAATGGACTAAAGTTTAAATGAAGCTTCAGGTGCCCATAAGGAAGGAAGAGAAGAAGAAAAATCTCCAAGGATTAAGCCTTCTGTCTTATTTTTCATTCATCTTTAAGTGGCACTTAAGCAAATGACATGACAGAAAAAGATGTTTAGTTTCCATCGGCGTCTATTTATGAAGCCAACGGAAATGACTGGAATTCATTTAATCATAATGTGCATCAGCTTTTAAAAAATAAATGGACTAATGCATGTTAGGTGTTGACTAACACATACTAAAGCTGAATGTAACTGTATAAGTACATATTCTAACACAACAAAAATCATATATGCTGTTCTTGCATTTGTATGGATGCAGGCTTTGAGTTTTTGGGAGCAGGGCTTGATTGGGGGGAGGGGGGTCAGAGTTTACTGGATTAAAGAACAAGTTCCCCAAAACTTCTCCTCCAATGTGTTAAAACTACTGCTGGCTGAGATCATTCTGCTAAAGAAAAAACAAAAACAGTATTCTGTCAAATGAGAACATAGGAAATGATGATGATCTGTCATGAACAATTTTATAAATACAGTTTGTGTTTTGCAGTCCTAATTGCTTTTGCATAAAATGCCTGACAGCCTGGACTGAGCTGAACTCGAACTAAAAAACTGAAATGTGACAGTTTCCAGCACAAAAACATAAATTAGGTAAAGTCCAAAGTATATTAAAAAAAAAGTTTTATATATTTTGTATTTTGGCTTCACCACAACTAAATGGCCATATGCCCATGTTCATCTGCTATCATTTTCCTGCATAAATATTTAAACAGGCTTGTGCAGCTGCACAGAATTCCAACGGAATATTTCCTGCATGTTGGACGATGATTTGCATTCCTAAAAAAAATAAAATAATCAACCACCATTTGGACTGCTTTGTTCCAGACATTTTTTTTTAAATCAGAATAATTTTTGATCATTTCAAGGACTGAAAATATAAAAACTCAAAAAAGAGACAGAATGTTGTGCGATTATTAGCATTGTTAGTTGGATGAATGTTATAAAAGTATCCAACCCATCGTTTTCCTGTTTCTCTTTCTTTATTCTAGTATCTTCCTCCATTTTTTGCAGTTTAAATCCTTCTATGTTTCATCTATTTTAACCATTCAATGATTCAAATTTTCAGCTCTTTCATCTTTTCCAGCTCTGACTTTTGGTCATTCAAATCCTTGAACTTTTCCAGATATTCCAGGATTTCTGCCTCCATTCAAATACATGGGGAATCCTTGGTGCAGAAGCTCGCTGGTTCGATACCCGGCTCTTGTATTTTTCACAAAAATATTTTTTTTGTCACTGTGCTGTTTTCACTCTATTTATGCTCAACTTTGATCATTTCTTTCTTTCTTTCTTTTTTGCCAGTTATGACCCTTTACGTTTTATTTTCATTCAGCGATACAGCATCAATGCTGCATTTTCATCTGGAAATGCGGCTCCTTCTGGTTTTAATCTATTTTCATTTTGTGTCGGTTTTTTTCTTTGGTTAAATATGTCTTTACTTTAACACATTTTATCTTCAGCATTGTTTTAATTGAATTTATTGTTTTTACTCAACAACAAAACATTTTTGCTCAGTCAGGTTTGACCTGTCCTTACATAAACTTGCAATCCAGTGACCTCCCCTTACAGCAAAAGCAATCTCACTCACTCACTCACTCACGTATTTTCATAAAAAACGTCTGCTTTTCTTTGGCTCGTATCCCAACGAGCTCAAGCCTCTGGAGACACAAAATAGCAAGGAGTTGTGCAAGTTGTTAAACATGCACAATTAGAAAGAAACACATTTGGGTTTAAACATTTTTCATTTGGCTATGGAATGAACTCCTGATGGAATTTGGGCTAACGTTGTGATATACATTTGCACGTTCTGTTTTGTCACCATTTAGCCTAAAAGCTCAGCTGTCCTTCTCAAGGTTGGCTCCTATGTCACTTACAGAACATTAGAACATTCCTTTTGCCACTTTTCTGAACAACGCCAACAGACAGTGAAGCACTGTGACGCTGAAACTTAAAAGAACATCAGACACTTTTCTGAGAATGTCAATCCTCTTGTTTGTGTGGCCCTGAATCAGTGAAAAATGCAAAGTTAGAACCTCAGAACTTTCTCCTTTAATACCAGACCTCAGTTTCTCCGCATTGTTGAATCTCTAACCTGTTTGCTGTCGAGCAAACTTAATTATGACTGTAAGGAAAACTATCAGCTGAAAGACAAGCAGAGGACGGTGTTGCAAATGTTGGAGGTAAAGCAATGCAATAAATATTCAAACTGATGGCGTGTTACAAATCTCCATCAAACAGCGATTTGCTGCTTCAGAGACGACTCAAAGTTCACAGAAGTACCGGAAAAGCCACATTTCAAAGCGAGAATCTGAACAACAGACGGAGGGAAGCTGAAAGCGTTAAAGTGGAAGTCTCACTGAGCAATTGTGTAGCGTCTACCCTGACATCCTGTTTGTCCAATTTCCAAGTCCCACTTGTTCCTTGTTGCTGCTGCAGACGCAGAAGACTCCACGAGAAACCTCCTCAAGGTTCACTGTGGACGGTTTTTTCTCAGCAATTTTTAGTTTTCTATTAACAAATCAATGTGTGATTTAATTTCAATGTGACCATATCAGGATTCAATCTTACGTGTAAGAAAATCAATTGCATTTTAAAAAGTTGGGTGGCTGTGGTGCAGCGGTAGGGCGGCCGACCTCTGAGCAGAAGAATGCAGATTTGATTCTTGCCTTGCCTGCCTGTATGTTGAAGTGCCCTTGAGCAAAACACTGACCACCTTGCCTATACGAAAGTAGAAAAGCGCTATACAAGCATACGCCATTTACATTAGCATGGGTTTTTGGAACCTTAAGAAATACAAATATAAATTTAGCAATTTCCAGTTCCATATTTAAAAATGTCATTTTAATTATTTGTCTGCCCTCCTGTCGAACAGATTTGAATTTTGGGTCAGAAATATATTTTAGTTGACTTTAAAATAAATTTAAAACAAACAAGGAAATGACTTTTTTTTTTTTTAAACAGTGAACTGTAAATTGCAAAATGCATTTTCTTTGGAAATACACTCCCAAAAACTCACGACAATTAAATACGGTATTTATTTAGCTGTTATTTAAAAGCTTATTTTAGAAAATGCTAGATTGAAATGTCATTTTTCTTACTGAATTTGAAATTGCAAAATGTATTTTCAAACTGCAATTGATAAATAAATACTACCTTAAAACATTTGTGAAATAACATCCGTACTTTACAGAAGTACTTTCAATGAACAAAGGTTCAATGGTACTGCAGTATTTTTAGTCTTTACTTTCTGGTATTTGAGACAAAGAGAAATGTTCTATGTGTGTTTACTTTTGTCAAAAAGATTTTATTTTTTTCCCTCTTTTGTTCTAAATTGTCACTAAAAATGATGAAACAATTTCCAGAGTGAGAAGAAATCCACGGTCTGATAATTATAGCTGTTTTCTATGGCTGACATGCTTTGGGATAAAAAGGAAAAGGTACAGTCTAAATCTGTAAGTGCCGGTGTTAGACTGTCTAAAATGTCACTTCTATTGCTACAAGTCCCCATCAGGTGCAGGACAGTTTGCATTAATGGAGTTTTTTGTCTTTTTTTTTAGCAGACTTAAAAAAACGTTCAGCCTTTGCCACTCTTTTTTCATTTTTCTTCCTTCTTTTATCCCATTTGTAAGAATAAGCATAGAGTATAATAAACTAAGTTGATTTAAAGTGGGAAATGTATCCAATAAAGGTTGTAAATGTAAATTGTATCCCATGATGTCAGTTAAGTAATGTCTTGGGGGATTTTGTCACACATAGTTTTTAAAGAAAAATGACTGTTTAAGGGTTTGTGTTTTCACAGTTTGAGCATCTCTTTGCTCATCTGGCCGTGTTTTGACCTGCATCGATGACATCCTGAAGAGAGACTTTCTTCTGGCTTTTCTGCCGCGTCAGCTTCTCTTCCTGAGGCACCAAACCTTCGAGAGGCCTGTGATAACTGTGGACAAACACAAACTATAGCTTTCAGGAATAATTCCTTCATAATTGGCCTCTTGTATTATCTCATCACCTCATGGCAGGTTTTAGCAGTGTGTTTTGGACTGTTGCTATGGTGACAACCTTCACATTTTATGAACGGCGTTCCTCTTAAGAGTATATGCTACACACTTTTGTACATCTGAACTTTTATTTCCTAGATTTCATTTAAATCCCACAGCTAAACGACAATGTGGTTTAACAGTTTTTATTTTTGAAACCCCTAAAAGCATTATGATGGGTTGTGAACCGAATATACTTTTTATCATATATAAAAATATATGATGGTTTGGTTAAAAAAACTAAAAGTCAGAAATTCTCAGATCAATTTAAATAGAATAAAAGTTTTCCTGTAAGTCTTTTACTGTTAAAATTAATCGAGTATCAGTGAAGTCAAAATAAAGGCATGTTGCAAAAAAGAAGCGCATACTTCCATTCACATCTCAAGAGTAAATTACAACTGGAAGAAGTCAAAGTCTGTGAACCTCCATGATAACGACTGCTGCAAGAGCTTAATGGAGCCCGGAGTGAGTCGTATCCGTGGAGTTCATTCAGTCTGATGGGATTGGATGTGGTGGTTGAAGCCGCCCTGTAAACACACCACCAGTGAGTTTGCTGCTTTCAAGAAGCATCGCCTGATGTGAACCACGCCCGGAACAAAGGGGCTTTCAGGAGACATCCTGCTTCCATGTCCTCCATGATTACTCATTTCAATGACTTCAATTCTCGTCTCATTGACTTTAACATTTTGTTTCTCGATAAGGTCCAGAGGGTCTGAGTTAGCGTTGCAGTTACACCTTGAATTTTTTAGACATGACTTTGCTGTAAAGTCTCTGATCCTCTTTTTTCTTTATCCTGATTGGTTTTATAAATATGTTTTCAGCCATTATGCTTTAGTAATTTTAATGGTTGCTCATGTGAATGCTGCAGAAAAGCAAACAGAAAATAACCAAGAATTTAGCCTCACAAATGTCTTTATGGCCCAAAATAGGTTAGCAGTATGTTTATGTAAGGATTTCTGCAACAGTGTAATGATTTTTACTGATACATTCATTTGTGTTGGATGAAATGTGATGTGCAATAATGATTTTCTATTATGAACAATAAGAACTTCATCCTTGTAACTTGATAAATAATCTGCGGCGGGACAGAAAAAGGATTTATAATTATAAATAGATGTTAAGAACGGGCAACTTTAGAAAAAAAGGTGAGTGGAATATTAATAATATTATTAATTAATGAAAATGTAATGAAACTGTTTGAGAGTCGTATTGATTCAATGTGTGTGTGTACTGTATGTATAAGTGCAAATATGTCTACTCATGATTAGAAGTCATTATAATGTCAAAAAGATGACTTTCTTTTATTTTCTCGCCAATTTAGGAATTCATATCTTAAACAGAATTGACATTTCTATGTATATTTTTGCTCTTTTTTCCTTCTATTTATCACTGAAATTGTTTGAACTAAACTAATCATTCAGTCTTGTCCTGTAATTACTTGCACGTATCTGTATAGTCTTGTGTTCCAGTGATTGTGCTTCGTGCAGTTACTCTTTTGTCTCTGAGTTTCACTTTCTTTCCTCTGAGGTCTAACTCGTCACAGAGTCTAGTCTCCCTTTTTTCACGACGGATGCGTTTCGCGCGTCACATTTGCGTCGGACGCCTCTGTTTTGACCCCAATTACATTCGCTGCTCGACGGCTGTCCAAGGCGCCTTAATGGTCAGATGTTATGTTTAATATACATGAATAAAAGCATTTCAAAACATGTCTATGCATGACAGAATGTATACAGCGCTTCCATTCAAAAGAATGGAGGGATCCTAAATTTTTACTGATGCCAGTCAAACATGGTGACTGTAAGCCAACGTCTCACATTAAAAGAGTAAAAAGAGATGAATAGGTGATAAAAGAAATGATAAGACGTTCAAAAGCTCTTTAAAAAACTATATTGAACAATTGGCTCCATCATTACGCCTCTGACTGCTGCCTAATCAACCCTATTCGATAAATCACCTTGCTGGATTCTCACTCTACAATAATGGCCACCATGAAGATGGATTGTTCATAAAATATTCACTTTTCCATAAAAAGGCTCCTCAGGAGTGGACTCGTTCTGATCAATAGATTGTATTGATCATGGACCTCCTCCAGTTTCCCAGTGACAGTGCAATGATTGAGCAGAGAATGGGATAAAAATGCAGTTTCAGAGCCCCCCCCTTCTGACACTAGAGAACACAGCTCTTAGTTCCTGAGCTGCACTCATTTCATCCCCGCTCTGACACATGGCAAAGAGGTCCCATATTTTCTTTGCTCCACAGGTTGCACCGTCTAACCCCTGGACACCCACTCGGCAAATTACATCCTCCAACCATCTACTGGAGAGAAGCACCAGTTTAGGAGTCAGATCTGAGTGAGTGTTTTTTCTCCAGCAGCAGAACGCGGCGGATCGATTCCAGCATTGCCCACAGCACTTACTGCTATTCACAACCAAGACACAAAAAAACTATTTTGCTGGGCATGCCCCGGTGGATATTAATAATTGAAAGGTTTCTTGGCCATACTAGGTTTATTTCAGGGAAACAAGGGCCAACCAATGATTTTTAACACATGCTATTTCAGAAGGACACCTTCCCTCCAGCTCTTCTGGAAGTGTTACTGCAATTCCAACCAGCAACCTCCAACGAGGAATTACTTTCTCCATGTGGCAGCGAATCTGATTGGATGAGACAACATCAAAATATGTGAGGAAGCAATCTAAATTTGGAATTTTCCGCAGAGCATCTTGGCAGAGTGACTCCATCACCTGAAAACTGAGATCCAAAGGGACTTCTGGTTAGAGATGGATTGCAGTTTGGCCCAATGCTGCAAAACATGAAAGTGCCTGAGTAGCAGCGCAGACTGGAGGGCTGCAGATAAACAACTAACGCCCAGGAAGCTGTGCTCGCTGCACTCAACTGCTTTCCTTTTGTTTTGTTTTTTGTGTGCATGGAGGTGTTTTTGGGTGGCAGTGAATCATATATCTCAGGATAAACAGGTGAAACCTACTGATGACGCCGCTGTGAGGGACTTTGGCACTTTCAATGAACACCAAGCCTTCTGAGTTCCGAGCTGCTGACCCGAACAGTCCAGACGGGGAGCATTCATGCACATTTGCTCACTCCAGTGACGAGGTCATGCTGCCCTTTTAGCACGGCGCTAACAGCCCTGCCACAACCAAGGCAGCGAAACTCTCACTACAGACCACACACAGAGCGCCGCCTCTCCGGAGCAGTCGAACGCAGCCTGCTTTCACTTCTGCACAAAGGCCAGCGCATCAGCAGCACGCCACTGTCAAACACTTTAACCGCCCAAGACAAGAACCTTCTCATCTGTGAACGTTTCCACCTTCTGGGGGGTAAAAGAGGATCTTTTCTCCTCCACTCCCCCCCAGCTTCCATGATCCACTCATTTATTAAAGAACAGATCAGGAATCTGTCTATTCTGCTGTAACAGAATCAGACTGTTTGGCTAAAATAGTCCTTCTGTCAGAGTTATCCACAGAACAGGTTCAGCATTGTCAGAACAGCAAAAACCCCAGCATGTACTTTCAGAACAGGCTTTGAGTTTCACTGTAATGCTGTTTGTACAATCAGCTCATCAAACAGCTTTCTGTAATCATTTTGTCAGCATCCCTTTGTTCCATCTTTCTGTTCTAAAGAAACACTATTGTTCTGCTGGATGGATCAATCTGTTGACACGGAGCTGACTCTCCCTAATCCTCTTCATTTGTGATCAAGGTTATTTCATCTAGTTTACAACTTGCAGTTTTTGTGAGAGCCGGGAATATGTAGTCGCCTGCAGTTTTTATCTGTTCAAGAGCAGCATCCAAGAGATTCTGCAGAGCTGCTTCGGCTAAAACCACAGAGCTGGGGCAGCGAAGGAAAAACACAACCCGCAGATTTCAGTGACGATCAGAGCTGCAGACCAGGAACAAAGCTGAGCATCTCAGTTGCAGATTTTCAAATGACCCAGGGCAGTTCATTTCCTGATAAAGGTACAGTTACAAAAGAAAAAAAACGCACAAAGAACTGCTCCCAAACCTTCAAAACGTTCAGTTTGGCTCCATTAAAAAGGATATTTAAATGTGGTTTACTCTGATGAATAAACGTTGGAATGACTCAGACTTGGGCGGCGTGTTTCAGCAGAAAACAGACGTTAAAGTCAAACAACATTAACTAGAATGAGTGTTGGTTGGTCTCTCTGGGGGGTTTGAAGCTGATCAAGCAGCTTCATTTGCCAAGTCTAACTCTGTCATTTTAAGTTTAGTGAAGCAGGAATGTACGCGGGTTGTTTTATAGCTCAGTGGCCTTGTGGAGGAGTGTCTGCCCTGTGACTGGAAGGTCGTGAGTTCAAATCCAGGTCGAGTCATAGCAAAGACTCAAAAAATGAGACCCAGTGCCTCCCTGCTGACACTTGGATTGGGGGTTCAAACCACCAAATGGCTCCCGAGCGCGGCTCTGTCTGCAGCTCACTTCTTTCCCCAGGGGAGGGGTCAAATGCAGAGAACGAATTTCACACACCTAGCTGTGTGCCCGATAGTGGGACTTTAACTTTAAATTAAATGCAGCATAACTGCAGCTAGTAAATAAATGAAATATTGAAAAAAAAGAAATACTTTTTTAACAAATGTTTATGCCATTATCAACAAGAAAAAGAGGAAGTAAAACAGAAAAAGTATGTAAGAGCCGCTTTAGGAAAGCAGCAGATAACATGTGACAAGAGAAGGATCCAGTAATTAAAGAAAATAAAACCAGATTTTAAACAAAATGGAAAAAAAAAAATGTTTCTGGGGGTTGAGACCACTGACAAGCAGGAACAGACTTGGAAAAGAAAAAAATAAGATCATGGAAAAACAAAGCTCAGAACCAAATGCATCCACATGATCAAACACTGTCCACATTTCCAGTGTAAACAGCAGACATATAAACAGTCCTAAACAGTAAACTGGTTCCATTGATTGACTATGGCTCATGGCAGTAACAAAAGTTCTACTTTATTGGCCCCCACCGCTGCAAAAAAAACTGCAGATCTAAAATGAGCTCCTTTTTTTTACCCATTCAGACCCACTCCAATAAAAATGGTGTTTTTGGTGTTTCTGACGTATTCTTGGAGCATTTGTCGATGATGGAGGACATAGATAAAGAAAATTAAGCTAAAATTGCATTTCTGAATATTTCTTCAAACAGCTGTGAGTCGGGAGGTAATGAAAAAACGCTGTTTGAAAAAGATCGCATTTGTGACAGAAAATAAGCCGAGGGAGCCGCGAGAACGGGGAGACGAAGAGAGGCAGGGTTTCTCCATGACAATTTATAAATAAAGTTTGATTTTTTTATAAATAAAGTTTGAGCCCCTCTCTCCCTTTTATTCTCTTCTACCCCCTCCCTCACACTTTTCCCCTCTCCATCCCCCCACACACTAAATGTAACAAATAAATAAGAAATGATAAAAGAACAAAAAGGGGTTTATACAAATTTAAACTCTGGTTTTCTGAAGATATATAACCTCTTTTTGTAAAAGTAAAACCTGTCCAACACAAAAGACTCTCATCTGTTTGCTCAGTTGTTAGACAGAACAAGTAAGAAAAAAAGATAATAAATTAATAAATAAAGTTTGATTTAAATGGTCGCACCCAGCAGGTGAATTTTTAAAAAACTAGAAAATGCTGCATTTCTGATATTGGCTAAAAAAAGCATAATCATAAATAACAAACCGCTCGGAATGCTTTGATAACAGATCAGAAGATCAATCATCTTCTGATCTGATCCGAGTGGGACTTTAAATAAAGTTTTCTTTTTGTTCCTTCAACTATGACCCAAGGAACATTTCTATTCAGACATAAACTCTTCAAATTCAAATTATGAATTATTCAATTATGAGTTATGATGAATAGGTCAAATTCACAAAACATATTCCAGAGACAAAGTGTACCATTTTTATCAAGACAAGATTTAGTTGTTGGTTAAACATTAAGGGGAATTGATGCCAAGTTACAGAAAATCCATCGTAATGGACGTTCTTGTACAGATTTGATGACATGATCTTTTGTTTTTTCCAAAGAAAACTTCAGATGATGTCATTTGAGCCAGCTGACACCCCTATCACCTGCACAGTACCATCAAATTCCTACAGCCACAGCAACCCCACACAGGTCAAAGAAAAAATAGCCAAAGGTGTTTCTGCAAAACATTCGATGGCTGAAGGTTTTTTTTTTCCTTTTCAGATCTAGTGCAGGTCGTCATACCTTTTTTTCCTTGAGGTTCTCTGCAGTTTTCATGTATGCAGGGCCCCCAGGACGACCACTGGGAGAGCACACAGTGATGCTGGCAGGGAACTGAGCAGCTTTGGACAGCCAATGGGGGCTCATTTCCATCACACAACCTGCCATCCACAGGTCTGGACACTGAACAAACAAGAGAAGAAAACAGAGAAGGACAAAGCAAACCGCACACAGTCAGCATTAGTTTGTGTGGCAGTGCATGTGCTAGTGCTGCCAAGTAATATGTTTCAGACTGGAATCCTAACGGAGGCTTGAGCTAGATGCTATGACAAATGACAGAGAGACCTCAGTGGTATTGGACTGAAAGTAAGGATGTAATTCCTCTGTGACCTAGAGAATGCTGTTGCATTTGCTGGAACTTCCGAATTCACTGGTAAGGGCTGCTTTAGCAAATCGTACAGTACAGCACAGCAAAATGGGGGGGGGGCAGAAGAAAAGCGAGTTTTCTGACATCTGACTCATGAGAGTATGAAATGAAAGGTGAAAACGAGTTATGGGATTAAACAAACTCTAAACAGACACTAGATAGTGCAGAGAAGCTCAGTCGAGACATATCCTGAGTAATTCATCACTGAGCATGGCTGATATTATTTGCAGATCACAGACAGCTAAGCAACATTCTTTCACACGCAGAAAAGGAGCTTTTCTTTTGCAGCTCCAGACCACAGAGATTTTCTTAATCAAATATTCCATTTTGATGCACCTTTGCACATCAATGAGAGGCAGCTTTGCATATAAATGATGGAAAATTCACTAAAAGTCCATTGAGCATTTTTACCTTTCCACCCACAGTAATTTGCATGTCATTTGATCCTTTCTTGAAAAAAAAAAAGGTGTTTACTCATAAAGAGTGATAAAAAGCAGCTCAGTTCTTCCATCTGGTTAGTCCCGTCCTTACAGTTTACATTTAACAGGCGCTTGTTCCGGTCGTTTTATTTTAGTCATGGGTTTACATTCACAAGAACTGTGAGGGTCATTCTGAGGTTGCAGTATCGATCTCGGTCCTCGCCTTCATCTGGTTCAGTGCTGCACTAATCGGAATTCTGTTCACACAGTGAAAATACACAGAGACCCTAGCTGTTCTCCGATGGGTTAAAAGGGGGTTAAACTGTTGAAACACATCAGGGATAAAGACAAAAAAGACCAAACTGTGCTGACAGAAGGCAAAAAACACATGTTTTCATCTTTTCCAGTGCTATTAAAAAAGGTTTGCCCCTCCCTGAACTGATGCTACAACAATGAGAAAGTCTGCCGGATGAAGAGCTGTGGTTCTGCAAACATCCCCTGCAGTGTGCATGCATGCATCTTTTTTTTCCCCTATTTCCTCATTTTCCACAAATAGGTAAGGAATACAAAACACCCGCTTTGTCATTTGCATGCAGCTGAGTGATGCCGCTAAACATTGCCATACAGAACTGAGCAATTAGACGTTCAACTCAAATCCAATAATCAAAATTCCCGGACAAACGTGTAATTATCATTACAGAGCTCTGCATATCCCTACTGTACAGTGAGAGCAGGGCAGCCTTGGTTTAAACTGCTGTCGGTTTTGTTCTTCCTCTAACATGGAAAAAAAGTTAATATTTCATATGAAACTCAGGTTTAATGTGATCTGCTTCTCTCAGGTCTGCAAATAAAAAATACATATTTGACTTGAAATTAATTATTTTAAATGCCAGCTTTTCAACTTCTCAGCTTAGGTACAATGCCCCCCCCCCAGTGAGTTGCTGATTAGAGTGATAATACTTTAGGTTTGAGCAACAATTCTGGAGAATTATGTAGATTTTTTTTTCTCATGTGAGCAACATAATGTTCTGCTACAAGAATTTACTTAAATAATTTAACCCACATCTCTAAGTTAGCTTGGAATGTATTAATATTGTATCTCCTGAGATGGCATGTGCTTCAAGCACGCCCAGGGTCAGCTCTGGTAAAGACGGTTAGCTTTATTTTTTTTCATTTGCTTTTCCTTACCTTCCTTCCTGTGATGGGGGGCTGAGTCATCGGGGACTTGTACGCAGTAGGTCTTCCTGGTCTGGATGCCGGCTCCGCACAGACTGCTGACATTAACATGTCTCTGGTCCTGCTGCCCCAGTAGGGGCAGAATGTGGCATCCATCCCAGTCGGTGCTCCTCCACACATACCTGGCAACACATTTGCTCCCATTTAAGAAATATTTTTTATAAAAAACTTGTGTTTTTCTGTTTCAAACAACAAACAATCTCATCTGTTCAGAACGTGCACTTAACGAGGCTACAGCATCCGCAAACACGGGAGCATGACACTCACTTAAAGTCCAACAACGCACAAAATAGGACATAAATTGGAGTGTGCATTTTCCGGCAAGAGCCTCTCATGTGAGAAAAGGGAGGTATGATTATACGATTTCAAAACTTCTAAACAAATGTTTGGTTTCTGCTGTGAAGACTGCACTGGTGCAGAAAGCAATAATATGTGAGCAGATTAGCAGAACAACAGCCTGTAGTAATCTATGAAATGCTTAATTTCCGTAATGAGTTTTCCATAATCATGTAAGCCCTCTGCTCGCAGGCACTCCATGTAAATTTATCAAATAAAACAAAATTAACCAGCAGGGAATGCTATTCTCTATTTACCGCTTTGTTTAGTGTGTGTTTTATTAGCTAATGTTTTTTTTTTCTCACTCAGATGGCTTTAAAACAATAAGAGTCTGGCAAACGTTGCTTTTTCATCCAAGTCAACAGAAGTCGCATGTCTGACGTTTCACTAAAAAAAAACAGTTCATTGCAGAAACTGTTCAAAGTTTTTCCCATTTCTTCCATTATTGTTCAGATAGAAGTCTAAAATCATACCAAGAAACTAGGAAAAATCCTAATTTGTTCATGTATCATTAAAGCAAAAGAAGAGGGTGGATTGTGGGTAAACTACCTGGGGCACTTTGGGAGTAAGTCTCCAATTATGTTGCAAGCTTCTTTTTCCTCAAGGGGAGGACACGGCTTCCCCCCTCCGTGTGGGATCTGCGTCGTGATGCGTGACCGAACTCGGAAACCGGGAGACAGGTCGGTGGACCGGCAGGTCTTGGAGCAGGGACTCCACGGTGACCAATCAGATGTCTGACAGTCTTCGGGCATCACACAGGCCTGGAATGTCAGGGGGGAGCTGTCCTTGGTACACAAACTGAAGATTGAGAAGACTACATTACACAGTCTGACAACTCAGAAACGTTTATCACCACATCAAAGCAGTCAGTCATTTGAACTTTGGAAAAAGTTCCGAAAGAAGAGTCTGCCGTCTAACCGGTATATACTATAGTTGTGGAAATATACTGAGAGTGTTTACCACAGAGCTTACAAAAACATTCTGAGTAACTTTCTCACATCACTGTAATCTTTACAGATGAGTTCAATAGAACCTCATGTTTGTTAAAGGTTGAAGAACATACTCTACTTTTATTCTAGAACCCATTGTAGGCCTTATCTTTTATGTATGTGAACAACCATGATAGACAGATTATTTCTCCTCTGACCACGGTCTTGTCAAGATGTTCAGTCCCAGATTGAAGAAGAGGAAGAAGAATAAAGAAAAAAAAGGAGAGTGAAGCTTTATTTACCATATGAAGAATCAACACAGGTCAACAATGCAATGATATGCTCAGGATGGGAAGAGCAGTTTGACTTGCCAAAAATGCTCGGGAGGTACTCATACATGCAACAGTAGTGCCTTGTAGAAAAAAAAATCAAAATCTGGAATTAAAAAAGAAAAAAATAGAATTGAATACAGGTAGTGCAGATACAAAAAAGTACGAAAAACTAATTAGATATAGAACAAATACAGAGGGTAGGTACCAGGTGTAGCTGAAATTAAATACAGATGTTGAATTTGGGGGATGTTACTGCACATATTATTGCCGCACACGTCTGGCCTTGAGTGAAGCTGCTGGTTGGACTTCAATAGTCCGACAGCTTGGGGTAATAACTGTCTCTGAGTGTTTTTGTATGAGTCGGCAGGCTCCTGTAACATCTGCCAGAGGGTAGTAGTTGGAAGAGTCCTTGTGCCGGATAGGTGTGGTCCTTAGTGATGCTGCATGCCTTGGTCAGACTCCTGCTGTGGTAGATATCCTGAACTGAGGGAAGGCTGCTGCCAGTGTTGTCAGATTCAAAAGTGAACTAAAGCTTTCAGCTTGGTTGCATCTTTATCCAGGAACGAGCAGAAACCTAAGCTGAAGCTGAATAAGCAGGTTTTGTTGGAGATGCACAGATGCAGTACCTGTCTGTTGGTGTACTTTAGGGATTTTAAAGCTGTTCACATCATTTCGTGTCAGATATGTTTTAACTGATGGATTTGTGGTGCATAATTTCTCCTTGAATCTTTGCTAATGCAGCGAGTAGTGTTGCTAAGGCCTGCTTTGAATTACCAGACAGCCGTCGAAGACGACAGCTGTCTGTCAACTGTTATGCAGTCAGAGAAGACCTTGAAATGTGAGAACCTGACTGCGAATTTTTTTAACAATGTAAGACAGAGTCAGATTTAATCGTGAACCACTTTACTAAATTCTTTAACAGTTCCAGAGTTGTGAAAGATTTAAAGATTTGTCAGAAAACTCAATGGGATTCAACTAAGGTCAAAGGAGAGGCGAGCAGCAGAACTGCTTATCCTTAAGTTGGAACACAGAAACCTACTCAGATGACCTTCAGAAAAGAAAAGAAGAAAAAAAGGTGACTCATTTAAAAAGTACTGTAGGTCACTCTTCTTAAATGCATCTCTTGATAAAAATGTGTCCTTGAGTGGGAGGAAGGCTTTCCCAACTCTAAACTCTAAACTGCAGCATAAAACATCTGTACTTTCTAAAGGTTCGTATGCTAGTGAAGTATCATTGTGATCATGGCTAGGCAGAGAATGACCATGACTAAGCTGTATGCAAATGTGACACAGATGATTGAATGTTTACACATGTATTAAAAGCAAAAGGTACAAAGAAAAAAAGAACAAAAGACACAGAAACCTAAACCACGTCTCCCATCACAGCGTCCTGGACTGTTTGGTTCTTGAAGAGTTGGACAGATTGAGACATTGGACCTGGTCCTTCCGACTGTCCTGCTTCTTTTTTGTTTTGTTTTTTATCTCTGTATTAAGTGTGTTCCTCCTGATGATGTTCAGAGAGGAAGTAGAAAAGTTGGACACCCAACAATCTCATCACCAATTCCATTAGGAAAGCATGATTTCTCTCATCTGTGGCATTCAGAGGACCAGGACGCCAACCACAGTGGGATCAAGACACCAATTACAAAGGAACCAGAAAAAAGCTCTTTAAAGTGATCAGACATAGACTCACAATGTCAAAAGGCTCAAATATGTCAAATTGTAGGCAATTTTTCCTCTATAAGTTTGATGGGATTCCCACAGCCACGCTCAACAAGTCCAAAAGAAGAGTCAACACTGTGACCTTTGACCTCTTTGGTAATAAGAGGTTGAGATCAGATTAGATGAGCTAATATGATGATGAGATAACATTAGATCATCTTTTATTCGTCCCACAATGGGGAAAGTCCAATGTGTAGACATCACATATTGGGTTCTGTTGCCACAATAGTTTATCCTGCTTAACTGGGGCCCTGTGACTACATGTTCAGAGGATTAGCTCAAAAATTAGCACAGGTCTCAAGGGGTTAAAACTGTTTTTCTTTCCTGAACTTGGACGGTTCCACAAGACTAAGTTTTGACAGGCAGCCCCAAGAAATGAAATGAGTTCAGACTTATCACAAAAAAATTAGAATTAGGCACAAGAAAAATCACAAACAAGGTCACTTTGCCTTCACCGATCTATTCAATAATGAGTAACCAGATGGAAAGTTGACCCACATCAGATGATACACAGGAAAACTCAAAAAGACGGTTTCTTATTATTATTCATTTTTACCATTAGGTGCTGCATATGTTTTTTGCATTTTCTTTTGTTTCCAAATGTAATTCTACAGTTTTGATCGCAAAATTTGTAAAAAATCTCCGCTTTGTTTAACGTTTTTGTAAAGCGAAATGTTCCAAATATTCAACAAATAATAATTTTAGTGATGAACATCGTATTTTATCCTTCAAACTGCATGTAAATCCGACTCTCACTCACAGGATTAGTTGCAGCTAAACTGAATTACTGTCCTCAGAATGACAGACCTTAAAGGACTTTGTTATCGACAAGCTAAAAATGACATAACTTTAACCGGGATAAACGGGCTGTTCTGATGAAGAAAATAGTTCAAATTGTCATTTTCTTTTCCCCAAATTCTTTTGATTTAATATGACAGTATGCCATTTATTTCATACAGTAAGGTCATTTGGCTTACAATAGGGTGAACTAAATTGTATTACAAGTCTTGGATTCTGTGTATAAACAGTATTGAAACAATTGTAAATGAGTCTATTTTTCTGGTGGATTTGATGTTTTTGGGGGGATTTTTGTGTAGTTTAATGTGGACTGGTGTTTTAAATGAACACAAATTGAATTCAACTGAGCTGAAAAGGGAACTGGAAAAATGAAATATTTTAAAAGTGCTTTAGTTGGAAGAAAATGGTTGTTTGAATAATCAATGGTGAGTAATTCCGTTTAAAAGGAGGTGGGTGTAGGATTTAAATGCGGGACTTCGTTTACTTCCATTCAATCATTTTTTTAAACACGTTTATCCCTGATCACACCTCACAGAGTTGCTGGAGCCTATACTAGGTTCTGTTGAATGCATCACATTCCATCACAGACACGCAAAACCACACACACTTATATTCACATCAAGGGGCAATTTAGCCACTAATTAACTTATGAAGCGTGCTGTTGTAGTGTGGAAAGAATATGAAGTGCCCAGGAAAAAAAGTAAAATAATTTTATTATCTAAAGCTAAACCAGAGAAAACTAAGAACTGAGCTTAACCGCGACAAAGAAAAACCTGAACGTTTCATGACAAACTGCAGGAGACGTGACGATTTAGTGAGCAAAAGTAACCACACCCAGGCAAAAACGCAACCAGCTTTGAATATTTGAAAACTGAAACCAGGTGTGATTGTGACTGATAGGAAAACAGAACAAAACTAAACACAAAACATGACAAAATATCTGAAAAAAAATGAGCCTAAACAGCAGCACAGCTAACAAAAGTAACCAGGAAATGTATGTAGTTTAATAGACGCAACATTGAGCGGCGCAAGCAGCAAAACCTTATAAATGACTTCTACTGCATGCCATGACCGCAACAGATCAATCAACCTGCAGCTGAAATGCAGATTCAAGAAGAAAAAAATAAGAAAAAAAATGTCTAACATATAGCTGATATATTAAACTACATACATTTTTACTGAATGAGCACAAAATGCATGAATGCATTTATTTATTATCATGTTCATATATGTAATGTGTGCTATATTTGTGTTATTTTAGTCAAAGGGTCGCAAACTTTCACAATCATTCCCAGTGTTGACACAGGCAGCTCCCACTAACCCTGCTGTCCTCATATTTATTTGTATGACTCACACTCATGATGAACATTATTAGGCATCTCTTTAATTGTGGCTGCGAGGAATTGTGTGATGGATCTATCTCCTTTGATCCAAAGTTTAATGTGCCAGAGGCCTTAATAAATGAAAGCGCTGAAGATCTTCTCCTCAGCTTCTCTGAGAATTCAACCAGCACTCATCACGGCCATTTTTGGAAATTTCTGGGTCATTTCACATCATTAATAACCCTCCAAAGCAACACATTATTGGATCTCACTGAATGCAATGCAGAGTGAAGTTAGCTTCACACCTTAAAAAAAAAAAAGAAACTATAAAGAGAAACAGCAACTGAAAATCAAAAAGTTGTGTAAATCCAAATTAAGAGCAAAAACAGAAAAAAAAGTGTAATGGATTTTTTTTTCTTGGGGGAGGGGGCGGTCTTCTAATGGACTCAAGCATGTTTGAATTGACCAAATTAGACCAAGTCACCATTTTTTTCCCTGTTGGAGCCAGATGTCATCAGTTAGATGTGGTTCGAGTTGGTCTGAGTTTCTACGGCAACCACTCTCACCATTTAGGAATGAGCGTGTTGGAAGGCCACACCCACACCACTTGAAAGCAGGCTACACTAAATCTGTCTGAACCGTGGATGTGGGGGGGGGCAGCAGGCCCCACCTACCTTTATTGAGGCATCTGATTGGTCAGTTTATAACTTGAAGAACTTTAACTACAAAATAAAAATATGTAAAGAAGGCGATTATCAAGAACAAATTAAAAAAATGGTGATTCTGACCAAGAGCATGAGTATAGCTGTTCAGTTGTGTTTTGAAGTCTATGGGATTTTGCGGCACTTCCTGTTTGGAGTGTCAGGGGGGAGGAGTCAGTCAGTCCAACTCTCGTTGACTGTCACTGTTCCCTTGAGAAATTCTCCACTTGTGTAAATACAGGGATTTGGAACTTTTATTTTGTGGTCAGCTGTACCTTTTTGGGTTTACTCTTCAACTCTGTTTTGCTATTTGCAGAACTTAAAAAAAATAAACAATATTTTCCCGCAGAGGATGTGATAATAATATATGATACAAATATATGCACACATCACTCCTCCAGCTAAGTTGTTTTACCAATTATTGTATTGGTTAACAATAAGAAGGGAAGAAAAGAAATACTGTTTGGAGCTGATCAGAAGTTTGTCAGAGATCGACTGTTTCCATCAATGTTTGCTGAAACGTGCTGCTGCAACTTAAAAGAACAAAGATGCTCTTCATATTTCAGATTATTTGTGCATTAATTCAGAAAATATGTATCACACCGAGTCTCAGCTGAGAGGATAGTTTTATGACACATCATTTGTAATATCAGATGGGTTAAGACAATCGATGGTAACAGTTAATGGGCATCGTGGCTGCAGCAACGTTGGAGCAACGGCTGGTTAAGCAAGGTAATGAAAATAATAAGCATTGGGCTTTTTTAATCGCTTAGGAAAAATCCCCAGGTGGAGTTGGGATTAAAATAAATTAACAGACAGATTTCATAAAGTATCATACTAAAGAGACCTCCAGCACAAAGGATTTATTAGGTTCTGGTTATGCTGAGAGGCTAATAACATTGTCCAGTTTCCACTTCAGTGGTATTAGAGCCGTTACACATCCGGAGTGCGTCTTTCACACAGGTGCAGCAATAAGTCACTGTGTGCTTTTCAACTTTTCAAACAACTACATTAGTCATGTAATAACACATCCTTTTGTTTAATATGGGCAAAATAATTAGCAGGGTTATTAGGATGTGAGCACAATGCTCCTTTTAAAAATGTACTCCATGATAATTAGGCTAGAAGAAAGCATAATGAGGGAGAATTCATGTGGGAGGTACAAAAATTCTAAAGCTCCTCTCTTAGTAAAACCTTGCTAATCAGGTACTGTACAGTAAGTGGTCCCTTCGCTCTGAAGCCATAAAAGCCAGTAAAGTATTCAGGATGACATCTTTTGATAACTGAACGGGCAACAAGCTGCAGGAGTTCAAGCCTCTTTGTCCAAGCAGAGCTGAACAACTCTATTTAGTGGGGGATCTAATGTACTGATTACTCTGTGCAGATTCAGAGCTCATGGCTGTGAATCCTAAAACAATATGAAACAATAAAACACCTCATTGAGCCATGATATAATTGAAAGGCTGTTTCTCAGGCGCTGGCCTCACTGGATGGCAGTTGGGAATTGATTTCAACAGCTGACTAATAGTGCCACTTCACTCTACTAAGATGGTATTTAGTGGCATTTAGACAATAGACCATAATATAGATAACAATGATTTTCTTTCCCACTGAAGCGAGAGAATGTGTTGTTGAGGCCTGTGTGTGTTTGTGCACGTGTGTGTGTTCCAGGTCTGTGTCTCAGTCCATTCAAACACAGTCTAAATACCAATGTGCGCTCAAAAAGCAGGGAAAGGGGAGCACCACTTGACATTTCACACAGTAACACCCCGTCCCCCTGCCAATACGCCACCAAAACACCAACTCTTCACCATCATTGAGAACATCATCACCATCAATGAAACCTTTTTATTTCCCTTCATGAACAAAATGACCCATACAGACGACAACATAAAAGCAATACCAAAATTATGATTCACACTTTATTTAAAGATTATAACAACCTGTCTGATTTACTTTAACTAAACAAACACCCATTTCCAGCTGTTGAATTAAAGGAAATGCCAACACCGTCATTAACTGATTTATGAAATCAAATTAATCTTTACTTAAAACTGCAATATTGATTGATTAAATCCATATTTCATTTTTCTTTCAAGTATTTTTGAGGATTATATTTAATAAAATGAACTGATTTCAGTTCATTTTTAATGTACAAATTGCTAACTTTGCTAATGCAAGTCTCCCCTTTTGTTCAGTCCAACTCTAGAAACTAGAATCTAAACTACAAAGTTGTTTTTTTTAATAAAATAAGGTTAAATTGTAAAGTGAAATGAAATGACAAATTGTAAATCAATTTAAACTTCAGTCAGTATTTTTATTTGATTCGCATCCTATAATTCTGTCTGTAGGATTATGTGTATTTATTTATCCCCGTAGAGATGCTTAAGAACAAGTTTTCATTCACAAACACAACCTGACCAATTTAAATAAGACCCGTAGGAACCTATTTTTAGAAAAGGTTTAATCAAGTTTTTAAAAGGGTCTACAGGGGTTGGTCCTAAAAAAAAAGGTAAAAATGTAAATCTAAATATGAGAAGCATATTAAGAGAACAGGTAATGTTTTCCTACGTTAACCATTCATGGTTTGAGTTCAGAAGAACTTGTAGAAAAACCTTCACACTGTGCAAACAAAAAAAGAAGCTAGGCAGTAAAGAGAAACTGCTGCAAATACAAATAAACTATGTTGGAAATAAAAGAAATGCTACAAATAAAAACAAACGCTGCTGGGGGAAAAAAAGCTGCAAGATCTTGTCTTTTTATCATCAGAGTTGTTTCTTTTTATTTTTCGTCACTTTTTGTCTATGATGGCGGGTCTTGGATACCGTTTACCGTGAATGCAGATAAACCAGCAATTTATATGGAGCACTATAAATTCATTAAGTTAAAATAGCTCACGGTTTTATGAATCGTAGCCAATATGCTGACATTCACTGCATTTTTATTGCTTTTAAGTCCAACTGATTACAAAGTGTCTGACGAACCAATTCTACTAACATGTTAAATATAAAAACTAAATATAAATTAAGCTTAAATACAAAGATGTAAAGGTAGGTGTTTAAATTTTAAATCTGAATGTATGCAGGATTATATTTGTTAATCAACAGTCAAGCTAATTTTATTTTGATTGATTATTTTAAACAGTAATTAGGCATCAATCGCAGCTGATCCAATGACAGGAAAATCTGGGATGTTTTGCCTCTGAAAGTAGGTTTTTGGTGGCTAATATTGACACCAGAAACCATGCTGCTGGAAACTTCATAACTTGTGTTGTTGCATATTTCAGTTGGTTGGTCGAAACTTTTCTTTTTTTTTTAACCTTTCTATATAGGATTCTTTTTTTTTGGTTTACCATTTTACGGTTTGTCTTTCTGTGTGATAAGACAGTTTCCTCCGTCTTTCAAAGGGTTTTCTCTTCCTTGTTTTTTTTTTTTTTCTAACATTGTTGATTACAGTAAACAAAATCAACAAATGGTAATGAAATGCATCTCACCTCAGCATAGAGTTTTTGCCATCACTTCTGGTGCAGCGAACATGTCGTGTCTGATATCCCACCTCCAGTTCCCACGACATCGGGTTCTTGATGTGTGTGTGGTTGTGATGATGTGAGTGGTGGTGAAAAGCCACACTGTGTAGTGTGACGGTGTTGTTCTCATTGGAGTTGGCACTATAATCCATAATGGTCCTTCCAGTGTAAGATGGCGTCCTTGTGCTGTGGGAGTCTGCACTCCCCCCAGGCTCCTACTTTAAGGCTGTACTGGTACTCCCCTTCACCAATGGAACAATCGACTGAATTTGTGCAAGTTCTGGTCTCAGTAAGGTTAGGGCAGTCCGCCCCCCCGTACATGGGCGGGGCCAGGACGTGTCGAGTCCGGTGCTGCAGGCCAACAGCACACGTTTTGCTGCAGCTCGACCAAGTCGTGAAGTCTGAAAGCACGCAGTCCTGGGGGCATGGGATGAGGCACGCCTGCTCCACGGGGGGTTTGTGCGAAAAGAACTCACAGATCCTGGAGCTGACTGCGGTCCGGTTTGAGGTTCGCACACAGTGGATGGAGCGCCTCTGAATGCCATGCTGCGCTGTAATGCAGTCTGCAGTCCTCAGCCTGAGCTCATTTGACAAGAAAGGAATGAGGAGACAGGGTCCCCAGTCAGAGACGTCCCATTCAAAGAGGTCCTGGTGCCAGTCGCACACCTTATAGCACTGCCGCTGACTTTCTGGTTTAGGCGTATGCCGGCAGTGGGAGTGATGGCTGGACCAGCCATCCACATGGACGCACCATAGTGTTCTGGTCTGGATCCCACCAGAGCCACACTTCTCACCGATACACTGACCCCACTGGCCTGTAACAAAGAAGACACAGAGACACACAGCAATTAAAAAGCTGTGATTTAAATTGCAGCTATGACGCAGTTTCCAATCAAGAACAGCCCGAGGTCATTTGCTTAACCTCTGTGATTGCTTTATTCAGGAATGAAGCAGAAAGGAGCAAAGGGATGCAAAGTAATCAAACTACCAGCATGCCTTAGGAGTAAAAAGTGGGAAAAAAGGGTTAGCCACAAAATCCATGTTTCCTGATGAGAATCAGGACATAAAAAGCTCCTAACAGAAGAAAGATCAAGAAGATAATACAAAAGCTATTGATGGAGAGCAACGTAATATTTAGGTATACACGAGGAGAATTATTTGCAGAACGGTGTGTCCTACGAGTTAAATTAGAGCCGTGACTACAGTTAATGCATGGTTAAGGACAGTAAAGTTAGGCAAGTCCAAACCAGGAAGATGAGTCAAGTGTACCATCACTGTAATGCAGTTTACCTTACACAGTCTCACTGTTTCGCATATGATTTAAAGCACAAACTTAGTTTTTTGTGTTTTGTTCATGTTTATATGGTCCTGATTGGCAGCAAACCATTGACAATCAATTTCCTCTGTCCCGTGTCTCCTGTACAAAATGTGTTCAACTTGTCTAATTTACAGAAATCTTTGATCATGAGAAGAGTTTTAGTTTCATTCCGTCCTAGACTTATTAGTTTAAACAAGAGAGAAAAGCGTGAAAGTGTTCACGTCATTATGAAGGTTTGGCAGAAGGAAGCAGAGGGGGGAGGCGGGTTTGGGTTATTTGATTTCCTTTTGATTTATAACAGTTGAAGTTGTTTCATATTTTATGTCTGTCTGTCTTGTTAAGAGTTTAAACATTTAAAATTCAAGAAACCTGGATTTTGTCTTGCTTCCTGTTTGTTCTGGGCGGGGCCAGCCAAGTTAATTTGGTTTCTGGGGGCCCATAAAAGACTAAGGATCTGAGTCTGAAGGAAGGCAGAAGAGGAAGAGCAAGTGTGAGCTGTGCACCAAGTGTGGTTTTTGAATCTAAAATACCCTTCTGACAGCCAGAAACAAAAACATTGTCTAGTTTTTTGTAGTTATTTTTTAACCAAGCATAAACTACTAAATAAACTACAACTACACAGAGCCCCACCCCTTCACATGTATCTTTGATAGAAATCCGAACTTCTTAAAGATTTTCTGACTGCATGTGTCAGTCTTTGTTGGAACATGGCAACACTGTATGGTGGTAATAACAAATCTGTCTCACAAATTAATTTACAGTTGCTCACTTCTAAAGCTTCTCTAATTGATTTGCTTGACCTTTTTTCGTCAGTATCTTCAAAACAAATAGACATAAACCAGTTTACCCCCCAAAAAATCCAACCAATTAGCTGATTTAATGCAGTTATGTGTCAGTCATGTTCTTTTCTCAGCCAGATCTTGTGCAGCATGCAGTGCACAAGATAATTTGATTCATTTCTTCTAATTGGAGTCAAATTGCTGTAATAATGAGATCCTACTGCTCCCTAAATTGCTTTTGAATGACAACATGCTGAAAGTGTTCCATGGGTTTCAATGCCAGCAAAATCTGTTGTCAACACTTTGTTTCCTGGCCAACAACTAACATTACAAAACAGCTTAAGGGCTCAGTAATCCAAAGAGCAGACCTCTTTCATAGTTCATCAAAGTGAGTTTTTCTGTTTAGTCTTTGCAATGTTAATAAGAGACACCAACTGCTGTCGTTTAGCCATTTTCTCTCCTGAAGTTTTACTATTTTTTATGCCAGCTATCTTGCATTTTATATAGTGGAGACAGCAGTAATAAAAGAGAGCACAGAGGGAACTGAACTAAAAAAAATGTCATTTTAAAGTTGCATAAACAACTTGGCTCATTTTAAAAGCAAAATTGAGTCTCAGTGTAACCATAAAGGATGTGAGCTGGCAGTATGCGTTCATTCAAATGAAAGATGTTTGCAGCTCTTTAAAAAGCAGAGAAATGCTGTTTGTTTTAGGAAAAGGTAAGACTGTGAAATTACACTCATAATAAAGTAAATAACTGTATAATAATGATAATTGTTTTACTTTGTCTTTGCATGCAACTAAAGCTTAAATCCATGAAGTGGAATCCCAACAAAGATGTTTGTATAAAAAAGTAAACAGTTGTTTTTTTTACAAATTCTATCTGTAACAGCAGTTACAGATAGACTCACATTGAACGACTGAAACATTTGATTGACAGATATTCCCAAGCCAGCTTTCAGCGGTATGGGTGTGGTCTTCCAACAAGCTTACTCCTGATTGGGGAGTGGTTGCCATAGAAATGATGTCTCACGCTGACTTGGACCAATCACTGCGTTATTACCTCGTTTGGTTCTGACATGTCAGTTTTGCCATAAATGGCGACTGAATTGACAATAGCCAATGGCCCAAACAGCCGAATGACCAACGTGTGGCAGCAGCACGGCATGCATAGAATATAAATACAATATATAATTCCATTCAAATGGCTCCAAAAGTAGCCTAAAGGCAGACGTGAAAAAAAATCTTTCCCACTGAAAGACATAAGCAGCTGTCCTGCAAAGTTTAGTGATGAAAACTCTGTAAGTCTGAGCTCCTTTAGCTTCATGGTGCTGAATTTGGCCACATATGTGTGTGTGTGTGTGTGTGATTTATGGAAATTTGATTGGGCGAGACTCTCCTCTGGGGTGCCAGGACAGCCAGCTAAGACAAGCACTAGTTCATCTTTTAAGCTCTGGATAATCACTCTCTCCATCTGTCAGCATCAGCATCTGTCATCCTCTCAGGTGGGGCAGTCGCCCAACGTTCCGTCATTCCTGTAGCATTATAAGTTGCCTCTCTCACCTTAAGGTGGGGCGGTGTTGTGGTTCCCCTGGGGGCTTGCGCTCTTTTCACCACTGATTATCCGTAAAACGGACTTTGTAATGGAGGAAAACAGGCTGAATGGACACTAGAACAGGCACAAAATTAAACGGGTCCACTGAAGCGTGGCTGAACTGAAATTCTCTTGATTCCCTTAAACCGAACAAATGGCCCAAACCTGGACAATAAAAGCAAACAGCACAACAAAAGGTCCTTTTTTATACACGGTAAACAGAAGCAGAAAGTAGCTAACAAAATAGCTTATAGTTGTACTATTTCTAACACACTCAGCTCTCTAAAATCTTGAGAAACCTTTGGTAAATCAGACAAGTTGACTGATTTTAATCTCTGGACAATGGAAAGCCAATGACCCAAAGACAGTAACAGAGTTTTGAAAACAGCTTTTATTATTGATGCTAAGCTTGTCGTCTCCATTTAAGGGTAACAATAAGGGGCATTTAGAAGTGCAACTTTTCTGATTATTGGGCTTCTTGGTAGTTCAGTTTTTAGGTTATTATTCAGATCCTAGTTTATGTCATACCTGTCAAACCTCTGAATGTTTTAATTTGGTCCTTTTGTTTTCATACAAATAAAAATACCTAAAGCTTTAGCTGAATTTGTCTTTACAAGTGAATACTTCCTGACTATAGACAATAAAATGGTAAAAAGCTGTATGGCGGAGGTGCCACACATGAAATATCAAGGTAGTAGACAACGTGATGAGCCCAAAGATCAAAAAGGTTTATGTACGTTTTTCATTCAGGTGTGTGAGGACAACAGGTCGTAGCAAACACTTATATAAAATGGAAGGGTGACGTAGGTGAGAAACTGGCACGTCGCATGGATTTTTGTTCTTTTTTAACTCCTCCCCCAGAATCCTGCGAAATGTGCAAGGAGTGATGATGACCGACAGTTGACTATGACAACTGTTCTGTAACTGTGTTGTGTTGCCCTGTGGTCAGATTGTACCGTTTGAATGTTGTGTTGAAGGTTGTGTCCACGTGCAGACACTTTACACAGATCTGCTGGTGCACAAATGTTTCAAACTCGATACATGATTCCTTTTGGTGGGTTTACCTTTCCTGCCTCTGTGCTCTTTGGGACAAACCAAAGTGGGTGGAAACAAATGAGTTTTTAGCTCTACAAGACAGTATTTTTTTTTTTTTTTTTGCAACAGCAAAAATAAAAAACGTACAAAAATTGTATGGGTGACTTTTAAATCAACTAAGAGAGTGCTAACCACCACCTACATAAGAGATGCGTACAAATGCTTAATTTGCGCCTGAGCCCCAATCTTTTGTGCATCCACGGTGGACTCCACCTGATGTACACCAATCTATAGGATCAAACGTGCGAAAAATAAATGGATGGGTTAGTTTTGGGATCAATTTGTCAACTTTTACAGTTTAGTTGATCAAAAATTAAGCATGGTTTTAAATTCATCTATCCCGCCTTCCCATCTGAGAAACCTTCTCAATCATTTGCCAGTAAAACTGATCCAAGTTCTTCTGAAAACATTGAAACATCTTAAACTAAAGACACAAAGCTTCAAGCTGAGGAGACTGAGGAGGCTGCACCTCCTCCTCTGATGTGGGCTGAATATATTCGTCATGTCTGGGTGGGGTTTGGGTTCTGACCCTTGTGACCCTTTTCTGTCTTTCATCCCACCCTCTCTTTCTTTTTTGCTTCACTCCATTCATTAGCGCCTCTCTCTGTACTGTCACTTGAAAAGACTAACAGCATAGCACTTCTAATGAATACTCCACTACACCTGACTTTATCCTTCTTAACCTTCTTTTCTGAGCTCCCCTGTTTAGATGCTTTTTGTCACATGCCTTTTTAATTAAATGATACCTATATGACTGAGCCTAATTATGCACAGCACCATCCCCCGTGCCAGAGCCCATCACGTGTGATTTATGAGTGGCGAGGTGCAAACATTCATCAGATTATCATCAGGCAGTCAATCCATCTCTGCACGACCAGAATCAACTAATTTCATTCAAGTGTTTACTTCACGGGTCATGAGGAAAATTCATGAAATAGTAAGAAAATGAATCACCAGAAGAGCTAAATGTCAAATAGGTTCATATTTATTAACCATATTTTTAATTTCAAAGGGAACTTCAGGATTAAAAACGATTAGGTTGTGTAAAAAAACATGACCTTTGTTTCTGAGTTTTAAGTTTACATTTGCATTTTTTCATGTTGATTGAGTTCCTAATTGAATCTGTATGTTAAACAGATAATAAGACATGTAACACGGATTCAGTCTCCCACTCTAATGAATCACGCACCCTGGGGCTGTTGTACTTTACGCTCAGCCCCACCAGGGTTTGGTTAATGCTCAGTATTCAGCCTCCCAGCACTGCCAGAGCGTCTTGAATAGCTAATCAGTAACTAAACGGCCAGCAGGACAATCCAGACAGGACTGCCATATTTGTATCCACCGAGTGCTGCCATTTGGACCAGACAGCAGGAAGTAAATCGTGTAAAGTAGCATGCCCTGTCACAAAAATACTAAGCTAGGGTTTGAAAAACGTGTAGCAGGAAGGTGTTTCCCGCCATCAACATAAATCTAATTGCTTGTGGGTGTATGTGTGTGTGTCTGAATGCATGTGTGTTTCTATGAATGTGAAGACATTTATGCGTGTCTATGGTTGTGTGTTTGTGTTTGTGTGAGTATGTGTCTATGTTTGTAGATGTCTATGCATGCGTGCATGTGCATTTGTGTGTGTAGGTATCCGTGCATGTATATGTGCATTCGTGCTTGTGTGTGTGTTTGCGCGTGTTTGTTTGTGTATGTGCGTGTCTACATGTGCGTGCATGTGAACGTGAGCATGCGCGTGTTTGTTTGTGTGCATACGTGTGTGTCTATGTATGCGTGAATGTATGCATGTGTGTGTTTGTGTGCCTGCGTGCCTCTGAGTTTGTGCATGTGCATTTGTGTGTGTGGTTGTGTCGGAGAAAACGACCACACACTGACTCCCCGTGATTTTCCTGTGATATAAAGCGCTTACAAAAACACACAAAGGCCAGGCTCAAATCACTCCAGCTAGAAATCACGCTAATAATTTAAACAGCGGCATGCCGGCGTCTGAAGGTGTAATCAGTCAACAGTAATGAGGTGCCTTTTTTGCGAGTGGGATCAGGCAAGAAAGAACAACACGATCAGGAGTCAAACAACAGTGAAACTTTTGAGGAGTAATAACGGCCATGAGAGCTCTCAGGGATAAAATAAACAGCACTGAGCTTTGTTGACTGCATGATTGTTCCAGGAAACGCTCTTCAATCAGGTAATGTTCAAAGGAAAGTTGAAATTCAAACCACAGAAATGTCAAGTAGCTTGTGGGAGCTCGGTTAATGTGGAAGCACGTTTCTAAATTTGTTAGCATTTTGCTCCAGAAAAAGCATTTGCTTGCGTCTTTACTGTGATGTTTGTACTCTGTCCTAAAAATGTAGCAGCCTTTATTGGACAGAGTGAAGATTTTTCAAGCTTTTCAAGTGAATAATCCTAATCACTGTGTTGTGTAATCCGGCGCAGTGTGGTCAGATTGTACCGTTTGAATGTGGTTGTGTCCATGTGCAGACACTTTACACAGATCTGGTGCACAAATGTTTCAAACTCTATACATGATCCCTTTCGGTGGGTTTACCTTTCCTGCCTCTGTGCTCTTTGGGACAAACCAAAGTGGGTGGAAAAAAAGGAGTTTTTAGCTCTACAAGACAGTTTTTATTTATTTATTTTTTGCAACAGCAGAGATTTAAAAAAATGTATGGGTGACTTTTAAATCAACAAAAGGAGTGCTAACCACCATCTACATGAGAGATGTGTACAAATGCTTAATTTGCGCCTGAGCCCCGATCTTTTTTTGCAATGTGAGCAGATGTCAGCAGGGAGTCCAAGAATCGACTTCTGAAGAGCCATGTCTAACACGATTATCATTTTTTTGTGACCTGGTGAACTTTGCTGTTTTGCAAGGTAGCCACCATAAAGCTGTGCAAAATCCCAGGATTCTGCTGAAGAACCGCTGTACAGCCTTTTAATCTAAAAGTGGATGAGTGTTAATGTGTGTTTCCACTAAACAAAACTCAAAAACACACCTGTATAACTTGATATATCTGGTCAAATAAAACATGAATTCATCCTGGTTAAATTACAGTTCAACAGGCAGCCAAACTAGCAGGTAATGAGTTATCAATGTGGTCACAGACTATGCAGCTCTGGTAGAAGCAAACTTTCAGATTGTTCATTTAATCAGAATCTGGGCTCAATCAATCCAGCATATCAGCAATGACTGAAGCTGGGTCGGCTGTAAAGCAAGCAGGACATAGCTCACAGAAACAGAGTTAAAGACACCTGTGGGGCGGGATCGTCTAGTCTGGAGTGTAAGGTTTTCTTTGGTTATATGATTAACTTTAACACGTGTGTGAAGTCATTTAAATACTGGAGGAAGGGGGCGGAGTCACCAACTAGTTTTAAAAAAAAGACAGAGGATTTTGGGTGGGCGTTGGGGTCAGAGGAGGAAATAGGTGGAAAAGGCTGAGGAAAGCTTTGAGGGAAAAGACGAAGAAGCTGTTTAGTAGAAGTTTAGGAAGAAGTTTTGGTAAAAAAAATGCAATTTTTCTGTTGGACTTGGAGAGACCAAGACTGAAAAGACTTAAAGGACAGATTTTTGTTGTTGTTTATGATTGTCCTGGATAAAATATGTTCACGTGTTTGCTTTAGATTGATTAAAAAAAAAGAACCCTGTAAAGGTTTTGTGTTATTTAGCTCGTTAGAAAGTCTCTGCACCAACAGCATCAGCTGGCTGGTCAACCAATCAATGGACAGATTTCTTCGATGATTTATTTATTTATTTATTAAAAGACATCACACACTACCACCTGATGACGACTCTGACGAAGCCAGACGTGTTTCTGCCGAAACATGACAAACCGTGTCTGAGAAAAAAATGAAATAAATGAATAAAAAATAATAATAATTTAAGAACTCAGTTAACTTTGGAGGCGCAATGAACTTTATTCATTCAATGGACAGCTCGGGTGAGAGGAGACGACGCGCCATTCTGCTTCTTTATGGAGAACTTTGGGGCTCCACATAAGATAAGGTCAAACTAAATGGAGTAATTGTTGTATTCTTGTGAATATTAAAGCTTCTGTGTGAGGCAAACAAACAGAAAAGAAAGGATTGAATGTTAGACGTAAAACATTGTCAGGTTATATGCACTTTTCGTCTCTGACAAGATTTCAAGCTTAATGTATCATGTATGCCATGGGTCTGAAAGCATCAGGCATTAAAAATTCAGCTTCAGCTTCAGGAGCAAGCCGTGCATGTATACATTTGACTGCATATGTTAGGATGAAAAGTATGTTTGCATTTCTTATTTTCTTCTCCAACAGGCATTTCTCCAGGTCACTGCTTGAGCCATATTTGTCTTTGCCTTGGGTTCGGTTCTGCATATGAAGCGTGGCCAAAGCTCAGGCCTGTCAAAGAATTTTAAATGTGGCTTGTTGGATCCACAGATGTACAGAACAAGCGTGCAAAACCAGGCAGACGTGCGCTTCAGGATCGGGCGCGGACGTCATTTTTCTGGCTTTCTATGATGTGATAAGTCGGATTGCTCACTCTATCCAGGTTGTCAGCTCATTGAATTTTGAGACTAAGCCTATTCATCATTGTTAGGGAATCTGGGTTTCTTTTCACAAACACGCCCAGTTTCTCTGGATGGTATTCAGGCAGAGGTTTTATTTCAGATCTAATTATAAGTATCTATAATAACAGAGGGTGAGTAGAAAAGGTAAAACCACCAAAATCCCAAGTCTGAAAGCATTTCTGTCCTTCATAATAATAAAAAAAAGGACTGTGTCACGTGACATGCAGTCTCACCAAAAATAAATCCAGTATATAAATGGACTCAAGTTCTAGAGTTCATCTACAAAGCAAATTGTGTTTCCTCTTAGATTCCACTTACAGGTATGGACCTCACCTTGGTTGCACGGTGGAGAAGTCCTCCAGAGACGTGGAAGAAAATCAATGTGTTTGGACTCACAAACTCTAGAATTCTTAGATGTGTTTTACCCCAAAGCATGCTTGAGAACTACAGAGAGGAGAAGGCAGATGTATGCTGTGCCTCCGCTCTGATCAGAATCTTTTCCTGCGTAATTGCCTGTCTCATGTGGTCTTCTCAAGTCCCTACACAAGCCTATGTAGAGGTGACAAGTAATTGGATGGGATGTCATTCACTCCTATGTCTCTCTGCCTTCTGCTGACCCAGGATTTCAAATCTGTAAGCACAGGAGCAGAACTAATGGCAATATCTGCTGGAAGCAACATCAGGGAAGACCCCGGTGTTTTCATAAACCTGGTGACAGGACCATTACAGAAAGGAGAATGAGTTACTGCACCATCTGTGAGGGCAACACAGTCACTATGGAAAACCTGGCCGTTATTCAGAAAAGATGTTAAAGTCATGTAAGCCTAAATGGAAAAGTAATCTTTTAGGAGACAAATTCCTCTTTTATTTTGTCATGTATGCAAGAAACTATACATTTCTGAGGTCATATTTTTTTAGATTAGATACTTGGAGATAAAAGCAGAGAGAGCTAAACTACATTCAGAGTCAAAGTGCCTCAAACCAGCTGACTCCATGCTTCTTCATCATTTGATGTTGCATCATCTCTATGCAAATTACAGATGAACAAAGTTTTCCTCGACTTTTCCCTTAAATCCCACTTTCTGAAGTATCACCATGGCTACGGAGGCGTGTAGACGACCAAAACCAGCAAAAGTTTGGACAAATTAAAGGTGAAACAAGTATTTTAAGACTCATTTCAGCCTCGTCACTCTGCAGCTCAGCTGTGTTCACCTGCATCCGTCACATGTCCTCTGTTCTCTGCCAACAACAGCTGAAAGCAGTTTTTCCATTAGATGAAGTTGTGAAACATTTTGAGGCGTTTTTCTTCCTGCAGTTTCCAGGAAGGACTTTATTCTGCATTTAATGTGTTCTCACAAGACTTTCAGAGAGTTAAAGAGGGATTCTGATTTGGAAACGCATGGAAACTCTGCTGCATTTACTGGATTTACTGTTCTATTATGTCGTATGTTATCCTATTATTTACTTCATTTATTATTTACAGCTAACAGAACCAAAATCCTGAAATTTTACTTCAGAAATGATTGTTTCAAATCGCAGTTTTCCTTTTATTTTTGTCCGCGGTGTAAAATAGCCTTTGCAAGAACTTTTATGCTGCTGTTTGGTTAAAAAGTTGCATTTCAAAAACTTTGCTGAGTTAGAAATCGAATTTTGTTCTTTTTTTTTTTAATTTAACTTTGATCAGCAAAAAAACAAAAGTTTTAAGGTTTATTAGACTGAATCAAGCTCCCTTCTTCCTTAAATATTCATCCATTCCATACCAAGTTTGTTGAATTTTAAACTGAAGAATGCTTTTATGGGAAGAAGGACTGCATGAATGTCTTTACATGGTTGGATGTTGTACCATAAGCTGTGACGCTAATGCTAAATATATAAACCGTCTTGTTGGGAGGAATATCATTTGCCTTTTCTAGCTTCATCTTTTCTCTCTGAAGTCATCAGTATGTCCATCATGGTTTCTTAGAGTCTCTTACAAGGCCAGACTAACGCTACAGTCACTTATACCATAGTCCGAGTAAATACTCAATTCTGATTGGCTGCTGGCTGTACATTAAGAAGCGACAAACCACAGTGATAACGTACTCTTAAAAAAGGAATTCCATTCAAATAGCTTAAATGTTCTGCATCACTGCACTGGCTTCTTTAATCATCAGGACAAAAACAAGCCGTAGAGACAATTAGCACGATGTTTTGCTAATTGTCACGTAACCATGTCACGTAGCCATGACAACACGCCGCACCATGTAACAAATAGTCCACTTTTGTGAAAAAAGCGTTCCAAAACAAACAAGTAAGAAGAAAAAAGTACTTCAAACTGGTTGAATATTTATTTCTTTAGTATGAAACCATGGTATAAGTGGGTTAATGGAGTTCATTTTTGATAATGTACACTTTCTCTGTCATTATTCCTTAATTATAATGTACAACTGTTAATCTTCAAGATTTCATGTCGCTGCGCGAGTGTTTGAAAGTTGTTGCCGTGGTCACAAATGTAGATGGTGACAGTCAAGCAACCATCAGTCAGGCAGGGAGGGCACCATTGTGAACTAAGGCAACAGCTGGGTGACCACAGGGCAACAGCTGGGTGGCCACAGGGCAACAGCTGTGTGGCCACAGGGCAACAGCTGGGTGACCACAGGGCAACAGCTGGGTGGCCACAGGGCAACAGCTGGGTGGCCACAGGGCGGTGGCAGCCATATTGGATGACATCTAAATGTCTCTGGACGGCAGCCGTCCATATCAAGAGCCACCGACCGCCCGCTATCGCCCTACCCCTACATTTAGCCCTCCAAACAGAGTTATAGAAAAATGTCTTCTAATTCGGACGTCATTCCCACTTGATGACGTCATCAATAGTCGACAGCCATCCATGTTAGTGCATAGATGCTAACATCAGTTTTGGAACGTTAAAAAAGTTCAGCTAGAACAAAAAGTCATTACTTATATTTACACGTCTGTGCTTCAGAGCACACCCATGTTAAGATGTGTTTCTCCTCTGCGGCACAGCGCGACACGGATAACAGCAGAGAGACACAGAAGTCTCCGTCTTGAGGGTTTCCCCTTCAGAATAGCCATTTCAGACGCCCCTGTACCTCCAACTGCCCCTACAATTGGAGGGACAGGGAGAAGACAGAGGGGTAGGGGGAAGGATTTGGATTCAGCCTGAATGTTTCGCTTTGGGAAAAATCTGAGAAGTTAAAAAATGTGAAAGTTCTGCAGTTTTAGAAAAGCTTTGCATCTTCAGAGTGTTTGTGACACAAAGCACAATGGTGTCCGTCCCACCTTGATCCGCCTTTTCCATTATACCGTCGAACCAAGGTGGACTTCATGAACTTATAAATTGACCGGAGCTGCAGGAACTGCTGAGTCCTTCAGCAGGAAAATTACTGTGACAGACAGAAAACTAATGGCTAGTTTGGGAATTCAACAAAAAAGAGATGGAACTCTCCTAACTATAATGGGATAACAAGCGGAACAATTGGATCTCACTGAACAGCTCATAGCTCAGTGTTAAAGAATGAAGGGCTTTTTCCCCCCCATTTTTTTGTTTTGTTATTATTTCTATTGCCAGTAACAACCGGCTGCACAGTGGAGCAGTGGTTCAAGTCCCGGCTGGGGGACCCGAAGCAGAACACCAATGGGGGACCTTTCTGTGTGGACTTTGCATGTTCTCCCTCTGCATGTGCTGGTTTTCTCCGGGGACTCCGGCTTCCTCCCAATTGTCCACAGTTGTGAATGTGAGTGTGCATGGGTGTGTGATTGTGGGCCTGCTAACTGATCCTTGGGTTCCTTGAAATGCGTCTTACAAATAAAATTTAGTATTATGATTATTATTGTTATTATCCAGGACAGACTGGCGACCTGTCCAGGATGTCCCCTGCCTTCGCCAACAAGTGGTTGGGATAGGCTCTGGCAACCCAGTGACCCCGAGAGGAAACAAATGGATTAGAAGATGAATGAATGAATGAATGAATGAATGAATGAATGAATGAATGAATGAATGAATGAATGAATGCCAGTAACAACGTCACAAAAAAAAACTGCGTCTAGAAAAAGGCTAGACCGGTTTCCTGATTATGAGTCTGGCATCTTTCCATACGCTGATAGATATTATGATGCCGTAAAAGTCTTATCCAAAACCGTTTTTGACAAAAAAACTGTTACTGTTTTCACCATCAATGAGAAACTGTAAATGCGACCAAATCATTTATTTATTCTCCTTATTGTCCTTTTTTCATTGTTATAACTATTGTTGAGATAAAAAAAAAACCTGTTGGAGTTGTGATTTGTTTTTATGCTAGCAGTTTCAGAATCAATCTGGACTTACAAGCAGTGAGTCTCAGCTTGTGTCCAATGTATTCTGACTGGATTGCATTGTAAAAACAAGCTGCCTCCAGGCAAAGTGGCAGCAGCTTCAATCTTCCAGCAAACATGGGCTGTGTTCACACGCAGCATGTGCTGGAAGCTGACAGCGTTCACAGGCCAGGTTACAGGTAACCTCATTACCTATGTAAAAGAGCAGAAATTACATTTCCATTGAACAGAATTAGCTAAGGTGAAAACAAGAGAATTTCTTCTGTCCTTGCACAGTGGTGTAGTGGTTAGCGCTCTCGCCTCACAGCCAGAATCTTGTTTTACATCTAGGTGGGTACTGTCTGTGTAGTTTGCATGTTCTCCATGTTTGGGCTTTCTCCGCTTTCTCCCAAACCTCAACAACATGGTTTCTAAATTGTCGCTTGAATGTGAGTGTGCAGGGTTCTTTGTCTACATGTGGTTCAGTAATGGACCGGAGAACCGTCCGGTGTGGACCTGCGTTGGCTCCAGCCTCCCTGGAGCCACAGGAACTGTGATTGATGTTGCTTTGCTGTTTAGAAACTCAAAAACCGTTCCGTGGGCAGCGTGATGGTCGGCCATTTGCCAATGGTCTTATAGGTCAAACTGTTTCCATCTTAGGCACTGAAGAAAGATTCAAAAGAGGACTTTCTGCTCCAGCTAGGATTTGAACCAGGGCTTCTCGTGAGGCAAGAGTGCTAACCATTACAGTGCAACCCTATGGTAACTGTTTTTTTTTTGTGTATGATTTTGGATCCTGAGTGCAGCAGAGACGGCGAATGTATTTCACAATGCTGCCATTCTTCACAGAATGCAGCAGACACGAAATGATTTAACCATCTTTAATCTGTGTTTTTCTAGAATGTTTTACATCCTTTTATTATTAGAATGCTTTCATTTTAACGATACATTAGAAAGGCTTTGGACAGTCTGAAAGACAAACGTGTCCATCTTGAATTGTAAATTTGCCTTTAATGCTTCATTGGAACAAATAAACGGACTGTTTCTCATTTAGTCATTTTGTGGTCTAGTTTAATCTGCGCGACGTCTCATAGTTTATTGTTCTCTCTTCATCTCTTCATCTGCTCCTGCTGCTGTCTGTCTGCCTCAGCTGTGATAAGTCTCGGTCTCCGTGCTCCTCTGTCCAAGCATGAGCAGCAGATCGCCCTTACCTGGTCTTTCTGGCCTTTGTTACCTCATGTTTGGATCCTGCCACATCTGTCTGTCTGGTCCAGTGTTGATTGTGTTTTCAGTGCCATGTAGCATGAGTTGGAAATAAAACCTTTGATTGGCGACCAACTCGTTCCAGTGAAGCACATTAGTCATGGTTAACCAGCAAGAAAATTGAATTAGTTCTGCTAAGTAGTGATCAAACTGCAAAAATCCACAGGCTGATTAAAAAGCATACTGCTCTTTAATAAAAAAAGTGCAATATAGAATAGTATAATATGAGGTAATAGCAGCTATTTAACATCAAATGTAGTGAATAATTACTGGTTTAAATGGGGACAATCTCTAAATAGTTAGCATTTAATGAAAGGCCCACTATGGCGAAAACTGTATTTTTGGTGTTTATGGCTTTTCTTTTAATGATCGAGGAGAAAAATCTTAAAATTGCCACTTTTCCTTTATTAATATTGTTGTAAATCAGCAGCAGAAAAAAAATGCTGTTTTAAAAAGACCTTTGTGATGTATAGAAAGTCTGCTGGGCGGGCCGCTATCTCCTTGCGCTGTTCTGTTCTGACGCTTCCACATATAGGCGACTAGGATCCATGTTCGTCTTTGTTTTCCTCTTCTGAGCTGGAATCTGGATCCAAGCTGTATGTTTGGATGGCTCCAATAATTTTGTTGCAGGGTTAATGTTAGGTTAGGGGTGTGAGGGGCTGTAAGGTAGCAGGAGAGAGTTTAAACAGAGGGGGGGGGGGTCTCCAGCAACTCGCATGCAAAACTCCTGATGAACTCCAGCTGCTCTGCAGAATCTATGTCCTCAAAAACAACACATTTCTTTTTATTTTGGCTTAAAAAAACGGCATAATCATAATTTAAAAACACTGAGAACGCTTTGAAACTAGATCAAAAGACGATCTGAGACAGACTTTGACCATTGCATTTACCTTTTTAAGCTTTAGTCCTGACACAAGCCCAAAAAAATAAATCAGGGATTTAAAGTTTTGGAAGGCAGGACAACATAAAGGCTCCAGGAAAAACTATATTTCCACAGATTGTTAATATTAATCTCAGTTTTTAATTTCAAAACATAATCCCATTTTTGTATCCTCATATTTTTCCTGAGCTTTATAAAAAAGAAAATTAAAAAAAACCTCATAAATGAGGCATCATGTTTAGGTGGCCTAAATAAAGCATTGGCAGATCAGGATTGATCCCTTTTAGGACAATGTTGTATTGTGTTTCAGGCATGAAGAGAAGGTTAAAAGAGGGTCAGAGGTCAGCTGTGACTTTCCAGAGGCAGCATTAGGAGACTTAAGTTTTGCTTAGTTAAAACCAAGTAGCCTGTGCTCCACAACCAGCTGACAAATATGGACCGGCCCACAAACCGAATCTGTTCTGCTGAGGTTTAACAAACAATAATAGACACAACATCAGAGCGTTGGATGCTAGCTTCAAGAGCCAGTGTTGGATAATCCATCCATCCATCAATCACACATGCATCTATGCATATTTTCTTGTTACCCAGCTGACATTGGTAAAGGAAAACACTGCTCTTTTTAACAACTCATGAAAAGATTTGTGAAAAGCTTTTCTCTGTAAAACAGATATTTATTCTTCATACTCAATCAATGCCATTTCCCTTCAATTTTACTAGAAGCAGAGAGCAGAAGGATTTAAAGAAATGCCATCACATGCTCCATTTCTCTACCAAACAGCAGGTTAAAAGAGGTGAAGTCTGTAATGATGGCAGTAGGTCCAATAAAGAGCTGAATGCGATGCTGAGACCATCACTCTGAGAATCAACAAAACATGCAACTCGTGATTTATTTGGTGAACTTTTATAGTTACCATATGACATTCTCTGAAAATAGAAAGCAATCAAATTCCTGCAGTAGTAATAAAAGATCAAACATCATTCTGCAAATCTTAATTAAAAGTTCACCTGGCTTCTCTCCTCATGATTAAGCACTGGGCGTCTCAGGTTAGAAAGTGATGCATGGCATATCAAGCTTCTTTAATTAGGTACTAGAAGTTTCTCACAAATGTGATTCTGAGACCTAAACTCATATTTGACTTTCACGGAGCGATCTTAACAGAAGGTTAAATGATGTACTGAAGACTGTGTTCTTTTTTCTTTGGATGGATCAAATTTAATTCTTTTTTCCTTCAGATCAGCGGTCCCCAACCCCCGGGCTGTGGACCGGTACCGGTCCATGGGTCATTTGGTACCGGGCCGCACAGAAAGAATAAATAACTCACATGACTTCCATTTAATTTATTTAGAAATCTGAAAGATGTTTTATTTTGAAAAATTGGCTGTCTGTCACTCTTGACGCAGGCCAAGGCGCTCTTCTTGGTCACGTGATAAGTTACCTCTAAAGTAAGACCCAGGAACTAGCAAAATTAATAAAAAAACATACGTCTTTGGAAAGTTTCTTTGCCGAGGGGAAAAGGCCCACCCAGGAGACAGAAGAGAAGCCTTCCACTTCCAAAAAAAGAAGCTGCATCTAATAGACATGATTTCTTAATTTTTGCACCATGAGTGTGGGAAGGGGGAGGATGATGAGACCTGTGTGATGTACCATTTAATGGTCAACAGTGTTGAGAGATGTGGTCAGGTCCAGTAACAGAAGCACAGAGCATTTTCCTCCATCACTCTGCATCAGGAGGTCATTAGTGACTCTGAGAAAGGCCTGTTTCAATGGAGTGAACTCTGCGAAAACCTGACTGACACTGATCTGAAATGCCATGAAGTGACCATGAGTACAAAAATGCCCTTTGAGGTCTTTATTATCAGAAATGGATGTTTTTCATTCCATCAGACATTAGCCCTTACTTACAGTAGCTGTCACTGGAGACACGAAAAAAAGCAGACACTCTTTGAACAATTGTAATTTTTTGGCAGTTTACATAAATGCAGCAATTTCAACAAATTCTGAAGTGAATAAAAACGGCTTTGCACCAATGTGCAACACTTTGATTTTAAAATTTAAAGTATGCAATAATTCATATATTACTACAGCGTAACAAAGCCACTTTTTTTCCACAGAATCACCTGGTTTAATGTGATTGCGTAAACACTTCACTACTGTAAAGTGTTGCTTCTCAGCTCAAACTGCTTTTCTGAATCAAGACTATCAACAAGTAGGATCGATTTGAAGGATTCCAAAACCAGTCCATGTGGAACTCACTTTCAATAATGCCTCATCTGTCATTTTCCAAATATGCAACAACACGATTCAATCAGAAAGATCCAGAAAAACTGTTGCACAGTCCAATCCAATAAAGTCATGAATAACTTCAGGATGGTGGAGAGCAGCGCCGTTCTCTGAAAGTCCCAGAAGACACACAACCATATCAAATAGAAGTTCTTCAAGGGAACATCCCACCAGCAGGGGAGCGAGTAAGTTATCAGATGGAAACATGAAAGAGTGTGTTAGGTTTAGACATTAACCCAGACTTCTCTGAAACACAGGAGCGCTATCTCTCAGGATAATCCTCCTTCAGCTCAGAACTTACCTTCACTGAGCAGAGATTTTGCAACTTACAGTACGAGGATTTATCTCCTCCAGACAGCAGACGGCACTTGAGTCTGCCGTTATGGGCTGGCTTATGTAACGGGGACTCGAGGGAACAGAAGACTTTTCTAAAGTGAAACATCTCACCAGCCAAAACTGCTCCTCATTAAAAACACAGCATTTTTTATATGTTACAAATCCCCATTAGTATAAATAATTCCATTCTAGATGCAGTTGTTCTTTTTCACACCTTGCTGTTGCAGTTTCTGGAGTTTTACCCCCACCGTTTTGTGTCAGCCGTTTCTGTGTTCTAACCTGAGCAGCTGCTTTTTTTTTTAATTCTCCTCCATTCTTCCTGTGTATGATCCTTGTGATTGGTTAGCTGGAACGCCTGCCTGGAAGCTCTTTTTGTTGGTTTAAGTTAAGTTTAATGAAGCAGTAATCCATCATCCTTCTGCCTCCTGCCTTTAGTCCTCAGTTTTCCTTCCTGCACAACACCACCACCAATCATCACAGTTTAAGTCTTTCCAGTAACAAAACCCCTCAAACTTTACAATGTCGCAAAGGCACAACTTTACAGAGAAAATGAAATGTGGATCATCCAAACCCTGTGTAGGGTGAGGGTTGTTCTGGAGGGTCATGGTGCATACAGGGCTAAAACCTAAAGAGAGAACAGCATCTAATCAATTTCAGTACCAATGAATCTATGGGAGGAAGGAGGCTTATCAGGAGGAAGAAGAAAGTGAAAAAGTGGTGCAACAGGAATGTGTTTGTGGATGTCACATACAGACCAACTAATGTCAACAACCGTTGAGCTGTAAGTGGGTTTAGGTCAATCAGGTAAACGTCGACTCTTTCACAGAGTCACTCTGAAGTGTTTCAGCCTAATTAAGGCTTTATTTATTTTGATTGATAATCTTTGCATATACTTTTGTGTATTTTACTCTTTAATTTTATTTTATTTTTACTTCACCATTGTCCTCAGGAGGATCCTCCACACAGACCAGCCCTTTTTGTGGAACTGGGGTTGTTGCAGTGGAACAGACCCCCAAAATATTGTCTCCTCAAATTAACCTTAAGCCAAGTTTTCCCTACTTTCAGGTTTTTTTTTTCATGTGTCATTTTATACTCACTGGCCATTTGCTAGTACCGGGTTTTCATAGACTCAACAGGGTACTGGAAACATTCCTCAGAGAGTTTGGTCCATATTGACATGACAGCATCACACAGTTGCTGCAGATTTGTCGGCTGCACATCCATGATCCAAATCTCCTGTATTGGGTAGAGACCTGGTGACTGTGGAGGCAGTTTGAGTCCAGTGAACTCATGGCTCCTCATCCTGCTGGATGTAGTCATCAGAAGATGGTACAATGTGGTCAGAAAGAGATGGACATGGTCAGCAACAATACACAGGTAGACTGTGGATTTGGAAGCATGCTTAATCTGCACTAAGGGGTCCAAAGAGTGCCAAGAACACATCAATTCAATTCAATTCAATTGTATTTGTATAGCCCAAATTCACAACAGTCGTCTCAGTGGACTTCGTAGCGGTAATTGTAAGGTAAACACAATATAAAAAGGATCATAAATGCACAGAATTCAATAGGATAATACTAAACTTTAACTAAACTGACTAAACTAAACTAGGCATCCCTGCCCTTAGACCTCCTTCTCTTTAAGGAAAAACCCCTAAAAAAACGGAATCCGGAAAAAAACATCCCCCACACCATGACACCCCCACCCTAAACCGTTGATACAAGGCAGGATGGATCCAAGCATTCATGTTGTTGTCTCCAAATTCTGACCCTACCATCTGAATGGTTCAGCAGAAATGGAGACTCATCAGACCGGACAACATTTGTCCATCTTCTATGGTCCAGTTTTGGTGAGTCTGTGTGAATTGTAGCCTCAATTTGCTGTTCTTAGCTGACAGCAGTGGTACCCGCTGTGGTCTTCTGCTGCTGTAGTCCATCTGCCTCCAGGCTGGACGTGTTGTGTGTTCAGAGATGTTCTTCTGTAGACCTCGGTTGGAGCCAGTGGTTCTTTGAGCTCCTGTTGTCTTTCTATCAGCTGGAACCAGTCTGACCTCTGACCTCTGGGATCAACAAGTAAATAATAAAGTCACTGGTGAGTCTATGTTTCATTATGTTGGGTGCATTCCATGTATTTTATAATTTCATTTTTAATTGTTTTTGGTCTGTAACACACTTTTTGCATTGCCATTATTAAATAAAGTTTAGTATAATTTAATTTCATTTTTGATTTGATTTGATTATGAGACCTTATTGACTGTTTGCTCGTTTTTATTCTCCGGTCACAATGTGGGTAAAAAGGAGGGAACTTGGATGATCCTTTATCCTGCAGGAGGCAAAAAGACACATTGGTCTGATGTCTTCCACCCCCCAACCCCCCCTCATCTGTAGTTTGAACAGGTTGACGTTCAGCTTATGCAATGTTTAACTTCAACTTGACTTTTTGTCAAAAAAACACCCTTCACGACAATGCAAACACATTTAAATCCACTTCCTTCTGCCAAACCTCATTCCAGCTTCCCGAGAAAGAATGATCCCTGATCAAGGAAAGCCCCCAGCAGCCCCGCAGCAAAACCCACCAGCACCCTTTTCCCACCGCTGTCTGCGCCACGTTGCACCAATGTTCGCTTGCTTTGCTTTCTCTCATTGAAGTGCAACTTTGTGAAGGTCTCATTTAAATTTCTGTGAACTGCTCTCCCACCTGGGTTCCTCACCAGTTCAATATTTCAACCTTGGATTATATTTATGAGATGGAGGCACTTTGTTTGGAGGAATAATTACAAAACTTTGTTCAAAACTTTCTGCAAGTGATCAATTTTGTTTAGCTGTTTCTTTGAGCTGTCGCTGACATTTGTAGTTCGAAATGTTAAAAAAGGGGACGGCAAAGAAAAATGAAAAACTAATTTTATGTATTTTGCTATAAGGAAAAAGGAATCTGCTTTTACCAGGTATTTTTCCATGACATGTGGAAGAGTTTTCCCAGTGAATCACAGGTGTTAGCATGATTGCAGCTGAACATGTGAGGATTTCCACCATTCAAGGGATGTGCCCACCATATTTGTTGCAGAAACCTGAAAAAAGGTGATGTTTCAAATAAAAACCTTTTCACCTGCAGCAAAAGGAATAATTCAAGTAACGTGATAAAAATATTACATCAGATGACTTCAGGATTCCCAGCAGGTTCTGTTGTCCAGGAAATACCACTGAGCCGTCAGCACATGGTCATATAACTGCTGCGAGCTGCGCACACACACACACACACACACACCCACACACACACACACACACACACACACACACACACACACACACACACACATATACCGCACTAAGGGTGGGGCAAACACTGTGGGACATCTGTTCCAGCCAAGACGGTTCCTGTTGAACCTGGAACCAGGAAATCTTTGTCTACACTCATGGTCAGACCATCTAGATGTTGCCTTGAAGATACAAACTTCTGCTTGGTTTATTAAGAAAACTTGGACTCACAAATGTGCAAGTTATGTGCTAGAAATGTTAAAACATGAAATCATCTCCTACCCTGAGTTTTCATCATTGAAATAAAATATTCTGCAATCAAAAAGTCTGGTTTACACTGCACTGCCTTTCTGGAGGATAATGCAGATGTGTGTGAAGACACAAACGCAGTCTCCAAGCTGTAAACGTTTATTTTCAAAGGTTTCATCCCCTCTAAAATGTTGGTTGTTGTTTTGACAGCCTTTTTATTCTGGATATCTTCTGCTTGAATCCAGATCTACAGAAATCATTTCAAATTTTCACCATGTCACAAACAAAACAGAAAAAGGACATTCATTTTTTTGGGGAATTTGAATAAATATCTTTACATAATAAACATAATAAACTTGCATATAAACTTGCTAAACAAAGCTGCATCTGGCACTCCCACTATAAGGGTAAAGCATTGACTATATTCTCTGCTTTTAATTCAGTTCTTCTATTCAACATTTGAACTGGCTTAAAAACCTCCAAACCAGGAAGGATGTAGGTATAGAAGTAACATCAAATGTGATTTTTTTCAGCTTCTTCATTAAAAGTGATGCTGCAGGAGCAACACTGTGGCTTTGACCCAAAGTGTTTGTATTTAGACTGAATCATTAGACAATCTGCTCGTGTTTCCAGTCTAACCACAGAACGCTTGTTTCATATCTGAAAAGCAAAATCAGCGTCAACTCCAGTTTAGAGCGCCAACAAATCAGCTCAGCGTTCTCGTGTTTCAACCACACGCTAATGATTTTTAGAAATGGGCTTAAGACTCTGCAAACCAATTAATGGGTCAACCGTTACAAGATCCAACCCCGCTTTTGATTAAATCCTGATTTTAATTCAAAGGACGGGGCCGTGTTATGTGACAGTGCCATTCACGATTAACGCTTTGTCTGCTGATGGCAGAGAGCCTCTTTAAAACACTATTTAGGTGAAATGGAGTCGAGCAAGAGGACAAACAGAGCAGCCCTCATGCCAACGTCAATATTAACTTTTATCTGCCAAGGTCATCCGCCTCCGAAGCTTCTACTCATCTTTCATGAGCATTTTGACAAGCGACTATAATTACAGAACAAGCGTTAAAGTTTAATTTGATGGAAATGAATACACCCTGACATGACTCCTGTTGAATTAGTTTTCTTTGCACTTCATTGAAACAACCTTTTTTCGCTGTGTGTTTTGTCATAAAAACACAAAATTACAAACTGTGAACTAAGAACTGTGACTGAAAAATCGATGCGCCTAAAAAAATAAGCAGAAAACCAGGCATCAACAGAATTAATTAAGTTGTTTTGTTGTGCCCGCTGAGTTCAATACGCTGATCCAGCTCTCCTGCAGCTGTCACCACCCGGGGATTATTTAGCCGTTCGGCCGACGGGAAGAATGAAAACGGATGACACGCAGCGCAGACGAGCGTGGGCTCCGTCCAGACATACAAGCAAAACAATACCTCACTTTCAGAAACTTTAAATTGCATCCAATGACTTGTTCCGTCATGTCATCTAAAGTCTCACCGGGTTGCAACTGTTGGCAGCAAATGACAGGCATTATTTGGGATTAGGTTCACCAGGTGTTCTGAAATGACTCTGAGGGTTGTTGATTAGCTCAGATTCTCACTTTGGTCTCGTTGGAAGTTTTATCGTTTTAGAAAATCTGCAGAAAATGTTTTTTTCTTATTGAGATCACTGCTAGTTCCTGATTTAGTATTCAAAAGTCTTACAAATGTTCCCTCTGACATATAGTTTGGAACACATTTGACTATCAAAAGTCACAAGAAACGTTTATCAGGAAATTCATTTCGTATGTAAATGCAGCATCTCCTTTTATTCATGCAGCTCTTATGTGAATGCAAAAAGGAGAAAATATGATTTTTGTTTTACTAATAAATGAAAATGTTTGTTTTTTCAGTATTTTCTTCCAATTCAGGTCTTCAGCCAAAGGTCAAGGCACAGTGATACAAGCTTAAACACAACTCAGAGGTATTAATGCTCAAACTCCACCGAGGTTCAGGCTGCAAAACACTTGCATGCTCAGAATATCAGATACTTGCTTTGTCGTGAATCTGCTCAGTGAAATGGATCACATGAAGTTCTCCTACATTCCTCCTACACCTGCCTCTCACATTTGATTTTTTAATAAACTTGAAGTTCCAACATCAAAAGAGCAAAACTTCACTTCTCAAGTCAAAGCTGAGGTAGCTGAGGAAAAGTTTAAGAGATTTTAGAAGCTATGAACACAAAAATAAAACATCTTCCACAACATGCAGAGTTCAGGAGCCAAACCCATCCTTCCATTTTCAAAACCCACTTTCCCTCACAGGGTCAAGGGGTGTCGGAGCCAATCCGAGCCCCTGCTGGGTGAAGGTGGAGTTCACACCGGATGCCTCACCACGCCATCACAGGGCCACACAGACACCCTCAAACACACACTTTGAAATTCACCAATTAACCTGTGAAGCAGGTTTTTGGGCTGTGGGAGGAATCTTGAGTGCCGGGGGAAAATCCACAAATGCACAAGAAATCCAGCTGGGATTTGAACCAGGGTCTTCTTTTAGTTCTCCTCATTCATAGGTATCAAAGTAATTGCTACAAATTTTTTTTGCAAATTCGAGATTTATTGTTTGGAACTTAAACAGAGAAAAAAATGGGTATCTTGGATGTTTCCAAATGTTCCAAATACGGCTTTTATGCCACATTCACACCAGGATCGGAAACAGGCAAAAGTTATTTGACCATTCAGCGAGTTGGATTTGACTTATGGGTAGCAACCTTTTCTAAACATTGGAGTCCCAACCATCTGAAAAGTGACCATAAAAGAGAAATGAATAATTGCGGTTTGTGTCCAGCTGGAAATATGTGACTCCACGTCTTTGATATGACGGAATAGAATGAAAAGCGCTTTATCAATAAAAGTTTATTTGATTTGATTTGATTTGAAAGAAAGAGACTCGCCAGTTTTGCACCGTTTTAACATTTCGCACCAAGCCTCTTCAACGTGCTAGTATCAGGTTGCGACAGGCCAGAGTTAACACTGTATGGTAAAAGTGCGTACATTCTTGAATGCATCACACAAGCCCATTGTGAGATGTGAGGATTAAACAATCAGTTTGTACATACAGAAGCTGTTATCAGACAGAAAACCCAATGAAGCAGAGGTGGAGTTTCATACTTAATAACAAATCTATTCAAGTGAAATGAAAAGGTATGGTACTGGAATACTACTCACAAAGCTTCTGCAGTAAATGTATTAGAGTAATTGCCATTTACTAGACATTTTTCTTTGCTGTATTTAAAAATGATGTGGTTTGAGCTCATAGATAGGACAGGACATTAGGTCCCTCGCTACATCATGGTTCACCTCTCACGGTCTGGGTGTTTCGTAGACTATTTTCAACATGTTTTTATTTTAGTTTTTGCAACCTCACTGATGGACTGTAGACCTTGTCAATCAACCTTCTCTGTGCTGTGATGTGTCTCCTGTACAGGATGTGTTCAGTTTATCACATTTACATAAATATTTGACTGCAAGCAGATTTTTGTTTTCATTCTATAAAGTTACTTATTTTTCTACGAAGGTCTGAGTTTAAAAAGACAGAAAAATGTAAAAAAGTTCATGCCGGTCTGTGTGTAGTGAGGAGTTATACATCCTTGAAACATCTGTAATCCCATTTTGTGGATTTCACCTGTCGTGGGTTATTTTTGGAATGTATCCGCCTGTTAGACAAGGGGACACTGTAAAATGAAGCCATTGTCACTGAAAAGTGAAAATTGACTCTACTTTCTTCAGTTTTGAGTTTCCAACCACAACCAATGCCGTTAGTCTTGCCATTGTCTTGGATGTTATATATGCTAACCCAACCTCCCCAACCACAAAGCATGGAGAATAACTTGCAGAATAATGGATACAATCAGAAAGAAACTGGGATATTGAGGCTCATTTTCTGTTTTTCTTGACAGACAGCTAAATTTTTAGAAAGTGGACGAGGACGTTTCCTGGTTTACCAAATTTGTAGGTTTTAAAGAAGAAGAAGAAGAAGAAGAAAAAAAAAACTGTGATGAAGGCTAACCAGGCTTAGGGAACATTCTTTCCTTCCCTCAAAAAATATTTATTTGTGATAGGCGCACAAGGACCTGTCAGGTCAGGGCCAGGTTTATTAAAAGCTCCAGATTACCATGGTAACCTCACACAGCTTAGGTGGATTGGTTTAGTGGGGTACCGGCCTTTAAAAAAAAAGAACAACCATGAGTGGACACTGAAGTTTGTTTTGCTTTTAGGGTTAGGACAATAAATGTATTTTTATGGGGCAGAGTTGTTCTGTTTAAGCAACAAGCGTTGTGTGTTGTGTCACAAATTTTAAACATTATTAATAGTTTGGATATTCAAAATAGGCGAGAATATTGTTTAAAAATGACGCTTTTCTATTGATTAATTAAAAAAAAGAGAGAAAAAGCAAATCAATGTTTACCTTTTCAAAATAAGAATAACAGAGAAACAGAGAAATAATCTAGGACGGGTTTTTCTTGTAGTGAATAAAAGCTATATTTTATCTTCCTGAATAATAATTTTCATTTGCTGGTAATTCTGACAATAATCCCACATCTATGGGTTCCTCACAGGCCTCGTCTTTCTTCTTGCTCTCATGGATCCCGTGTTTTGATTCTTCCGCTGCGGCTCGGCAGCTGATCAAAGGCTGAAATAAAACAAGCACTGTGGATAGACAGCGATCTGCAATCGCAAAATGATTCATATGGGAGGATTTCTCAGGAAGGAATAAAAATCCGTCAGCTTTCCTCCTCACTGTCTCTCCATTCTTAGCCCCACTGGGTCAAACACACAAGAAAAAGGTTATTTTAGCAGGTCTCCTCAGAGGCAGCCGTTCAATTGCACAAAACTTTATTGGCATGTTTGCCTTTTTTCTGCATTGAGCGCATGAGACCAACCATCATCCATTACTGTGGTTATATTCTTTATTTAAGAGTTGCTTAAAGATACAAACTGTTCCTTTCACTAACTAAACAACAGAGAATAAAGTGATGTAAACTCAGAGCAACCTCCAAAAAAACAAAGCATTTTATCAGCTGGTAACCTATTTACTTGCAGCTCTGTCAGCAGTTGGGGGTAGAAGCACTTGTGCTGACAAAGACGGAGCACTCCAGCATGGAGAGCAGCTTGTCAGAGAAGCACAGAGGAGGGGATTCTTTTTCTCCTTTTTTTTTTCAAAGCCAGGACGACTCAATCTCCTGAAATTATTGTAAAAGCACAGACGACACACTTTGTTGAAACAGATTTGGTTTTTCCCTTGATCTGAATTTGCAGTGAATCTCTCTCCGAAGGGAGATTTATATAGAGAGTCTAAGGATCCGGTTCTGGAGTGATGGAGCAACAATGCCGTGTCACACGGGCTTGATCCATTTTGCTTTGAGCAGAACAAGAAGTCAGTCCGTTCATTTCACCCAAAGACAATTCACTTGTTATCTTTCTTTGTCTGACCTTGTCAGGCATGCAGGGTGCAAAATTCAAGGACACACTGCCACTCCCACCTCCATTCATCTAAAGATGTAGCTGCTTGCTTTAGTCCTGACTGACAACTTTCTCTGTACCCCTGTGATTCTGCAACAACGGAAAAGAACAATTCGATTTCAGAAAATGCACAGCGTTAAGATTATTTTAGGTCGGATGTTTGTATAAAAATGTGTTCTATGAATTTTTATCTTTGAAATCGTGTTGGAAGGTTCATCCAAGTCGCCGAGTGAGAGACGGCTGGCAGACGAACAACAGCGTGGTTTCACAGAACGCTGCAATAAACGAATAAACTTAGACTGACTCTAACTTCTACTTCACAGTTTACTCTGCTCATTTCATGTGAAGAGGTGTGGGAGTCTCATTTGTCTTTAATTGGTGGGTAAGTATTAACATGAAGGGCCACATCACCTCTCCGTTTTCTTTATCAAGACTATGCATCCATCTGTTAGGCATTATTGTAAACATGTCAGTTTTAGCTGTAGGGTGTTGACATGTCTCATGTTCTGTTTTTATGAAGGTATTCTCACAGCAGGAAAGTCCACCTTTTGGTCTGGATCAGGATCCCGGTAGTACAGCGTTCCCTCATTTATCACGGGGGTTACGGTCCAAGAAAAAGTATTACAGATGTTGTACGGCTGTAAAACTCCTCACTACAATCTGTCAACACTTTTCCCAGACTTGAACATTTTCACACTTTTCTCTCCTGTTTAAACCTTTAAAATTCAAACCTTTGTAATTCTAAAAACAAAGACCTGATCCCGATCAAAGATTCATTTAAATTAGGCAAATTAAACGCATTCTGTACAGGAGACACGGCACAGAAGAGATTGATTGACAGCGGTCTACAGCCAATCAGGATGCAGAACAAAAAATTTAAAAGATATGTTCAATTTTGTCAAATATATGCATGTTTGTTACAATTTCTGCATCTACTGGCCAGACGTTATGAAGACGGAGCAGTGCAACTGTAGAACAGTCTGTTTTGAGAACAACAACTGTTCTTGTTCAGAAACGGATTCTCTCAAAATGTAAAAAGAAAAATCTAAAATTATTATGATTTTCAGGAGCATTTTTTTTTCAAATGTTCTTCCATCTCGCATCGTAACTCTGAAACAGTGTGGCGCTTAATCCACCCAACAGTTGACTTCATCAGGACGTCATGGAGAGGCCTTTAAAAGCTTTTGGCAGAAACATTTAAACTGATACCGATTCCATCAAGAAAAGTTTCAGTTCCAGCTAAAGCCAAAAAAACCACCCTGCCATTTACCCTGCCATGGGGTGTAATCGCAAACAGACCTTCGGGGGTCCCATTAGACCTGGATCTGTCACAAAACAGAACCATTAAGCACAATATGAGAGTAGAGACATGTCTGAACATCTAAAGATTCACCAAATACTAGTCCAAACATGTCTCTGTTGTCAGGTTTGGCAATATTTTCATGTTGGGATCAATTGGAACATTTAAATCCTTTGCAGTGGTGACATGTCAATCATTTTATATCACAAACCTTTTTAATGAAGGAATCCCAGACTTGATGTTGGAGAAGCTCAATGAGATCTTCATAATTGTTTGTGTCTTCTGTTACGCGTCATGTGTTTCTTTTTCAAATCTTTATTTAATCCTCTTATGATCAATTCAAACTGAGGGAGATTTGTCCAGAGCTGAACACTTCTAGACTAAAATAACGGCTGTGAAAGGCCTGTTCTGTTTGAAAGACACTTCAGAGCAGCACATTTCTGTGGAAGCTCAAAGTTCTGCAAGACTGTTTTCATGGGATTTAAGATCTGAGTGTCATGAATCTTCTGCCTGGGATCTCTCCAGAGACGAGCTGCTGGCTTTTCTGATAATCTCAGTCAGCGCCCTGCCAGTCAGAAAGAAGGACACGAGGTTAAAATGAGAAATCTATTGAACATGAATCTTTAGGGCCGCTGAGGAAATGTGTCAAAGTTTGTCAAGGTTGCCCTGGCAGCTGCAACATGCACATTTAGATTAGACTAAGCAGTGTGACAGTTTGCTGTTGACCTCATGTTTTAGTTAATGAAACCTGCTGCTGAGCTTCCGAAGCTTTTAACCGGATCAACAGTTGTTTGTGTCGAACTCATGGTGGGGTCAATTTGGACAAACAAACCTTAACCTGTAGAAAAGGGAAGGAATATAATTTTATTTTGCTCCTAAAAATGAAAAACTAAAGACAAACAAAGCATTGCTCAAGTGAAACTCAAACATAAAATACAGTAAAAGAGTAAAATATTTGGTCAGTGTAAACCTTGTTCTATCCTAGGCACTTTACTGTTGGAAGTTGGGTCATCTAGACCCACTAGACAGAGCTCTAAACCTTTTTTTTTTTCAATGATTTGTGATCTTCACTGGTTCAACGGATTACATGAAATTTGTCCACCTTTATCCACCTTTGTCATGGTAGGGAGAACACGTCAAAGTAAGGGTGGGGTCATCCAAGATAGCACAAGGGATATAATGTTTTATTAAAGAAATCCCCTAATTATCTAGCTATAAGACATGAACAAACATTAGGAATGTGTTTCTAAGCCTTTATAGGGCATTTGTGAGACTTTATTAGCATTAATGGATGTCCTACTGATGGTGTTAATATGGTGCTTATAAAGACATTTCTTAGCATTTGTGAAGACATGAAGTAGAAATGTTTTTGGATTTGTAGATGCCTCACATGTCTTACAGGTGTTGTTAGACTACGGTCACGTATCCCAAAATGCAACAGCGCAACAACCAAAATGCAGGTTTTTTAACAAAATCAGCAGGTGGCACTTTTACACGCCATGCGGTGGGCGCGGAGGTTTTGAGGAAAAAGTTCAAATTAAACAGCGACCTGACAATTTCTTGACATCGGTCAGTGGCCGCCCGACCACATTTGGAGGTCGCGGGGTGGTAGTCCAACTGCAGTCCAGTGACATGAAGGCAGCAGCGCCATCAGTGACTGATGGGAGGGTCTCCAAGCTCCCCGTGCTGCCGTCCCACTGGCACGTCTCATTGTCAGAGATTGTACGATAGCAGCACGGGCAATTAATGCTCTTCATCTGATGAAGACTCCTGCTGTAGTCGGACCGCTTAGATCTTTGTTGTCTTTGCCCTTGTTGGGTTTCTTGGGAGGAATTGGTAAATTCTCACGATTTTTATAAACCCCCAGGCTACTGGGTGGCTGGCAGCTGGTGGCACATGTTATGGATGGTCCATCATCCAATCAGAGCCGGGTGGTGATCCGGCTGCCACTGCCCAGCTGTAGCCTGATTTCGTTACAACGTCATGCTCGCCTGACTGACTGCTGCCGTCTACATTCATGACCACGCCAACGACTTTCAAAAACTCAGTAGATGCCTCTTCATCGCGTGGTGGCAGTTGTATTTGTCATTGCTGCATTAGGCAGTACCACGAAGGGTCTTAAAGGACTGGAGGAAGCTTATCACACCCCCGGGAATAAAACCCTGATCCCCATGTGCCAAAACCCTTGATTTGTACCTGCAAAGGGGAAGGATCCGCCTCCCTCATTTGTTTTATTTTCCCAAGATTTATTAACACGTTTTTTGAGTTGTTTGGTCGTTGAAGTTGGGTTTCCGCTTGCGTAACAATCACGCCAGCGTGTTTCTGTTTCAGTCAACAGACCCATAAATTCTTGGTTGAAGTGTTTTTGTGTCAGATTCCCAGAGTTTTTAATATCTGTGTTTTGTCATTTTTTTCCAGCCTTTAGTTTTCTGCTGTTGGGTCCTAACCTTTTCTCAACGGCAGGATAACAAGCTTCTGTGTAAACAGAAATGTGGAAACAGTTTCTCTGAAGCTTTATTGTTGGTTTTAGTCATTCTTCTTGGGGCTTACAAATAAAAATCAGTTTGGTCAAGGTCAATAAAACTTCACTTAATTGAAGTACCTAAAGTTACAAACACAAAAACAAGAAGAAATATCTTAAGAAACTCCTGTGCTCTCGGTCAAACCGCAGAAACTTTTCTCAGATGCCCCCTGGAACAGCGCTTTGCTCTTTGAAAGTCTTTCTGATGTTTTCTGGAATATGGTGAAGGCACTCTGTCGCTATGGCATCGTCCCTGGTTCACTTTCTTTCGGGTCTCGGTATTTTCAAGTCTGATCCTGCTTCTCTGTGGTGCTTTTACCGACCACCAAACCCTGACCTTTCCAAAAATGACAGTCAAAGTGAAATAAAATAAGCCTGAAAGTTAATGGAACATGTTTTTTTTTTCGTGATCTCTGCAATACTCCGAAGCCAGTCTGTCCTTCCCAAATAATTCACTATTTTAACAATAAAATTAGATTCATTTATTCTCAAGCCAATAAATAAATCTAAAACAAGAACTATTATTATTAATTCTATGAAATAGAGTCGTAGGACAAAACCTGTTCATTTTTCTTGTTTAAGAGAACAAAAACAAATATTTCAAAGTTTTGTCCACAGCTGATGCAGATGTTTTATGTTTTTATATTTGTGTGAAAAGAGGGGGATTTTTTTTTTATATTTAAGGTCAACTATAAAAAAAAAAGGTTGGGGTGTGTTTCATAGCGGTGATGCTACTGATGTATTACATAAAACTGGTCTCTGTGGAGTCCTTTAAGTTTAGCCTGAAATGAGCTTCCAGTTTATCTCAATTTCCACACAATGACAAATTATGCAGAAGTAGGTCAGTGTTTCAGAATGATGATTTTTTTTCCTTTTTCTTTCTTCCTCCTCCTTCAAAAGAAAATGGAGCAAAAGATGTGGTTTTGTCAGCTGACACTTCCTCACTGATGCATTTACATGACAAAGCTCATTACAGAGGCAGGATCTGTGCAGCACTTCTGATGTAGAAATGAAAAATAGGACATCAGTCACAGTTCTGTCACATCTTTTGACTCCAATGTCGAACAAAAAACAGAACTGTTGAAACTTCACTGGAGGCTTTTCCATCATCTCCAGACAAAAAAGTTATAATGCTCTTTAAAAAAACACCAACATTTCTGATTTGAGAATTAAATCCAGAAACGCCAATGAGTTCTATTTAACTGCAAAAACCTTTAACCGGCTGTGAGTATTTTAGCCCAACTGGATTTCCCCTCTGTGAATTATCTTGTGTCATCTGGGTAAAAGTGGAATCCTGGAGGCTCTGATCTTTGCTCTCTGCTTTCGCTGAGCTCATTTTCAGAAACAACAAAAGCTCCGACGGCAGCGGTGCCTGATTTCAGCTTTGATGGTGTAAGAGCAAGATGAAATTTCAAACAAATATACTCAGCGACTGGAATGAAATGCAAATGTTGCCAGACTGCATCAAAGCACAAATGAGCGCATCTTTCACACCAGTCAAAAACACAAAAAAAACAACTTCTATCACCTCTTTGTTCAATTAAACTCCTAAACTGCCTTTAATTTTCCAGACCTGCATTTATCTGCAGAGAACAGAGAATTATTTCATCACAGAAAGACCCGGGCCGTCATGCTGTCCCAGCCTCACGCCTACAGTTAAAAATGCCGTCTTTTAACTGGCAGCTGAAAACAATTCTGCACATGCATGAAAATAACGTGCATTCTCCAAACAGAAACACAACATGCTTTCCTCTAGACCCACTTTAGCTTTTTATGTAGATAAAAATAACTTTATATATAACAATCTGTGTAAACGAAACGTCTTTAATGGTGAGGAGACTATGTAATTACTAAAAGTACCAATTGTTAAAGTCTGCGAGGCTCCTTTCTTCAAGATGGGAAACTTTTCATTTAATTTTTTTACCCTGCAATATAAAACTGACGATAGCAGCTCCTTCAAGCAGGAACTAAGATTCCAGTCATTAAGAAAAACCTTTATTGATTTCTCAATCTTCTGCAAATCATTGCCCTGCAGCTAAATCTTATAAGGGAAAATTCCCACGTAGCGTACCGATTCGCTCCTGCACAGGACTCCTGGCAACAGCGCATGAAAATGACTGTCTTTTTAGCCCCCAAAGGAAGAAACATTAGGTGCAACTAAGGTAATAAATATCAGCAGACGAAAAAGAAATGAATGCTTTTGATAATAGCGCAGGCTTCTCTGCAGTCTCCAGTGCATTGTGAAATGATGGTAGAATATGAGAGTTTGCCTCTTAGTGTTGATGATGCTTCTCTTCTGTGAACTAGTTCCCCGTTCAGTCAGACACAAAAGTAAAAAAGAAAAACGTCTTTTCTTCAAAAAAGCTTTGATGTGTTTCACAGCCACATCTGGGATCTCACATGTGCCTATAAAACCCTGCTTTTCCTGCTTTTAACAAGGCAGCAAAGGAAAAAAAAAATGCCAGTAACATCTTAAAAAGGTGAATCCCAGTCTTCGAAAGGACATTGATGCAGGACCTCTGCGGGAATCTGGGAAACTTTCAAACAAGGCATCAATTTTAACATGATTTGTTTGGCTCCTCTGACCTGAGCTCAGTCTGACTGACATGGGAAATCAGGCGTTGTGATTATTGTCGAGATACTTTTTTCCTCTTCTTGTTTTTCAAAGCCCAGTATTAGCAGCATGGCCATAATACAAGTTTTTGTAGTGGAAGTGATGTTGTTGGAAATCCTCCCTGTGCTTTTTAAAATGCCTGAATGTCAGCATGGAGCTGTGGCCCACATTTAAAGGCATGAAAACCAACAAAATCTGCATGACATTTCAAAAATGGATGCATGAACCACCACTGCAATGACAAAGAAGACTCTTGGTTTAATCAAACAAGACCCAACAATCGGTTAATATGTTTGAAGCCTACAGATTGCCTCCCTGCAGTAAATTAGAGTAGGAAGCTGCAGAAGATAATGACGAAACTAAACCCTTCCATGCTGATCTGGCGGTAGCCAATATTGTGCATTTGTGCTAAAAGAAAATCCAGTCCGAGTGTTTGAACGCAAACGTCTTTGAGTAGTCATTTGAAGAGTCAAATAATAGTCCCATTAGCCTCCGCCTTTCAGGACTCCGTTGTGATTTTTAAGACTCTGATGAAGGTCAATTCTAAATGAATCCAGCTCCCCGTTTGAGATGGAGACTCGCAGCTTAGCTGCAGCTCTGGGAACTGACTCACATAAAAGACGAAGCCCTCAGTGCAGCTGGCTGAGAAAGACACCCGACACAATAAAGTGGCTGTGCTAATTAGAAGAAAATCCAACCTCGAACGGCGATTCAAAAAAACCAAAGAGACGGCTTATGATGCAAATCAGGTATCGTCGAAAATACTGTTTGAGTTAAAGATTCAACCTCTCAGGAGCTCCGTGATTCTCAAACAACATCCAAAGTGAACTTTAGTGCATGTAGGGATTCTTCAGCAAAAACACATTTTACATCAGATATCCTACTTCACACAAACAAAATGCAACTGTAGCAAATACAAACATGAGTTTACATTATTCAATGCACATTAGAAATTATAAATGGCCACCTGGATGTAATTAAGCAAATAAGCAAAGGCCTCGAACTGGTAGAGCTCTGCAATGATGAATATCTTTCCCAACAAGTTACTGAACCATGACGACGCAGTGGGGAGATTCTTATTTCGTTACCACCGTGTCTGAAGATACATCCTGCAGTCGCAGAACAAAAAATAAACCGAGGTCACATTATCCATCTCCATTTATCTCCTGAAAAGGCAAAGCGAGGGCCATAGCTCAGGCTTCACAGGCAGGTTAAATGACAGGATAACATTTGAGGAAACACAGAAAGGTTAGGGAGAGTGCAGAAAGAAGGAGAAGGAGACAAATGAGCTCAGGAAAAAATAGTCACTCAGGTAAAGAAACAATGAGCGCAACAGTCAAACATAATCATGCTGCCCACCCAATGGCAAGTAAAAAAAAAAAGAGAATTAAACTGTTTATTCACATTTCAACTGAAAAAAAAAACGTTCCAGGATGTAAAAACAAACACCCTCAACAAATGAACTCCCCATATGATCTGTGGATCATGGAGATCAATATTTTTATCATTTGCTGCTCAGTTGCTGCGACAACCTCTAACGGAAGCAGCAAATGAAGATGTATTCTGAGGGTAAAAGTCCGTTAGTCTGGAACAAGTCTGTTTAATTTGGTCCGGATCGAGTCCTGAACCTTGCATTTGGTCTGTATTCAGACTGTCGTCAAGCTGTTCCGGACCAAAGCTTTCACACAAACCACATGGCTAAAGATCTCGTCACTCATTGGTCAGGAGTTACGAGGGCGGGGCAAAGCAACTAGAGGCAGAAATTATGGAAGTCCTGCGCTTTGCAGTCCTTCACTTATTCAGGCTTTATGTTTCACTGATCAATGTTTTACGTCTGTATCCTCGTCCAGCTCAGAACTTTTTACTCGCTTTTGTTTGGTGCAGTTGAGTCAGAAAACGGCCAAGAAGATACGCCGATAATGTTTATGACATTTAGTTTGTAGATTATAAAAAAAAAAAAGAAATAACTGAATACATTTGAATGTTGCTAAATAAATATGTGTGGGTACAGTGGTTTCTATTAGATAAATGTCGAGATAGTTGCTGTTTTAAAACACTTTCCTTGCAGGCGTACTGGAGTAAAGATGATTGTCGTGTTTAAGTTTGAGACTTCCTTTTTTGTTTCCAAATTGATTTTCTTCTTCAGTAAAGAAACAACTTCAATGCCATCTTAGCTCTGCAAGGATGTCAAATCCTCACCCTTGGTGTCCCGGTTCCAATCCCTCCGAACATGAGCTCTTTCAAGTGAAATTAATCAATCTCTTTATCACTTGGGCAGTGTCATTACCCAACCACAGAGTGAGAAATGAAAGTGCTAATCACACAGCAAGCGGGGCCTTTGTGTGGGGAGCCCAAATTTTCTTCTTCAAACTGCTTTGCAAATGCATTTTCAAGTGAACCTGTGAAGCGAAGAAAGAGTGACTCACCTTAACATTCCCTTTAAAGTACAAGACTGTTTGACATTGGCTCTCAGTCAATTTCAACACAAGCAATTTCACTTTCCAATGCTTTATGAGAGAGGACACCTGATGGAGGCTTAGTCCCAACTGCCCTCACAGGTGGACACAGGTCGTCTGTAGGTGAAAAACCGGCAAACCTGTACGGGCCACGGAGATGACCCGCAGGAAATGCCTAAGTTGTAGACTCGTAGACTAAAAATGTTCGTGCACGGTTTTTCTACGGGCGTGCACAGAGATCCTGTTAGTGCTGTTCACGTGAAATATGCACACCTTACGATCCTCAGAGGAACTCCAAGGCACACCTGCAGGTCAAACCCCATACAGGAGACTGAGGCTGCATTCACACCAGCTGCGTCGACTCAAGTGGCCACTTTCAAGAAAAAGTCTATGTAAACGCAGGTCAAAGTTTGGTCTTCAGCATCCAGAACGCTCATGTTTATGCGTTATTACACAAGTCCGGTCGCGGGCTCTACGTTCAGAATGGACGATCGTGCGCTGGAAGTTCGTTTACCCGGTTGGATCTCTTGGCTGCTAAAACACGCCAACGCTGAACTTTGACCAATCAGAGACTCAGATCTGGTAGTCACGTGTATTTCTGTCCTTTTCAAAACACCAAAGTGCCAACCGTTGTAAATATGACCAAGAAGGAGAAATAATTAGGTTTTGCGCCAGAATGATGTGACACCAAGACGGACAATTATAGGAACAGAGCTGTAAAAACTAAAAATATGGCAAGATTTGCGGGATTTGCACCACTTTGACTTTTCACATCAACCTTATCCCCCTGTAGGAGGCGGATAAGTGCTATTATACAGTAAAAAAAAAAAAAAAAAAAACAAGAGAAGAAGAAGAATCCCCCTCCCGTCTGCTGCCTGCTAGTCCAGTGTGAACACCACTGGGTGAATGTGCGTTCATGAAACCGCGTGTGAACATAAATGTAGTTTTGTGGTTGCTCTGCGTTCTTCTGAAACTGACTCCTCTATGGGTGTTTGGACAGAAGACAACCCTCATTGTGAGGCTTAACAGGTTAAAATAAGGATAGTTCAGTTAAATCGTTTTTCTTTCATTAGGAAATGCATGTAATCAACTGAAAACACGCAGCAGAATGTTAGGAGTGTTGAAAAATTCAACATGATGATAATTTAAAAGTATTTTACCTGCTTTCCATGAGAAATGTTGGTCCCTGGGTAGAACTGTGTCTGTTGAAGGGATTGGAATAGTAAAAAGAGACAAGACGAGGAAGAGGCTGACCAACTTTGCAGTGTGCCGAGTCCAGGCGATGACCCCAAAGTCATTTTTTAGAATCATAGTCCAGCCCATCGCTTCCTCTCTTACTCCTGTGGGATGGAAATGAAATTCATCAGTATGTCAGTGTGACCAGAAACCCCGGCCAGAGTCGCCACGGGCAGAGACTGTGTGCAGCCCTGGTGGGGAATGGAGACAGACCAAGCAGCTCAGACAAATCATGCACATTTTTCTGTACAGCAAGGGACTCTGCCATTAACTCCACAATTCATGCCTTCCTTTTTTTTTTTTTTTTTTCAAGCCAATCCAAAGACGATATGGAAGCAATCTGCTTCCACACCTAGACTTCAAAAACAGGGTTTTGAATCCAAATTTGGGCTTAAATCAAACCGTCCCCTAGGATTTTATCACCACCTGAAGCCCTTCCTGTGGTGACAGAGTGGATGGTTAGGGAAAAATCACAAAGGTAACCAATCACATTTCAGATTCTCCATTACAGGGAAACATGTAAACCACAGGACCATGTAAGGCCAGTCCTTTATGACGGGTGCTGCTGTTCACAATAAGTAGAACCAAAGTGTGAAACTTGCTTCTCTCCTACGACGGATGCTGATGCGCCTGTGAAGTTGTAACGGAGGGTTTTACTGCTTTTTATTGCAGCTTATTTCTTCTCATCTCCTGCTTTGTGACTCGTCTCAGGAGGGCCCAGGATTAGTCCTGGATTCACTTGTCTTCTAATTTTATTGCACCAATAGCAAAATTAGCAACTATGGGACTGCAGCCGGTAGCACCTGATGCTCTGAGAGACTTTTGGAACCGAGGTGATTCATTTTCCACAAAACCCTGATTTCACTGCACTGCAGCAAGAGGGATTTATTTTGTGGTTTATTGGAGATGCATGTAGATTTCTTATTAACAATCACTCCCCACGTTTTTTTTTATTTTGTTTGTTTGATTAAAGATTTGGAAATGGAGCGAAGAGTTTGGACTGAATAGTCCGACTAGTCTTTTATTTCAATTTATATTGAACTAAAGTGAATATAAACTGTATCATGGCAGCATCACCATCTGTCTCTGCTTCCTGCTGCTAACACTAATGATAAAAACAAAAGAGCGGGTTGTTGTTTCAATGATGACAAATCATATAGACTACTAACGATAGAGTAAATGAAAGGCGGAAAGCATTTTAGGTTTTGGATTATTTACACATGGTGTCGCAGTGAAAGCACCAAGCGGGGAATTATTTTTTGCTTTATCCAATTCAGCAAAGTGAGAATTTGAATTTGCTTTTTATTTTGGTGGGAGAGAAAAAAATGTTTCTTGAGGAAGACATGTTGGGATGAAGATGGCTTGGTGCCCAGAAATGGACCAGAAGATGCACCAAATGGACTGTCCAATTTTCCTCCTGATTTAATGTGTGTTTCTACTCTCAAAAGTAGTTTTTTTTCCTTTCAGGATTTGGGGAAAAAAACATTTATCTCTTGTTAGTAGAAATGCCTCAGAACTCTTCTGCTGCATGAAGCCTTTAAGCCCAAATTCTCTCCCTCTCTCTCAAGTCTTTCTTTTAAATATTCAATCCATTTGGATTGGACTTTTTTCTCTTCTCTTATCCTTTCATGGCGAGGATATGTTTCGTCTTTGGTTGAGAGAACAAACTGGGCTGGCACTGACACTGCCATGTGCCAATTAGACGCCTCTTTTTTTCTGATTACTAGTCTTCCTCAAAGGCGGTGGTGTTGGAAGCCATACCTGACTGCCCCTAGATTACATCCTTCCTTGAGCCATTCTAATTTGACTATTAATGAGATGGGCAGGACTCTCTTCCAGGCGGACAAAGCGTGTCACCACTGATTAGAAGACCTACAACAGCAACAAACTGTGAAAACTTACATGACCTAAAGGCATCCATACAAGCCAGACACACAAAGCCAGACAGTTCAGATACCCTTAGGGCTGCAAGATTTTGTAGCAAAATTGCCCTGACAGTGCTCAAATCTTTGCATCTGAGTAGAGAAGAAATACAGATATCCTGAAGAGAAAAAAGGGCAAATTCTTAAGCTGACACATATCTGGGTCAAAGGAATCATGCCAGGCTCTCTGTGGCTGCAGAAAACCTGGCAAACAGCAGCATGCTCAGAAGCTGGAGGAGTACATCCTGTCTGTGCTCTGATGGAATGCAATCTGCCTCTCTGTCTCCTGTGGTCCTGGTTTGTGGCCAACTCTCTAGAACTGTCGGGAGCAAGAATCCTGCAGCCATCATAAGGGAGCAGATGAGCCTCGCTTCCCCGCCCTCCCGTTTTGCAGGAGCTCGCCACATACGTCTGATTAGATGTTTCCATTGAAAGGCAAAAGCTAAATTGGTTCACCAGAGCTCCAAACAATCACCATGTGATCCTCAGGCCGCTTTAAATAAGCCAAACACCCTGTTCTGTTCTGTTTGGAGTGGCAACAAATGAATTTAATTCCAGTCTGTTCAACAGAGATGCTGCCCCCCCCTCCTTTAAATTTCCAGACAATTACGCAGTGAAGCAGCTCATTCTGCTTTTGCATTCTCCCTCTTAAAGCCCCGTTCTTGCCTTTCTCCATTTTTTCTGCCAGCAGGTGTTTGGGTTTTGCATGTAATTGTTCTTTATTGCTTGTAAAAATGGCGATCCGTCTTCATAAAAGCGGCTTTTTGTAGATTATGTTCATTGGCAAATGGCGTTATAAAACCATTGATGTAATCATAATAAAGCAAATGGAACTGCTGATTGAGGGGGAGGTGAAAACAACTGGAGAGATCAGGAATTTGGTCCAATTTCGATGAGTCTGCACAGCATGATTGATGTTCTCTGCCAACAACCAATTCCAATGTGAAAATTAAGTCAAACGTGGAGGTCAGAGTTGGAGATTGCCGGTTAGACGCTTCACCTCTTGTTCATTCTTGGAACGGGATGTCTTTGCTTTTTGTGATTGATTACGGGTGTCTTCCTTTGATGATGGGGTTATGGCAGACACATTTCTTCCCCATTAAGGCCTGATGGAACATATGAGCAGGTCCGTGGGCGAGTCAAGAGAGCAGCTCACATTTTATTGGTTTTAGCCAAACAGTAAAAAAAAATTAAAAAAAATCTTTTGCTCTCAGAAAAACTGAAAGCACTTTTTAAAACAATATTCGCTGCCGTCACTGTATGATTTTTAATAAACACTACCTGTGTGAGATGAGGGTGAGTCATGCCTTTGGGTGGTGCAGTGGCAGATGGTTTTGCGTAGTCCCTCCACAGCAGACGGGAGCAGGGCAGAGGTGTCCGGTGATGTTAAGTCTGACAGTGACGGTAAATCACCTGCGCCGAGCCTTCCGCCTGCAGCATTCTGCAGTAGCTTAATCCTGTGTGAATCAATGTACGGTGGGCTGGGACTCTGTCACACCTCCGGTAGCACCAGGCACCTCTCTGCAGCTGCTGCTTCTGTCAGGCACTAACTAAAAGACCCTCCGGGTCTGCTTTCATCAGCCTGAGCAAACGGGGCGGCTCTGGGGAAGGCAGAAACAGAGAGAAATAGATCAACATCTACAAATAATGCATACACACTTTTTTTTAAATGCTAGCCAGCTGAAAATATACATAGGTAAATAGAACAAGGTTTTATGAAGTGACCTGGATTCATAGTCCTTTATTTTCCCCATATCAGCACATTTTTGCCCAGGAGAATTTACAATCCACACACCTGCTCTCCTACTCTTTAAAGACCCACTCCAATCAGTGTTTTTGGTGTTTTTAACAACGTTTTTCTGATAGTGGAAGACATTTATGAAAAATAATTAAGCACAAAATTGCATTTCTGAGTATTTGTCTATTCAAATTGCTGTGAATTAGGAACAGTTGGAAAAAGATCATATTTGTGATGTAGAAAAAGCACTGGACGGGTCACAGTCTCCCTACTCGGCTGCATACTGATGCATCCACTTTTAGACAAATACATATGAATAATAATAATAATAATACATTTTATTTATAAGACGCCTTTCTGAGCACTCAAGGTCGCCATACAACATATATACAGTAGATAAAATACAAGAAACAGTTAATGAAGGTCCTTGTTTTCCTCTACTGAGCAAGAATCTGGATCCAAAGCTGTACGGCTGGATAGCTCCAATATTGCTCACCATTTTTGTTACACCACCAATGTAAAGTTGAGGCCGTGTATGTGTGTGTGTGTGTGTGGGGGGGGGAGCCATTAGCCAGAACAAGACTTTCCTTTTTTTTTTTTTACAGATTTGTAAAACTGTTACAGCTGAGCTCTAGCTCCATCATTTCCATTCCTTCAAGTATCGTCATTTTTTACGCCTTAACGCGATCAATGTTAAACAGCATATTCTGTCGCGGAGAAAAGCGCCTTTGCACTAGTATGCAACTCTTTAGATCAGTGATGTGCGGCACATCGGTGCAAACCCGCTTTAAAGTGTTGCTCACCAGCAGGAAGCCGCTTTTCTCTGCCGATCAGCTGATTCATGTTGGTCGCATAAGGAGTTCAGTCAGAGAAAGGCGGACTTTGATGGAGACATCTCCAGTGTGACAGTGTGAATGTTTTGAAGCCTAAAATAGAAACATTCCTGTAACTGTTAGGGTCGCCTCTTAAATTTGTCTTGTTGGACCAAACCCACCCCCCAAAAAAAAGAGTATTTTATGACTGCAAGGAGGGGGGGGGTTGAGCTTCCGGTTCTGGCTAATGTTGTCTGGGCTCCATGGCGTTGTCTACAGTCAGCTTCTCTTGGTTGTGTGGGGCTGTAAGCTAATAGGAGATCATGTAAACAGCTTTAAACTATGGCTGGCGGGAAGGAGGCGAGGTTGCGTTGCACCAAAAGTCCTGCCGCCAACTCAATCTACCGCCATGTCCTACAAAACAACAGGTTTTTTTTAATTTGGCAAAAATGGCATAATCATAATTTAAAAACCACTGGAAACTTGAAAATAGATGTAAAGATGATGGAAGTGGGACTTTCTGGCTTCATCTCAGCTCCAAACCAGAGCTACCGTGCTTCCAAGGAATCCTGTATATCAGAGAGAGACAAAACCGTGAGTGTTTTATTACCAAAGCCTCAGGTGTCATTTGTGAAATCCTACCCAACTCGGCGAACAGTGATTTGATTTTTATTCCTTGAGTCACATTGTGACAGAAACATCAGAGAGTTTCCTACAATACGCTGAGATTACCTGTCAACCCTCTGGCAAAGACCACATCTGCCGCCAACTAAACCCATTAAACCCCCGCTTTTCTGCCCCATCCCTTTATATATGCTGCTCTTCTCTGAGCTGACTGGTCCCCGTCCTCACCTGTTCACAGCCCAAACTTCACAGATCCCAATTACTCCAGTTTTCCTTCCTTAAGGCTCTTAGGGACATTTTCTATTGTTACTCACATTGACTTTCTGTCTGCAGCAGCACTTTTCTTTCTCCAGCTGAGAATTTAAAACTGATACGATGAAGAATGAGTTCCTTCCAACCGTAAATGTATCCCTCTTCTCCTTTACAACTTTGCTCATAAAAGAAGGATGAGGTGACATAAGCGGACATTGTTTTAATGACATTAACCAAGGCTAAACGCATAAGAATAACCAGCGCTGACGGAGCGGCCATAAAGCCAGACCTGCTTTATCAACATAATAATGAGCTAAATTAAAAGTGTTCAGCTCTGAATGAGCTTCACTTTCCTCTCTTACTCTGTGGCTTATATGCAGTCAGAGCTGCTCTTGGAGATCTCAGTTAAGCTTTACAGTAAATAAAAACCCACCATCTTACCAAAAGTATTTGCTCACCTCCCTAGACTCGCATATGAAGTAAAGTCCCATTCCTAACCCATAGAGTTCAATAGGATGCCGTTCCAACTTTTGCAGCTATTACAGCTTCAACTCTTATGTGAAGGCTGTCCACAAGGTTGAGGAGTGTGTTTCTAGGAATTTTTGACCATTCTTCCAAAAGCACATTGGTCTCCTGCTCTAATTCATTCCAAAAGTGTTCCATCAGGTTCAGGTCACGACTCTGTGCAGGCCAGTCAAGTTCATTCCCACCAGTTAAAAAAGTGAAAGTCCCATAATCTGTCACGGTGAAATTTGTGCTCCGCATTTGACCCGTCCCCTGGGGGAGCGATGAGCTGCAGAAACAGCCACGTTTGGGAACCATTTGGTGGTTTAACCCCCTTATCCGACCCCTTAATGCTGAGTGTCAAGCAGGTAGGCAATGGGTCCTTGGTATGACTTGGCCTGGATTTGAACTCACAACCTCACAACAATAGGGCGGACACTCTACCGCTCTATTAGGTAGGTGTCTCGTAAGTCTTTGTAAGGACGACGTGAGTTGTAATGTACGGGTGATGCTGCTGTACGATGTCCTTACGCCCTTAAGCTTGTTAGCCATTAGTAAGGTCCAAGTACTGCCAAATGCTGCACACATTAAAGCTTAAACCTTAAACACTGGAACTCTTCAACCGTTTATGCAATCATCATAAATCAGCCGATTGTGATGCAAAGAAAAGCAAATTTGCATCAACTTGGAAAAGTGAAAGTCGAGACGACAAACGCTGTTCTCCACGTCAGAATCTGCTGATTCCCATTGATCACATAAACTGTCAAAGAGTCATGGTGCCTCCAAAGAGTGGGTTATTGAGTTGAGGGCCCTCACTCTGAGGAGCTGAGCTACAGAAAATGCCCCTCTATGACTTCTGTCCCACTCCTTCTTAGATCTAGTTTAAAATTCTACAGCGTTGATGAGAGCGGACTAATTCAAAGGAACTTGGGCAAAAGACGTCTTGGCATTTAGAAAACCTGCATGTTCTTTGCTAAACAGTGCAAATGGCGGTATAGTCACACGGTTTCATTTTGTCTTTAGCAACTTTACCATGAGTCCAATAATAGGGTCTAATGACTTTTTTTTCTGTACTTTAAGTGGAGTCATCAAACCACATCACTGATGGATCTCATGTATTAGCAAACAGCTCCTTGATGCACACAAAGCCCACTGTCGACTAAAGCAAAAGTTACATTTCATGAATTAATGATTTATTCAAAACTTTCTACAAACGTAAATGTGTCACGTCCAAATCTAAATGACTAATATATGTATGATTTTAAAGTAACTTCTTGTCCTAATATGAAAAGCCGCTGACATGCTCTTCGTCATCAGACTGACAGCTGTGACAGTGTCGCCTCCTCGTCTTTGACCGCTGCCTTTGAGCTCAGCCCGGGAAGACACGTCTTCCACATAGCTGATTTATGACGACACGTTGTCGCTGCGCTCCAATTACAGAAGTAAATTCTGGCACCAAGACAAAGCCTTTCAATGGCTGCAAAAAACTAGAAGTTTCCTTTAATTTATTGAAGTCTGAAGACATTTTCTTTTATTTTTAAGGGCGTATTGATGTGTTGATCTGCAGCTAATAAATTAATATACTGAAGGCACTGCAAAAACAAAATTACAAGTGTTTTTGCCTTGAATGTCCCATTTCACTTGATAAATTGAGTTAATTTTTGAATTGATGGATCTTAAAAACATCTGATTTTGAGCAATATCTCTAATGAAACTTTTTTTTTTGCTTTACTTTACATAATATTTTTAAGAAGATGTTTTATTTGTGCATTAGAGTTCAGGCAGTTTAGTGAAATCAGAAAGTTGTATTTGACTCATGGTGTACATATCACTTAAATTAGTCCTAAATATTTCACAGACTTCTAAACTCAAATATTCCATTCCATTTACCAGAATCTGCAGCCAAAAGAGAAACTGAATCAAGAAGTGTTCCAAACGGGTTTATGGCGCATGAATCCAGGTTCAAACAAACCAAACAAATCCAGCCATTCCAGAAGCTTTTGCATTTCTGAGATGTGACCTTCAGTGATGCCTGGATGAACTAATGTGGATCTCGACTGCTTTTCCAACAATCAAACATCCACAAAGATGGTTTCTTTTTTCCCAAATGTGGTTAAAAAATTCATTTTACGGACGGTTGAGATACGGTGTGTGGCAGTATCGGACAGAGATAGCAGGTATCCGCACACTCCCGCCTCCTCAAACAGCCCTGCTGCCCAAAGCAGCTGCTCCTGAACCGGGGGTGTCAACCCAATCAGCTGGACGTTTATCACGGCGGCTCGGAACAGAGCGAGCCGCCGCTCCTCCGCCCTGCCTCCATGTGCTGCAGGTGCAGCTGTATGGTTAGTTAAGCAAGCTGACAGGGTCACAACATTGATAGCAGCAGGGGAGAATTTTAAATAAGATGCTTCCATGCAGACCAGCCACGGAAAAACCGCTTAAAAGATACCATCCGGCCACATCTTTTTTTATTCCAGCCAAAAGAAATGGGGAATTGGTTTTAGATCTTTGTAGGGATTTGTTTTTCCTTTTTTGCTGCTTTTTGACTGATTTCAAGAAATGTTTCCTTCTTTTGGGAGCTGAGAAAGTCGACTGGGAAGTCCTCCCTCTTTGAACGACTGCATAAATACTGTTTGTAAAGAATAAAAACAAACATAATGCAACAACGAGTTGTAGAGGGCATCCTAATTGCATCAAAGATCCAAACACTCCAACACTCCTCGACAAATTCCTGGGTTAAACTCACTAAATCTGTAAAATCCTTTGATAGCTCTGCTCAAAATAAAAAAACTCAGAAATATTGTTTCCAGAAATATTGTTGTTTTTTGTTGTTGTTTTTTTTAGGAAATACAGGACATCAAACAGATTCAAAGACAATGATGCCATTTCACTCGCATGATCAGATATTTACGAAAACCCAGCTTCAATAAAAAGGTGATACATTTCACAGCCAGATATTTATGCAGTATTTAGGTGGTGCACATTTTCCTCTCACAGAAAAATGAGTGAAAGGCAGATTCGCTGCTTGAAACAAAATGACAGGATTTTCTTGTTAGCCACACAATTCTCACTGAATATTTTCTTTCACACCATAAATATTTTAGCACAGACGAAAACCAGGAATCTCTGGAAACTCTAAACTAGCAGAAAACAATCGAAAGGAAATTCTGCAATCGGTTCGTTAAGAGTTTCTGCAAAAAAAATCCCTCCATCTTGGACAATTCAAAGGTAAAATAAAGCTGAAAATCTGCAGCACAAAAGGCAGAGAGGTAAATGGGAACCAAAAAGAGAAGTAAGCTGGTTGTGAATAATCGGATTTGTTGGGTGCAGCTGTTCCAGCTGGCATCCCTTCCTCCCCCCTTATTAAAGAAATCTAATAATTAACGCAACACTGGCTGTAATCCCCGACTCCCCCCTTTTTTCACCCCCACGGGACCGGAGCATGCAGGTGAGCATGACTGAGGTCCAACTTCTGCAGATCCAAAGGGAATTGTGGTTCGGCGGCATCGGCGTGACCAAGAGGAATTACACAACAGTGTGTCAGGATTAATTTTAAGGAGGTCTGGTGGCTGAGGCGGGCTGATAGAACGGGTCAGCAGGTGCAGGGGACACCTGGACCCTTAAGCCACGAATGTTCCTCTGGAAAATACCTGCTTATGCACTAGGGGGGGGGGTCGTGTGCACTGATGTGTGGGTGGGTGGGATGGAGATGGAGCTGATGCTGATGCTGATGCTGGCTTAGCCTGAAGAAGATGGCCAGACATGGCTGGAACTGGAAGAAGACAATTATTCAGGGAAAATGTGCAAAAAAGGAAATCATGGGTGAAATTAAAGCCCTGCTTCTGGTGATAAGTGATGATGACAAGTCTGTTTTTTTACTTCTTGGAAACTCAGATGCTGTATAAGGAAAAGGAATCAAAGTGTTCCAGCATTTTGAGACCAAATAAAGACTTTTATACTGAAGGAGGTGGAGAGTTTAAATAGATGTCACTTTTAACTGCAATTCCTAAACTATGACCCTGAGCAGTGATTTGACTAAACTGAGGGGAAAAATAAAGTTTTTTCCAGCAACAACTTTGGGTTACAAATGAAAAAACAAACAAACAAACAAAGGGTCTGCAAAAGAAAAATATTGAAATGTTGCTTGTTTGGATTGTAATGGTTTCGAACTAATTATCTTTTTTCCTCACTAATAGATTAAGGTAAAGCACAAACAACATGCACAATGCAAAAATACTGAATATGCCTCAAATTCAACTTTGAATCAAAATACACAGATTTACAGACACAAATTTTCTCTTATTTATCAGATTATCCAGTGCAGTGCACATTCATGGAAGTGTGGCAGAAATTTGGCATATATTTGAGATACATTTATTGATTCAGTGGTGATTTCTTTTCAGCAGTTATTTGAAATGTTAGTTTAGTGTTTGTTGTAAAGTCCAATATATCCAAACAGTGACAGGGACACCTGATCTAAAGGGATTTCAATGTGGAAACAAGGTGGAAAAAAAATGAATGTATAAATAAAAACCACAGAAAGGCAGTCATAAACATCTGTTTTAATGGATTAAGATCCAAATATGAATTCTAAAAAAAAAAAGACGTCACATTAAACAAAAACAAAAAAAACTTGCATAAAATGAAAATAATCAAATACAGTTCCACATATTTGAAGAGAAAGATCAACGGGATGTCAAATGATGAAATCGTTCACAAAAGTACTTTATCTATGATAATAATATATTGTTAAAAGCATCCACAGAAGCTTCCGTCATGATGGAAACGGTTCATTGCCTCACCGCAGCCTCTGAGAGGACCTGATGGTTCGGAGGTTTCTTTTTTTTTTATTAAAAAAAAGGAAATTAAGCAAAACCATTAGGAGTTAAAAAGCACTGATGGCAGTTTAGAAGCAACCTGGGGCTGACAGGAGACCAGTGGGGAGACTTTGAAACTGGTGAGCTGTAAGCTCTTCTAGTTCAAGTTCAAACGTGTGCAGCCGACTTACAAAAGAATAATTGAACTTCTCCTGTTTTGCAGTGAAGCAAAGTCTTTTTATTCTGTTCTTTGCTTCTTCTGTGTGATGCAGACCTGTCCAGGGCGTTCTCTGCTTTCACCCAAAACAGCTGAGATGGGCTCCAGCAACATTCACTGAAGCTCAGTGCCAAGTTGGTAGCGGTACCGACAAATACGGTACTGGTACGGTACAAAAAAACGCAGATTTTGGTGGTTTGTTTCAGGCATGTCAATCACTTGAAGCCTAATCAGTTTGTACAATTCGGGCCAATCATTGTACTTGTCCAGCGATTGTGGGCGGGCTCATAAGAATGGGTGTGGCAGTGAGGGTGGGCGGAGCTTCCGTCAAAATACCCAAGGCAAATGTTTGGCTGTACTTCACAGTAAAAGATTCAGGGACCTGGTGGATCAGAGTGATGTGTACAACGCTCTGAAAAGAGACGGTCGCCGTGGCGATGAGCATTCAAATACACGTTTGTGCCAAAACGGAGATCCAGCGCTGCAGTGCTGATGGTCAGAAAGAAGGAAAAGAGTCTTAGATTCATTCAAGCGCTCTCCTTCACCCTGAAAAACTGCCTCAATCAAAGTGAACATTTTCTGGGGGGAAAATGGCATTTTTTTATTTATTCATTTTTTGAAGCACCTGTATGAGCGTCGTTCAGACAGTGGAGCTGTTTCAAAAATAAGAGTTTGGCTTTAGATACAATCCAAACAGACCCAACCCTAACCAGGATAAAGCAGAAGTGACCATGGATGAATGGACTCACTCTAGGTACCAAACTGTTGCCGTGAGTCCCATCCACTCAGTGTTTGCTTTCCAGCTGCTTTTCTGCTGACTTTTATTCTCCCCAACAATAATTTATCCAACAACACAGTAATTATCTTTGTGGACTTTATAACTGTCCTTCAGTTTTCTTCTGCTGGGTTATCATTACCTTTGAGACTCCCTCAGTTTTAAATGTCAGAGCATTGTGTTCACATCGTTTGCTGACCTTTCTGCACCGACCCTCAGTTTCAGACAAACACAATTATCCCTCCAACTCTCACTGCCTTATCTACAGTTGAAAAATAATGAGACAACTGCTTTATCATGAGCTTTTGCTTTTATTAACAAAAGACGACATGACTGCACATCATCCTTCCCGCACACAAGAGGCCACTTTCTCCTCTGTAGTTTTCTTTTCAAGGAATAATCTAAAGTTGTGTTGCTCCCGTGTGATGTACGATAACTGTCAAAATGAAATGTGTGCTCTTGAAGATGAAGTTGTACGCAACTTTGGAAAGAACATATGAATACAGGTTTTTTGTTAAGTAAGTTACGTGTTTTAAGTTAAACACGTCTGCTGTGAATACAATTGGTCTTAATTTCTTTGTCTTGAATATGAAATTTCAAGCTTCAATACTGTCAAAATAACGTAATGAGGTTACAGGCATATATATCGAGTCACAAAACAAATTCAAGCTTAGTACTTAGGCTCATTTAACGAAGTACAATAGAATTAAGAGTTAATGGCCTTCCAAGTGTGCATTATCAGAAATAAACGCACGCTGTGGAAGCCTGAACCAGTTGCTTTCACAAATTTCTGATAATTCACACTTCGAATGTCGTTAACCTGTTTATACCACGGCCACTTACAAAAGAAATGCATATTTAACCAGTGTTTAGTACTTTGACCCTCTTATTTTTTCAATTTGAATCGCTTTTTTCACAAAAAGCGGATTATTTGTTAATTTTCCGGCCTCGAGTGCATCAGTACGGAGCCCCTAAAGGGCCACTGAAAAAAACTAACTAATACTAGTTCTAACAGCTGCGCACCAGTTACAGGTGCGCAGCTGTTAGTGTTTTTTTTTTTTTACTTCATTTTTTTTTAACTCACATTATTTTTTCTTCAATGGCCCTTTAGACCAGGGGTGTCAAACTCATTTTCACTGAGGGCCACATTAGCATAAAGCTGTCCTCAAAGGGCCAGATATAATTCATACATGTAACTGTAATGGAAAATAAATGTAACTACTTCTTAATGTGAAAAAACTCATTATTTATTTATTATAACTTTTTAAAGTGACAATTACAGTTGCATAGAAACATATGTTTGCTTAGGGAGCTGGTTTAGCTCGTGTTGGTTTGCAGCGCCTTCTGTCCGTGAAACCAGGGTTCGGATCCGGGCTGCTCCCTGTTCCCTTCTCTACCTCTGTGCCGGTCCCAAGCCCAGTTGCTTTGAGAGGGTTGCGTCAGGAAGGGCATCCGGCGTAAAACATTGCCAAGCTAACCATGCGACTCGTTCGCTGCGGCAACCCCTGATGGGTAAAGCCGACAGTGAAAGAAGAAGAAACATATGTTTGCTTGTTACTCTAGCATAAATCCTTTTACATTTGGTTTATGTCAGGTTAGGTTATATGAACGGTGTTTAAGTCCTGATGTATAGTTGCCCAATCCCATATTTCAAGTCCAATTTCCACTAGATATGAATAAATACACACCCATTTTTTATTTTATTTTCAGAAATTAAAAGTGTTCTGTGGGCCACATAAAATGACATGGAGGGTTTGACACGTGCTTTAGGGGCTCCGTACAGCAGCACTTATTTGGTGTGCGCAAAACAAAAAAAACTTTATGTTTGTCAAAAAAAGGTTGATAAAAGGAGGATAATGAAACAAAAACATAAGCTTTAGGCCTAAAGGAACAGGCAGCCCACCGTGTCACTAGGATCAAAATACCCAACTTTGTATTTTTTTGTTCAAAGTCTGCACAACTTTGTCTATGAGCATATTTTTCATTTTGACAGTGATCTTACCTAAATACATCCTAACCTGTTCTCTCATATCTGCCACATGCTAAACACACAGAACCTTTGAAAACGCCGCCATAGATGGGTTGAGCGTCCCTGCACCAGAACTTTACATTTAAATTTTATGAGAGGCAAATGGAAACATGCTGATGCTTTGTGGCTTCAAGGGGCCCTCATTCTTGTGCCAAGAGATATGGACTCAGGACAATAGAGAAAAGGCAAGAGACTTTCAAGGATTAGAGAGCCAGCATCGCTGGAAAGAAGGGGGTGGGGTGTGGGGCAGCTGGGAACCGCTGGGAACTATGGTTCCATGCTGAGAAAAACCACTCAAATGTGCAACATTCCATATTGACTGATGGGTTTTCGGGGGATTAAACATTAACCTTATTGATCCGGTTCATTTCGCGAGTGTGGAAACGGTGCAGAAGCACTCGTCTCATGGTGGATGCTACGTTTCGTCTCACTGTTTCACGGCTTTAACTGTCGTCTGAGATCTGTGTTCGGGTTTAAGCCACAAACCAGCCTCCAGATATTAAACCAGAGCACAAAGAGGAGGAATCCGCTGTAGCTCCCAGGTACAGTGGTACTGTAGCAAAGATAAATAGCCCTTTACATGTTCTGACCCAGATCTCACAGACAGCTGATGTTTAAGAGCTAAAAAAAACATCGCTCACAAGCTTCTAGACGAGCTTGACGAGCAGGAAATGGAGATGACAGCGTAATTTGTCTCTCACCGCATGAAGATTCTTGTGTACAGTGTAGCCTGAAAGAGAACCAGTAAGTACCATGTTTTGGCAGCAACAATTAAGGCTAATTTTAGTGAGAGTGTGTTTAGTCTTTCTTTCTTACAGGCTTTAAAAGAATCAACAGTGCTTTTCTTTCAGATTGTAGTCGAGGTTGTAGAGTGAGTGTGACGGTGATTGTGTGTTTGTTGGCCATACCACAGGAGAAGTAGCGCCTGAATGCTTTTACACCGTCTGAAGCCTTAAGGCCCGTACACACCGGGCCGACGTTTAACGCCTCCTGACTAAACAAAGGGCACCAATGTGAGTGTGCACACCGACGCGAAAAACGCCACGCGTCAAAGCACCACTTTTTAAAAAACGCCTCAGGTTCGTTTTTTTGGTTTGACGCGCCGCGTCAAAATCTATACGACCAATGAGAATGGCGCTTTTGCTCACGTGTCTGGAGCTTCTGAGGTTACAGTAAAACACAACTTGGGGGCGCTCAAACACAAAACTGCCTTTCTGAGCACACATACCGGCAAAGAAGATAGACGCCAAGTAGCGGCTACACTGCCGCAAAGAAATAATGACGGACATTCTAAAATATCCCTGGAAACGCTCATTATACATTTTCCGCTCTTGTACCAGTCGATAAGACTCACCATGTTCTTCTCTTCTCGTAACTATGGGATGTACCCAAAATCAGCGTCTTTTCCGGCGTCTTTCATCATTCAACAGAACAATAATTTCTTCATTATTGGAACTGGAGCTGGAGCTACTGGTGCTTGAAATATTCATGTTTTCTTTGTATGATTCTGACAAGCGCGTAAATACTGGCTCTCTTCCTCTGAGTGAAAAGCGAGATAAAGAAGCATAAAGTTGCGCAGCGCCACCTTGTGTACAGGAGTATTTCTGTTTTACATTAAGCACAATCTAATGTCAGGGAATGAAATTGCATGTTGGCTCGGCTCATCGTCAGCGAAAATCGCCTGGGTGTGAACACAAAAGACGTGGCGAAAAACGCTGCCGAATAACGCCTGGCGAATATTCGTCCCGGTGTGTACGGGCCTTTAGTCTCATGGACCCGTACAGCGGTTGACCCGAACGGGTGACTCTACAGCCATCTCAAGGGACGTCAGGAGAATGGAACATCAGGCGTGTGGTAAGGGTGTCGGTATATGCAGGCACTTACGACATCCAGGTGATGCTGTCGTAAGGCGTCTTCACACCACGGTTTAGACATTGGTAAGGTGTGAGTACTGGCTCCTGAGAGCGTGCAACGCTCCACGCATGGCGTTGTGCCCGTGATACGCAAGTGCCCATAGGATGTCCACACAAACGTCACCCTGATTGTCTGGTTCCTAACAGTCAGGCTGCAGCAAAGAGTGCGCACGTATCACGTGAACAGCACTAACCGCTTCAAACCGTTGTCTGTAAAAGAATTGAGAGCATTCCTGCAGAAGTAGAAAACGTTACTGCAGAGTTTTGTTCATGTTTCAAACTTGGATGCTAAAGACTCTAGAGGTCTTCTGGTCAATGTCAGCAGCATTTGGACCGACTGGCAGGGACTGTAGCTGAAATAAACTCACAAAAACCCTTCAAAGGTGCTAGAAAAAGTCATGACATTTGACACAAGTTCCTATTCTGAAAAATATTCAGAATGAGCATGCCGAAACACGGCCTTCAGGTAGCCAGCCTTTCTGCAGCTCCTGATTCCCACTCATTTACATTAATATGCTATGGAGCAGACATGGTGAAGGAAAGCTAAAGATCCTGATCCCAGAAGACTCCACTCAATCTTTAAAATGCAGCTGTCCATGCGGACTCCAACAGGCAAACTCAAGGTTTGACAAACGCACTGCACTTCACTAACATGCTCTGTGTGGCATTCAAACACCAAGGTGGTGTAGGTTAGTGTTACGGTGAGGTTTGTCAACACTGTCCAAGCTCCACATTACCGCTTCAAACTGAAAAAGACCCTGAATTTCTGCGCTTCAATCCCATGCAAACATAGCATTTTTCCAAAACTGTAAATGCTGGGAGGCTTCTTACTGGAAGAACAAAAATGATCAACCAAGGAATGGTGATGGACGTGTGCGTTTGCTCTCTGAAAGAAGCATAGCAGCAGTTCCCCTCATGAGAACAGAAAGGAACTTTTGTGAAACACCCCCTTTTCATAAGTTGCTAATCTCACACTCCTTTTCTCCTGACACACCTGCCAGCATGAGGCTGCCACACCGCTGTGCCAAAACCTGGCAGTGAGAACGTCTAGGCGTAAAAATAGTCATCGGCAAATTACATAGCAGACTCTGCCCCCCCACACCCCGCTTTAAAAAAGCGCAGAAAGTGCAGATTTCTCAAGTTTGATCTCTATTAGTTCAAATGCACCTCATGGTTGCTTGGATACGCTTGAGTGAATGCAAACATGTCATTTACAAGCAGGAATGTCAATTTTAGGCCTCATTAAGAACAGGTTAATGGACCTTCCATCCCGGTCACCCTCTCTGCCAATTGTTGCCCTCAGGCGCACATTACAGGATATTACAATCAAGAGCAAACTAATTCAAAAGCCGTCTATGTCCTGGAGCCATTGCTGCTCAAAGCCCAACATACAAATGCAGAGTCTCTGTTAAACATTTGACTCCAACCTCTCATGTGTGTGTCGTAGTCACACAAAGGGTTTGAGCTTCTTAAATTTCAGACACTTTGAAGAGAAAAAAACACTTAAATTTCATAAATGTCACTGTTTTGCTGCCTGCAGCTCTTTTTTTAATGGACATTGACACATAAATGAACTTAAAGTCTCACAGCAGCATGTACAAAAAGTGTTTTCCAGTTTAGGAAGAAATGTTTGGTGGTTAGAAAGTCAATACAGAAACTTTAGCCTATTTGGCTGTTTGAATGAAATGACCATGGAGGCTAAATCTAACATTTTTTGAAGTCTTATCTCCTTTGACTGTAGGGTATTAAAGACTTTCAAAATCCACGAAACAAAAGGAAACAGCAAGTGAGTACATGTAGCATTGGTTCATTTGTATTCATGAGCAGATGTTTGCTTGCAAGAGCACAGACTTTTAAAAAGTGCGATGGGATCGTGATTGACCCTCAGTCATCTTTGAGACTCTGCATGACTGATTGGCCTTTTGTCATAAGTTCCACTTTACAATAGAGATCAGAAAGTAAAGCCTTCAGTTTTTCAGAGAGCTCCAACACACAGTGGAAGCCTTCACTGAGGCTAAAACGTGCAGCCTAGTTTTTTACTGTAATTCTGAAATATTTTATTCTGGTTTGATCATTTTCAAATTGAAACTTATTTGTTGTGATTTTTTTTTTCTTTTTGCAACAATTTTAAATGAGCTGTGAGACACAAAAACATGACCAGATGGAAGCACAAATGTGTCTGGAAAAACACGAGCTCACATCTTGTTAGCTGGTGGTGGTGTGGTTTGAAGAAGCCCATCCTGATTTTTGAGTTAAATACCTTTTTATTGTGAAAATGTGAAGTTTAAACCACGTCTGAAAATGACTTTAGGACAGCTGATATATATAAAAAAAGACAATTTCATTCTAGTGAAGATTGGAAATGTTCAAAAACCTCAAATCCCTCATAACCCTTTTTGAACCAGTTCAACAAAAGAAAATACTGGAAACAAGTCTGCTTTTGGACTTTTCATTTTACTCTAAGAATCCATTAACCGTGTCTGTAAGCAGCTTCCACGTCTCCACAAACACGAATGTGAAGCAGCTCTGAGAAACTGTTGGCTTCATCATTATAACTTTATTACTTTTTTCTGCTTTACATTTTTCTATTACAGTTAAATTACAAAACAGCATTTGGGTAAAATATAGCCTGTGAAAACTACAAAAACTGAAGAAAGCTGAAGAGCATACGGGTTAAAGCTCATGAAAAAAAATCTGCATTATTGAAAAGCCTCAGAGTTGCTTCAATACCATCTATGCTTGCCCTGAAAACTGTAACAGACTCTGCAAACTGACAGATGCAGCGTGTGAACAACCTTCTTGCTGCTTTCTACGGAGGTGAAAGTGCAGTCTTGTAATTCACTAATATTTCACCACAAAGTGTGAAAAGGAAATGAATTTTGACAGTTTGAGAGTATCCCTTTTTTTTTTAGGATTGTTACCTTACCGCGAAGGAGGGTCAGACCAACTCGCATCTAAAAAGTCTTCAGTCCAAAAGATTTGCAGAAGATGTTTCTACAAACAAATTATCATCATTATTTTATAGATGTGATTATTTTAAAAGTCTGCTTTAGTTTGAACATTAAAAAAAGAAATAATTTACTGTTTTTTATACTTATATGTAATCGTTTTTATACTTTTACTGTATGTCATTGTCTTTATACTTGTATGAATGTTTTTTTTTTTTAACTTCTATCCTTAAGTCTTTGAATTGTTTTGTGTTTGTTGTGGCAAATGGATCTTGATTCTGTAATAAAGCTTCTTCATAAAACCGTACTCTGAAGGAGCAAACATGAGAACTGCCGGAAAAGCTCTGGTGCAATATTTGACTTTTTTAACAAGAAGAATGTTTTCCAAAAACTGTGTTTCTGCCAGGACTCCGCTATAGAAACTCTTTTTCAGTCAGCTGATGGTACTTTTTTTTATCTGCAGAAACCTTAGTGACTTGCAGGTAAACATATGCAGAGTTTCTCCCTCCTGCTGTGCCTGTACGCTGTGAGTGGATCTACTTCACCTCTGGAGACGAGCCTTCACACCTAAAACCCCTCTCACATGCATCACAGCAAGCCGGTGCAGTTCTCACTTACTGGCAGATCCTTGTTTGCACCTCTGAAGTTTGGCCGCCTTAAAACTCGGTCCCGTCCCACCTCTAACAAGTCTTCTTGGCTGCCTCCAAGGAATCCTGAGAAATCCTGTTTGCCAGCCTCCCCACCTCTGAAACCCTGCTTGTCCTTAAGACATCTTCAGGTTTTACTTACCCTCCTGTTGCCAATAAAGCTCTGTCTAAAAATCGCTTTGAGACTGTGTGTGTTTTTTGTGAGTGTACACTGCCTCCCCCCACCAGAGCATGACTAGAGTCCCTGTTATTGATTTCAAAGGACATCATTAAGGGGCACACACTTGCCTTGTTGAGGTGTTACTGCTGATGGTGTGTGTCACAGGGAAAATGAAGACAATGCTTTGGATGGGTCTTTGTCCAGGCTCAGATCTGGTACAAGAAAACCGTGGTGCCAACATTTTTACATCTCATGTTTTAGATTTGAGGCTAAAGTCAGAAATTACATGTGGCAATCGCTAATAATGTTATTGACTAATATGTGAGCGGTCAGCGTAAATATGATGTTTGCTTATGAAATAGCTAGTTACTTACTACGACCCTGTTACTGTGGTGGGAAGGTGAACAGTAAGGCTAATTTGGGTACACAACAGCTGTCTGTTATGTAGGGATAACGCCCGATGGGGTGTTAGTTATGTAAGGGATAACGCCCGATGTGTCTGTTATCAGAAATGATTGGACTGAACCGTCCAACCCAAAGCAGAGGATCGTTTCATCAGCTAAGTCCATTTCCGTCTGATCATTTTCTTCTCTACTATCTTGCTGTTCTGTTGCCACCAAATGATGTTCAGGCTAGCACAATAATAAAGAACATTATCACTGGAACTAATATTTAATCACTTTTTAATGGATAGAAAAATCCTAGTTTACATGCTTAGTCATAATCAACCTTATTTTGGGGATCAATGATGTAGGTTTTATTCGTTCTGCTACTTTTTTAGTTTGTTCTTCTTAAACAGACTAATTATATTTGCAGCATTAGTCTTATCGATATCAGAACCTCTGCAAACAGGACATGCTACTGCTGTCCCACTTGCACTGTGGGAGGAGGAAACAGAAAGCTGCCTAGTAAACGATAAAGAAGTAAACGTGGATCCATGCTGTGAAATATTGACTTTTTCTGGAGGAATGACGTGTTCATCCAGTTTCTCGTAATCATATGACTGTGGATGACAGAGCTGTTTGAGAAATCTGAGAATTTATATGATCGTCAGGTATTTGATGTTCTCCAGGAGTAATCTGAGACCAGATCTTAAAATCCAGTGGAAGAGTATTCAATATGAGAATCCTGTTTTTGTACTAATGATTTGATGTTTTTGTTTTCAGGCCTATGTTAGAGTGAAAAGTTTGTGTAAGATGTATTACTATTGTTGTTTAAACACAGAGATTAAAGAGATGTCTTTGCTAATGAAGATCACTTATCATTAACCCCTAAAACGTGACAACAGCTGTGATGATTACCAAGCAAAGTCAAGTGTGAGAGCTAAAGAAAACAAGCAGACAGAAGAGAGGAAAACAAATGATTTAAATGTTTGGTCCTTAAAAGAAAAACACTGAGATGCCCTTTACAATCAATATCGACCATCACTGGAGATAAAAGTTCCTAGGCATTTATTGTTAAACCCTTAGTTAGGTCAATTATTGTCAAGATTGTCTCTCTTTAAAGGCTTTTAGAAAAAGCCTTATATTGCTGTTTTTATGGTAAACTGGAATCATTGGGAGAATTTTTGGATTACAGTTTGGTGAGGATTTTAGGAAAAATAAGATGCCTTTGATCAGTTTAAAGCAATTTGTGTTATATAAAATTAACCTATAATTGAGGAATTATAATTCTGTATAGTGTTTTTTTTTCTAAATGCATCTAAATGATTTAAATCTTTTTCAAAATCTTCTGTCTGCACCTTGAAAAGAAACGAGGACGAATGAAGTTCTAGGAATTTGGATTTTTTTTTTATTATTTACAAAACATTGAACGAACAAAAAGAATCTCTTTTAAAAAAAGTTTATATGAGCGTACAAATATCAATATTCTGCAGCTAAAATCTGGAAGAGCCTCCCTGAAGTCATAAGACAGGCCTCTTCTGTGTTCATGTTCAAATCTAGACTTAAAACATTTCTGTTTAGTCGTGTATATGACTGAAAGGTCCTATCTGCACCTTTCTGTCCTTTCCTTCCTTTATTTTTAAACCAATTTTCTAATTTTATCTTTTCTTTTAAAGTAAATTTTACGTTGATTATTTCTATGATGTATTGTGATTTGAATGCATTTTTCTGTTTTGTGAAGCACTTTGAATTACTTTGTGTACAAATTGTGCTATACAAATAAACTTGCCTTGCCTTGCCTTGCCTTACAAAAGACACCCAAAATTGTTGAACATCTCTCTTTTTTTCAAGCACCACATCAACAGGTTTACATGATTTGATAACTTCTTATAATATCCCTGAACAAACAAAAGTTTCTTTATGTTTGCATTCAACTCTGTTATGAGAAATAAGAATTAATAACAAGGACAAATGTCACTCTTCGTGACAGAAATGTTGGTTTTTGTAAAGGTTAAGCCAACAATAATCCATCAGATGAAATGCATTTCTTCCTCTGGTAGTATTTCATGTCACAAATGCAGCATGCTGTATTAACTTCAGACATTTACAAAGCGGAAAGGGAAGATGTACTTTTTTCTATACAGTCTAGACTACGGGAAATGAAACATTTCACAGCCTTACATACGGCTAGTTTAACTTTCACATATGAATGTTGCGGTGCAAGGAATGAAGATGCTAAATGGATCAAATCTGTATGCTGTGAAAAGATTCTATGAATAATCTGTAACAGTTTATCCATGGCTGATCATCAGGCCATATCATTTCAAAACTTGGTGCATTTCTCACTCAGTACAACTGCCTGAAGTGTAAAACTCCTATTTTTGCTGGAACGTTGTCAGCTTTGATAACAGCATGACTTCAGAGTGGCATCATTCCATCGCAGCGCCTGTCTAGAGGTGCATCAACTTTTCAGCAATGACAAGAGTCTTCTTGTAGTTTGATGAAGTGCTTCTCTAGTCTTCAAAAGACTGTCAGTGGATGAAGGTCTGGACTCTGCTGTGGCCAATCCTTGAGCAAAAATGAACTGTCTTACTCGCTGAAACATTCTTCCTCTATTTGATGCTGATGAAATCTGGCATGGTCATCTTCCACTGAGCCCAAACCATCAGGGAGGAAAACATTCATTTTTAGTTTCTTCCCTCTTCCTTTAGTTTGCCACCTGCTGATCAACAACTCATCTTCTCAGCTTGTCTTGTTAAATTCAGTTCCTGACTTCTTTTGATTGAAATATTTTTAATGGCATTTCGGCGCATCAGACAAGGTTTACCTTTGTTCCAATTAGTTAAATTATACATTTATTTCTCCCGTTTATAGGCAGCTGGATCCTGTTGCTCTCAAAATATCATCAGGCAAAAGTAGGCCTCCTACATCAGACTTGGAAATGACATCTTAGAGATCTCACAGCACAGCGTGATACAGACCTCATCCATACAATCATACTAAATCCACATCTCCAGTTCAGATCTCAACAGGGTGTCCCACAACGCCATAAATGTTTAACCGAGCCTGGTTCGCTGTACCACCAGCGTTTCAAAGAATCCATGTAGAAGAATCTCATCTCTGCGAGCTAAACACGGCCTACGATAGCTGTGCAGCGTTCAGCATCAACGTCGATCTGATTCCTAAGAATCGCTCTCTGATCTCCTGCCATAGGTCCTTAAAATCTTCTTGAGATCCCCAAACAGAAGTGGAGCTCGGAGGATAATTCAAGGTGATTTAGGTTTGGGGGAACCACCATGAACGGCCGCTGATCGCAGCTCACAAACAGACCACAGAAAATTCACTCGAGCAAATACAGTAAAAGGGGAGGCAATATGAATAAGTCATTGACACAAAACACCAGAAACTAACAAGCAACTGACATATTTGAGAGTTTCTCTGACGCACTAAAGGAAGAAAAATCATCTATGCTATTATTGTAGCTGTCAAACCTGAATAAAAAAAGGGCTAAATCAAATTCCATTATGGCTCATTTTAAAACTTTTAAGTTACTTTAGCATTCAAACACGGTGTGGGTCTCCAATCTGCAGGGAGCACAGTAGTTCATCAACTGAATGAATTACTTTAGTTTCTCTTGATTCTAAAATCCATTCAGTTTCCTGCAACCTTATGGTTTATTGTTCAATAATGAAAATTAATGGCGTGTATTGCAGTCAAGGAGGACGTAATGAGGGTTGGAGGCTGTCATGTTTCACGTAACGATCTTCTGTTTCCTTTGCAGCCGAAGCCTGCAGGGATCGGAGTGCAGCCTTAAATGTGACCGAATCCTCCAAATAATCTAAAAGTCATAAATCAAACAGTTTAGGGTCTCAAAACTTGTTAAAATAACGTTTGCAGTCTCAAACCAGAAGATATCAAAAGTTGACATTCATGCCTCACAATGTGGACTCGACTTTATGCACACAAACGTTTTTTACACTAACCAAACACAAATGACAACTAACTAACAAATGACGTGTCTCTCTTGCGGTGTGGAGGAGAAAGGCATTTCTTTGTGTGGGCGTGCTCTGAAGCACAGATGTTATCATTTTAATTATTGAGTTTGTGTTTTTTCATTGTCTTTTAAAAGTTATAAAATCAATGTTACATATTTCTCAAGCTACACGCAAATGTAAATGACTGATGAGTATTCACGGCGTCATCGAGCGGTAGTAACGTCTGAACATGAAGACGCTACTTTTTCCATATCTCTTCACTTCGAGGTGTAATTGTAGAAGCCATATTTGGATTTGGCCTAAATGATGTCAGTCAACACAAAAGCGTTGATAGTAGAAGGCAGGATGTTACAGATTTGTTGTCTGTTTACATACAACTAAAAAAATCTCAAAACTCGTTGGGAAAAGCACACTAAGCATATCCGTTTTGTTAAAATCATAGTCTCAATCTGAATTTACCTGAAAGAGTGGGGAAAACCCACACAAAGCAAAGGTACAGGCCACGACCTTCAATGTAATCCGCGTTTTAAAAGAGACAATATTAGGTTTATTAGACAAAAAGGAAATCATGGAATTGCCACAGCAACTGGTTGTGTAGCTTTCATTTTGTCCCCAGTTCATCCCAAACCACTTCACTGGGGTTGAAGTCTAGAGACAATAGTCTAGAACACATTGGACCAAAGCTGCACAACCTTCTGAGAAAAAGCAGGATCCAAGTTTTTATTCTGCTGTTAAGTTGATCCATTTTTTGGGATCTGGCTTGTTTAACCCATTAGTAGAGCTATTGCTGGCAACACCTAAATAACTCACGCTCTTTTTACACAATGAACGTAATGCCAACAAATTCTGAATCTGAGAAAAGCTTCTGCATAACGGTGCAAAACAGAATCAGCTGATTTGCATTACTTACGTGAGAACTGTACTGTACTGCAAAGTGTTGCACATCAGCGCATACCTCAGACGTCAACACTGGAGCTGAAGCTCAGGTCATGAAGAAATTGGATGGTAAATTGGAACTGAGGATATATCAAAAATATTCTGCTCCACTGCTCATTTAAGGTGAACACGAGATTTTATTCAATTCAGTTTTACAGTTGGATGAAGCAGTTTTTACTCTGCTAGTTTAACCTTCCAGAGGAATTTTTAAATTCTCAGTATATTGTGTAGAAGAGCTGACAGGAGTTGTGCATCAGCAGAGCTCTCTGCCTGACCTTCCCTGCTGTTGAGCCCATTACACTTCAATTAACGACAGCGGCCTGCTGCGACCAGAAGGAACAGCTGCTCAACCCACATGGTGGTAATTCAATGAGAGTCACACTCGGGGAGACAAAAACTTCAGCCACCAATCAAATACACCTGTACACCAGGGGATACAAATTTACCCCCCTGGATTTTAGAAGAAAAACCATTATGTGGACACTTTCTCAGGACACACAGTCCAGCCGGAACTCATGCCGAGGATCAGGGTCATTTGAGTTTCAAGCAGATAAACAGTCTCAGTTCTTCTCTTTTTTTGTTGTTGTTGATGAAACTATTCCTATTGATTTAAGATTATCTTGTAGCTTGACATTGTAGGTCACAACATCCAAGTGTGGAATAGGAGTCACAGCATAAGGACATCCCATGTTTTTGCTAAAATACCATTTATGAAATTAAGAAAGCAAAGGTGACCATCACTGTTACACCCTCCCTACAATAAGGTGCAGGACCAATCACACATTCAATGATGGTTTGTGACTGCTGTTGTTCTGGTGGGGGTGTTTTTGATCATTTATGTTGTTCACCTTTCGGCACACCCCTTCAGGGGTCACAGCAGCCAAGATCCTATATAATGTACGAACCGAATGACACAACGAACACTACCAAAGTTTATTTCAAACAGCAGAATGGTAAATGGTAAATACTTATATAGCACTTTCTACCTTCCTACGAAGGCCCAAAGTGCTTTACAGTCACAGTCCCATTCACCCATCCACACACACACTCACACACTGGCGGCGGCTCCGCTGCCGAACACTGGCGCCAACCTCCCACCAGAGGCAAGGTGGGGTTCAGTGTCTTGCCCAAGGACACTTCGACACATGGGCGTGCAAGGCGGGAATCGAACCTGCAATCTTACGATCATGAGTCGACCGCCCTACCGCTGCACCACGGCCGCCCAGCATAACTGATCCCGTGCTTTCCATTGAGCTTTTAGCATGAAGGTGTGAAGGAATAAAAACATCGTCAGAGTAAGGATTTCCTAAATAGTTTTACTCCTAAAAACTAATGTTTTTGAAAGAGACCAGCAGGAACCATCACAGTCACCTTGAAACAATACGTTCATGATGCAAAACAACAGCAAATCCTGACAATGCAATTAACATGACAAATGTGAAGCCGTACGTTTGTGGAGACGAGGTTCCTTCAAATCCCCTCACGGTGTTCACACCTTATCTGTGGACTCACCATGAGTCTTGCGGATTGTAATTACACCAGCAGCCTCCAGTGTGCGGCAGCAATGCTGGCCTGATTGGATCTCCCCTTGACTTGACCTCCTCAACCCGGGGTGACTGAAACAACTCCCCACATGCTGACGAAGAACAATGCAATAGTTAATCAACTGATAAAAGCACCAGATAAAAGTGTCCTGATCCCATTAGGACTGAAAATAACTCTTGGTCTTGGTTGGCAGCTTTACTGTTGCAGAGGATGGACTGTAGCGTCTGGTGTTTCCAGTATCTTTTACGAGGGCTTGAGTTCCTAACAAGTAATTTCTTTTGAGCAGAGAGTCAGCAGAACTTGTTCAGAGGTCAGATGGAGATAAATTAACCTTTTGTTTTTTATCTCTCTTATCGCTGTTTGCCGTAACTTCTGTTTCATTATACAGAAACATCACTCTGCCAAAACATCAAAACATAACTCTGATCTAGAGTTGAGAGTCTCATGTTTAAAAAAAAAAGATCAGTAGAGAGTTTCCTGGAGTGTCTGGGTTTGACGTAAGAGTCTGTGACACAAACTGCAAGCAACACAAATGTGAGGATCAGTTATACAGGTTTTAATGTTTTTCATCATAATAGTAAGGTAATCTATGATGGTGTGTTCAGGATAAAGGGGTGTTTAACTGAGGAGTGACAGTCTTCTGCTTTGAATGCTGCTGTTACCAGACTAGGGTTGTCCAGCAGAGTCAGTTTAATTACTGAAAAAGTTTAATTCCTACATTTGGTTTGGTCCCTCTCTGATGCTTTCCTTTGGTTTTCCTTTATTGCTGCAGGGATTGGCTGGTGTGCTGCTTCTGCATTTTTTTTTCTGTCATCACAGGTGCATAGGATTACAGGTGGGGGACTCATGGTGCACCTGCAGCTCATCATCAATTCTGTGCAATATACAAGTTACAGTTTATTCCGCCTGTTTCCAGCCAGTCCAACAACCACCCAGTGTCTGAATCTGACTCCAAATATTGCCTCTTAATATCGTCCCTCGGCAGCATCTACCACTTCATCCTGGGTTTAAAATGACATCCTTATCAATCAGCAGTCTCTATTCCTCTGATCAGACTTTGTGGTGACTGAACCAACCCACCTGAAAATGCATTTAATGTGCATTTAACAACAGCTGCGCATTTACCCAAAAATAACCATTACCTGTAAAGAAAAGCACAGCAGAATAAACAGAATCATTTCTGAATATCGGGTCCTGATCAGCATAGTCAGCGCCTCAGAACCACGTCAAGCCAAGACTTTTTCCATCAGTTAGTGTTTTTTTCCCCCCACACCATGCACCATCTTAAATATTGTTTTAAACTTTACGCACTGCACTGACATACTGTTTTGTTTACTTCTGGAAAGTCTGCATCGTTTCTTGCTGTCATTACGACTCCAGGTGGTTCTTGCATGCAACGTGGGACTCATTTTTTTTTTTTTTTTTTCCCTCTGGGACTCATTTTCATCAGTACAGACGAGTTTTTACACTTCCCAAACTAAGAGTTATACCAGAGGATCACAAATTCCAATGTGAAAGTGTCCTTTAACTCAAAATCTGAGCCTAATGATAAACAAAAACTGAATTCAGTCAGAATCCCTTTTCGTCATCAGAAACCAGATAGAATTATTAAACCACTGATAGATTGTTTTTTCAGTTCTTGATTTCAGATTAAGATACTTTAAAGGATTTTATTTTTGTCACCACATTGTGGCAGACCTCCTCACCTTTTGTGTCTTCTACCAAGTCGGTCCAGATTATTTCCACAATTTCATTTTCAAACAGACTTACATTTCTGTGAAGCATGAATGATATCCGTTTTTATAAGCCATATTATGTTTGTTCTTATATCGTATTTTAGATCATTTTTGCGCAATTAATGTCAAGGTATGATCAGACAAACCTGTTATCAGATTGTATATTTTTTCTACACGATTTTGTAAAAACTAGTTCGGGTAAAGTTTGGGTCGACTTAGTTTATTCTTGTAAGACTGGTAATGAATTGTGACATTTGGAACTTTGTATGTAAGATTCTTTAGTTTACTTTTGTTTTATCAAGCCAATTGAAGTTGAAATCCCCCACAAGAGGTAGGTTTTTTTTTTTTAGAACCTGTGGAAGTTGTTCATAGAATAGATCTTTGGTATTGGGTGCTCTATAGAGACAAACAAATGACATTTGAGGTGAGAGAGTAATTTAAACTTCAACTCTTTCTAAAGAGTTTTCTGAGTGTCTATTTGTGTACACCGTAAATAATCTTTTACATAAACCAGTACACCCGCCCCCCGTTGGCATAAGCTGTATCGCACCTGTATACATGTACTTTCTTACATCATACACTCCTGCATGTGTTGTAGGTGTCAACCATGTTTCTGTCAAACAATCCAAGTTGGAATTAAAAAAATCATGACTGTGATGAATTTGTTCAGATTTAGATACCATCACTCTGATGTTTCTATGACCACCAAATAAACCTTTAGGCTTTGCATTTATGTCCCACTTCATTCACACCTTTGGTTCATCAAGTCTTACATTGAAGCATTACGTTGAACAAAAACCATCATTGTTGTCACATTTGCATGTTGAACCACTGGGCCCCATGGTTTGGATGTAGCTCTTGCTCTGGTATAGTTTTTCCACAGATACAGATGAGTAAAATGCAAGAGAACTTCTCAAAACCTTTTCATCGTACAGATCACCTTTATCCAGTAGTCCTTAAAGGAATGAGTCATCTAGAAGTGGATTACGCTAAGAGCTTTCTGCACACATACTGTAATAACTGCCCCGTTCATGAAGAAGGATCAACACCAGCAGGTATGTCATCAAGACAAGGCTTTAGACACAAATCTATCTATGAGCAGATACTCTGCCCAGTACCAGTTCCTGGAACAATCGGGAAAAAAGCAACCAAGGCTACAGTAAGTTGATGTGGTTGAGGCTTACCACGCAGTAGCAGTGTTTAATTTATTCTCTTCAACATACACCTAACTGGGATCTGTTTAGATCTGATTTAAGAGGCAGAAGTGGTCTCTTTGATTGGCTCTAATGTTTTTGTCACCATAATAACCGTATCAATGAGCAGAGATAAAAGACTAGAGCTTTTTCTCAGTCTCCCCACTAAGTTGGTTTGATTACATGGAGAAAAATTCGGAAACAAAAACGAAAGATTGTAGCTGCAGAGAGAAAATGAGACGAGGAGATGAAACAGATTAGACAGGTAATTATTTGATAATCTAGTCTCAAATTGATGCTTTGCCTCATCTCAGACATCATCAAGAAGCAGCAGCAATGGCTGATGCAGTTGGACAAACTGAACGTTGGATGTTAAAGAAGAACAAAGCAGCGGCACAAAGAAAAATCAAACTGAGCTGACAGCAGTAGATTTGGATAAAATTACTTTTTTTAAATGTACAAAATGACGACAATTTGGTGGCAAAAATCAGATGTTTTAGGGCCACCCTGCCATTAAATAACCACCTTTGCAGCAAAGCTCTCTTCCAAGCTTTTACTGCATAATGATGTGGCCATAATTGTCTGTTCACATGGGAGAACAGGACTAGACCCCTTCAAGTCTCAATACCTGCTGTCAATTGTTGTTCCTAATAATCTGAGGTGCTCCCAAAAGTAGCTCATTTTTAGTCTTTTACCGCTGAAATGCATGACACGCCCAGCTGTCTTACCCTGAATTGGGAAATTAAGTCGTTGGCATTAGACCTGCCAGGCCCAGTGGAAAATCATTTGCCTTAAAACCCCAGGTCTCTGTTTAAATCCCAACTCTGCAGCAAAAGCAAGGCTCAAACAGATAAATTATAAAGACATTTGGCAAACATAAACAGAATATATTGACAAAGATTGGAGATGATCTGTCTGGCACAGTGCTGATGATATGGTCTGATATTGCAGTCAATTATCTTAACAAAAAGACCAATTTTAAGCAGTATTAAGCAAATCCATACATATGGATCAAATTATGTCCACTGAAATCAAACCCTTGGCGTCTACGGAGTGATTTATGTGTCAATATTTCCAGCACAACAATGACAACAGGGAAATGCACTTAATCTTAAAATTATGTGCAACACAAATCAATTTTTGCTCTAGAAACGCACAAATACATGCAATCAAAACAAATTCTTCCAATCGTTGATCAGTCTAAGAGCCGATTGGAAGACTTTCTGACCAATCAGCATCAACCTTCATGTCCATGTCTGTGATTGGCTGGCTTTTAAGGCACATTTGTAACGCTGTACCCGCTCCGTTTCAAGCTACAGGAGAAAGAGAATTGTTTTGATTGTACGTCTTTTTGAGTTTCAAGTGCAAAAATAATTGTTTTATGCTTTATTTATGCTCAAAACTGTGTGTTGCGCTTATAATGGCACAAAATTCACACCACAGGCGTCACAAAGCACCACAAAGTAAAATAGTTTTATAACTTGATTTATTCATTGTTTTTGTTTCTTGAGTCTTTAAAAGTAAGTAACTTTGTCAACTTCTCTTCCTTTTGAAAAGGTAACATCAGATTTAAAGAATTAATTAATATAAATAAAAAATTTTGTTGTCAAAACTTTCTGTTTAACAAATTGGGACTATTTTTATGAAGGATAAATTGAATAAAGTAGTTTATAATAACAAAATATTAACACAGTTTTTTAGCTTTCATTACTTTAATTTGAATATATGTTTTTGATCACATCAGCAAGTTATTGTGATAGATCTGACGTTGTGAGACAGTAACAAGCTCAACTAACTTGTGGCTCAGCTCTCTGCAGAACTGAGCGTCTCCGTCTCCTCAAGAACCCTAATCTATTTAGACCTTCAGCTGCAGACTGTCATGACAGCTTCGTAACAACTGTTAGATTTAAATAATTGAATCTGAAACAGGAAATGGATTCTTGGATCATCAGCACCAGCCAAGAACTGCTGCACTGAATTATGCATAACTTGTATAAAAAAAAAAATAAAAGGAAAAATGTGGCACAGAGACATGCGGGGAAGAGAAGGGGAGGGCAGTGACTGTTGTGAATTAGGTGGTAATTGAAAACTTGTCGAATAACACGATCCTCAATATCCTTAAACAATTCTGAAATATGAACACAGCAGCTTCTTTTCAGGCAGCAATAAAAATACTTCATGCTCTCACTTACAAAACTGTTGCCATTTGTTTCCCAACACAAATGACGTTGTTTACTTTGAACAGGACACAACAGAAGGACATAGACAACACGCTCGCACAAAGAGGTGCAGGGGCGGAGCTACGGGGGGGCAAGAGGGGGAAGCTGCCCTCTCAATATACGGGTCATTATTAGTATCATTATTGACAAAGATTAGGAATCATCAATTAAAGCTTCTTTAAGCATTCTAAAAATCACTCAAACTCAAACTTTATCTGTATAGCACCTTTCATTCCGACTGAAAACACAAAAGGCTTTACATAAAAGCAAATAAAATAGCCATAAAGTATGACAATCAGTGAAAACAGAAAACACCGGACAGTCACACAAAGATGGCATCCCTCCCTCACCAGATTCCTCCCTCGGCCTCCCAGTTCCCCCAATATAACCCTGAACAGAAAGAAGAACTGCAGCTTAAAGAAACCGTTTGGCTTGGTTCTGCTGTGCAGAAACGGTTTAACGAGGATCCAGACAGAGCGGGACCCCAGCCAACAAAATCAATGTCTTTCAGTGAAATTTTGAGCTCCTCAGTCCGCCACTGAAGAGGTCTGCTTCAAATCTGGAACATCAACTTTCCCTCCCAACTTCTCCATTAAAGTTGGTCTTTTTGTCCAAGGACTTTGAAGACAGTCCTGGCATTTCCTAACAATGTGGTACTTTTCTGGCATCAGTCTTGAGGAACCAACCAAAAGCAGAATGATGTCAGAGTTGGATTCAAGAAATGCAAAATGTGGAGAAATGTGGGTTTGATGTTATGGAAATCATGGAGTAAACATGCAATTAAACCACGAGCAGCTGATATCCATTAAATATGAGCCTCTCTGAGAATAAATCTGTACTTTGTGCCTGGGTTAGCTGTTTACCTCTTTCTGAAAAGAAATAAGACTCAAGGATCAAAGCATCTTCCCTAATGTGGGAACTTTCTCCATGTTATCTTTGAGTTCATCTGCATAAATATGCGTTGCCCCACTCACTGACCTGTTCTAAATGCACGAGTTTAGTCACGCACAACTCCCACTGAGCCAAACACTTCTTACGTGAACAATGCCATTACTTCCCCTTATTGGACAATCATCCTTGCGGTTTATTATTTCAGTTCAGGTGCAGTAAAATATCAGAAAAGCAGGACTCACAAGGAGGAAAATGGCTCCAAAGACAGAAAGAGCCTTCAGAAACAGTTACTCAACAGAATGAAACTTCATCGGGAAGACAGAGTCCGCAAGTGGACATCATTAATCCAGACATTCTGGCACGAAGCCCTTGGCACGGAATAAGCCATATAGATAAAGCTTAACAGAATATTTAAACTCCAACAGCAGTTTCTAATTGTTTCTCTATCATGCCCTGCAAGGGAAGATGCCACATGACTAATGGACTCAGTGTGAGGGCTCCGTCCCATCTGTTAGGAGAGCCACGTGTCTGCGCATGCTTTCCAAAATAAAAGGAACTATGAATAAAATGGGAACGCGGTCCTTTGTCCCTGGAAAAGCTGAATCGGCTCAAGTTCAATGACATATTTTTGAGGCCAGCAAGGGGAATAATTACTTTTTTATTATTTTAATAAGGCGCACGTCTATTCAAGAAATGCCAGTAAAAACCAAAGATGACTAATATTTCTTTTAAATGATAAAAAATGGACCTGATCCTGATTATAAAAGAATGAAGCTATCCTTAAAGCAATCATCTTACATTTTTAAACTCAAAACAACAATTTGCTCAGCCAGAGACCACAGTGGAAGATATATTTCATTATCTACATGTTGATAAAATGGTGAAACATCTAAAAGCCGGTGTAACATAGCAGCATCCAAATGCGAGTGCTGTTGGGGCAGACGTCAGACTACAGGAACAGTCATCATCCAGCTCAGTTCATTGTGGGTTACTAGTGCAGGTAGGTCTTCAGTCTTTGGAAATTTAAACCAGGTGACCCTGAATCCAGGCTGTTCCTGTTCTGCAAGCTTCAACCCTAAAAGAGCCATTTGGTCCTGTTTTTTTTTACTCCAAAGCTCAGATAAGCCCGTTTTGCAGTTGAGAAATTGAAGTCAGGCTCCACCTACTTTTATTGAGGCACCTGATTGGTTAGTTTGTAACTTAAATAATTTGCACTAGAGAAAAAATAATTAAGAAAATGAACATTATCAAGAACAGTTTTATTCTGACCAACAGAATCGCTGAGTAACTGCTGCTTTTTCTCTTTAGAAGTCTCTGGTAACTTGGCTTCTTGGAGAAAACAGGTACTTCCTGTTTGGAACGCCAGGGGGAGGAGTCACTCAGTGCAGTTCTCATATACAGTCAATGGTTACAACAGTACTTTATTTTTCCATGTTTAACAATCTAATCTTCTTTTACTTTTGACAGCAGCACATGTAATTCTTTTTCAAAATAAAACAGAAAGAGAAAAAAACAATGGAGGTCATGTTTTTTTTTCAGTGGGGCCCAGTACCAAGTGTCCATGACCTGGTATCTTTCCCTCTGTCAGTCTTCAAGATTTTTCTCTGTCTATTCACTTTTATGTATTGTGTGGTTGTTTCATAATTTCCTTAGTTTACTCCGCCCTTGGTTGCTGGTTGAACGCCAGCTGTCATGACCCCAAAGAGGATCCAGGAGGTGGATGGATGGAGTTGTTTTAAATAGACTTTATACAAAGGATATATGTATCACTAATAACTTTGATGTGATGTATTTTCCTACTTTTTTGTTTTACAGAAATAAATTAGATTAATTAGAATAAATAAATAAATAAAATAAAAGATCCTGTGTCAAATAAGATAACCCCGCTGCAGCAGATTTTCTTGTAATAATGAACTTTAAATACTTGACACCTGGACACCGTCGTGTCTGAATGCTTTAAACTTATACTAAGCAGCTCTGAGTGAAGAATAAACCGTTTTTGCTTTTAAAAGTATGCATTTTAAATGAGTGGTGAGTGCCTCTAGATGGGATTACAAAAGAAAAAAAAATATTTCTATTCACACAATATCACCTCAGTTTAAAAATCTAAACATAAATGACAATTACCATCATTTCTTCAAATCCTTAGCATTTTTCTTCAAAATGGATGGATAAAAGGGCCACACCTGTCTGCAGAACCCTGAGCTAGACCCCTGGAAATGTTATAAACTAGGTTCTTATCATCATTGAGCTTTAAATATGTATGTTTTATTGTTGTGTTTACTTTCTGTCACTTCAGTAGTTGTCTGCCTCTTCCTGTTCTCTGACCTTAACCAGCTGAGTCAGTTGGCTTCCCTCCCGGCGTCGGGTTTATCTACAGGTTTATTTTTAGCAATTTCATGAAAATGTTTTGATGCAATCTGTTCAGCCTGTTCATACTTTAAAAAATATTTTATTCAGTTCTGAAAGTTGGGACTTTAGTCAAATTGTTGACTTGTTGTGGCTTCTATTTTTTCTTTTTTTTTACTTTCTCATCGTCTGACAAGAAAATAAATAAATGTAAACTCTAAAAAATAACAAAGGAATAATTAAATGAGGACAAGTTTACCAGCCAATCTAACAATGTGACGCTCAGAAAAGACACTAAAAATAAACCCAAAAGGATATTTTTGATCCAGTAAGCCTGCTGAACTTCATAGCAGCACAATTAAAAAGACCTGACACTGTTTGGTTCAAGGCTTTTCAGAAATAAGCATCTACTTTGTAGAAAAAGCTTGAAAACAAGACTTTGAGGAACAGAACTACGACCAAACCACATGATTTCTGGAACACGGTCTAACAAACAAAGGCGATGATGAGAGGAGACGACTTCAGAGCATCTTCAGACAAATGTGGGGACAGTTAACTGAAATTGGGTCACGCCGCTGGACAAAATAAACACAGGGACAAAAATCTCCCACTGAGAAGAGCTCACCAGTTAATATTCATCTGAGGTTAGATTTGTCTCATGCTAAAGCGAAAAACAATAGTTAAGTTTACTTTGACTAAAAAATGAAAACAGAATTGTCACTCAGCTTTTCTCCTTATTTTCTTACTGGAAAAATGATGCAATTCCTACAAAACGGGGAGCTATTCGTATACAGCATCATCAGAACTCAAACATGTTCTTGAAATGAGGTCTGAGCTGAAAGATAGAACCTGGAGTGTGTGTTCATTATGGGATGAAGGGCTGCGCTGTGATCAAGTTAATCTCCTAATATGGAGAGGCGATTTTCTTCACTTTATGGCTGCGTGTTCTGAAGCCATTAACCGGTGAATGGGCCTTCACAGTCCGACTCTCAGACGACGACGGCCCAGATGTTCTCCAGCCCGGTGTTTGCAGGTAAACCAGCACAGCAGAACATCAGAAGCTGTAGTAAGGAAATTGCAAATTAAATGACTAATTACTCAATAAAAGACCCTGATGATGTGCTTAAACGCTGATGTACCATCTGCCCGATATAGAAAACCTGCAGAACAATCAATAAGCACACCAATTGAAATTCATATACCATCTGCTGCTTGATCTGGACCACCTGCATTTTCATCATCCACGCTGATAATCCAGCGTCTTGCAGCACAATCAACCTCTTGTGCCGCGCTCCGCCCCCCCTCACTGCCACTAGAAGACAAAACTTGAAAGAGGAACACAATAAGTCTCTGCCTGTGATGAAGCACTGGAAGTTTCAACGTGACAACTTCTGCAAGTTCTTTGATCAGTGCTGAGCACGGCCCGTGTACTTTGACAGCGTCGGATCCCGGGCCCCCGAATGTGCAGAACTTTGATGTCCGAACATCTGACTTCTTGTCTATGAGAGCGATGACAGTTCAGTCCCGTCCTTCTCATTAGTATGCATGTTTTAAAGTTTACTGAAGATCCCCCATTTTTCATCTCAATTCAAGTCATTTCCCCTGACTTTGAAGGATCAGTGGAGGTTTTGGGATTACACTACCTGTAAGTGTTTTTTTTTTCCTAAAACTGCAGTATCTTGAGTTTATTAAACAGAACTTAGCTGATGCTTTGAATACAGACAGATAACGGAGTTCTAACTGTCGGCAAAGACTCTCCAAACTGGGGTTTGAACCCAAAAACAATTGATTGGCCCCACTCCACTACCAGCATAAATCATATTCCCATCCTCAGATGGGATGTTCAGAAATGGACTGAAGCTGTGACGAGCATTTGGATCCAGGTTTCTAAAAAACGAAAAGGAAACTAAACAGAAACCAGTTTCCTCTTAAATAAAAAATGAAAATGGTTTTTGAGTCTGTGCTTCGTCTGAGGTGCTGAAGCTGTAAATGTTTTGCATCACAGTGTGAAAGCTACACTTTAACACGTCCGCATGCCGCTGTGTCTGTTCTCCTTTCATTTTCTCCAGCATGTTTAGTGGTAACATAAATGGTGTTCATTTCCACAACATCATTGCGTGCGATGCAGACGAGTTTGTCACTTTGTCCCATGGAGGTGCACAGATTTTTGCATACATATTAGAGCTGCTTTGGCACTGGAAGCTGATGGGATCATGGACGGAAGGTGGTGGTGGGTGGAGAGCCTAAACGACAGCTTTTTGTCAGCCTTGGAAGGAAGTTTATTCGGGGATACTGTGATGCTTTATAAAAAGATTTGTTGAGTATTTTGCTGGACATGCTCATCTGCATTGCTGATGGACACATTCCTGCATTTACACTGCTATAGTTTGATTTAATTCTTTCTGTAAAGATGAAAAACAGAACTAAGATTATGATTACATTGAATATATCTACTTTATAGTTCTAGTTCATCTATATTTATGGCACCTTAACATGACAGAAGTCAAACAAGGCGTCATACCGTGAGATCTACCAGCTATAAAAGGAACATTAAACAAAATGAAAACAACTGTAGAGTAAGATATTAAAACACACATACAGAAGTCAAATAAGATCACTGGTTAAAGCCAGAGCAAGTAAAAAATAAAAATAAAAAAGCACCAGCAGAGCAGAGTGTCATGACATGCCTAACGCCTGGTAACGAAACTGGGGTTTTAAGAAGTGTTTTTTAGAAACAACATAGGAATTTATTTTTCCTGATAATCCATCCACCCACCCTAACTCTAACCCACTGAGCCCCTTGCAGGGTAATGGGGATGCTGGAGCCTATCCTTGCAACTGGTGGCTGAAGGTGGGGCACACTCTGGACAGATTGCAAATTTGTTGCAAATACATTAAAACTCACTGTAAAATAATACAGTGGCAGGATAGTAAAAAATTATAAAAACACACATTTATACTTTTGCGTTCCAGTTGTTGATGTTTTATTTTTTAAGTTGAAACGATGATGGCCTGCAGAACGCAAAACGTTTCTTAAAAGCAACTCGTGCAGCAATTTCACAGAACTATTAACTTTTAATTTCATTAATACCATAATTGTTTTTCTTTGAAATCAATTAGAATGCAATTAAAGAACAAGGGCTGTTAGAGAAGCGACACACAACCTTGCAAGCCTCTTCCTCCTAATAAGGTCAGCCTCATTGTTTGCAGCTGACGGACTTTTCACAAACGAGGCTTCCTGCTCTTTGTTTGTAGAGAAAGCTGATTATTTTCTTGCTAAATATCGGAATCGCCTGTTTTATCTTCAAATTTTGCTTTTGTGTTGTGTTTCAGTTGCTCATCACTCTTCTTACCAGTTTCTTCTCAACGCTACAGAAGACGTTTTTGCATTAGCAGGAGAGAAAAGTCATTTAGATGCAGAAAAGCTCGGCTTCAATCAGAAGTCGATTAAATCAAATTTGTCCTGAATCCATATAAAACACAGTTGGATACAATAAATAAAAGGTAATCTTTGCCTGTGGACTGAAACTCCTAACAAAAATAGTAGAAAACAGCTGAAAGAAAAAAAAGAATGTAAGTGGAGCAATAAGCATCGATTATGAAAAGCAACATGCCTAAACTTCTAAAAAATTATTTGCTGAAAGGATAGAAGATGAGATAATTCAGAATATCGACGTCCATGTGTGACCTATCCATCTAACTGATCTTCCAGGGATCTGTATCACTCTGCTCTCTGAGCTTCAAGGGAGCAATTTTCTATTTTTATACATTTATTCTATTGATTTACGCTCAAAAAGTCACTTGTGTTTGTTTCTGGGATAATTAACCCTTGGCTAAAGTGGCCTAATCTTTATCTTTATCTGCTTGAAAATACCTTTACTTTTGTTGGTTTTTTTTATTTTTTGTTGTCACACATTGTTGAAAACCATGTAAAAATTGCCAGAAGATCTCGACAGTTTTACTTTCATTTAAAGCTCAAAAGCTGCAAATTGACAGGATACTCTCGGTGCAATTTTAGAAAGGTGTGTGCACAAGCTGGGGGGGGGGGGTTGACAGCAGTGCTGGAGTGGGTTTGTTTGGCAGAGCTCCTAATCACAGATGACGAGGCTGTTAACTGCACACGCCACCACAGAAGACGGACGTGAAATTGTTCTGTGTTTTGGAGGGAATCAGTCAGTCAGTCAACAGGGGAAGACGGTTGATCCGAGCCAAGAAACGACAAGACTCCTTCCACAAATCAAAATACAAAACTCCCGTCCTCGGATGTTAGACGTTTTGTCATGTTTTTGCATTCAGGCATTTCTCTTCGAAAGAAGAAACACTGAAATGAATTTAATCTGCTAAAGTATTTGCACTCCGAGAAACTGTTTTTTTTCAAGGCACTCACTCCTGTTGTGCTGAGCCCATCAGCCCACCTTTGAATTTATGTCCGCATTTAGTCTTAATCTTCAGCATATTGCCTTTTACAATCGGTTGATCTGTCCACGAGTGTTTATGGTGTGTAAACTGTCTTTATCCTTTGACACAACAAGCTTAATCTCTGCTCACTAGTTGGAGCGCATCTCATGTCCCTGAAATGTTTCTTTTTCTGATTCCATGATCACAGAGCCATCAAGTGCTTTTTCATTCAATGTTATTTGATTTCTTGAAATAAACTATTAAAAAATTAAAAGAAAAATAAAAAAAGATGCTTTGAGTTTGGGAAAGGTTAGCCATAAAAGCAAGTGATGGAACATAAAACATTCAGACAAGATGTATAGATTACATATTATTTAAACAACTAAGGATCGTATGAGGAAATATCACCTGAAAGACTCGTTTCCATCTTAACACAAATTAATGTAGGAATATAAGCATTATCTGTTAACTGACAGCACTGACGAGTCGGTTCTGTTCGGGTATTCCCACACATTTAGCTGATTGACCTGCAAACCTGACATGAGCGAGCGCTCAAACAGACATTTCTCTGTGTGCCGACTTGAAAATGCATGAGATTCCCAACAGGTTGTTTAAATGAAGCATTCGAGAGGTTTCAGAGGTCTGAATGCAGACACTTTGAAACTTTAAAGTAGTCAGCGACCGTGGCTCCAACCAAACAGCATCAGAGAATGAGGACACCCCCCCTCACTGTTAATTATCCTCAAAATAATAATCCTCACTTTTAACTATGTCGACTTTTTACAAAGCAACTCAACACAACCGCAGATGACCAAGTACATGCGTGCATGACAAGGTAAAAATCACAAAAGGAATAGAAAAAATGAGTGTCTAAACGATAATACAGATAAAACTGTTTTTTTTTTCATTCAGAACAGACCATGAGAAGGACTGAGGAATGTTCAGTGACAAAGCATTGTGTGGCTTCAATGGAATCAGACCTCTGAGCGTCGTCCTGGATCTCTTCTCAGGAGAATCTGATCGGCTGACCTGAGGTTGGGCCTGGAGTGAACGAGGAAAAAAGCTGCTGAAGGAGATGTCATTCATAGACCCACTGATGAAAAATGTGTTTTTAGCATGTCCTTGGGGCATTTTCTGATGATGGAGGACACATATACAGAAAATTAACCTCAAAATTGCATCTGAGTATTTATTTTTTAAATCACTGTGAATCAGGAGCAGATAAACTATGCTGTTTAAAAAAGATCATATTTGTGACGTAGAAAATACGAGGGACAGGCAACAAGCTCCCTGCTCTGCTCCATTCTGATCATCCACCTGCAGACACATCCATGACCGTCTTCGTTATTTCCCGCCTCAGCTGGAATCTGGATCCAAACTGTACGGCAGGATAACGGTACGGTAAGCTAGCACAAGAACTTGTAATGGATGACGGAAAGTGGGGGTGGGCTCACAACATGCCAACAGTCACGCCATCAACTTGGAGGCAATTTTTTTTTACAAAACTCCTGCTGCTCTGCAGAAACTATGACCTGGATCAGCCCCAAAATTTATCTTGCAGCGCGACAACAACGACAAACACACAGGAACTATCTTCTCTGAAAAGACAAACAAGACGTTCTGGAAGTACAGAGCCCAGATCTCAACATCATGGAGGGATTCTGGGATGCAATGATGAGACAGGAGGACCTGAAAAAGCACAGAAGATTAGTGAACAAGTGTACCAAGAAGAAATGATGCTGCTTGAGGGCAAATCTTGGACTCCTTACATTGATTCAATGCCTTTCTTTAGCTCATTTGCTGCATTTTGTTGGGTAATGACAGTAAACGATGAAATTTTCCACTTTTGTTTACAGCATTTACATTTTTACACAGTATTTTGTACATTTATTGACTTCTGCTTTTGGTGTCATCTTCAGCAAAAATGTCAACTTTGAAAAGGCTGATTATTAGTTGGCTTTTTGTCCTAGCTGCTGCAATATGCAGCTAAAGACAGGAGCCTGTTTGTCAGATGATTCATACACCGACGCTGTGCTGATCTCAGCAGTGCTCAGATGATCAGATGAAAGCAAAGTGAATCTTCGGTGAATCAAATCCATACAGAGTATTTAGATTGGTCTGCATGTACATGACCACTTCACACACATTTGTAGTGTCCACACGGACTGTTCTTTTTTCTTCTGTCACTTGTTATTTTGACGTCTGCTGTTTGTGCGGTCTTTGTAAATAAGAGTTAGTTAGACCTGTCCTTACAGGAGGGTGCAGGTTGTCTGAGGGAGAAAAAAGGTCGAACCGGGACACACAGGTGAGCTGCGTGAAATATCAAGGCTGTCTGCGCTCATGAAACATGATTATTTTACGGCACATGTGTCAAACTCGAGGCCTGGGGGCTAAATGTGCCCCCCCCCCCCATGTCATTTTATGTGGCCCGCGGGAGCATAAAAGTTTTTAATTACTTAAAAGAAAATAAAAAATGGGTATGTATTTATTCATATCTAAGGGAAATTGGACTTGAAATATGGGATTGGGCAACTTTACATCAGGACTGAAACACTGTTTATAAAACCTAACCTGACGGAATCAAATGTAATAGGGTTTATGCTAAAGTAATAAGCAAGACTTTTTTTTTATGCAAATGTAATTGTCACTTTAAAAAGTTATAATAAATAAATAGAGTTATTTAACATGAAGGAGTAGTTACATTTATATTTCCTTACATTTAGTTACATGTATAAGTTACATCTGGCCCTTTGAGGACAGCCGCTATGCTGATGGCCCTCGGTGAAAAGGAGTTTGACACCCCTGTTTTACGGGCATGCTGCAGACGACAGTGAACACAACGCGTGAGGGGAAAGTAGGGGAGACGCAGGTATGTTTTTTATTTTTTTATCCAAATCCTGTGCATCGTGCAAGGAGGTCGTATGTGCTGGTCATGTGATACGTGCGCGCTCCTTGCTGCAGCCTGACTGTTACAAATTAAGAAATTAGCCAGAGTGTAGTTTGTGTGGACATCCAACGGGCATCCATATCACATGCACACCTCATGCATGCAGTATTTGCATGTACATGCAGTTGTCAGCAAGTACATCAGGTTGGCGTAAGAACGCCGTACGACAGCATCACCCATATGTCATAAATGCGTGTAACTTCCATTATCCTCACAACCACTTTACGATCCACTTAGACAATGGTACGTTCCATTGTCATGACGTCCCTTGAGGTGCAGACACACCTGCACTCCCTTTAAGATGCAGCTGCTCCCCTCTACAAACCTCCAGGGTCCCGGACAACCCAAAAACCCGCAGCATCCCGCACATACTGCATGCGACTATGGCTTGGCTATGGATAACACAGATGGATAAATGCTGAATGCTCACATAAATAATGAATGAATGGGAAGTCACCGGAGGAAAAAGAACACTTATTTCTAGTTAACAGAAAAGAAACAAAAAACAGAATAATTATCATTTGTTTTCTTAAAGAGCCAAGAATCAATAAATATTTTGGTCCTGATGCTGAATCTTTTTGCCTCTTTGTTCGTTTTGTGAATTTTAAAATCTGAAGACGTTTGGAACCAAAGTTTACACCACAGCCCAGACGTCCCCCCTCCAATACAACTACATTACTCACTAGATAAAAATACAGAGACGTTTTCTGTTTGATTTTATTTTTTCTATTTAAGCACATCTTTAGTCTGTTTAGCATATTTTTCTACATCTTTGGCCTATGGAACCATCAACTGTAAACTGATCATCTCAAACAACCAGTTATTGATAACTACCTTTCATTTATATTTTATTCTGCTCAGCCTAAAGGACCTCTGACCTTCTGAGCTCTTCCTGGGACAACTTAATTCACAAACATGTTTTCTTTTTGACTCACTTACTGGTATAAACTAACAAATGCAGCAGCGTGGTTATGAATGTCTAACAGACCGGCTTTATTTGTCTTCACCTGCTCTTTTAGAACCCGGTTACAAAGCAGATCCGATAGCTTCTCCACCTTGAGGCCTTTTTGGAAACACATTCACAAATAAAGCTGAAAAGATGCCGCACAGATTTTTGCCTTTTCATGACGTGACGGCGAGATGACTGACAGCTCTGACACACTCACAGACAACACTTCTTTTCACACATCAGGCTGCAGGATTTAAAAGGAAGAGCCTGCAAAGGGAATTATGTAAACATCTATGCAGCACTTCAGACTGGTTTCTGGTTTAAATCACAAGATTTTACCAAACAAAAGCCATCTTGATGGAGTTAACAGAGGCTTAGACAGCTAAAAAAGGATTTTTACAACATTTGTATCCATGAAAATGAGTGTTGAGATGTTCAGTTTTGTACGTTACCTCCCTTATATAAACAAAAATTTAAAATGCAAACATTTTCATGCACATTTTATTTTAAGGGCATGCTGTGGGCGACAGGTGGTAGTGAACAGGGGGTAGGTAGATGACCTACAGTTACTCAAGTTATAAGCTGACTAATCAGATAGCTCAATAAAAGTAGGCGGAGCCTGCTGGCCCCCATGTCCAACATACAAAACCTCTGACAGATTTTGTGCCGCCTGCTTTCAGTGGTAGGGGTGTGGATTTCCAACATGCTAACTCCTGATTGGCCAGCGGTTGCCACAGAAACGATGACTCGTACTAATCATTGTTTACTGACATCGTCTGGCTCCAACATAGCGGTGTATGTATCGTGAAAAAAATAATTGACTTCATTTGGTTGGAGCCAGAATAAACCATCTTCTATAGATGACATTACACTCCCTTATTCCAGTAATTATTATATAGTTCATGCCTGTATTATTACATTTGAAATTAGCCTTATGAATACTTTTACAATCACTCCAGGCATGGCAATGCTACGCACCATTTTCAACGAGCCCCAAGATTCTTTCTGGGACCCTCCACGGGCCCAGACAACCTGCAGAGACCAACCCCCGTACAGGTGGATGGGACTATGGCTTCAGTTGTTGGAGTCTCCAGAAATCCTGCACATTAGTTTGTGTTAAACAACCACGACAACCTCATGTCTTTAATGATGAAGACATAAAATTAAATAAACTTTATTATGCAGCAGGAGTTTTGACTTTTCTCGATTTTTAGCATCTCTAATTATGTTACAAAAGAATCCTGATATTTAACCTTTGATGTAAATGAAGTTCTAAAAAAAGGCGACAGAACAGATGATGGCTTCAGACAGCAGGTTGATGCTCGATAGCTGGGTTCTTTTTTAAAACGTTATTTTTATTAGTTTTTGTTACATGAAAACAAAACACAAATCAAAATCAAAACAGAGGTCGATTCTAGGTGCTTCGTGGGACTATTTGTTGTACAGTGTCCATTTTTTCCACTTTCGGTGTAATTGTGCCTCTTGCAGTCTCAGTCTGTGTGACGCTATATGTATGTTATTGTTTCCGTTGAATAGGTGTCCTTATTTCTTGATGTCCGTGGTTCCTTTGATGGGATCGGCGTAGTACCCCAGTTTCTTGTTAATGTTTTTTTTGGCGGCTAGTGACAGAACTTCAGATAAGTATTTGTAACGTTGGTGGATTGAGTTTCCTGAGAACATGTACAGATAAAACAGTTCTGGTACCAAAGGAAATGTATTTGCCAGCACTCTGCATGTTATTTCACCCGCCATCTTCCAAAATCCAGTTACATTCGGATACTTCCAAAATACATGAGAATGGTCTACATTTACTTCTCCACATTCACGCCAACAGCTCTGATTTGTTTTTAACGGTTTGCTCTTTGGTTTAGGTCAGGGGTGGGCAAGTCAGGTCCTTGGTGTTTCCTTGCTTTAACACAGCCATGATGAACATGACTGTGTCATCAACAGAGTTTTGAAGAGCTTGGTAATGTGGGGATGATGATTGTTAATTAACATCAGGTTTGTTGCAACACGGAAATATCTAAAACCTGCAGGACACCGGCCCTTGAGGACCGGAACTGCCCACCCCTGGTTTAGGTGTTGTGAAAAATCTTATAAGGTTCTTCCAGGCCAAGTCTCTCCAGTGGTGGCGTCTCCACATGTCTAAGCAAACCTGCTCAGTTATCTTTATGTGTAGTTCTCTTCCCCAGTTGTCTTTTAAGGTTGTGTTTTGGTCATTCTCTGTTAAAGATGCTGGATAGCTGTTTTGCTCAAAGGTACACCAACAATGTGATGCAGGGTGAAACAAGGCAACAAACAAAACTTTACAGAAATGAGGCAGAAAAGCTTGGTGGTAATATTAAAAATGATGTTTTATAATTATTGCTATTCATCTTTCACTTCAGTTAGTTTGAACATGATACACGTATGTTGAACAGTGAATCGGACACGTTTCTTCTTTGATTTTTTTCCTACATTTTCATTTGTTATTGATCGTCCATCTTTTATATAACAGCAGTAAGTGCAGGTGTTATTACCAACATAAAGCTCAAAGAACGTTGCAAGCGGAGGGAATTTAATGCACAAACATATAACATGTCCTGCCTGCAAACGAGTGTGTGCTCTCTGGTGATCAATATGAAACTATGTCAGGAAAAACAACACTTCTGAGAGCCACAAACATCACAACTGAAACTACATCTACAGGAGCTCTAAACATGCTGATCAGTTTTTCACCTTCCTTTAGGGTTATGCAAACATAAATAATACATTTATACAATGGCTGGATAGATGGCCAAAAGTGTGCTTTTATATTAGCATTTTTAAATATGATATTATCAACAGGTTTATAAAAAAAAAACATTTGAAAAGAGACTGACAGTGCTCCATGTTTATAGGAAAAGGAGGCTTAATCCTCTCATTTCCATAAAATGTGTTGAGGTTTGCCCTCAGACTGCAGACATAATACTTTTGACTGCATGGTTTCCATTTGAAAAGTGAGAATTTATTTCACAAAGTAGCTCTTGAGTAATCCAGATTTGTTAAAAATGATATTTAAATAAATTCTCATTGGTCTCTATGACCACAACAGAAACCCTGATGAGCCGTGCAGTTCTGTGGTTTCTATACATCTTTCAGCCAAAATGACTGGCGCTCGGTTATGTGACATGAGTTGAAATCACTGTTTCTGTATGAGAACTGGACTGAGTAAGAGGTATGTTCCCATAAAAATCCAATGAAATTAAGTCAATTCCGTTGCCTTTTTTAAATATGGACTCCACCATGTTTGAACCACAAACCGTCTGATTGATAGTTGGTCCAAATTGGTCAGTCAAAAAAATTAGGATTTGCAAGAACATGTTGAAGTCCAATCCTGATCATCTTCTGATCTAGTTTAAAAGTGTTCCCATCGGGTCTATTGCAGGCCAAAAAAAAAAAGGACGTCTTTTCGACGTCACAAATAGGATCTTTTTCAAACGGCATTATGTCATCTGCTCCTGATTCACAACTTGAATAAAAACAATACTCATATGCAATTTTAAGCCAAATTTTCTTTACACATGTGCTTCACCATCAGAAAAAGAATATGTTAGAAACCCAAAAAACACAATTTTCCTCTGAGTTGGCCTTTAAAAAAAAGGTATCTGAGCGAGAATGGTTATTCTGAAAGCTGAATGACTGAGTAATAACTCTTTACTTCTCTATAGAAGTCTGCGGGGTTTCGGTTTCTTGGAACTAGCGGGTTCTTCCTGTTTGGAACACCAAGGGGGAGGGGTGGTTGAAATGATTGTTATTGATGTAAAACATTAATTATACTATTTTTTTTTTTAACATACAGTTTACTGTACAACAGCCAGAATGTTTGACTTAAACTGAAACCGTTCAGGATAAACATCTCAGTTTGCTGTGAAACATTTCAGAAATAAAACCCTGAAATCTCAAGTTGCCATGTTGTGAGGTAGTGTGTGGAATCAGTGTGACCTTGCAATCTTAAGAAGACATTCTCTGTTATTCAGAATTCATATTTTGCCAAGATGAGCTCTGCCAGCCATTATCTCCTTGTTTGTTTAGATGCAGTCTAATTAAAAGCAGAGAAGTGTCTGCAGTAGTGCTTCAGATGAGGAAAGGAAGAAAGAACGATCGAAAGCAACAACCACCTCGAGCCTGTCGCTTCAGGTATCAGCATTATGAAATTATGAATCACAGGATATTTTCCTGTAAAGAGCAAAGCAGATCAACAGGCAGCCTTTTGAAACAGGCATCTGCTGCAGAGAGCAAAGCGCAGTCACAGAAAAGACAGATTCTGGCGCCTTGGGTGTCAGGGCACGGGGGTGAAATGTGATCGATAAGAATTGATCTGTGCAGCAGCTCATCCACACAACAGCCAAACAGGAATAAATAGAAAACAGCTGTAAGCAAAAGCAGCGGGCTGTTTAAGAGCAGAACGCAAAATGTTTCTGTGATGTTGGCATGACTCCATGCCAGATTTGGCATCATGAGCTGTAATTTCATTGTCTTTGATGCAGCTCCGCGCGCCCCTTTTTGACCTCACCTGCTCGTGGCGATAGATATGAATTACGCTTAAAAAGCAGATCCTGGAGAGACTTTTTGATGCTGGTTTCAACTTTCATTAGAAATCCTACATTCCGTTTTCATAGTTTATCTGCAAGCGTTTGAAAATGACAAAGCACAATGCAGAGATGCCAATCCGCATCGCTTCGAAGACACTCACTGCGGCTCCGCCAAACTGTCGGCTACAACGTCTTATCGAGAGTGTGAAATTCTTGAGTTCCTGAGATGAGTCAGCCGTGAGTAGAAAGAGCGGAGACGGAGCGAAGCTGCAGGGAGGAGGAAGCCTGCAGCAGAATACTCAGGGAGAAAGATAAGGGAACACTACATCAGTGGATTACCAGCATCCGCAGATCAGGGCCATGGGCTTCCACACCTACGCGTATACACACACAATTTAATGGACTTTTTTACTTTTCTATAACTGAAAGTGAGGTTTCCTTATCCTTCCACTCACAATATATGATTTATGTTTAGAAAAGCCGACATAAATGCAGGATTTTAAGGAAATTACATGTGTGGGAGTGTTTATCTAAAATGACAGAAATGTTACCGGTAATTAGGCAACAATAGATAAATGCAACACAGGCGCTGCAAATTGGCCCAATCTAGCCTCTCCAGCTTGTTTAGTAGTTATGAAAAAAAGAAAATACAAAGTGCCTCTTGCCAAATATCAAGAGCAGTCTCCGATTTCAATATCCAACCACATCAGGCTAATCCTATTGAGGGATCGTAGGAGAGACGCCAATAACAGCAATATAAAAACTATGCAGATGATACAATAAATGCATTGAATCAAAGTGTTGTTTTTCCTAAATTCTCTTTTTTTTATTCTTTATATTTTTCTGTCGGGGATAAATAACCATTTGTTTTTTCATGGCAATTCAATTGTTTTTCAAATTTCAGAACTACTTGACACTGACAGTCAAAAGCTTTAGGATTAAAAAAAATCTTTTCCAATAACGTTTCTAGTGTCTTGTTTCACTCCAAATTAAAAGAATAGTTTAAATAACCCATGGAGCTACAAAAAGAGAATCCTGGAATCAGTTTATAAACGTTAATGTTCTTTAATTTTACCAAAGTCATCGACCGTTCCAGACGTGACAGCTGAATAGTCATTCATTCTACAATAGAACTTTCCTGAAGTGTTTGGCTTTTGGTCTTTGCTTCTACTCTTGTGTCCATTTCAGGGGCTGAGCTATGGGGGCAAAGGGGTCAGCTGGCTCCTGGCAAAAAGCTTTGCCCCCCAATTTTTGAGTCAATAGTTGTGTCATTATTGAAAAGATCAAGAGATCGTCAATACAAGCATCTTTATAATAATAAATAAATAAATAAGCTCTATTTTAAAATTACATGTAATTTTTGATTATCTCGTTTTTAATGGGCTTCCACTCTGCTGTTATCATTTGCCACATTTCCAAAGTCTTCTGCCCCACTCCCACCCCTACATATTAAGTATTCTAGCTTTGCCTCTGGTCCAGTTCATCTCCTACCAGCTCAATGGGGTTCATGTCTGGAGACAGTTCTGACACCTCCATGTTTTCAAGTTGGCCTTTTTTGTACTCTAGTGGTTCAGGCAGAGCTTGGTTTTGTGGTTTGGGTCAGTTTCTTGTTCTCAGTTGAACCTCTGGCCAAAAAAAAAAAAAAAAAAAATCCAAGCAGGTGGACCTGTAAGTTTCAGCAGAAAGTTGTGGTGGATGTTTTTTTGAAGATACCTCTGACACAAGTCATCCACCCTGAATCCTAAAAACAGCCCCCATACTATTACACTTCCTCCTCTGTGTTTGGCAGTCGACATCACACTGCAAACACAGAGAGGAGAAACTGTAATACAAATATCCTTCACATAGAACCAAAGTTGTCCAGCTTTGATTCACCTTTCAGCCTAAATCTGATCTTCAGTTAAAATACTGGCTTTCTACAACCACCATGAGGCTGTGGTCCTGGGAGCCACCCATGATCCGGTGTGAACTCAGAATGAAGGCAGTAGGGTGAACCAGCAGCAGCATTGGGATCCGTTTGACCTCCACACTACAGTCCTGAGGAATGGTGCCTTCACTTGTCATTCATTACTTGTAACATCATCTCTCTGAGCTTCCATAAGACACAGACGTGTCTGAATTCAAAGGGGACACTAACCCTGACTATCAAAGTGCTATCACATCCAATTTCCATTAGAGCAAAAGGTAGGAGCTGCATGTTTTCAGCAGAGGTCATGTGCTCGCTTCAGGTAAAAAAAAAAAAAAAAAAAAAAAAAACTTTTTTCATTAGGTTTAATTACTGCAGACACTTTAAAGACACAAGGAGAATGCAAAAACACCTATGAAGATGCTTTTTAGGCAACCAAATACAAAGAAACTAGCTGATCATTGTTCACTACCAGGGCAACCAAAGCTCTTGATGCATCTGACATTATAACAAAGAACTATTAAGAAGTAACTAAACAACACTACTAACCCTTAGTTTTAAAGATTCTCTCTTTAAGATAGACTCGAAGGAGGCTGATAAAAAGAATCCCAAACATTTATTAAAAAAAATTAAAAACTCAGTTTGGATGACATGCATTCCTTTTTTTTTTGTTCCAAGCATTATGAATGATCATTGACCCAAAAGATAAAGAGTAACGCCATCTTTCTTTTTATCACTTTTATCTCTGCTGCCTTCAGCTCTCCCTCCTGTCTCTGCATCAGAGTCTCTGAACCAACAACGTGGCTCCTCTCACCACACTCTGCTACACCTTTCCTTTCATTCTTCCTACGCCCTTTTGTAACACATTACAACTGAAACCTTCAATCACCCGTTCCAGCCTACTTGCACACACCTCTCCACCTCTTTCCCACACTCTGTCCTGGACTGTTGACCACAACTACCGGTCCTTGAAGTCCTCCACCTTGTCCTTTGCCCCTGCAACCTCTCGAGTTCCTCTCATTTACACACAGAAACTCTGTCCTGACCTTCCTTCCTCTCCTTTCCAGGGAAAACCCCCACCTCTCAAGAGGTCCCTCCACCTGCTCCCAGCTCTCACTACAGATCACATTGTCATCTGCAAACACGATGGTCCACAGAGGTTCCTGTCTCACCCCATCTGTCAGTCTGTCCATCAACATGGAAACAAGAAGGAACTTTCTTTTTTCCAAACCCGAGACTCTTACTTTGATGTTATTAAATGGTTTCCTTGAAATTCAGCGGCTGACAGATGAGTAAACGCTGCTCCAAATAAGAAATTCTCAAACTATGTTTCAACTTTCACTAATATGTTCTGTTCCATAAATGTAGTCTACCGTTTCTGCTAAATTCCCTTAGAACTGGATAATATGGCCTAAAAGTGAAATCTCAGATTGTTTTCATTCCAAATTCGATGTTTTTCTCCCTGCTTTTACTTTATTAAACAAAAATGAAAAAATAATTGAATGTATTTAACAAAAACTATTTTAGCATCTCCTTTGGAAATTGGCTTGAACATAAAGTTCCACTAAGTACAAGCTGTAAAATTGTTTATAGCTCAATGCAGTAGATGTTTTGAGAGCTACCGCTACCTTGAGCATCTCATAAGGAGAAATACTAGAACATTCTTGGTAGCAACAGCCTCGAAACGGATTTCACAACCTTGGAGACCAAAATCCCATGTTTGACTCACCAGACAAGTTGACTGATAGATTAAAATTAAATCTACCAACCAAATGATTCCATTTTTATTTTCAAAGGAACTCCTGTATTGATTTTTCTAATAAATCTTTTTCTCTGCTTTTGGCATGTTCACACTGTCTATGAAATATTTTATTTTCAATCCCAAATGAGTCGCTTGTTTTCTTGCTGAAAATACCCCCCCCCCCATGAGAAGAGGGGTTTCAGTTCGTCACCTGTATCTGAACCAACTGGAAAGATTCAAACCTGCTGAGAAAACGAGGACAGATTTACTAAAGGGGAGCAGATTGACAGAAAAAGCACTTTTTTCTTACCTAATTCTGCCTTTAAACAACGGAAGAGAGCAGAGAGCTGGGAACATAAACTCTTGATTTTCCCAAAAAATAATAGTCTAAAACACATTCAAATGAATCGATTAAATGATTCAATGCCAGCCCTAGTCCCCTTTTAGCATGTAGTGCAACTGATCACAGTAAAGAGGCTTGAATGTGTAATTGGGATTAAAGAAAGCATATCAAACTGGATTAAAGGGATTGTATCCAACAGACTCAGTTCACTTACTCCAAACAAAGAGTCTTGTACTTTTAAATTACTTATGGCACCCTACTGATCATGGTGCATGCACCAGTACATTTCATTCTGGAAAAAAAAAAAAAAAAACCAACAACTTTTTTATAACTGCATTATAGAGCAGAGTATTTGGGCAACAAAAAAGAAAATGAAGTAAATCAGAACAAAGTCATAAAATTATGAGAAACAAATAACATTTTACCAAAAATAATAATATATATTTAAGATTTAAAAAGTCCTAATTTTACAAGACAAGAATTATGCATATTAAAAAATGTAGTTGTAAATTTGAGAGAAGAAAGTTGTGGTTTCCAAAAAAGTAAAGTAAAGCAGTGTGACTTCCATCCGTCTCTCCCAAAGTATCTGCAACATAAATTCATGGTCAATGTTTGATTCTCGCAGCGATTCTCCTGTCTTGGACCATTAGAATAGAGCAACGCACTGCCCATTCCCGTCACCCAAGACTGAGAGACACCCTGGACAGGTCGCCAGTCTGTTGCAGGGCCACAATCACACACTCATGAACACTCACACCTAGGGACAATTTAGAGTTGCCAATGAACCTATGAAGCATGTTTTTGGACAGTGGGAGGAAGCCAGAGTCCCCGGAGAAAACCCACGCATACACGGGGAGAACTCCACACAGAAAAGTCCCCCATTGATGTTCTGTTTCAGCTCCCCCACCCGGGACTTGAGCCAGGGCCCTTCTTGCTGTGAGGCAAGAGGGCTAACCACTGCACCAGTTCTGATCGAGATTCCGGCTCAGACGAGGAAAACAAAGACATTGATGGATCTTTTGGTCTGCATGTAGATGATCAGAATGGAGCGGAGAAGGGAGCTTGTGACTGGGTTTTTAAAAGACTTTAAGTATATATTTTTTTCATTTATTCTCATAAATTGCTGCTTATTTTCCCCATTGGTGGTCCCTAATACTCTGTTGTATAATTTGCTAGTCTATTTTTTTTTTTTTTTTACTATCTTCTTCTGCTCCAGTTTGAAGCTAGTTCTGGGAAGCTGCACCCCCTACAGGGCATCTGTCAAAACTGCATCCTTTTCTCAGTTCCCTTGGTCTTTGGTTATCTGCTGAGAGGGACGTGTGTGAAAGTAAACCAAACGAACCGAGTCTGAGGGAATATTAAGCAGAAGGGCTAAGGCAGGCGTCCTGCTGCATTGAAATGACATAGGGTTGGGTCACGGTGAGGATAATTCGCCGTGCTTGTGGAAGTGGATGCTTTAAAGGCCAGAATCCCTGTGGCTTCATGAAGCCGCTCGACAACACAGAACAACCTGGGTGGCTTGTCGAGAAAGACCAACAGACAAAGAGCTACTTGACAAAGCCTCTTGAGATAAGGAATAAACACGCAGTCACATTTGTATTCTAAGTGGGGTGCGGGTTGGGGGGGCTATTGTAATTGAAAACTCTCGGGGTGTTGGAGGGTCAGCAAATTCAGCAGGGCCAGAAAAGGAAGCGTCTTGTGTTCTGGTTTCCAATGTGACGCACCGAGATCCTCCGGCCCAAACGACAGCCTCCATCCTGGCCTGGCTCAGACTGATGTGGAGGGATAAGAACAGAAAATCGTAGCCTCCAACCGCGTCAGTGACAATGCATGCTAAATGAGGTTTCCACTGGGGAGGAGGATTTCTTGTATTTAAGTGGATTAAGATGAATTTAAGCTACAGGGAGGAAATATTTTAAAAAGCTGTGACCAAGCTGCATTTTTATTTCTTTTCAGAAAAAACAAGAAGGACAGAAAAAGAAAAGTCAACTCTTACGTCATCACTTTCTGTCAGAGTGGATGTTTTCTGAAAAGAAGGTGATGACAGAGTTTGTACAGGTATTCTCTGTGTCGGAATAATGCAAATCATTTGAAAGCTGTAGTAATTATTCATAAATGTGGGATTTTCCAGAAGATACAAAACGGGTTTTTTATGGAGCCCTAAAATGTTCATAGTTCAAAAACAATAAATATGACCTTGTGCAATCAAAACCAATTAAATCTCTCATAAATATATAAAAAGATCATGAAATTGTGAAATTCAATAATATTATCAGGTATTTAAAATCTGTGTGCAGGTTTTTCACAAAGTCGTGATCTTTTTATATATATTTATGAAAGACTTATCGGTTGATTGTGTCATTGCACAAGGTCTTTCTTTTTTAATTACAAACACTTTTTAGGCTTCATAGTTTTTTTTCTTTGAAGCGGAAATATGAAAACCTGACGTAGTTTAAATCTTAACACATTTTCATTAATTCGCTGAGAGGAAGCCTGCTGAAATGTTAAATGTAAATATTTTAGATCTAATTCAGAGTTTTTCACCTAATTTTCAAACTCTCCTGGATAATCTGAGTCACCTCATCCATGTCCATTACAGCAGCTGAATGATTACGATCCACGTTCTCAATGTCCCTGTTTTCATTTTGGATTTTTACGGTCCTCCTTCCTCACAAAAACATTTCAGAAGCTCTAAGCGGGGCCGACTGGATAAAGATTCATGATCTGTAGCCCGAGTCTGTAGATGAAGCAACATCATTTTTCCTCCAACTCCTCCAGCCTCAGCTGAACCTTCCAGCCATGGAAACTTTCTGCAACTTTAAGCTCCAACTCAGCAGCCTGGTGGAGCCTCGCTCCCATCGCTCCTTACACAGAGATTCACAAACAAGTTACCGTTGTGGCCGTATTTGGTTTTCTTCGTTCTGTTTATTCTGTGTTTGCGTATTTTTTTTTTTTGTATCAGAGTGGGACTTCTGTGTTTTGTGGATCTTTGTGTGTGTCTGATTATTTTCAGGTGTGGTGCTGGAAAGGGTGTGGCCTCCATTTGGACCCAAGCTGATGGAGGCAGCCTTCAAAAGCACCATGTGGACCTCCAGCCTGCGAGATGGGAGCTTGGCTGCAACCGGTCTCCACTGCAGCTTGGTGCTCTTCTCCATTTGTTTCTCGGTTTGTGTTGCACTTTGTAATTGCTTTGTTATAGTTTGGTTTAAGTGAAGCTGTGGGGTGAACTGCCATTTTCTTTAGTACGTGTTTTCTCCTGTTTCTGTTAGTCCAGGGAGGTTAGAGTTTGTCTTTGTTTTCTTCTAGTTTAGGGGGGTATTCCAGAAAGCAGGTTATGCTAGCTCCCACGGTAAGTTTGAGGCTAAGGAAGTTGATAACCTCAGCTTCCGGTTCCAGAAATGGAGGTATGTCTCAGGGTAGGTCAAGTTGCCATGGCAACTCATGCTCTGAACATAACCTGGTCCGGAGCAGGTTTAGTTGAAGGTTAGTTTGTTTTGAGAGAGGTGAAGCAGCATGACGTGTCCATTTGAAGATGATTTAGTGGATGAAGAAGCTCAGATAATACTTTTTCCACAGTGAGATGGTGATAGGACCACATATGGATGTTGGAAAATTAAACTTGCTTACTTTGATCTAACTTAATTATTTGCTTCAGTTAAGAGAAATCATTTTTTTGTTAAGTCACCTTAAAAATAACACATAGTTTTCAGACAATTATTTTCCTTTCATTCAAATTAATTCAATTAAGTAGGTGTAACTTTGGTGCTGTTGTTAGATCGGCACCGCAAGGGATTCTGGGATATCATTCCCTTTGCCTGTCTGGACGGATTTGGGTTTAAGTGTGGGTTTTTGACTAAATATGTTTAGTTGTTTAGCTGTTTTACTGTGTTTTGCCGAGTTATTTTGTACTACTGTGCTTACGTCTCAGCACCACGAGTGAGAGCTAAGGAGAGAATGACGAGTTTATATAGCACCCCCACGGCTCATCATTGTAATGACAATCATGGTAAATTCTTTGATGAATTTTTGCACCCCATGCATTTTGTGCCGTCCTTTTTATTGTTATAAAAATTAGCATATTTACCGGCTCAAACTTAGACATATGAGAGTTCAATATATATATATACATATATATATACATATATATACATATATATATACATATATATATATACATATATATATATATATGCGTCACAAGGAAAATGGAAACAAGATCAGAAACTCGTGGGTTTACTTTGTTGATTTTCTCCAAGCAGAATTTTTTTTTTTTGATGATGCAGCCGTGTTACTTTTTTCTTGGACGTATAATCTTCATACGCCGTCATTAAAATCTCAGACTCCGTCTCGCTTCCGTCTCAAGTGTCGCGCTTTCTTTTTTTTCCCCCACGCGTTTCCATGGTGACTCCAGAAATCGGCGATCTATTGAGAATGTCTTTATGTACATGACGTGCACGTGCGTTAACCCAGGGTTACCAAGTCGAGCGTAATTACGCCAACTCATATCCGGTCTTCTGGAACCGACATACCCAGAGTAAGCAAGTTCAGGCGGATTTCAGCCAGAGTTCAGGCTTAAAGTCAGGCTAGTTTTAGTTTCTGCGATTAGATAGGTTGGAGTTTTGTTTGTTATTTTGGCCTTGGCTCACCCTGAAGCCTTTAAGCCTAACCATAACTTTATATTCATTTATAAATGATTTTTTTTTGTATGGAGACATTCGTTTGGCGTTTTTTGTTCATTTTAATTTGGTGGCCAAAAACTTTACTTTTAGTAAAACTTTGCCCCTCAAAGTACCCCCAGACCAAAAAAGGGGCGTAGCAAACACGACTTGCTTTTGTCTCTGGAAAGTAATGAATATAGTTTTTGGTAATTTAGATGGATTCAGACATGTTTCTGTTTTAAAAAAATTTCCTTTCTAAAATCCTTGCACAAATAATTAGTAAAGAAGAAAATTGGCCATAAAAGGTGATGGGGGGGGGGGGCCTCAGATGCAGATTAATTTACTTTTTTCATACAAAAAGCAACAAATATTGTAGCCTACTATTAGTCCAAAAATCATGGTTTTGAGCTCTGTAAATTAATATGATATGCATAATTAGGACCCTTTGAAAGCTTTTCAAAGCATTTCATTCTGATAGCAAAGACACATCACTGACAGTGAAATTCTAAATTGCTGCTCTCTTTCATTTTATATAATCGGGGCAGTGATACGCATGACTGCAGATTCCTGTCAGTACAAAAATATACATTAGCTAATTAGCGTTTCTGTTTTTATTTTTTTGGCATAAAAGCTCTGAAAAACGATTCTCTTTGCCTGCAGGAACAGCCGTCACTGCTTCATATTTTAAAGAAACAGGAATTATTTTGCCTTTTAAATCTGAGTATAAATGTACGAATCGAGCAAAGTCTTTATACAAATCGACTAGATGAGATTCAACTTTATTTTGCAACTGAAATGTTTTCAAAAAACTGTCTATGTGCTACAAGCCTGGTAATGAATCAATGCGTGTACCTTCAGCTAATGAGGGCTGAGTGTAAAAAAGAAACAAATAGAATTATGGTTTCTCTCTGCTTAGTAGAAATAATGAAGATTAGGGAAAAAAAAAACCTATTTGATGCAAAAAGAAACCTTTTTTTTATAAGTCAAAGTTTCATACATTAACATTTACTGAATGAAGATTTTTATTTAAATTCCTCCATTTACTGAAAAATGTTTTTGTCCAAATCAAAAGGAAAAAAAAAAGTCATAGCCAACTTCCTATTTTACTTAGTTTAAAACCAAAATAATTGAAGTAGCGCTGAATTTACACTCAGCGTTTTAGAGTTTGGAGATGATTTTGGCTCTCGGTTCAGTATGTTTTAAACATTAAAACTGATGAAATTTTTGTTTTGGGTGTTTTTAACTTGCTCTTGTAGCTTTTTTTTTCATGATGGAGGACTTAAAGAAGGTTAAGCTTAAAATTGCATTTTTCGACTATTTAAACTGCTGTGAATCAGGATCAAATGGAAATAAAATGTTTGAAAAACATAGTAATTGTGACGTAGGAAATACGGTGGGCGGGGCCACACGCTTCTTGCTCCGCTTCACTCTGATGCATCACTGTCAGACAGATGGATCCATCAACGTCTTTGTTTTCCTCATCTGAGCTGGAATCTGGATCAGAACTGGACGGCTGGATCGCTCTAATATCGGCCAACATTTTTTTGCTCCACTTATGTTGGGTTGGAGGTGTGAGGGGCTGTAAGCTAGCACGAGAGTGTGTGTAAACAGAAAGCTCTCAGCAATGGGGAGGGAAGGTGGGTGGGGTTGCTTTGCACCAACAGTCTGCCCACAACTCAGAGGTAACTTTCTGATGAACTCCTGCCGCTCTGCAGAAACTGTGTCTTAGAAAAACAGCAGGTTTCTAGATTTTGGCTAAAAACGGCATCATTGGAATTAAAAGACTTCTTGGAACGCTTTGGAAACAGATCAGAAGATGATCGGAGTCAAACTTTCAGAACTGACTAAATAACTAAGCTGAATCACAAAAATCTGAGCCTAAATTAAGATGTTCCACTTTGGCTGCACCCCTTCAAAGATGCTTTAGCTGAACCGTTCAGACCGATGTTGATGATGGTCCCACATCACTTCAACTTCAGATGTCTAAGTGTAATCTAAGACATTTGCTAATCCATCATCCAGGAGCTGTGCCTGGATGGAAAGTGAAAGTCTGAAGAGAAGCTGGATCTTCATTAAATCCGGGCAGAACCCTCCTCCTCCTCAAAAAGAACCCCCCTGCCTGTTTTCCAGCTATTCTCTCACTCACTGCTGATTAGCTGAACTGAGTGATTTCAATCTCTGAATAAACACACCTGATCCAGATAATCAGCAGCAAGTAGAACAGGGAGAGCTGGATCCCAAACCGAATGGTGGATCTCCAGGACCAAGGATCAGGCCCCCCCTGCATTAAAAATGAAGAGTCCTTCATTTTTTCAGGATTTTTAAGAACTGGAAAAGCCACATCAACTGGAAAGCATTCTGCACCAACTGTGGTCCTTTACAACCCTTTAATAGAGGAGGTAGTACATGAACTCTCCAACATCCTCACGCCACCTGGTCATGTACAGCAGAAACCACGCACACATCCAACGTCTCTGTCAAAGGGCCACTTTCCTGAAATCAAATCTCCAATTATTCATCATTTTAGTTTGAAATTACTTGTAATGTGACCACAACCCTGGAGGGGAGTAACACTCAGCACAACTCCAATACGCTGCCCTCATATTCAATCAATAATCAAGCCAGGCTGCAATTAGTGAGTCGGAAGGGTCGTGAGCCTCACGTGGCAAATCAATCGGGCAGAGAGGCGGCGCGCTCATTGAGGTGATTCACAGCCCAACAGTTTGTCCCACGCTAAGCCCGAATCCATGCCGTCGATCTTCTTTATATGAAGCTCTCAAGGCTGGAAATATGCATCTGTCAAACGTCCCCCATTACTCCGGCTGCCTGTCACACCTGGGGCAGCTCACAGCCAACCAGAAAAAAAGAAGACGGAGTGCAGCTGTCAGCGCAGAACCCTCAGTGGACAGAAAAAGCACCGGCTTCCTGATTTCTGTGACTCTAATTTCCTCAAAACGTTGATATTTTGTGGGTCTCCGGCTGAGAGCTCGGTTAACCACAGAGGCAGTATATTTTTTCTTGAGATGACACTTTGTTTCATGTCAGAATATTCTAGGGCTGGGCGATTAATCGATTAACTCGAATTTGGAGTTTTAAACGGATTCATTTTGGGGGAAAATGAAGATTTTGTTTTCCCAGTTCTCTGATCTCTTCCGTTGTTCGGAGTAAAGTCGGTCCGCCGGCCTCTCCCAGATGTGAAAACAGCAGCAAGCAGAGGAGGTCTACTTCCACAAGGCACTGAAAAAAAACAGCAGCGCTATAGAACTGCCCCCCACCCCTGTAGTTACCTCCGTGTATCTTCAGTTTAAGCTGATGAAGCACTGGAGCACGTGAGGATTTTTACCAGGATCCAGAAAGAACTGAAGGACAAACCTGTTGGTTTCAATTCAAAAATGGGATTTTGGTCTCCCACGTTGTGACTTCAAACTTGGAGCAACAAACCACAAAACAGCAAATTCAGTTTCAAGGCTGCTTCTACCAAAAATGCTCTGCTGTTCCAGTATTTCTTAAGCTAGCGGTAGATCACAAAACATCTGCTGCATTGATCTGCAAACTTTTTCACAGCTTGTGCTTAGCTCAACTTTGTGTTCAGGCAAATTTCCAAAGGAGATGTTAAAATAAAGATTAAAAACAATTGTTAAACATATTGCATCATGAGTATTTTTTGTTCAAGAAGGTAAAAGCAGGAAAAAAATAGAAACATTCATTCATTTTCTATACGTGTTTTGTCCCTTTTGGGGTAGAGCAGAGGCTCAGACTTTCCCGGTTTTAGCTCCTGGTGTTCATGTCTCGCGTCTTTTCAGATTACAGACCCATTTCTCTCTTCTCCCTCCACAGTCCAAGACTGCAAACGGTGTCATGAATGAAATATAAGCTGGGTAACTTATGAGGCCCAGCCAACTTTGCTCAAAGCCGTTTTCAGATTTGATTTAAATTCATCAGCATGATGATCACTCTTATACCACCGACACGGCCAATGGGGCACTGGTCCGCCAGATATTAGCCTAAGATGAAGCACAAAGATTACTTATCAGCCTGGACCACCTTTCTACTCAGCAGTAATGAGACATCCATCATTGTCGCGATGGATACCTAATAAAGCTACTTCAAATCAGCTGAAGAGACTGATCTAAGTGACAGTAATGTGCTTTTGAATTTCAGATGTAGCATTGCTCGGTCCTGTCTTCCCCCCCTTCTTTAAGAGCCGAGCGCAGGAGAAGCTTTTAGAGATTTGTGCCTCTCATAAATAAAAGAGACCAGAAGAAAAAGAAGTGCAAATTTGATCTGCGTTCGCCAAACTTGCAGTTTAAAAAGCCAACTATTTTCACAGTATCAGTGACAGCCTCATAACCTGTAGTCCCCCCACACACACCCCTCATCACACAACAGCAGACTGAATGTAATTACTCTTTTTCTCATTATTTCTCTGCATGCACTCGGATTTACAACTTGTGTCAATAAGTCCGTAGTAAAAAAAATCCATTCGGTCATAAAGCCACAGATGCCTGGCTTTACAGAGGCTCGGAGGATGAGAGTCCCACATCCATCATTCCTACACAGACAGACAGAATCCCCACATCAACATGGAAGCAGCACAAACATCCCATCCTTTCCTTTCCTGTTTGATGTAGTTTCCCACAATCCCGCTTGATCTCAGGCTCGCTCTTCTGAGGACCTTCCTTGAAGCCGTTAATGTCACAACTTACTAGAAATAGCCGCGCTCATCAAAGTGCCCCACTAAGACATGAAGCAACTTGGCTCCTGCTGCTCCTCTTTAGACAATCTGAGCTTCACACCAAAATTCATCACAGCAAAGCCAAGCAAGGAGAAACTACAGATGCACAGAAATCAATTTGTGCTCACTGGGAAGCAAGCACTCAAGATGTTACAGTGTTCAGGAGCCGCAGAGGAAAGTGGAGAAATGAGAGAAAAGAGGGCTTACCTGGACTGTTAATGAAACTGGTTGGTGTGAGTTACAGATCCCATCCCTCCCTGTGGACCTGAATCGCAGAGGAAGAGGAGGATGGACGGACGGACAGGGAATCAGAGAGGAGAGGAGACAGAAGAGAGCAGTGGAAGTGGAGCTCTCGCACAGCGCCGAGAAACACTGAAGGGGATGTGCTGGCTCTGGGAGGTGGTACATCTCATTCAAATGACATCTGCCTCTCTCTTAAAAACCATTGGCTAGGAGGCATGATCTCCTAATAAACCATCCCTGCTGTCTCCAAGTGAACACACCCCCTTCCTTCTGTTCCCGCTGCACATGGATGTGGAGACGCGCTCAGTGCACCCACGCTCATACTTACATATTCAGCGTTCCCACACTGGCTCCTTCTCTCCTTTTGTCCTTTTCGTTTCCCTCAGTTCAGGGAGCGAGCACTTTCACAGGACTTTCTTCACTCACGCCCGTCCACCTTTGATCGTCTATTGTCAATAATGCTGTGCCAGCACAAATGTCTCCCAGCTCAAGAGCTGCTTTTACTTCCAATGTTTCTTACATTTCTGTAATGTTCTCCTGCAGGCTTTGCAGATGCCGTCATGTTGGAAAAAAGACTTTTTTCTTTTTAAATTTTAACCAAATTTCCAAAAAACATGTTTTGAGTTGACAGGCAGTTTACACCTATGGTTACTAAACTATATTCCCTCTGCCACCTGCTGTGCTTAAATTATAGACAAAGTGTTGCAGTTCCTCAAAAGACCACCGGAGGCAGGTTGCAAAAGTGGAGCAATTTCTCAATGACTTTAACGTTAATTGGATTTAATGCCAACAATAAACAAACGTATGGGCTAGTTTTAAGGAGCTTTTAGATAATTACTACTCGTTTTTCCCCCCCAAGTTTGTTACAACTCAGGTTTTTTTCTATCTATTTTGATTTATAGACGCTTGCATTTGACCAGGATCAGGTGGGTGGATCCAACAGAGCTTTAAACGTTACTTTGTCCTGCCCAACTGCTGTTTTGAGGCCGTTGAAGAAGTATAGTAGTAATAAAGAAATTCTTTCTGTGAAACCAAATAGATTCACTGGTCACAATGGAGTGTTTTTTTTTATATATATACATGTTCGCAGGCATCAGCAAAAAAGTCAAGGTGAGGATATGAAGACATCAAAGCATCTGGACTAAATGTGCCAAATTCAAATGTGAAACATGAGCAAACATGAAATAAAACAGCCTGTCGTGTTGTTAGCTGTAGCACATGGAGTCCAAAGCAGCCTATGGGCATACGGAGTCCTGCTGGCCATCATGTTCCTCAAGATTAAACCCAGCGTGATTCTTACGTTGGAGGTTAAACGATTAAGAAATGTGGATAATCTGAAGATAAAAGCTGCAGACAAGAGTGCGTCTGTTACTCGGGTTGGACCAGCAGCCACTTTGTAGGTTCTGTAGGCGTGTTAGGAGTGAGCCAGCCCAGATGATGCTGCCGTATTCCAGAATGAGGGGAATGTTGGCGTAAAGTGTTCATTTGGTGTCAAGGATGACGGCCAAGTCGCACACCTCGATGCAAGGGGGAGGAGTTGATGTATGTTTGACAGATGGGAACCTTTTTAAGAGCAATTTTAATTATTGAACATTTTTGTGGGTTAAGTTTTAAAGGGTCAGTCTGAGGACCATCTGCAGAGGTCGCTAAGGTCATTCTGAAGAGCTGTACAGTCCGATGATGAGGTGAGGGTTAGGGTTAGGATAGGTCGTCTGCACACATGGCACATTCAGGTGATTCTGAAGCATTATAACTAACCATGCAAAATCCTAAAAGGACAGACTTTTCAGAACATATTTACATTTATACTGCAAATAAAATCCCAAATAATTTGGAAATGTAATCTTTTTACAAGCAAGTTATTGTTAAATGAATAAAAAATGTCCCAATCCAAGTCGCAGGACACAAGCATATCCCAACAACATTTTTTTTATTGGAAACTGTTCAGGTGAACAACTTGCAACAAATTAAAGACAACAATAAAACCTTTTTTGAAAAAATCCAGTCAGATTTTGAATTTTTCAATAATATTTACATTATTCTTTTCAGTGCAAAACTTAAAATTAAAATACATTATTGCATTTGTAAATTCTGTTTCATAAATGAAAACATTTTGGGTTTTTTTTTTTGGTTAGACATTTTTAAAACTATAGTTAACTTTTTACGGTGAGACTTCCGATGTGGAAGAGCATTGTGGGACAGTGTGCATTCAGCAGCTCGCTATGCGTGCTAACCACAGAGTTTGTCCTGAATCAGGGGCAGAAAGACATTCACAGGTCTGAAATAGCCCCGGGCTTTCATAAGCTGTGAGTTGTGATGGAAAGATGCTCCGTCAGGGCAACGGTCACAAAGCTCAGCTGGTTTTTTCTCCATTTAAGACGGCACTTTTTTTTTTTTTATTCAATGTATCTCACAAAATCCTGGAGCTAGAGTCATTTCAGATACCTGGATAAAACATGGTTTGCCAAAGACGAAAATTTGACTTCAAGAAAGAAAAATATATACTATGAAGGTCTCGGCACGGCTATCTTTCCATGGTACATTTAAGCCGATGTGTTGGGCTGCACACATGGGTTTTGTCCGACTTCGCTCACTGTCTGTCCAAATCTACAGTTCAAGAATCCAGTGCTTTGGAAAATTCCCAGATGTTTCTGCAAAAAACTACGTCAATGATCCAAAGTTTTTACAAATCTAGACCACAATGGATCGCATTTGAACAATTTGTCATTTGATTAAATTTGAAGAAATTTTTTAAAACTGTACAATATTTCAATGTTAATATTTCTTACGTTTTTACTACTGCAAATTGGTGGTCATACTTGTTGATTATATTAAATTGATTAGTGGAAAAAAAAATAAAAGAACAACATGATATTATGTCCAAACTCCATTGAAATCAGATCGCTGGACAGTCCCACACCCTTTCCTTTAGCGAGGGGATTAGAGCACAGCTCAGGTCATCACTATATGTCAAAAACCAAGTGATTTGTTTTGCTGGTTTATATGCTGATGTTATCAGATGTTAATTCAAATGCTTCTTTCCTGGCCACAACAGGGTCTTCAACCAGAGGCTCTGGAGCCACATGTGGATATTTCATCCCTTCATTTTGGCGCTGTGGCTTTACAGAATTTTAATAAATAATGATTTTTTTTGTTTTTGGTCATTTTATTTTAGTTAATTACATTTTTTTCTCCCATTCATTTTTCTAATTTTAACATGTCCGATTACTGAGGAAAAATAATGGTAAAAGTGGTTTGCTAAACTTAAAACATAAAAAAAAAACGGATTCTGCATCGATGATTTTCTAACTGATAGTAATAGAAGATAAAGGGAGAATGTGCATAAAAGTCAGAATTAGGGAAAATTCTGTTTGATTTGGTTTTCTTGCATTTTTAATTCAGATCAATCTGTAGCGGTAGGAGGATCTTATTTAACATTTTTGTTTTGAAGCGAACTTTATGCGCTGCTGTCAAAAGATAAAGTTACATTTGTGATATCAAGATAGTAAACCACTGACATTTTTTTTTAAACGTCTTAAATGTATTCTTACAAGCCACAAAAACATAAATAATCTGCATTTTCCTAATCAGTTTGCAGCTCTTGGGAGGTTTTGGTCAGTAAGAAACAGATCTAAATGGTATTTTTAGCAGTGAAGTTCCAGATCGCTGGTCTAAGAGAATGAATGAATGTAAACATTAAATGCAAAACATTAGTGAAATGTGTAGTTTAAAGAAAGGTATGTCTGAAATTAAAAGTTGCATTTGGTAAAATACCTTATTAAGTGGGAGTGGTAAGAAAAGTAAAGAAAAAAACCATAAAGGTACATCCCTCTCAGTAAAGCTAGTTTTTATGTAATTGTTGTGTTGCTGTCTCTTGGCCAGGACTCCCTTGGAAAAGAGGTTTTTTTTAAATCAATGGGACTTTCCTGGTTAAATAAAGGTTAAATGAAAAAATAAATAAAAAGGCAGAATAAAAAAGAACGCCACAGCCCAAAAGGAGGTGAAATAGTCTGCGCATTTAAAATCATTAAAGGACTTTTTGGGCGTCGCGTTTCTCCTCAACCATGCTTTGTTGTTCTACGGCCCAACAACTCTACAAAAAGAGAAACTTCAGCTTGCCTACTTTTTTTTCCCTTTTTTTAAAGACTTTTTTATTGTAGCGCATAAAAACATACTTATCTATGTGTAGCCTGGAGAAATGATGTTGCCTCACAGGACACAATGACTGGGGTTTTATACAGCAATTTATTCTTGTAAAATAAAATAAAAATGCCAGACTTGCCCTTTAGACAACACAAAAACAGGTGGTTCTTTGGCAACTGGTTTTGGCAAAAGATTTATACAAAGCTTTTAAATAGCAAGAAATAAAATACGGCAGTGGACTCTGACCACAAAGAAAGGAACATAGAAAATCAAGATCACTCACAAGTCATCAAGTAACCACTGGGAAAAAAAAATCACAAATAAACAAATCAGAGAAAAACTCACAGTTCTTAGCTGTACTTCACATTCAGGAACACTGAAAATGGCGCTGCCCTCCCACACGGTACACACGCGTAAGGGTGTCCTCAATACCACGACTCTCGTCCTCTATGCAGTCCACGTAACAATACATTATGTTAAAACCCACAAAAAAGTAATAAAAGGTTTTACATGTTATGTGCAAATTACCTTACAATATCACAGATAACTTTCTGTCTTGAAAAGCTTTTCATTCATGCGGATGAACAACGGAGTCAGAACGCTAAAACAGGAAGACAGGAAGCCGTGTGTTTCTTCAAAATAAATGTTCAACGGTGACTCCTGCGACACTGCCCCCTACTGGCTAAACACAACATTTGAAGTAATGGCACATGGAAAGCTACGTTGCAAAAAACAGTCAATAGTCACAAAAAAACCCATTAAAATATATTAGAACTATAACAAATAGATGTGTAACCTAAAAGTCTTGAAGAACAAACAGAGGGAATTGGCTGGCCAATTACCACTCTACTACATTCTCCCCTGCGAATAGTCAGTGCCCACAATGACTACACAACCTCAACAGAATTAAATGCACCTTGCAATGCTTTCTCAAACAATGCTGTTCCCAAACTAGTTAATACCTGCACTACCATGTCCGTACTCACTGTAATAGAATTACAGGCTGACTTTGGCAAATGAAAAGGGTTCGAATGAGACCCTGCAGTTGTTCGCTTGCTTTTCCTGATGGCAGGAATTGGTGCCGGGCTGGCATTAGCGTCCACACAAACACTCTGTCTCAGCTCGGGTTCCGGCACCCGGTTCATGGCAGGCAACTCATTGTTCTCCACAAGAGAGTCAACCCTTTCAGATCTTCTTGAATGACTTTCATCTGGATTTTCTGAAACAACAGAAACTGACCCATCTACATCCGTACATTCCTGTGGCTGGCTGAAGTGAGGGAGAGGGTAGATATCCTCTACAACAAATTCAGGATCTTGAACCCTTGGCTCATTTTCAGACCCTGGCTGACAGCTTTGCCACTCTTTCCTGGTTCTGGGTTTGGGCGCAGGCGGCACACAAGGTCTCAATTCTGACCTATGAACCCGTTTAGTGGGACCTCCCTCAACAGGTTCCACTGTGTGCGTTGTGCCTTGTATGTCCACTACTTTATAAATAGTTGGGCCCCAAGCATCTTGAATTTTGTGTCTTCCCAAAGGTCGGTGGCGCAACAACACTAACTGACCAGTGTTTATCGCGGGACAATATACCTTCTCGTTAAGGAACGAAATTCTTTCAGCTGCTTTTTGCTCTGAGTATTCTTTCGCCCTCACATGAGCCTGTTTAAGTCTCTCACGGTGAATGGACAACCAGTCCTGTTTGTTGTCGGTCACATGCTCATTTCCTAGAAGTGCATCAACAGGAAGGTAAGGCTCAACTCCAAAAAGGAGAAAATAAGGCGAATAACCCGTTGTGGAATGAGGGGTGACATTATAAGCATGCACGACCTCAGGCAGGAACTCTGGCCATCGACGTTTTTTCTCTGGTGGCAGTGTTCTCAGTAAATCGTGAAGCGTTCGGTTGTATCTTTCACACTGAGCATTTCCTTGTGGCCTGTAAGGGGTAGTCCTGGATTTTTTCACACCATACAACTTGCACAGTTCTGCAACGATCTGACTTTCAAAATTTCTTCCTTGGTCAGAATGCAGTCTTTGAGGCACACCATACTTCATAAACCACTCTCTTAAAAGAATTTTGGCTGTGGTGTCAGCTTTCTGATCCTTTGTGGGAAAAGCCTGTGTAAACTTTGTAAAAACATCTGTCACAACCTAAACGTTTTCACGGCCATCTGAAGCTGGTTCCAAGATGGTGAAATCAACAGCAATCACCTCTAATGGTCGAGAGGCCATGAATGCCTGTACTGGTGCATTGATCTTTGGCTGGGGCATTTTTGACAGAAGACATCTTTCACAGTTACTGATCCATTTATCCACATCTTCATAGAGGCCAACCCAGAAGCATCTGTCCTTTAACAGTTTGACAGTCCGTTCTCTACCTTGATGGCCCATATTATTATGAACACTTTCAAGAACCTGGTCCTTGAGACAAGAAGGGAGGAGCAACTGCCATACTTCTCCATGGCAAGGCTCTGACACTACCCTGTAGAACAAGCCTTCTCGCTGCCGAATGAAACTCCATTGTTTCAACAACCTTTTGACAGGTTTTGACAGTCCTGCCCTCTCTTTTGGTTTTGGTTTCCTTTTTTTTATCCCAAAAGACTTTAAACTCCTGGAGGGTGAGGTCATTTTTCTGAAACTCCATTAACTGAGCTCTGGTATAACCTGGTAATGTGGGAGTGTTGCCTTGTTCTTTTGTTCCACCAGGCCCTAGCTCCATTGCACGGATTTGCCTTATTCTGCAACACTCAAGACCTTTTTCAACCACATCCAACTCTAGTGGTGACCCTCCCCTGATTAGGTTACACAGAGCTACGCAATCATCCAGGTCAGAATCTGGATCTGTTTCAGACTCCCCTGCAAACTCTTGTCTAGAAAGGGCATCTGCTGCTGCATTACTACATCCAGGGCGATATTTAACCTCAAAGTCAAAAATGGACAGTTGGGCCACCCACCTCTGCTCTATTGCACCCAACTTAGCAGTTTTTAGATGACATAATGGGTTATTGTCAGTCAGCACAACAAACTTGGAACCTAGTAAGTAGCTTCTGAATTTTTCCGCAACAGCCCATTTCAGGGCTAGCAACTCGAGCTTCATTGCGCTGTAGTTACGGTCGTTTCTCTCTGCTTGACGCAACCTTCGACTAGCATAAGCAATGACCCTTCTGGTGTCTCCTTGCTGTTGAGACAGAACAGCACCTAGCCCATGAAGACTTGCATCTGTCTCAACCATGAAAGGCTGTGTGAAATCAGCAAATCCCAAAATGGGTGCAGAGGTCAGTGTTTCCTTCAACAGTTCAAAAGCTGAGATACACTCAGGAGTCCACAAATCTCTCAGCTTCCCTAACTTTGTCTTTGAACACCTGTGTACTACATCATGCAGCGGCCCAGCAATCTGAGAGAACCCTTTAATAAACTTCCGGTAATAACTACAAAATCCCAGAAAGGACTGTAGCTCCTTCACTGTGGTCGGCACCTTCCAATCCTTAACAGCTGAAACTTTGGACGGATCTGTGCCCACTCCCTCTGCTGAGACCTGATGACCAAGAAACTTCACAGAGTGCTGCAAAAACGCACATTTTTGGAGCTTCACTTTTAAACCAGTCTCAGCTAACCTCTTAAGAACAGTCTCAAGTCTTTCCAAGTGCTGATCGAATGTCTCTGAAAAAACCAAAATATCATCAAGATAAACCAGTAGTATCTGAAAAATTAGATCATTCATGGTAGCCTGCATAAGTCTCTGAAATGTTGCTGGTCCATTACAGACACCGAAAGGCATTCTCACATATTCGTAGAGACCGAATGGTGTAGTGAATGCAGTTTTTGGCCTGTCTCTTTCATGCATGGCTACCTGATGGTACCCACTGGCAAGATCAATGGTAGAGAAGAACTTTGCACCTCTCAGAGCATCAAAACTCTCGTCAATCCTTGGAAGCGGAAACGCATCTCGCTTGGTCTTTGAATTTAACTTCCTGTAGTCAACACAGAGTCTCAGACTACCATCTGCTTTTCTAACCAACACAATTGGTGAGGCATATGAACTGGAACTTTCTTGTATTACCCCTTTCTTCAAAAGTTTACCAATGTGATCCCTTACTTCACTGTACTGAGTGGGAGGGATCCGTCTGTATGGCTGTGTCACAGGCATGTCATCAGTTAAGTGGATTTCATGTTGCACTTTGTCTGCATAACCCAGATCCTCATCTTCTGTTGCAAACACAAAAGAGAATTTGTTCAACAGAAAATCCAGTTTAGCTTTCTGTTCTGGTGTACAGTCAACATTAAGCTCATCTAACACAGACTGGACATCTGAAGGTGTATCAGTAGGTATGCTAATGCTTACTTCATCCACATCTGTGGCAATCCGCTTAAACTGGACCTCACAGATTTCATCACTTTTGACGCTGTCAACTGGCATCAAAACTCCTAGCCTTGTCTTGGAATTTAACCAAATATCCTCATCTGACAAATTCATGACTTGAACAGGGAAAAGGTGCTTCTCAGATCCTACCAGAGTTGGTACAACAACCAAACCTCCAGGTAAAGGCACAGAGGCTGGCTCTAACAACATTTTGGGCCCATTTTCACAAACAGTTCTAAGCCCTTTACACATGACAGTAGCAGCAGCCAACGCTGGGATGCGAAATGGAGATTTACTAGCAACTCTAGCAAATGTGGGTCGAGTCACTACACTAGCAGTCTGCACTCTTTGAAAAATTTCCCTCCAACTTGACTCTAACCCCTTCTCCAGAGTGGTATCAAACTGACTGTGAACAAGTTCTCTGCACTTGCTGATAACATTCATGCCTAAGAGACAAGGAACAGAAGGAGAATTTTCTAAATCTCTTACAATGAGGAAACCCCTTTCTGGGATAGTGATCCCCATGGTCTCTACCTCCAGTTCTACATAGCCAATGTAGGGTATGTTCAGTCCATTAGCAGCTGTGATTTTTAGCCACTCAAAAGCGGGGTGCACCCTTGAATCTTTCCCGGACCAGTGTTTGTTGAAAAAACTTTCGGAAATTGTACTAACTTGACTACCAGTGTCAAGAAGACAAGTGGCTCCAACACCTTGCAGTTTTATCTCCACTGTCTTGCATTTTCCTACTGCCCGCTCCAAGACTGCTTGTCTGTCAAAGACTTCTCCTGAGGAGCCAACTGCTTGCCCTCGAATTGTCTGGCTCATAACAACCGAGGGTGAAAGTTTTCCTGTGCTGTTGGAGGGGTCAATGGAGTTTCAACTGACACACGGTTGCTTTGGGGACACTTCCTGGCAATGTGTCCTGCACCTCTGCACTTAAAGCAAATTGGTTGACCATCTGGGGTGAACCTAGGCTGTGGCCGTGCTCTGGGTCCGGCTGACAGTGTGGGTCTCCACATCTCACTCACAGTAGTAGCCAAAGCAGTCAGGCTTTTGCTTAACTCAGTCAGCTGTTCTCCTTGATGGGCAATAACTCGCTGAACCTCATCTAACACTGCATTACGGTTATCTTGGTTAGCTGTCTTAATTTCAGAACACTGGACGTCTGAACTCTCAGACTGTACTTGGTAGCTTTTTACAACTTTTGAGCGATTTGATCGGTTATCTTCCATCTCCCAGAGAAGAGCTTCATTTCTCACATCTAACAAACTGGATTGTGGCTTCTCTCTGACTAGCTTTCTAAGTTCACGTCTGAGAGGTGCTTCCCTCAAACCTTCAATAAACTGATCTCTCAGGATGGTCTTTTCATCTGTTATGACATTTGGTGACTGCTTCTTTACAGAGTTCAGAATCTGTGAAAGTGCATGGGAATAATCACGCAGATCCTCTCCTTCTACTTGTTTACGATTGTAAAACGTCTGCAAAAGCTGAGTGGTGCTACGTTTTTCCCCGAAAGCATTTCTTAAGTAGCCAAACACATCCCTGAGCCTAACCGAATGACCCTGCATACATAATCGCACTTCCTCTAGTGCTGGGCCACGTAAAAGGGAGAGTATAAAGTCACACTGCTCTTCAGGTGTCTGCTCTCTTGATCTTAGAGCCCTCTCAGTCTCTTCAATGAACTCCTCTAAGTACCTTCCATCTTTAACAGGATCTCCAGTAAAAACCTGAATTTGCCGTTCTCTGGGAACATAGATGTAGGAACGAGCAAGAGTGTGGTTGCTGTTCTCTCTTTGGGCCCTGGTCTCATCATTTAACCTGATGAGATCATCCCTCAACCTGGTTAGCTCTTCTAGCTGATCTTGCAACTCATTATTGGGCTCCCCACCGGACCTTAATGGTGCACTTGCACCCTGAGCCGGCATGTCAGCAACATTACTTGAAGAACCTTCATCTCCCGACCCAGACATAATGAAATTAACAGTCTTGACTTAGAACACTTTAGGGTATAATATATAAAGTCAGTCCCACACTTGTGCTCAGGATACAGTCTTTGACTCAAACCACAGCTAAAGTTAGCTTCTTGCAGATCTGGCAGTCTTGGTTGCAGGCAGGCAGATTGCAGTTACTCTGGAGCTCCTCAGCACGTCTTGCACTCGTGATCGCCTCCACCACAGTCCTTCAACAAGTCCTGCAGATATTTCCTGCAATCTTCACCACTGCCGTATTTTTAAACTAAAACAAGGGAAGTAGCCACACTGTTGCCAGAAAAATAAATCGGATGAAAAACTTGCTGTTTTATGCAATCCTGGTACCAAAATTGTGTAGCCTGGAGAAATGATGTTGCCTCACAGGACACAATGACTGGGGTTTTATACAGCAATTTATTCTTGTAAAATAAAATAAAAATGCCAGACTTGCCCTTTAGACAACACAAAAACAGGTGGTTCTTTGACAACTGGTTTTGGCAAAAGATTTATACAAAGCTTTTAAATAGCAAGAAATAAAATACGGCAGTGGACTCTGACCACAAAGAAAGGAACATAGAAAATCAAGATCACTCACAAGTCATCAAGTAACCACTGGGAAAAAAAATCACAAATAAACAAATCAGAGAAAAACTCACAGTTCTTAGCTGTACTTCACATTCAGGAACACTGAAAATGGCGCTGCCCTCCCACACGGTACACACGCGTAAGGGTGTCCTCAATACCACGACTCTCGTCCTCTATGCAGTCCACGTAACAATACATTATGTTAAAACCCACAAAAAAGTAATAAAAGGTTTTACATGTTATGTGCAAATTACCTTACAATATCACAGATAACTTTCTGTCTTGAAAAGCTTTTCATTCATGCGGATGAACAACGGAGTCAGAACGCTAAAACAGGAAGACAGGAAGCCGTGTGTTTCTTCAAAATAAATGTTCAACGGTGACTCCTGCGACACTGCCCCCTACTGGCTAAACACAACATTTGAAGTAATGGCACATGGAAAGCTACGTTGCAAAAAACAGTCAATAGTCACAAAAAAAACCCATTAAAATATATTAGAACTATAACAAATAGATGTGTAACCTAAAAGTCTTGAAGAACAAACAGAGGGAATTGGCTGGCCAGTTACCACTCTACTACATATGATTTAAACATGTGAGTTTGGTTTTTAATATTTAAAAATAAGTTCAAAGGACTGAGATGTGCAGAAAGATCTAAGCTGGTGGAACTAAAATTAGAACCAAACTGGCAGCAGAAGGAAGCAGCTTCCTGATTTACTCAATAGAAATCAAACTTTTCTATATGTTTATGTCCAAACTGTAAACGTTCTTTTTTGCAGCTTTTCTTTACAATATTTTTTATTTCATGTCTTTAATTGGTTGTTGGCAGGAATATTTTATCTTAAAGTTAAAAACAAATCGTCCTGTATGTTGTCAAAGCTTGTTGTCTGTTGAATTGCGTGTGTAGAAAAAGGTGCTGTGCAAGTAAAATAACCTTGTCTTCAGAAAAGTAGGTCAGGCTGTGTGCAAGGAGGCTCTGCTTCAATGGAACCACACAAGATGTATTCAATCTGCATCGGGTCTCCCTTTTTCATTGTGTTTCAAAGGCTCCTCTTGAGAATCTCACAAAACTACTCAAACTTACCCACAATGGATTGACCACAGTATCTTTTCATCCTAGGAAACACTGAAGTTTTTCACCCAAGTTTCACCTTTTTTATGTTAAAGATACATGTAGACATCAACAGAATTCTGTTTCTAAATTACTCTTGCTGTTGGAATATCAAGAGACACGGGACTGTCTGTTGATGGTTTCATGTACCCTGTAATTGCAATTTTGATAGACTCCTTTGGTTTGACCCTTACTCCTCGCTCTGACCCTGTGTAGAGTAATTGGATGAGCCGCTGATAACCCCTGAAGGCGCCGGTCTTTCTGCCATGACATTCCTTACAGCATCACTTCCAAAGACACACAAAACGGATAGTTGGGATTCTTCACCGTCATCTTCCCTTTGAAAGAACACCAAACTTTTTTTCCATCAAACCGTTGATCCAGTCATTATGAAATTAATATGTTTTAACTAATCTGACATTTAAGGAACTCTGTGCGGGGAGGATAGAAAAAAAAATGTTACCGACAGAAAGCCAGAACCTGGGAAGCAGAACTCAGAAAAGGCAAATAAGGTCTTCTAAATTTCCAAACTACCTTCCAACATGTCCAGCTTCATTCACCTTTAAATACTTTTTTTCTTTTAATCTAATCTGCACATATTTACTTTTTAGGAATCTATCTATATATTTTTAAGCCATATACAACAATGCACCAAAGCACCCAAACATCCATATATTTGGCCGAAAATTCTACAATGATTTTCTTTAACCATTCTGCAGAACACATGACTTCCAATAACTCATTACTTTATTATTATTTTTTTATTTATTTTTCTCATTCGGGCACGCAACACACTTGAAACAAACCCGACATGTTTTGATGGAGATGTTCCGTCTTCATCAGAGTCGTCACCAGATGGTTGGGAGTGACGTGCATAAACAGCTGATTTGGCAATAAAAAAAAATTAAAAAAAGGACAAAAACAGGTGGAGCCGAGAAATACAAGGAAACAGAAAAAGAGAAGAAACAGACAAATAAGACAGAGAACAAAGGAATAGTCATATTGCCACACATCAGAGGAATAACCGAAGGCATCCTGAGGGCCATGGAAAAAAAAAACATCACATCAGCACGCTGGTCAAACCGCACAAAAAACACTCACACAACTCCTGGCTCGCTCAAAGACAAGATCGTTCATTCATGAATACATGCAACGTCATCTAGGAAATACCATGTCATACCTGCAATAAAACATACAGCGGAGAAACAAGACGAAATCTCATCACAAGAAAAACCCAACACACAAAAAAAGGCTAACAAGAGCAGGATCACAACAGCATCGCAGGAAAACATGAAATCAGCAATAAGTGACCACTCCACACGAGAGCATCGTATCAGGGACTGGGGAAAGGCAAAAGCGATCTGCAGAAAACAGATGGATCGTGGAGGCAGTGGAGACCAAAAAAAAGATTCTTCAAAACTAACCTAGAAGAGGGGCATTCCTGCTCTCCCACATTTGGAGCAACATCCTCCAGCAGCAGGGGGCGGAGTCAACTATCAAACTTTGACAGGTAACTCCGCCTCAGTGACAATCATCTGTCAAGTATGTTTCAAATATATCGCTTGTCTGATAACAAAAGAACTAAGTTGTTGGTTCTACAGACACTATGAACGTCATCGCGTTGACAGGACCTATACAACAATCGGAAAACATTTTACCTTCTTGTTTCTTCTGTCGATTGTGAGCTCGATGAACGCTTTCATGACTTTCGTGCTGTGAAGTTCAGATGAAGGACTTGAAGGCAGAAGAAATTAAAAAGCTTGACAGGAAATATTGAAATCCTGACAAACAAGAGGTGTAGGTGTGGTATTTACTTAGAACAGGTGAGAACAATCACCAGGTCACAGAAAGGACAGGTGGGTGGAGTTAAGCAGCAGGAAGTACCTGCACAATTAGAAAAAAAAGAAAAATACTCTGTTTCAAGCGAACATTGTTTCACTACCTTGTAGTATGTCTTATTGGAACATGTTTGTTGAAGATATGTCATGGAAGGAGGTTTGGCAAACACCCAATACATTTTTAATCACCAAGAAGGTTAAAGAAGTTTCTTTTAAGATTATCCATAGAATGTATCCAGCTAAAATGTTTATTAAAAACAGATTTAGATGAAACATTGACACACTCTGTAGCTTTGGTTGTAATTCCCCTGACACAGTTATCCATCCTTTCTGCTATTGTTCTAAAGTTAAAGTGTTTCGGCAGAAGATTTGTAATTTAAATAATGATAAAATTGATTCTTGTTTTGTCTTATTTTGGAAAGATGTCTTGTTGGGTCTAATATAAAAAAATATGCAAAAGTACTCTGGATTACTTTTAAATCTTTTACTCATTTTGGCCAAATCTCATATCCATAAATGTAGATTTTCTGGTAGAAAACCTTGTTTGACTGTATTCCTTTCTGAGTTAAATCAGTATATTTGCAGTATTCTAAATTCAGAGAAGCCAAAAGCAATCAGAACATTGTCTGTATGTGATGGATTCATGATTTTCTCGTAGAGTTTAACCCCCTGGCTTATTTCTATTTCTATTCTTGTTCTTCTGTTTGTTACATTCGTGAATTTGATATTTGCAGTTGTGTTTTTTTTTTTTGCATATCTAAAAGTACATCCTTGTAAAATGACATAATGTGCAATAAAGTTTACGAAAAACAAAAAAAAGAAAGGAAAATACTCAAAACGATGCCCAAATATTAGGGTTTACATTAGAAAACAGTGCAGAAATACTTCTTCACTGAACTATTTTGGTTTTTTACCAATGAAAATAGACTCTTTTTTTTTTTCATTTTTACTTGCTGAGTTTTGGAGAAAAAATAACTTTGTTCTGTAAAGAAGTGTGTTGGATTAATGCAATGCACTTTTCCACAGTTCTCTCATTGTGTTTTATAGAATTTCCTTTTTTTTTCAACTCTGTTGAGGTTAGAAGTCAAAAACATGTATGAGAGTGGGATCTGGACATTGAAAACAACCAACAAACCACTTTTTTTTTGCATTGGTTGGTTTATCTATTTCAGGTAAGGGCGCCTTCTGCACTCATCTTTTTGTGTCAATGTTGTTCTTCAGATTGCTTCGCAGAATGTGAACAAACTCTGATTCAAGCATTTCAAAACACTGAATGATCCCACACAAACCAGACATGAATGTGCCAAATCAGGATCTAGTGATGGCGTCCATCCTGTTGAGGCCTACAGCTGACTGACGCACTGGATCCCAGCCTCTAGTGTACATTTTGGCCTCTATGTGTGAACATAAGGAGACCTGTGGCTGACTGCCAACCGTTTCCTATCCGATTCACTCTATTTATAGCTTTCACCCTGTTTTCACGAGGAAGTGTTTAACAATAAATGTCCACCAAAGGCAGACAACTGGATCCTTTTAAGCAGCTTTAAACTGTTTGAGCACTTAGTTTTCAAACAAAAGGTTCAGCCTTCCCACTCCTCAAGTTTAAACAGACGTATCCTCCACCCTTTGACGGGAACATAATTAAAACCAGGCTGCATGTAAATGAGGAAACATCTGCTAAAATGAATACACAAGAAAAAACTGCTGAGTGCATAAAAGCCAGTAGAGAATCTAATTAACTATGAAGCTCAGTAAGTTCTATTTTTTTGGAAAAAGTTGTTCTTTTTTTTTTGCAACTAAAATTCTAAAGTGATGTCAATTTATTTGAAGAAGTGACTTAATTGGTATAAAATTCAAAGTTCATCACAAAATATAACAATGTCGCAGTTTAAAAATGAGTAGGTTACAAGTTAGGGAGGATCACTGGTTATGAGAAAAGGTGAAAATTTTAAAGCGACTGGACAATTTTTCTCTCAAAGTTGACCTCGGTCAATGGCTGACCTGGGCACATTTGGAGGTCGCGTGGTGACAGTCCAGTGACAGGCGGGTGGCAGAAAGGCAGCAGTGCGGTCCTTGACTGATAGAAGGACTTCCAAGATCCCCAAAATCCTCTGATGATCGGCTGACTTAAGACTGCCACCCCACTGCCGCCGTCCAATTGTTAGACATCGTACGGTAGCACTACAGGCACACGACAAAGGCTGTTGGGATGCGCCGTGGCCCGGCGATGTCTGCAGATAAAACTGGCAATCCCGTCCACCGTAGGTCCAAATGAGGAGACGGTTAGATACTGAACAAAACTCATCATGGCATTGACAGCACCGCAGCGACTCAGAGACCTGCATCTTGATGAATTGCTGTTGATGAGAAAAATACGAAGAAGACAGAACATTGTTCTTGTTGGCACTGCCCATAGAAGAAGAAGAACAACGTGCATGAGAAGAGCAATGACAAAGAAGTTGGGCAGGCTGTGGTTTTGGTGTGGAGTGGTGCACAATGGCACACTGTTTATATACTCCTGGCAGCCGGTGGCACTTGACGTGGACGTCCGCGGTCTGCAGACATTTACACATCATCCAATCAGAGCTTCTGGCGACCAGCGAATTTTGGTGACGTCATCCCCGCCTGACTGACTGAAGCCTGACGGCCGCCATATGCATTCATGACCACGCCAACCATTTTAGACAAGTTGAACTCTGCCAATGCCCCCCCATTGTATTTGCAGCATTATATGGAGTTTTTCTATACACAAAGTGTTGTCATGACTTTCAATTCTTCACTTTTCGGTGTGTTTTTTTTTTCAAGCAGAAACCAGATTCTATTTGTAAGCCGATCCTTTGCTTAAGTGGTAAAAAAGCTAAACGTTTATTCAAAAGGTTTTTCTAAAAGAGGATTATTCCTTTTTTTAATTATGTTTTTTCTTTAGGTGTGGCGTGAATGTTGGATAACTCTAATAACTTCAGTGTGTTTTTTTTTTTTTTTTTTTTGCATTTTTGAGAAGTCAGCAGGTTAAAACCAAAAATCAAGTTGGTGATGCTGGAGTGCAGAGTTCATCTTAACAAACCTGCAGCTATTCTTTTCCAGGTCACCAGAACCGGCCCAACACTCCATTACCAAAACTTACAAACTGCTTTAAGTTCTGAGAGCGCAGAGGTGATTAAACAGTGTCAACACGTGACACACATTTCACTTTTTAAATATGACTTTTTTTGGCAGGCTTCTTTTTAAAAGTTATGGCAGTTCTGGCCACAGGCGGTGATTAATTGCAAGGTTGGCAGTTATTCAGCACAGCTGAGAGCAGCGAGAGGAGAAGAAGCTACCCAGAATTCTCTGTTTACATCCTGACTGGCCTTTTAGAAATGCCAACCTCCTCTCATTTGTGATTGATTTAGCTTTCCTGTTGGTGAACCAGAACATGACTGAGAAGACTTCGTACCAAGTGCCCATTGGCTCGGTAAGAGCAAAACTTTTTGTAGATTTCAGTTTCTTCGCAAACTTCTATTTAAGATCACAGAAAGCAATCCATCATGAAAAAATATAAATCTGAATTTCTTTTACAGTCTGGTACAAGAAGCACATTTATTACCATTGCAGATGCTGTCAGACCTCAGAATCCCATTTTCTCTTTATTTTAATTCAGTTCTTTACTAACAAAACATCCATCTAAAATCACTTTTCCTTTTTCTATGCTTTTTCTCTTCTTCCTTGCAAATGCTTAGAAAATTCTTTGTGTTTGCAAATGTTTTTCCTTTTTTAAGCTAAATGCTAACAAAGACCTTTCTGTTGTAAACTAGAGCGAACATGAAGAACTTCCCCATTTGTTCTTCAGGTACGGTGGTAGATACATCTGTTTAGTTAAGATCTAGCATCAGTTTATGAAGACCAAATGTTTTCCAAAAGCGTTTAAGCAAAGTGCTAAAACCTGTTAAAGATGATACTATCCAACCTGTGGAGTCCTTTAGTTAGAAGGTCCATCAGGACCAGTTGAGTCTGCTGAGCACGTTGTCCTCCAGCAGACACGGACGTCTTCACAAAAGGCTGGGAACAACCAGACGTGGGGGTTAGGAGAGGTGATGGACGTGAAGAATCTTCCTCCTGTAGATTCTTCCTGAAGGACTCAGCCTCAGTGGTGACCTGCAGAGACCTGGAGCTGCACTGCCGCTCCAGGTCTCTGGGTGTGAAGGTTCTTGTACTGAACGATGACGTGACCTTCACACGTTTGGTCTCTGTTCTGCTTCATCCTGTGTTTACAGCCGTAATCATTTTCAAATTAAGAGCACTGGTCTGACACATCTTTTGCTTTATTGAATAATAGATTTAAGATAAATACAAAAACTAAAGTCCTCAAGTATTTTTTTATAAACAGCTGCAGGAAGATGAGCTGGTTGTGCAACAAAGTGCAGTGAAATCAACAAGTGAAAATATTTGAGACTCAAAACAGGAGAAACCGAAGAGTTTCAGCACAGTGAAGCTCAGAGACTCCAGTCTCCCTGAGGACGGGAGATACCATCACAAGAGTGATTCGAGTGTTTTCCTCATGCAGGGGTTTATTGCAATCATCACGAACAAACAAAAAAGTGTTAACAAACTTTGCACAGACTTCTTTGCACAGATGACACAGAAGAAATTAGAGTTCACACAACAACTAAATACATTTCAAAACAACAAGGCTGCCATAACACATCTCATCCTGTTAAAAAAAACAGCCAACACACAAAATGGCAGAGAGCACTTTCACTCATAGCAAACACAAAACAACCACACAACTAAATTTGGTTGCCTTTACCTGAGGACAGGAGAGAGAGAGAGTCATGAGTGATTTATGTGTCGTTAATTGCAAAGATGAGAAACTATCAGAGAACTGGAATGAGTGAGAGTGACGTCACCCATGGAAAATGGTTTATTCCGGATCCAACCAAATGAAGTCAATTCAGTTGCCATTTAGTCGTGATACAAATAGCCCCATGTTGGAGCCAGACTTTGCGACATAAGCATTACTATGTCGCAGTCAGTCTGAGTTTATTTGGCAACCACTCTCACCAATCAGGAGTGAGCTTGTTGGAAGGCCACACCCCTTTCACTGAAAGCAGGCTATCCAAAATCTGTTAAACAGTTTGAATGTTGGACTTGAGGCCCAGCAGGCTCTGCCTACTTCTACTTGAGGCATCTGATTGGTCACTTTATAAATTGAAAAAGTTGATCCACAGAAAAAATATCCTGAAAAAAATGAGAATCAAGAAGATGTTAGAAAAAGGTTTCAGAGCAAGAATGGTTACTCTGACCAATAGAATGACTGCTGTTTATTCCTCTATAGAAGTCTACGGGATTTGGCTTCTTTGAGCCAGCAGGTCAGCCAGGGGGAAGGAGTCACTCAGTCCAGTTCATATACTACAGAACGATTCCCCATGGAGGTGAAGCCATGACCAATCAACCCCAGAGCCAGTGATGACCTCATGAAACATATTGATCCTTTAGAGAACTTTAATAAACATTTAGAAAATGTTTTTATTTTATTTATAGAATAAAATCTCAATAAATCACAATTACGAACTAAATGAACCTGTTCAATCATCCTATTGGGGCGTACCATTCTGTCTCTACCTAACAGGTCCTCTCCAGTTGTTTTCCTTCTCTAAGGAGCTTCATCCCAGACCTCAGTGGTTCAGCGTTTGGTGAAAACATTCGTCTGCGGTTCATAATTCTAGCTGTCCGCTTTGAGGTTCAGCAGCGCCAGTTGAAGAGCTTCAACTCCAGCAGCTCCAGGTAAGACCTCTGAGTCTTCTGCATCACACCAGGCCAAACCACGCACTTTCAAAGTAAAAGTCTCTTTCAGGTCATTTCTGAGCAAAAGGTTCTCTTAAAGAATGCATCATTGTTAGTTGCTGTTTATCTGAATATCCTGTTCACCCAGCTCCACAGGACTTCTTTGGATGAAGAAACATAACTGTGTCAAAATGTTAGAACGGAAAAAGTTTCTTATCAAAGTTTGTGAAGCTTTAACTAAGAGATTAATGCATTTTTCTTTCTGTCACCAACCGGACTACCCAGAATGCATTTTTTTTTCCTTTACTTTAGGACAACAATTTATCATATTGTGCCTGGGTCCTTCTGTAATCATATGACGCATTGGAAGCTTGAGTAATGATGCCATTCAGCATTTCTCTATCATGGTCCTCAGCTCTGAAGACCAGCAGATAAACGTCTGCTTGATTTATTTTCCTCAAGAGTTTGGTGTGTTGTTGGTTTTTTCAGAAATTGCTTTTTGGAGGAACCAAAAAAGACACGTCCTGATGCCAAAACTTTATTTAATTGCAAAAATCAAATAAAACAGGACAAAAATCTGTAGCCCAGCAACAGGAAAAAGACAACAGCATTTAACACTAACTAAAAAAATAAAACCAAACTGAAGGATTAATCACATGAAACATGAGTAGCTTATTGACAACTAAAACCTGGTGTGAATGTGATGAGAAGGAAAACACAAAACCTCCTAATCAAGAGAAGAAAAACTGAAAAAAGCACAAATTCTCACAAGTTTATCCAAGATGGCTTTGTAAACTCACAGTCTTGTTAGCAAACACAAAAAATGTGGTTACAAACCACGCCACCCTTGTAAATACCTGGTTTCGAAAAGCTGATATGACAGGAGGATGGATATGAGACACATTAGGACTCAGAGACCAGACACAGATGGATTTCAGAAGGATGCTTTATTGACCGGTCAGTGGATTAAGGACAACTGAGAAGTGAACACATGCAGAGCCCAACATCCACACCCCTGGGGGTGCCTTATCTAATTAAGGAGAGGGGAGAGAGGCCCCCTTAGGGTGGTTAGAAGCAAGTCCTCTCTCTTTGCCACCTCCTGATCTTAAATAATAGGGCTTGGAATTCCACTTCCCCGCTTTTCATAATGGGATACTTGCTCCAGCTTCCAATTTGCATATAAAACTTCTGCTCTGACTTCCAATTTGCATTTATAACTTTTAGGCTCTTTGTCAGAAGAAAGCGCAGTCTCAGATCCCTCATGCAGGTCGGAAAATTAAGGTACAGACTGGGATCAAAGTGTGTTTCATTTGTGTTGATAATCTAGAATTTTTCCACTTCAAACTCATGCATCCACTCTGTGAGCGTGAACAATTATTGCCGTGTTTCCAGGGAAATATCATTGACATTTCAATCGAAGGCGTGGAAGACATTCTATTAACCTTAGCATATCCACCGCCTACTGGAGGATGTTCCGATGTAGCCTGAGAGCTGGTGCAGCTGTAAGGTCGGAACAGCTCCGTTTTTCCCGTGTGAACCTCATTATTCAGAATTCCTCACATTAGCGGACCTCTAAAAAATGAGGGTAAATGGTCCAAATCATTTGGTCCTTTAATGTTGCAGAATAGCTTTTACCTACATTTTCCATGACAATGTTTAAAAGCCAAAGGGTGCTTTCACTCTGAAAAGCCAATCAAGTAGGTACAAATGAGAATGCTAAACATGTTGGCCCCCTCGCTTGAATTAGCTTGTTTCCCAACCGAACACACAACCAAACATCAAGCAGTTACACGGATTACCAATGACAGCCAGTCTGACTAGATACAAGCACGGAAAGAAAAATTAGCATGAAAAAGAGAAAAAATAGTTATCTGGTCCTATTGATAAGTGCCTTTCCGTCTTCATTGCAACACATTTCGAACCATTTCACTTCTTCAAAGTAGCATCAGTCTTTTCCAGCACTCTAGCACCTACCCATTCTTGTTTTTTTAGCTTCTGGATGTGATGAATAATCTGTCTTTATCTGAATTATTAGGTACCTAGGAACCAAAGAAGTCAATTAATAATACAGACACTACGAACTCTATTGAACTAATCTGTCTTCATATTAATGCTGGACCATGCCGCAGTTCACCTGCAAACAAACCATCTTCTTGTCCTTAGAGGATCATAGTTTCCCTGTGAGGTTATTGCCAACGTCACCATGTCTACCCTGAGAATGGTAAAAAAGAAAGAAAGGAGTCACTGAGGCCTGATTATTTCCCCAGGTAACCAGCCCTACCTTAGCCTGACAGTGGATGGGACAGGCTCCAGCAACCCCATGACCCCAAACTTGGTCCAACTTTAAAACAAAGATAACCACACCTACACTGCAAATCTAACACACATTCAGTCAAATGGTTGCTTAGAATTTTACACCCAGGACAGACTATTGGGGGTTTGAGTTTGCGTTGACTTAATATTTGTTCAAAATGTAAATTGCTTTCAATGGGGGAGGGGGCCTTTTTGTTAATACAGCCGCAGATAGGCCTTAATGGACGTATTCCGAAACAGGATGGTTTTCTCACACATTTGCCCATTTTCTATCCCATTTTTAGATAAATTAAGGTTTATCTAGGGCTATGAGCCAATTTGGTCACACGACCAAAGGGTTGCTCCATCTGGTACGGTATCCGTCTCACGTCCACATTGAATTTTAGATGAGCTTTTTGTCATGAAGAATGACTATGGAGAAAACAAACTCTGGTGCAGACAAACAGCCCAATGGGAAGCCTCCTAGCTTCGTCTTGCTGCTGCCATCTCATCAAGAAAGCAGAAGACATGTCCTGCTAACCAAAGTCCGTTCCGTTTTTATGGATCATCTTCATGTATTTGGATCAGTGTTGACAGAATAACCTTACAGCTGTGACAGAGCGACATCATGAGATCATTTCCTCTAATAGAGCCTGCTGTCGAAATGCAACCTGAAATTCACAAAGAGATCACCAGAAAAAAATGCATAAACACTTCATGCTGTTTAGATTGGTTACCAACTTTACAGTCATTTGTTAAAAATGTAATAGTCAAAACTGATTACTTGCATTTTAACAATACTGAAATTGATGGACAGATAAGGAGAAAGAGACAACCAACAACAGGAGCACTCATACTTGACAAAAACAGTCATTTACAAAAAGAACACCAGTACCTAACATGGTGGCGGGAGTAACATAATGGGGGAGTGCTTTGCTATGTGAAGACCCGAATAGCTTAAAATAACAGGATTTTATTTGTCTGATCAAGTTTGTATTACTTAAACAGCCATTCATGGTAACAACAACAACAACAAAAACCTCCACTGTGTCCCAATTTCAAAAATCACTTAAAGTGCACATAGAGAGGAAGGACATCCCTCCACAGCCAGGAGGATCATTAACGACCTTCAAAATGCCTCGTTTCAGTCGTTGCTGCCAAAAGGACAGAAGCGATTTACAGATTTAAGTGACAACATAGAGGCAGACATTCAGATGATGCCGACCGATTCTCCTCTGCTTTCCTATTTAGTGAACCAGATGATTATTTTGTCCCATTTTTTAGGTCAGTTAAATCATGGAGATGATGTTCCCACGGATATTTGTCATTTCCTCACACAGCTGAGAACTGCAGGCAGACTGTACCTTCTTTGCACAACAGCCGCCCATCCCTTTTTTAATTCGTCTTAGGAGAAGCTGAAGAAGCATGCACGTCCCTGAGAAAGATACTGTGGTCCTGGAGGCAGGATATGAAGCTTTTCTGCATTAATGCACACAATGGAGGTGTAAATCAGCTTTTGCCGAAGGCACCGATGAAACCACAGACTCCAACGATCACTTGATAACAACTGGAATATTTTGTAACATCTGTGTTTCAGAATGCATCCATTTCTTTCAAACAGTAATTCTTGTGGCCACCTATGCCTTCTGGATGTCAGGTCAGCTTTCAGACAAGCTTATTCTTTCTGTTTTTAAACAAAGCTAAAAGCTAAATTGTATTTTTAGCCTTGACAAAATGAAAAAAGACAGTTATTAGTGCAATCTCAGGCTCCCTTCCTTTAGAAAGTTTGCAGAAACTCACCTGAACTTCTTGTCAGACGTCTTTTGCTATCAAATGAATTATTGGCTTACATTCATATCACTATAAACCCTCAAATACTTTGTTTTTAAGTTTTGTGGAATGTGTTTAGTATCCAACATTCAAACACTAATCTCTAATTAATATTTTTTTTACTCCTATTCATCCAACAACAACATCTAATATCTGTCCAGGGACAACGGATAAAAAAAAAAAAACCCTCCGGCTGATTCTGGCATCTTTACAGAAACAGTAATTATTATGCATTGTTCCTGCAATATATGAATAAATAAAGAAGTTTACTCAACCAAACATGAAATATCTTGGGATTGTGCTGTCAGCACATAAATACGGATCAAAGTAAATTAGGAATATAAATTAATTTGTTCTCCTTCTTGTCATCTTCTTCTTTCCATATCTTCAGGCAGTTTCTTTTGATAAATGTTCTTCGTCAAGCAGAAGGTCAGACCAACAACATGCTTTTCAAAATTCTTATATATGTTTCTGCATATTATAAATTAATATTTTTTGCTTCTCCTCTGATAGTATTTTACACAAAACTATACGTTTGTTTGTTTGTTTTTCTTAGAGAGTACAGAAGAATGCATTACTTCAAAGACAATAAACCTTAATAATCAGAAAACTGCAGACTTTTTTATTGCATTTTAACTCATATCACCGTTTTTTAGGGGTGACTTTGTGGAAGGGAGCAGCTGCACGCAGCATCTGCAGCCACCAGCTCACATGAATGAAGAACAAAAAACAAACGTTAAGACTTCTGAAATGATTTTCCACATGAAAATGATGTAAGATTATTTGGAAAGGAGTCAAATCTGATTGTTTTTTCAGAACAGACTTTGTAAGCGTAAAGCCCGACCGGGACTTTCGCGCATTTGTCGGCGAAATTCGCCTCGACTAAACAAAGGGCACAATGAAGTGTGCACACGACAAAAAGCACGCGTAAAGCGTCAAAAAAAAAACGCCCGGGTCGTTTTTTTTTTGACGCCTCGCGTCGAAATCCATTCAAGAGAATGGGTTTTGTCACGTGTCTCTTCTGAAGTAAGTAAAAAACTTGGGGGCGTCAACAAACAGCATAGCTGGCACAATACAGCGAGAATAGAGCACGGCTACATGCGCAAGAATATACGACATTCTAAATACCCGAAAAATGATACATTTCAGCTCTGTACCAGCGATACTCACTGTTCTTTGACAAGCGCGTAAATAGTGCTCTCTTCTTCTAGGCAAGGACTACACTTGTGGCCATTAATGTCAGGAATGAAATTGCATGTTCAGTCGGCTATCGTCAGCGCAAATCGCCTGGGTGTGAACACAAAACGTGCGAAAACGTGGCGAATAACGCCTGGCGAATATTCGTCCCGGTGTGTACGGGCCTTAACACTGAAAAGATATTGTTTCAGTCGTCGTCCTAAAGAACTTTAGTTGTATGAGCAGATCCGATACCTTCTCCAAAGCTGCTTGTCACATAATTTCATTTTGGGATTCATCCTTCAGTAATGGCCCAATTCAGCTGTTACAATCCCACATCTGCTATTCTTCTGACGAGAAGTGTGTCAAGAGAGACTGACAGGAGAAGAAAAAACAGATTTGAGGGAGTGAAACTGGGTGTAACACAGTTAAAGTTTAAATGGAAACAATGGAACGTTTTTTACCTGTTAGATGGGATAAATCCCGGCGGAATTCCTCTGTGAAGAGAAGGATAAATACCACAGTTGGATGTTTTTATAGCCTGCTCTGTTCAATGATCCATCTGCTGCACAAAGCCGTGTCTGTGTGTGTGTGTGTGTGTGTGTGTGTGTGTGCGCGCACGCATTTCCATGCAGGACACACCTTATTTCATGCAGATCCATTTCTGCAAAGCTGCCCTGATGTAACAGGGATTCAACAGATGTAATGCACTGGAGCTCCATCCGTTCCCTCCTTCACATTCACTTTATTACAACATCTGTTCAACTCGCCGGGTTTCGCACCTGACAGCGCTCCCCGTTAACGTTAATAGATCACAACAAAAAGGCTTTCATGTGGACTCAGACGCTGCAGCCGAGGAGGGACGACCACAAATATGACACGCAATTCTGGGGATGCCCATTTATAAAATGTTGACTTAAATTTCAGGAAATGCCCTCCTGGTGCTTCTTCACTCAGCCAGGCAATTTCCCCGTGAAAAGGGGGGCTGTAAATATAGTTCATGCGCTGAGGCGACGATGCTGAAGCAACATGCTATTAAACAGGACATGAGATGTGATTCTTCCCACAGCAGGAATGTAAAACAAGGATAAAGGATCAGCCATAAAGGCTGTCCCGGCGTGAGCGCCTCCCGTCTCACTTAAGACAGAGTGAAAACACAAGCAGATAAATACAAATAAACGGTAAAAGAAATCATTTAAAAATGGAGTTCTGCTCATCGTTTTTTATGGATTTGCCTGAAATTCCTTAAGTTTGACTGTCAGTGTGGATTAAGCCCCCCCCTCTCTCTTGTTACTGCGAGCTCTCTGTTTACATGCTCTCCCGCTAGCTTACAGCCCCTCCCTCCAGACGAACATAAGCGGTGCAACAAAAATGGCAGCAATATCAGAGCCATCCAGCCGTACAGTTTAGGCCCAGATTCCAGCTGAGACCAGGGAAACAAAGACGGATCTTTTTGTCTGTTAGTGGTCTTTTAATTAGGATTTTGCCATTTTTAGACAAAATCCAAAAACTTGAAACATCAGAATGGAGCAGAGCAGGGAGCTTGTGGCCCCGCCCAGCATATTCTCTACGTCACAAACTGTATTTTTTCATCTACTCATGATTCACAACAATTTGAATAAAGAAAAAATTAAAAATGCAGTTTTAACTTTAATTTTCTTTATAAATGTCGTCCATCAGATAAACACGTGACAAACAGCAAAAACCTATTTTCATTACAGAGTCTTTAAATCATTGAAAGCTTTAAAAGACAAGAAGGTTTTTGGTTTGTTCTTCAGATTTATTGATTAATCCATCAAGCGGAAGCCATTTGATCTGTTTCATTTTGGTGATAACATCTTTATGACCTCCTTGTTTAACAGTGTCGACCTCTTGGGAATAGAAAAGGTCAGAGGGCGTTCATCCACCTCCACCGCCTGGACAGTTTTCTGCAGGTTGATCGGTTTCATTGACTCAGCAGGTCAGTGGGCTGATGTTTCTGTCTAATCAAAGACAATCAATAAGGTGATCAGGGCTGGTTTGGTTCTGACAACAGTTTCAGAAGATTGAAAGAATTTGAGTTTTATATTTACATTTAGAAAGCCTGAAGCTAATTCCTTTCCATCTTAAGTTCTGCTTCATTACAAGAAACTCTCAAATTATGAGGGGCAGAAATATCTCCATTTAAAAAAAAAAAAAAAAAGGGAAGTAAGGTGACCCCAGACCTCCTGGCTACTTCCTACCTTCCTACCAACAAAAAATGTTGTCTGTGTTTGCTTTAAAGATAAAATCTGTGAATGATGCATCTGGGAGTGGGTCTGAGAGCCCCCTCAAGGCTTCATGACCACCTGCAGTCATTCTGTGGGGCTCCCACTGCGGACCCCTTCTGTTCAGATCGTCCAAACAGTCTACGTGCGGCTCCTCTGCTCGTGCTCCCACAACTCACAAAGAAGTCCCTCCAAAGGGTTTAATTACCACAAATTACAGCCCACTGAAGCTTAAAGGTGATGCAATTTAAGTTTTCAGATGCTGTAATAATGACACATCAAATAGTGGAAGTGCACAGTGGCATATGGCTAATGCAGATTGAAAGAGGCCATTAGGCTGTTGTCATGTCTGACTGTTTTCTCATGAAAGATGCTGTTTGCTCTGACACCACATTTCTTAGTCCAGTGTTAAAGAAACAAGATGTGAAAAGAAGAGGCATGAAGGGAGGAAAAGGCTTTTCCTTTCACTTGTTCACAAATGTGACACAAAGCTCTTTTTCTCCAAACAATCCTGTTTATCAGTAACATTGACCTGCATAGAAAAACAAACATCCAGATATCTTTGTATTAGAGTTTGCGTTCTAGTTGGTGATGGCAGTTGTTAAGGAGAAAATGTCAAATTGGCACTTCAAGTCATAAAGGAAACATTATGCTCCATCATCCATGTTCCATGTGTCACTTAAAAGAAATTAAAACCTTTTTCTCGTTAGAAAATAAGTACAATTAATAAAAAGGGGATACAAAGTTTAACCTTTCACATGTGAGCACATCCTAGATTGCTCCTCATGCGTGATCCACAGCAGCTACAAGCCGTCCCTGCAGAAACCACTGCTCACGCTCTGAAATGAGATGCTGAATTTGATCTTGAAATGGCTGTTAGTCTCTGAGGGGGGTAACAGATGGAGTTTAGGATAACAACCGGTTGCCTCCAGAAGAGCAATAGGAGGTGCGGTGGGAAACACGAGGACCGTCACCATGGCGGACCTTTTGTTCCCATCCTTCAGCGCAGCGAGGACTTGAATCGCTCGCCGTCTGATGTGCCTCTCGCCTCCATCAACAGCATAGATAAGTGCAACCCCACGGAATGGAATAAAGACACAGATTTGAGAGAAAATCGGATGCACCGGGAAGCCAGGCGTTCCTCCTGGGAAGCACCACGGTTTCATTGTAAATCCTGCAAAACAGACAGTGAAAGAAGAGACACTTTTTAAAGAAACATGCCTGAAAAGGTGTCATTACAGTCAAGCTACTATATCTTTATGCGTCTCAATAACTCAAGAAAAACTAAAAGATTTCCTAAAAATTGAAGAGAAAGATCAAAAGAAATCCCCTTTTCCTTTCAGATGGTAGATTCCTTTAATTCCTTGGTGTTGGCTGGTCTGTGCGAGGTGTAAACATGTCCCACTAGAGCCGTTTTTAAAAATTAAAACACGTCATTCATTGACTTTACACAATAACTTTGCATCACAATAAAAAAAACAAAGAATATTCTATAAAAGAAAAATGTGGGGGGAAATCACAAGTCAACTACAGAGAAAAAACTTGCAGTGATAAAACGAACATTATGAAACATTTACTTTGAACTGGTTTGATGTTTCAACACAGATAAAAAAAATGCTTGAACGTTAGTCTGCAGCTTATTATTTTTATTATTTTATTTGCTATGCCTGTAAATGTTAAGAGTGAAGAGTGAAGACAGGAGTGAAGACAGGAGTCACTTCGTGGACTGAATGATCATTTACTTTGGTAAAGACATCTGGTGGTTTCGGCTCTACAGCTTATATAAACCCAAATAATTTAACAATAAGCTTTGACTGATGCTTTAGTCCAAAAAGTAATAACCTGTATACATCTCTCTCTCTGTTGACTCCCGGCCTTATTCCCTTATGTCTACTTTTGTGATGCCCCGCCCCTCCTGACGTGTTCTTTTTCAAATGATAGAAGATTTCTGTTGTAGAGCTTTTTGTTTCTTCAAAGGGGGCGCTGTAAAGAAAAAACATGCGGCAAAAAGACAGTACTTGACAGAAAATTAAAAAACAAAACAAAGGCACAATTATAGGCTGCACGGTGGCACGGTGGAACAGTGGTTAGCGCTCTTGCCTCACAGCAAGAAGGCCTCTGGTTCAAGTCCTGAAACAGACCATCAATGGGGGACCTTTCCGTGTGGAGTTTGCATGTTCCCCTCGTGCATGTGTAGGTTCTCTCCGGGGTCTCCGGCTCCAAAAACATGTTTCATAGGTCAATTGGCAACTCTAAATTGTCCATAGGTGTGAGCGTGCATGGGTGTGTGGTTGTGGCCCTGCGACAGACTGGTGACCTGTCCAGGGTGTCCCCTGCCTTTGCCCACAAGTGGCCGGGATAGGCTCCAGCAGCCCTGTGACCCCAAGAGGGACAAAACGGCAGAAGATGAGTGATGATTGAAAAGCACAATTATGAACTCGCCCACACTGTGCTTTTCTTCCCCAATTTTCTCAGCAGATTTCTGGCCAGGCAGAACACTTCACGATTGGAGAAGGAACTTTGGGGTAAAACAGTTTTGTTCAGAATTCTGTTCTGAAAGCTGGTCTATTTTCCTCAAACAGATGCTCTCCTGACGAGAAATAAACTGCATCCAGTTCTTAAGGACATAATAATTTAATGTGTTCAAGTATCAAAAGGGCTATACAAATATTGATTGATTGATTGATTGATTGATTGATTGATTGATTGATTGATTGATTGATTGATTGATTGATTGATTGATTGATTGATTGATTGATTGATTGATTGAACAAAGCCCTCTTTTTCAGCATGTTGGCCGTCTCTGCATCTTCAAGTAGGTTAACGTCATTGATCTTAGACCAGTTTGAGCATCAAAAACTTGGTCACCTACAAAGTGACCAAATACCTTGAGAGCCTCTTATCTTCATCACTGGGAAACCTGGGACACCACCTCCCTAAACCCAAGACTTTGTCAGCAAAGTAAACACATTAAAGACCCACTCTGATCATCTTTTGAGCTATTTTAGACCCTTCATGCCATATGTCGCTAATTGTACAACCTACCATTAAAACCATGACTCCACTTAATTCAACATCACCTCGAGCCAGAAAAACATCAAAGAATGTTTTATATAATTGGAAATAAAGTCAGTCCTGAAGGGGTTAAGCATTTGGGGTCTTTTATTTATGATTATGCTGGATTTATTTTGCCAAAAATGTTTCATTTTGTAAGAAGTTTGTAAATCGTTTAGCAGGAGTTCATTAGAAGTTCACCTCTGAGCTCTGAGTTGTGGGCAGGACTGTTGGCAACCCCGCCTCCCTTCCTGTCACCCTCAGATGAGAGCTCTCTGTTTACAGTCTCTCCTGCTAGCTTACAGCCCATCGCAAACCCAACCTAACATTAGACTGAAATGGAACAGAACCCTGTGAGAACATGACAGAATATTCACAGAAATAAAAGCTATTCAACAAAAGGTCTGATATTTTACTGAAACCATTAATAATATTTGAAAATAAATATTTCCCAGCATCTTTCTCATAATTTTAAAAAATCATAAAAACTTTTGCTGACCTGACCTATTTATTAAAAGTACATGTAAACATAGGTGTTTATTCATTTACTTATTGGTCATTCTAATGAACTTTTCAGAATCTGTGTTAAATCTATCTTGCTTTTGATCTCATTCCAAATGTTCCTTGTTGTTCTCAGTTAGACAGCAAAGATGATGAAAGACAGACAAAAATTAAAGCAACAAACAAAAGCTTTTATTCTCTGCACACGAAATCAACCAGATCTTCAAAGAGTTTCAGTTCCACTGAGTTAACCTGACAGAAAGAAAGCAAAATGAAATGTAGGACATCTTCTCAACGTGGGGAAGAGGGACAGGATTCAGGAACAGGTTCGCTTCAGACTCATTTCCTCTGGTTGGTGGTGTTACATTTTGCTTCTCTGTACTTTTGGTTTTGCTGTTATGAAACTTATGACTGATTTTACAAGATTTTTTTATTTGTTTTTATGTATTTATATTTGAAAGCCATGAGAGGAAAAAACAACAAGATGTTTGCTTTGTCTGTTGAGGTAAAACACCTGAAAATGAAAGGGATCATTTGAGGTCAAAAAAGGCTTCTTTGATGCAGGAACACAAATGCTATGCGTTCCGTTTAGCTTTGCAGAGCGATGAAAGGCAGCTTAATAATCAGGAGTCTGGACCCTTCTGGACCCCTGTGGGTCTCCTGCCAGCCTGGAGGTGTCTTCTCCTTGTAAACGTCCAGCTCTTGTCTAATCGAAAAAGAAATTCAACCCACTATTTGCATTTCATCCTTGTTTTTTAACATAATTAAGATAATGCAAGTATTCCTGCAAGGCCGGCGTCCCCCTCTCTGTCGTGCTGGCAGAGCTTCACATGGGCGCTATAATTGGATACCACCCGGTACAAGAACAGTCTCTGCCAGGACAGGACAGGAACTGTGCAAATGGGTTTTGTGGAAACAAAAGGGTAAATAAATCAGCCTGGGGGGGGGGGGCTCTTTAAAAAGAAAGAATCTGTTGAGGAGACTCAGTACGACTGCTGAAGAGGATTGTGAATGTCCGATAGATTCTTGTGTTTTTCTCTGCCTGATCGTTTCTCCTTTTTCAGTTACGAAAATTAAAATACTGCATGTTTTCGTCAAGTTAGCACAGAACAAACGTGACAGAGATGTAAGTTGGCCGGCTTCCTGCTGGCTAACACTTAAATGAGATGGCACAGGATTAGCTCAGGACTAGACTTTGAAAATGGAGAAAATAGATCAAAGCTGAATGATGAAAGTGGTGATTTTCCAAAGTCTTTTTGGCCATTTGATGCCAGTGTGCACCTTACCGGATCGCATATTCAGGTCTCATTTTATGAACTAAAACAGAATCATTCTTCCAATGAATCATGGTAAAATGGTCTAAATCGGCAAAAAGTGTAAATTTTCTGTTGTGTGGAACAGTATAGCGTTGGTTAACCGGATCAGTTGGCGTGTTTTTATCTGTCAAAGCCTCCAGGCTGTTAGACTGGCGTTCTGATTGACAGTTAAACTGCATCATGTTCTTAAAAGCCATATACAAGGCCACTGAAAAGCAAGGTGTAGTTCCATACTGTCACTGTCACCTATCAAAAAACCTACAGCAGGAACTAGATGTGTTGATGGACAGGTCACCAACCGTACAGATGACAAACCGTCCATCAACGCATAACCTGCCACGGAGGAAGAAGCTTCTCAGCCTGGCAGTCTGGAGGTTTCCCACAAAACTCAACTGGGAAGCAAAATGTGTCTTATGCACATTTCTGACCAAGACTTTACCAACATGCAGAGGTTACCTTTTCGGACTTCCAATTATTCCAATGCCAACAATCCTGGTCTTAAAAAATCCTTTCTGCACATGGTCAACTGTGAAAAGGCGGGTGAAATTTTCATAAGCTAAAAGTAATTTAATGAAATAAAGTTTAAAATCTGATCACTGATCAATACACTGATTGATTTATATAGGATTAAACAAATAAATACACATTTTCTTGACTGGAAATGATAGAATTTGAACATTTTCTGAAATAATATGGAACAAACTCAAGATGAGGCAGTGGCACCTCACCCAAATTCAGCAACAAAATACAACAAGCATCAAGTCAGCCAATTATTTTCAGCTACACTTTGTGTAGATTTTGGGACAGGGAGTGGATCATATTGTGGTGACATACACACCTCATGTAGTGTTTTCCACATAACCGTCTCACGGTGTTCAGTGAACCTTAATTATTGGAGCCAAAGCTAAAAGATCCTGAAAGAAAAACCTTTTCAAAGTGGCATCAATGCTAATATTCTAACGGCTGTGAACATGACGGCGCAGAACAAACGAGCAAAACCACCTGACCACAGCGCCTTCAGGTTGGTGGTAGACACTCAGGTGTTGCAGGTGAACTTGGTGAGTCTCAAAGTGTCATCAGCAACAGGACTCAGAACTGTCAGAGTTTGTGACCGACCCAGGAGAGGAGCCCTGCCAGAGACAGACCACAACCATGACCAGAACCTAATGACCTCTGACCTCAGACATGGTTTAGCAAACGCCACGCAGCTGCAGGCCTGTTTACCAGATGTGAGGGGTACTAGAGTTTGTCTGGAAACCCTAGAACTAGATGTGAGTGGTACCATTGTTTCCAGACAAACCCTTCACAACCAATTTGACCACTTTGACTTCAATGACAGACAGCCACTGCAGGTGACTCCACTGAAACCATGACACCGCCGTGAACGTTTGCAGTAAAAGACCATGTGACCTGGACAATCCAGCAATGGTCTACTGTCCTGTTCAGGGATGGGTGTCGGGTCACCTCACACAGAAATGATGATCATCAGCGTTAATGTAGAAGGCGAGGTGAGCGATACGCGAGGTCAGCATGGTTTGCTTTGGTGGTGGAGGGCAACAGTCTGGGCAGACATCACCAGGCTATTGTTGATGATCCAGTCATTGCAGGTTCTTACTTCAGAGGCTTCATAGAACCATCATCATCCCCCAATTCCACCAGAACACCCCCAACTTTAGTTCATGGATGATTATGCACCACCTCATGTGCCAGAATTGTCACAGCTGGACTTCAGGAAATGGGAGTTCCTCATATGGTTTGGCCACCAATGACCCCTGACCTGAACCCTATAGAGCACGACTGGGACCAGCTGAAGCAGAGACTGGATGATCGGACCCCCAAGTGATCTGGCAGAACTGCATATAGAGCTTAAGGAAGAATGAAAATCAGAACAACATCATGAAGCTAATGAGGAGCATGAGACGTCTCTGTCAAGCTGTTATTGCAGCAAATGGTGGAAATACCTGTTATTGACACGGTCCATGTTTGTTATTTGGGACAATCTATATATGTGTCTTCATTTTTGGGGTTCTAAACATCAAACTAATGAAAATGACATTTCTTCTCATTCATAATTAGTGATAACAAATTATAACAAATCATTAAAAAAATTCAGACCAAATAAGAAAAGCGCACATTTAAATAATACTATCCTTTACTTATTGTGAGTAGTGCTTTTCAATTCAGCTGAGTCCTGATCATTCTGATTGGTTGCAAAAGTTGTCATGTATTGTAGTGTTGCTAGTAATTACAGATTAGGGTATAAACAGTAATCCCAGTACAAAGCAAGCAAACATGTTGCTACATGACCTTTGTTCCACAGGAAAATCTTGTCAATATTTTGACTAATTACCCTAACACTTTCTATCTCACACATTCTATGCGTTTTTGTGTTGCCTTTCTCCAAACTGGCATGCAGGGCTGGCTCACAATAAACACATTATCAGTCCACACACTCCTCTTTGACATTCTCCTGAGGATGTACAGCAACAGCAGCTAAAGAGATTGACAGTCAGGAGACAGATGCATTCATTTGTTAACCTCCATCTGTCCACTCTTCTCTAAACCTAATCACGCCTTTCAGATATTTCAGATCTTTCTTAAATTACAAGTAAGAACAGGTCATTCGGAATTCACATTTCCCTGCTTGACTTCTTCTATTCCTCACACCCTGACTTCTATTAATGCGTGAAAACTGGTTGTGAGCAAAGTTGAAATAGTAAAATCAAAGTTAAAAATTCTGCAGTATATATTTCTGCTGCTTTGCAGGGAAGCTTTTCCTTTATTGCCTCAAACTCAGGTGCCAGAAAAAGATAATTACAGCTACAAGCGAGCCGAGTTCTTGGAGAAACAGTGTGTCCTCCCTATCCAGGCAGTCCAAATGCCATTTCATTACCAGGAGAAGGTCAATTGTATCCATCACCCTTGTTGAGTTAAGTGATGAATTGTGTGGCAGCTAAAAGATCATCTATTGATGAAAGACTAACATTGATTTAAAGAGAAAGGCCAATGCATTTGGGTGTCTAAAAACCAGTAGAGCTCCATAGCAGAATGAGACCCTGAGGCACAGCCATAAACTCCAAGTCTTTAATTAGCATGTTAAATGAAGGCCATTCTGAACTGTTCTACATAATTACAAGGTGTCTGAGATAAAAGCTGATTATTCATATGTTTATCTATATTAATTAGCACAGGGGTGACCTGAAATGAGCTGTGTTTATGCTGGTTTAACAACCAAGGGCACACTGGCAGGTGGAGGACAGAGAGCTCTCCGTACAACAATAAAGTCATTCAAGCAGGTTGACGTTAACGGCACTTATGAATGCGAAGCTTATGAAATCAGATGTGTCAAATGCAGATGTTGCTGCATTTGACATCAGTGAGAATGCAGCAGCAGCAGCGCCGCGGAGTCCGTGACATGGGTGGAAGACGAGAGCGAGGGGGAGGCAGAAGGAACAACCCACAGAATGAGAGCCGGCGCAGCCCCCAGACATCAGCCGTGACACCCCAGCCAGACAGATGAGTCAGTGCCTGACTTCTTCTCGTCCGCAGTCATAAACAAAAACCCTTATGAAGCAGTTTATTATCATTATTTTCTGCAAAATATTCAGAACCAATTCCAGTCTGTCTTTAGTGAGAACAAAATGATGCCTCAGGCTCTGCAAGGGGTTCAGGTGATGTGATTAATTAAAAGAGGCTAAGCAGCTGTTTAAATTTAAAAAATATGAGCTTTAATGACTCATTTTAAACAGGCTCTGTGTTTTAGAAGAGTTCTAGTTCAAAAGCCTCTCAGCTATGCTTCGACCAAAGGTCTGTCCATGAAATGATTCCAGAGACATAATTATATTTATAAATGCTGAAAGGAGACCAAAAACATTCCCTCGTGCTTTGTGGCAGTTTTTGCTCTGCTCCTGTAACTGCTTCTTTGTCTAAATGGTAGCTTTCTATAAAAAAAAAAGGGAAGGAAAAACATTGAGGGCTTTTCGGCTGTAGTTGTGCTCTTTAACCTAAACAAAGCTGACATGGACACCAGTCAGTGTGACATCTCCTGGGGCAGTCTGGTTGGGGAGAGCCGTCCCCTCATCGATGTCTGAATTATGCATGAGGATCTGGAGGCATCACTTAGAGATGCTGCCAATATCAGCCAGCACCCTGCCCACCCATGTGGCTGCTGCCCTTTACCGCAACCTTTAAAATGTGGATTCCCTTAATGCGGATGCACTTGTTTTCTAAAATACCCAAATAATAAGGACTAAAATAAGCTAGTTAGACACCACGATCATATCATGGATGAATTTTGTCTTAGGGAATAAATGAAAGAAGGGGCTGTTAATGTATCAGCACAGGAGCAGCAACATGTTCATGTATTATTGACCCATCTGGGTGGTAATACCAGACACAATGCCTTTGGTGTGAACAAGAAAGAAGAGAAATGTTCTGTGAAAGCCAAAGACTTTATAGATGACCAATGAAACATGTTGGTGGAAAACCTTTTCTGAGAAACTTGGTAATCATTTACTCTGTTATTTAAAATAAACTTGGATTTTGTTTCTACTACTTGTTAACTACAGTGTTAAAACGTCCATAAACGAGATCCACACTGAAGTAATCCTCTGTCAATTCAAATAGCTTAAGAATCAACAAATCGATAAGTTTAACATTTTAAAGGAAAAAACAAAATGCTGTGGATTTTTATTTATTCGATTTTAATAGAATGATTTTGTACAACTCTTTTTTACGGTGGTCCCAAAGTGCAAATCACATCAACAAATCCAATAAGTTACATAAGCTAGAGACGCTATGCTAGCTTGTTACCATTGTCCAGTGTACGTAAAGAGTGACGCCACATTGGAAAGGGCAGTAAACAATGACACACAGCTTAGCAGATACAGTAAAATGACCATAAAATGCTTAATTCTGGTCCCATTTCAAAAAGGGAAAAGCTCACAAAATAAGACCCAGGATGGGGTCTTGATGTTTTTTATACAAGGTGCAACAGATAAATCAAATTTCAAACGTTTCTATGAATAAGTACATCATCATATAGGAAATGCATAACTGATAAATGGTTTTGATTGGACTCAAATCCACACACAGACTAAGATCTGCACAAACTGTTGGACTCCTCGGTCCGTGTTTCAAGACGGGTCAGTGGGTAGACGCCATCGCCGCAGACCGCTTGTGCCCGTTGCACGTGGGCCGATCCCTGCAGCGTTTCTGGTCTCTTCTTGAATTTCATTTTTTTACATTTTATTTTGAATTCTAAAAATTACTTTTGTTTTCTGGAATGTTTTTCTTTTTTGTTATTGAGTTTCTGGGTTTTTTCCTTTATTTGAAAATGAAATGCTTTTTGTTATTGTTTGCTTTTCTTTTTCAATTGTCTGGATCTTTATTATGATTTTTCATTCAGGGATTTGTTGATGTCATTTGGACTTCAGGGCCATCTTTTTTAACCAAATTTTTATATGAAAATAAACTCAAATGTGAATTTTTGCATTCAGTAAAGATGGCATGTTTTGGTTTATTTTTTTGTTTTTTGTCTTGGGGGGGTATTTTTAGCAGTTTTTTGTTTGAGTCTACAGAAACCACAAGCCCTTTTCAGACCAGCAGAAGTTTCTCATGAGCAGTGGATTTTGTTTTTTCCACCCGTTAGCTTGATTGACTCTCTGCTGGGACCCCCAATGGTTGAGTGACTCTACAGACGCCGTAACCACAACTCTAAAAGCAAGGCAGCTTTTGAATCTGCAGAAGCAAATCTATTGTTTCCTTTTCAGCATTGTTTTACCTAACTGCTTAAGAGAAAGCAGGAAAACACAACTTATGTGAACTTAGGTAAATGCTAAACTAAACTAAATCAAAGAGTTCGCTGGTCTTTGGGATTCCACATCCATCTGTCACATCAGGGCTGCTTTGGTCACAAGTTAGGCTTTTTGAAAATTCTTCTCCAGCTAGAAAACATTGAGTCCAATGAGATTTATTTGTGTTTGGTTGTTTGGTTGTTTGTTTGTTTTTCATCTCATCAGAAGTTTAAGATCAATACTTCTCCAAGGCCTTGGAAAAAGATGTTTTCATTCAGGGAATCAGACTGTTTGTGAAACTTAACAGTGGCAGAAATACATCCAAAGTTGTTCTGTAAAATAACACAAACAAAACTCTGCTTAATGACATTTCCTAACTAGCTTAAAGCAGCCAAATGTAAGTACGTATTTGTCCTAAAGTCTAAAATACTTATATATGTATAGCATATTGGAGCAAATTGATTGCTTATTATTTCTGTTTCCCTATTATTGCCGTTGTAACAAATTCATTTGATCAAAGACAGTGGGTTTCCCATCTGAGAAAAAGTGTTATTGCAGTGAGTTTGGAGCAGGTGGAGGAGTTTAAATCTCTGAATGTTCGGCTCACTAATGAGGGAAGGATGGAGAGTGAGATTGACTAACGAGTTGCGGCAGCATCTGCAGTGATGCAGGCCGGTCTGCTGTGCTGAGGAGATAGTTTGGTTTGAAGGCAGATTTTCCTGACTTTTTCCTCACTCGTACCTATTTCCACAGGTTTGGGGTTGTGAACTAATGGATAAGATCACAGGTAAGGACAGAAACGTGTTCCCTCTTTTGCAGAGTAACAGGGGTGTCCCTTAATGGTGGTGTCTCCCAAAGAAAAGAGGCAAAGAAGGGAAATGATCTCAGTTTGGAATTTGAGAGCCAATTGAAATTGTTTGAACTTGTGGCAAGAAGCCCACACCCTTCCAGTGAGACCAAATGGACCTCTCTGACCAGAACAACCCCATTGTAGACACTCTGGAGAAGTTGTTTCTTCAAGTTGGCCCAGAAAAGCAGGAGGAGGTGGCAAGAGAGAGCAGGTTTTGACCCTCATTATAAAGCAGATCCATGGTACCGAGAAGAGGCAAGGATTTTTCTACTAGTAACTAGAAGAAGGTAACAGTGACCACATAGGTGGCAGCATTCAAAGCATGTTCAACCACAGTGGAACCTCCAGCATTGAGGAAAGAGCCTCCACCGTCTGCACAGCTGTCTTCAATGTGTTGGGAGTTCGTCTGTATGGCTGCTGAAACATTTTTCTAGTTTTTTATGTAGTTTGGCAGAATTTAGATCCACTGTGATTTTGTTTGCTAATATAAAAACAAACAAATTGTAGCTGCATGTTCATGTACAAAATGTTTTTAATCAGATTAAAGATTGGATTAGACGTGAACTGTGTACACAGGCCTCAAAAGAATGCATTTGATTATAACAGACGTTTACATCCGTCACACATTCAAACAGAATAAATCGTTCTGATATGCGCAGACTTATCTAAAATACTAGAAACAGACGTGCGAGAAGAAGTAGCGGAGTTCTGTTATAAACAAGCATGGTTGCAGTTAACATGGAGCCAGTCGATCTTCTACGTGTGCTTTTGTCTTTTTGAAAGTGAATATTTGCACATCATTTTCTAAATGCGTGTCCAGTGCTGAACCTTTTTCTTGGCCACACAGGAAGGGTTAGGGTCAGGGTAAGGTTTAGGTTCATACGTGCAACCAGCAACAACATTTAGCCTTGAACGCACTCAAAGTACGTGTGGGCAAAGCAGCAATATACATGTTCCCCTATTGAGTCTGAAATATGAACAGTGTACATTTGGCCATTTGTTGAAGACTGAGAGACAGCAGGATAATGATTCTTTCATTCAGTCCCTCCCTCCTCCACCAAAGCCAAGGAGCCACTAGATGAAGGTGAGGAGTAAAGACTGCTGGGAGAGGATAGTTTTTTTGGATTTTATCGGTCAAAAGGAGAAGCAGTCCTGCTGTCCATTTGCACACATTCACGTGATTGTTTGCACGGTAGTACAGGACTGCCTGGAGCGCGTTGTAACATTTCCGCATTCAAAGGCGCACACACTTTCCTGAAGCCGCTATTCTGCTCAGATATACGGTTCTCCATAGTCTGGCAGCTCGCTAACCAGCCGGACCGCACTCCGAAGCCTGCACATGACGTAAAAGCCAGCGCAGTAAGGACCTACAATCAGAATAAGGATTTACGGTCGGATGAACAATCAGCATAACCGTCCCATCTCAATCAGAAGGAAATGTGGATCCAAATGATGACACGCCATTTGGAATACTCGAGTCCGAGTATTCCAAATGGCGTGTTTACATGAAGCGTTTTTATTCGAATCAGGCTTTTAATCGAACTGCTCGTGTTCATGCAAACACAGCTACAGTTATCTGACAGTGTAAATGGTTAAATGTTTCTTCAATGAAAATTAGCTGATCTTGAAAAGTGGCACACAAAACAGAGCTCTTTCATCTGCACCTTGATCTCTCCATGTCAATGAATAGGCCACCAGGAAATAATAAATGTAGATATATGGTGTGTTCATAATTATCACTCTGAGTTTGGTCACATTAGATACAAATATCTTCTCAGCCACATTGTTAAAATTGGTTTTATAGCTAAAAATAATACATTTGCTCCCCCATAGTAAAAAAAAGCCTATCCTTGTCCTGCCTAAGAGGGCTCCCTAAGTGAAGGAAAATCTGCACAGATTCTGGTTATAAAAATAAAGTCTTCATGGTGAGTTTGAATCATCCCCAGGCAGTACAATCTAACAAGAGGGCTACATGCAGAGCTTGGAAATAAAATAATGAAAAAAACCTGAATGCCTTCCAGCACAGTCCCTTACTTTGCTTGACAAGTGTTTGTTTTCTCTCAGTCGGCTGATGATCTGTTTGTGGAGCTCCTTTAAAAAACAACTGACTCCCAAATTCCACTTTCCACTGTTTGCTCCATTACAGGAGAACGTCCTCCGGGCGCCGTCGTTCTCATAACCTGGACCCTTTGTCATTATCTCCACTGTAGATTTTCTTGCGGCGACTCAGGAGGCTGAGCGGCGTTGAAGTTCAGCACAAAATGCCCAAATTGGCCCCTTGCTGTCTTTGGCAGGCAGGAGAACTCAGCCAGCTGCTGTTCTTATGGGAGACCACTTTGTCGGCCGGTTCTGAGTCATGGACCTCGACCTCCTGCTGGGATGAAAACAGAAACTTAAACCCAACCGATTTGGTGAATCAGTAAAATCACATAATTTGTTCCCACGGATCACCTGAAACTGCAAATAGTGTAGAAGTATGAGTAGCTCACACGTCTCTGACAGGCTTATTTTTGTATTGGCAGCAAATAAATGTACTATTTCCTTCTCCTGGGAGAAAAACTTTTGACAAGTTTGAGCTTTAGGAAGCAGACTGGAAGATCTATCAGAGTCCCCCTCGCAGGTTTGACAGTTCAACGAAGGCACATGGTTTGGCAGAGCCGAGAGGCCTGGGGCGTTCTTTATCTCCTAATTACATGAGACAGAGCATGGACTCTCTGAGCGAGTGCACCAACACAGCCCCATCCTACTATGTTCCTCAGATCCCAACAATCAAGCCTGGAAAAGCACAGAGAAACTGCAGCTAATCTCAACAAAGTGACCAGAAAAAGTTTAAGAGCGTTTGGTTTCAAAATGACAAATGAAAAATTATTTTAAGCTTAAAGACGACAGTATTTTCCCCAAGCATTGACCGTAGTAAAGGATCCATCACACGGATTCTCAAAGGGACTGAAGGCCGTGTCACACAGCCACTATGTGTATTTTGCCCGTACCGCATGGATGAAAATTGGTCATACATGAACATACGTTGAAAAAGTGAAAAAAAGTTGCATTCTTTACTTGACATTTTCACAGATATATCACGAACAAACCACAATAAAACCACACAAGAATGTACGAACAAACCACACAAAGATCACATAAATCTATGTAGAACATGAACCGTGCCTGAAGATTCATGAGTGATTTGTGCATCGATCACATCATCTTAATGTGATATCTGCGCCGTATACACGATATAAAGTTAAATATTGGTGGTTCATGTCGTGAAAACTCTGTTAGACATACGTAGAACGGTCGTGGAAAGACACAAATTTGCAGATACATCTCACAAAAATCACCCACAATTGCCCAGAATTCACATATTAATTTTGCATAAACTACATAAAATATGCATAAACTGCATAATATTCGACTAAAACAAAAATTCTGAACAACTCTAAACTGAATTCACGTAAAGACCCGTCGGCCGTTTGAGAGCCACAAATATTTTAAAAGAATTTAATTTTCTTTCAGGTGTGCTTATAGAGACAAACATGTTTTAATCTTCCGTGCAAATTGAATAAAGGTCCGTGCGCTGCCTTTTTAAGAGCAGCTGTGTGTGTGTGTGTGTGTGTTGGCGTGTGAGTGTTGTGTGCAGTTTCCCGGCCTCAGCACAATTGTCCAGGAACCAGCCTCACCACTGGACTGATGCTGCGGTAATTAAGCATCTGTTTTCTGGTGACGCTCCTCCAGAAAGATTGGAAGGCATCTGTGCTGAGAGAACAGCCGAACACACGTTGTGTCCTGACAACTTGACTAGGCACACAGCTGCACTGAAAGTTACACACAAACTTTTCTCTTCGTCAAACATCTGCTGGCAGCAGGACCCGCCCCGTAAGTCCATCTGAAATGATGACACCAACAGTTTCAGTCTTAGGAGATGAAAATCTGAGCTTAGAAGCTTCCCTTCTGCAGGGTTACAGGCAGGGTGGTAGACCTCCAGGACCAGGATTGTGCAGCGCTGATGTAAAGTCCCTGAAAGGAAGAGTTTACCTAAAGGTACCGTATGTGTGACGTTTGCTTGAGAAGCAGCCGAACGTCTCTTTTCTGTCCTGCAGAACAAGCAAGAACTTTGAGAAAACGTTTTGGACGGACGGGCGGATGGATGGACCGACAATACTTCTTTTTCTTTCATAGAAACCAGCAGCCAAGATAAGGACACTGGAATCGACGGATGGACTGGTAGAACAAATGCAGGAGCATGGGGCAGATGTTAAAAGACAGCAGCCTCCTCAGGAAGTCCTCTTGCTCTGTCCATGTCCACAGACCAGACCAGCTTATCATTATTTGTATTAGCTGTCCATCTCCAACTTTTTTTTAAATGAATGACTGCTAGGAGGGCGGGTGGGGGGTCATTGATCCTAGAAGTGGCCTTGTGGTTGGAGTGTCCGCCCTGTGACTGGAAGGTCGTGGGTTCAAACCCAGGCCGAGTCATACCAAAGACTTTAAAAATGGGACCCAATGCCTCCCTGCTTGGCACTCAGCATTAAGAGGTTGGATTGGGGGGTTAAATCCATCAAATGGCTCCCAAGTGCGGCAGTGTCTGCAGCTCACCGCTCCCCCAGGGGAGGGGTCAATGCAGAGAACAAATTTCACACACCTAGGTGTGTGGCAGATAGTGGCAGATAGTGAGATTTAATGTAATTTAGGGGGGAAGTCATTTCCCACCAAAAGCCTTCTGGATGATTTCTCCACACAGCAGGAAGCCTGACGTATTGGGGAGAAGAAGTGTGGGGAAGGCATTGTTCCCTGTGGAACACCAATTCCTGCTGGTGACCCGAAAAGATCCCCAACCTGATAAACGGAAGTCTGCCTGGTAAGATGTGTGATGACAAGATAGGCAGGAAATGTGGGATGAGGAAGAGGAGAAGGAGGAAGGGGAACTGAACCGACTGGAAAAAGTACACAGTTCATCGGAGCTCACTTCATATCAAAGATTTATCTTTGCTTTAAGGTGCGTCTAGTTATTGTGGAGTCTATATGGTGACAAGAACTATTCTTCATCCACAGCTTAGATTAGGAGAACTAAGTTAGGGATACACAAAAGGTTTGAAATGAGGTTGTGGTGTCTCATGCGAATATAAGCTCCTGCAGTGAGCAGAGAGCAGCCTCCCCTGCTGCATAAAGGAAATATGTGAGACTCTGCCATCTAGTGGAACGCTGTGGAACAAGAGGAATGAAAAGCTGTTTGCTTTTATTTTCTTACCAACAAAACAGACGGAACCATGGAATTGGCTGATGTGATGCAGCCTGATTTGTTTTTCTCCTGTTTGTTGCTTTTCATGAAGACAACCTTCCAGATTACTGTGATCTGCTTTCCTTGATCCCATTTACTGTGAAGTAACTTCCACTCCCCTCATGATCTAACAGCTCAGATCCGTTCAAAGGAGATCACAAAATCCTCACGTTTTGTTCTGAAGCTGTTTTTCATTTGTGTTAATTCAGAGAAAATCAAACGTTTTGCCAAATCTGGAAAAGAAGATATTTATAACTGAATAAATGCACGAGTAAATCAAAAGCAAGCCTTTGTCTGTTCTTCACAGATGCAGCAGATTCCATCCCAGAGCTGACTGACCTCACAGACATGGACAGTCCAGCCAGAGCATCCAATTAACAGCCAGGACAATCCCTCTGCCTGAGGCTAATGGAAATAAAGATAAGATCCTGTGGATAAATTAGAGGTAAGATGCAATAAAAAGGCTGGCAGATGGAGACCAGAGCATTAAGATGCTATCTGACACGCGTTCAGGATGGCCTTTCTTCTGCTGAACAAGCACCAGCAGCTTCCTTCACGCTCTGAGCGGGAAAGATGGATAATTATGTCATATCAAGTTGAAGAAGACTGTTTCAGGGAGTTTTCTGCTGTTTTTTTTCTTCTGTGTTGCTCGTAGGGCTGAAGGAGCAGAAGCTGCTCTCATGTTTTTACAGAAATGAATATTGAAGTGGATGTCAAGTCTTTTCCATCATCGTGTCTGAAGTCCGGCTCTGACGCTTGCATGGAGGACAAACTTTCGTGTGTTTGGGGGGCGCCCTGCCTGTTCCACTGTAATTTCCTTCTAATTGCCTCCGTGGGCAGAAACTGGGGATGGGCGCGCGGCTTGCAGCGGCTGGTCTGATCGCAGAGCGGGAGGTGAAACGTGCAGCATCCTGCTGGCAGAGAGGAACGCTGGGAGCGATCCTCCGTCTGCAATAAAGCTCAGGGGGGGGGTCGGCTCTGCGTGCAGCTGGAGGTGATTTGTCACCATGTTTGAAAATGTGGGGAATAAGTGAGGGGTGGAGCAGCTGAGTGCGTCTGAGGAGGATTTTCACTGTATTTCATCACCTGAAATTATCCTTTGTGTGTTTTACTGCTGCTTGCAAACAAGGGATGGATCCCCCCCCCCCTCATTGTTGAGAGCTAATTTAAGCGTGTTGTGTGTTTGCTCAGTGGCAAATCAGCCCTTTCAGTCAGTCTGGCGGGCTCTGCGGCACCTGATTCCCCCCCATGTGTGACGGAGGAGCCGCAGCTCTTCATCTGCGGAGCTTTTCCATCCAGGATCTGATCCAGCCGAGCTCAACTAAGTGCTGCACCTTTTGTAAGTGAGAGTGGAGCTTTGCATCTGATGAGGGTAATTAAACAATACTAATTGAGCTTCCTGAACAAACAGCTAATTACCTCAAATCCACCCCCTCTGTGAGGATGCAGCATCATAAGCGGCTGAGGGGGGGCGGAAAGATTAGCCAGGTTTTTTGGGTGTGATACAGCCTTCATATTCCACACTCAACAGCCCACTGCCTCATAATTAGAGCACATCACAGAGCAGACGCAGCTAAGGCAGATATTTACCTCAAGCAGCTTTTCATTTAGTCGTGTCTGAGCTGCATTCAAATCTTCCCCGGGACTCTTTGTTGCCAAGCAACATGAACCTGCGGTACTTAATGGCATTCTAGTTATAGTCTTTCCTGCAGGCTTTGACAATTCATATCTGCGATGTGCCCCTACATCCCGATCTTTTGACCTGAACAAATTCAATCTCAGAGATTCCTGCAATAAGGCGGGGAGCTTCCGATGATGCGCGGGTTTTCCTGGGATTCTCTTCTCGATGGTGTCATTTCCTCCCCACCTTGTAACTGAATTCATATTTGAGGGGCCAGCGATTTAAAAAAAAAAAAAAAAAACTCTGTTAGAGGCGAGTTCAGCTCAATGAAGAACAGATTCCAATCTTGCTGGCTGAGGAACTCGCTCAAAGACTTCCCACTGAAAACAATCGGTGGGAAGTTGGGCACGAGCATCCGTGACCCGACCCGGAGGAGGTGGAGGGGCGCCGCTCTCCACCCAGACTCTCCTGGGGGGGGAGCAGCCTTTGAGATGAGAGTCTGTGCATGATTTATCAGGGAGGATTTGGCAAAATACCAGCTGAATTTGTAAACAACATAGATTAATCTGATGCACCCGTTACAAATGGCTGCAGCTCCTGAAAATGACACATCATTACAATAAAGGTGCAGCGGCGGGAGGCGGGAGGGGCGGCGGACGGCCTGGAGATAAGCTCATATAGCATCATTGATTTCCCATGCATCAGGAGGGTCAGCCGCACTCAAAGGAACAAGAAGACGGGGGGGGGGGGGGGGGGGGGGGGGGCGTTAGAGCAGCCGCTGTAGGTGCCATAACCGTTCGGCCTGGCACTTCCGTTCGGGGTCCTTCGATTAGTGCTGACGTCACAATATGTGATTGGCTGTACGTTGGTCTGATGACGTGTCAGACAGTGATTGGTCTGGACAAATTAAAGTAATTTACTACCGTAGAAGAAAATATTATGAAGTCTGTTGCAAACGAACAGAGCTGCGAGACAGAGCGAGATTGTATTCGAAACGTGCCTTTATTATTGTTATGATTATTATTGAATTCATGTTCTCTCATAGTTTTTTTAATCCGTGCACCCATTGCTTTATTATTGACAGAACGTACCCAGAAAGGCAACATTAGCCGTGCTGACAACATTTTCAGCCACGGCTGAACGTAAACTGGAATAATGAGCGGATTGTGACAACATGTCTTCATAAAAATGACAAGAATAATGTCAGACACAATTTATGCGGGAAAACTCCTTTAGGTTACAAAAGGGAACGTGACATGAAAATACGTAGAGCCCAAGCAGATGTCGACGCTACGTAGTTTGTGCAAGTGGGGTTACCGTAGTGTGACGTTATACTCAGTCGAAAGGACCCCGAACGGAAGTTCCAGGCCGAACGGTTATGGTGCCTACACCGGGACAGAGACGGCAAACCTGAGCCAACACAGGCAACTTCTCAGGTTCTGACAAGTTCCTCTGCAGACTTCTCCTCTCTGCAGATCAACTCCGTCATCTTTGATGGTGGCATTTCAATTCACCGAAGCACAAACTCATAAGACTGTCTGCAAAAATCCAAACACTCATATTTTGGGGTGTCTCTTTCCTGCCTGAATGAATCTGCTGAATAACCAGACCAAAATAACCTGACTTGGTTTCAGCCAGACTGAATGGGATAGAAGGGAGTAGATTAAACAGGCTGGTTGTGAGCAGAGAGTGCACACCTCAGCAGAGCCGTGCCGGCACAGAACTAGGCCACCGCCGCTCCCCTTCATGCAGCTAAATGAACTGCAATTGCCAAGAGAGTTGGAAATGAAACTCGGGACTTCAGACAGGAAGGAAAAGCTGGTTTGGGCTTCGATCGGCAGCGATGAGTGGCAGGTCTTTGTTAACACAGTGAAAGCAAACATAGTCCCAACAATGAGATGCAGGAAGAAAAGAAACTCAGCAATAGAGATCTAAGATAATTCTGACTCCCTTTTATTTGGCAGCACAGCTAAAGCCTTCTGCGCGTTACACATTTAAGATCTCATAAAATCCACGTCAAAACCGGGACCTTCTCGCCTGGAGCAACATGTTTGTCCATCAGTCTGATTTTTACTAAAAAGGTTCAAAGAATAAATCTTCCATTAACCTCTTCTTTAGCTGCAAAGAGCTATGTACCTGCAGGCTGTTTCATCACATGCACCTTGAATCCTGATCCACCTAAAAGCTTGATGTTGCAGGTGGAAAATGAGCTGCAGGACGTGCATGAGGAAAAAAGAATCAAGACAATTGAGCTCATTTGTGTTAGTTTGGTATAAAGCTAATTCAAATTCTTTTTGCCTAAAAACACGAGAGCCTTAAGGCCTTTTAGAGAGAAAAACGTCACAATAATGAATAAGGTCAAACATTTTTAGATTTGGTCAAATTTAATTTGGTGTTAATCCTTCTACTGATCCTACTGCATTTTAATTATGGGATGTTTGAACAGCCAATGGGCTTTTAGTGTGACCCTCTGAAACTGAACCATTCTGGAGAGGAAAATGGCAGAAGAAGGGGATTATCTTCTGCTCTGAACATTTTAAGTGGTCTACAAAGAGGCAAATCACAAAACCATCGGGTGTTTGTGTGAACATATTCACCTAAGCACGGCGGTCTATTTCCACTGCTTAGATTAATAAGATTTGTTTTATTATTGATACCCTAAAACATTTTCGATTATTGTCATTATTATTATTGCTATATGTGACATAGTGCATGCAACTTACTGTGAACATGTTTGAATTCAATTTTAATATCCTTAACAATTAGTTGTTATGAGGCTTCTAGAAGTTTAAAGCTGAGGAAAGTATGGTGCACTGGGATTCTGTCCTGGATTCTCATCTACTTTTCCTCTATTCTTGATTATTCATTTATCATTCAGTTCTCCATCCCTCTGTTTCCTGCAGTGGGATTCATGTTTTGTCCTTATTTCCCAAGAAGGGATTTCAGATTCCAGTTGGCTCGTCTGTAATTCCCTATCCCGCACCCTCAGCCGTCCTCCAACTCCATCTGGATGAAGCCCATCTGCTGGAATAAACATGTTGTAGAGTTAGATAAGCTAGTTCTTCTCTAAGAGTTCTGGTAAATCACCTGAGGTTTCTTCTTTTTTACCTGAATCCGTTTATTTTCTGAGTTTTTCCTGACTGAGGGTTTAAGGGCAGGGATGGCCAGTTAAGTTCAGTTTAGTTTAGTTTAGTTTAGTTTAGTTTAGTTTAGTTTAGTTTAGTTTAGTTTAGTTTAGTTTAGTTTAGTTTAGTTTAGTTTAGTTTAGTTTAGTTTAGTTTAGTTTAGTTTAGTTTAGTTCAGTTCAGTTTAGTTTAGTTTAGTTTAGTTTAGTTTAGCATTTTAAGACTAATTTCCTTTTCTTATGCAATTACTGGTGTGCAGCCCATTGAGACAACTTTGTTGTAATATTGAACTATTTTAATAGAATAAATTAATAGAATAGAATAGGATTGAATTAAATTAAATTAAATTAAATTAAATTAAATTAAATTAAATTAAATTAAATTAAATTAAATTAAATTAAATTAAATTAAATTAAATTAAATATCTATTAGAGATGAAGAAAGATCTTCCTTTCATTTCGGCTTTTCCCTTCAGGAAGCGCCACAGCCAATCAGCTTCCTCCATCTAACTCTGTCATCTGCTTCCTGTTCTCTAACACCAGCCACCTTCTTGTCTTTGTTCACTGCATCCATAAATAGAGATGAACAAAGAAAAAAAATGTTTTAAAAAAAACCCTCGTCTCTTTGAAATCTGAAATGTAAATTGATAAAGATGATTGGCATTGATATAGAGTGTCTACATTTAAATGGTAAAAATGGTAAATGGCGTATACTTATATAGCGCTTTCTACCTTCTTACAAAGGCCCAAAGCGCTTTACAGTCACAGTCCCATTCACCCATGCACACGCACATTCACACACTGGTGGTGGCTCCGCTGCCGAACACTGGCGCCAACCTCCCACCAGAGGCAAGGTGGGGTTCAGTGTCTTGCCCAAGGACACTTCGACACATGGGCGTGCAAGGCGGGAATCGAACCTGTGAACTTACGATCATGAGTCGACCGCCCTACCACTGCTCCACGGCCGCCCCTTAACTGAATTGAGTCCAGGTGGTTCGGCTCTGGGCCAACGGCGCCTTGTGTGTGGGGATGAACGCAGGCCGCAGATGGAAAACCTCAGACTCTAGACCAGGGGTCCCCAAATCCAGGCCTCGAGGGCCGGTGTCCGACATGTTTTCCAACCAACCTACCATTGAAGCTCCTTATTGGCTAAACACACCTGATCCAGGTAATCAGCAGCAAATAAGGCAGGGATTCTGGAAAACCAGCAGGACACCGCCCCTCAAGGCCTGGATTTGGGGACCCCTGCTCTAGACGCTGATGGTGGTTGGAGGCCAAAGCACGACTTCAGGTGCAGAATGATGATGGTGGAAGAGGCAGGCGTACTGTCAGGAATGCAGAGACGGAAAACCTTTCATAAAATGATGGTGATTGGCTTAGGAAAAGGCGGGCTGTTTAGCTATTGGTTCACAGTAAAAGTCTAACTGATAACAGTGATGTAACAACCCAGCATACCTGGAAATGAGGTGGTTTCACTACGGAACAGAAAGCAACCTAAAGACACGATTGGTTGTGTTGCAGTGAGCTGCCACATGCTGTGTTTGCTGAAGGTTTTGTTGTTTCTTGTGTTGTGTGAGTTCTGCTTCGTTCAGCTCACAGTGGTTGGGGTTTCCCCCTGCAGGGAGACCAATCACAACCCTCAATAGTATTTTGTTTGAGGCTTTACCATAGTCGTCCTTATCTTTTCTTCTATAAATGATCTCACATTTATCTTGGATTTATTGAATGTAAATCATGAGTTGAACAGCTCAACAAAAATCTTTTGGGCTCCCAGGTGAGTTTGCTTTTTCTCTGACTGGTTCATGAATAAAAGATAATTCTCAGTTCTCTGTCCAGGACACATATAAGACGAAACACTCATCTGAACTTTTACAAAAGGAAAGGCTGCAGGAAAGGTTCATAGCAATATCACCTTTGGCAGCTTTTCCAGAAATGAAAACTGTTTCTTTCCTTAAGAGAATTTCTCCCATTCTGTCTACAAAAAGGCTTCAGGTCCTTGGGATTCCTCCCTCTGCTGCTGCTCGATTCGCTCCACACACCTCCGGTTTTGTTTCAGCCAGAGGATCATGAAGGTCAAGGCAGACCTTCAGCAGTTCTTCGTTCTAGAGGGGATTCTGTCTTTAGGGTCCTTGCTCTGTTTTACCGACCATCTTTACCTCAGTCGCTCCCGCACAAAGAGTGACGTGTGATGGTTTCCAATGGCAACAGCAGGAGGACAAACCCCAAACCAACTAACCCAGATGTTTATTGCTGCCCATTTGAAGAGAATCTGCACAATGTATAAACTGCTTTTTCATCTAAAAAAAAAGAGATCTCAAGGAAATTTACAGAAGTCTGAAACTAGTGAAAGCGCAGAAGATTCTTTCTGTTGATGAGTAATCTGTTCAGTGTTACGCTGTGTTTCTGTTGCAATTTCTTTAAGCCTTCTACCCATACAGGGGTTTTTGTCTTCTCTCTAAACTAAAGAAACATGGATGCAAAAACACCTTCTGTCAGGAACTGGAGATGTAGGACCCAAAATGCAGGATTCAAGTGACAGAAACTTAATAAATAAACTCAGACATGACAAAGCCGAGAGAAAACCCAAAAGAGTGACAAAGCAGATGGCCTTCTAAACAAAAAAAAAAACAACTTCTAAACCACACATTTAAATACACTGGAGTCATTAACACAACCAAGACAGCTGTGGTTGATCATTAACCTAAACCTGGTGTGATTTACAGGGGAAACTTAAAAAAACAGAAGAACCAAGGAAATGCCACCAAGAGTCCAAAACACAACGCCTTTATTCTCAAGACTCAAAACAAAGGTAAATCTGATTCACCGTCTAGATTTTTTATGTTTTTGACTTAGCTATAATTAAATTCAGAAATTGTCCAGAAATATTTTCTCTTAATAGCAGATCCCTTTAATGCTGCTTTTTAAGTTCCAAAGTCCAACTCCAACTATATTTTTTCTATTCCAAAATCATTCCCAGTGGTCTTTTATCTTTGTTTGTGCCGTTTTTTAAACATAATTTTCAAAAAAAAATCTGTGTTTCTGCAGCGTGGCAGAAGTGTGAAACTCGCCTCTGGTTTGTGGGCGGGGCGATTTGTGCAGAAGTTAGCCTGACTAAATTCCCATCAATCCTTTGTTTACACTCTCTCCCACTATAAATATCGAAGCTATCCAGCCATATAGTTTCCAGCCAGATGCCAGCTTGGAAAAGGAAAATGAAGACATGAATGGGTCTATTTGTCTGCAGGTGGATGCTAGCAGAGAAGGGAGATTTTTGCCTGTCCTTTGGTAGTTCACACAGTTACCACTAGGTGGCGTGTTCCAGAAACCAAATGACTAGATACAGTATAGCATCTCATCATGCTCAGACATGAAGTTGGTTTCCCATTTTTCTTTTGGCAGAGCTATATTAAAGGAGAGTTTTGCTGCAAGCTGAATAAAGAGGAATCTGAAATGAAAAGCTTTTGGCAAGAAACGGTGATATTTGAGTTGTGATGCTCTCCCCTCGGTGTCTGCCAGTCATCAGTCTGCAGTCAGCGTCAGTGGCCCCAGAAGTGTTGGATGTGTCATGAGTCCGTGCAGGTTTTCATCCGCATTACTCTGTGGTGAACCTGCAGAACCCAAATGTTGAGAACACAGAAGAAGAACTGAAGTTTTGATCAAAGGAATTGAAGCTAAACTCAAACACGTGTGATTTAAATCTTCTATTCCGCCTTTGCAGGGTCACGGGGGTCACTGATACTTATCCCAGCTTTTTCAGGGTGAAATTAACCATCGCAGGGCCACACGCAGACACTCGCACATCACCAAAGTTATTATATTTTAGTACAGCAGAGCAAATACACAGAGCTCTTCTGATGAATTATTTATTTGAAGGGTAAAAGCTGCTCAAACCTGCCTGGTTCTGTGTAAAAAAATAATTGCCTCCTAAACCTGATAACTGGCTGTTCCATCCTTGGCAGAAACAACAGCAGTTTAGCATTTATAGCCTACAGACTTTTTATTGTCTGAGGAGTTTTGTTTCACTCTTTGTTACAGAACATTTTAAGTTCAGACAGGTTCTCCGAGTCAGATCAGAATTCCCAGCATCTAGATAACGAAGAAGAATTTATTTATATACAACATTTTACTGATTAAATCCCTAAATTCTTTACTATATACAAATAAAATGCAAAACAAAATACGTTAGATGAATAAACAGCTTCACCCATTTAAGGCATGTTGTCGTAAAAAGAACAAAAAAAAAAGTTTGTTTGTTTTTTGTTTTTCTAAAATAATCAGCAGAATTACCCCCATGGCGGGTCAAAGGTCAGTTCAGAGTGCGGGGGCTACTGCTTGGAAGGACAGGTCTCCATGAGATTTAAAGCGTATTCTTGGGATGTTGTAAAGAGGTTTTGGCCAGAGAACCGTTGTGAGCCACTGGAGGTGTGTGTGGGGGTGGGAGCCCATTTAAAGTTAAAACAAAAATAAAATCACTTTAAATTCAACTGGTAACCAATGTGAAGAGGATCAAACTGGAGTGAAGTGTGCCCATCTGTTTGTTCCTGTTGTAATCTCTCACCACCATTGGCTGACTTTGACTGAGGCCCTAAAACCTCCACGATTTGTGTTTGTTCTTTTGGAAGAAAACTTGCTGGTGTGTTTTGATCAACCAATTCCTCAGATAGTCTGGTTTGTTTGGTTCAGGCATAAACACTCCTGAAATCTGGCGTAAACCAAACAAGTTTACACGTGTCTTGATCATCAGGATTTTGGTTTACTTGCAAGGGAACTCTGGTGCAGGTCACTACAGTGTTGAAGCCTTAGTCATAACTGGCCATAACAGGCTGTTTGCGGGGGGAAAAATGACCAAACCTGTACGGAGCACGCAGGTGGGCCACACTAAATATCAAGATCGTAGACTGCTCAGTGAATTTGTAGAGAGAAAATGTTTGTTTTTTCTATGGTCATGCTGTGGGGAACATGTCGCAGTGAACACTTATACAACACGTAAGGGGAAGTAGATGTCATAGAAATGTATCTTTTTTTACATAATCCTGTGCAAGAAGCACATTAGTGTTGTTCACATGATACGTGCACGCTTCTAGCTGCAGCCTGACTGTTACAAATAAGAAAATTAGACAATCAGAGAGTTGTTTGTGTGGTCATGCTATGGATACTTAGGTATCATGTGCACGCTTTGTGCTGTCACCTGTACGCCATAAAGTGCATGTAACTTCCAACTGACCTTATGAGCCTCAAGTGACCTGCAAGTCACGGCTGCGCTCCCCTTAAGATGTGGCAGCTCCTCTCTACGACCCTCCATGGACCCGGACAACCCAAAAACCTGCAGAACCCTACGGGTCAACCCTCCGTTCAGGTTGACCAGCACCGGTCAACCCCCCATGTCTGCACGTTTTATCCAAAAGAGCAAAAGTGTACATGGAATGGGGCAAAAGCCAACAGTAGAAAGTCATATAGCTGTGAATTTCAAATATATGAATTTCAGAAGAAAATTTGTCCTTGAAGGTGTGAAATGACAATCAAACCGAGTCTGAAGGACTACCTGTACTCTTGAGTGAAAACGCCACTCAGGCAAAAAAACTGAGGAAGCTGTTTCTGCAGGCTCAACAAAAGCCTTCAGGTCTGAGGAGTCCAACTTACTCCTTCAACATAGATAGTTCAAATGAAACTCTACCAGTTTGTAAATGTGGTTCTCATACTTACTTGTCCTCTGATGGAGTCCCAACTGGACTCAGGGACCACTCAGAGGTCCAACGCCTCAATCCAACCCTTGAAACCCAGCACAAAGCATGGAGGCATCCGTTTTTGGAGCCTTTGGTTTGGACTTAAATGAATATAAATTGAGTTTGAATTTGGTGAGCAAAAGATGAAACCACAAATTTTATTTTCTGAGTCACCTAAATCTCTGTTAGTTAGATTTTCAGTTTGAACCTGAACTCACCTGTTTGCAAGCTAAAGCTGCAGCTCTTCCTCATGGACTTATTTATAACATTCAAACCATGAGGGCTAAACACCATCTGCATGTAATCTGAGGACAAAGAGAGTGAAAAGGCTTCCAGCAGCCATTCCTGTAACACCCGTCTCCCATGGTTTCAGCAGGATCCTGCTTCACATTCTCATCTCCTCCCAGTTAAATTGGCTGCCAGCCAGCTGGACTGGATCATTCCACGCTAAATGGCGAGTGAGACAGAATGGACGGCCTTGTCAATTTGTTCCCAATATCCCGGCTCACAGCACTCCCCAACCTGCCCACTTCAATCCTCGGCACTATTAAGAGCATCTCAATCCATGCGGAAAGTGTGGGACCTATTAAAGCAATGTCATGTCAAGATGTCCAGCTTTAATTAATTGTAATAAAAAAGTTTTTCAAAGCGTGATATCACAGATGAGAGATGACAGTACAGAGGGTGTTTTTTCTTTTTTTATGGTTTTTTTTTTTTTGGAGTGTGTGTGCAGAAAGCCCTGACGTCAGGTTTTGTCTGGCTCACATCACGTCTCCATTACTTTGAAGCAAAGGCTCCAGAAACCCTCCAACGCTGAGAGGAGAGCAGATAAACACAGTTTACATCAAGAGAAATGAGAGCAATTTGACCAACAATTGATTTAAATGTTGACGGTGGGACAAAGCAACGGCTCTGTTGACACTCGCAGCAACAATCTCCATTTACTCTGATTTGTGTAAAACCATTCTCTTAGACAAACTGCCTGCATGGAGAGATGAATAGGTTAATCCAGCCTGTTCCATTGTCCTCTCAGTGAAGAAAGGATGTTAATAATCATGAGTTGGGGAGGGGGGTCATTGTGCGCTTTTGGTATTTAATCATCCTGTATGCTGAGTAAAATGAGAGAGCTTTATCTCAATAGTGGCTGATAAACACGGAGCTGTTGGTGGAAACAGGAATAAACGCCTCGATGAATCAGGCCGGAGAGCCGGTTGGGGTCACACAGTTCATCAGCGGCATTTACAGGAGCCACTTAGGGTTTGTTGATGTTTCTAATGGAGCGCGATAATTCATCATCGTTGTGCGATGAAAAGCTCTCTTTCCAAGTTTCCATCCGGCGCTCTGCTCTGGAAGAAGCAAACATCTGTGAGCAAAGCAAATCCACAAAAAAAGTAAAAAAAAAGCAGATGATTTAAAATCTGTGTTTCGTAGTTGTGATCCAACGTAAAAGAAATGATTTTAAACACATCAGACTTCCTGTAGAAATCCCTAAAAGGGAAACGGCTGCTTGGTCTTCCTTTCTTAAAACCTACCGTGTTAATGAAGCAGAAGCAGAAGACGGTCGGGTCTTGTTTAAGCATGGGGAACGCCTGCGGTACCGACGCAAAGATCTTCTGAAAGGATCAGAGGATCTTGTAAATCTGCATAGATTCAATCAGGTGTGAGAGCAGAGGCAGGTCTAACTAGTTATCAAGAGTTCAGTAACTCTGGAATCAATCAAATCTGTCAGGACTGTCAGGTTCCGGTTCAGTCCTCTTTTTGTTGTCATCGTGTTTCGTTCTAGCTGTGACGGATGAGCGAGGTTCAAATATGAGTGTCCTCTCACGCAGGGAGCAGGAGTTGTAGACCTGGAGAAGCGAGTGTCAGGGCTTTGAATTTGAGCTAACAGTAGAAGAGAAGTGGACCCAGCGAGTGGGACGTCACCCGTAGAAAACGACCTGCTTCCGGTTCCAACGAAATTTTTTTGGCACCATGTTGGAGCCTGAAATCATCAGTAAGCGGTCTGAGTCAGTCTGAGTCTACATTTCTATGGCAACAACTATCTCCTATCAGGAGTGAGCATGTTAGGAGACCACACCCCTTCCACTGAAAGTGGACTTATGTTTGACACAAGGCTTCTGATTGTCTGTTTATGACTTGAATAACACACTGGAGGCTTTGGTTTGATGAAACCAACAGGACATCATCATCTGCAAAAAGCAGAAATGAAATACTGTGGTCCAAACCAGACTCTCTGTGGTTCCTGGCTGTGTCTAGAAATTCTATTCGAGATCGAACGCCTTCTCCATCAGCAGAGCACGTGTGGAATGGACGGGTGAACTCCCATGAACCTTAACGGATTCTGTGTGAAAGTATTTTATTGATGTAAAACTGACGTAGAATGATGTAGGCGTAAATCTGGAACAGAAACCACACGGTTCCTCCTAAATCAGACAATTGATTGCTGAATTTTCAGTTTGCTGGGGTTGACCTTCCCAGATTAATTAATCTAAATTATTCTGTATTTTGTAGCAATACCTACCAGAAGTATTTGTGAGTATTTACTCAAATGAAAGAGAAAATAAAAGGGGGAAGGAAAAAAAACAGCTCAGGTGCTGAGTAACAGTTTGGAATAAGACATACAATATTCTTTCATGTGCAGATACTGAAAGACATTTTAAAAATTTCAAAACAGGAAAGAATGTTCCCTTGATTCCAGTTTTATGGCAACAGTGAATTTTTATGGATGCGCAAAACAAAACAGGGTTTCTCAGTAATTGATATTTGCAGAAAACATTTTTTTTTAAATGGAGATATTTAATTGTAGGGTTTCCCTTTATTAACCCTCAGTAGTCCTTGAACTCACCAGTGAGTTCGCCAATCACATCTGGAGTTTGTAACGATGAGCCAACCTCCTAGTTAATAAAGTCTTCATTTAAAATGTAACATTTCCAAAAGTTTTGAGCGTTGAGATTTTTGGTTTAAAATAAAAAAACAAAAGTTATGACACATGATTGCTAATAAATCCTTGAAACTGTATTTTGTTCAGCTTCATCTGGTTTTCAAGACCTTTTTTCCACATTTTGACTGTCTTTGCTTTGTTTTCAGATTTTATTTTGCCTTTACCTGTTAGATTTTTTTTGTCATAAAACATGAAACATTTTGATCTCAATATTTGTGATTTTTTTTGCAGTAAAAAATGAAAGATTTACTTATCAGAATGGATGCTTTTGGACAGTTTCAGGTTCATCATGGAATTATTAGTATATTTCGTAATAAAATCTAAATAAAACCTGTAAAAAGGAAATAAAAGATGAAAGTTAAGCACTGCCACAAAAAGCAGTTTCAAAGGTAAATAATCGAACAACTTGTAAAGTAGAAAAAAAAAGCTCACAAAGTCTCCAGACTAGTAAAGTTAAAAATAAAAAGTCTTTTCTTGTTGAAGAAATTTTGTGCAGACCTTCAAACCGCTGTGGGTTTACAGCAGGTGGTTATTCTGTCTCTGAGATTCTTAGGTCTCCATGCAGCTGACATGTGACTTATGCACTTATTCATTCATTGTATTCAAATCTAAACTTTAACAGCACAGCTTACCGTATTTTTGCAGTCATACAGCTCCGTTTACATGTGCAGCGTGTTTAAGAATGCCCTGAACGCCGGTTATGAATGCGCTTTCAGCATTGTTGGGGCATTTATAGCTGTAGCGGTGTCCGACAGTTTTTTGGTTTTTGTTAGTTTTTTATTTTTTTTAGGAAAAGCTTTTTTACTTTTTAATGTGGCCTAACGAACATGACTGCAGACTGTTGATGACACCATGACAACTGATTTTCTGGTGCCCCCATGGCGATATGCGGTACATACTAACCTGTAAACATATTTTGTGAAACTATTTGATAACATCCATATTTTTGCTAATATTATTTAACATCCCCAGACGAAAAAAAAAAGATTTTATAAATCTGTTTATATCAATCGGACAGATTCCGCCTATTGTTGCTGAGCAAAAGTGTAAAACTGTGTAAAACCATTTTTTTCCAACAAATTACTCAAGGTAAGTAAATAAATGGTTTTTTTTTTACGTCCTTCGTCTTTTTCTTTGATTCGTTGTGCTCCAAATACCCATGGTGGCATAAATGTACACAAAGATTTCCCTCTGACTGTCACAAGGAGAACATTTTTAGGCCAAATTCCTTTTTTTCTGGGTGAAATTAAATAGACAAAACTGGATTGCACCATTGAACTGTTTACTCCAAACATTCTATTGCCTCTAATCAATTACCGGTTTGCCAACGACCAGCCCAGATGAAAGCCCAAATTTGAGTGGCCGTTCACTCCAAAGTGCAGGGTAAACAATTGGCTGCAAGTGGGATCTGTGGGCCAATCCATCTGTGTAATGACGCACGCCTTTCCACTAGATGGCCCTTGCACCCAGCTGTGCCGCCTCTTTAGGAGTTATGTTTCATTAGAGCTCTCTTCTTCCATTTTGCAGCCGAGACATAAAATAGCTCAAAGGCTGAGGGTGGCAAAAACAGAGAAAGCCACAGGAGAGCAGATGAATCCAAAGTGCACACAGCAGTTTTTAGACTTTATTTTGAAAAAAGCAGACCCCTTCTTCATCACCCAAACCAAATTTGGACATTTTAAACTTCACAAAATTGTAGTTGACCCAGAGGAGCCTTTGATAAACAGCTTCATGCATGAAAACGTCACCGTTTGCCCAAAATAGACTCCCCTCGTGCAAAAACAAGCCGGTGTCAAACAGAGTACAATATGTTCTCCCCGATAGAGGAAGTGGTTTTCTCATCAGACTGTATCGCACGCAATTCTCCTCTAAACACTTCACATCCAAATCATTTCACTAAGCCGCTTGTTGCTATCTACATACGTAGCTGCGGTCATCCAAAGCCAGAGAGCCCCCCTGCAGCACCGGCGGTGTCACTCACTCTCTAATGCTGGACAGAAATTGTTGTCTTGGCAGTGATAGATTTCCCTCCCAGTGCATCTCATGAACATCTTGGAACTAGACGCCTCCCCATGCTTGACCCCATGGGCTCTGTCGCGCAGTATTACAAGGTTTCTGCTGTTCCTTCTGACTCCACGACACCATGGGATTCATCCATCGTGGCCCGCATGGGGATACTGGATGTCAGTGGTCTGCTCGGCCTTGACATGGCTCCCAGGCACGGGCTGAGCCGTATAGGGGCAGGGCGGCTGCCATTTCTCCTGGTGATTTATGGTCTGCGGACGGAGATAAAATCACAAAAAAGTCAGAAAAAACGGAAACAGTAGACAGCTAAGTCAGGCAGAGGCGGCGGCGTGTTGGGTGTTTCTCCAAAGGCGATAGGTCCTGGTCCAGAGGGCAGGGTGTAAACGGGACACTGTGCAGGTGGTGAGCTGTCCGGCCCTCAGTTTACCCGGGTCGGTTTACCTCTTCATCCCCACGTGCTGACCCTTTAATACGGACTATATCTCCTCTCCTTTCACTCTGGCTTTTATGGCCCCATGTAAATCTCTCTCTGGTAACACAAGCTTGTCAGCCTTCCTCAAGCCCTTTTCTTTTCAACACATTTATCCTCTCAGACAACTCAAAGAGGCAGGGCGGCGGTATGTGGGCTTATTGGGCTTGAAGTCGACTCAAAAAGACAGGGGGATGATCAAAAAGGAGAAAGTCCGAAGCGAAACCTTAGACATGGGAACGCCGGACACTCGAGTGGGCAAGAAAGCCCCACTCAGATGAAAGGCTGTCGTCCATCAATAAGTCATTAAAGCAGACATGTGGAGTCAGGGAAAAAAAGTCCTCTGCAATTCAAGTGTAAGTACACGTTAAGCAGGATCCTGAGGTGAGAGGGATTAGCACAGCAGAATCCATAAAAGATGATAGTAAAACTGGAGGGAAGAGTCAAATGAGGAAGTGGTGAGCACCATCTGCTGCCCTTATTTCACCCTGCAGGGAATGAAGAAAGATCCACACCGTTTCTGTAATCATTGCGACAGTGGAAGGTGACTAACTGATCAGCCAGGATTCCCTTTTACAGCACAACGCTGGGCCATAAACCGCCACCCAGGCCTCTGCAGAGTCTGAGCTCTAATTATAGAAACAGAGAAATGACATGGATGAAAACACAAACAAAAACAAAGACAGATGTCGCCCCCGTCTTAGCAGATCACTGATCATCTCTGACCCTGATCAGCCTTAGCTAACCCGTTTTAGGCCCACATGGTCACTGTGACATTTCTTTCTGTATCTGATGTCAAACGTCGAAACCAGGAAGTGTGTGGAGGGAAGCTCATGACAGGATTTACTGGGCAATAAATTCCGCCCCTTTGGTGAGGCCAGTGGCAGCACAATGTTAGGTTTGGTGCCATAAAATCTGCAAACCGGGAGAATGAAACCGCAGCCGAGGCGAGGAGGCTGCCACCGCTCGGACATATTTCATGATGTTTCCTGATGTGATTGCATTTTCCCAGCTATTCCAGCAATAATGCTCAATATCAACTGCAGGAAGCCGACATCATTTAAATGGGGCTGTTGCTGCTGCACTGTGTTTATATCACCCCTCCAAACTGCCCTGTATTTGTTTTTGCTGGAGCTGATGGTGCAGCCCTCATTTCAGATCATCCCCACACAATTCATCCCAGAACCAAGGGACCACTGGTAACCACTATGCTAAAGTTATTGCTTTAAAGATTTAGGATCAGGCTGAGTCATTGTTTGAAGGTTCCCCTCTTACACGGGTCACTTGCCATCGGGTCTCAGTGGCTCTGAGCTCTTTGGGGATTTACAGATTTGGAATTTGCTAAACAAACAAAGAGACACAGAAAAGGTCACTTGGCTCTCCTTACCCTCTTTCAGCCAGAGGTCAGGCTTGTTTGTTGGTGTGAAGGGTCTTTAACTCAAAGTCTGACACTGAAACGCACTAAAAGAATTCCAGATTAGGGCTTCTAATAACCCTAAACTAAGCTTTCAAATGTTTTGTTTATTTATTGTTTATTCAAAAGAGTGGCAGAATGAAACTCTTGTGGGCATAAATTCTCTCTTACTGCCACCTATGATGGAAGATCAACAGCAGGGCTGAAAGACAGCAGATGTTTTCCTAAAGAGGAAGACTTTAGCAATGATTCTAGAGAAGGAACTGTCGCTGCAGACCAACGGTGGGATCACATTTACCTCAGTTCCCAGTGAAACTCACAACAATCAGACCAAGAACTACACACCTGGTTAATCATGACTCTAAAAAAAACTATTAAGTTCAACTTAATCAGAAACCTGAACCACAAGCAGAACCGACATAGATATGATACCAGAAAAAAAAGGCTGTTGTGTGCAGCAAACATGACCTCTTGAAATTCAGCACTATAAAACACGGCAGTGAGAGAATAGTGATATGGGCTTGTACTGAGACAGGACCTGGACGTCAAAGTACGTCAAAACCTCTTATTGGTTCTACAACTGAAATTAGTTGAACTGGGATCACTGACATAACTTTGATGATAATTACAAAATAATAGATGTGTTGCCTTTAAAAATAAACCTGTTTCATTTCTTCTTATAAAAAGTGCATCTTTTTTGTTCCCTTGTTTTATTACAGTTCATCTTTCGCTGTTTGGCAGTTTTTTTGTCAGTTCAATTTATTATTTTTTTAGCAGCACTTTCACTTGCAAGTGAACCCTGATGTGGTTCAATTTACAGTGTGAATACAAGAGGAGAATTCAGAGAAGCATTGATCTAAAAGGGGTCCCAGTGATCTTTTGAATTCTGGTTATGCCGGTTTTAGGGAAAATGTTAAAAACCTGTGTCGTTTCCTAGGACATGATTTCTCCTTCCCCTCCGAGCTTGGAGCTTGTGGCCCCGCCTTTTTTCTAAGTCACAAATACAATCTTTTTTAAACGGCATTTGATTCACCACAATGGAAATTTAAATAAAACCCAAGCTTAATTTTCTTTTTTAACGTCCTTCATCATCACAGAAATGACACAAGACCATGTAAAAAACACCAAAGACGGCATTTTCATCTGAGTGGGTCCATAATAGAAACCCAGCTGTCCTTTCGGCTCAAGCTTTGTTGTTAATGAGAAAACCTGCAGGGGAACTGTGGCTGCAACAACTTTATGTGCTTTAAGAGGAACGCAGTTTTCACCTTCTCATCTTCTTTGTAATGAGCTCACATCCCTGATGAGGCTCTGTCATGGACACTGAGGAGGGCAGAGCACGTGAAGTGATGCATCATGAACGGCTGACAGCGGGACGGCGCTGCAGTGAGCAGCTAACGGTGCAGAGAGCATTTCCCGGCGGGGAAGACAAACACGGAGGCCCCGCCACGATGCCAGATGTGCTGTCAGCTCTGTATTGTCAGCAGCAACAAAGCACACAGTGCTTGTAGGGTATTCACATTCATGGCGAGGTGTACCCTGCCATTCAGATGTCTGCTGCCTGTTCTGAGCTGAATAAAGCTGCCACTCTTGTGGTTAGCACCCAGGACTGTTGTTTAATGATGAAAAGTAAAGAAATGACTTAAATCAAGACTTAAAAAATAGAAAACTGTGGGAAATTGAGACGTTTGGAGATGTGCACACACGTAAATATACAGTGCAGCCACGACACACCCACAGGTAAACAGACAAAGAAGCATTCACCCCTCATTATGGTAGGAGGGGCTGCCATCTGCCCTCAGCAGCTGCCGCACCATGCCCAGATGAGAGCAGAGAGCCAAAGTTTCAGCTCACTTACATCAACCTGTTGCTTCATGTTGGTAAAAACCAGAAGCCAGCGTCTCTGGCCACATCACAGCCGCGACAGCGAAGCCGAGGAGGCTCCAGTGTTTGTTTCTGAAGCAGGTACAGCCACAGCGGGGCAGAAAACCCACTCACCTGCGGCTTGCTTTGGTTTCTTACATAAGGCATCAACCGTGCATGTCAGCATCGTGACACATTAACTGCAGGAGAACTCATGACAGCAGCAAACAAGCGGGTGTTTTGACACGACCTGACGCCGGCGCAGGAGCACGAGTCTGCAAGTTCATCAGGGAGGTGTTCACCGGGCAGAAGCCACGGCGGCGGGGGTGGAGGTGTGGGAGGCCATCGATCCCACCGTGGACATCTGTGGCATCTATCAGGGGGGGCTGTCCCTCAAGAGCGGGGAAGTGAGGAGGACAGAGGAGTACGTAGTTTAATGTGCCTACGTGTCAGCAGACAGACAGCCAGAGCAAGACAAACAGGTTCACTCAAAGTTCACTTTGTGTTAAGAACCACTTTTGTTTTCATTTCTGCTTGTCGTCTTTTACGTTTTTGTTTCTGCTGCAGTTTACAAGAGTGAAAGCAGATAAGAGTCACGTCTGACGGGGAAATGTTGGGAAATAAGACAGTCTGCAGAAAAAACCCACCAGAAATACACGCTTTGATGAGAACATGCAGGTTTTTGCTCAGTCACGTGATGAGAAAATACGAGTATCTGTGTTTTATATGACATTATGGGATGGCTCAAAGAGGATGAAGAGTTAAGACTTGTTCGTTCCGAAGTTATCAGGATAAAAGTTGAATGAAAAACCAGATTGTAAAAAAGAAACTTCAGAAATTCAAACTCTTAAACTCAAAAGTTCACATTTTCAACTTTAAAGAAATTCAGAAATTGAATTATCAACCTAAAACTATAAACCTAATGAAAAAAATGTTAATTAGCAATAGCGGCTAAATTCTCAACTTTTGTTTTTTCTCTCCCTCTTTGCTTTCAATTTGACAGTTTTCGTTCCTAACTTTGCGTGGAGGCGGGGCTATGAGCCCGTTGGCTCCCTCACATGGTTGACATCAGTTGACAGACGTTTTGGTGAAGTCATTTCCGCTCCAGAACAGGGTCTGTTGTTGGCGCCGTCTGGGATGTGGCGTGCTTGCGGTGGTAACGCTTTCCCAAAGTTTGGTGCATCAGACGAGGGATGGAGTGGATCCAGAGGAACGTGGTTGGAGCGACACATCGCTTCGCTCACAGGAACACAGTCTGAACCTGTGACATGTTGTGTCCACAGGTTTCTAAGCGCAGTCAGTGTTGGAACCTCCCCCTCTCAGATCAGATAGACCTCTTTGTCGCCATGCGTGAGGGATTTTCTTGTCACTCTCAGAATAGCCTATCTGCCCATATTTTGCCTGAAAACGCGCAGAAGCAGCAGGTCGTGAACCCTGAGTGGGGTTGTTTTCTTGCACAATAACGTCATGCGCTCTGTCATGTTACACACTCACAGGGATGGGTGCAGAAAGTTGTCCAAAAGTTAGAAGCAGAGGACATTTACACTTATATTCACATGACTGCTGCTCAGAAGATTGCTTGGTGCTCTCACAGACGGCGTGCTGCCAAACATTTGCACACCTTGACTTGAAAAGGTTGCCTCACATTTCTCACACTTTCTGACTCCAAACAGTAAAAAAAAAAAAACTGATTTAACGCTGCAACAATTTAAAGAGGAGGTTTGTTTTGAGAAGTTTGTGAATTTCCTGCAATCCCTGCCAACAATTTCCAGACAATTTGGGAACTCCCAGATAACATTTGTATTGTGTTTCTATGGTAAAGTGCGATAAGACAGCAAACACTTAAAGAGCAGCTCATGTCCAGAAGATCAGAGGTGGCCTCTGATTTCTAAATCTGAAAAGGATCTTATAGTTTATGATGTTCTGCTTGATGAACAGATGCTCCTCCTCACTTCTCCAAAACTTTGATCGATTTATCTTGAAATCACACATTTCCAGATTCCTTGTCGTGGTTTTATTTGCATTTTTCTAATCTCAGGAGTTCCTCTATATGTTGATGAATATCACCAAGAAAAGAAAAGCCGTCATGCTCAAACAGACCAGAGTTCCCTTCCTTTGCTGCTCTTCAGCTTTTACACCTTTGAGGAAGTCTGCTGTGGCTCAAGAAGCTCTGGTTTGAATTCCCCCAAACTTCAGGACATAAATGGTTGATGGAAAACTTTGATTTTAAAGAGCATTTTGTCTGTTTCTAACATACATGAGGACCTTGTTGACTTCAGAACAGAAAAAAGTTTTATGCTTTTTATTTTCTTATTTTTGATATCATGACCAAGATCATGATATTCAATGATTTTTTACGCGGTTGTCCTAAATTTTCCCTTTTTCATTTTGTTGCTCTGTTTCTGAATATTTATGAAAGGACCAACCTTCATTTCACATCAAAGCCTGATGGACCAACTGTTTTACTGGAATTTAGGCAGGAAATAGAATTAAAGATGAAATATTGTTTTGAGTTTCAAAGAAGAGTCATAATTTAAGCAAACTAATGTCATGATTCGTATGACGTGGCAGACCCAGACGCTGGAACCCGGAAGCAAACTCAATCAGATTTTTTTTTCCTCCAGAACGTGGCGTAGAGTAAGTGCGTAGGATGGTTAGTAGCTATAAGTAGCCTGGCCGATACGACACGACGTGGCGAAGGTGTTCGTGACAGACGTGGTCCATGGCAGGAGTCTTGGCGAGACAGGATCGTCGTGGCGGGAACAGGAAGGATCGAGGAACTCTTGGAGAGGATGAACCAGGTGGATACTTGTGGTGAAGAACCTGAGAGTGAGCGACGAGGCAAGGTAAGGAACAAGTTAAACCAGAAACACTTGGCTTAAATTGGCAACCAGACATAAGCACCGTTAGGAGCAACAAACTGGCGATGAATTCTGGGGTTGGATCTCCTAAAGAAGGCTGGAGTGTGATGAGGTGAGTATCCACAGCTGGTTACAATCAGCAGAGCAGAGCGGGGGGGGGTAGGCTGCCAGAGGCACCATGACAACTAAGAGGCTATGAGATCTGAAAAGTTTTACATTTTAATTGCAGAAAAATCACAAATATTTTCACCTTTTTTAGAATAAGTTGGTCATAAAAACCAAATAGTACAATCCTTTGATTTTTCCTGTAGAATTTGCAGTAACTAAGTTCATTTAATTTCAGCATAATTAAGTAATGAAGTCAATTTCACCATTTTTTTTAAATTTATTACATGTATTTTAAAACAAACACAGCTCGGACATTATTTCTGATTTCCTTTATTCTTATTTTATGTGAAATATTTGTATTAACTTGGAAATGGAGGTTGGAGAGAATCTACTCTAAAAGACACGATTACTAAAAAAGAAAAACGCCAATTGCTGTTTTCATTTAAAACATGAATCAGTAAAAAAAATAATAGTAAATAAGAGGCTAGAGATCATTGTTAGTGAAGGTTTTTGCATAATGAGGGATTTATGCTTGAAAAGTGAAAAATCTGATGACAAAATGTGCAGCACAGATCATGTATGCACACGTTTAGTTAACATGAGACACATAATAATCTGTTCCAGCACAAGTTTAAAGATGTAAACCTTTAGAACATCCTCATTTAAATACTTTTATTTGGTTCCAAGAAGGGGCTATCCTTCCAAAAACAACCACAAAAACACAAAACTTTTATTTGTTTTTCTCTGCAATTCCTCAAAATTTGACCTGAAACATTTATAAGTCGGGTTTGTAAATGCTTAAAGTTGGGTTAAGCAAACTGTAAAAGCTGGCAGATGTTAGGAAAAGTGAAGAAACAAACGTGAAACAGCCCCTTTTTAAAATCCTGATTGATGACACATTCATGCTCTGCATAACAAAGACAGTTAGCAATCATTATCTTCCAGAGGAGCCAGAAAAACCCCTCAAGATGATTTAGGAACTTGTTGACTGAAGAAACAATCCGTCTGAACCTTTTATGAAGGCGGGCAGCCGCCGGGTATTCAAGCCCTGTAAATGAATCATGGGGGGGAGAAGAGGAGAGGCAAAAAGAAAAAGTTGCCTGATAGCAGTAAGGATAACGAGGAAAAATGCAGAGATGTTACATGAGTCACCGACACTGGAGCCTAGTCGGAGACAGCAGACGGAGTCAGGTAGGAAACGTTTTTTATAAAACTGTCTGAAGAACAGAAAGAGGAGGAGGAGGAGGCTGAAAGTGAAGGAGAAAGTCTGCTCGATGTTTCACACCTCCGTGGTGTCCTGTTAAACACTTACATGACACAAAGTGATTGATGCTCCAAAAAATAAATAAAAAAGAAAACCTGCAGCTTTCAATTTCCACATGCAGGGATTGAGAGAAAAACCAGGAATGATGCAGCTTCTTAGGGTCACTGAATCACGACGAACCAAGGAAAGCTGCACCAACGGAAAAATGGACGGATTTTTTTAGGGGAAACAAGCTCATTTGCTTTCTGGAGAAAAACAAAGAGGGGGATCAATACGTCCCTCATGTCTGCTCCTTCATTATGGAGCTGAAGCCAAAGGGCAATTAGCCAAGCTTAGTATGAATACAAGAAGCCCTGTTGGGTTGGAGGGGGGGCAGTTTGCGAGCCTGTCTCTCCAAAGATTCAAACTATCCACCAAAGTCTTCCTGCTGCAGTAATTAATGTGTGCAACAGTGGAAGAGCAGCGCGGGCGCACAGCTGTGGTCCAGACACTCCAACAATGAGCTGAAAGTCGTTAGCGCTCTGCTCTGCTCTGCTCTGCTCTGCCAGCCGAGCTGCAGATTGAGGTAATTAATCTCAGCAGTTCTCCAGCAGCAGCGCGTCCGCATAACCAATGCAGACATTGTTATCATAAAAATGATTATGAGAGCCACTGCATCCTCTGGGAGAGCAGAGAGGCTTGGGATCTTTTGGAGACGTTGGCTGTTTTCTGCAGGGACGGCCGTTTTATTGTTGTGCCAGCAGTTTGTGAAACCATGTGCTGCAAGATCTTCTGTCAGACTCTGATGCTACGTTCACACCAAACGTGTTCAAGAACACATTAAACATGCTTCTTTTGACAGCCCGTTGTGTTCACACTGGACAAGCAGGGAGGGGCTTCTTCCTCCTGTCCGTCACCTACAGTTGGAAGAGTCTTGGTGGGAAATGTCAAAGCGGTGCAAATCTGGTGAATCTCGCTCCAGACTTTTTCTTTCTCCGCTCTATTCCCATAACTGCAAGACTCTGTGTCGTATCATTTCGGGCGGACACAAGTCGAAAAAATGAATGTTTCCTCCATGATTTGTTTTCAAAGGGTTGATACTTCAGTGAATTGAAAGGAACGTCATTAATACATCAATATACCATGATCGAGGTGAATACTAGATTCTGATTGGCTGTGGGTGTGCATTAAAAAGTGATATACCACAGTGATAATGCACGCTTAAAAAAGAAGTCCCGGTCACGTTGCCTAAATCTTCTGTATCACTGCACTGGGCTCTTTAAAAGAAACTTTAGTTTCATCATCTGGACAAAAACAAGCGGTAAGAAGTGAACTTTCTCTCTGAACAAATGCTTTATTAAACACATTGTGACCATCAACATAGAAAGATATCACTTTCCTTTGCCGCTGCAGTTGAGGTCGACACCGGCTGAGCTAGTAAAGGGGCGCCGCACCAACTAACTATCCCCTAAAAGGCTATTTAGTTCGGGACAATCTGGTACCTTGGATTTAAATGCAATTTGGACAAATACTCACTACTTTTCTCCAAATATGACATCACCTATTTACCAAAGTAAGAGCCTCATGAATATGAACATTTTACGAAGACTCCACTGTTTTCTGATGATGAAAGCTTGGGTGATTTCTAAAAAAATACATTTGTGTACATTTTTTTAAGTGGCAAATCTTTCGAACGCAATGCATTGTGGTTCATATTCGCCACTGGAGTGTGAATCAATGATTAATGATTTTTCTGATTTTGTAACTGTAGATTGGGATACCCCAAAAAGAAATGGCAAAAACGCCCAATGAAGTGTAGAAAGCGGGACGTTCTGTGCGTGCATTTGACCCAACTTTGGAGTCTTTTCTTTGGCCTGAGCTGTTGATGTGACATGTCATCCCAACCTGGAAGAAGAAACAAGTCATGTGAGGTGAAACAGGGACCATTTCCACACAAGAAGCAGCGACATAAGAAAACACGTCAATGTACATGTTTAGCTTCCACTAAGCCTCCTGCAGGAGCTCATTTCTTCTACTACATTCACTTCTTTTTTGGAACATTTGGGGATTTTTTTTTTTCAACAAAAGTCCCTCAATCCTCTGAGCTCCATGTTGTTGACATTTTTATTTCCTAGAGAATGTGTGCATTTACCCCTGACACCCAAAGATGAGGTGAAAATGACGGGGTGATGCTCGGTTGGACTGAATTCTTGTTGTGTGGCATGACAGACGTCAGAGCAACACCTCATTCCACCCACCTTCAAAACGCTTCTGAACACGTTCTGGTTGCACAACTTCACTTCTGCTTCTGCTGCAGGTCAAATCCAGGCTTGTTGGGGTTTGATGAGTGAAATCTAGGCTTTTGATCATTTTGGAGCTTTAAAAGTATAAATTGAACAAACGTGAATGTTTGTGTGTTGCTGACACACTGTTTTCCTGTTAATAGTTCAGTTTCTTTATTGGTACTTTTCACAAATGGAAACATAATCCAAATGTATGAGCACAGTATTCTGTACAAATCCCACTCCAATCAAATGTTACAGCCGTCCAACAATCAATCTTTCAACTAACAGCTTACATTTCTGACCTCAGTGGTAACTTTTTTCTCAAACAAAATGGAAAGAATATTCTAATCTGCTTCCAGTTTAATCTTAGCAGTCTGGCAAAACTGTTTTGAAACTGTTTTCCAGCGCGTCTGCTAAAGTTGTCCCCTTTAGAACAATCATAGAAATGTTGAAGTCCATTTTTATTGCTTTCTTACAGGGCTGTTTGCTTCACATCCTGCTTTCTTTGCTCTGATAGTCCTCATTTTGTAGCAGGTGTGAAAACTCACCTGAACATTCAAACTCTGACGGCCTGAAAACAGGATTTGGTCCTGTTCGGGTTTGATTGTAAGTGAACTCTGGTGCGGTTTGCCGCAGTGTGAAAGCAGACGGACTAAAGTGAAGGAAGAGCATCAGCACTGTGTATGCAGTCAGACAGAAAAACAGCATCAGCGACTACCTGAAGAAGAATCCCAAAAGAGTCGGAAGAAGTGGATGAAAAAGTAAAGGACAACAGTGACACTTGATGGTCAGAGGTGAGGCTATCGCTTCTCTTTGTCTTCTTTTTTTGTGCAGCGGTTCCTCTTTTTTTAAGGGAGTTGCGTTCTAAAAATAACCCGTGGGAGATACTTGAAGTGATCAACTTTCTTTAGTTACAGTAATTACAGATGTTTTAAGGCAGTAAAACTCCTCACTGAACATTTTATCCACTTTTCTCAGACAGACGAGAACATTTCCACACAGAATATCTGTCCGGTATTATAGAATGAAAACGAAGATCCAATCGCGATCAAAGATTCATGTAATTGTCATCAACCTGACACATTCTGTACATGAGACAGATTGAAATGGTCCACCACCAATCAGAATGCACTGTTATAAAAAAAAAAAGCAAAAATGCAATTAGAAAAATCTGCTGATCGGCCAAACCTTTATGGCAATAGGCCACAGGGTTTGTTCGTTAGCTGTTTGGTTTTAGTTTGAGCTATCCGAGGGGAAAAGCACAAATCCACACTGTCATGTTAGATACTCACATCATACACATAAATTTCAGATAAAACGACTACAAAAGCTCAGATGGAGTTGTCTGATGGAACTTTGTTTGACTCAGCAAACACCATCATTTCTCTGAAACAAATCTTTGATTTTTTTTTGGAAGATTTGCTTCAAAACTCTTATGTGTCTTCAAACTGGACGAAGCTCTCAGAAGAATCAATCCAAGTCAGTTTACTCAAATAATTAAAACTGTAAAGAAACTGTAATTAAAACGAATTGATCGAAACAGAAAACGACTCAAAAGAAGAAATCACAGTGAAACTCTCACACAGCTGTCCCGAAAATGAGGGAATCGATTATCAGATTTGAAAGATGAAGGTCAAGATCAGTGCAAATGTGTTGGCCACCATCATCTGTCATCAAGAGGAATGACGCATCACGGACTGAAAACCCGCAAAGCATTTCACTGCACTGACGGTGAAGCATCAGCTGTGAACTTATAGCGATCTAAACAGAGAAAGCTGTTGGTTTCAGTTCAACCATTCATTCCTGTTTTTTCACGCATGTTGATCAAAGTAAATGTGGAGGTTTGATGCTGATGTCACACTGCGAAAGAAAAAGTTTAGAATTTGGGGAAATTTGTTTTGTTTGGTTCTTTTCCATGAACATTTGTGTCAGCCCTCATGTCAGAAAAGCTGTGCTCGTCTTTTTTCTTAGCGGGTCACATTTGACTAATTTCACTAATTATGTTTCCTATACTTGTGACATGAGTAACCATAGTATCCATGTCCGATAAACTATTATTGGAGTACTTATACCTTTGATCTTTTTTTTCAAGTACGCATAATTAACAAGTGTGGCATCTGTGACGTTACAGGTCAAAAACCGACACGTGTTGTTTTTGGTATTGACAAAAAGTCAATCCATTTTCATAAAACCATAAAACTCTTAGAATTACTTACATATGCAAATTGAAAATCAAAAGATAAATGAAACCTTGAGGAACGTGTGTATAGGTCAGGTCTATGGGGTGTAACAATAAATGGATTTCTATTCCTACAATCCAACCAGATTGATCTGTCTGATGCAAGTTGTTAATCGGTTCGTATCGACCCACACCATTTAAAATTGATCATCGATATTGGAAAATACCATTTGGATTGAGCCACTAGGTTTATTGTGCTATAACGTAAAAATGACAAAGTGCATCACCGCTGACAACACGTGTTTTATTTTTTTTGCTTAGGGCAGAAAAAACGGATCCAGGCATCATTCCAGTCCCATGTGTGGAAATACTTTGAATTTTGCAAAGACATGTGACCATAGAGGTCAAAAGGGGGTAAAGTTCCTATTTTTTCCTCTTTCTGTTGACTAAACATGTTGGCTGAAGCCTGCTGGTGAATATTGATAGCCTGACTGAGACGGAGAGCAGCTTCTCATTTTCTTAAGAAAACTCCTGCGATGGAAAATATCTTCATTTCTTTCAGGAAACTCAAAAGATTGGAATGCAACCCCCCCTCTCTCCTCCCTGCTGAAACCAACAGAACAACTTGATGCTTCCTGAAAAACACAAGTTATTAGGAAACCGTCATCTTTGAGTCGATGATGGTTAATAAAACAATCGGACAAAGCGATTCATTTATGTTGTCGTAAAATCAAACAGTGGTTACCGTAGAAACACTAGCTGATGACGCACCATCTGAGGGTGAGCAGGATAGAAACTGAAAAGCTTTAGGAAAACCCCTTAAATGAGGGAATAAGCTTCATTTTGCTTTACGCGTGAAAACCCTGACGGATGGAAAAGGTCATGTGATCCAGATTCTCCTCAGGGATACAATGATAGACAAACCTGTGGGGGCAGTGCCATGATGTGGGACACTGTGTTTCGACAGGCTACAGAAGCAATAAAGTCATCGGAGTCACCGGGTTTCTCCTTATCCTCCTTGATGGCAAAAGCGGTTCGGGGAGGAGGACACACCCTTCAGCGTCGTGGGTTTCCACCTGGGTCCACACCTGAGCTCCTCTGGGAATGTGCGGACCGATTCTCCTGTCCTTTTGGTGAAAGCGCAGCTAGTCTGCAGCTCACCGCTCCCTCCGGGGAATCGGTCAAAATGCGGAGAAGAATTTCCCCATTGTGGGATAAATAAAGCATCAATTATAATTATTATTAAAAATGAATGCAGCTCTGGACAGAAATGAATGCGACTCTGCATGAGCACACTGAGAGATTTGATTCAGCATTGGATTTGATTTGATTTATTTATATTTCAAGCATTAATTGTAGCCAATGCAATAAAAAAAAAGTCACACAGATTTATCAAACTCATGACAGAAATGATGAAATGCATAAAAAACAGACAAACAGAAATAAAGACACTGAAATAGAATTGCTTCATTAAATACAGTGATCATTCACTACGGTTATGTAGAACGTGGTTGATTGCTTGAAAAGTAGTGGAAAGAAGCCAATTTATATAATTCCACTCCTACTGAGTTCATTCCTTTTACAGTTTTGCAAAGTTTTTATTAATATACACAGATAGTGTGCCTTCAAAAGACTCATTTGACTGAGACTCCAAGACATTTTGGAAACGCCACACTGTAAAAACAGGCCTTCCAGAAATAAGTAGAACTTTCTGATCCCATTGGCAGTTTTTCTTTAAATCATCAGATTAAGCTGCCAATAATATATGGAAAAACGGTCTTATTGAGAACAAAGTTCTAGTCACTAATTCATGTTTCCTCAAACTAAGATCGTTTTGCTGTTGAAAATCTTTCCTGATGAGGACTTTTTTTCCTTGCAAGACAGAAAATCAGACATGTTTTTCTGGAAACCGCAGTGTTTTTGCAGAGAAACATCAAATATGTTCATCATTTGATGTTTACACTTGTAGTTCTGTCAGACGGAGACTCGAGAACTTAAAAAAAATGATAGTCCTCATTAAAAAATGTCCACTCATCTATTTTTGATTCTTGATTGCTTTCAGGACTGCAGGGGGGCTGAGCGCCTACCAGCTGTCAGCTCATGGTGGGGGGTTAGGATACGTCCCTGTATCCTCATGGATCCACACAAACGCAAAAACACACACACACAGCTGACTTGTGTAGAGAACAAGCCATCACACTACACCGTGCTTTGTGTTGAATCTCCATTACAATAGAAGGCTTCACCTTTATCTTTACAGTTTTTAGAAAATGAAATAAAAAAGATCTGAATTTTACAAAACCTGCCGCCTGGAAAACTGTTGTCTGAACACAAAACGTCACGACACCAAACAAACATTTTATTACCGGTGAATCATCAAATATCATCAAATTGTTCTGACACATCTAAACACATAAAACATTTATTGTTCATTGCTCATGCCAACTGAGGACATTTCAAAATAAAACAAGTTATGAACAACAGGAGTCAGACAGAGGAAAATTATATGTGCACTTTCTACTTCAACACATTGACACAAGATGAAAACAACTACAAATAATAATAATAATAAATTGTTACAAATAATAATATAAACTAGAAGGAGCTACATTTCTAGAAGAAAGTGCAGGGTTGAATACTGAATGAAAACTTAAAGGGTAATAATTGGCAAAAAATAAACAAAGAAATGATCAAAGTTGACCATAAATAAAGTGAAAACATGCAGCACAATAACAGAAAAAAGATAAAACAGAAACAGGAAAACAATGCTTATAGCATTCAACCAATACTGATGAATAATTCCAAGTATAAGTTAGTCTTTTCATCATTGTAGTGTATTTATCAAATGTTTTGTCATTTACCTATTTTTTTGTTGATTAAACGATAAATGTTTAAATGTTATATCCATTGAGTTCCATGATTAATTAACCAATGAGTCTGTGTCAGGGTTGTACGTTCATGAAACCTTACTGCGGATAAAAAATGATCAAACCTGAGTTTGATCAGGTGCCCCACCCTAAATATCAAGGTGGTAGACCGCTCAGTAGAGAGAAGATGTATGTGCGCGTATTTCTACGGTCATACTGCGAGCGTTACGTCGTAGTGAACACTCATACCACATGGAAGGGTGAAGTAGGTGAGATACAGACGTGTCATACCTTCAGCCCCCCCAGTCCTGCAGACTGTGATACATGCACGCTCCTTGCTACACCCTGACTGTTTGTGACATCCTACAGGCACTCGTGTATGACGGGCACACCCGTGCACGAAGTAGGAGCCAGTTATCGCACCGAACTAACGCCTAGAGTGTGGCGTGAGGACGCCGTATGACCGCATCACCTGTATGTCATAAGTGTGAGTAACCTCCGTTAGCCTTACGAGTACTTCACGATTCACTTCTCACGTGGACTACAGTGGTATGTTCCATTTTCATGGCCTTTTGTTGAGGTGGTCGCAAAGCTACACCTACACATGGAGGATGTATTTAAGAACGCTGAATGCAAGTTTTGAAAGCGTTTTTATCATAGTGGTGTTCACACAAGTTGGTGGCTACCTGACAGTAGCGCTCGTTCTCACAGTTAGACGAGTTCTGGGTGCAAAATGTCCAAGCGGTGCAAATCTCGCAAGTCTTGCTCATCCAAACGTCCATGTTTTGAAAAAGGACGCTAGCCACACATCACTACCAAATCCAAGTCCCTGATTGGTCAAAGTTTGAATGGTTCAGTTGTCTCGTGTTTTGTTCGTAGAGCCTGAAAATGGACTTACAAACGCAGAAGCCTGAAACATCCATATGCAGGAATTTCCAAAGACTTTTCATTGGAAGTGGCTGGTGTGTACGAAGCATCAGAGGCTCAAGGGAACTATGAAACACATCATGAGCTCCACTCACAGTGCTGCCGCTACTCTCTAAGCCCCTTCATGGGTCTTTGCCATACGGAAAAACTCTTTAGGATGACCAACAACAACAAAACAGTGAAATCCAGACAGATGAAGCTCATTCTTTCCAAAGAGGCTCACCCCAAACATCACTTCACAGCCTTAAAGCTATATCTGGAACACAGTGCAGATTTGGCCCCAGAGCTTTAGTGTGCTAAAGAGATTTTGCTGCATTCATCAAATTCCCCAAAGCTCTGGTACAGAAACTGCAGAATTTCCACCTTTTCCATCAAAGCACATCTCCTTTTTTGTTTTTCCAAATTATAGAAATTACTCAAATGTTAACGCATTCTAAGGTTTTATGATTTTTGGGAATACATTGTGGTGCAACTAGCAGAAATGTGTGTCTTTCATGCCAAGGTCTTTCATGGCACATAAAAAACATCCTCTACAGCATCCTGTCTCAACATCTGCTAATATATATGTCAAAGCTGTCTATTTGTGTCAGAGAACACATAAAACCAGATGGAAAGCCCCCATGAGGGACAAGCGGGGTGCTTTAACTCCATCACAGGCACACATGCACACACATGTGAACGCATCAGCTGAAGACTTAAGCAGTTCGGAGATGCCGCAGAGGGAAGTTCTTAGCACTCCAAAGCCGCCCCGAAGGCGGGAGCTCCATGATGGATCACGTATTGATTTGATTTAAAGTGGATGTGAAAGCGGCGGTCCCTGCCCTCTGCCAGAGAGGTGAGCCTTGATTGAGCAATGGCCGTCCAGAGGGTCCACTCAGGAAACTGTAAGTGCTCAGGCCGCTAACAATCAGCTTTTGTGTGAATCTGCAAGAAAGGAATAGTTGTTTTCTCAGAGACGAACACAAAGTCTGCTGCCTGCCTCTGTGTGACACTGTCCTCCAGCTGATGCATTTTCTTTCTATCTTTGCTTCAACGGCCGTCCTCAAAGATGCAGAGCTGTCGAAGTGGGTCCACATGCAGGGAGGGGGGCCGACAGCCCCAAAAGTGTCCTCTTCACCTACAATAAAATCTTGGGGCCCGCAGGCATGAAGTGATGAACTGCAGCTGCAGAGAGGAGGTGTAATAAGGCGCCATAACACGTTGCGCTCTCTGGTTTTTCACATATTTTTCCATGTGAAAATGTGGGAAAAATACAGATACAGTTCAGGTTTTTCTGATGTGGGATTGCTCTAAGTACAAAAATGTCTGCTCTAATCCTGAAAAAAATGTGGAAAATGTTTTCATGTCAGGATGAACCAAATGTTTTCTTTTGGTTTGCATTTTTTTCTGCTGCAGTTTTGCTTTTGTGATGGATCCAGGTTTTTTTTATTATTATTATTTAAAGCTGTGTTCTTTCCTGCAAAGAAGCGCTGAAGCTTCTGAAGGACCCTTCCTTCTGAGCTGAGAGGTCATGAAAACCAAACACTCGTTCCTTTCTCATTCAAATGCAGCCGCTTTTGAGTCTGTTTACACGATGGCCCAAATCTGATGCTGGAGTAATCAGATTCTGCAAAAACCCTGTGTGACTCATTCAGAGAGCGGACATTCCCGACACTCTGGCTGACATCTTTCACTCCACAAACTCATTTCTGTCAGAGTTTCTGCTCAAGAAAATTCTCAAGGCAGAAACTTTGGTTGTTTTTCTTTTAAACCTATGTTGCCTACGATCTAGTGGACAAGAGCGAAAGAGACGATGCAGAAAGAGGAGGGAAAGATTTCCAAGAAAACACCCTGCTGGTTCACTTGTGATCAAGTGTTTGCAAAGAATCCGTGTTTCATCTGGAGCCAACTTGTTTGGTTAATGCTTCATGCTGGAGAGACGATGAGTCTTCAGATGAACTCATAAATAACACAGAAAAGTGAGTATTCTAGTGTTTAAATGTTCATGCTTTCAATTTAGTCACACTTCTTTTTTCATGCAGGAAATGTCCCAAGAAGACGGGTATCAATGCTGATCCTCACTGTGATTCTGAAAGGTAATCTGTTCATTTTTTCTTTGTGCTTTCAGTTTTTTTGCCCTCAGACGTCTGCAGAGATGATTCCATCTTGAAGCAGTTTGTGGAAATTTTCAATTTTGAGGTAAAAAGAGTACAGGAAAGGCCCCCCCCCCCTTGCAGAGAGCAAGGTGTGATTTGCACCTGAAGTTTTTCTTTTAAACAAAAGAGGAAGTAGATGTTTACAGGAAGTGTCTTTGTGTGCATTTTGAATGTGAATGTCTGAGCAGAGGAAGCCCAAAGAAATGGGAAGAATGAACATTTTTACAGAAGCAGTCAACAAATTATAAAGAAAATAGCCAAACTATTCAGTGATTAATTAAGTGGCACACTCTTGTTTGAGGGAAACTCATCCTGACATGTTTAATGGATTTTTTCTTTATTGAAAGATTTGCATTTTTGAAACTCGAGCAATAACTCATTTTTCAAACTACAACAGAATGGGGTTGGATGATTAAAACGACCCGAGAGAAGCCATGATCAGCATCTCCAGAAGCAGAGAAGCTAAGAAGACCTGGATGAAGGTCAGCAGATGCAGGTCCAGGAGGTGAAATGCTCTCGACAAAGGACTTATCTGGACAAACAGTAGTGAGACTGTAACACACAAACACATATTGTCCTTCAGATGTTACCCATGATAACCCACAGGCTGTGTTGACACTCCTGATAATGACACATTCTTCCACCCGCCTGGGGGGCGCCCTCCCCAGCCAGCGCGACTCAAAGCGAATATGTGAGCGTCCTCCAGCACCACAGATAATGATCAGTCTAAATGTTATGAGTTCAGAGGAGAGAGGTCCCACCTGAGGCCTGAAAAACGGCTTTATCGCATCACCATCTTCAGATCTGCAGCTGAACTGCTGCATGGGATTCACCAGATGGCCATTTCCTGTCTGTGTTGGTGGAAGGAGCCTGCGCTCCCCCCAAACGGGCCTGCAGAGACTGAGGGGAGGCCTCTGCAGAATTTGAAATGTTTTTTGGGGGGAAATAAAGCTCCGAGCAAACAGCACCTGCCACATCCTGATCAATACTCCTTCCTGTGTGAGCAAAGTGTTATTGATACGTTGCTGATGGCCGTGCGCCTGCTGCATCCTGCCATAAACAAGTCCTAAGAGCAGCTCGGCCGGATCGCCGGTCAGAGGAGCGGGTGCTGGCCCCAGCACACAAAACTCAAACGTGTTCTTTCCTTTGCATTGTTGTTTCCACAAAAACTAAATAATCCCCTCAGATTCAGGCCAGTGGGAGGTTAAGGCGGCTCATATCAGCGGAGGGATCTGCAGTCGTCGCAGCCCCTTAAAAAAGTTCAGGATTCAATTGTTGAGTGAAAATAAACCCAAAGGCAGTGGAGTACAAAGAGGTGCGCCACCGGGTGAAGGAGAACACTGCACCACAGAGCCCAGGCCGGACTGAAAGCGGGTCAGTTTACCCATAAATCCATGCAGCTTCCAATTAGCAAAATACAAGCCTGAGTGGAAACAATGTGCAATGTGCTTCCAAACAATTGATGGAGCTTTTTCACCTGATTCGATGCCAATTTCGGCTTCTTTTGTTTCAACATCCTCAGGTTTTGGCTGGAAGGCTCTCCTGCCTTTCTGTTGGGGGGCCCACAGCTAAACAATCAGCATACCTGCGTGTGTTCCAGGTGAGGTGGAAAGTTGGCTCCTGATGGAAATTGCTTCACACACGAGGACCCATCCCAGTCCACAGAGTGTGACTACCTCATGTGACTCATAACGCGGGAGCAGAAAAACAAAGTTTCATGTTCTACACCACCGCTTCCCGAAGAGCGCAGGGAGCAGAAAATATATTTGTTTTGCGTGGGCTCCAGGCGGTTGGGGGAGACGGTGTCATCTGTCAGACAGGGAGGCACCAGGGGGGGCGGCAGAGCATCCCTCTGGCTGACTCTGATGTGTGCTCCTGCTCCTCTGCTTTGTTCTGGTCTGGTGCCGGACGCTCCTTCTCTCCAGATCACTGCTCAACGTCGCACAGCACGGATGCTCAAGTGTGTAAATCCGGCTCGACAGTTTACCATCAGTCTGTTTAAATAATAAATGAAGCCGTTCCTTTTCTTTTCTTCTGAATTCTGTCCTGACTGGATCTATAAATCAAGAGCAAAGAGCCAAAAGGCTCCAGCGGAGAGGTTAAGATGGTGTCCTTAAAAGCACAGTCTGTCTCTGAGGTCAAGTTTTGTTTAAAGCCGTAAAATATGCACAGTGATGGAAAAATATCAGCAATTCTTTTTTTTTCTTTTTTCAGGGACACAGTTTCTGCTTTGTCTGCTTTGTGACGCCTAGAAAGCCGGTCATCTAAAAAAATGTGGAAAATACAAAGATATCAAGTGACACTGAAGGCTTTTCAATGTCTGAGGATGAAACAAATCAATGAGGGTTTGACCTTCGAGCTGCTTTTCGGGACGACACAAAAAGTAACATCTGCAGGCGGCGCGCTATCGGGCTGATTCCGAAAAACCAAATCGAGACAGTAAAACTGATTGTAGACCATATAATCCAAGTGTGTACTAAAATATGTCGGACTTTACCCGCTGTTGAGCAAATCCTGGTAGAGAACTCATCCCTGAAGCAGTTTTTATGGGATACACTTGGGAGAAGCTAGACATGAGACAGGCTGTTTTAAATAACCTGCTATTTACCTGAAGCTAATATTCACATCCATTTTTAACACATCCTGAACTTTATAACATTTAAAATAAACTAAATATTTATTGAAGACAATGTAGTAGATAAATACAATTAAAGCTTGGACCACCAACAAGATTAGATATTGAGTAGAGTCATTGTTTTTTACCCTAATCAAAAGTATTCTTTGTAAGTGTGCTACAAGTAAACTTACTCTATACTAAAAGCAAAGTAGTGTACCTAAAGTTGAACTTTTATAAACTATATATTGTACTCTTAATATGTTCCACGTCTAGTATTCTTGCTGTACTTATCGTCAAGTTTCCTAAATAATTAATAAACTTCAAGTGTACTACTTTCTGCTTATGGTAAATTCTCCAAATTACTTTCTTTATCAGTTTAAATAATTTACCCAGAATTCTAGCATTTTTCAATCTTCTGTCAGGAACTGGAGGTGTAGGACCCAAAATGCAGGAGACTGGGCTCGACGGGGGAAACATTTGAATGAATGAAACTTTATTGATATAGCACTTTACAATTCCTTCAGGGTACCAAAGTGCTTTACAATAAAAAGCATGAAATGAAAAAAGCAAAACTAGCAATAAAATACATAAAAGACAAATGCAATAAAATAAGTAAAAACGGAAAATAAAATGCCACCGACTATACTACCGCACATTAAAAGGCGTTCTAAAACGTTCCGTTTTTAGTTGACATCTAGAGCTGTTAAGGTCAGTTCTGCAGGAATGTTGTTCCCTGAACGGGAAAAGCGCCGTCACCCCCGTCTTCTGTCGTGACCTGAGAACATGAAGCAGACACTCTGGATTGGCTCTGGACAGTCAAAAGCTCAGTGAAGTAAGCTGATGTACCATGAAGAGCTTTAAAAACAACCAGTGAAAGCTTGAACCGGATTCTATAAGGAACAGGGAGCCGGTGAAGGGGTCCGAGTACCGAAGGGACGTCTGCTCGTCTGGATGTTCCGCTTAACATTCATCAAATGAACATGTCAAAACCAGTGAGGTAAAGGGGCTAACAAACGGGTGACAAACAGATGACCATAAGGAAACAGTCCTCACAACTTCCATAGTGGCCTAGTGGAAGAGTGTCCATCCCAAGACTGCAGTGCTGGGTTTGAACCAACAGTGGAGTCAGACTGAAGATTGTTTCATTAATTCAGAATTGATGGTTGCATTGGGAACGTTGAGCAACACAGCTGGGATTGAGAACCACAGAAGGGGTAAAAAAAAAACATATGAGTGAAAACTAGCAGCAGTTTTCTGAAATAAACTGTTTTCTGATCAGTTTCATTGAAGTTGCAGAGTTTCATCTCATGGAGAAAGCAGCAGAAGGGAGTGTGGCTGGGCAGCTGGTTTATGCCTCCTATTCTCCCTCGTCTGGTCACTTGACTCTAGAAAGCTTATCTACTGTCATCTGGGCTTTTGTTCCTGTTATCTGATGTGATCAGGCCGGAGCAGGGCCTGTGCGCCTCCACACAGGCCAGATGGACGTCCGCCTGCAGAGACAACACTTGCTGTGATCTTATGTTGCAGGACAGCAGATTCACGTCATCCAGAGCAGGTTGATACCTTAAAGTAATCTATTGGAACGGTTGCGAGACGAAACCACAACAGAGACGGTTGGTGCAAAAGGAAAGGCAGCTCCACGGCATTTCACACAACACCCCCCCCCCTGCAACAACTGGACGCCTTTCTTAAGCGGGCGGCCTCGTGACTCACCTTGGATCAGTGCTTTTCTCCCCTCAGTGCTGGGGGGCAGCAGCAGCCGTTTCACTTTTTACTGGTGTGTAATTTCTGCTCAGGCTCCAGGCACTGGGAGGGTTTGACTTAATCAGCGTGAAAAGACGCACGCTTCCGGTTTTTGCCCACCAACGGTGTCAGACTGGAGGAACAACTGCGTTAGTATCAGACAGGAACACTAAATACATTTCACAGTGACAGTTGGGGCTGTGAATGTTTGCAGAATGTTGTTCGTCTCACATGAGGCGGCATGAGAACCTCTAAAAATCTGTGACACGTCTTTAAATTGAGGTTTTCGTCCATGGTCAGCCCTACAATTGGCTTTGAACACAGTTAATGCCACAATAATCCACTCTCTGTCATGTCACCCAGGTTTCCCTGCATTCCACACCTTCCACCGCAATGAGGTCAAGAAACGAGGTTTTAACAGAGAAGGAAAAGGGTGAAGTCCAAAGATAAGGAGCCAGCTTTGTCTTTAAAGGACCACTATTGTCCTTTCACCGAGCGCGACTATAGAAAGCAAGCAGGCCGGATGCTTTTACAAATAATTATTTTTCCTAAGTGGATTTGTAATCATTATTTTAGTGTGTGCCAAAAAAGCTATTTCCTGTGGTACTGACAGATCCGGCGTGTTACTGTGGACAGAATAATGGTCACTTCTGTGCTCCTTAATGATTGGCGTTTGTGACGATCAAGAGCATCAAACGCCTCCACCGGACTTTTAGTCACCGAGGAACGCTTGTTCCCGAGAAGCTTTTCTTCATTTTCAGAAGATAAAAAGTTTGCAGGAACAAAAAAATTATAAATAATTTACAAGCCTAAAGAATTCAAGTGTTTTATCTGTGTTTTTATGAAAGAAATCCAACTGATGAATGATGCACAGAATTTATCTCTCTGGAAACAGCCAAAGTGAGAGACGGTCTTGAAGTTGACTCTTCTGGATTTATTGTTTGTTGTAACATCCTTCCTTGACAAACTATAGAGCTTGTGGCGGCCATATTTACTTTAACAGAGAACGGCGTTGGATTTTGCACTTTTTTTTTTATTCCAGCTTAGTGAAAGATTAATTTGGAAAGATTTTTGCTGATTTTAGACTCAAGTCTTGGGTGAGTTTCTTCTTCGTGGTTCCACAGACACTCATAGGTTGTTTTTGGCACGCAGCCAAATTTATGCCGCCAATATATACTCGAAAATCTTGCTTTATGGAAAAAAATGTTTAATCAAATGTATGTATTTATATTCATTTAGTTATGGTACCAGAATCCAAAGTGAGCAGCAAATGAGAAAGCAGAGAAAGCTCACATTGAGAGCCATAGTTTAATTTCTTTGGAAAACTGAAAGCAACTTTTAAAACCTGATGAATCCCGGGCAAAGCCGACTGACGGATGCATATCTCTTGTGTTGACTCCACTTCACACGGATACAAACAGCTCAAGTCCTGCTTTTACCAGACTAAACAACGGCACAGCCAGAATAACTAAACACCTTGGCACAACCCCGCCTGATGGACAGATTAGACGTCATCCAAAGTTCACAAATAAAAACTCTTTCAATCATGACTGTGGAAAACAACAGGACTGAACATCACAGGCGAAGGTCGGCCTTGCCGAGTTCTGCCGCAGGTTTCTTCTTTGTCTTTTATTTAGTGGAAGCCTTTCTCCCCACAGTCGCCAGCTGCTGTTTTCCAGACAAGGAAGTGCAATGAAACACTGCGGGACTATTTTAAAAATAAAATCAAGACATTTTAGCCTCATCAGAAAGATCTGGCCTGAGTTGGATCAAAATAAGTCTAATTATTGAATAATTAAACACATGATGTGATTGATGCAGTGAATGATTCGATTTTAGGCCACAAAAGTGACCTTAGTCACCAAGTCAGCGTGTCTAATCAAAACGAAGTGCCTCTCACCAAGTTTTGATTCAGAAAAAAAAAAAAAATAGAACTTTGAGTCTGGCTGTCACACGGAATAATGATCTCATTTTATGGTCGTGCTTTGGAATTGCTCATTCTTGTCTTAATCTCAATGCCGCTGCCTCTTTTCAATAGCCATTCTTCACTCAAGAGGCCCTTTTCGCTGCCGTTCACACTCCTGGCGATTTGTATTTGAAGTGGGTTGCTGATCTTTTGTATTCTGGACTGATAGCGATCTGAGTCCTTGGGCTCACGCAGGAGCTGCAGGTATGCAACCTCCAGGAGTTCATGTGGAAACTGAAGTCTGCTCTGTTGAAACTCAGTGAAATGATGAGCTAAAACCCACAAACGATCACAAAGCTAATTGCGTAAGTGAGCTGATTGCAGAGGGCTGATTATGTCTGCATTTATTCAGATTTAAAAAGCAGAACAAAAATACACTTGAGCTTGAGAAAACGTGAACACGCTGTGAAAGGTTTATCATCAACAAACATGCACTTTTCTGTTTAAAAACTCTGACTTTTAAGGATCTGCCCCTTTGCAGCGTTGCAACCTCCCAACTCCAACAGATTTATTTGAATTTAAAAGGGAATCAGGACAAAACTTGAAATGGATAGAAACATGCACATGCTCAGAAGGCGACGTGCCGGAGAACAACCTTAAAAAAAGGAATCTTCTCTTCCTTAGGACTTGAAATTAAACGAAATGCTGCGCATAATTCAGATTAAAAGTGACGGCTTTGCTCACAGGCAGGTAGCGCAGCAACTGTCTGTGTCTGAATGGCGTTGATAAGAGCCTCATACCCATACAGTGGCCTTTCTCTGAGCTGCCACTTCCTTGGGTTTCCTCTTCTGGGACTGCAGGGGGTTCCTGAACGACTCCTCCAACTGCTTTGATAAGCAGCACGTGATTTAGAAGCAGCGGTGTGCGGTTGCTGCCTGTCATTTGTTGCTCGTTATTTTATGGCAAACCAACAAATGTTGTGGTTTTTGTAATGAAAGAACAGTCTCTGAGCGCTAGTGTTTGTGCCTCACGTCTTCTCAGGGAAGGGAAAATGTTCTTCTGGTGGGGATTTCAGACTTCAGCACCTGGCTGAACAGAAAAGGAACTTCTATGATGTCCTAGTGAGCATTCGGAAGAAAACCCACAACACAAATGGACTTCCCTGGTTCAGCCAATAGTTTCACAAACTTTCCCAGTTCGATGAACACCCATAATGCACCTGCAATACTTTCACTGCAAAAACAGGCGGCCTAAAATAGGAGAAGAACTCTGATCTTAAGAAGATCACTAGAAAGTAGTGAGATGATCTGTCCGTGCTGAAGGTCATTTATACATAACAAGCAATCTCATACTAAGAAATCCAAATAAGTTCCATACAAGCACTCAATAAGTGCGCTACAAAATCTGTTAGAGTTACGGTTCCTCACACTGAATATTCTGCAGCACAACAAGTATTTTTCCACTTGAAAGCAAATGGTTTGTAATTTCTTTATGTTGTTGTTGAGTTTTTATGGATCTAATAGGATTAAAGTCTCAAAATACTAGTGTATGGAGTGGAAATGACTCATTTTAGAACAAAATGTGGACAAAATGAGAATCTAAGATCCAATCGAAGAATCTAAAATTACCACTTATTCTGAGAACATAATTCTACATTTTCCCCAAAATAATGACAAGGATAATTCATCAACATTTAACGAACTTTGAAATAACATCCTTAAATTGTTTGTTTAATATCTGAAGCAAGAATTCCAGTACAATTTTTTGAGAATTAAATCAAGATTTTCTATTGACAAGAGTTTGGACTGATTTCCTCTAGTTTGGAACAAAGTAATGATTTAGAGAGAAGCCTGGAAAGGTGTGTAGCAAAGAGAAGTTAAAACAACTTTAACCCTGAAACATCTTGGAGGTCTGGTTTGAAATCTTTGCCAGTATCACATAGTTTGAAGCGAGGGTGTGCTTATCGATGGATCCCATCTAAAAGGCAGTTGCTGCTGCTAAATCTTGAACCAAACTGTCACACATTGACTCGGCTGAGGAAGGAAATCACAAAAAGGCAATTTGATCTTTTTTTTGTGTCAAAACTTCTTATCTTCTGATGGTGATCTCTCCTTATTCCAACTGTGGATGAGCAGATCCCAATGATCTATCAAATATCAAAGGCTTTGAGGGGCGTTTGCATGCCACATGGAGGATATTGAGTTTTGAAATTAGAGTCGGGCGCAGAGTTGGCCCCCTGGTCACAGACAGAGAGCTGCCTGACATCAACCCTACATTAAAAGGTTCATTAAACACTTTGGAGCGCAGACATTGTAGTCGAGAAGTGACAGAAGGTGGGGAGGAAAAAAAAAGGTGAGGGCATGTCGGAACGCCCCCCGACAGAAGAGGAGGTGAGGAAGGTGAGGCTGCCAGGAAGCCGTCCTGTCCGCCTGCAGCTCCTGCAAGAGCAAGAGCTCCTGAAATCCTGTGAAGGCTCCAAAACTTTCCAACCAGAGCATCTTCAAAGCTTCTGCCTGTTGTTCTGATCTAAATCCCTGCTAAAATACAAAACATAAAAATAAAAACTCTGAAGCTGCAGAGAACAAACTTCTTTGGAGACTATCATAAAAATATATTCAGGTTTTTTTCCTGAACGTGCATTGGCTGGTTTTGGACGCCAGGAGATGGCAGACGCCTCCAGCTCTGACTGAGAGGACAGAGCGACACAAAGAGACGCCCCCTCGCACGCGCGATTTATACTGCAGCCGTTTTGGGAGCGCGGTGGGCGGGGCCAGGGGCCCCCGCGCGGGGACCGTACTTATTCAGACAAACAACCTGAACGGCTTATTCTGCACTCATCCTGACGGAGGGACACAGGCTGCGACCATGGAGGTGAGTCCGCCTCTGCCTTCGTGGCTCTTTCTCATTTCTACTGCTGTGTCTCTGTTTTAAGGGCAAGATTATAAAAAAAAAAAAAAAAAGTAAAATACTTAAAGATTTTCTGGAACACCTCCTTTCATGTGTCTAAATGATCTAATTTTTTCCCCTTCCATTGTTCTGGTCGCAGTATTTCTATGAAAGCATCGTTTTCGACAACAGCTCTGAAGGCATCTTGGATGGTTCTGGAGACTTTGAGTTTCCAGAGGACCAATGTGGAAAACCTCTCAGCAGAGACTTCAAGAAGATCTTCCTCCCCACCGTTTACGGAGTAATATTTGTTCTTGGAATTGTGGGTAATGGATTGGTGGTCGTGGTCATGGGATACCAGAAGAAAGTCAAGAACATGACAGACAAGTACCGGCTGCATCTCTCCGTGGCTGACCTGCTGCTGGTCCTCACTCTGCCCTTCTGGGCGGTGGATGCTGTGAAAACCTGGTACTTCGGAGGCTTCATCTGCGTGTCGGCGCATGTGATCTACACCGTCAACCTGTACAGCAGCGTGCTGATCCTGGCCTTCATCAGCCTGGACAGGTACCTGGCCATCGTCCGGGCCACCAACAGCCAAGCCACCAGAAAGCTGCTGGCGAGCAGGGTGATCTACGTGGGCGTGTGGCTGCCCGCCGCCTTCCTCACTGTTCCCGACCTGGTGTTCGCCCGGGAGAGCGTCCAGAGCGTCTCATCCTCCAGCTTCAGCTTCAGGAACGACAGCGTGGAGATGGAGGTCTCCAGGACGATCTGTCAGCGCTTCTACCCGGTGGAGAGTCAAGTGGTGTGGACCGTCATTTTCCGCTTCCAGCACATCCTGGTGGGCTTCATCCTGCCCGGTCTTGTTATCCTCATCTGCTACTGCATCATCATCGCCAAGCTGTCCAAAGGCTCCAAGGGCCAGACGCTGAAGAAGAGGGCTCTGAAGACCACGGTCATCCTCATCCTGTGCTTTTTCTGCTGCTGGCTGCCCTACTGTATCGGCATCTTCCTGGACACCCTCATGATGCTGAATGTCGTCCGCACCACCTGTGAGCTGCAGCAGGCGTTGGACAAGTGGATTTCTATCACCGAGGCGCTGGCGTACTTCCACTGCTGCCTGAACCCCATCCTCTACGCCTTCCTGGGAGTGAGGTTTAAGAAAACGGCGCGCAGCACATTGACAATGAGCAGCAAATCCAGCCAGAAAGCGACTCTCATGACCAAAAAGCGGGGGCAGATCTCCTCTGTGTCAACTGAATCCGAGTCTTCCAGTGTTTTGTCAAGTTAACTCGCAGTCTGCGTGAAAATCTGGGATTTCAGGTTCTCAGGAGAAAATTCTAAGCTTTCAAGAACTTACTACATTTTGTACAAATGTAAAAAAAAAAAAAAAAGAGTTTTTATGCACGTTGACTTGGATGCCCTGAAAACTGCAGCTGAGTGTTTTGTTGTGGATTTTGAAGCAATAATTTTGGTTTACTGATTGTGACCTTTGGCTTTGCCTCAATTCTGTTAAATCGGTTTTCAAACGTCGTTCCGTTACTGCTGTTCAGAGTCGGTGGGGTTTGCCAAACCTGTAGCTTCCTCTGATCAGCCTGTACATAGTCTGTAGCATGTGTGTACGTTCGCGCTTAGGTTGTGTGATTGTCCTAAAGGTTATTTATTGTTGTCATCACACTGGATGATTGTAAAGAAAAATTGTTGGCTGCTTTTTTAAATGTTGGAAAATGTTTTGTTTTGTTTTTTTGTAAAAATAAAAAGTTCTTCTCACAAAAGTCCTGTGTTTTGTGCAAACTGCCCCTCCTCTATCCTTGGTGGAGGGGGTTGGGGGTATTCTAACCAAATGTCACCACCTGAACTGGCTGAAAAGCTGCGGACAGAGCCTGTAATTGCAGGAACATCTGTGCACTTTACATCTCAGCCAGTCATGGCACAAAAGCTAAAATCTTCACTTATAATTAGCGTCCATATGGCCTCCAGACAAACAAAGGGACAGGTTAAATCCTACTTAAACACTTTACAAGAGGTTCTGACTTCTTACTGGTTGGGAATCTTACATGGGTTGTAAAGTAGACAACTATCTAAATTTACAATGTTTTCTGATCAGTAGAGTTTGTGTTTAAAGACAGAAGCGACACAAATCTGTCTCAAGATAATAATATCAGGTTAAATTCTGGGAAAGCTGCTCAGATCAACTCAACTCACAGAATGATGTCCAAGTAAGAGACAAACTTCTCAACAGAAGTTGAGAACGAAGCCATCAAATGGTCAAAGCAGCTCTGGCTTTCTTTCAACACCCCGGGAGAGAAACATTTCCATGTCTTTACATGTAAAACAGAAGTGCCTCAATTAAGTCATGAGCTTAACGGCCGTTTTAGGGGCGCTGGTCCCTCACAGTGCAACAGGATGGAGCACAAGCTGCTTTTTCAACTGGAAATGTCTCCAAATGATCCTGATTAGCATGAGAGGTCGGTCACCTCCGCCTGTGTGCAGAGAAATCTTCCCCACATTTTAACCAACCCCTTCATTTATCCTACTGCGGGGTTGAAGGAGCTTAAACCAAGTGACAAAGAAATGGTGAGCTGTAAAGCAGAAATAAACAGATGAGAGATCATCCTGTTTAATAGTCCAAAACACTAAAACAGGGGTGTCCAAACTGTTTGCAAAGAGGGTCACATTTGGTGAGGTGAGAAGGTAAGAGAGCCAACCACTCAGCTTGATATTCTTTTAACTATTTCATTACAATTAAATGAACTATTTACTGAACATTTAATTGCAATTAAACAAATAAATCTAAAGAAGTTTTTACCAAAATCACAGTCTATTTGCCATTTTTTGCACTTTCCTTCCTTGTTAGCTTGTTGTGGATGTTTTTTCTGGTAGTGCATCTTCATGGTGAATATGAAAACATAGTTAAGCCAACGGCAAGCAAGAAATTATGAACACAGTTTTAAACAAAATGCACATTATTGATTTTATGAAAGGAGTCTGCAGGTCGGTGGAATTTTGATCGTGGACCACATTTGACCCTTTGTGGCACACTTTGGACATGCCTGCTCTAAAACCTTTTTTTGGGTTCTTTTATCTAAAAACTTGGCGCTATCAGCAATCTCTTTGGAATTCTTTTGGTCTTTCAACATAATAAAATACTAAATTCCCTGTCGTAATTACAAGAAATGTGGCTTAACAGCTTGTCCATTTACAATATTTTTCATTTTGTTAAAGAAAAAAAAGAATTAGATGACATAAAACTATTTGCTGATGCAGTCGGTCTGACTGTGAACATGAACGGGGATGCACAGAACCTTTACTAAGAAGTTTCAAAACACTACAACAGGCAACAGGCAAAAGTCACAGTTTCTTACATGTTTTTGCACTACTGTCTCCGAACGAATGTGCCTTCTTTGAATGAGGTTTTGCAACTTCTTTGTAATACAGGAAATGCTGCATGGTGTTAGAGCAAATGCACAGAAAACAGCTTTTTCAAACAAAACACTATAGCCAGTGCATAAGTGCTTGGTGCGTCATTAAGGAGCTTAACGCTTCATATTCTGAAGTAAAGTCAACTAAAAGACCTGAAAATGGCCCCCCCCCCCTCCATGTATCCTGGCTTGAATGGGTTATAAATAAGGTAAGCAGCATCAGGCAGTGCAAATTACCTTTAAGGACTGCAGCAAAACAAAAAAAGAAACAACAAAAACTGCTCTGACTTCAGTGTTTTGGGGGAACTGAGCAGCAGGAGGGCCGTTTCATGCATCAGGAACCAACATCCTGAGAAAAGCTTTGATTACCCCCCCAACACACAACACACAAACACACACTGTACTCAAACTACCAGCACTTGCTGTGCATTCCTGCAAAGGTCACTGTTACATGGATGCACTCTGTGCACTCAAGCAAAAGTGTGAAAGTAGTTTGCAGTGTGGAAAAGTAGCCCCACACACTGCAAAAATTGAATCTAAAGAAATAAAAAAATACTTAGTTTCAAGATCATTTGCCTCACTTTCCGTCTTGCAAGAATAAACCTCTTATCAGTAGCAAAATAATCTCAATCTGAATGTTTTAGTGGCTAGAATTATTTTCTTAAAGTAAGAATTCTTGGTAGGATAACATTTTTACCCCATTGGCAAATTATTTTTCCTTTTTTGTTGTTTATTTAAAGAAAGTATGCCTATAGGGTACAAATGTTTTGACTTTTTTCTGAGGGGCCTGTTTTGTAGCTTGTGTGTCAGATGTTACGAGTGTTATAAGTGAATTATTTGGCTAATTATAAAAACATTTTTGGTTGTTCGTCTAGTTATGTTAAAAATTAGTTATACGTTGTCTGGTTGCCACAATAAGTGACAAATAAAAAATTAGGCTTCTGAACAAGTGGAATTTCACATTATGAGAGCTTATAATATCAGTTTTAACTAATAAAACATAACATGAAATTGCCTGGCAGCAGATTTTAACTGTTAGTCTTTAACTTGATGTATACTTAGATACTATAGCTTTTCTCTCTGTTATATCATTTTGTTTAATGCTATGACAACAACAAACTAAGAAGCAAACAAACAAACAAATAAATAAGGTTCCTGGGAATGATAAACAAAAAAACTATTTTTGGTCAGATTACAAAAGTTATGGTTTTATATGGTTATTTTGCAAATTTATTTAGTTTATATGTAATGTCCTCATTTTCAGCACAGAGCTTATTTTTCTCAAAGTGTTTACAACTTTGCTGATTCTGTTTACATGTCCAGCGGAACGGAAGTCGATCACTTGTTTCTCGCCGGAATATCCGGTTCCTTCCGGTGTGCGTGCGCGCTGTGAACAGCTGATGTTTAGCCTGGCACTCAGTTGTGACTGATTTCATTGCTATTTTTGCTTCTAGAGAGAGCTCGTCATGACGAAGGAAAGCGCGCAGAGGTAAGAATGAAGTTAGAAGCGGCGACAGCGGAAATGTTGGACCCGCCGCGAGGCTTCAGGACGAGGCTCGCGCGGCTAGCATGTGCTGCTGTAGCTAGCTTACGTGCTGGTGTAGCTAGCTACGTGCTGATTGCGTCAGTTTGACCAATCAATGAGATGACAAAGTTACAGTGTATAAAATAAAATTTACAGAATGAACCAGGGTAAAAGCACACACGGAATGTTTCTGGTGAAAGATACACCTGCAAAGCTGAAATAAAACAACCTTTTGTTGGATATTACCAACTATTGTACTCTAATATTAATTATTTGTGTTTTCCAACAAAAATATTTAAGATTATTATTAATGCGTGTCCTGCTTTGTTCTAGAAGTCCTAAATCTGTATTAATAACCCTTAAGTTTAAACTTAACATCGACATTCATTTAATTATGTTGTTGTTAGAAATAGGTTTAACTAAGAAAGTTGCCTCCACCTTTCCACCAGGTAATCCATCAATCAGGAACTGTGACGTGTCCTTGAGATATAATTACAGAACATCAACAGGTCCACCAGCAATGACAGCAGCAGAAATATTATGTTCTGTAGGCTGTAACTGGTCCGGACAGGCCTGGTTTGAGCTTTGAGCTCTGATAAACGAGCATTAAAGTTTGGTTCAACAAGGTTTAAAAATGTATTTAATTTGTTCAGAACCTGTAGAAGCCCTGATTAAAAAAGTGTAGAATAAAGTGAAAACTTGTACCCTACTCTTTTATGTTCCTGCGGTTCCATCTGTTGTGTTCTCATATAATAATGTGATTGTGCTGATCGCCTGACGTGGTTCACTTTCAGGTGATCAGTCTACGTTTGTGTCAGAATTCCCTCACCATTCACTGCTTAATTCCATATATAGTTGGTGTCTGAATCTACAATTCCATCATCCGGGGCATCAACCCTCTCTAATTTGGTGAAGATAGACCACAATGCATTGCGTTTGAACGATTTTTCATTAGAAAATAATGAATGGAAATTTTTTGTTTTTATGAATTATCCAAGTTTTCCTCATCAGAACACAGCAGATTTATAAATAGTCTTTGTAAAATGTTCATATTTATCAGGTTTTCACTTTGCAAAATGGGTGACAAAGTATTTGCAGTTAAGATAAAGTAGTGAACATGTGTCCGATTACTGACTGTATCTGAGAACTGGAGTGAGCGAGTGTGATGTCATCCATAGAATTACTGCGGCTCCAAACAAATGTAGTCAATTCAGCCAGCTGTTTTTTCGCAGTATGGACGTTGCCATGTTGGAGCCAGAAGTCGTCAGTAAGCAGCGATTGGTCCGAGTTGGTCTGAGTTGCTATGGCAACCACTCTCACCAATCAGGAGTGATCTTGTTGGAAAGCCACGCCCCTACCACTTGCGACCAGGTTTCACAAAATCTGTTAAACGTTTCTAAACGTTGGACGTGGGGGCCAGCGGGCTCCATCTACTTTTGTTGAGCCATCTGATCAGTCAGTTTATAAGTTAAATAACTTGAACTGCGGAAAAATATAACGTGAAAAAAAAAATCAAGATTATCAAGAAGATGTTTTAAATAAAAGGTTTCAGAGCAGGAATGGTTTTTCTGACCAACAGAATGACTGAGGAACAGCGAAGTCTATGGGAGTTTGGCTTCTTGGAGCCAGGAGGTACTTCCTGTTTGGAGTGCCAGGGGGGAGGGTTCAATCAGTCCAGTTCTAATATACAGTCAATGTTCCGAATTGCATTAAATCCAGGCCCCTAGTGTTTCAGGGGTTAGAGTGCAGTGAGTGAATTCAGACATAGCCTAGTTCTGTAAGAGATTCTTCCCAGAAGGTGTAAAATCAGTTGTTTTGTGTCGGTAACACCTCAGTTCTTCACTCTGGTCTCATTGGAAAAACGAATATTCTCGCTTCATTAGTTGGTGGAACTAAAGTGATCCAGAGTGGAGCTTCATGGATCTGTTTTTGCGCCTTATCGTTGTATTTTTACGCTCCACTGCTGCTCCACACTTTGTGGGCTGTGGTTGTTTGTTCCAGGTTTATTTGGCTCATTGGAGGAAGTACAGTTTTAGCCTAATGGCCTTCCTTGGAAGTCGCATGTTGGGAACTTTATTTGATCTAGCTATTGATGGTTTGCCTTTGCTCTTGTGTTATTTCCTGTGATTAACGACACAGTGCCCGTGGGCTTCCTTCAGGTTATGACACCTGCTGTTTGTGGATGTTTTTCCACCAAACGGTGCTCATTCAATCCCCTGCATAGTTATAGAAGAGAAAGGTCCACACTTTATGAAAGAAGGCCTTTTATCTGCAGATTTATGGCTGCTTCAGCTTTTATTTCCTCTTATTCTTTGACCCACAGTGCGAGTACATCACAGTTGGACAAAGTCAAACCACAGTTTTAATAACTAACTAAGCCATAGTTTGGTGTATTCTTGAGTCGCAGAAATAGTTTATTTGAACGTAGTAAAGACATAAATCAAAAGTTGTATGAGAATGCTTGTTGTACTCTTTGCCAACAGTGTGGTAATATTAACCCTTTCCTGATCAGGTTCTTGGTAAGGCCCCGCTGCCACCTGTCCATCATCCACTCACTCTGACTCCAGCTGTTTTGGTTGAAAGAACAATGGGATTTCAGTTATCACCACTTAAAAGCTGGACGTGGTGATGGTTCGGAATTAGTTTTCCCAGGCAGTCAACTACTTCCTGATGGGATGGAGGAGAGGCTGGAGGCGGAAGCTGGCTTTTCTGTTTACGCCGTGTGTTTCTTCCTGTTCCAGTGCGGCGGAGGAGGACCAGCAGGCTCAGTCAAAGAAAGCTCTGAAGAAACAGCAGAAGGAAGCGGAGAAAGCTGCAAAGAAGGCTGAGAAACAGGCCAAAGTGGTCAGTAGTGGTGTTTTTTTCTCTACTGGGCTTTGATGTTTCACTTCCCTTAAACAGCTGTGACGTGCTGTTATGGCGGCATTGTGAGTCCAGCGGGGTTGGTATGGCGACAGGGAGGCAAAGTGTCCATTGTTCAAGTATTCCTGTCTTTTTTGCTGTGTTTATGTCCACTCAAAGCTCTGTTTTCTCCCTGGATGTGCAGCTAGCATAGATGTTAGCCATTCCTCACACTTTCTGAAAAACAGGTCCCATACCATCCCGTTAAACTCCTTGAACTGCATGATGGGATTGTGGGAAAGACGCGGTGGCATAGAAAGTTTGTTACTACCAGTCAGTTCATTTCCCAGGTTCAAATGATAAAATTGCACTGAAACGTGTTTTTATTTGAAATCCAAGTGGACTTTAAGGTCAGCTCACTTTGTCCAAAAGGAGACGTTTGTTCTGAACTGGGAGAACAACTGTCTTTCTGGCCAAGAAAAGGTTGGTTGTGGAACCTCAGGTCCACCCTAAAACGTCTCTGCGTTTGGGTTGATGAAGAGAAGTATGCAGTTGAAGCAGGGAAGGAAGAAGATTTGTTACCGTAAGCTGGCACTTCCTAACCCTGAAATACCTGAGTCCTTGTATTTATTACTAGTCTGTGGGTTAGAGCAACGAAACGAGTCAAACTTGCAGGACAGGGCCACCTGAGGAGTAGGGTTTGGAACCGTCACATCGGGCGAAAGTCGATGCCATTGGAAAAAAGTTCACGTTGACGTCTGTCAAATCAAAGTCAGGTAAAGCCTTTCGGCCCTCCTCTTGTGTTTGTAATGCACCGCCGCAAAGGAATCTGATTTTCACATTAACCACTAGGGCTGGGAATCACTGGGTACCTCACGATACGATACGATTTGTGATACATTGCTCACGATAACGATACTATCACGATATGGCGATAATGCGATAATCGATATATCTCGTCTCTAACAACTCACGATATATCAAACTTTAAGAAAGAAGAACTTTAAAAACAGCTTTTTGGAAAATATTTCCCCATTTATTTTTTATTTTTTCAACACCATGATAATAAACAACTTGTGTCCTTTTTGGTGTAATGACTAACAGACTTTTGTGTAACATTGCTGAAATCAGTAATACTCTGTCTTTGACAATGACAATTTTCATTTGGAAATATCTGTAAAATTCAGTTTAAACAATAGTGAACATGAACAGCAGTGTCATTATTTAGTACAAAATTGCTGTAAAAAGAATAAAAAATGAATAAGTCAAGTAGCTGCCAGACATATTGGTATTAACTTTTGAAAAACAAAACCATAGCCATTCCTTAATTTAAAAAATAGCTGTAAATCAGATATTTATTCTGTGAACAAATTATAGTGTCTTTGTTAAAAAATAAATGACACCATTTAGTGCAAATGTGGTGTAAACAAAAATATAATTATCACAGAAAAATAAAAATCAAGTATCAAGGAACTTTCCTTTAAGTTATTTAAGACATAAACTGCTTTCAAAATAAATAACCAGGGATAAAATACATAAAGAACTTGAAGTGCATCTAAAAGTTAACGTCGTTGTGAACAACACGTTTGGGGTAAAGCTGCATGTGATGTATGTTTATGTTCATGTTGTTCTGGAGAACCACAGACTTTAGCATCAAGACGCCGCTCATCTACCGCTGCTTAGAGGAGAAGGGGGGTCTGAGGGCAGGGATGCCTTTTGTTCCGTTTCCATCTCAGCCATAGCTCTGGTCTGGACGTACAGAGCAGGGATCCTTTTTCAGTATTTCTGAGAGAGAATGTCAAAACTCTAATGCATTCAATAAAAACCCAAATCCCTCGCTCTCCACCGCGCTGCAGGGACCGTTTTCCGTTATTGCCGCTGCTCTGTCTCTCAGAAGATGGCGGTAGCTTCGTATGGAAAAAAGGTATCCATGCCGGGCTGTGTTGGCTTCAGGCAGCAGCAGCCACAGCTTTCTCACACAACTCCGGGTGATGCAGCTTCAATGCTGCCGGCGCTTCTCATTGTTTTCCCGCTCCGCCATCTTTGTTTGAATGTGTGTTCTTCTTCGTCCGCCCGCAACAGCCAATCTCGCAACGAGCGCCCCCTATCGACCCTCCAAGGAATTGTCTTACCAAAGGATGGTTAATATAACGTTTTACAGGGTTTTTAAACGTAAATAAAAGATCGATACTTGATGAAGACGTATCGATAATCGATCGTGGGACTAAATATCGCGATATATCACCATATCGATATTTTGGCACACCCCTATTAACCACTCCCCCTTCAAATGTTTGACCTATCAAACGCAACAGAAGTTCAGCTAAGACAGCTGAGCTGTGACAACTGTAAAACGACCTCGTGAATGTCTGATTTGTGGCGGAGCATGAATTCGCCTCACGAAGGCTCAGAGGACCAGATGAACAGCAAATGAGCCGCTGACGGCTTTCAGTTTGTTAATGAGGCATGAGGATGGAAACTAGTCGTCACCATGACAACAATGGATTCGGTCAACAACTAGATCTGTTGCTCTTGTTTCTCACCAAGCTATAGACTCATTTTTTTCTCACAGCATAGTCCCAAAGTTCAGCTTAAGAAAAGGAGGGAAACCTCTGATCATGGGGAAGAAACTCTGTATCGTCATCTAAATGTCTGGAATTTCTTTGTGAGACTCTTACCTTAACATAAAAATTTCCTTTAACATCAAACGCCATTTTTCCCTTCATAGAGCCGTAGTCACAATAGCCCTTTTGTGGGTGGATATGGGCTGTCTGCGGCCGAAAAACGGTCAAACTTGTACAGTCACACAGATGACCCCCAGGAAATATCAAGGTCGTAGACCGCTTAGCAAACCTACGCGCATGGTGTGGCCAGTCGGAGAGAGCTCGGAGTAGAACTGCTGCTTCTCCACACTGAAGGGAGCCAGTTGAGGTGGCTCATCTAGTCCAGATGCCCCCTGGGTATCTCCCTGGGGAGGCGTGTCGGGCATGTCCCACTGTGTGGAGGCCCTGGGAAAGACCCAGGACCAATGGAGAGACTGTCTCTCGGCTAGCCTGGGAACGTCTCTTGGTCCCCCCAGAGGAACAGGAGGGAGTGTGCGGAGGGAGAGGGAAGTCTGGGCATCATAGACGGCTGCCTGGAGATGGATGGATGGATGGATGGATGGACGGACGGACGGACGGATGGATGGATGGACGGATGGATGTTAAATAGTGAAATGAAATTTCAACTAAACTCGTTGTTTTGCTTCCATAACCGTATTTGGTAGACCTGATGTACTAGCATGTGCCTCATAATACGGTGCACCTTGTGATGCAGAAAGTATGGTACTAGAAACGAATGAAGTTCCTCAATCAGAATCCCCAGAGAGAAGATAAAGACGTCTAAATCAGTTAATTGATGGAGTTGGACAACGTGTGCCCCGCTGTCATGACTCTTTGAGAGGTGAAGCTTCTCCAGCTGAGGTTACCCGCTCCGCCTGGTTTCACGGAGGATGCAGCTGTTGCGTCTGTCACACGCCGCCGTGTGACACCTGGGAGCCGCGAGCATTGTTTGCCTGTTGGTTTGTGTCGCTTTCAGCTCTGAACTCTTTTCTGCAAACTCACATCACCTCTGAGGCATCGATGCGGCTCTATCGTTTCGTGGCTATAGACTCCCAGGACTTGGTTGATCACAGGCTGCAGTATCATCCATCATGTGATGGGATTATCATATCAAGGATGGCCGATTCCAATTCTCTTCACTGCCACCAGCCACTTCCCTGCACCAATATTAATTTGCATAGAAAATGGAAGTGTAGCGTTGGTGGGGCTGGATCTCATCCCCCTATGGAAGTCATTCACCTTTAAGTCTGTGCAGAAATAAAAAATATCTGTCCACTTACACGCTTCTATTACCTAGTAATATCCCCTCCTGCCATTCCTCATTGATGTGATGGGTACAAAAAAATTCTGGGAAAGGGCTTTGCAGTGTTTTGAGGCTTTTAGTCTGGGCTATGATTTAGTGATTTTATTCAAATCCTCCAATGGCGCAGGATGAAAACACAAATTACAAGGCCGTTGTCGTGAAAAGTTCCCCCCATCTGACGTCAAAGTTTTGGAGCATCTTGTGTTTGTAACCAAAAATGCAGGAAATAACAGGAGGGATGTCTGATGGCAGCAGACCTTAACTTCCCTGTCGCCTTTTTGTGTTGCAGGCTGCAGAGCAACAAAGCGCCGAGGAAGATGTAAGTACCACCCACAGATACCAGCAGTCGTCCTCCAACACCAGCTCCTTACCCTTGATTCCTCCAGTGCGCGCCGTCCCGGCCGTTTGTGTGCAAATACCTGCAGGCATTCCTGCCGTTCTCACAGCTTTCAGCCAAGAAGACGATAAGACCCATTATCTGTCTGTCTGTTATCAGCGATGAAGCAGACAGACAGACAGACGTCAGAAACAAGTGAAATCACGGAGGCAGAACTGTCTTTGAACAGATAAGTTCTAATGCTTATGGACACTTTTCTCTTTGCTTTTATTCCTTAAGGACTTCGCCAAGGACCGATATGGTGTGTCAGCTTTGGTCCAGTCGCAACAAAAACTGGGTTAGTACCAGCGACCAACCCAAACACTCACTTATTATTGAAAAAACCAGTAGAAGGGGACATTTTGAGAGGTTCAGAAGCGAACCACAGTCGAACTTTGCGTCAACGTTGAATAGTTTTAAACCTTCGTGCTTCACTGCATCCCTTTGGATCAATGACAGTCCAGTCCATGAAGAGAGCCGTTGCGCCTCAGTGGAACAAAGTTATTTTGACGCCCAGAGTGTGAAAAACACATTAACATAACAACAAAGATTCCTATCTACAAACAGTAGCTTCTTACATAACTTAACGGTCTTTAAAAAGGGGCTTTCTGTTTATTAATCTCCCATATTCCAGAACAGGGATGCATTAATTGGTGTGGGAATCATTTCCTTTGACTCATAATGCTCCAAAGCGTGAAATGTTCGACGCTTCACTCCCTTATGTGTTGTGAGTCACTCGCTGCTGTTGTTTTAGCTAAAAGGCTTTCGTGACGAACAACAATTTACTTGTAAATGAAGTTAAAGTTGTAAAATTGGAAGAAAAAGAAGAATGATGTGGTGCTTTGGTAGATCAGTTCTTTGCTGCCAACATTCAGTGGAGTCACAATAGTCCGAACAATGGACATCGATTAGGAACTTCCTCTAACCTTTAATACTAACTCCAAATGTTCATTTTGCCATCATCGTTTTGGGTTGGATAATTGGATGGTTAAAAAAGAAACGCCATTTAGAATGTCATGATGTCATGAAATTGGCGGCACCCGGTCGCAAGGAGTGAAAGGCGGAGCCTCAGAGATCGAGTCGTCATACTTCTGGGTAGGAAAATCATCTGTAATTTATGATCATATATATGGGATAGAGTTTACTCTGAAAGGCTTAAGCAAAGCAGAATATAGACCCTTTAAAAACTCGCTTCATGTTTTCTCTCCTGTAGTGCATCATCTTGCCACTAGGGGCAGTAGAACTGCTTTTCCTGCTTGTTTCAAAATGGCGGCTTCCGCGAAACCTCAGAAACAGCTTCAAAAGCTCAATAACTCATCTGTTATTCATTTTTGTTTCTATTGTGTACATTTTAATCATACATTAAATTGAATCAGTTGGCCACTTTCTAAGCAGCACAGCTCACTCATCTCATACTTCCTTCAAATGTGACCCATTCATCGGGGAGGTGAACAGGATTTTTATGATGCAAGATTCATTTCCACGAAGCATTTTTTACTGAGAAAATATTAACCAAATGTGAGTTTTTCTTGCTTTTTTTGTTAAGTTCATTTCCTTATGTATTGTTTTTGTATGGGCGCACGCTGCCATGCAAAGCCTCTGCAGTGATAAACGTCTCGCTGTCGTTCCGGAAAGCGCCGTCGAGGACAAGAACTTTAGTCCATCAGCTGTTTCATCTCCAGTCGCCGCAGACAAAGCAGAGCCCCCCCCCCCTCCGGGCCGCGCGGGGAGGGCTTTCATGTGGGTGAACGGGGGGCGGCTCGGTTTTCCCCGATGCCGCCGCGGTGGCTGCCTCTTCTGGAGGGGGCCGTGCCTCAGAGTGATGCGGCTGAAACCAGAGCCTGTTTGTCAGGAAGGCCCACCGCTGCGTCTTCCTTATTAGACATGCCTGTAATTTGAGTGCTTTATTGTGGACGTGCACACGCACGCTCGCTCACCTGGTGACGCTGCGCAGGAGAAATGAAATGTTCATGTTTGCTTCTGAGCCAGACAGGAAGCTGGTGCGAGTCCAAGACCTCACTCCTGAGAAGGCCGACCAGCTGATCTGGCTCCGAGCTCGAGTCCACACCAGCCGAGCCAAAGGTGAGACACCCCCCCACACCCACACCCACACCCACACACCCTTTTTTTCCCATCTCTACGGTCCAGAGACGTTCGAGTGAGGGTTCGATGCTCTTGTCCAAAATCTGCTGCTGCAGTTTTCAGTTGAAACTTTTGTGTTTATTCCAAAGATGGACCATCAGTCTGTTATTCATCAGTTCAGAGTTTCTTTTTGTAACATAAACAGCAAAAAGTCAATTCACAGGAAATTACAGCCCTTTAATATCGTTAGATCTACTAAAAAAAGTGAAACTAAATGAACTCCCCATACACATTAAAGGTCCACTTTTTGCTCTTTTTAACAGGAATTTTTCTCATGATGGAGGACATTAAGAAAATTATGCTGATGGTACTTTTGACTGTGTCTTTCTAGAAATTGTTGTGAATGTGGAGCAGAAATGCATCATCTTTGTTACGCAGGCTAACGTCCTATGAACTCCTGCCGCTCTGTAGAAACGATGTCCTAGAAAAGGACAGGTTTTCTGATTTGAACTCAAAACAGCATCATCATAACTAAAAGTCCACTGGGAACTCTTTGAAAAGATGATCAGAGTGAGTCTTTAAGGAGTTTTGAGATTGAAAATGGAATATTTCTGGTAAAATTAGAATACCTTCATGAGTCTTTGACCCTTTGTTGTCTGTTCATGATCTTTGCTAAAGTCAGATATTCATATAGAGTCTGAAAGTTTGATTGCTGCCATTTAAGTCCTGATGTGTTAAAGCCATTGGGTTAGAGAGTTTAAAGCAGTTATCAGCTCTACCTGCAGCCTTCCTTTTGAGGATGTGCCCTCTGTCTTTTTCTTTGATTCTACAACCAGGCGCTTCTTTTGCTGCCAACCTGTTTGTGTTCCAGCTTCACAACACTCTTCTATTTGAATAGAAAGCACCATCAGAGCTCTGCCTCTGATTCCACCTCCTCCAAAAACAACGGCATGCAAAGACGATGGCCCTCTAGTCGTTTCCTCTCAAGATAACTTCCAGAGTCAAGAGTCACTTCCTTTCCACTCGTGTTTTCATTCTCGCCGCTCGCCGTAGGATGTTCATGTGAGCAGAACAACATCCTGATTGGGTGTGGGATGAGGTGTATCTGTCGGTGGGAGTTTGGCAGGGCTATTATCCCCACCGCCTGCCTCCCCGCAAACGCCAAACCAATCTGGGTGGTCCCACGGCCTCCTTCTGCTGACAAAACATGTTTGCTCTCCTCCCAGGTGTGTGTTTGTGTGATAAAAAGGTAGCAATCACACTTTCTCCACACAGAGCGCTTTAAAGACAAAGCTCCTTCACAAACGTTACCCCCCCCCCTGCAGCTGTGGGATGCCCTGTTGGTCACACACACACACACACACACACACACACACACACACACCCCATCATGGGATCTCAGCTTCAAACGTGCCCCCCCTGCTTCATCTTTGCTCTATTGTTGCTTTCAGGGAAGCAGTGCTTCTTGGTCCTGCGTCAGCAGCAGTTCAACGTGCAGGCGCTGGTCGCCGTGGGAGACCGTGCCAGCAAGCAGATGGTCAAGTTCGCTGCAAAGTGAGTCGCCGCTGCTGCTTTTCCTGTCACACACGGCAAAAAAAAAAAAAACAACAAAAAAAACAATGGTGGGAAAACGCCGGGCCCTAATCGCCCACTGATCCGCATTTGGAAGAAGGGGGGAGGGGGAGAGTGATGGGGAGGGGTTGCAAATCAATCAAATTTCACCTGACAGCGCAGGCTGGCTCTTGACGGGGCCGAACGCCGCCGGGTGTTAACGCGGCGCCTCCTCCAGTGCCGAGCGTCGTTCGTCACGTGAGGAGCACAAACGCAGCTTTTTACCGCCGACGTTTACCAAAGACGCCATTAAAGGGTCTGCTGACGTCCACAGTTGTGGAGCAACTGCATGATGCAACTGCATTTGACTGAAACGTCTTTGGTTTCTAAACAGGCATACACCCAGTGTTTAACGAATTAAACGTGGAAGACCTTAATTATTATGCAGCTTCTCCAAAAAATGTTGCTTAATTAGTAAAAAGGGTGACACCCGCCGCTGCAATCGACCGCACAAAAAGAGGCAGTTGATGCTCACGTTTGGCAATGCAGTTGCTGCTGAACGTCAGACGTCTTTACTCCAAGACGGAAGATCAGCCTGGAAGCTGACGGCAGCATCAAGTCTGCACAGAAACCCTTTTTTTGTTTCACTCTTTGAAACGACAGTCAACTCGATCTCCTGAAAAAGATTTGCAGTTGTATTTCCCCAAAACACATCTGCGTTTCACATGCTTGTCAGCTTTCACACCTCATGACCTGCGAGTTCACTTAGTTATGAAAATGTTTTATCTGCTCAACGGTATGTCTCTGAGAAAATCAGCCAGACTGTCCTGTGATCTCCTGAAGTCATCTCAAAGTGTCAGTCCTTCTGGCTTTCTGAAGGACGTGTTTAGTTTATCTTTGGATATTGGCTCCAGTTTTTATTTTAGACCAAACAGCGGTTCAGTTTTCTCTGACTGTTTTAAACATTCATAATTAAAGTAAAATAAAAGCTGAAGAAGCTTTGCTTGACAAGAACGTCTCGCTCTTTGGAAACAAAAGCATAAAACCTTGTAGTAGAAAAAGGAACAACGTAGGAGGAAATAGTGAATAAAAAAGAAAATTCTCCATTTTCTGTGGAAGACTTCAACTTTCACTGGAGGAACAAACAAATGAGGCTCAAACGTGGATCTTTCGTGGTCATGACCCTTACACTTGACCTCAGGAGGGACGCAGAGATGCCAGAATCGGCTTTTAGCTGCCGGCTGAAGTACAGGAGAGCTCTGGAGGGGCTGCCTCCATCCATTCAGTCCATCGTCACTTCATTTGCAGGCCCGTCTTCAAAGGGTCACCGAGACGGACTTTAGCTCAGAACCTTTAGCCCACAGAGAAAAGCAGCATCCTTCAGCTCAGTTTTATGATCCAACGTTGTTTTAGCTGAAAGAGTTCTGATACAAGCAAAAATATCCAAAATATTTGTCAGAAGGTCACTTTCTGAAGAATTTGGAGGCCAATATTCTGCAGCGACAAAGATTATTCACATTTTTTTTAAACTCAAGGAAATTTTCAATCTTCCCATAAATAGATGGTTTAACCTCAAGGTGAAGATGGAAAAGGATTGGCTCTTCATTAGAACAGCAATCCAGTGTTTCTCTTTAGACTCCAAAGCTGCATTTAGATGGAAAAACTGGACCAAAGTGTTAACTGTGCTCAGTTTTAAACTGATTCTGGTGTCTCCAACACGGCAGCAAATCAACATCGGATGAAGAAGTTGGCTGGATGACACGGCTTAGTCAAGTTGTAAAAGCTCTTTGATTGAACTGACGTAACAGGGTTCATGGTTATTCAGAGCTGAACGGACGTCAGCGAACCGGAGCAGCATTGTCGGGAGATTCTGGTTCCAGTGATGTCAGACTGATAGGCACATAAAACGAGTGCTTCAGGTTTTACGATGCCCCCGCTGGTTGGTAGTTTGTCCAATTGTCACAAGGAAAACTCAAACGGGAGACGCTTGAAAGGTGTGGATGTAACAGCCCCTCCTTCATTTTGTTGATGTTCAGTCGTTCCTCAATCTGGTTCTGCAACATTGTGGTGTGACCGTTGTGTTGTGAAACTGTTGCTGCCTGACCTCAAACCAAATGAAAGTGTGGGGCTGTTGTCTTGGAAACCGTCGAACATTAACACCGAAATGCAGCAAAGTGGTTCCGGGGTCTGGTGGAGACCCAAGCGGCGGTCCATAGATCCTGCTTTGTATTCATCAGCCGGAGCAGGTGGCGTGGCGAGTTCCCGCTGCTCTCTGCCTCATATCTCCTTTCACACTCTTTGCTGCAATGATAGATTAGCTGAGTAACACCCTGGATTAGAAAGATCCATGCATAATCTTAGATAGGGCAGAGATGGCGTTGTAGGAAAGCCATCCTTCTTGGATTGTGTGTCCAAACGGTTTTGGGCTCCGCAGCGTTTATTCAGCTTAGGGAGCGGGAAAAAGCGCCCAGAGTGCCGTGGGTCGAGTTCACTCCGTTAGACCGAGCTGGACGCCAGGTCTTTTTATTTATTTCCTTAAAGAGTGTGTCACCGTTTGAGCAAATTGAGACGCTCTGTCTAAAATCCCCTTACTTTGAAGAGGAAATTGAGTTTATTATCTGAACCTGATGTGGATCATTCTGCATCCAGAGACCAACGTCTCCACGTTTGTTTCTGAGTCCCCACCCTGAGCTGGAGTGACACCACGGCTCCACGGAGGGCATCTCCAGAGGTTATTAAGGAGGGATTTATTTAGTTTGCTGATCTAGTATTGATGGGGAGGGCCGCCGCAGCGGCAGCTGTCGTGGGGCTGGGGGGGGGGCACAGCCGTGCCGGTGTTCAGACCCTCATTACTGCTTTTTAATGAGGAGGAGTGACGGACTGCAGCAGGTTTCCCATCTGGCCTTGCCCTGTTTGGCAGTGGGTGGTGTTCCTCATATCGCAGATGATGGTCTGGGTTTCAGGGAGGGGGCTAAGCAGAGAGACAGCATTGTCTTAAAACCCAAGGGACCACAATTACAAACCGGCCCCTGCTTTTCTGTCAATGTCTGGCTCTTAATGTTTGTTGGGGAAATTCTTGCAACCTCTCCCAGCTTTAAAGTTGGTTTTGTTGTAGGTCTGGGTGCTTTCCTGTGATGCAAGCTTCTTCATAAGCGCCACTGCTCCTGTTTGTTTATCTTTTGTCCTCTATGACGCAGGAAAATGAGTCCCAAATGCTCACAGATTGCAGAATTTGCTTTGATCCAAAACATGATGACAGGATCCCTCTGAGAAACCTGCAGCCTGGTTAAAGTGGAGGCGTTCGGTTTCCAAATGGCGTTGCAGCCGTGAGAAACGCTGCCGTCAAAAACCACTGACCCAGTTCCCTCCTGCACGGCGCATCATGAGAAGTGGAGGAAGTTGTCTGCACGTGTGGGTCAGAGATTAGCTGCGGCGTGGCTGGAGTTTGTTTTTTAAGTGCTGTTTGTTGGTCACGCCCCACCAGCATCACCAAGGAGAGCATCGTGGACGTGGAGGCGGCGGTGAGGAAGGTGGACCAGAAGGTCGAGAGCTGTTCCCAGCAGGACGTGGAGCTCCATGTTGAGAGGGTGAGCAAAGTCTTCACTTCTGCTCGGCTCCAAAGTCGTTCTTTGTGTCTAACGGAGAGCAGCGGTGCCTCTGTAGTTCAGCAGCTGGACAGCTCCTCTCTGAGGTCACAGAGCCAAATGTATTCACAAAGAACTCCACAAACAAAGAAAATCCCAACTTTTTATTTATTCTGAAATAATAGAATCATTTCTAACTCATTTAAAAAGATGAGTTACATGAGGAGAGAACGGGGATGGACAGTGAAAGAAATAACAGAAAAACTTTTCTATATGACCTAAAATACAGAATAAACAAATAAGAACAGACATTAAAAGATAAAATAACTACTAATGGACTGTAAAGGAGTGTTTTGTGGCCCTACAACGCCCCACACCGTTTGAGCTGTAGCACCTCCTTGCAGATCACCCAACGTGATCAAAGTGGTTTAAAACCAAACAACATGAGTTCCTATAGAGGACAGACAGCCCTGTCTTCTGTTTGAGGTGCAATTAAAGATATTTCACTATGATGCAGTCCAGTTTCAGCTCAAACCGTCTGAGAAACGCTAACATTAAAGGATGGTAGCTGTCAGTTGTAAGTTTCAGAAGCGACTCAGATTGATTTCATTGTCACTCCCCGTCTAGGTGAAGGTGCTTTCCGTTTTTCTGTACGCGTCATGGAAACGTCTGTGGTTTCTCACTCTCCTAAGTGCCTCTGTTTGTCTCTTCTGTTAGATGTTTGTCATCAGCCAGGCGGAGGCCCGCCTCCCCCTGCAGCTGGAGGACGCGGTCCGGCCGGACGGAGAGGGCGACGAGGTGAGGATGGAGAAAGGGGGCGGACGACGCCCACGTCTCCGACTGTTGGAGGTCCTCTTTATGTCACGAACAGAATCAGAACCGCTGGAGTCTCTTCTTTAAGTCCTCAGTGGTTGTGACGGTCTTTGCAGTCCATCAACTGTAGCCTGAAGATTTGCATCAATATTCGATCCCAATGAAGGGATCTGCAGTTAAGTCTGGCTGATTTGGACCTGTAATGGTGTTGGTAGGTGGGGCATCGATCGGCTCAGCAGAGGCAGCAGCCACCACTTTAGAACTCTGGGGAATCCAATCCTGATGCTCCTCATTGGGGAGAAGCAGCTGCTCTGGTTGGAGTGCAGGAATCTGATGAGAGGAAATGAGGTTTTTGCAGGAAAAAAATCAGTATTGTCATACTTGGCATTCAAAATGTAGCTGGAAACCTATAGAAGTGTTAATTTGTATGTTTTCTTTTTTTACCCAAGCAGCTGGTAATCAGGGATTGAACACAAAACCTCTGAAGACATTCAAGTGTAAAAAACAATATCCTCTGGGTCGTTATGAAAGAACGTCTCAAAGAGACGAAAAAGTCTGCAGGATCTATTACATATATGTATCGATTTGACAGGAACAATAAGGAACGTCTAATTTACATCTATAATCCCGGGATTGGATAAAACAAAATCTTAATGATCACAAAAAAAGCACATTAAGGATTCTCAGGACGATCAAAGCAGACCTGCATCTCACCAACCTGTTTTCTTCCTAAAGGGCCTATATTCTGAAATCCATATATATTTGGGGATATATCATGGATGGGGGGGCCTAAAACAGAAACCAATGGGGGACCTTTCTGTGTGGAGTTTGCATGTCTCCCCGTACATGCGTGGGTTTTTTTTATTTTATTTAATTTATTTTTTTTATTCATGCGTGGGTTTTCTGCAGGGACTCCGGCCCCCTCCCACTGTTCCTCATTTAGTGACATCACAATGTGAGGACCCCCTCATTTTCGTGGATTGGGAGGGGCAGGCTTTTAGAGGAAAACTCAGAAATGGGTAAATGGGTCAAAATACCACTTTGGGGTTGTTTTTAATTAGAGCTTGAACATTATAATAAAACAAAAGCTCAAAAAGTTGATTTGGCTCTTTAAAACATGAAATATCTCAAAAACCGTCTTGTTCTACGGAAGCATATCATTTATCAGCTACTGTTGGGGTTCATTAATGTAACGCTGTGTTGTTCCACTGCAGTGTGGGAATGATCTCCCCCCTTTCACCTCCCCCTTCTGTGGGGTTTCCACCCAAATGACCTGTTTATAATCAAAAGAGAAACTTTTATTAAACGGGTGGAGAAAAAAAGAACAGAAAAACAGAATTAGTCAAACTTTTGAAGTCCCTAACTGGGGAAAAAATGGTACGATCCATCCACAGTTGATGCTACGGAGGTGTTGGAGCTCATGCACAGTGGATGAGGAGAACAAGCCAATGTTTTCAATGGACTTGTTTATCAATCATTTTTATTAGTAATGTGTAATGGGGGGGGTCTAATTTCCAGCATCAACATCTCACATTACTTACAATGAGCCAAATGCAGCTGCAGCCGCATCTCAGGTGTTTTCACGCTGGTCACGCAGTTGCAGTTGCACCTGCCGTCCCCAGAGACACGGGCCTCAACAGCCCGGCCTCTTTAACCGCCTGCCTGTCTGACATTTTTACCCCCCCCCCTCGCATGAAGCTGTTTGCAGCAGGATGTGGCGACGCAGAATATTAGCTGAAACCCCAACGGATCCTGAGAGGAAGCCCCAACATCCATGACCCTGGAAGCGATGGTTCCTCCCGTGATGACACATTTACCGTCTTATTTGTTCCTCTTTTCTCTGTTGACTCGCTGCTTTTTTTGCGGCGGTCTCCAATTGTTCCAGCGCAGCACCTGGGAAGCGCCTTTCAGTTTGGGAAAATAACCACTTTGTACATTTTGCCCGTTTATGGCCCTATGTTATTTTTTTCACTCCAGCTGTTAAAAGCAGGTTACATCCCCCCCCCCCCCCACCCCCCCTCTCATGTGAGCTTTGAAAACAATTCTAGGAAGATTTTGGCGGCTGTCGTCACTCGTCAGTGAAAAACTTCCTTTCTTTCTGGTTTGTCCTCAGGAAGGCCGCGCCACCGTCAACCAGGACACCAGGCTGGACAACCGGGTGATCGACCTCCGGGTAAGACGCCGTGAACCGTGCCCCATCAAACTGTTGTCTGCCTTTGACCCACGTGGTGGTTTCACCCCCGATACGACCCCCTCACGCAGAGCGTCCCTTGGATGGCCTGGCTGTACATTTAGGAACCCCGGCCTCAGGCGTCCAGGAGGAACCGGTTGAAGGCGGCGATAGCAGCATCGCTACAATCTGGAGAATTCCTCCAGGAGCTGATCAGCTTCTTGATCGTGTAAACAGATACAAATATCTGTCCGAGCACACAAAAGCTTCTGAAAGTTGTTGTTCAACCGTTTCCATGGCTACCAGTTATCAGTTATTGATCAGAGGGTAAGAATGTGAAGAATCCGGGAAGCCAAACGTTCAGTTTCTAAAGGTGTCACTTCTTTACATCTATGTTTACAGCAGATCAGCTCTGCATCGACTCGACATGATTTCTATCTGTTTCTGTTTAAGACGCACTAAATCTGGAATTTAATCTGTCTTTTTCTAAATAGTCTACGCATTTTTTTTAGATTAAGATTAAAAAAAGCAGAGAATCTAAAGAGCAGATAAATGCAACAAACTGTATTTTCTGGATCTAATAAGAGGCACTTTGTGTGGAACTTTATTAGAAGTGCCTCTGTAACGTCACATTGAGCTCTGCAGAAACTTTGTTTTAGAAAACGACAGGCTTGGATAAAAACTCAAGAACAGCACCTATGAAATCAGGTCCTGTAGGAACACCAGAAGGTTTTTCGGCCTCACTTGAATCTTGATCATGTACAGAAACCACCTCAAACTAACCTTGTTTTCATCATGAATAGTTTTTTCTTACAACACAATGATCTTTTTCCACTCGTCCGCTGATGAAAGGATTTAGAGCTTCTTCTAAGAAGTCGACAGCTCGTCTCGGTGCCTCTGAATATGGATCAAAGCTGCGCGCCCTCACAGTGAAAGTGTTGGCCTGTGATTTAGCGGCTGCAGCTCTGAATGCTGGGCTGTGTGGGAGACGTGCTAAACGAGAAGGCCGAGCCGCAAAGCGCGCCTTTGTTTTGATGCGTCTGGATACTGCGGCTGGCAGGAAGGCAGCGACCCCGCAGCCGCCGCCGCACGCCAACACCTGTTTCTGCAGCTCCCAGAGCCGAGCCTGTCATCAGGTCTGCACTTGGGCTGGAAAGCGGTTCCCACACGGGCAGGCAAACACTCCAACGGGGGCAAATAAAACTCCTCAAATAATAATTTAGTTCCTATGAAACCCCCCCCTGATGTCATGCTCACACTTCAGGTTTTTCACACACAGACGGTGGGAAAATTCACTTCTGTTTGCTCAGTTTGTGCAGCACAGCTGGACTTTGAGGAAGTTTGGTCAGAAAAAAACACTTTTTAGAGACATCTGCCTTCAGAGATCAGACTCAGAACATCCTCCAAGGGAGCCGAGATCACTTTAAATGATTAGAAAAAAGAGTGGCACGGTTTTTACACTCAAATGAATAAAAGAGGAATTTGCTCGGCCAACCTAAAACATTTCAGAAACGTTCTGTACGGATCCAGATGGAACAGAACGGTTCCTCTTGTGTCTCATCAGAACATCTGTCCAGATGTTTCCATGTCTGTCTCCTGACCTGAACTGATACTTTCTGTCATATTTAACTAATTTATATCATATAATTTATGTTCTATTAATAGTTTTTTTTATATTTATATGCTGTTTTGAGCTTAATTTCCTGTATTTATGTCCTCCATCATGAGAAAAACATGTTAAAAACACCCAAAACACAGTTTTCATCAGATTTGAAAGATTAAGACAGTATTTTTTTCTTTTCTCCATTTCCTGTAATGGTTTCAACCTTTTCTGGTTTAGTCAGGTACGCCAAACCTAAAAAGACGGTTCTCGTTTTGGGCTCAGAAACCCGTTTGTGGTGCGGCTTCACCGCAGTGGGGTTTCAAACCAGCCCCTTCTGGTGTAAAGACTTGGCTTCAGTTCAAATGTGTGTTAGACGGAAGCGCGGCATCAGAGGAGCAGCCAGTTTTAGGGCGCCATCCTCCGCCGCGCTGCACAGGAAGCGCTCCCTCAGACTGGCTTCCCCACGTTTTCAGGGGGCAGCGCCTCAGATCAGTGACTCATAGCTGTTGCGGTTCAGCTTTTTGCTGCTGCAGAGAGTGTTTACACCAGCAGGGAAGTTATGCTTTCTTTCTCTTTAGAGAAAACCTCTGGTTTGAGCCGGACCGTCCTTGAAAGTACCAAACTGAATCCCATTTCGCCTCTTTTCTGGGCCGCAGACGGCCGTTCAGACGAGCCGCCGTGGCGGAGCCGTGAGGCGCTAAAGCGTGGAAGGCTTGTGCTCACGTGAGATGAGTCACTGGATTTCAGGGACTGTTCTCTTACTTTTGGATGAGCTCTGTTGCTTAACTGTAACGCTCTTGGACTTTTTGCGGGGTTGCACCCTGACTGTAATCTTCAGATTTACTCTCCCAGGATTTACCGTGATAATGATGGGTTTTCAGTTCCTAGGGCTCAGAGGCACGTCTCCCTCTTAATTAATGAACGTTTCAGCCTTTCTCGCAGACAAGAGGTGCATAAAAATGAAGATAATCGCAGTGGAGTCTCATCTGCTGTGATTGTGTACTAAATTCTGCAAATCCCTCCGTTTGTGCGTCTGTTTTCCTGTAGACGACGACCAGCCAGGCCGTTTTCCGCCTGCAGTCAGGAGTGTGCCAGCTCTTCAGGGACACCCTCACCAAGAAGGGCTTCGTGGAGATCCAGACCCCTAAAATCATTTCAGGTGAAACGTGCTGTTCATGAAACCACCAAATTACAGGTTTTTTTAAAAACAGAAAGTTTTTTCCGTTGCGTTTTCCCGCCCACCTGTGTTTTTATGACTGGGTGTGATGGTTGCTGAGCTCACTTCCTCCTCAGGCGGATCTGCCACAAATTCAAACTTGCGGGTCGGTTGAAGCTCAGACGTTCAGTGAAGGAGGATGAACAGGAAAACGTAGTATTTCACACTCAAACCCTCTGCCAGGTGAAGCTCTTGAAGGTTCTTTTGGTTTCCATGAGCCTCAGCTGGAAACTGCTGTTCAGTTTTCTGAACTCTCACACTGAAGTGCGTTTGTTTTCCTGAAGCTGCTGTTTTAAACTGATAAAACTCACAGTAACTAAAGTGTTCATGTTGGTAATAACAACAAACAAACAGAAATGTATTAAACTGCCTTTAATCATTCTTCATTTATTCATAATTTTAGGAATTGAACCACTACTACACCAACTACTGTGATTCGTTTAATTTACCTGTAAGACGACCTTAGGTGCCCAGAAAAGCCCCATAAAAATAACATGTATCCATTTTTATTATTTTTATCAAGGGAACCTCCAGGTTTATCATTTTTGTTTCAAAGTTTGACACCATGGGGGGGGGGGGATTCCTGATTTACCAGAATCATTTCCAGGTTTCAGGGTGATTTTATGATGTTGGCTGCACGGTGGCGCTGTGGTTAGCGCTCTTGCCTAACCGCCGGTCCCCCACCCGGTTCGAGTCCCGGCTGGGGGACCTGAACCAGAACCCCGATGGGGGGCCTTTCTGTGTGGAGTTTGCATGTTCTCCCCGTGCATGCGTGGGTTTTCTCTGGGGACTCCTCCCACCGTCCAAAAACATGCTTCATAGGTTGCTCTAAATGGTCCCTAGACAGACCGCCGACCCGTCCAGGATGTCCTCCGCCTTCGCCCACGGGTGGCCGGGACCGGCCCCGTGACCGGGTTTGGAAGATGAATGACGTTCTGATGCGCTCTCACTTCCTCTTCTCCTCTGCTCTTAACCGTCGTGACGTCTTTATTCAAAACTGCCGCTCTTTTTTTCTTCTTTTTCCATGGGGCGGCATGAGTTTCAAACAACACGGTGTGCTTTTTTTTGTTGCTAAAACCACATCTTCCTGCATGCCAACGCCCAAAGCGCAGACAGGGTGCAGCGTGTGAGCCCCCGCCCTGCTTTACCGCTGCAGCATCAGCAACAGGAGCTGCAGATGCTCTGATCTTCCTTTTCCCTCCAAATCCGCCGTAGTCCCATCTGTCCTTACGCGGCTGTCTGCAGGTGAACTATGGTCCAACCTGCACAGACGACTAAATCTGTGCTGGGGAGTCCGTCCAGCAGACGCCTCCCCTGACGGCCTCTGTCTTCCTCTGTCTTCCAGCTGCCAGTGAGGGGGGAGCAAACGTCTTCACCGTGTCTTACTTTAAAACCAGCGCCTACCTGGCCCAGTCCCCCCAGCTCTACAAGCAGATGTGCATCTGCGCCGACTTCGACAAGGTCTTCTGTGTGGGTCCAGGTAAGCCCCGCCCCCTCACCCCGCTGCCCGAAAAGTACTTGCAGACCGAACAGCGGATTGGTACGATGCCCCTAAAGGGACAGTGAGGAGAGAAAAGTCACTGGTGCTCACAGCCATTAACACAAACACCAAACGGTTTCAGGTTGTCAGAAGAATCCAAATGTCAAATATAATGTGGACCCTTTGCAAAGGAGCTGCAGCCATGCAGACGTCTGGCTCCTCAGAGTTCAATGCCCCTGATCTAAAGTGGGTGTAACCCCGGCGCCGGAGCGAACCACGTGACTTTAAAACTCGTTCAGGATGACATTCAGAGACGATATATTTGTGACGCTGAGCTAGCAACGCTGCAATGTCTTTGTAGATGAGTCGGAAAGCAAAGTAAAACTCAATTAGCTCACGTGATGCCATTTCAGGGAACTTAGGAAAATATATCTGTGTGCAAATGACCACAAATGACCACAGATGACCACAAATGACCACAAAGACCACAAAGACCACAAATGACCACAGATGACCACAAATGACCACAGATGACCACAAATGACCACAGATGACCACAGATGACCACAAATGACCACAGATGACCACAAATGACCACAAAGACCACAGATGACCACAGATGACCACAAAGGACCACAAATGACCACAGATGACCACAAATGACCACAAAGACCACAGATGACCACAGATGACCACAAAGGACCACAAAGACCACAGATGACCACAAATGACGACAAATGACCACAGATGACCACAAAGGACCACAAAGACCACAAATGACCACAAAGACCACAAATGACCACAAATGACCACAGATGACCACAAAGATGCTATCTGGTATCTTTTGTTCATCCACTACTAACTGCTGTGCACCCTTAAGTTAATTTTCACTTGTTTTTTTTTCTTCTTCAATGTCCCTTCCTGGGCTCCGTAGAATGGGGAGCCAGAGGATGTTGAAAAATAGGCAGACCCCCGCCCCCCCATTAGGAGACTGTTAAAGTTTAATAGAGCTTCCTCTTAACGCCGCTCTATTGTGTGACAGATAGGAAGGGACTTGTAAAAGACTTTATTGGTGGATTAACAGGAAGCTCGGCTCTTCAGAAAAGCAAACACGGCCGGCGTCTGATTATCTGAGATTTCAGTGTTTGATCAGGGATTATTAGTCCACCACAGTCCCTGCAACAGCCTGAGAGTGGATTCAATACGTTATTGGAGACATCTTTAGGTTTCACAGGCCGTCAGCACGTTTTCTTGTTGTCGTAGCGACCGCTTTGGTTCATGACCAGCTGGACTTGAGCTAAAATGAGCATCCATAGATTCAGCGTGGAGAGGATGGATGTGAACGGAAGTTTCCCATCACAGGGAAAAACCTTCCATTCTGCAGAGCTGATTCCCTCACCGATCTGCAGTTAAGCCAAACCTGAAGCTTTGAGCTCCGCAGGATTTCCGCTGTGATTTTTAGCAATAAGCGGAGGAACAGACAGACATTTAGGATCCGAGCTTCTAGAGCTGCAGGAAACTGTGCTCACGTCAGCAGCAGATCTTCTCGTCAGTTTTCAGAGCCGAGGACTCCAACACCCACCGGCACCTGACGGAGTTTGTGGGCCTGGATATCGAGATGGCTTTCAACTACCACTACCACGAGGTGATCGAGTCCATCACCGACACCATGGTGCAGATCTTCAAGGGTTTGAGAGACAAGTAAGGCCGCCTGTGATGAAGCTGTTTGTGTTCGGACTCTTTCTGTCTGTGGGACGTCCTTGGAGGAGCGTCCCTCCACGTAAATCAAAGGAATTTTCTGAGATTTCCAGGGAAATCACCTGAAAAGCTCAGAGTTTTCACATCAGGGATTAGTTCTCCCTTTTATGTCTGTCTTATTCAGAATTGTTTGTTGTTTTTATATATAGAAAAAACCATGTGAGGCTTTAAAATCTGCAGAGAAAACTCTCCGTTTGTGAGGTTTGAGTGGAGGTGAAGCTGCAAAAGAAAAAACCCACACCGTCATCAAACACTCCTTTTCAGCTCAAATATCCAAGTTTTTTTATTTCATTCTGATTTTCTGTTGGTAAGTGATGGAGGAGAAGATTTGTATAAACATATCGGATGCTTTCCAGGAAAGAGGGATGATCCTGAGATAAATGTGAGGCTGTCTAAAATATCAATGTTTTACAGATGTGGTTTTTGCCTTCAGCTGTTTTCTGATTCTCCGTCAGTCAAGCATCTCTGTGATGTGGCTTTACTGCCTCCTAGTGGTGTAAATCTGCGCTGCGGGTTTGACTCTCAGCTGTTTTCTGTCCTGCTGATCTTCCTGTTGTTGAAGCAGCTTGTGACTCTTCTTCCTCTTTTTTTTGTTTTGTTCTCATGATTTTCCAGACTTCTCCCTTTGACGCATGAAGCTATTTTTGGTGGCGGCTGAGGTTCTGCAGCCCCGGCTCGGCTTTTGCCGGGCGGCTCCTGGTGCCACGACCGCGCGGCGGCGGCTTTGGTCGCTGGCGGTAACGCGGTTGTCTGTGTTTCTCGCAGCTTCCAGACAGAGATTCAAACGGTCAACAAGCAGTTCCCGAGCGAGCCCTTCAAGTTCCTGGAGCCCACCCTGAGGCTGGAGTACACCGAGGGCGTGGCCATGCTGCGGGAGGCCGGCGTGGAGATGGGCGACGAGGACGACCTCAGGTCAGGTTTGGCGGCTGCTTCAGTTCCACAGAAGCAGAAGTGTTTCCAGGCGAAAGTTCAGAGCGAGGATGAAGCAAACATTAGAGCAAACGGTTCTGACCATCAAACGTGTTTCATAGCAGACATTAGATGCTTCTGATTAGGGTTTGATGTAGCTGACGTCCCATAAACACCTTCTAAATCCATGCTACGGTTTTTTTGTAGCTGTGCATTTTAGAGGGAATAGAATACATGAAAAGGTTGGATCCCTTCAACAACTCAGTAAAAGCTTTTTTTAAATGCTGTAATTAAATTCTAGAATTCAACTGAGTGGGATGAAAAGTTCAGAATCGGTAAATCGTTGGACCGCTTTGAACCTGAGTGGAGGTGAAGTGTAAGAAGTTCATGACCCGACCCGACTCCTACAGCCAGGGGTTTCTGGCTGCTGTGGGGGCTTTTTGCTCCATTTCCTTTATCCACATGGATCCAGGTGAGGAATTTGATCAAATCTTTCTTAACGTCATGAAACGGCATCTTCATCACATCAAAGCCGGACTTTTAACCAGACAACCATGACAACAGGGATTTTTGTACGTTAGATCAATGTCAGGGGGGAACGTTCTGCTGTGTTTGGATCCATATTTTTATTTGTAGCATCTGGCCTTAGCTCCCTCACCATCACACTTCTGCCTCCGTGCCTGTCTGGTTCTGGGATGTTCTTGATGGAGATGTTGGGTTGGGTGCAGACGTTCCAGAAAGTTCCTCTTGGGTCTCATCAGAACATTAGTCCAGAGGTTTTTGTGGATCATCCAGATGTTCCTCTGTGTTCTTGTTGCTCCGCCCCCCTGGATCTGTTCACGTTTGTCCAAAAGTCTCTTTCTGGCTGTTGGATCCCGGTTCCAAGCTGAGTCCAGTGAGGTCTGCACTTCTTTCCACTCTCTTTTTGGTTTGTTCCTCTTCGTCTTCTCCTTGGACGCCAAAGCTCCAGAAAAAAGCAGCTTCTTTCCAAAGGCAATAGCCATCCTCAATTCCCAGATAAAAGCTCAGATAAAATCCATATTCCTGATTACTTCTCTGTCCACAGTGTCAACTCTCTACCTCATTACCACCTCCTGCACTTCTGACATGTTTACACACAGTTTTCATACGCAATTTTTGCACAATTATTTCAGCACTCTCATTACAGTTTACAGTTTATATTTGCACACTTGTATGTTTTTGTTTGATTTTATTGTATTACGATGTTTTTTTTTAAAATTATTTTTCCCTTCCTTGCTGTTCTTGCACTGATGGTAAAGCTTAAATCTAATTTAAAATAAATAAATGAATAAATAAAGCAACATCTAAAGCTAATCTAATCTAATCTAAACCTCGTTTGGACAGAAATTATTTATTTTTCTGACCGTTTTTATTCTAACAAACGCATTCTAACATCTCTGACAGCCGTCGGTTCTGGTTTGGATGGTAGCATCAACATTTTTAAAGATCTTTATAGACAATGGTCTTTAATAGCATCCTTTTCCTGGTCCTGCAGTACGCCCAATGAGAAGCTTCTGGGTCGCCTCGTCAAAGAGAAGGTTTGTTCCGACCAGAACAATCTGCACGTGTGAAGATGCGCTTCTCCCTCCTCATGCCATCGCTGGCTTCTTTATTCTAGTACGACACCGACTTCTACGTGCTGGACAAATACCCGCTGGCTGTGCGGCCCTTCTACACCATGCCGGACCCCCACAACCCCGTAAGTTCCCTCCCAGCAGAGACGCCCAAACAGTAAAAGTCCTGGCTGACAGCGTTTTTACAGAAGGAATTTATTCCTCGTCCCTTCAGCGGCTACATTTTTTTTAGTGGAGTCATGAATAATTTCTGCATCGTTAACGGAGCGAGTCATAAAGTCCAGTGAAAGATGGCTGTAATTTGGCGGGGAGCAGATCTGCATCGCTGTGCTTCTGTTGTCATGTGAGATATCAGCCTGCTTCGTTTTCCTCCGTGTTGACGCCGTTTGTCTCCCCCCCCGTAGAAGTACTCCAACTCTTACGACATGTTCATGAGGGGGGAGGAGATCCTGTCCGGAGCTCAGAGGGTCCACGATGCTCAGCTGCTCACAGAAAGAGCCCAGCATCACCAGATCGGTAAGATTCCGGGCGTTTGTCTCCCTCTAGTGGTGGCCGCTTGCAGTTACAGCTAAATAATTCGATTCCCTCTTTGAACCGGGCATCGTCTCCTCTGGTCTTTTATTAGATCTGGAAAAAATCAAGTCTTACATCGACTCCTTCCGCTACGGCGCCCCCCCACACGCCGGTGGAGGCATCGGTGAGGATTTCTTGGTGCCTTGAGTCCCGTCAGAACGGCAGATTTTGCAGGAACAAACCTTTTTTTATTTTAATTTTGTTCCCTGCAGGTCTGGAGAGAGTCTGCATGCTGTACCTGGGTCTCCACAACGTGCGTCAGACCTCCATGTTCCCTCGTGACCCCAAACGCCTCACGCCTTGATTCCACCCCCACCTGGACTGACACACAGACTAACTAACCCAGGGCAGGAAAGCATAGAGTGCCACCGTCTGACGGATGGGGGGGGCTTTAATGATTGGCTTGTGAATAACAGCTGCATTAGACGGAGGAGGACAGGTGTGCAGGTCACCTGCTGCAGAGCAGAGTCCACTTTAAAGAGTCCTTCCTGCTACCAGCATAGATGTCGGACGGATGATTTTGTGTCAGCTTTTGTAACAAACTTCAACACTGACAATAAAAATAAGAATAATGTCTTTCGTGCTTGTAATGATTTTCAAGGATTTTACTCACAGAGATGAAAAAGAGAACGAAAAGATTAGGTTGTTCTGACAAAGTTCTCCAGCTCTATACAATCAGACAAATGGAGGTTAACTCGACAGGAGGAGCTTGAAACACTCGTCACTCGGTCGCCGATCCGCTGACTTGAAGGATGAAGAGGAAGATGTGAACGATGTCCACGTAGAGGGAAAGCGCTCCAAAGACGTACTCCTCCGGGCTGATGGCCAGCTCCCGGTTCCCGATGAGAAGCTGAGTGTTGTAGACCAGAAACTGAAACGTGCAGAGGAGACATTTTGACCCAAAACTACTGTGAACGTCTGAGACCAGAAATCAAATGAATGGAATAACATCTGTTCCATATGGTTCTTATTTTTCCTGTGAACATCTGAATGTACCGTAAAGCAAATAGTTGTCTTCTTTTGATCACAGACACAAATGTGTTCTTCTTGTTTGGCCCTTGAGGCTCTAAAGGTCAAGGAGCCACATGTTGCCATAAACTAATTTAGCCAATCACAACCAGCAAATCCTGCAGACAGTTCTTGGAAAAGGCAGGAGGCCACATATACATTGTTGAGCCAGTAGACATTTAAATGTGGGGCCCATTTGGCTCACGGGCCGGACTTTGGACACGCCTGCAGTTTGCTCTTTTTGTTCATTTCTTTTGCCATGTTTTTCCTTTTTTCTGCGTTTCTACAAGGTTTCGGTGCAGAACTCTGATCAAGCAGCTCTTTGAACCCCTTCTGTCTTGTTTTGTCCTCCGGAAGCTTCTGGATCGTGTCCATGCTGGTCCAGACTAACAATAAATACAACTTTTTTGTTACTATTTACTTAAGTTACCATCAAATTAAACCTTCAATACACACATCTACTCTCAAGGTACTGTTTACTAAAAACGTCTAGCGTCTTCAGTGCAAATGTGTAAAATAAAAAGATGGAGTTTGGTCAAATCTGCCCTCGCTGTGCTGTCATGGACACTTCATCAAGTCCTGGTTCAGACCGAGTCATGGAAAAGTCAGGTGAAGCGTACAGCTAGTTCCTTATGAGACGGCTCCTGTCCCAACCTCAGTCTTTGCAATTCAAATCAAGTTTTTAAAACGTGTCAGCTTGAGTTTTCCCCAAATGCTTCTCAGAATCTATCTGAAACATCCCAAAACATTCTCAGGATGGTTTCTGCACACAGAATGCAATACTCCTGATTGGAAACTACATTCCTTGGAATGGCACTAAACTGCAGGAACGTTGCACAAACTTCTGCAGGACTTCAACTGGACATGAAAAGGAGAACGAGACGTTTGGACAGAATTCTCCAGGGAGTTTTCCAAAATACAAATTGAATAAAAGGAGGTTTAGGATCTTGCTGACTAAACTGCAGCGTTTGTGCTTCCTGCGTGTCAACTCCAGATTTTTCCAGAATTAGGTGGTTTAATTAGGGTAATAGTTGTTGGTCATGTATGTGTTTTTTCCAATATGTCACCACTTAGATGCCAGCTTAAGGGATTCATCCTACAAAGTAGGCCCACACCATCACACCTCCCACACCAAACATCTCAGGTAACCCACCTGCGATGGGTCCCTGTCTCCTGATTTCCAGACATGATTTTTCCTTTTTCCACAGTCAGATTTACATTGAGCCTCTGGACCGTGAAGACCCACATTATGAAACTCCTACCACAACAGCCGTGAACATGCTGCAGAGTTGCCCCCACAGCAGACCTGGTCCTGCTCGGACTCACCAGAGTGTAAACCACGGCTCCGATTGCAGCGTAGAGCATGTGCAGCCAAGGGACCTGTTGAGTGAGGGTAGAGCGACCTGAGCTGCTGCCACAGAAAAACGCCTTACAGGGTCTGACAGAAGAGTCCTTACGTATTGGAAGGAGAGCACGACGGCCGTGACGATCCCGATAATCATGAGCAGAACCCCTGCAATGCAGAGAAGTCCACTGCAGGAGGTCAAGTCCACCTGTGAGGAGAAACCTGCTTCAGCAGGGTGAACGCTGACTTGCAGGGTTGGAGGGAAAAACACATGTCACGTAGGCCCTCCGGGGTTGTGGGATTCACATCTTATCCCAGAATGTTTTAAATATTTAAAGGAACTCAGTGGCCTATTGTAATGCGAGACAAAGGAGTTCTTTTACACCGACAACAAAGACATCCTCTGACAAACCAGAGGCTGCAGAGCTGCAGCGTGCAGCCTCCACCTCCATCTACCTTGGTTTGGAAGCAGAAGACTGTCACTGCCACACAGACGACCACTGTGATCCCCATGGCAATAAACACCGCCTTTGTCTCATAATAGCTGCACAAAAAGTAAAGCAAAGGCATCACAGGACGCGGTTCTCAGGGTGTGTTTGCGTTTCCAGAACGGGAAAACAAACCTTGAGATGGTTCCAGCCATGTAGGATAAGGCAAGAGTCTGTTGGGATGAAGCAGATCATTGAGCAGTGAAGACGCACTGATCCAACATCTGACAAACCATACTCACAAATATTCCCAACAGCAGCAGATTCCATGGAAAACGCCTCCTAAACCAAAATGATCAGGTTTGAAAGTGTGTGAAGACCGACCCGTCTGACTGTCCCGACCTGGACCGGGCTTACCTGGGCTCTTTGAGGCAGATGAGGATGCAGTAAACCACGAAATAGACGGCGCTGTGGACAGAGAACAGCATGGAAGTTACACTCCGAGCGTGGCGTCTTTCTCACTGCTGCGTACAGGAACTCACAGAGATGCCCAGTAGATGCCGGGGTATCTGATGACAAACAGCCTCACTGGGTCACTGTGGAGGCAGGCACAGACAAGTCGCAGAAAGCTCCCTCCATCACGTCAACGAAACAGCCAGAGGATGGGGGCCACTTACACAAACGTGAAAACGGCAACCACTGTGAAGGTGAAGGCGAGCTGCACCGCCAGGATCAAGTAAACCTGTCAGCAAACAGCAGGACTTCAGCACAGCTTTCCCTTTTCCAGGGGGGTGCTTGGAGCCCATACCTTTCTGATGAAGGCGTGCCGCACAGACGTGCTCTCCCACTGGTTTCTGAAGAACTCCTCCATGTCACCTGCGTAAAACAGCCCAGTCATCTGAGCGCCAAGCAGGACGTGGAAAGTGTGCGCGGTCTGAATCCCTGACCTGTGTGGGCCGCCGGCAGAGCGGCGGACAGAGTGGGAATGGATGTCCCAGTCGGGGAGAGGCCTGGAGACACGCTGGTCTGCGGGAAAACGCCCCCCTGGCTCCAGTAACCAGGGGGGCCGGGGTACATGCCAGGGCTGGGGCTGTAGGATGGGGGGGGCTGGTAGGAGCAGTCCTCAGTCTTGGGGTGATGCAGAGCCTCTTCATAAGATGGAGGGCTGTTGGCTTTTGAGGTCATTGTCTAAACCGCCTTAAACAGAAAACACACACCACACAGGACTGAAGTGTGTGTCGGTTTAGTAGCTGCAGACCAATAAAAATAATCATTTTGGCTCATAAATATTGTGTACCTTTTAAATCACAGTTTGAAAAATAAAACGCTTTATCTTAGCTGAAAATTCCTCCAGCACAGCATTCAGAGCTCAGCATGTAAGATTTCCGCAGTTCTTCCTACATTTCTGACAAACGTAAAGAGGGAAGGTCAGAGTTCACGGCGCTGAAGCTCTAAGCAGGATCCATGACGAGTAAAGACAAACGTATCTAAGCGGGCTCCTCACCTGGTAGCTGGAGCTGATGAGCGCCGTGGATCTCAGTCCAGTTTCTCCTCAGTCTGCAGCCGCAGGTCGATGTCGTCTTTGAAACCGGATCTGTTGGGTGAAACCCAAACCTCTGCTCCTCAGACAGCCGGGACACCGGGGGTTAAGTTAAAGGCCCTCCAGGGCCCGCAACAGAGTTAAAAACATGCTTTCAAGCCTGACATTCTGCTAACAAACACTGATCTGTTCCCGTTAGCTTATCGGTACTAAGCCTAAAAGTTAAGATTCAAGAAAAATTCAATAAACTATTTATTTAATGCATATTACACTTTACATCATTTTATAAAGTTCTAACTATGTGTAAAAATGTAAAAGTCTATTAAATATATTTTTCTGTTGTCTTTTCGGTTTATTTTGCTTTCATCACTGGTCTAGGATTTTTAAGAAAAAAAATCATTTTATGAAAACAGTTTTTCATATTGATTTGATTTATTCACAATGAATGTCTGTCATTTTATGTCCTTTTTTCTTTGCTTTTGTCTCTTAAAAATCATTTAATTTTCATCAAAGTTAGACTTTAACTGTAGTTTTATTCTTTTCATGATTTTTACAGACTCATTTTAAGTTTATCTCTTTTTTGGGCTTTTTTTAAAGTAGATTTGTTGTTTATTTATTTACTAAAACACACGTTACATCTAATTATTATTATTATTATTATTATTATTATTGTTGTTGTTGTTGTTGTTGTTGTTGTTGTTGTTGATCTGTCCGATCCCGGAAGATGCCGCGCGACGCTTTTTTTTTTTTTTTCTTTATTACAGGGGGCTTACTTGGAGTTAGCGGCAGCGGTGGAAACTCTTCCTCTGAGACGTCGGTCACCATTCCTTCAGCGTTCTTAGAATAGTCGTGACCACCGCTAGCAAGCGCGCCCGAGCTTGCGCCAGCATCGTCGGAGCTCGCCACAGCCGAATATTCCCGCTTTTTCACCATGGCACCAGCAAAGTTCGAAAAAATATTCAAAATGAAACTTTGGATAGCAAGGTTCGTCGCTATATAGCTTTTCACAACTGTTTTTTTACTAAAGTAGGTGCGGAGCGAAGCAAAAACAGACCGACTAGGCCGCCATCTTGGAACCCCCGTTGCCGCGCGACGCTTCCGCGCGGCTCCTGGACGTTCCTTACGTCATCACGTCGCGCTCATCTGCGATGGAGCTTTCTGAGTGGACGCTAGCGCTCGCGGCCGCCTCGGCTGTCTGCTGTTGTTTGTATTTGTGGGTTCGGTTCCGGCGGTCTGCGAGAGGGTTCGTGAGGAATCTAAGCGCTAAAATAATGGCCCGAACAGAGAAGCCGCTGTTCCGAATCGCGTGAGTTCCGAATAGTTTCAATGAAACAAAAAAACAAAAAAAAATGTAAAAAATCGCGACGATTTAGCATAGCAGCTTAGCTACATTTCACACCAAATAAATGCATTATTGTCTGTTTGAATTAGTGGAAAACATTTGTTTATGTCTGCCACGAGATCGTAACAGTTTAACTTTTATTTAATAACAGCTTCAGGTACACAGACAGAGGCGTTCTTGTTCATGTTGTTTACATGTCAACCTACAGATTGTTTAGGGCTGTTCTTGCTACATGTTAGCTTAAAACTTCAGTAGCTCACGCGGATGTTTCTACTTTTCTGAATGTTTTCGATCGGACCCGAGTGTTTTTCCAACCAGCGGATTATGCGTGAGATCAACAACAATAACTCATCATTGCCTCCCCGTCAGATACACACTGTACACGCAGACCAGACTCGGCTACATGTACTACAAGAGGCAGATGAGGAAGGCCAGGCAGAACTACCCTGCTGGACATTCCTCCGCGTGCCCTGCGGAGTTTAACGGTACGCACGCGCGGCTGCACACGCGGGGCTGTACAGGTTGCACCTAAACCAGGGGAGGGCAAACATTTGGACTCGTGGGCCACAGAGGGTTCTATGATTTAACAGAAGGGCTGGACCCGGAGCTGAGTCGTGGAGTCTTTATACACTCGAAGACAGAACAGTTGGGGTTTTTATTTCAAAACTGTGGCTTTTGTTCTCATTTGAGAGGCAATTACACCATCGGGTTTATGCCCCTTAGGGCAGTGGTCCCCAACCTTTTTGTCACCGTGGACCGGTACAACGCAAGGCACGTTTGCCGCGGACCGGTGGGGGGTGGGGGGGTGTTGAGGTGCAACGCAAGACAGATTTAACGTGGACCGGGGGTGGTATTTTCTCTTTAGTAATGATAATAACAATAATAATTATAATTTTCCCCTTGTCTAAGCAACTTTCTAAAGAAGTTTGTTTTTTGCTCATTTTGGTTGTTTGGGTTTAATTATAGCGGGGTGTATCACCTGATGTTTGGTGTCGCGACTTTGAAGTGCGTTAAGTGTGACAGATGTAACAAAGTGAATCCGGTCACTTTTCAAAATAAAACGTTTTTGTCGGAAAAAAAAACAATATAATGGATATTATTTTTTTCTTTCTGTGCGTCCCGGTGCAAAAATTTCCCGCGGCCTGAAACCGCTCCGCGGCCCGGTGCCAAGTGTCCCGCGGCCCGGTACCGGTCCACGGCCCGGTGGTTGGGGACCACTGCCTTAGGGAAAGTGCTGTGTTCATGGGGTGTTGGAATGATTGGAAACATGACTTTCTGACCTGGAAAACACGCATGAATGTCAGAAAGACAGTAAATCTACCAACGTCACATGAATGCAGGACAAGTGTCTGCGCCTAAACAAAGGTCAAAGCATGTATGGGTAGATTCCAGAACTACAGGGAAAAGAAAACATGAACAAGGATCATCCGTCTCATTTGTTACTGTTTGGCAGGCCTGATTAAAGTGTTTGAAGTTAGTCGCACCTGACCTAAACCCCTCAAAGCATTGTTTGGAAGTGAGCATGTAGATGTGGGGCCACCCTCTTCCAGATGCCATACCCAACCACCGGTCTCCACGTGCACAGATGACGTAAATGACGTCATGCATTAATCCCAGCTAAAGTGATTGACATTTCTGCAACATCTGGCCTCTGCCAGCCCGAAACACTCAGATTACTTTCTGAATCTCACCGATTCGCTGTTCTTGTGGTTGGCTCTGCAGGTATCAAAATCATTCCTATCCCAGTTCTGTCCGACAACTACAGCTACTTGATAGTGGACACGACCTCCAGCGTTGCCGTTGTTGTGGACCCTGCAGACCCTCAACTTGTCCAGGCGAGTTCCTTGCTGTTGCCTCTGTTTTCATCCATTTGGACACGTTTGCTTGTTGAAGCTCTGGCAGTGAGTGGATGTGGTTTGGAGGAGCAGCAGAACATGCGTCACCTCATCGTTGCATGGACTGTGTCCTGCAGCTGCCTGCTCTGGTGAATGTTGAGCACGGACAGCAACAGCAGATCCCGCCTGTTTGGTAGCTCTGCAGGTGTTGATTTGATGTGTTGAATGAAACCTGGTTTGCATCTTCTCAGGCAGTCCTGGAGGATCAGGGAGCGATGCTGGAAGCTATCTTGTGCACACACAAGCACTGGTGAGTTTTGTTGGTTTCTGCTGTTTTAGTTACTTAGAGTTTCTGCACTGACCTGCAGAAATGCTGACCTATGGAGCTCGTAACTGTCTTGGTGAAGACTTGAGTTGAATGTGCAGACGTGTGGGTGGAGGTTGACGCAGGTGATGCTTGCAGGGACCACAGCGGCGGGAACAAGGGGCTGAAGCGGCTCCACAGCGCGTGCCCGGTGTACGGGAGCGCGGTGGACAACATTCCCGGCCTCACGCAGTAAGTCCCGGCCAGCCTGCCATCCGCTCCTCGGTGATGGCGGCTTCCCTCCACAGCTAAAGAACTTCAGCTTGGCTCAAGAGTCGTTCATTTTTGAATTCCTAAAGAAACAGTGAAACCGACAGGTCAGCCTGAATTGAATTCTATTGTTTTTTTTCAGCCCCCTGTCTGACAAAGACTCAGTAAAAGTCGGTCGGATGCACTTTAAAGCTCTTTTCACCCCGGGTCACACGGTCGGTCACATGATCTACCTCCTGGATGGCCAAGCGGTCGGCGCGCCCTCAAGCCTGTTCTCCGGAGACCTGGTCTTCCTCTCTGGATGTGGTGAGCTGCACAGCAGACGACATAAAGTCCTGATGCAAAAGCTGTTGCATCTCTTTCAGAGACGTCAGTTAAAAAAAACAGGATTAGCGGTGATAAAAAATGTTACACCCACCCAAATCTTTGCTTTTAACTGACTTGTCACGCAAAACCATGTCAATTATTTTATAGTTTATTAGATCTATAGAAAATATATTACATTTAAATAGTTTCCTAAAAATACTGATAGAGCAAAAGCAGCACAGTCGTTTTTGAAATGACTACATTCATTAAGTCAAGTACCTGACTGAGAAGGATCCACATAAAACCACTTCAGCTTTATCCATTGGATCCCAACGGATCCCAATGATCGTCAGCCCACTGGAAAGCTGGGATCTCTGTGGGAAATGGAGAGTGAGCTGACTCAGGTTTTTACTCCTGTGAAGAACTGAGGTTTGTGATCCTTGTGGCTGTCGCTTCAATTCAATTTCATTTTATTTCTGTAGCCTAATATTGCAACGACGTCGTCTCAACGGACGTCATAACGGTAAATGTATGAGAACATGAAATCCGTCATAAAATACAGAAGCTGACTGCTAAACTAAGACCCTCCTTTTCGGTAAGAAAAACTCCTTCAAAAATGGATTTTGAGAAACAGAAGAAGAAACCTGAGGGATCTCCTCATGAAGGAGGGATCCTCCCCCAGGACGGACAGGCAGTTGAGAATTGTTCATGAGACATTCTTCTATATTTGGCATTTAATTTAAACCAGAAGGGGGGTGTGGCCTGTGTCTGACAGGTGACCTTAGCTTTAGATCAGCCTAACTGGCGTTCATAGTTTGTCCTACTTTTTGTCCATTTTTGTCCAAAGGCTGGAGTTTGGAGTCAAAAAGCGGGCTTTAAATCGGTCCAATACAGAGCTTCGAGTCACATGACCAAGTCCATCTGTCTTACTGACGCGGGTTAGAAGGTGGTTTGGTTGGAGGACGGGTCCTGGTTGGTTTCTCTTTTTTCTTTTCAAATGAGACGTGAAGGTTTTGCTGCTGGATCTGTGCACCAGCGTCTGACCTCCTAGCTGAGTGAAAGCTCAGGTCTGGAATCGGATCTGTTCTCCACGCTGGATGGACCCTTCCTCACCTGGTCGGTCAGACATGATCGACCGGTTTAAAAATAAACATGTCTGATTGTTTCCCCACTGGGAGAGGCGGAGCCTGCATGAAAATCAGAATGCAGATGAGCCGTCCAAACCCCGGACCTGTGTCCGTGCACTGACTGCTGAACTTCCTGCTGTTAATCCCAGGGCGGATGTTTGAAGGCAGCTCCACAACCATGCTCTCCTCTCTGGACACGGTCGCCTCCCTGAATGATGGGACTCTGTTATGGCCCGGTAGGACAATCGTTCATGTGTTTGACGTTGTTTTGCTCCTCCACACAAGCAAATAGCCTTTTGCGTGCAGCTGAAGGACGCCAGGGTGTCTTTATGCTTTTAACTGGGTGTTGGGACCTCCCACAGGTCATGAGTATGCGGAGGACAACCTGCTGTTTGCTGCGGAGGTCGAGCCTCGGAACTCCACCCGGGAGAACAAGTACCAGTGGGTGCTGCAGCAGCGCAGCCAGAAGCTGAGCACGGTAAGAGCCATCTGTCAGCATTGCTATGCCGCTCCGGCACAGTCCCAGAATGGATTCCTGCCCCCCCCCCTGCACCCGGGGAGACGGGGCTTATCGCCCGCGTGCAGCGTACGTGCTGTCAAAGCCCGATGAGCGTGCGCACGCCTCTCTTTCAGGCTCGCTGTCGGGTTTCATCTGCGATACAGTCTGCGGCAGAGCAAAGGTTCGCAGTTCAGTGGAGGGCTTATCCGGAATTTAGATTACTTCTTATCTGGCATCAGCGGAGCGTGACTCCAGAGGCCGCTTCCCGCAGTTTGAGCGTCTGAATTTGTCAAATATTATTCCTCAAACCCGCCGAGTGGTCGATCAAGGTTGTTGTTGTTGTTTTTTTGCCGTTAGCATGTTTTCATTAAGGCTTCTTTTCAGCCTGAGACGAGCTGTCTTTGTGTACGGCTGCCCTTTCTGAAACGCTGTTGGAGTTTTCCTCTAAATAAATCATCAGGATCCGTAGAAACGAGAGCATCCGCGATACAAAGACGAAGAAAGTGGAAGGAGGCCTCATGTCAGCTTCACAATGATAGGAAGAGCCGACATCGAAGGGTGGAAAAGCGCAGTCGCTGTGAACGTTGGCCGCCAGAAACACAGTCACACAACACAACAGCTGTTTCCCTTAACACTGATCAAGAGGCTCCGGTTATTTACTGTAAAAAGGGGTTTGTCAGTACAAATGGCCGAGCCTGCACAGTCCCACTGCTGCTGTTTGGATTTGAATTACATCTTTATTTTTAGACGTTTTGTCTTTTGATTTGCTTGTATTTTTTTAGTTTACGTTTTGTATTTTTTAGGTGAATTAGATCTGGTAGAAAAACAAGTCGTTCTCTTTTGAACACAAACAGAACAATAACTTGAGGCAGATCCTGCTGTCAAACCTACTAGAGAGATTGTCAGGCACAGTGGGGGAAGAATGATGATATGGGCTGTCCTGCAGCCAAACGAGCTATTCTGGTTTGGTTTTTGTTCAATTATCAGTGGGAAAAAAAACCTAACGTACATTTCAGCTTTTGGCGTGAATGTGGACAGACCTGCTCAGAGGAAAGTCCAGGAACGATGAACTGATGCGGCTCTAGTGTGTTTGTTTGTAAATGCACTTCAGTGTTAGGGCAGCAGAAATCCTTCCGAGCAGCTGTGTGGAACCATCTCTGCATGCTCTCTTCCTCTCCAGTGCCCCTCCACCGTTGGGGAGGAGAAGCAGTACAACCCTTTCCTTCGCAGCCAGTCCGCGGAGCTTCACGTGGCTTTGGGGATCCAGCCGTCCCAGGACGAGGACTGGACTCAGTTCAGGGCGCGGGTGCTGGAGGAGCTGCGCAAGCGGAAGGATCTCTTCAACAGGAGGTCGTGACCCTGCAGCAGGAAGCTGTCACTGGTGCTGTGGACGAATCCAACCTGCTTCATGAATCCAAGAAGGGGGCATTGAATTATTTTAAAGCCTAATCTACCCCCCCTTTCTTTAGAAAAGTCTCTGACGGATCCGGTTACACCCATCAATCCCGGTAGATCCTTGTGTTTGTGGTCTAGGTGGGAGCGACTGGACATTTAGCAGTTAGGTGGAGTACAGAATGCAGGTTTACATGAAAGGTGTTTTTTCTCAAACTGAAACTCGCTGTGGTTTCTGGACCTTAGAGGAACACGAGTTCTCCATCCTGAGGAGGATCGGTCCCCGAGTGACGTCACTTCTGGATGACTGAGAGCCGACACTCTGGGACCACAGTGAGATGATTAACCATGTGAAGGGGCCAGGGTACGGTTCATCCAGACTGTGGGTCTTCAGGAGTTCACTAAAGCTCTTGGTTCACTTTTTTTTTTTTTTTAGAAGAGCTTCTTCATTTCTTCTTTGATGGACCTTTTCTCACACACCAAGAATTAGAAGGATGCAGATGTTAGCGGCTCATGAGTCATTTGGGATTTGAATGAATTGTTCTGTGAATGTAAATGTGTGGCTGGAAAGATTTGGCCCGTTACCTGATTGGTGTAAAGGTACGAAGAGTTCACCGACCCACCCACCCACCCACCGACGCTCAGTTAGGTTGTGCTAAATAAGACACACTTTGCCCATCGGCACTTTATGAGCTTTGTCGTCTTTTTAGTCTGCTGTGATGCTTGTTTTTGAGGAGCCTTGTTTTTGCACAATGTTTGGATCAAACCAAACTGATTAAAAGTCATTTGTTTTTGGTTTGGATGGATCTGACTGGTTTATTAAGAAAAACAACAGTGAGCAGAGTTTAAGGCACTTTTGCACGTCTTTGCAACTTCTGGGTAAACTGCTTAGTGTGATCCACGACAGACCAGAGTTAGGACTCCTCTACCAGCAAAGCAAGTTTGTCCTCAGTAGAGGACATTTCCTTGTTCCACAGCAGAACCCACAGTAAGGGAAACCATTTGGATTCAGCAGCCCCATACCATCATACCACCCCCATGTTTGACTGCAGGTTGAGTCCAGAGGAAACCCAGATAGTCTCATCCGAACATTTGTCTAAACATTAGATGTTTCTCTGTGTTGCTCAACTCTGACCTTAAATTTCCATGAGCCCCACTCCGTCCTGCACCATCTGGTGGATGGTATGTCTGGATGCCGTACTTCTGTGGTTCCACCGGACTGCTGACCCTGCAGCATCGGGATGAGAGAGTGACATCACAAACGCCTCTGAAGAACCAAAACTGTGGGTGTTTTCCTGTTTGAAGCCAGGACCAGAACAAAGCTGTTTGGACTCTTCATCAGCTCTTCTTCCTATGAGGCACTCCCAAAAAGTCCATTCTTCTGATGAGTCGGCGCACACAGGAAAACAATATTGAATCGTCTGGAATTGATCCAAACCATCTACTGAGAACACAGCATAACTTCTTGCCACCTTTCTCTGCTTCTTAGATAACCTATTGGACAAGTTCTTGTTGAGTTCTTGGACTCCTTTTCAGAAGGTTCTTCACTGTTTCACGTTTCCTCCATATGTGACAGAGGAATAATGGTTCCCACTGGAAACCTATGGGCTATTTTCATCAGTTTCTGTCAAACTTTCATGATTTCAGGGGAACAAATGTGCTAAATTACTTTTATAAATTGTCATTTTCTAAACATGCCTGTCTTTTATCTCTTTTTCTTCTAAAAAGGAACCAGGTTTGGTTAAAAGAAAATGCTGCTTTGTTTCCATAGATCTTCTGTTACTAAAGATGGACAATAACTAATAGAGAAGATGAAGAGGAAATGTTCTTTTTTTTAGTCCGATGACTGTGAAGAAATCCGGGTCTGTTTTACCTGTCAGGTGTTCGGCCACGGAAGAACCTGAAGTTAGGAGAAACCAGATCAGCAGCTGCTGCAGTGAAGTTTCCTGCGTTTGTGCCGCACAGGCGTCGGCGCCGCGGTGGATAAAATATGATCCGTTTGTTTAAAGCAGCTTCGCTCCTCATTACCATATGTTTGAGTTATGAATGCTGCCACGCACACGAATGTTTCACTCCAGGTCATGTTTTAATGAGGAAATATGAAGACAGACTGTTTTTGGAGGTTTGTTATTTTTATGTCTTTATGGATACTTTACTCCGACTGTCAGGGGAATTTTTTGGGTGGTTTTTCCACTTTGCTCTCCTCAATTCTATAATAACTTTATGAAGAAAACAAATGTTTGAAGGAATGCAATAAATGACAATGAATCTGAAAGAACGCAGAAATGGAAATGATCAATAGTCCATTCGTTTTTGGAAAAGCAGACCAGGATTTAGGCTTTTAGTTAGTTAGCCGTCCAGGACTGAAGGACCAGATTGTTTCCACAATTCTTTCTGTCTGCTCATTTGAGCACAACATTTCACCCCTGCCACAGCTGCCACAGCCTCAAACACTTACCACCTGGACATGCAGTGGGGCAAAAAAGGTATTTAGTCAGCTGACTAAATACTTTTTTAGTGAGAGAACTTGAAGTTCTCTCACTAAAAAAGATGAGAGGCCTGTAATTTTCATCATAGGTAAAACCTCAACTATGATGGATGGATGGATGGATAGATAGATAGATAGATAGATAGATAGATAGATAGATAGAAACTTGATTAATCTCCCAAAGGAGAAATTCAGGTGTCCGGTAGCAAAACACACAACCACACACAAAAACAACAGTAAAACGACAGTTCACAAATAATATCAGTTCATATCAGGCAGGTTCATTAAACAGCCTGATAGCTGAAGGGACAAATTAGTTCTTAAAGCATTCTGTCCTGCAGCGCAGTGAAAGGAGCCTATTACTCCTTGAGCTCCTCTGACCAAACATCGTGTTGTGCAAGGGATGTCTGGGATTGTCCAGGATGCTCTGAGTCAAGGCCCTCATCCTCCTCATCATGCAGCACAGATCCCACAGAGTCCACCCTCCTCCCCATCACAGATGCACATCTTTTAATCAGTCTGTCCAATCGAGTGCAATCCCTTGTGGTCATGCTGCCACCCCAGCATACAACCCCAGAGAAGACAGCACTCGCCACAACCGACTGATAAAAGAGGAGCAACATGTCAGCACACACATCAAAGGACCTCAGCTTTCTCAGGAAGAACAGCCTACTCTGCCCTTTCTTATTCAGAGCATGAACCTGCTCTGACCAGTCCAATTTGTGGTCAAGGTGCACACCCAAGTACTTAGTAGGAGTCAACCACCTCGATTCCCCCACCATCAATGATCACTGGCTGGTGGGAGGACTTCCTACTAAAGTCAATGATCATCTCCTTGGTCTTTGATGTGTTCAGCACAAGACCATTGTCCCTGCTCCAGGAGGTGAGTCTGGTGATGAGCTCCCTGTACTCACTCTCATCCCCTCCCTTTACACACGCCACAATAGCAGTGTCGTCCCAATACTTCTGGACATGACAAGCTGCAGATGCATCATTAAAGTCAGCATTGTAGAGTGTGAAGAGAAAAGGTGATAGTACAGTTCCCTGTGGTGCTCCGGTGTTGCTCATCAATGTCCCAGATACACAGTCTCCCAGTCGGACAAACTGTGACCTTAGAGTCAGATAGTTGTGGATCCAGCGAACAAAAACTGGATCAACTCCCATCCTCTCAAGCTTCCCCTTCAGCAGCTGAGGTTGGACTGTATCAAAGGCACTTGTGAAGTCGAAAAACATCACCCTCACATACCGGCCAGTCCCTTCCAGAAAGGAGAGCCCCCTATGGACCATATACAGGACTGCATCCTCCACTCCCATACTGTCCTGATAGGCAAACTGTAGGGGGTCCAACGCCCCCTCCACCTGGGGTTTGAGCCTCCGCAGTAGTAGCCTCTCAAAAGTCTTCATTATGACAGATGTCAGGGCAACTGGTCTATAGTCCTTCATCCCTGCAGATCTTGTCACCTTGGGCACTGGGACAAGGCATGAGGTCTTCCACAAGACAGGGACACATCCTGTCTGAAGACTCCGGTTAAAGATGGTTCGAAGAGGCACCGCCAGCTCTGACGCACAATCCTTTAGCAACCGTGGTGATATTCCGTCAGGACCAGCAGATTTCCAACCATTGAGCCTCCTGAGCTCTATGCACACTTCCTCTACACTTATAGGTGGTACAGCATCAGGGCTGGAGCTGGAGCAGGCGCTGCTGGGTGGAGGAAAAGAGGCAGGTCACAGCTGCAGAGGTGTAGCAGCCGCCACTTGGTGGAGTAGAGGAACCAGTCACAGCAGCAGAAGTCAAGGATCTGCCACTAAGTGGAAAAGGGGAGCCGGTCACAGCAGCAGAGGTGGAGGAGTCACTGATGGTTGGGCATGGGTGCGCGTGTACAGACTCAAACCTATTATAAAATGGTTGAACTCATCACCAGGAACAGTCCATCCCCTCTCCTTAAAGCCAGTAATGGCTCTCATGCCGCTCCAAACCTCCTGAGTGTTCTTATTCTGCAGCTTCCTCTCAAACCTAGATTGTAATCCCTCCTGGCGCCTTATGGCTCTACTCAGATCATGTTGAGCCACCCTCCCTTTGTGCCGATCAACAGTCTTAAAGGCGTGCTTCTTCAGATTTAACAGGTGCTTCATACTGCTTTTAATCCATGGCTTGTTGGGAAAGCAGCATACTTTTTTCAGAGGCACTGCCACATCTACCACATATGAGAGACAAAAGGAGAAAAAAAAAGTTCAGAAAATCACATTGTCTGACTTTTAAAGAATTGATTTGCAAATTATGGTGGAAAGTAAGGATTTAGAGGATATTATCTATCATAATCGTTGGACGGGGAGACCTGATGAATTTGACGTAAAGTCCACCCCCTTACGTGATTGCGTCATCACCTCAGAACCAGGAAGTGACTGCAGATCCAGGTCTCTGCGGACTTAGGTTCTTCCAGCAGCGCTGTTGTGATTCCGAGGACCTCCTGCCAAAAATGTTGAAGGCAGTTATTTTAATCGGAGGACCCCAGAAAGGTGAATATTTCTCCGAACGTCGTCGTTCCTCCAAGTTTGTTGTTCTGTTAAAGTTGAAGCTAGGAGGCTAATGCTAGCAAACAGGCTGAGCTTGTTTACATGACTGACGTGGCGTTTAACGCTAACGCGAGCTCACCTGAGCAGGTTTACTGCGTTTATTTCTTTATGTAAAGGATGTTGGATGTTTTTTCTGTAATAGTTCACGTCATTTGTCCTATAAAAATAGTTTGACAGTGAGAGTTTCTCTAAATAAAGTCGGCGTGAGGCAGTTTTCATTCATCCAGAAGGAAACTGAATAATCAGCCTAGCAGTCACTAAATGATAATAGTAAATATTTAACCAAAGTTTCAGTATTGTTTTGTTGGAAATAATAACTCACTTTAATGTGCGGAATATTTTATTTGGGATGTTCTGTTCTTTATTCTTTTTAAGGTAAAGACATGTAAACAACGAGTTTTATGTTTTTATTGTGAATAAAAATCCCTGCAGATGAAGATATTATGATTATTTGTGTCTGAGTTCTTCAGGGTCTAACAGCCCATGAGTCTGTGGCAGAAATGATAAACTCTTTAAATCAGGACTGTGTCCACTGGCTCTTAAAAAAAAAGGGGGGTTTTATGAACCACATTAAAAATGGATTAATGCCTGTAAAAAGGTTGATGTCTGGACTCAATTTAGATAAAAGATAAAGGCTCCACATTTAAGGACAATATGAAACTTGATGGAATAGAAATTGAACATGTTTATGAAACAAAGTTCCTTCATTGTTCACCACCAGCTTCATTGGAAACCACATGTTGAATAAAAAAAAAGGTTTATTTCTAAGAACTAACAAGAATAAAACAATTCTTGCATATTTTTTTTTCATACTTCTAGTATTGTGGTGAAATATTTAAAACAATGTGTTAAATTTAAATAAGAGTAACAAATGTGCTGTTTATATAAATGTATGCATGAATATGTATTTGGTCAAATGTTTTTAATTTTTGGTGGGAAGGTCGGCGCCAGTGTTCAGCAGTTTAGCCGCCATCCGTGAGTGTGTGTGTGTGAGTGAGTGTGTGTGTGAGTGAGTGTGTGTGTGAGTGTTACGCCCCATTTGGTAGCCAGAGGATGGTTCTCTTTGTTGCTTGATAGCAGATATTTTCTTTAATGTTTTTAACTAGTGAAAGTTTGACAAAATAACCAAACTAAAGAAACACAAGCCTGTTGAGAGTGACCGGCTGGCCGTCTGTGCAGGCACCAGGTTCCGGCCGCTGTCCTTCGAGGTGCCCAAACCCCTGTTCCCTGTAGCCGGAGTCCCCATGCTGCAGCACCACATCGAAGCGTGCGTCAAGGTGAGTGCCTGACAAAATCCACATTTCTGACAGCTGGTGTCCAAAACCCCGTCAGGGGATCACAGAAAGCCCGTTTACTAACGTTAAATTCATGGCACGACATGTAGGTGATCACAAACACGACTGTAGACGAATAAAGAAAAACCAACAACAGAAAGATTTCCTGAATTCTTTTGTCGACTTCTGTTTTTGAAGGTTGATCACGTGCAGAGAGAGATGGAGGGGTTAGGGGCTCGGCTCCTGGTTTAATAAAGCATAGAGGAAGTAAAAGGGCTGCCGATGTTCCTTTGAGCCAGTATGTGGAAACCTTACAGGTTTTGTTGCTGCTTCTGGAAATGCAGCAGACGGCAAAGATGGACATGTCAAAGAATCGTTACATTGAATGAACGAGTGGTTTTTCATTCATTTGTTGTCTCATTTTCTAAATAATTAGTTTGGAAGATTGTTTGTTGAACATTTTTCTGCGTTTTCTGAAATGTCTCTTTTTTTTTGAGGGTTGACACTTCCAATCCTGACGCACAGCTCACTTTTTCCAGGTTCCAAATCTGAAGGAGATCCTCCTGATCGGCTTTTATCAGCCAAACGAAGAACTCAACAGGTTCCTGTTCAGCGCGCAGCAGGAATTTAAAATCTCCATCAGGTGACCTGAACAGTGATGCTCGCTTTCTTTAGGAGACATTTCACCAGAAGACGCTGTGCCTTTATCCTGTTCCGTCTTCATGCCGCAGGTACCTGCAGGAATATGCGGCGCTGGGCACGGGGGGCGGCATCTACCACTTCAGAGACCAGATTGTGTCTGGGAGTCCGGAGGCTTTCTTCGTGCTGAATGCGGACGTCTGCTCGGCGTTTCCCCTCACCGAGATGCTCCGCTTCCAGAAGGAGCACGGAGAGCCCAGGAGCTCTGTGATTCTCGGAACCACAGTGAGGTTTCAGAGCCGTCGGCTCAGACGTTCGTCCCTGTGATGGCGGCTTGTAAATCCAAACCCTCGTTTCCTTCAGGCAAACAGGAAGCAGTCCATGAATTACGGCTGTATTGTGGCAAATGAGGAGACCAGTGAGGTACTGGAGCCCCTCGCTTTCTGAAGACTTTCCGTCGTCGGCGGTCAAACGTGACGACCTCCTTTTTGCTCTGCAGGTGCTGCATTACGTGGAAAAGCCCAGCACATTCGTGAGCGACATCATCAACTGTGGCATTTACCTGTTTCATCCGGAGATCTTCCAGCACATCGGAGCCGTTTTCCAGAAGAACCAGCAGGACATGTTGCTGTGAGTCGCACTGCGGAGCCCCTGGCTGGCTGTCATCACCATTTTCCCCGTTTCTTTGGTTTTCTTGATTTTTCTCTCCTCCGTTCCATTTTTGTCTGTTTCCTCACGTGATCATCAGATTTCCATTTGATGGGTAAGTTGCAGTCATGCTGCATGTTGTGGTTCTAGAGCACGTAGCTTTACAGTAGACGTCTGCTCAAAGCTTGACCCTTTTGTTTGCCTGAGGTCCGTTCTTCTCCGAGATGGATTTGGATTTATGGCGCGGGGAATCCGCTCAGCTGGTTGGTGAATATAAAAGTGGATTTATGATCTGCTTCAACATAAAGGCTGGAAATGAGCAGAGCAGCAGCGCTGAGGATCAACTTTTTGAATCTAAACATGTTTAGTTATCTTCTGCCTATCTGGAGGTGGCTCACCAGATGCCCAGACCTCCTCTTCCTCCTCGTCCTCCTCCTCCACATAAACTTCAGTTCTGCTGGGGAAACCCATCTGGGCCTGGTGGGACGTGATTGGAATACCTCTTCATGTAGGCGTCCAAACGGATTACCTGGTCTCTCTTCATGAGGAGGAGTTGAGGTTCTCCTCCTCATCCCTTTCTTTAGTTAGTTGACGGGGAGCATTAATCAAAATGCTTTGTACTCTAATAGCTAATGAGTGGAATGCTATGAGAATTCAACCTGTTGTTTTCCTGTTTCTCTTTCTTTGTTTCTAACTCCTTCTATATTGTATCAGCTATTTCAACCATTCTACTATTCAAATGTTCAGCTCTTTCAGCTTTTTCCAGCCATGACCTTTGCTCCTTCAAATCCTTGAACTTGTCCAGGATTTCAAGGATTTCTGCCTCCGTTGAAACACACGGGGAATCCTTGGTGCAGAATGTATTCAAGCTTCGGGCCTGCAAACTGACACTGTAGGGACGCAAACAGCTCGGCGTCAGCGTGTTTTTGGAGGGATGTGTAGTTCCTGCGTCCTGGAAACGGAGAAAGGAGAAAGACGACAACTTACAGCTGCACACGCGTTCTGAGATGAGGAAAAGAGAGAAGAATCAACAACTTTGGGATACAGTCTCCAAACCCATGACGCTGTTCTTCATTTGTTATAGATAAAAGATGTAAATTGCAATATCTTCACACACTCGGGTTCCTGTAGTCTGCAGTCGTCGCTGTGAGATGTTGGAACAGTGCGGCTGCTTTTGTCGTGATGCTGTTTGTCTCTGTTGTTTTCTGCATGTTTTTGGCAAAACCTTTTCTCTATATGTGTTTATTTCTGACATTTTTCATGACTAAACCTTCCGCTGACCAAACAACTAGAACTCCAAGGACACCTCAGAAATGTTACAGAAAGACCCACAAACCCTGCCATGCATAATTCACCTGCTAACATCAATAGCACTTAGAGCGAGCGGCGTGCTGACTCAGCAGAAGTCAGCCGCTCATCGGATGCTTGATAGAAATGAGGAGGGTTTTGCTGCAGTCTCTCAGGGACCGCCTCGCCTGCGAATGAATCCCCCTTGGTGGTGGTAAAGCTTCGATTATGGGTGCGAGCCTTTAAAATATTCCTTTCATCAATATTCAGCGCTCTTTTTCATCTCCAGGCTCCCTACAACACGCGGAGCCAGAGAGCCTGATTAATATGGAACATGTAAACTCGTCTTCTTCAGTTTTGGATTGCAACTAAGCAGCGGGCTTTGGGTTCAGCCCAGCACTGACACCATCAAAGTGAAACAGCCTTTTAACTTCTTCTTTTATTCCTGCATGACTAAACATTTCCTCAAAAGACGTGGAAAGGAAGTTTGGAGAAGTCTGAATAACTTTGCTCTCCACGCAAACGGCGATTATTCCAATCAAACAGACGCTGACAGGTTTCTGAAAAAACCGCCACCATCTTGGCGTTTGACGCTATTTTTTGGGGGGATTTCATTCCAATCTGCTGCTTTTCTAAACCTGGAAGTCGTTTGCGTTCTGGAGTCACATTCCCGCCTTTCTCCAGAGAGGAGCCGACCAACGGCTGGCACCGAGCAGAGGTCATCCGGCTGGAGCAGGACATCTTCACGGCTCTGGCGGGACAGGGCAAACTCTACGTTTACAAAACGCTGGGCTTCTGGAGCCAGATCAAGTCTGCAGGGTGAGCGAAGCGTCTTCACGCTCTGCCGGGTGCAAACGCTGCAGGATTCCGCCCGCATGGACGTTGGCGTTTTTGTTTTTCAGGTCTGCTATTTATGCAAGCCGGTTGTACCTGGACCAGTACCACATCACCCATCCTGAGCGGCTGGCCTCCAACAAGGCGGGAGGACCCAAAATCAGCGGTACCAACAGAACCGAGCCTCTGTGAGCCTTCTCCTTTCAACCTGAATTATCATCCCTTTGTTTCTTTTGCACAGGTAACGTCTACATTCATCCCACGGCCAACATTGATCCCACCGCTGTGGTGAGTCAAAACCTTTTTTGAAACCCAAATTCAGCTTCTCCTGAACCTGTGGAGACATAGTTCCTGTTCAGGAACCACAAAAATGTCCTTTTTTTATGTGTTCTTTGTATTTTTAAGCTTCTTTTTACTTTCTTACACTTTCCCTAGTAGAATTGAAATGGTCCTGCTTGTTTTTGTTTGCGTCTTCCAGATTTCCAGTTCATGACTTTATCTAATAAAGCATAAAAAGAGACTTTTTAAAACTGAAATACCTGTTTCCACAGAATTGTTCACCATCGTTAGATTTTGTTTGGGGTTCTTAGCTTTACACATCTAGCATTTTTAACAATTCTAAACCTTTTTACTTTACATTTGTTGCTTTGCCAAAACTTTTGTGTTGTTTTACCAAATGACTATATAATGGAGTATTTAAAGTTTGTCTTTGAACACTGCTTGAACATTTCTCCGCTATGTTCGGCTTCTTCAAAGATTGATGTAAAGAGTCCTTAAAAATAATTCCACTTTTTATCAGAGCATTATAGCTATATTTTTTCCTTTTAAATGAAGCATTATGGATTTCTAGCACATCATTAACTGTGTTAATAAAACTAAAGCATTTATTTGTAATTGAAGTGCCTTTCAACCATAGCTACCTAAATCCATTTAACCTGTTAAGCCTTGATTGGGAGTATAAAAAAAACCTAAGGCGTAATCTTTGTGCAGCTGGGACCCAACGTGTCCATCGGTACCGGAGTTAGCATTGGTGCCGGGGTCAGAGTCAGAGAATCCATCATCCTCCATGGTGCAAATCTACAGGTGAGTGACACACCAGACGATTCTGTTCTTCCTTACGTAGATTATTCATGAAGTAGTCATTTTTTTGGTAGTTTATAAGTTAATATATTAGATAGTTAACCTGAGTACCGTATTTTCCGGACTATAAGTCGCACCAGCCCAAAAATGCATTACGAAGTAGAAAAAAACCACAGATAAGTCGCATTTTGGCGGGAAATTGATTTGACAAAATCTGAGACCAAGAACTAATAACTTGCACAACCTCATATGACACAATCATAGCAGACTGTTTATCTCATAATTTCACAGTAATTCTTTCTCATACTTATTTATCTATTCCTTTCATGAAGCATCATTGGCCAACTAATACTCTGTTTTCATCCTGTATTTGTAGAAACAGTTGTCATTTTTATTGCATTTCTGAATCTATGAAATCATTGGAAAATAGAATATTATGTTGTTAGCCTTCAAGATCTTACTGTAAGAAAGTTTGCTGATTCTCTGAGTCACTTAACAAACTCTTAACACTGAACATACCTCATACATCAAACTGACCCAGGAACATCATCTCTGTTCCTCACAAATGAGCATAACAAGAGGGTTAACTATGAATTTATTTACATTTTATTCTGTTATAAGTCGCTGTGGAGTATAAGTCGCACCCCTTACCAAACTATGAAAAAAAAAGGGCGACTTATAGTCCGGAAAATATTTTTATTATTAAAATAATTATAATTCAAAGGACATTTTAAAGTTGTCCTAATAATGGCTGAGGGTATAAAGTGCACTCCTGAATTCTATTTGTTGCTCGGTTAGCAGAATTCTTTGTTAGTTGTGTCTATATTGATAACTAACTTGTTAGGTTCCTTCATTATCCGATGCGGTTGTGTGTGTTTTTTTTCACACACCTGACATGTTTCGACGTCCGGACGGACGTCGAAACATGTCAGGTGTGTGAAAAACAAAAAATAACACACAACCGCAGAATTCTTTGAGCTGGCGAGTTTCTGTGACGCGGTTCCTCTCCCAGGATCACTGTTGCGTTCTGAATAGCATTGTGGGATGGGACAGCACCATTGGCAAGTGGTCGCGGGTCGAGGGGTCTCCGAGTGACCCCAACCCAAACGACCCGTTTGCAAAAATGGACAGCGAGACGCTCTTCAGGGACGGAAAACTCACACCGTCCATCACCATTCTGGGTAAGCAGTCCGTCCTTTTGTGTCACATGTTGTCATACGATGTCTGCGTCGCATGACGTCAACTTTATTTGACTGCATAGTACTGATACATTTGGCCCTGACTATAATACTGCCACCACAGGCTGCACACGTTTATGGTTTTTTTCACCGTGCGTCTAGTATTTTGTGTTGGTGTTTTTTGTGTGTGGATCCCAGCAGGTGTTTTTCGTCTCCTCAGGTTGTAACGTGTCGATTCCCTCCGAGGTGATCGTACTGAACTCCATCGTCCTCCCACACAAAGATCTCAACCGCAGCTTCAAGAACCAGATTATCCTCTAGCTCCTCCTCCTCCTCGATGAAGAACGCTGCTGGCCCCGCTTCACAGTTTTTGTACATAAGATGAATCTGAGGAGTTTTTGAAGAACTCTTTTTAGTTCACAGGTTTTGGGTGTTAACACTTTTTATGAACTTCTATGGGTCAAACAGGCGTTGCTGGGTTTGTGTTACTGAAGAAGAGATGTTTTTTTTTTTTTTTTTCCAAGGTTGTTTCGGACGATCCAGACTTTTCCTCAAACATCACCAGAAAATAAAAATCACTTCCCCACAACTGTGGCTAATTTCTGAACGTGATGATTGTTGCAGGGCTCTGATTGAAAGCTTTCAGCTGCTTCATTATGGGCCTCAGAGCGGCGCCTGAATGCGTCAGCGGGGGGGCATATTTAAACTGCAATCAAGTGACGCTGGCTTTTAAAACGAGCCCCTCGCCAGGATCCACACACTTCATGTTTTTGCGTTTGCAATCACTGCAGACGCTGTTCTTATTTATTTATTAATGCGGCACATTAGGGTTCACTTATTAAAGCCTGCAGTCTCTCTCAGTTAATGAAGCGCATGTCGTCTGTGGACTGAAGTCGCTACATCAGCTGTATGTGTTTGAAATGTGTTTTTGTCTGAAGGAAAGGTCATTCTGCTTGTGTATCAGACAAGTTCTCATCATCTAAAACTGACCTCAGGAAACGCAAACTATAATAAAAACACTTGAGTTTCCAATGAGTGACATAAAACAGAAAGTCAAATATGTTGTTTGTTAAAGTGAAGCCACAAATGGGTTAAAATAATCTGTAGAAATGTATATTCCCCTAATATTTGCTAATTTGTAAAAGTCTGGGTTGGGAGACACCCCCCTGTGGTTTGTTTTGGATCGATCCAATCACAGTTTTAGCTCTTTAGAAGAATATGAAGTCAACTTTAATTGTGATGTTGGATTTTTGGTGTGAATTAAAACTCATTTGATTTTCACGCACCATTAGCAGCTGACTTTTTGACGAGCGGTTCTTGCTATTTGGTTCTGACCCGTGGTTCTTCCACTGTACTATAGACGTCACTTGAAGGCTTGATGCAGTGGTCTATAAACTATATCTGGACTGCATGAAATAACTTCTATCCAGTGTAAGAGTTCTGGTCTGAGTTTATTATGAAACCAAGTTTCCAACGTGATTTATGGTCTTCATTCCTCTGGACGTGTTATGGTTATGTCGACCCAAATAGGTGCTGCTCTGCTTTTTAGTCTGAACCAGGGGTGCCCAGCCTCCTGCTGGTTTTCACTTCCAATTACTTTTATGTATGAAAGATGTGACTCAACTTAAGTGGCCCTGTGCATGTCAACAGGATGCTTGGATGCTTCGTTGTTGATGGAAGTGAAGAACTGCTCTGACCTTCAGAAACAGACATTTCTGAAGAAGCTTTGACTGCATTGAGGAGTTTAGATGCTCCAAGCAGCAGCAGAGACTCTAGAGCTGCGCCGGACATTTGACACGTTTATAGCCCATGGTGTTCACACTGGACATGGAGGGAGGGGCTTCTTCTTCTTTTTCTACTGGCTAATGGCGCCTGTCCACCACCTACAGTTGGAGGAGTCTTGCTATGAAATGTGGAAGCGGTCTGAATCTCGTAAATCTGGCTCCAGGCTTTTTCTTCCACAGCTCTATTCCAAGCTATCGGTGTCGTATAAATCCGGCCGGGAGCAAACCGCCATTATTAATTTCTCTGTCATGATCAATTTTCAAACAGTTGGATCTTCCATGAATTAAAAGGGATGCCATCCGTAACCCTTGTTCTATCCTAGGCACTTTAACATTGGGAGTGGTGTCATCTAGACCCACTAGACAGAGCTCTGAACCTTTTTTCTTCAATGATTTGTGATCTTCACTGGTGTCCATGGATTACATGAAATCCTCTCCACCTTTGTCATGGTAGGGAGAACACCTCAATGGAAGGGTGGGGTCATTATGACCCCACAAGATAGCACAAGGGATACCTCACTACAAAATCAGAGTCCCTGATTGGTCAAAGTTCGACCTGGTTTAACTTGTAAATGCGTTCAATGGCCACGCGTTTTGTGTGTTTTGTGTTAAAGAACCGTAGAAACTTGCATAACTGCATGTAGACATGAGAGTTTTGAAGGTGGAGGCCTGAAACGCGTTTACCTGTGTGGACGGTGTGGACGTAGCTTGGCGCATCATAGCGGTTACAAATATACAAAAAGCTGAGTGTCGTCTGCATAACCTTGACGTCAAATCTTATCAGCGTGCTCGATCTGATTCTCGGTGAACATGTACAGGCGCTTCACATGACCTGCTCTCAGACTGCAACACAAAGAGTATCTGTGTCCATCAAAGAACTCTTACTGGGATATTTGAAGTGTTTTGTTATGTAAAACAAAACTACAGTGTCGAGGCTGTATGGTGGGGTAGCGGTTAGCACTCTTTCCTCACAGCGAGAAGATCCTAGTTCAAATTCTGGCCGTGACATTTCTGAGGGGAGTTGGCATGTCCTCCTCGTTCATGTGTGGTTTTCTCTGTCTTCCTCCCCCAGTCCAGACTAAATTGTCCCTGTGTGAGTGTGTGGCCTTGCAACAGACTGGTCACCTGATGAAGCTTCTCTGAGGATGGATGGGATGTGGACTAAGGATGCAGAAAGGTTTGTGTTCAGACACAGAACCGGTGGGACGTTTGGACGCAGCAGCAGATCCAGGTGTGTCCAGACTCTAGGCAGGGGCTGATTGTCCTCCCAACGTTTATTTGTCTTCCATCATGCGGACGCTGACGTGACCGATGATGCTTCTCCCTGTGGGCAGTCATTAAAGTATAAGCGGTCTTCTGTAAATAAAGCATGACTAAAGCCTAAGTGTCTCCATTAAGGTCTGTCAGCTTTCCAGATCTAGGAGGCTTTATAGGAGGAATCGCAGCAGTGGAGGGATGTGATGATCAGAGGGAAATAAGCAAAGACTCATGGGAAAGGAAGTTGCAGACATGATTGTTTGGTGTCTGTGTCGTTCAACCAGAATGTCAAGGTGCAGCCTTGTCTGCCGCGCTCCGATGAGTTCGGGTTCCGTGTTTCTAGAGACAGACTTTTGAAGACTTTAGGTTTGTTTATTCAGGCGAGAATAAGTAAAAGCCTTTAGAGTTTTATGTATCCTAAAATGAAGGAGGAAATCACTGAACATGGCTGCTTTAATCCTTCAACCTGCAGTCCACACTGAGGTCACGCTCACGTGGGTCCTGCCTGCGCCGCCAATGCTTAAAGTTTCTGGCCACTGAACAATGTTCAGCAGTGACTCCTGAAAAACCCAAGATGAAGCCTCATCTTCAGAGGCTGTGGCGCTTTCATTGAATCCATTAAAATGTATGTTTCTTGTTTATCTCCAAATAGACAAATAAACTTGTGTAGATCTTTTATAAATTTATGATGTGCCTATAGAAAAAGCTGAATCATCATATCATCTGACGGAAGGCTAAAGATCTTCTCACGATACCATCTTTTCATTTTCCGTTTAAATTTATTTGTCCATTAATAAGTCGTAACTTTTTTTTTTTTTTTTTTTTTGAAAACTATCCACAAACAAATAAGCTTCCATTTTAAAATGTAAAACTACATTTTGGTTGTTCAAATGACAGCCTGATGGGTTTTAATAGAAGGTTTTGCACATTTTCTTGGAGGTTCTGTTGACTCTGAGGCAACCAGGTAGATGGAACTTAACGTCTTGATCTGAAATCTATTCTAGCCTCTGTTTGGGATGTTTAAATGAACATGTGATGGTGCAATTCTTTGGAGTGAAAGCATTGTGTGTGGGGAAGGCATGCTTATTTTTAAAGATTTATTTTAGACCAGTGGTTCTGCAACCATGTGGCTCTTGTAGCCCTCCATTGTGGCTCCCGGATGAAAGAAAAACAACTATTTTGATTTTAAAAAGCAACTGTAAAGTAAAAATATAGTAGTGAAGTATAAAAACTAAAGTAAAGTGACTCAAACTTCCTTCAACTCATTCACAGTCGAAGGACGGTACGTTTCACTTCCTGTCTATGGTAGCCGTAATCCTTCAACTATCCGTCAATCCTTCATAGTTTACCAAAGTCGCACCAAAACACCGTGACAGCTTTTTAAACTCTGTGTAGAACAGAAAATTCACTGGAGGTCAGTAAACGCAGGCAGATTTCATACCTAAGGTGCATCCGATATAAATCCTTGAACCAATTTAAGGATTTTGTAGTTTGAAGAATACTGAAAGGGTCACTTAATTAGCTCTAATTGAATTTCAGTTTATTAGATTTAGGAATTTTTGGCTGATATGCACCACAAATGGTTAATGGTTTTTTTTTTATTATTTATTTTACTACTACATTAGCTGCATTGACAGGATCTGTTGTGGCACAGGATGTCTTTTATTTTGAAAGGGAGTCATGTAAATCTGTGTCAAAAGTTGCAAACTATTTCATATTATGACCGTTTCTCAATAGTTCATTTACATTCATCACAATAGGAACAGAACCCTAAATACAAACCATTATCTTATTTTTCTAAAGGGTGAAGGAAGACTTTGTGGCTCCCACTGGGTTGTGGTCAGCCAGAAATGGACCAGGATGAAGGTTTCAGACCTCTGTTATAGGCCATCTCAAATACTTTAGCCAGAGACAGCAGAGAAATCCATCATCTAAAGTCTTTACTGTGAGTTAAGAGGGAGAATCCAGGTTTCCATCAAGGTCCCATTTGTGGATCGAAGTTCAGTTCTATTCTGTTCTATTCTATTCTATTCTGTTCTATTCTATTCTATTCTATTCTATTCTATTCTATTCTATTCTATATCCAATAAAAGATAGTCAATTAATAACAGCCAGTTAAAAAGTGACCAATTCAACAACAGCTGCCAGAGTTAACCAATCAGGGAAGACCCTATAATAGCAGGAAGCTAGAAGGATAAATTATTGTCGATCGATAAGCTAAATTCAAGCTATGCTTGATTAGATTTAGATGCACTGCAAGCAAGATTTATGTTCTTAGAAATCCATCCTAAAAAACAGAAAAACTGTGTCATTAAAGAGAAATATGCCCACGTAAGGAACTGATTTTCTTCTTACAATTTGCAGTGTCAGCTTGCTTCTGAACAAAAACACTACTGCAGGAGGTGTGTAGTGGTAGCATCTGTTGGAGGCTGGCAGGTGGATGCCGCTCCACACCTTTAATAAGGTAAAGCAGCAGAACGATCGTCTCATCTCAACATCCAGTCACTTTCTGCTCCAGAAAGCCTCCAGGCATCTACGAGAGGGAAAGGCGCTGTCTAAAAACAGAAAGATGGAGCTTGGGTGCAGCTTTTGATGCCAAATCGGTCACAGTTCCACAGCTCTTGGAGCTTTTCTGGTTAGAAGCACAAACTGTGACACTTTTTTGTGCAAATGCTTTACCCTTCGGTAAAAAGAAAAATCAACATATTAGATAACAAACGGCATCAACTGTGGATGACAAACGGCGCTCAGGATGTTTTCACTTGAGAGGGCAGGTGAAGGGTTTGCATGTCTGGACGCTGCAAGGATGATGCCTAACAAAAGCCTGCAGGGCTGACAAATGAGCTGTTAAATGGAAAGTGACATCTCTCATGGCTGGGATGGATCTGGTGCAGAAAAAGAGCGTTTGACTGTCATGCATCACCAGCCAATGCTAATGTTTTGCTAAAATGCTCTGAAGATCAAAGCTTTTGTTCCTTCTGCTGCGCTGCAGGAGTGTGGAGCCGGAGATGCTGCACTGACTGCGTCCGACGACTTCAGACACACAAACCAGGATCTGTTCATCACAAAACAGCAACAGTCAACACTCTGCTTCTGCTTTCTGTGATCCTAACAATAACCTTCCAGAACTTCTAGATGTTCCACTCCCCGATGTGTTTTGTTGGAGTCTGAATGAGCCCTGCTTTATAAAACGCTCTTAGTTCCAATGCTCTGCAGACTTTATCTTTGGAAAGTCGACTAATATCCTGGTCAAATCCAGGATTATTTATCATCAATGATAGGAAGGAAAAATAAAAAAAGGATGAAAATACAATTTGAAAATATATTTATATGTTAGCACTTTTTATTTTGAAGATATTTTAAAGTCAAAAGTAAAGATCATCAGTGCTTCCGTTCATTATGATGTTCATTGGTTTTAGCCAAAACCCAAAAACGTGTCGTTTTCTGGAACAGTTTCTGCAGAGCGGCTGGACTTCACTAGAAATTCACCTTTGAGTTGAGGGCGGGACTGTTGGCGTGGAGTAACCATGCCAACCACACGTTTACACGCGCTAACCTACATCACAAAAGGGGTTTATTCAAATATACCACAAGATCCATAAGTTGTAGCAGTAAGATCTGTCCAACACAAGAGGCCTTCAGGTCTGTCTGCTCAGCTGCCGGACAGGACAAGTTTATCAGAAACTAAAACAAGGAGTAGCTCTAGAAGCACTGGCGACATTCATTTAGTGACCTACCTTAACCAAAGAGGGGATTCGGTCATAACTGAATGTTTCCCCCAGAAAGTTTTGCTTTTTTAAAGAGAAATATTTGTAATCTCTGGTGTTTTTGTCCTTAAACATACCTTATGCCATGGTCCAGGTGAATTCCTGATTCTGATTGGCTGCTGGGTGATAATGTTCTCCTAAAGAAAGAAGATCAAACTGTAGCTTCATCATCTGGAACTTTGGAAAGAAGAGGAGGGAAGAAGAGAGAGGGGTGTTAGAGAGGGGGGGATTATGGGGGGGGGGGGGGGGGTGCTGGATGTTTATGATCATTACTGTCAGGTTTTGATGTAGAACAAACACACATTCAAATGTTACAAACATACCTGCTGGCTCCAAACATGTCAACATGTACACAATACAACTGATGTTCACAGACGCACACTTATGCCTTCAGACCGACACGTGGGACACATTTCATTCAGTGTCTCATGAGCTTTAAAAGCCGCTGAACTGGGTCAGTCAGAACACATTTACCTTCACTCACAAGCAAAGCTATAGAAACTTGAAACAGACTTTTATCTTCTCTTGAGAAGAGAAACAAAACCAGAGTGATAGCAGATTCCTCTTGGAATGATTGATGAATCGGGACAAACAGGATCTCCTCCTTGATTTGGGAGCAGAGTAAATGAAGGTTATCCACAGGAAGGATCCATTCAGGAAGATTCTTCTGCTTTCCAGAGAGCTCAGTGTGGATCTCCACTGAAGCTGCTTTCATGAAAAGCTTCCTGATTGATGCAGTTAGGTTCCTGTTGGACTGAATACCCCCCCCCCCTCACCCCCCCTTAGCCATGTTCGTTGGACAGGCACGGCTCTGCTTTCTGACTGCAGGATGGAGGCTTTTGTTTTTCCAGAGGGCTTCGGTCATAACTCTGGTCATCCCTGCAGATGAAAACCTCTGATGGGGATTTTCTGATGAGGGCACCATTGAGGGGGGGTTGCTCCTTCTCCCCCAGCATCGGCTGTCAGGCGGCTCCCACGTCTTCTCATGTTTATTGATGTCTTGTTCAGGCCTCAGCACCGGCTCTTCTGAGGCAGTCGGACGTGAAAACAGCCAGTTTGGATTTTCTCTCACAGCCTCTGTCTGCCCAGCAGGGGGCACTGTGGGTTTTCAGGGGGGGTCTGGTGCATCTGTGTGTGATCTCAGCCTGATTACAGTGTTTGAGCAGTGCTCTGCTGTATTTGTTTGACTCTGTGGCGCTTCTGTAAATAAGCAACAGAATCGTATTTCAGGCAAGTTTGAACGTCTGACGTTGCTTCTTCATCTGGGAGGCCGGAGAGAATCTGGATTATTCCGATTTTAATCTGTGGAAACACGTTCAGCGCTGAGAAAAGCATCAACCTCAAAGTTTGGGTTTCTTGAAATATTCATGTGTGGAAAAGAATGAGTTTTTTTTTGTGTGTCTGGAGTGATCAAGGACTAAAAACCATATTTGAAATCTAATTTAACAGTGAATAATGTAGCTTTACCTTCTGTGATGCAAATGAGAGGCGGTTCATCAGAGAGGAAGACCGAGATGAGTCTCCACAACCAATTTCCTTACAGAAGAAAGATATTTCAGAACAATGCTGGGACACAATCAGATGGATCTATTCTCGCACAGACCCTTTGTTGTTGTTGTTTTTTATCACAGTTTAATTTTTTTAATAAATGGCATGTGCACCCCTTAAGTGATTGCTCAGAATGGAAGTTTGCTGCTTAAAAAACGGCTTGTCGACCCCCCCCCCCCCCCCTCACATACACATATGCACGCACACACACACACACACACACACACGCACACACACACACAGGAACAGATTGGAGGGGCTTAAATAAGTTTAAGCAGCCTGCACGAAACACTGAAATTATCAGCTGTCAGTAATAAGCTGCAGCATTCATTTAAATGAATAGCAGTTTATCTGCACAGAACATTATTTGTGGGAAAACTGACATTACTGTTAATTGTCCTCTACGTTGCAATTACTGTCACTCTTGAGGGAAGAATATTTGCTTTTGCGAGTGGGATTATTCCTCGCGTTAGAAGACAGAGGACAAATGGAGGGATATCAAATAATTGGAAAAAAAAAAGGCAAATGGTTGTGACTTAAATTATTCTGTGTCTGATATCAACTTTAGGCTTTTATTTGTCTTTTTCTATTATGAAACATATTTAAGTCAAATGTTTATTGTAGGCAACAAGATGTGATAGGCTGAGAGCACAAAAGCTCTTAGAACACATTTTTATGGAAGTAATGTATAGTATAGCATCGTATAGTATAGTATCGTATAGTATAGTATAGTATAGTATAGTATAGCATCGTATAGTATAGTATAGTATCGTATAGTATAGTATAGTATCGTATAGTATAGTACAGAATGGCATAGTATGCTTAGTATTTCCTTATGCAAAAACAAAAATATATTTCTTTTTAAAGTCTATAAAGCAACAGATGCTATAAATACAATTCAAAGTAAACTATACGATTTTGTGAATTTAAACACAGTTTAGCCTCAGCAGCTGTTAAAATAATAAATGAGGCATATTGGCTTGTTTTATAATTGTAATATTTGGATGAAAGTAAAATTAGTTATGGTCAAATTCTACCTTTATTCATAAGAAAGTTATACTCATTATTTCATAGAAGTTACTGTTACAAATACTTCTCAGAAATCCCCAAAATACTATTATATAAACAAAATAAGTGATTTTGATGAACCGTCAGACACGAAACAGCATCAAATAAACACAATCCTAAAACATGCCTGCAACATCGCTATTTTCAACAGATTTGATTGATTTTGATTTATTATTGAATTTATTTGCCCTAAATATTCTATATTCTATTCATTCAAATGAATAGGAAGGTGTGTCCAAACTTTTGGTCTGTACTGTATAGATTTGACCACATGTGCTGTTTTTTAATGATCCCATTGTGGATGTAGAAATTTAGGCTTTTGGAAAATAAAAAAGTAAAATAGAGGACTTTTTAAGAGGACTTTAATTCAAAACGTCATTTTCTGAAGGAATATCATGAAGTTATGAAGGTTCGTCCTCTTCTTCCTCTAATGGTCATTTTCAGCTTCTCGGCCGCTGAAGCTAGAAGAAGTCCTTCATCATCATCATCATCCGTCTGATCAGCTGCAGCACGCAACCAAACAGTGCAGTGATGGATGTTCTGTCGGGTTTCAGCAAAGAAAAAGAAAAGGCCTCTGGGGAAATAGGGAACATTAGAAAACTGTAGTCAAGTCAGAGATATTGCCTTTTAAATGGAGTGTTTCCACCAAACTAATCAGAGGACGTGAAGTAAACCTGAACCAGACACTTTGGACTCAAATGATAAAAACTAAAGTCACCGTTTTACAGCTTGATAATGACAGAAGTTCTCATTGTGCAGCAGATTTTTTTCAGGAAGTTAAAAGTTGTTAGAAAATGATGCGTTGTGTGATAAATTTAACAGTTAAGTGTGAGTGATTAACTGATGGTTGAGTTTTGTAAAGTGTCTCAACCCTGGAACACTTTTGCTATAAAAAGTTACACCATCACTTTTGCCGGGTAATTTTTACCTGATATAATATACCCAACAAAAAGTAAGTAAATAGTGAGTAAAATAGATCAAAACGTGACAACGTGATAAACTGGACAGTGGTAACCGGCTGCCGTAGCGTCTCCAGCCTGTAGAGGTCGCTGTTTCCACCAATAGTTTTTCTTCGTAGAAACCTACGTAGCGCAGAGGCATCATGGGGGGGCTGAGCAGCTCCCGTTCATGGGGGGTGGTCGCGCAGCCCAGCTGTCAGCTCCTGATCAAGCTGGCCTCCACCCGGCTGGGTCACAGCTCCAGATTTAATGACATGCTTCACCAGAAACGGATCCAAGTTCCAACTGATCTTTTTGCCGCGTGGCTCCTCAGAATGAATGTTGCATGAAGGGTTAACTACTCAATCAATTCCACTGAACCCGGGAGAAATCCCCCCCGTTATGACAAAACAGGACTTCCTGCATGTTAGGAGGCTTTTCTGATGGAGACTTTGGACACCTCACATGTTTTCAGACAACAGTTTGGATTAGATTAGATTAGATTAGATTAGATTAGATTAAATTCCATTAAGTAACTGGAAAGGAGAAATGAAACAAGAAGAAGATTAAAGACAAAACTGAGACTATATATGCATTTTTAAATGTATGTAAAGGATTTATAGACATATCATTCTGTAGATAAAAAATGGTGAAAATACAATAGTATTACAGCACACGGTGTACACAAAAACACATCTTATTCCGAACTCAAGAGGGAGGAAAACTATTTTGTCTATAAAAACCCCAATGGAATAATTTAAGAGTCTCCATAAGACAAGAGCTGTAAAAGTGAAATTCTGATTTCTTTGATTTTACTAAACTGCTTTGAATTTACTATCATTATTTGTTAAAATGTGGATTTTGCTGATGGGAGATTTATTTGTACTTAGAATTGCTGAAGCACTTAGAGAGGAAGAAGCATGTCTGTGTCCTTCCTCTGTTCAAAATGCCTTCCTTCATCTGCTGAGCCTTAAATTAACGGTACTTCTATCATGTGATCACAAGCATTTCAGGACAACAAACAAAGACGAACAGCAGAGCAGAGCAGATACAGTAAAATGACCGAGGCAGGATTTAGAAAAAGGAAACATTTCAAACGTTTCTACATTATATAAGAAACGGACTGTACGGTCTATGAACGCAATGCATTGTGGTCTATGTTCCTCAATCTAGCATCGTTGACTCATTTTTCACAGGGGCTTCTGGGAAATTTCTAGGGCATTTGATTTTGGAATTGTAGATTTGGACAGCAACGATGAACAGACTATAGTGTTACATGCAGTGAATAGAAAAAGATTTTAGACACAACCTAAATTTTAAAGTCATACGTTTGGAATCGTTGGGGGGGGGGGCTGATTTAGAGTCAAAAGTTGCCGCTCTGCATCCTTTTTACCTTCTCTCACAGAGGTGTTCTTGTCTTCGTCTAAACCACAGTGGATTCCTCTGCAGACGGGATGTCCATGCTGCTGCTACATAAAGCCTGTTTTCTTTTCCCAATAGAGGATTCAGGATCGTCCAGAACCATCAGAGCACAGTCTGGCATGTCTGCCTGCATTTTTCTTTTCTTTTTGCAGTGTTTCTGCAGCAGTAGGTCTGACCTTTGAATGAACTTTCCTGGACATCCCCTTCAATTATTGATGTACTTTTAATGTTCAGGCTTCCTCTGAGCAGCACAGCCTTTCTGATGATTCTTTGAAAGAAGTTCAACGAGCGCTTACCTTCGTAACCCCAGGTTCTCCGGCCTTTTCAAACCTCCTTTCATGTGTGGGAACACTTGGGATTAAAAATGTCTTCTGGATCTCATTTAGGGGACTCTTCCATGTTCCATGGATGTGGTGCTCTGGGCCTGGTGAGGATTTTATTCTGCATCTTTTCTGCAAAGATTCTGTGAACTTTAAAACTCGTAAAAGTCACATATCCCACCTTTATCTCAATTTAAAGAAAAGTTATTGATTAAATCATAAAAAAATTGTGTTTAAGAATTGTTTTAATTCATATTTCCTTTTTTTCTCACAAAAACATGTCTGAGGAGGTCCATTCTTGTTATTATATTTCCTTAAAGCACCAGCAGAACAAAAGCCTCGTCCATTTTCTTACTGTTAATCCCAGATTGTTTTAGATTTTTTTTGGGTGGGGGGCTTGGTTGATGGAGGCAGTAATGAAGGCAGAAACAGAACTGGTGCATGTTGGAGTCTGTACGAGCTCCTCCGACTCCCCCAAAGCCCACACTGACTGTTTGTTCAGCATTAACAAGCAAACAGCAGCAACTGTGACAGACTGTGTTGATGCTGGGGGGGCAGATTTTAGAAAGCCTCCCGTCTCAGACAGCAACACAGTCTGAAGCACTCAAGCACCTGTGGCCGCTGCAGCGTCTGCCCACCTGAGCGCCTCCGACCCTGGTGGATGTTAACGAGTTCATTAGAGCGGGGACCGCCCACCCTTCTGCCTGAACCCGCACCACGAGGACTTTAATGGGGAGGAGTAACGGATCAGACGTCCTGGAGGACAGGACGGCGCAAATCAAAAGCTCTTCATCAGTTTTGCAGAAGAACATTTTCAGGGAATTCAGAACCAACACTTAAGGTTCTTGACATAATTCCACCGTTTCCAAGCAGCCTCTTTACCTGCTGGTAAAGCAGATCAACACGAATGATCCGTCCAATAAAAGAAGTCTTAAATCTGTTTTAATGCCGGCATAAAGAAGTGAACCCTCACTGGGTTCGTTTCTGTCTTAGTTTAGGCAGGTTTGCTTCTAGTAAGTTACTGTATTAAATCCAAACATTACAGTAAATTAACAGAAATAGGATAATGAATTTCAAATGTGTTTTTTTTTATCTTCAATTGTCTGAAAGGAGTAGAGAGAAATACGGTTTGAAGAAGCTAAATGACATCTTTGTTTTGCTCTTTTCAAAGCAAAACTGGAGAAAGGGCCGGTATTCATGCCGTCCCCTCCTTGGTCAAGTCTCGGTCCCAACCGCCCTTACGGGTTGAGACTGGCGTCTGCAGCAGAAAAACTGCCCAAACCCGTACGGGGCACGCAGGTGACCCGCAGGAATTTTCCAGGTGATAGACCGGTCAGTCAACCCGTAGAGAGAAAAGGTTGGAGCCCGTTTATCTACGGTCACGCTGTGGGCGACGGGTCACGTAAGGGGGAGTAAGGGGGAGGTAGGAGAGACGCAGTCGTGTCATACAGATTTGTCATTTTTTCAGCCCTGCCAAAATTCTGCAGGAGGAGCCTGTTAGTGCTGTTCACGTGATCCAAGCTTCCTGCGCGACCAGCAAGCAGCCGGTACTCCAACCTCACTAACATCTGGAGCAGGCACGTCCAAAGTCCGGCCCGCAGTCAAATTGGTTCCGGGCTGAAGGTTCCCGCCGTAAAATCAATAATAGTTTCACTCCAGCACTCTAAAAACCGTGTGGACGATTTCTTTGGCTAAACTCCTGTAGAAGCTGTTGTAAAGCTGTGAGAGTCGTTTCTTTGTGGGTCTTTTCTAAAATGTTGACTGGAAAAAAAAGATCAGATTTGTTTCTTTGATCAAATCCCCGATGTTATGGATAAGGTGATTTGCCCTATTATTTATTTACATTTAGACGTTTATAGTGAACATTAAAGTATGAATAATATGGAAACTTTTTAATGTAATCCCAGATTTAATCTTTAAAAATACTTCATGATTGACTCACCCGACAATGGTCCATTCCATTTCTGTGACAGCCCTTAAAGTGGCAGTACGACTTCCCAAAAACCCACAGCATCCATGTGACCAAGGCTTTAACCATTTAAAGGCTTGTTTTCAACCACAGGTTCACACTTGTTTAGCCAATCAAATAACTTATTTGTGAATTTTAAAGTACGTAGAAGATAATGGAGACGATGGCTGTCAGAGGTGTGCTCTGCCAGAGACAGACATTCACAGAGTCCTGCTTTGTTTGCCGCCTCCAGTCTTGAAAAATGCCACTCTAAGGCCGCACGCTCTTTGAAATGATCCGCCGCGCTGCTACGAAGGGCTCTTTTATTAGCAGAGGAGGCAAAAACATGTACTTAAGGATCCTGTGAGAGCCATTAGCAGCATCACTGATGCAAGAAATGGACTCAGTCTAGAAAATAATATTCAGGAATAATTAAATACACGAGGTTTAAATCAGCAGCAAACTCTGCAGCGACTGCAAAAAAATGGAAATTCTCATAATGTAAATGGTCAGAGCTCCTTCCCCTCAGCTTCCTGTCCCTTATCTTATCAAGGGGGAGCAACAAAATGCATCCACTGCTGGGCTTTTCTCTACTGTTGGACTTTAAGCAATTACGTCTATTTTTAAGCAACGTCAGTATCTGTAACCGATCATTTCTTCTGGACATACGCCGCTAAATGGAAACAGTTATAAACCCGCTGGAAAAAAAGAAATGTAAGGAATAAAACAAATGCCAACCCCTGGCCTCATAAACAAACAGGCACCCCTTAATTATGTCACGTTACCATGACAACGCGCCGCACCACCCGACAAATAGTCCGCTTTTTGTGAAAGAAGTGATCCAAACTGAAAAAATAACAAGAATAAAGTCCTAAAAACTGGTTGAATATATGTATTTCTTTTGTAAGTGACCATGGTATAAGCGGATACATGGCCGACAAAGTGTGCATTATCATACACACATCATTAAGGCGTGCGAGTGCGCTTCCTTTCCTCTGATAAAAGACAGAATGACAGCAGCATTTCCTGGAAGAAGCTGCCCTGCATTCAGTCTCACAGAGCAGGAGCCCCTTCATCTGCTGAGTTCAGATGTAGGATGATCCCTCGAGGAAAAGCGGGAAGTGACAGTCCCTCTGAGAGACAAACAAAACAACACGGAGCTGACGCCACTCACCTGTAAACATGTTATTTCAATGTTAGAGAACAAGAGGCTGCAAAGTCACACTCATGGTTGCATGTTATAAAGTATTCAGTCATTGTTTTCCTGTTTCTCTTTCTTTATTCCACTATTTGTTTCCGCTTAACTCCTTCTTCAATGTTTCATCTATTTCTACTATTCATATGTTCAGCTCTTTCAGCTTTTTCCATCTATGACTTTTGGTCCTTCAAATCCTTGAACTCTTCCAGATATTCCAGGATTTCCAGGACTTTTGTCTCCATTGAAACACATGGGGAATCCTTGAAAACCTTTGCCTCTTTCTGTGGTTCGATACCCGGTGCTGGCATTTTTCACAAGAATATCTTTGTAGTTATTGTGCTGTTTTCACTTTATTTATGGTCAACTTTAAGGTTAATCATTTCTTTCTTTCTCACCCTTTAAGTTTCATTTTCATTTGGCAACACAGCATTCAACCTTGTATTTTCTTCTAGAAATGCAACTACTTATGGTTTCTTTTTTACATTTATTCTCTTTTGACTTTCCGTTTTTAGTGTTTAAGCTTAAAATTGCATTTCTTCGTCTTTCTTTTTTTGAATATTGACTCAGGAGCAGACGAAGAAATACTGTGGGAGCTTTCAGCTCCCAGCAACCGGGAGGGGAATGGGTACGGTGGCCCTGAGGTTCAAATCACATCAACAAATCACTAGGCACAAAAGCATCTTCAGTATCACAATTAAAAAAGCAAACAGATATTTAAAAAACAGCACAACATTTCAGAAAGTAAAACAAAATTTCAGTAACCAAAATAAAATCTGATCAGCAAAGTCCCATAATGCCCAGCTTTTCCGATTTCTTTTTACTCTCTTATATTTTTTCTAATATTTCATTTTGGGTTCTGGAAGTTATTATTGTTCTCCTAAATGTTTTTTATGTTTTGTTTTCTGGAATCTTGAAATGTCATTCAGTTTTAAAAATATTTGTTTTGTTGAAGATGTCATAATGCATAGTGGGGGTGAGGGGTGGGGGGATTGGAATGCAACAAAAGTCCCGCCCACAACTCAGGTGAATAAACTCCTGCTGCTCTGCTATGTCCCATGCAGCCTTCTTTTAATTTTTGCTGAAAACAACATCGTCAACATTAAAAGACCCTGCGGAACGCTCTGACAATAAAAGATGATGGGCGGGACTTTAAAATAATTCAGGTACAAAGAAGAAGTCTCTGAATGACCGCCTTCAACAGCTTTTTATTTGTTTAGAAGCAGAAGAACTTGGAATAGAATCACATTTCTTTTCTTTACAGGCTTCTTACTCAGTAAGTTCCCTCAGGATTAATAAAGTTCTCAATCCATCGATCTTGTTAGCAGTTTAGTACATTCCAAAGGATGTAAAATGTCTAATATAAGAAAACAAAGGCTTATTTAAGCATCAGAAACCAGTGATGGAGCAGCTCCATGCTGGTGAAGATTCACTGTGTGTCAGCAAACTGATGCAATCACATGTCATGATCCTGGAGCTGCCAAAGTGTCTCTTTCAGACATGAAGGGCATGTTCAGCTATAAAAAGGAAAACGTTTTAGCATTTCCAGGAGTCATTGTGATCATTGGAGATTTGTCCTGAAAACACTGCAGCGTGTGATGAGCTGCAAACGTGTGGAGCGTTCAGCTGCGTCTCGGTCAGAGGGGGAAAATCGTTTCCATCCCACTCAGAAAGCACCACGTCTCCATCTGTGGACGCGTTTCCTGTTTGCTTTAAACCCCAAACACCTCTGGAAGAGTCCAACGGCCACCGGAAACCCAGCTAGTAACTTCCTGCAATAGAGTTGGAGCTGTAAAAGAGGCCAAGTGGCCCGCAGCAAAATGTTTTCAACCAGGAGCTTGACCCTGAGCCCCCTCCAAGTGAAAGAGCGGCTGTAAAAACTCCCACTCAGACCCAGCAGGTGGAGGATCTGGTCTCCATGAACAGACATCTCCTAATTAAATGTTGGAGTCATAAAACCCTGAACAGCACAGCTTCATTTTAGAAAAAGGCGATGCTTTCCCTGCAGAGACCTACACCTAAAGCCCAGCTAACATAGTAACCATGGAGGCCACTGCGTTTATATATTCCCACGTATGACATTTCTGCCTTTCATGATGCATGCCTGATCTACGTCAGCCCATTTTAGATCAGCCCATTGATGAGGCCCTGACGGGGCATAAGGGGGTCCGGCCGTCACAGCCCCCCCATGCTGTGCTTCCAGTTCAGTTAACGTTTTTACAAACATCTCGTAAAACTCCTCCGTCATGCGGCGAGTGTCACAAATCTTCTGCGGCAGTCGTCTCCATATCTGGACCTGGATGATTTCCTCCACCCTGTCTTTCATTCACAGACGTGCCCCCCCCCCCCCCTCCTCCCGGTTGTCCTCCACCTGCTCATTACTCTCACCACAGATCACAATGTCATCCATGAACATCACAGTCCACAGAGGGTCCTGCCAGAACTCATCTGTCGGCCCGTCCATCAGCATTGAGAGCCAGAAGAAGCTCACCGCCGATTCCTGATGCAACCCCTTTGTAACATACATACAGCAGCAGCAGCAAGCAGGAATGCTGATGTTTGCAGTGGAAAGCACAAGAAACGTCTGAAAAGAGGAGACATTTCAACATTTCCAAACTTTTCATGGGAACGTTGAATCATGTCAGGATGATAGCAAATATTTTTTTATTATTAAAAAGCGCTGGCACATTGAGTTTGCATGGCGCCAGCTGACAAAACAGGTTTTTGGTCGTTTTTATTTATTTAAAAAGAGATAAAATAGTAAGAAAAATCAACCATTGCAGCAGAAAGAAGCAACTAAATGTGTTTTTAGTTCAATTCGTTTATTATTTCATAAAAAAAAATGTAAAAATCTTTACCAAAGGCTTTGCTCTAATCCATTTTCACATATTTGCAAAAAACAAACGAGATGTTGAGACACTTTAGCATTTCAGGTGCCTTAAATGTCTTAAAGTCAAAAACATATGTTTCCTCTGACTGCTTTGTGCAGGACTGCCACCAGAAAGGCCTTTTCTGGTGGCCAATCTAAGGCACACCTGTGCAATAATCATGCTGTCTAATCAGCATCTTGATATGGCACACCTGTGAGGTGGGATGGATTGTCTTGGCAAAGGAGAAGTGCTCACTATCACAGATTTAGACAGATTTGTGAACAATATTTCAGAGAACTGGTTATTTTGTGTCTGTGGAGTTCATACCATAAAAAATGGGAGCCATAACAAAAGTGTTGTGTTTATATTTTTGGTCAGTGTAGTTCGTACACTATATCATATCCTTTTGTTCAGGTTGCATTAGGGATTCATGCATTATTTTCACAATAAACCTTTAAAAAAGGTGCGAGCAACGAAGGAATACAGCTCTTCCAAGCACGCCACGCCACGCTGACACGGTTAACGTCAAAAAACCAACATTTTTGCTCACGCAGCTTTCCACTGGTGGTCAGGGAGTTAGGAGGCGATTGATCCAAAATACCTATGAGACTAAATTTGTAGAAGGTACTAAATGATTATCTTATAATCAAGATGGTGACCTCTTCCAAAGGTCAAAAGAACTTTTGTTCTGGTTGTAGACTTTACCTTGTGGTGTGTGTGTGTGTGATCTGTTTCCACAAGACCGCTCGAATAAAAGTTTTTAAAAGTTATTGTCTGAAAATGTAAAAAAAATCGCCACATTTTAATGGCCTCCAAGTTGTAGGTCCTGTGGCCATCCCATAATAATTCTAAAACTTCCTCCACATATCCCTGACACGTGTGTTTTGCTTTTATTGAAATATTTTTTTTGAGCGCCATAAGAGATTTTTGTGATGGTTTCTCCCGCTGTGATGTCATCATTTTTTAAGGGGGGGTGGTTTACTATTTCAAATATTCATTTTCCTGGGCGTTTGTAAATTTTGATGAATCTTTGTTCAAAAGAAAGAAAGGAAGAATTGCAAAGCAGAATAATAAAACATTTAGAATTATTTTGCTTTTTCTGTGCAGCCCCATTAGACAACCATGAAGTAGCTCATCCTAAACTTGCAGATTTGTTTTTCCATCTTCTCAGTACAAGAGGGACTGAGGTGTTGCTCTGCAGAATTAGAAAATGCCCTTTCAGGTACAGCCAGGTAAATATCAAGGCAAGGCAGCCTCATTTCATACGCACCTTTCAGAGGCAACTCAAAGGGCTTTACACGCATGCAGGAGGCTTTGGGCAGCAGTAAAACAATCAAATCCAATCAAACAGACCTCTTCTATAGGAAGAGACATGAGTGAGGACGCAGCAGTGGGGCTGCAGGTGATGCAGCATGTCCAAAAGGGGAAAGAAGAGTTAAACATGGATGAAGTTGGAGCAGATGAAGCTGCTTCATCTGTGTGCAGAACGGCAGCTAAAACATGAAAAAACACTTCAGTCACGACTTCATTTAGATTCCACACCTTCTTATTGCCGTGCATACTGACATTGAAAGCATAAAATGGTCGTCTCTCCAAACATCATTACTGTTCTGCACGGCTACAGGACTGTGAAAGGATAATTAAATTACATTTAAAGATCCTCAGCCAAACAAAAAACCTAATTTTTTTTACCAAATATTCCTTTTTTTTCATCCATCTCTGGGTCAATTTGCATTTTCTCATTTCCATGCACCTTCCTAACTGCTGAAGAGAGGGTTGCTTTACGACTGGTTCACGACCTTTTTCCAGCACAACTCAGAAAAAATCTCAGCCTGGAGATGATTCCACTGATGAGGCTAAAGAAGGAAAATCACATTCCCTTTGATGTAAAGACAATTCAAGCTCGATTTCATTTAGGACATTTACTGTGTCTTCAGAAATATCTTAGATCTTTGTGGTACACCTTAAACAAGGTGTTGGAAACATTCCAAACCCCTTTGACCTTAAAGATGCAGAGAAAGAACCGTAAATCCGTGTTTTAACCCACGATTCAAAGGGATATTCATCTGTCACATACAATTTTATCATGCAAATGCATTTTCAAATTATTGAAGTTACTTTAAAAGGATTTTAAAACAAACTAGGAATTAAAATGTCTTTTTTATTTCTGAAAATACTGAATTATAAATTTCAAAAACCATTTTTAAAATGCTGGACCAAATTCAACATAGAATTGTAAATTGCAAATTGAATTTTCATGTAAATTTCGGTCCCAAAAACACACGACAATTTAAAATACGATGAATTTTGTTTTTATTCAACATTTTATTTTGACAATTGTAAGATTGTACTGTAGTTGTTCTGTTTAAATGTTAATTACAAAATGCTTTTTCAATATGCCATTTGAACTGTCAATTAAGAATTGAATATCACTTAGAATTATGGGTAAAAAAAACATCCACAACCAGCATTCCTGAAAACAGTGAGAGTTTCAAAATCAAAGTCCCTTCATTGGCATTCTGTCCTTATTTAGTTGTTGTTCGTCGTCCTTCACTCTACCTGCAGGTGTCATGTGATGTGCAGCTGTGCCAAAATAAAATAGACCCAGAAAGACAATTACTTACCAGTTTCTGAGTATTTACAGTTTATTTGAAAAGACTTTTGCGAGAAAAAGAAAATGCACTAAGCGTGGCAGGTTAGTTTACGACAGACTTTTATTTTGAAAGCTTTACCTTCTTTTCTCCATTGTCGGCTTTGAAACAGAGGCTCTCAGACAGAGAATCCAAAGTATTTGGGAGATTTCTCCATGCGCTATGGTGTGAATGCATATTTCTTGGTTTATTCATATCAGCCAAACAACTGTGAGAGCCTTAAGGCCCAAAACTGCTGAAAGGATTAAGTTCAAAGGCAAGCGAGAAAACGGCTCTCAGACTCGGTCGTCAGCTGTGCAGAGGCTCTTCTTAAAGCTACCAGATCCAGAGTCCCACAGGCGAAGAGCTGAGCGGAACGCAGCTTTCTCCACTTATGGAGGCTCCGACACTGAGGCTTGGAAACTTCTGCAGCTCATCTCCTTCACAGCTTTCTCTGCATGCTGTGCAGGTGTGTGTCAGTGATGTCACACACAGGTGCGTGTCAGTGATGTCACACACAGGTGCGTGTCAGTGATGTCACACACAGGTGCGTGTCAGTGATGTCACACACAGGTGCGTGTCAGTGATGTCACACACAGGTGCGTGTCAGTGATGTCACACACAGGTGCGTGTCAGTGATGTGACACACAGGTGCGTGTCAGTGATGTCACACACAGGTGTGTGTCAGTGATGTCACACACAGGTGCGTGTCAGTGATGTCACACACAGGTGCGTGTCAGTGATGTCACACACAGATGCGTGTCAGTGATGTCACACACAGGTGCGTCTACGCCGTGGTTACTTAATGCTGCAAAGCCAACAATCCACAACTGTAAAGTCTTGTATATCGGCGCATAGCTGCTTTTCTCCACTTCAGAACTCGCTGGAATAACGTTCATTCAATAAACAGTTGAAGAGTTAAGTTGATCTAAAGAATTAAAAGTAGTAAATATGGATGTAAAACTGTTACAAAATGGACAAGAAGAGAACAAAAGTCCTGTGTGAGATCTTCACAATTGTGCATACAGTATGTTCAAACTGCACACGCGTTTAAGGGTCGCCTGCACACGGGTTCACTGAGCGGTTTATATTTGGTGCGGGTCACATGCATGGCCCGTATTCAGCCCGTAACAAGAAAAAACCTCAAAAACATACCTGGACATGCACAAAACACATCTGCAGTAATGAGACAGTTCTGCACGTCTATGCAGAATTGCACCTTTGACTGTGTAGAGCTTTGACATTATGACGGACCTGAAAGTCGTTTCCAGAGCTACTTGAGGGCAGACCACCCCAGTGAGGGCGTGCATCCGTGATCCTCCTCTGTCGACAGTCGACGCAGATCATGTTAAGGGTCCATGCGACGCCATCTGCCTCCTGTCGGAGCGGCGCGGGGTCAGTGCTGTGTCGCTCATAATTGTCTAACATAACTCAAATGGAATCTAGCACTTCTATAAAAAGGAGTGGGTGCAGAGGGAAAGCAGGAGAATGCATTTCCATCCGAACGTGTTACCCGTATCTATGATAAAACCTTTTTCATCAGCTATCCATCTCACGCAAACAAGCAACCAAGTTCAAGTCTGCACAGCCCATTATAAACAAATAAAAGAAAAGTTCATGCAAAATGGTAGTTAATGTTGCTTCCATTAAAAGCTCTTGTTCTGCTGGAGTGATAGAGAGCGCCTCTTAATGCAACTTGCGCTCTGGGTGCTGATTAAGGGGTGAGATAGAAGTTCATGCAGTTGACAATTAAATTTAATCTTTCTGCCAGAGTGCCAGTATATTTGAGAGGATTCAAAAAAGCACTGGAGCAAAACAAATGTGTGGAAACAATGACGGCACAGCTCAGGCTGCAAACTCAAGAGCACCAAAATCCATAAAACAAATCCTTCAGATCCCGTAATTTCAGATCAGATGACTAGTTTCTAAACATGGGATTCATTTACTTTCCAGTGCTGCAGGTTGGCTGGTAGACGCAGCACAACATACGTTACACCTGACATATGAACATTTTAGCAACTGTTAATAAATGGAAAATAGAATGGACTGAAATTGTTCATAGATTTAGAGGAGATGCATTTATTTTTGCACCTAATTATATTTACAGAGCAACGTCATAAATAAATGTTGGAAACTGCAAGAATGTTAACTGACAAACTGATTGAAAAATGGTTAGAAACAGGCAACTTTAACACATTTTTTTATGTTAAATGTCTGGAAAATGTGACTAAAATGTGAACATTGTCACTTCAAATCGTTCAAGCAGCTGCAGTCACTATGAAATCACCTGTAAATACTGTTTTAGCAAATACATGTCCAAAAATCTAACAAATTTACCTCAAATCTATCAAAACAAACTCAATAGATGTTTTTTTTAACTTCTGCCTAGCCACACATTTCACTTCTAACTTAGAAATGTTATTTCAAAGACCTCAGAGTTGTCCTAGGCAGCAGAAGGGTGAGAGCACACACCGCTGTCCTGAACATCCCATGAACCCCCTGAGAACGCTGGTTTACATCTTTTTATCACTTTGCAGTTTGTCTAAAGCCTAAAAGCTTTGGGCACGTTCACACTAAGCTGTTTGGTCTGCAGCAGACTGACTGAAGGACTGGAATGTCAGGATTCACTTTATTCTGATAATCCAGTGTAGTATCGGCCATGCAGGCATCTAACGACAGTTGTTGACGTTGTTGGCACAACATACATTTATTTATTGTTTAAATCTGGTTTTATTACATATTATTTTCTATATTTACTTTTGTTTTCCGTTTTATGTTTTCACATACATTTTATGTATGTAATTTTAACATGTATGTTTTTAGGATTTTAGCCCCCAGACTTTCCCTTTTGGGGATCTTTGTGGCAGGAGTTGCCGGTTTGGTCTGGGCTAAACCTCACAGCTGTGGTTGTTGCCCCTTGCTGGGGCAGCTGGAGTTTATCATTGGAACCTCACGGCTGTGGAGTGGATGCCATTGCTGTCCTGACGTCACTGCAGGAGTGAGTCAGTATAAAGTGACACAGTATCGACACAGAAACGCTTCACGAGGCCTCATCTGCCCATCACTAGGAATTACACAATACAGTAACACGACTTGCGTCAAATGCCAAACAAACCATCAGTTTCTCCAACTTTCAGAGTACCTTTCCACTTCATTTTAACATATTGCAATGACCTTTTGTAATTGAGGTTGCTCCCTAAAATGGCGTTAAGTAGGTCGTGTCTCCATGACCAACCGTGCTTAAATGTTCAACCACTCCCATAAACTTGTATCGGCTCATTGGCAAACATGGCAATCGCTGTCATCAGAAGCAGAGCGGTCCCAAACACGGCCCAGCTTTGCTGAGGATTGACATACAGTTTAATTTGCACCGCCTATTGTAGAATTCATACAAGCTGAAGCTATCAGTGGTCACGAACGCACACTGCAGCAGTCTGTCTGACAAGTAAACAACTCCCAGAAAAGTAATCATCTGTAATCTGCTTATGACTGCTCTATTTGTAAATAGAAGGCTCACTGACAATAGATGTTCATTAAACACTGATGACTTTTTTAATCTCACTTGAATTAGGGTTTATCCACCACGCTTAAAACTCACCCTGAAAAGGCAGCTGGAGCTGCACCTTCTAATCCACAGCGCGGTGGCAAAAGAAAACTTGTTCAAATGGGTCTCTTGGTTTTACAAATGAAAACTTGGAGCTAATGAATTTCTTCCTGTCTGTTCCCGGTGATGGAGATGCGGGTTGGATGAGTCACCCTGCCTTGTGTGGAGCTTAAAACAGCTCAGGCCAAAACAAAAAAAGAGATAAAAAATGGAAAAACAAAAAAAAATGAGAGCTTTTAAATGAAGTCCTGGTTCATTTGACTGTATATTGGTTCATTGAAAAGGAACCAAATGTTATTTCTCAAAGAAAACCTACATGTTGTGGAGTAGTATTCCTCCAGAACTGCACATGAAATCAGACCTGAACAGTTTTTGGGTTCATTTAGACTGGGAACATTTGGTTTGAACCAGAAAGAAGTTAATCTGGAACTAATTTTCAGTCTGAATCCACCCAAGCAGACAATGGTCCAGGACCAGGAACTGCCCTCAGACCCATCCTTCGAGGTGGTCTCGGTTCGTTTCCAATCGTACTGAGCTGCGGTTCGCTCTGAAATTCCTCGGTCAGAAAAGGCTCTGTTCTGTGAGTGGAACAACTGGACCAAAATGACCTCTTGGTGACCGCCTTGCAGCGTGACTCCACCGTACCAAAGTCAAGCGTTGAACCGGACGTTGATACAGACGTTTAAAATGGGTCAATCATTGGCAATAAAGATCGGTCTGTCTGTCTGCCTGCCTGGTCGGCCGGTCGGGACTCGATCCAGGCTAAATTAAGCGGATTTAGTCTGGACCAACGGATTTTTCCAGTATCAATACACCCTTAAACTTCCACCAAAGACTTAAATTTCTTTTAACATTAAGAAGTTGGGGGCATCTGATTCTCTTATTCTAATTTTCTTCAATTCGTATCAGTATGTTATGTATTTGATTGCATTTAGTAATTTTATGCTGTTGTTATTTACATTTGGTCCATTTTTTTTATATTTTAGCACCTTAAAGGTGCTAGAAATAAATTCATCCATCCATCCTTCATCCATCCATCCATCCATCATCCATCCATCCATCCATCCATCATCCATCCATCCATCCATCCATTCATCCATCCATCCATTTAAATGATTAAAGTTGATTTCCTCCTGCAGACCCTCTGACTAAAATGCTGACATAAACATTATAAAGCGCACATACAGTTACTGTAAAAAAGTTTCATTGTAATAGTACAATTATTCTAACTAATTTTGATATATGAAATATTTCTTTTGTTTGTCGTCTGTAGATTTTTTTAACTGCTTGAAATAAAATCTTCCAGGAGAAAAGAAACTTAAAAACAGTAAAAATCCTTTAAATTTGAATCATTTCCTCCAAATGTGAATTAAAAATAAACACCAAGAGCAGCAAACAAACACATTTTCAAACCAGTCTGTCGTCTTTCAGTCTGATAAACACACATCTCATTGGTATCATGTTGTGACCCCTTTTGACCTCATTTAAATCTCATTCTGTCTGTGTCTTCTCAGACCATTTCTTCTCCTGAACGTCAGAATAACAGTCTGTGGAGCTCTGTCAGGTCCACTGACTGTACATCAGCCTCCATTAGCTGTGTCAGCCTGTCCCTGTCTGATCACAGCTTGGCACACATGGATGAGCTCCAGCACACGCGCTCGCCGCTGCAGGTTGCAGATGGGCAGTGTCATGTAGCTTTGCTTTGCAAACAAGCCGGGGAGGTTGAGATCATGCAGCAGCACCTCGCTAAACGCCATGCCGCTGTCATGTCATCAGAGGAAAGGCCTTCTTCGCTCTTTTTCTCTGCACACTGCTTTAGGGTAACATAAGACGAATGAATGAGTAAATCTCTCTGGAAGTCCTCCAGGGCGTCAATTAGAGGGTAAACGTGTCGTCCGACAGCAGGATTATGATCTAACTGAGCGTGAGGGATGGCAACTTCACTGAGGAGTCAACCCACCTGCCAATCACAGAAACACGCCCCGAGTTATGCTCACATTTTAGGGTTATTACCATTCAGACAGCTGAGTACACACACACAAGCAAACACACAACTCTCACTTTTCTTACTGTAAATCTGGCTTTTAACATGTATGTAGCTGACGGCTGTGAAACGTTATTTAGCTGACAACCCGATTCGATTCATGAACCAAGATCAAACCACGATTCTGACTGTTTCATCTAAATATGCGTGAATGCTAGCCACATCTTTGGCGTTTTACTTAATGTATGAAAAATAAAATATTATGGATTTGATCAGCATCCTTTAACCCTCAGACAGGAGCTCAGATTTAACATAACAGATAAAACAGATAAACAGATGTCACTTATCACTCTAAACAATGGAAGCTTTCTGTCAACTTCCGGGTTGACTTCAGCAGGAAACAAAACATTGCTGCTGTTTTGGATTATGCAACAACAAATCCTGAAAAGGTTGTCCACAGGTTTTCCATCCTCAAAGTTTTTCTTCTAACTACAGTTCTAGTAGATGATGACAGAAATACAGTAAATGAAGACGCAGCAACATCTGAATAGAAGTAGAACAACTAGAAAACACTCAGAGTCCTTTCACCCGAAAACAGAAAACACGTTTTACCAACTGACTTTTCATCTTTAGAGGAAATTGATCACAAAATTTTTAAAATATTCCTAATAACATTCTTTGTTCTATTTTTCAGTATTATCTAAAAACAAATTCCCTTTTTGTCAGAACATTTTTCAGTAAAATCAACTTTTCTTCTATTTTTTTTTCCCATCTAAAAACTTTTACTTTGAAAACGAGAAGCTTCACCGGCGCTTTACTTTGAAAGTTTATTTACTTCCTGTGTCAGTTCAGCAGTGGCTTTGTTTAGTTTATTTACTTAAAGTTCAACATTATTCTGCATTTTAGAGCGATAATTACATCGCCTGAAGTGTATTTTTACTCCATTTGATGTATAAAGGTCGCAAATCAGGGATCTTGAACGTTTTAAATTTTCAAACTCGTATTTTGGGGAACAAATCCCAAATATCCGAGTAATCAGAAACTCAAATGGGGGTTAACAAGAAAATCTTCACTTTAAAAACCTGCCTCCGGTGGTTATTTGAGGAACTGCAGTAATGAGTAAACTAAAATTAGAGAATGGAAAATAAGGGGTTTGGACAAAAACATGAATTATTTGGAGGGTATGAGGAGAAAAGAAGTGCACTAGAAGGAAAAGCTCTTTCATTTGTTAGGAGTTTACATTTTATTTCGATCATTCATCCACTTAGCACTGAAAAGAGTCCAAGGGGACTGATTTGTTGATATTTTTCATTTATAAAATAGAAAAGCAGTAGTTGAATAAACCCAAACCCTTGAACTGTTTCCCTTCATTGATGTGACGAAGCAGCCTTTTTGTTCAAACCCACAGACAGCAGAGCCTCTTAGTGCATTAAAGGGGGTAGAAATGACGGTCGGTGCCCTCCAGAGAGAGAAAAGGCTGATCTGAAGAGTGCAGGACAAACAGCCTCTACCACCAAGGCTTTTTGTTATCTAGAGAATGAAGGGTCAAATTATTTTTTGTGCATGTTCAGGAGCGTTCTGCTGCTCGTTTGTGAGCTTCGGTGGACGAAACGTCTCTAAGGTTTTTTTGTTTTTTGTGTTAGTTGTCTCCTTCGCCCTCATCTGGCTTTTAGCAACACTCCATTTGTCCCCAGCTGCCGAGGTCAGGATGGAAGTGTTTTCACCTCGCCTGTCTGTCCGACCTCACCTGCAGCTTTTTCTTTCCACGCTACAGCGTGTTTCAGGCGGGAAAAGGAAGCGATTTTACCTTGACACATCTAAAAGAGTCCGACATTCAAGCTGTGTGTGGCTAAACTGCACATTTATTTGAATTTTTATTGTAAATAAGGAAATATGAAATGTAAGTTTGAACTTTTAGTGCAGATAATATTTTGTAATTGAGCAGCAAAGCGGAACATTTCAATTCCTCTTCACTAATATTTTGGTGATTCGAGTTGTAAAAATGTAGGAAAGGCTGCAAAAGAGAAAACCTTGATCTAAATCGATGTGAATGTCCAAGCAGACTACCGCTTAGGCGGAAACTAAAGAGATGATTAATAGGCCTCAAATGCTTTTGTAAAGGTCAATTTGGTAAAAATATGCATTGGTTTGAAACAATTACCAGCAGTGATCGGGCTCCACCTGCAAAATTATTGTCACCATGGATACTTGATGAGAAGGAAATTGAGCCGCTTGCCCTGCATGACAACATTTAGAATGAATTCATTACCTGATGCATTTCTTTTTCTTAGTAAAATGTTCAGCAGAAAATAATATTCATCAGACTTTTATTTTTGGATTGAGTTTATTCCACTCACTGCGCAGAACAAACTGAGATAAGAGGAGCTGCAGCAAATGCAGAACCTGAAGAGGACAATGACTAATGTGTCATCGTTATGCAGCGGATTTCCCATTATCTACTACTTTATTTGCTGGGAATGTTTTTCAGCGTAGCTGCAGGCGTATCCGCTTCAAGCCTTGAACTTCTCATCTTGCTTTTCTGAAGCTGGAGTGAAACAAAAAGTCTCCTGTTTTTCCTGCAGTAAGTTCTGAGTGGCTCTTTGAGCTCTGGAAGTTCTAAACCCTTTAGTTCCAGAGATGACGTCAGCAACACCTAAACAACACACGCTCTTTAAACTGCTGCAACTCCTCATCATTCTAACCGATTCTGATGTGGAGCAAAACCGCTTTGTGCCATTATTCAACACCTTACTGACACTTTAGATATGTAAAGTGTTGCCCATCGGTGCACAGATATAGTTCAAGTGTCAGAATCCAGGCCTTGGGGGCCGGTGTCCAGCAGCTTTTCCTACCAACCTGTCATTGAAGCTCTTATTGGCTAAACACACCTGATCCAGGTAATCAGCAGCAAAGAAGGCAGGATTTCTGGAAAACCAGCAGGAGGCCGGCCCCCAGGCCTGGTGTTTGCCACCCAGCGTTGCATATCAGAATCAGCAGGTGTAACGTTTAAAGCTGCTTTTCTCTGCTTTAAAGTCCTCCTAGGACCATTCAAAATACACATCTGATCCCAGGGGTATTTTATTTCATGATTATGAAGTTTTGAACCAAGATCCCACAACCCAAATGTCTTAAGAAGCTACATTTCATGTCCATCTGCAGCCTCTGTTTCCAGAATCTCCTCTACATGGGCGTGGCCATTGGTACTGAGCTGAGTAGCCCCACCCTTAATCCTGCTTTCCTGAGGATGATGTCTTGTCTTGCAGAAGTGAATAGTTTGTCACTAACGACTCTGATTGACAGTCTCTATTCTCCAAAGTTTCTCTTCAGCGATAAAGAGACAATGACATATTTTTGATTCCAAATCGACACTTTTTGAACAATGTGATGAAGGTTTTCAGGCTTACTGTAGACAGAATCGATTCTGTTGGCAGCTTTTTTATCAAGCAGCAGGTTTAAAATAAAATGTGAAGTGAAAACTTCTGAACACATCTGTTAGAAAAGGAGAAAGTTAACTTCTTTGCAGACAGAAAAAAAAATATTGGACTTTTCCTTCAGGTGATTCAATCACAGCTTCAGCAAGTGCATCGGTTCCCAGCAGGCATGAAAATGCTCCTCCGCATGTGACTTGTTACCCGATCAGCCAAGCCCACGTTCAGAGCAACAGTTACCCATGATGGATGAGGAGAGCCGATGCTGGAAAGAACATGGAGAAAAGTTATGCTCAAGTTCAGAGTTAAGATGGAGGTAGAGCGAGTCATACAAATGACCCAATGGCCTTTGGACATTCAGGACTTCATCCATGCATGATTTGATCAGTTGTCCAGGTTTTACTCCCTACAGCAGTAAAAGGCATAGGTGACGCAGACATTAAAGGACAGCACTTCCTGACTGAAGGTTGACTCCCGTTCTGGTGAAAACAGATGAATTCATTGAAACAAATATTTTCAGCGGGTTTAGCGAAGCAGATGCAGCGTAAATCTGCTTCTTGACAGTCGTTTTTATGGTAAAAGGAGCATGTGAACAAAAGTGATCATTAAAAAAGAAGCCCAAGAAGGGGGGGGGGGGGGGGGGATCCATCCCAAACCTGCTCAGGAATGCATGACTGAGTGTTTGTGCGTGTCTGCGAAGTGAATAAAAACATTATACATCATTAATACAGCCGGGCTGGATTACTTTATTCTGGTTATTTATTGTTGCATTGGAAGAAATGGAAAAATGGAAGGAATAGGCAGCGTGCTGAATAATGCACGCAGGTATTTGCATGTGTCAAGGTTGGATCGTTCATCTTGAATTTAATGGGAGCTACAGCATCTGCGGATGTCTGACGCCTGTCCTTTTATATATTTTTAATAAAAACGTGCTGCTGAAGCAGAAAATGGAGAGATTTGAGCTTTTCTGGATTAGCATATATTAAAAAGGAAATGAGGAAAACTAGTTGTTTGCTCAACAAATCTGCATCTGTTAAAATTCAAGTTACAGAATAAAATTAGTGTCAAGTTTGATTGTGTGATAGGGTCTGAACCGCTTCTCCTGATCTGCTAGTTTTTTACCCTTTAAGATGTTCAAACACCAGCATGAGACCTGAGTGTAAACTTTGTTGGGACCCTGAGACATGTATAGATTTAAAGCTCTAGTTTTTTGGCTCACTTCTATATGGTTAGTTTGTCTGATTAGTATTCCATGTAATGAGGTAAACTGAACAAATCGAGGCCTCTGCACACCTGAGCAGGTCATTCAGAGAGGACTGAAATGAAATGTGGAGATCTGCAGCTGCAGAAGAAGGTGAGTGTTGCCAGATAGAGTCGTGGTTTTCCAGCCTGAAAGTCATCGAAATAAAAAAACGCCCAAAGTATTAATTAGTGATTAATTAGCAGTAATTAATCATCCATTATTTGTTACCTTCTGATTTAATGAAAAGTCCAACTTTAACACATTTTTAATTACACTCAATTCACCTTTTTTCAGTCAGTCAGAGAAAAACATGAAATAATGGACTCCTATTGAACTTTACTAACAATCACTAAAGAAAGGATCAAATATTTAAACACTTTGGAGTTGTAGTTTAAGTTGAAATTGTTCTTGTATTTTTACTCTTCAGATGAAATACAAGCAAATGTCCTTGTGAAACATAATGAAGAGGGATTTGATTTTTAAAAACCTGTTCTTATGTATATAACATTTCCAAGTATGAAATAAAACATTAAGAACTAAATCAAGGATTACCTAAGACGACCCCAAAATGCACTTGGTGTTTTCTAATTGTGCATTTATAGGAATTTTGTGCAACACCAACCGTAAAAATACTTCCAAAAACGTATATATGCTTTCATAAAACTGTTTTGTTCGTGTTAATATCACAATGAGCTCAGCTGGTTTCACTCACGGAGCTTCAGGCTGAATCGATGTCACTGGGAGATGAACTCCAAAAAAGAAAAAGAAACAAATCTAATCTAATTCTGTTTGTCGTGTCGTTTAGTTAGTCTAGCATACCTAAACGTTACGGAAAGCCCCCCGCCTCACTGATCCAGAGACACAGTGAACTCTGAAATTCTAATAATCTCTCATTGCGTAATCTGCATTGTAGTTAAATGGAATAACTGCGGATGCACATTGAGAAAGGAGAAGCCTAATGAGGTTTGCATGACTTACTGTCCATCCTGCCGGCAGCTTCGTTTATAGCCATGCTAAATTGATTTGGAAAATATTATTAAACTTCCTGAACCGTCCTCCGTCTAATTATGACTGGGTAACATCAACATTTATAGTACTATATATGCACGCAGCCGAGCTGTTTCATTCCGTAAACTCAAAGTAAACCTTCTGATCCCTTTGCTGTCATCTCTCTGCTGCTGCTCCGTGCTCTGAATGTTAAGATGCTCAAGAACACATCCCATTTACCCCCCCCCCCCCCCCGCTCCCACTTTTTAAAAAACTGCACTGACTCATGCTCACAGTTAGCACTTGATTGTAGACAGCTTTACATGTTTTTGTTCATCTATGTTCACGTCTGCCAAACGAGAATATTATCTGCATTGATCTGTCTGTACGGATCAAACCCCAGTGGAAATCACTCCAGCTCGGGGTGTAAGACGTAAAGGTGAAGGGAACGCGCTCTGCAAACTGCAACAGCTTGGGACTGTTGGAGATACAAACTGATCAAAGAAAAGTGAACACATTTCCACTTGGAATCAGAGTAAATTGGACTGTTCAGCACAGTCGCCTGAGACTCACTTATGTGGTGGAACATTCCTGTTCCCAGAATATCAAAACCTCACTTTTGTCTCCATTTTGTCACAATTTGAACAAGTTAAAAGTTGCTAATCCCTCATGAAGCTGTCTCTTAATGCTCCATTGATCCACAAAACTGAATTGAGATGTTCCAGGGACCCACGAGGAATCTGCAAAGACGTCCTTTCTTCAGTTTTTATCAAACATGTTTCATCTTCAGCACCATGAGGACTCATGCAGCAGAGGCGTCCAGGTTCAATGTTTGGTCAGACGCGATCTGAGGTCCGGATCAGGACCTCTGCTTTTGCCTGTGATGTGTTCAGTAATGTGATCAGCAGACGGAGTCCAGAACCAACATGGGGAGAATCTGATCGTTCTCCTCCAAGACTTTATGATATTTTTTATCATCAAAAAAGGAAAAATCCGTCTGACGTGCTTCTCACCTACTTCCTGTTCACTACGACCTGTCGCCTGGGGCTTCCCCGTAGAAAAAAAAAGAAAAAACATGCATTTAAACATTTTCACTAAATGGGATCTACAACCTGGATATTTCCTGCGGGTCACCTGCGTGCACCGTACAGCTTTTCCACCTCCAGATAGCCTGTATCCACTCTTAAGGACAGTTGGGACTAAGACTTTAGTAGGTGTCACCGGTACAGATGTGCAACTTTGGAGTTTCAAAGGCAACTCCAATGTTGGTTTGACTTTTGTTATCAGTTTGTAGAAAAACGAGTGTTTGATCAGCAGTGAATTCAGACTCCAGGCTTTAGGGCTGCTCTTCTCATCGTCTTGTATCCCTCTGCATGTGTTATTTGAGGATAATTGGGGGTGCAGGCTGGCTCGGTTATTCGGGAGGATGGGCATTAAATTACACTGAAAGACCAGCTATGATTTGCTCCTCTTTTTCATACAGAGGGCTCTCTGTACAGCCAAACCCTTAATCGGCGCTGCTGCCATCATTACTGCTGCTGAGGAGACAGGAGGGCGGACAAGGTCTCGTCCAAATCCATAAGCAAGTCTGACTTATTCAGACCTACCCTGCTCTGGGAAGGCTCAAGAGTAGAGTTCATACTGAGAGAGGGCTGGGGAGGGGGGCTGCTAAATCATTCTACATCAAATAGTGGCTTTAGAAAATCAATGCTTCCTCCCTTTTATTCCCGCAGAGGTGCAGCAGGTTGAGGAGGGGAGGATGCCGGTAAAGAGGAAATAGCGTCTGGTTGTGAGAAGTGGATATCCTCCTCAGGATAATGAAGAAGTCAACGAGGCAGCAAAGGCAAGTGGGGGTGGGGGGCGCCTTACAGGTAGCCCAGGCTGCTTTGCTTGGAGCTCGGATGAATAAAGTTTAAATTAAGAGGACACAGGGGGCAGACATCACACCCAGCATGGCGCTTTATGAAGCAACTCCAGCGCAGTTCCAGTTCCATGACTGAGATCACGCTGAGCCGAGTCTGAACCGTGACCACGAAGCCCTTCCAAAACCAGAGCAGCCATCTCTGGAGTTTCCAACACCCATCTGTGTACATCATTAACCAGCTGTCAGGACAACACTGAGGCCAATTCAGAGCATCAGCAGCAGAGGAATTAAGCCAAACGAAGACATCTACAAATATCCAAACACGCGCTCCTCCTGTGCACGGCAGCGCTCACATTTGACAAATGAAGCAGCACACAGAGGATGGGAGCCCGTCTCCACTGTCTCGTCATCTCAAAACTGCCTGTGTGGAACTCCAAAGAGGCTGCGTTATTCGAAAACCATAAAACATCTGTCAGCTGTCAGCGACGGAGGAGCTGTGGGAAGGGTCAGGCTCTTCCCAAACAACCGAAATGGATGACTGCTTTGGGTTCTGTAATTGGAGGGACGAGACTTTTGGTTGTACTGTCTGGAATGTCACAAAGCAGTGAAGAGGAGAGAGCACGGTCCAACAACATGACAATTTAGAAGTAACTGTCAGGTGGACTTTGAGAACTTTTCTGTGATTAAGGCGGGAGAATGTTTTTCTCTGAAATATTTTCTATCCCTCTGAACGTTCTTATTTAACCAGAAAAGCAGGTGTACTCTCTTTAGAGATACAGAAATGCTCAGTTAAATGTTATTTAGTCTTTCCGACTTCCCCTATAGGGTTGTACTTCCACTCCAATCCCCTTTTGATCTATTTTCAAAGTGTTCCCAGTAGTCATTTAATTATGATTATGACGTTTTTAGCCAAAATCAAAAACGTGTCAATTTCTAGGACATAGCCTTAGTCCCTATCAGTCATGTTTACACCCTCTCCTGTTAGCTTACAGCCCCTCACGCCCCCAAGCTAACAATAGTGGTGCAACAGAAATGGAAGCAGTATCAGGCCTGTCCATCCGTCCAGTTCTGATCCAGATTCCAGCTCAGGTGAGGAAAACAAAGACGTTCATGGATCTGATCATCAGAATGGAGCAGAGCAGGAAGCTTGAGCCAGCATGTTTTCCATGTCACAACTAAATCACATTTTCTGTGGTCTGCTGCTGTTTCACAACCATTTCCATCATCAGAAACACAATTTGAGCTTAAGTGTCTTAATATTTGTCCTCCATCAGCTAAAACGCCACAAGAACATGTTAAAAACACCCAAAAAAACACATTATCATCCAAGCGAGTGAGCCCCCAAATATGCATTTATAGTGTTGTAATTCCTAAAAAAAAAACGTATCCTAAATTATAACAATGATTTTCAAGTGTTCAAACTGTCAGAAACTCTACAGTTAAAAGCCAACAAGCCTTAAAAAAAGATTTGACCTTAAATATCATGATAATGTTCATTTACTAGAAAACAAACAAACAGTAGATTGTTATTTTTTATCCCAGCAAAAGTTTGGAGAAAACAACAGTTTCCTCTTCAGTTGATGTCTTTCAAAAACAGCAGATAAGATGGATGAAGTGTGACTTCCCGTCGAACATGAACGACTCGCTCAGTCTTTTGTGCTATTAGTATCACTTTCTTCACCTCTTCCACCACCGCTTGCTCCCAAGTAGATTTATGTCCTTGATTTGGCGCTCAGGCCTGCTCAGGTGAGTGAAGGTAGAGACCATCATCTTTGCAGTCAAGACAGCGAGCAGCAGAGATAATGGACTGAGAATGGTTTGCTGCATCAGATCATGACTGATGGCACTAACTCACTGAGGAGACAAGTCTCTACAGCTTTCATACTAAGTGCTTTTGCTTTTAAGTTGAAATCTTGAAAAGCATGGTACACTGCAGATTTCTATGGGATGGACGCCAGTGTCTGAAGCTCCACAAACATTTGGGTTTGACTGTCAGCTGCTGAGATCGGTTGGTTGACTGCAGATGTAGAAAACTCAGTTTGTGGTGAACGAACATGCTCTTGACTTTCTTTTTTTCAGTGTAAAAAGTCCAAACTGTCTAAAAAGGTGCTGATCTCTTTTACGAACTGTCAGATAAAGTTTGTTACAAAAAAAAGCTTTTAAATTAAGTTTAAATTTCAGGTGTTCACTAAGCTCGACCACAAATATAATATAATCACAAAATTCTGTTTGCAACTTTTTCAAATAAAGCTCAACAAAAATAGTAGACATTTTCTATTAAAATATAGTTTGTTTAACTTGTAGTCAAAAAAATCTTTCCACGTTAGAAAAGCACAATAATGTGAACTGTACTTTTAGTACTTTTACTGTATCTAGCAAAAAATGATGCCTCTTCTTAGAATTATGATTACGTGAAAACAAGATATCTGAATCGTGCAGATTGGTGCTGTTTTTTCAGGGCTTCCACTAATTTGATGTGACTGAACAGAAAAAGGTTTTTGGTATGATCAGAGTTTTTGTGGATGCATTTCGGGCAGGAACTCTTTGGGGGCTTACCTGTGGTGGGCTGGGGGCTTGTCCGGGCTGTACCCTAGAGACACAGTGATGGTTGATGGCTTAGTAGTTGGGTTTTTTTTTTTCTGATTTGCGTTTATCCATTTGAATAGTTTTATTTTTCCTGGATTGGTCAATCCCCCCCCCTCCCCCTTATGTTTGAAAAGCATCTTTATGCAGTGAATTAACCCAGAATAAATGAAATCCACATGTAGTCATCTTTATTTTGTACAATCATCATACATATTTTAAGAAAAGTTTTTGCATGAAATGCTGATTATTGATGAAATATTATTACATTGCAATGACTCAGCTTATTCATCAACGTGGTGGGGGCAAATAAGAGAAACGCTGCCGACTAATTGGATGCGTAGTTGAGCTATTTGCACCCCCCCCCTCTGAGCAAATTCAAAACCCATTCACTTGAACACACACTCAAACAGACAAACAGCATGGATCTCACTTCTGCTCATAGAACCCCTAACTTATGGTTTTACACCGAAGATTCCCATGAGTCTTAGGGGCTGAAGGCAGGGCTAACCCCCAGGCCAGTCGTAGCCTCTCTGATCAGTTCCTTTACGTGAGTGTCGGTCAGAACGGACCGAGGTCTTGATTTCACGTGTTTCAAGGTAATAACAGGGTCTGGAATTTTGCAATAGTTTTCACGATTATTAGAGCACAAAAAGCTTGAATCTGCAGGATTTAAAAAAATATTCTGTTTCAACTAAATGCTGCAGGAGGACAGATGGAGCCACTGCCTGGTTAGAAAATGCTTCTGTTTTATTGCGGCGTGTCCGTCTTGGTGACCGGATGCTGATGCGGTCCTTTCATGCTGACGTGCGCGGTTTGAGGAAAAAGGAAAGTCTGGAGTTTCTTTGCCACACTGCATCCTTGTGCTGTCAGTGTTAAATAGAAAAGGAACGCTGCTTCCTGTGAAGGGTGGGGTGGAGGTCCTGTGCTGTTTCACACCTCGTGGCTTCATGGACCACGCGGCCTTGATTGATGTTTTTATAAGTAAGACCTTGCACAACCACCCCCACCCCTGTGGGGCATGCTACGCTTCCCGGCATCAATCACATATCATTTCCATTCTCTCGCCGTCCCCTGACAGAAATACTGTAAAGGTGATCTATGCGTGTGTGTGTTAAGTAATTATTAAGTGTCCAGCTGCACTAATAAATCACTCCCATCTCGCCATCACCTTGTTTCAAAGCTCACTCCCCTGCGTTTGCATTTTCTCTGCTGCTCTCAGGACTCAAACAAAATCTTTTTCCTCGCCTCCGGAAGGCGGTCAGCTTCCAGCACGAGAGGACGCCTTTATTGGAGATGTTTGAAGACCTTGGACTCGCTGTGGCGTTAATGAGATGGCTGCCATCCATCCGGCCTGTGGATGATGACTGTAAATAAGGCCGTCTTTACTTCCTGTGTAAACATGTGTCAGTGTGACAGAGGCCAGGGTTCAGGGCGCGACTTGTGATGTCCGTACAGTGTGACGGCGTTCCACATTAGCCCCTGCAGATCCGGAGGGAGGCGAGCGTGTCGCACAAGGTGACCAGCGAGGATAAGAAAAGGAGGTGAAGCAGAACGAGGCCATTTCTACGGAGAAGAACAACCCCAGCGCTGGAGACTCACTTTATGGCTCCGTAACCAAGCTGAGGCTGTGTTTCTCATGGTTGAGAGGTTTTTCAGAAAGGATGCAGTCTTAAGGACACTCAAAAACACAACGTTCCTCTAACGCCGTCGGGACAATCAACCGTTAAACTGAGGAGTCTTACATGCTCACCTGGTAAAAGAGGTGTTTAAGTTATTCCAGTAGCAAATGTTGATAAAAAAAAGTCTAACAATTATAGTTAGAATGACTAAACACAATGAAAAATGTAAAAATGAACTGTTAAAATGTAAAAGAAGTGTCATCGTTTTTTTATATGTTTGCTATATAAAAAAATGGATTTTATTCCTGATCTGTGTTTAATATCAAATAATTATATAGGAGCAAGTGTGAGATTCTGGTGTGTTGGACCTGCAGATAACCAACCGTCTGTCATTCAGAAGCACAAACTCATGTAGATGGAGGTCTGCTGGTTCCTTTTCAGAGGGAAAGGTCATCCTTATTGCTTTACATGCACAGGAGGATTTTATTTCAGATGTTTAAAAGCACCTGACTGCTCTTCCCTGATCTCCACATCATGTCCAATGAGCTCTCACCAGACTGAGCAAAAGTTCATTCAGGGAACTTTCCATCGTTGTGTATGTCGAGCAGAAAAGGGAGTGAGATTCTCATGAAGATCTCATTAACGTGCACATGTCTGATTACAAAAATCCATGTGTATTTCCATCTGTGAGAACGTTTGTTTCCTCTTTCCTGCTCCAGATTTTCTGCCGCAGACTCTGTTGAGGTGAAAATCAGGCCCCTATGTTTCCCCTCGTTGCCCATTTGCATTGTGTTGCGTCGCAGGTGCAGCAGCTTGGGCAGAGTCTGGAACAATGCTAATCACAAACCTTGTTTTTAATTAACTTCGGGTTAAAATGGCGTGAAATTGAAAATTATAATTGCCAAAGTAAACATTCCTAATTAGGATATAAGAATGTTTGTAAATTAATTGATAAGTATAGTTTCTTTGGAGCCGTGCATTACCTGGTTTGGCTTAGAAATGAGTCTGCAGAGCACACACTGAACGCACAGCGGTGCACAATTCAATTAACAGTAAGTGGAGGGAAATATTACAACTTTTCAATGATTTACGGCTCTTTTACAGTTTAGCATACTAAGAGGCATTTGGTCCCTCTCGGTTTTTATGGTTTAGTAGCAAACCCAAGCAACTGTGCTCCACAGAAAGGACTGGAAGAATCAATACAGACCATCCAAAAGTATTAGACAAAAAGCTGAATAATGAATAACTTCAGTGAGAGAAAAGTTATTCCTGCTTCTGCTCTGAGTGACAGTCCGCCAGTGCAGCTCAGCAGAACAGATCCAGAGTCTGCTAATTACAGGAAGGAAGCTGCCACCAGGTGACAAACGAGCCTGTCAGGTTATGGACAATTTGATCATGTCTATTGACTCAAAGTTTAATTTCAGCGGTCATGAGCATCGGAGCGTGCGCAGACGTGTGTTCAGTCATTACGGCTCTGTTCACCGCCTGCTGGTGATTCCTTTCTGACCTGTAATTTGTATTAATGTGACAGTCTTGTTAATTTTGGCATTTTGGTCTTCAAGCTCGTTCATGTGGAATTCATTTCTGTGGTGGAGGAGTGCAGACAGTCTCAGAAAGTTGTTTTATCAGGTGAACTAAGACACTTGGATCATAGCTTTGCTTCTTTCACATCTGTTTTGTAAAAAAAAAAAGCGGTAAATGCAGATTTTGTCGTGCATATTTCTGCGCGGTTTGGTGAGCGTGCAGACCGCCTGCAGACATCACTTCAGACGTCCCGTTTTTGGAGCCAAATATGTGAAATGCTGGAAATGGCCCAGGATCAAGCCACAATATAACGAAAAGAGCACTGCGCTCTTTGCTATTGGGTGAACGCTATCAGGCTCAAACGCTGATCAGATAAGCAGAGCAGCAGCAACAACAACGTTTTCAAGGTTCAAGATTATTTCATTGTCAAATGTGCAATTTATTTGAACGTTTGACACGAAGGAAATTACCATCCTCACAGACCCCACCGCTAACATGCACAAAAATAAATGACAATGAAGACTCCCGCATAAAACAGAAATAAGTAATAATACTAGCTATACATTATAGTATTTTATACAATGTACATGTTTTGTGTAAAGAAATCAGGGATGCCCGCACAAGCTAATTTAAAACGACAAGCTCCATATAATCCACCTCTACATACAGTCACTCACTGGTCCTGTTATCAGGCACACCTGTCCAACTGCTCGTTAACATAAATTTCTAATCAGCCAATCACATGGCAGCAACACATTGCATTTATGTAGTCGTGGTCCAGATGGTCTGCTGCAGTTCAAAGCAGCATCAGAACGTGGAAGAACAGGGACTGAAGTGACTTTGAACCACGGTTGTTGGAGCCAGACTGGCTGGTCTGAGGATTTCAGAAACTGCTGATCCTCTGGGATGGGATTTTCACCCACAACCATCTCTCGGGTTTACAGAAAAAAAAAATGGAAGGCAAAAAAAACGTATTTGAAAGCAAATATTTTATATTTTTATTTGCAACTTAGAAAGTTTTGTTTGCAACACGGTGGCATAAATATTACTCCATAGAGTTCAGGTGTCAGACAAGAGCGGCTCTTTCTTTATTTTTAATTATCACTCACTCACATCATGACAGGAATGTGTTTGGATTGTTGTCCTTTACATTGTTTTCTCCTCTTTTTGACACTCAGTGGGCAAACTAGTGGGATTCATGCCACCTGCCTTCCAACCTGCTGACGTCAAGTTTTTACTATCACTGACATTCAGAAGGATGTGGAGGTTTGGAGCTGGAATACCAAGTCAATTTCTGTCCAATCAGAAGCAGGGGGTTAAATGGAATTAAAACAAGATAAGCAACAACAGCAGCTCAGAAACTTGAACGATGAAATTAAAAATCACATTAATTTACATTGTGGAGATCAGAAATGGCCAAAACACAGGACTGAATCATTGGTTTCCTTGATCTATTTCTTCAAACCTTTTTGGAAAGATCTGTTAAAAGGAGGAACCTGCAGTTCAATCTGATGATCGAACTAGCAATAAAGCCCCACATTAAAAGATAACACTGATGCAGCGAAGCAGTGCGAAAACCAATAAGCACCTTATTAAAAGAAACTAGTGTCTGTCATGTCTTCAATGGAGAGCTCACTAACCTCACAGCTGTTGGGCATTTCCCAAACAAACAGTTTCCAAAGTGCTGTGCAGAGACTAAAATGAACTAAAAATCATTCAACAAAATGGAAACAAACAAAATACAACAATAAAATGAAGAAAATAAGATAAAAACACAGAGGACCACACAAGTCACGCAGTGTTAAAAGCCAGAGTAAAAAAAGGGTTTCAAGACGAGACTCAAACCCTCCACAGAGGGCGCTGTTCTGACATGAGGAGGCAGAGCGTTCCACAGCTTAGAGCCGACAACAGACAACGCTCTGGGTCCTCTTGGGGTGGGTCCGAATTCCCACCCTAACCCCTAACTACTAAAAAACTGTACAGTGCAGAACTATGTAGAGCCCCGAGTTATAAAAGCAATTCAGACACCATGCTCACTACTTTTATTCTTTATTTTTATAAATGGCGGATGTGACGTCATCGATTTCACAAAGTTAAAGTCTATTTAAAATGAGCATTTTGCAACAATTGTTTAAGAGTCCACTGTCTCCTGAAGATAAAATCAGCAAAAATTGTTTCGACGCAATGAATTGTGGTCTATTATCACAGATCTAGTGAACATCAATGGACACTGGTTTTTTCCTAGAGACTTCTGGGAAGTTTCTAGGGCGCTGGATTTTGGAATTGTACATTTCGGACATCACTAGAAAATGGCGCACGCGCTACATAGTCACTATAGGGGTTAGGGTGGGAAGTCGGACACACCCTAGATTTCGGCCTCGCCATGGGCTCCACAAGCTGGAGCCGGCCCTCTGACCTCAGAGCCCGGGCTGGTTTATACCTCTGAACGCGGTCAGAGATGGTCCATGTAGAGCTTTAAAAACCAACAATAACATTTTAAAATGAATCCTAAAATTAACAGGAAGCCAGTGCAAGGACGCGAGAAGGTGTGATGTGCTTGTATCGTTTGGTTCCTGTTAAAAGTCGTGCAGTGGAGTCCTGGACTTACAGTGCCTTATAATATATAATTATTAATATGTAAGTTCTCAGCAAATTGTTTAGTCATAAATGTAAAAACCATGATAATTCTTCTCCTCCAGAGTCCACATATCTGTCAGGGACCTGACTTTTTCAGAATGATGGCGTTAAGGTGATGTCAACAAATGCATGGAGGTGCTTGCAGAAGCAAACTGGATCCAGACTGTCTATGCAGAAATCATATCCATCCATTCAACCTAATCAGCATTGCAGAGAGAGATGACCTATTATGACCCCACCTACGACACACATGTGAATACACAGTAACAATAGAAGTGTGCATTTAAATGAGGTGTTAGACATACGAGTGTGTGTGATCAATGATACCTGAGTTTCAGGTGAGATGGATGTTCCCTCTGACCGGCTGCTTCATAACCACATCACCATGTCATTTATAACGTTCAACGTGGAGCGCTCTGTCTCCGAGATCGCCCTTGTTTTTATTTTTAATGCCAGAGGAACCTGAACACCAATTTCACACCATTTCAAGAAGTAATGACAGTTCTGCCAAAAACATGTTTTATTAGCTCTAATCATTTAGAAGTGAATCAATGGGAAGTCATTAAATCGCACTGGTGCTTTTCCTCAAACTGGGACTAGACTGGAGCGCTTCTTGGGAGTTATGAAGGCCTGATCGATACTTTGATCAAATGATCAACATTTCTGAGCCTTCAGCTAAGTTAAACATAGCAAGCACAATTATTGGAGGTCATGGCGTTCTTCAGTTAGACTGGAGATGTTGGGAAGAAGAATTAAAAATAATAATAAAAGAAAACAGCCTAATGTTGCCTTTTAACGTCACGTCTACCCTCACAGACCTTCAGGTCAGATTCAGTCCAGCTGGTTGACATTTATCATGAATAAAGCTGCATCACCTAATCAGTGAACACATAACCCTTGTGTTATCTTGTGGGGTCCAGATGACCCCCCGTGGGGGTCATCTGGACCCCACAAGATAACACAAGGGATAAACATGCATAACACAGGGGCTGAATAAAGAACATTTTTGATCATTCTTCATTTGGTCTGAAAAAGCTGAAGAAAATAAAGTCAACTGTTGCAATCCCGGTCAAGGGATTTCTCAAAAAAAGTTGAAATCTCAGTGTTATATTTTACAAGTTCTTCGTTTTTTTTTTTCTCTCGGGGAAGTTAATCCAATATTAGGATATTTGTCTGTGTCCAGTTCAAAGATGAGTTCAAAAATACAGAAAAGAGAGGAAATTCCTGCAGTTTTATGCATGTGTGTGCACCTTTTGGCTTATCTTTTGCATAATATTTACTTAAAAAAATAAGACATAAAGGAATAAAACTGAAATAGTGACCAAGCATGCTAAGTTGTGATAAAATAAGCCACCTTGACCAAAACATGTGAATTAACAGTTCAACAAACACAAAGTATTTGCATTACTTTGACTTTCTGACTCATGCACTGCCTTGCCTGAAACGAACCCCTTCAAATTGCCTTCTTCAGTTGTTTAATACTTTTTGTCTCCACAAGATGAAAGTCCTTTGCTGCGAGCAGTGTGTTGCTGACTGTTTGTGCTCTCTCTGGTTGTCGCTAAATAAGCCCATAATAATCCCCAGTTGCTGGATAATGCAGCAATCATAGGCAAGGCCAAGGAAACACGCCACTGGGAGCGTCTGAAAGAAAAACATGCAGCACACTCGCCTATCCCGTATAACTGTGTGACTTCAGGGACAGTCATTTTTTATTAGCATCTGGCAGTGTAGTTAAGTCGTTTTAGGGGAAAGTTCTGTGCTGAATTGGTTTTTTTCCACCACTGCTATATGTCCATTAAATCCATCAATCTGGGAACTCTTATTGGTCCTATTCCTCGCAGTCTGGAGACCATTATTACTTTGTTGGAGAATATTCACACGAGCTAAAAAAAAAGAAAAGAAAAGAAAAAGTTGACATATGTAACAGACTGGACATCCCAGTAAACTGAAGCTGCATGAGAGGCAATTGTTGTGTCAATATTGTAAAATTCAGATGAGTTTGTTTGTCTTGAACCTTCACGCTGGTCTCGTTAGTTTCTGCTGGAGTTTAAGACACCTTCATCGACTGTTACGATTATTTATTATCCAACAGGAGAGCAGATGATGTTAGAAATTCAATTCATGCCCAAAAACAAGCATAGATCCCAGACGACTTGAGAGATGCAGATACATTTTAGGAACAAGATGGTGACCAAGGAGGAGGTTTCAGGCCTAAAGTGTTATGGGTCGCCCCCTTGTGATGCTTTTTGCTGGTTGGCTGTGGCCTCTTCCAAATTGGTCACAGCTGCCTGTGATTATCTACTCCAGCTTCCTTATTTAATGACGCTTCATTTGGTGTTGGAGGGTCTTCTACGCCGTCGCATAGGTTTGGCTTTGTGAGTAAATCCTTGGAAACCTTTAAGACGTGTTCCAGTCTTCCTGCTCCTGAGTTTATCTGACTAATAAAAGCTATATAGTATATGTATATGCTATATGTATAGGATGACTTTTAATATAGCCTAAAAACAAATAGTAGTTTAACATATTAGACCTAAAATGACAAAAAAACTCTGATTTTGTTGGTTCATGATTTCGACAAAGTTATTGCTATTAATAGGATAATTGTTTAAATGAAAATCTTGAAGGAAACTGATGCAGAAGCAGGTCATTTCATGAGATGAAGAGATGCTGCAGCACAAAGATGCTAAAACTCAAGCGACAAAAATGTTTGTGTGCCTTTGAATATGTTCAATTAGTCCAACAGGAGACCCGATTGAATGCTTCCTCCAGAGACGAAGTGCAGCCAGCAATTACTAATCAGCCTTCCAGTCACTAATGACCAATTTTATTTTTATTTAACCTTATGGCATCCAGAGCGAACAGCAAAGTAAGCACCTCGTTGTACAGAGAAAACTGTCCTTACTGTACATTTGACGATAAACCCCTTACATTTGAAACACAACAGAGCTTGCTCATCCTAAATGAGACAAACTGTTTGGAGGCTCTCAGTTACAGAAATGAACCTGCAGCTTTTCTAAAACAGAAGAGCTGAGACGGCTTGTGTAACACGGACCATTTTCTAACTGAAGTGACTGAAAGTGAAGTTTTCTAAAGGTTTTTGGGTTTTTTTGTGGGGCTGATAAAACCAGAACTAATAGGGTCACCTGCTCGTGGCTTACCATAATGAGCTTTTGAGGTTTTTATTCTCTACAAAAAAAATGAAGGAAATCAAAAACTGAAATGCCAAATGGCTTTGGCTTTTTTAGGCCATTAAGAGCTGACTAATGGATATACCTTTTAGACTGAAGGATTTGAAGAGGCTAAACTCGGAGGTCAGCTCAGTTTTAACGGCCGAAGGGTTTTTCAGGGGTCCTCAAAGACCAAATCTCCGTGGGAAACGCTTCTGTTAAGATAAAAGAACGAAAAGCTGGAGAAAATATGAAGCTACTCTGGTGTGCAGTGGTTTGTGAAAACAGAGAGACTTAATGTTTAGTGCGTTCCCGGAGCCACGGAAAGCACTCTTTGAGCTCAAGAATTAGTCATTAAGGCTGTGAAATTCAATTGAAACACTTGCTTTCAAGTGCGTGAAGGTTTCTTTATTAAATGGGTGTCTGCAGAAGCAGAATGACGCATAATGGAGCATATTTGAATAGCAAATGATAAACATACATTTAAGTAGAAACATGAAGTGACTCAAAACAAAAACCTTCCCAGAAAGAGAATGAAATTACTTTATGTCTGATCCTTGTTTATTTATTTATTATTAACCCTTGTTCTATCCTAGGCACGTTAACATTGGGAGTTGGGTCATCTAGACCCACTAGACAGAGCTCTGAACCTTTGTTCTTCAATGATTTGTGATCTTCACTGGTGTCCATGGATTACATGAAATCCTCTCCACCTTTATCCACCTTTGTCATGGTAGGAGAACACCGTCAATGGGGGGGGGGGGGGGTCATAGGATAGAACAAGGGTTAAAACAGCTGATCAACAAGCTTTGGGATGTTTGATTTTACATTTGTGTCTTATTTCTGACACAAAAAAATGTAGGTGGACTAAAGAGTCTTTGCTTGTTGCTTTAAATGTTTTTAACTTGGTTCCAAATATTATTTGTTTTATTATATATTAATCAATAATTATATATCTTGCATTTTGTTTGATATAAAGGTTTTTCAAATTCCAGGTTAGAAGGCTATCGGAGGAGTAGAAGAACACGGAAAACCGTCACTTGACTTGTTTCATAATCAAACAGTATGAAAGAGAGTTAGACAAAAATTGCCCCGTTTGAGGGTTGCACGGTTGTGTAGTGGTTGGCACCGTCATCTTACAGCCAGAACGCTCTGGTTCAAATCCAGACTGGGTTCTGTCTGTGTGGAGTTTGCATGTTTTCCTCGCTCATGTGTGGGTTATCAATCCAAGGTTGACCCCACCTTCACCCAACGATAGCTGGGATAGGCTCTAGCATCCCAGTGATCCCAGGAGGGAGGGAGGGAGGGAGGGATGGAGGGATGGATGGATGGGAGAAACTGCAGAGCAAAAATGACTCTACGACTTAGAAACAGCTGGAATACCCCCCAAACCTCTGGATAAGTACTCTGTGGTCTAATGAGACAGAAGAGAAACTTTCTGGAAGGAAAAAAAAGAAAAGTAACATCATTAAAAGTTAAATATGTTGGTGCTGATGTGAAGGCATGGCAGAGAACATGTGCTCATTAGCAGCATCAGACACTTGGGCCGTTATGTTCTTTATTTTAGAGTAAATACATACATATATTTTGTTTTAACAGGAAAAGTGTTATTGGAATTATTACATACAATCGTTACACATATATTGAGAACCTATATTTCTTGCCCTATTAATGATTATGGCCAATAGACAATAAAAACATAAGAAAGTGGTGTCTCAGAGAATTAAAATGTCACATCAGGCCAATTAAAAGGATGTTTTTTTCTGGATAAATGTTCATTTTATGTGTGTGAACTCGTCATTTAGTGGGGATTCCATGAATTATTGGATCAGTGCTGTACAGCTCTGAAGAGGGAAATGGGAACCTTCTGGTCGTCTGCATTGATGGTCAGGGCTCCCTCGTCTTCCTCTTGACAACAGTCCTAAAGTCATTTTTTCGCATCAGAATGAATGAACCCATTTCAGTCCAGAATTCATGGCATTTTGGTTCAGGGCTCACTGACCTGCTGGACGGTCATGCACATGTCTGAGCAGAGAATCTCACATGATGCTGAGGATCACAGAAAGGGTGAAGACTGTACTCTAGCACAGCGTTCATCTGTACTTCGATGTTAATTTTCACCTAAGCAGCAACATGCCAGTGACCAGGTCTTCCATTTGTAATCAACAGATGTGTGAGCAGTGATCAGAGATCCATGCGTTCAGTGACGCCGTGTGAGGGTAGAAGATCCAGATGTGCGTCCACTGCAAGAGGAGGATGTCAAGAAAAGGTGTCAGGTACTTTTTTAATGTTCATCCGGTTTGTGAACGTTGCTGACATTAGTCACCCAGAAGGCTTGGGACGTGGCATCAACCCTCTGAGGTTGTTGTGGTCTGGAAATATGGCTGCGTGAAGAGCCTCAACAAATTCCTGGAAATGCATTGAAACCCAGAAAACAGTCAGTGGATCAAGGTCTTTCTGACTTATGTAGAGTCGCATATGTAGCTGCAGCCTCATCATCTCTCTGCATTAATGCTGCTCCAAGTTCATCATCAAATGGAAATTTGAGGACAGGGATGAAGTCATGCATTTTTCAAGAAGCTCAGTAGATGTTCAACTCTCACTGTCCCAGTTTAATGGGACATACTATATGTGGTGAGGGTTCTGTGTGTGGCGGTACTGTTAAAGCCCTGGTCCCATCTGCCCTTACGAGTGGATACGTGCTGTCTGCAGGTGAAAAATGGTCAGACCTGCACAACACACACAAGTGGCCCCCCTAAAATATGAAGGCCGTTGACGATCATGTAGAGAGAAAATGTCCATGCACATTTTTTTCAACGGCCGACAGGTCGTAGAGAACTCTTACACAACCCGCAAGTGCAAATGTGTTGGGATTTTATTTTTTAAACACCGGTTTCATCACAGTTTAGGCAATGGGACCATTTCAAAAGTACCCAGCTTTTCTCAGTGCTGGGTGGGTTCAAATATGCCTTTCATTATGCAGTTATGGATATTAGTAGGTAAGAAAAATGTGTGACAAGTCCACAAAACTCTGCCTTTGTGGTAATATGAGTGTTACACATCTGAGAAGTCCAGAGATGGCCTGTACCAATGAGTTTTAAAATTGTGTAATCTTTTGCTACACTAGTGCCTCTACACACCCCAAGCCCACCCCACTCCCCAACAGATTAGCACCACACAGCAGCAACAACTGATGTCTTCAGATCAATGACTATAGAAACACTGTGAGGAAACAAATCAATGTTTGAGTAAACACAAAGCTCTGATGTCCAGAAATCAATAGCTAGGATGCATGAAAGATGGTCCGTGCAGCTCTGAAATTCCTTTCATCCTCTTTACATTGCAAACACACAGTTCTGCAGAATCACTGCTGCCACTGTATTCATGTCAGCACTCAATGCATTGAAGGTGGAAAAAAAATCTGCATGTTTACACAACACAGCAGCTCAGAGTAGAACGTTTTTGTGTAGAATTTAAGGCTGAGCACATTAACGCATCACTGAAAAGAATTATTTTCATGCATTTGTGCGTTTTTGTTTAATTCTTTAAATTGAATATAAAAGTCGTTCACTTACCGCGTCTGAATACCGAGGCAGAGTGCTGTAGCGATGTGTCATTCTTGAACACAGCCATTCCGGACATGTATGACATTTTGAGCATTTTTCATGTATGAAATTTCGGTCTTTTGTGATCCATGCGTGATATAAGTAATTTACAAGTGTTTCTTGCGTTCATTGTTCGTAGATGTTCGTCGATGGTTTCGGCTGACTGGTCTTTACGTGAATTCAGTTTTGAGCTGTTCAGATCGGTTGAGACTTGCTGTGTTTGTGTAATTCATGTCTTTCCACGACGGTCCCACAAATGTCTAACAGACTTTTCATGGTTCGGATGTTTAGATTTATATCGCGTAAACGGCGCACATATCATGTAAAAGTTACGGAATCGCTAATGACTTGCATCTAAACAGCACAACGGTTCATGTTCTACGTTGATTTACATGTTCTTTCCGTCGTTCTGCCGTGGTTTTAATGTGGTTCTTCCGGGATCCATCTGTGAAAAATTCACGGAAGAACCACAACTTTTATCACCTTTTCCACCTAAATTCACGTATGACCAGTTTTTCATCCGTGCAATAAGCGCAAAATGTACGTAGTGGCTGTGTTATACAGCCTTAATACCACATGAAAAGAGCAAACTCCTTTTTTTGGGGGGGGCAATATCTTCAGGTCTGTGAATAAAAAAAAAAAAAAAGCTGGACTTTTTATGGGCGCACCACTTGGCCAATCACCTATCAGGACAGAGAAGACTCATTCCATCATGGCAAAGATGGGATGGTTCCTGAAGATGTGAGTATAGTGGGCAGCTCAGGTACGCAGGCAGGGAGTCTGTTTATAGGAAGTTTGTTTCTTGCAAATGATGAACGCAAATTCTTGAAATTTCATTGGAAGAAAATGTACGTAGTGGCAGTGTGACACGGCCGTTTTAAAGACCAGTCAAGAATTAACCTAAAAATCAAAAAAGGAAGCAGCTTCTGGATGTTTTCTCAAGTCAGCGCCATCTTTTTACAACTGTAACCAATAGGGACCTGCACGGCTTTTTAAAAAGGAAGGGAAGTCTTTTATCGAAAGCCACCAAACGTTCCAATCAAGTCAGTTAGGCTTCAGTTTGGTGCCTTGGAAGACTAGATTTGGACACCATCAGACTGTTTATTGAAATATTCAGTGTTAAAAGATAGAAATCTATTTTAATGTTGCGTTGATCCCTACTTGTAAATGTCTGGTTGTTGCAGATAGAATACTTGGGAGGTCAGCTTTCTTTATGCAAAACACAACCAAAAATAATAGATGTTCACATTGATCCCTCTGACCAATCCTCTTTTGGCTCCTCTAGGTATTCTGGGTATTGCAGTCATCCCGCATTAACAACAGACATTCGTTAGGCTTATTTTGGAAAAAATATATGTGATAAATTGAACTTGAATGTATCAATACAGCAGTCATGGTGCAGAGGAACAGCATCGACCTCTGATGGGAGGATTGCGAGTTCAGTTCCTGCTCCGCCCCAAATGTGTCAAAGTATAATGCAGCACAGCCGCCATCAGTGTGAATATGATATAAACAGTATGAGGAAAACGGTGTGTGGGCGTGTGAGGGGGGGGGGGGGGTTCTCCATTAAAAAGTAACAAGGTCTTCCTTTAATGTTGCAGGGATTTTGATTCTCTAAAACCTGTGCCGGTAGTTGTCCTCTAACCTATTTTAAACTCTTCTCCACCTTTTTTCTGTGACTTAGACTGACACAGGAGATCAACTTTACTTGACTTGGTGGCACATTACCTTATAATTTGTCTGAAAATCTGTCTCAGTTTAACTCTGTGATTATCTATAGTATTTAGAATCTGGAAAACATGAATCTTTACTTAGAGAAAAGCTAAAAAACTAAATAAATTCATGCATAATTACAGAAATATAAGACAGATGTGAAAAGGTGAAGATTCCTGGAATTCTGCTGTAGATCTGAATATTTTTCTTATCAGGTGACCCAAGACAAAATGGAAAAAAGAAAAATAGCATCGCCACATTGTGGGTTTCAGGACTGTTTCCTTCATTTGGAAACTGAAGTGACAACATGATGAACTGCTCTTTCTCACTCATCACTCCACCTTCCTGCTGTCACTCACATAAATTGTTGTGAAATTATCCATGATTGCATTTGAAATGCAAAATAAGAGGTGCGTTTAAAGAGGGACGACTGTTGATTTGCTCGAGTTGAGCAAGGGAATGCAAACTCCATCGTAGGTGTTGCTTGACATTTCAGAACCTACATCTACCGTGCATTAAGATCATTATCAAAGGAAGCAGCAGCCTCCCCTATTCACGCGTGTTACCGACTCTGTAATCTCAGTATTATAATGTCAGACACAGTCATCTGTAACAAACTGAGACTTGTCATTTTATTTTATTTGCTGGTGTTGACTGAACCAGAGGGAAAGTGAACTGAACCCCCGGCTGGATCATGCAGCCATCTGTTTCGTCTGAAAATAACTAAATAAAAAGAACATAAGCAGCTGAATAATCAGAAAGCACTGTTCTCTGGAATACCCCGACTGTATCACAGTAACCCACAGCTTTGGCCTTCACAATCTGCAAATTTGGGTTTATTTGAATGCTAAAATATTTTTAAATGAATTAGATTATTCATTTGAAATCTTTTCAGCTGCATGTCTCACTATATGGAGGTCAAGGTCAGGGTTATGGCACATTTTGGGAAATAATGTGCCATTTCATTAATATTTATAAATGTACATTCTTTGCAGAGGGTCTTGGTTGCCTCTGTTTCCTTGTGAGGCATATTAATAAAAGCTTTTTCCTAATTTTGGAGTTAAATACAAGATGGAATCTAAGTACAGCACAATTTTTGGAACAAACTTTACGTTTTAAGATGAATACAGTCAAAGGCTTTGGCCATAGCCCTTTAAAAAGGTGTCTAACCTAACTGTTAATCAATTAATCCTTCAATCAATGTATTTATATGGCACCTTAACATGACTGCAGTCCAACAAGGTGCCAAAACAGTAAAACCGCAATAAAAATGACACAACTATTTTAAAAAATATGCTTCAATGTTTTCATATTTACCTATATTAAATGTAAAATAAGTGTACCTGGCACTGTAAGAAGATGATGAAAGACAGGCGGGGGCCTGAAAAGGGTATCCCAGTGCCTCCACTCCTCTTAGAGTCACTCGAGTGCCTGCAGGAGCTGTCTTAGAGGAGGCAGGGATAAACAAAGGTTAATCCTCTTAGACAGGGAGAGGACAGCAGCTCTGGTGTGACAGCCCTCCTGTTCAGTCACCATTGCCTTTGCTACCTTGAGGCAAATTCCTCTGTGTCTCACTGTAAAGGCTGCTTGCTCAAACATGGGGAGACATTTGCTGTCCAGGATGGAATGGAGGAGCGGTCTCAGAATGTTCTGTACAACTAGGATAACAGTTGTACTGTAGTGCCGGAGTAACCTGCAAGAGTCTTTCCTAGCTACTGTTGGGTAAAGGCCGGGCTTTACCCCCAACACGCCATCATTGTGTTGCATGGCTACACACTCACACACATTCACACCTAGAGACACCAGTTAACCTACAAAACATGTCTTTGGATTGTGGAAGGAAACCAGAAGTCCTGGAGAAAACCCCAAAACACATGAGTGTGTGATTAGATTAGTAGGGGTGTGGCCTAGAAACTCCACACAGAACAGTACCAGCTGGGATTCAAACCAGGACCTTCTCACTGTGAGCCGAGAGTGCTAACCACTACACCGCCGTGCGTGCAGCCTGAAAAAAGGTTTTACATTTTACAAATAGAAGAAAAATGACAGTTTTTTAAAAAGAAAATTTTCCATCTGGCTATGCTAGTGCTAAAAGTAACTACTCTTTAAACCTTCTTGGTGGCAAAAACTAAAATCAAGTACAAACCAGAGCATCTGAAGCTCAGAGACTGTTGACCCACGGTTGTGTGTGTGTGTTTGACATTTTGCTATGACAGTGAATCTGAATAAAAAGCTTCTCCATCCAACCTCTGTTGGTCATTGGTCAAATAAACATGTTTTGGACGCTGAAAGGTTGGCGTTTGGTCCACATGTACCTTAAACACGAGGAGCTCTGCCTCAGAACTACCTTATTGTCTTTTTGATCAAACAACAATAGGAAGTCCAGTCGACCAGCCTAGGTTGGCAGAGGCTGTTTTTACCCAGAGTGATTCCTGCTGCAGGAGAAGCAAACGTAGAAAAGGCGTTACACTGACTTTTCACAGAAATGGACCGCATCACTATGTTTAATGGTGATTGTGTGGCAGCAGCAAGAAAGCTCCACAGAGGGTCATGAACTCCACCTAGAAAAGCATTGAATGCATTCTGACCTCCTTTGGGAACTGGTGTGCTTCTTGATGGCAGCAACATTTCAAACTCTCTGCCCACTGGGAGAAAAACCGAAAAGACAGAATACCATCTAATTCCATTGTGCCACTAAAGCTTTTGTTTGTGTTTTGAAAAAAAAGTTCTTGTCCAACTTTGTATTATTGTATGAAAGGATTGTACATTCTTGACAGCTATGCTAAGCTTACTCTGCAATCAATTAATGTATAACATCTAAACAAAACATATAGTTAAGCAAACTGATTTCCTTTCAAAGAAATGACATAGAAACACAAACAGTTTTGAAGATTGAATTCCATTTAACATGAACAAAATGCTTAAAAAAACAAGACAATGAATAGACTTTAGCTGCTATGACTGACAGAAGTGGACAGTGGGGATGTGGCAATCCAACACAAAGAAAACACTTTTCTTGAGGATAAAGTATGACCATGGAACGTGGGTGCATGGGGACTGAGGGATTTTTGCTTTTTTTCCAGCGTCCTTTACTTTAGAACGTTCTAAATGTCCGGACACGCCAGATCCAGGTGATCAGCCGTAGAGCAAAGACACCTGGAAAACATGCAGACTCACTGGCCCTTCAGGCCTGAAAGTCCCCAATTCTACGGAGAATCACTTTGCATTTTAAAGTGAACACACTGGTAGAGAATACTGCAGCACAGAGTAGACATGAGCAGAGAAAAAAACTTACGCTAGGTTCAAGTGTGAGTAAAAGTCTGGTCTGTTTTTAACCACTTTTTTTTAGAAGTGTTTAAACCTAGCACAGTTTTCACAGTTTCTGATGTGAACTGAAAGTTTATTCCACAATTTGGTGCGTCTGATGGACACCACAATGTCATTGAATGTGGTCCTGTATCTTTGTACTTCACTGTCTCCTCTGGTTACTGCTCTGGTTTAAATCCTTAGATTATTCTTCTTATGGATAAAATTCTTTAAAGGCGGCGGAGCAAGCCCATTTTTAACTTTAAAAATTGTGTGGGATCGGCAGACCGAGCAATTTCCTTCAGGATATTTAAAGTATGTATCTATCTATTGGAAAGAAGCTGCTCAGTTTTTCAATACATGTTTTTGGTGTTTTATGTGGGAATCCTTGAACATAGTCCTGGAAGACTGCAAAGCTCATAGCAAGTTAATGACTAAAGTTATGGACATTTGAAAGATTTTTACCCAAAACCATTGTTTGTGAGAAGTGGGCTGAGTGAAGTTGGCTTTTAAAAGAATTCACAGTGACCCCCCACCCCCCTGGCGTTTCCAACAGGAAGTGACTCCTAGAAGCTAAAATGCCATAGACTTCTATAGAGAAATAAACAGCTGTCACTGTCATTCTATTGGTCAGAAGAACCATTCTGGATATGATACTTTTTTTTTTTTTTGCATGTTCTTGATAATCCAAATTTTTCATGATAATGTATCGGTAGTTCAACGTAATCAAGTTATAAACTGACCAATCAGATGTCTCAATAAAATTAGGTGGAGCCTTTCAAGATTTAGGGGTGTGGCCTGCTAACAAACTCAACCCTTCCTGGCGTGAGTGGCTGCCATAGAAATTAAGACTGATTCGGACCAATCACTGTTTAATGTTGTTTTTCTGGCTCCAACATGGTGGCGTCCATGGCGTGAAAAAATGACGACTGAATTGACTTCATGTGGAGCCAGAAGAAAACCATTTTTGTTGGGTGACGCCAGTTTCACTCAATCCAGTTTTCAGATACAGTCAATGTCTAAAACCAACAACCTGAGACCTAAAAAGGGAGTTTAGCAAAACGCGAGGAGCATCCAGAGGACCAGGGGTAGGTCAAGGTCTCTGGTTATTAATGGGCTCTGCAAAGGGGAATGACAGTACGCTGATCTCAGTAATGATAATGTCTCATTGCCTTCCATGAGCGCCTCGGGTTCATACATATTTATTAAGTGTTGCCACCTTGAAGGCAGTTAGAAATATCTGTATAATATTTTGGCAAGCAAACACTTTCCAAACAATAACTGGGCCGTTCAAGTCTCCGGCGGTCCCGGTAGCAGCTTTCCCATGCTAGGTTATTTTGTTAGTGTCAGCGTTTTAAAGGCGCATTAAAAGTAGACGCTCTAACCTTTGAGATTTGTTTAGGGAGGAAATGTTTAAGTCACCAACTTTGACAAGAATTGGTGTTTTTTGACTTTCTGTCATATGTGCCCTTTCTGTAGGGGGAGGGTACAAGCATGTGAACATGGAAACCTGCACCGTACAGCAGCCTCAGAGTCTGAAATGTCAGCTTCTCATGTTAATTGTATGGCTTCTAGACCACCGATAGAATTAATTTGAACTAATTTGTGTGACAGATTGATTTGTCAAATTGCACGTGTAGGCTTTAAATATTAACAGGCAACACTTCCCCAGGGACAGATGTGATTTTAAAGGGCAACTCATACACAGTTATGTAGTTGATTAATGTAGGCTGCTCTGTTTGAGAATACAAATTTGTTGTACATTACTTAATCATGTCTTTATAAGGAAAAGCTCTCCTCTGTCTCATCTCTGTTTTCATCGTCTGTCATGAGATGGATGGGAGATGGAGGAACACCATGACACATGGACGATGGATGGACAGAGGAATCATTTATCTCTATAAAACTGTTTGGTATTGAAATATACCAGCAAATACCAAAGTATGTTCTCTGTAACAATTGTCTGAATTCAATGTTATAGATTATATTTCAATCTACAAGTACAACTGAGCCATGCTTTTGAGAGAGCTCAATGGGAATTACAACTTCCAATCAGTTGGAGACAGAATTTTAGAAAAAGTTGAACCTTTGACCTCTGTCACTTTGCGTAGGAGGTCACAGGATTGAGAAAATATTTGTAAGTCAAAAACTTCACATCTAAAAGTCTCCATTTGGTCTCTAATCAGTCCTCGTTTAGGTCTAATGGTCACCAACGCCTTCTAGTTGCACACGACTGACTATTTCTTGATCAACTTGAGATGCATGTCATGACTATTTTGAGATGCACATATACTTATTGTTAACTAAAATGGCATTAAATAACGTCGTATATAAGATTAAAAAGAAGACCATTTCCTTCAAGGCAGATAGCTTTCGTCACATAAACTTGTTTGGGGATTGACCCGTATGGGCGCTGTGAGTTTTTGGGCCGTAGAGGGTCATCGAGAGGAGTATAGGTGGAGCACAGTTGTGTCCTGCAGTTCCCTTAAGGTTTGTACGCCCACCTCAAGGGACATCATAAAATGGATTGTTCCATTGTACCATTGTTGCGTGTGTATTGTGAAGTACTCATTGGACTAATGGAAGTTGCACATTTATGATACTTATGACCCAATAATCTAAAGTTTAAGAAGTTCATCATTCAGGTCTACCCCTCACTGCCATGGAGCAAAAGAGTCCAAGATAAATTCTCCCAATTTGTCAAACCACAAAGGTGATAAATGCTGTCCAACTTCACTCTCAATTTAAAAAAAAAAAAAAGGTAAAACGTTTCTGCTGCTTCTATTGAACTTATTTCAAGTCTACCGATAGATTTTCTCACTTCCTTTTGACGGCTCATTCTCCTCCTTCTCAACCTATTCTCAAAACTCCATCCTCACATCTTCAACCCTCCTTCTCTACATCCATGACCCTCTTCTTTGGTCTGTTTCCCTGCATTTGTCTCCAAACTATCTACCATGAGCTGTTCTTCTGATGGATGCGATCCGGTTCCCATCCATCCGAGAACCTCAGCATCTTCATCTCTGCCTCCTGTCTCTTTGCTTTTTATGGACGTCATTTGTTAGTCTAATTATAAAAAACATGACTAAAATAAAACCAAGGAAACAACCTCATTTTATTTTAAACTCTTCGCAGTGGATGAGTTCATATTTAATGAATGTAGACAAATCTGCTTTCCTGATGTTGGCCTCCTGTTTGGCTCCACAAAAAATAAGATATGAGATTCTCACTGTTTTGATGTTTGAGTCACCAGATTTTGGTTCAGACAGAAAAAAAGCTTTAATCTTTTACACCTCTCCTTTGGATCAAACAGAAAAAAAATTCAGCATTTTAGAATTACTCGCAGGAAACATCCAGCACATAGCCTATAATTCGCCATGATTTGTGATGACAGAGCCTGAATATTATTCAGATACTGGATGGCACTATAAATCCAGCGCTTCATCTCTGCTCATGCTGTCAAATGCTCTCTGAAGTGGTATTTCAGTGGTGTCCAACCGAGTCCCCCAAGCACAGAGCTCGCCGAATAGAGAAATAATAAGTGCTGTCTGGAGACAATGTCACTGTTATTTTAGATCACCCAAGTCTCCCTCTCCCTCTCTGTCCATTTTCTTGGCAGCTCTTCCCTCACCTCGTGTTTTCCCCACATTCTCACTTTATCTGCGGCTCTGTCCCCTCAAAGCACAATCACACCACCCACTTTGACTTGATGCACTTGCCCCCCCCCCTTCTTTTGTAAGCTGTGCTGTTAAGATGTTGTCATTTCTGAAAAAGTGCGAACTATGCACAGGCATGTTGTAAAATGTGTTGGAGGACGCCGCACGTGAGCGAGCTTCTTACCTTACAGCCCACATTAAGACACAACATCGCCTTGTTTTTGCCAAACACGACTTGCTTACCTATACTGCGAGATATTTTCACCATGTAGAAAGAGTGCATAAAAATAACAACCAAAGAAAGACAAGGTCCTGGTGGCGGTTCCGTTATGGTTTTACTGTCAATCGCGTTCCACACAACACGTGGACAGTTTTTTACAGAGAGCAGAAAGAAGATTTCCGTGTAAAGCTTGAGTGGGAGCATCGGGGGGACACACTCATGTTCTTTTTCAAAGTGCCGCACAAAATGTGGAAACAAGATGATTATTTTTGCTGGTTTAGGAGCTTGGCATGCAATTTTAATTCAAGTCAGTGAACAGAACATGTCAGTCCAGTTTCCCAGTTCTTCTTGTTGGTACTGAGCTGTAGTGCTTTCTCTGGCCTGTTACAGATGAATACAGGGTCTTAAAGAACAAGCCCCTAAAGTGGGATAAGAGACGGTGGATAGATGTACAGTAAGGATGAAAACGTGACAAAAACAGGTATGTGAACAAACACAACCGTGTCTGATTGAGTGAGTGAGTGAGTGAGTGAGTGAGTGAGTGAGTGAGTGAGTGAGTGAGTGAGTGAGTGAGTGAGTGAGTGAGTGAGTGAGTGAGTGAGTGAGTGAGTGAGTGAGTGAGTGAGTGAGTGAGTGAGTGAGTGAGTGAGTGTGACATCACCCACAGAAAATGGTTTAGTACACATGTTTCCATGTTGGAGCCAGGCGTGTCAGACGGTTCAAGGTTTTTTCTGATGATGCACACCTCGTCGGGCGTTATCTCTCACATAAAAGTCGCTGACACTTCCTGCTTGGAACGGTGGGGTGAGGTGGGAGGGGTCACTCAGTCCAGTTCTCTAAACAATCATAGGTCAAAATGCACATTATGGGATTTTCAAACCAACTCAAATCTACACAATTTTGCACACAGACATTTCATTTCATTTCACCCCCCCCCCCCCCCCCCAAAGAAAGCAAATATGGTGTCAGTTTCACAGATCAACACGTGCAGCTGAGTTTCTCCTTGGGAGATCGTCTCTTTTCCAGATCTCTGCATCTCCTCGTCTTTTTATCAGAGCTGAACCCAACCAGGCGGCGCTGGTGGCTGAACAGATAACAGATGGCGATCCTGACATGCAATCTGCTGGGACTTTTTCTACATGCAGGTGATTATTAGACGGTTGAAAAGTGCACCTTTGACGCTTTTAGGACCTACATGCTAAAACCAGAGGGCCAGTTTGTTTTAGCGACAATAACCAGAAGAAAATCTTTTTTTTTTTTAAATGGGATTGATGTCCGACCCTTCAGGTTTGACGTAGCTCGTGTTTAAACAGCAAAAGGGTTTATCAGCCCGAGTTAAACCTCAGTAATAGATGTTTGTGAGCGAAGGTTTTTCCCATCTGTTAAAAAAAGCCTTGTTCTTCTGTTTACAAAAGAAATACATGATACATTTCTGCAGACAGAGAAACCAACAGAACTGACAGACGGGACAGAAAAGGCTCGAGACCAGCTGGAGACAAAAAAAATCTATGCAGAAATTGTTTTAAGGATTTGCTCACTTCATTTGATTCATTTCTAAAGATAAACTTCATTTTTTAAATTCCTGCTTTATGTTGTTAGGGGAAATCTAAAAGAGGAAAAATCTCAGCAATCACTGAGACGAGAGTGTGATGTTTAGAAGAAAGGAACCCAGATTAAAAATAACACAAAAAAGTTGATCTTTTTTCCTACTTTTTTTTTAAATTGGCTGACATCTCCATGGGACAGACTGGCGACCTGTCTAGGGTGTCCCCTTGCCTTCGCCCACAAGTGGCTGGGATAGGCTCCAGCAGCCCCGTGACCCAGAAAGGGACAAAACGTAAGAAGATGAATCTCTGTGGATTTAAACCATCGGTTAAAACAAAGGGGTGTAAATCTAACTCAAGTACTTGTATCTGTATGAATTTAAGTAGGAAAAAGTGTGTTGCACCTGAAAAAGAGTGTATTTTAGATTTGTATTAAACATGGAGTTAGTGTCAGAATACGAAAAATGAACAAATGCAAGAATGTGATGAATAGTTGTTTGAGACTGTGAGTTCAGGAAGGTTTACACACAGAGTAGTTATCCTGAATAATTATAATAATCTGATTCTGAATTTGAGATTGTAGCACCCTTCCCCTCTCTTTCAGCCTTATGTTTAAATCAGAAATCCCTTTAATGTCATTGTTGCACAATGAAGATTGTGAAACAACAATAATCGTGATACCCTCCAGCTGTTAAGAGAATATATAAAAGTCAAGGTTGAATGAAATGCAATGTACATATAGAATGTCAAACAGAAAAAGAACTGAAATATATCAAGTAAATTATGTACATGTATTGCACATGTCTATTGTTGCACTTCCTGAGCCAAACATTGCACGGTTGGTATGCTTACAGTTTTGTACTTTTTTTAAAGGGTTCTTGTGGCCTGCGCTGCATATTTTTTATGTCCCCTTATTCATGATTTGAACAAAGAAATACTCAGAAATGCAATTTTAACATTAATTGTCTTTACAGACTGTATGTCCTCTATCATCAGAAAAACAGTTCAAAACAGCGTTTTAATCTGTGTGAGTCTGTAACTTTAGAATCTTCAACACCTCCTTGCATCAAGTTTTGGTGACTGATAATCTGCTTGTACCTTAACTGCTCCAGAATCTGTGGTTGGTGTTCAAAAGACCCGGGTCATGGTTAAATCCCCTTAAAATGGACGTTTAGCAGAGTTCCTTAATGATTGGGGGGTTTCCAAGTCTTACTTTTTACATGTGAAGAAGCTCAAAAAATTGTCTAAACTTTTTTTTAACAACAACTCATAACATCAAAACTAAAACATCAGTAAAGAGATGTTTTTTTTTCTCTAAAGATGCAATGCTTTTTCTGTTTAACACTCCTCTTAAAAATAATCAACAGGCTTTCCTCCAGATACGGGACGTGAAAGTGACTTTGACTGATATCTTTCACCGACACAAGCAAAGGTAATTTAGTTCCTGCCTCATTTTGCTTGTTTTAGTGTAACCCAAGGCTATTTAGAATGGATCTATCTGACTTCCCTAACCTAATCTGCCATTTACGGTGGGGAAGCGAGAACAGACACTGAGCTCTGTGATTGGGAGAAAAAGTAACCAAGGAAACCACAGCACTTTAAGTGTTGTAAATTGCATAAAACGAGTTTATCTGTAATGCGAGTTGTGAGATGGTTGAGGTAAACATGATCAATCTGAAACTGTGTCACCACTAAATTAGTTTAGACACCGTTCTCCTGTTCTGTCCTAGCCGGGCTGCGTGTGGATTTTAAGCAGAATGCGTGAATTCTGTAAGGAAGCTTGGAACATAATTAAGAAAAGCATTTCAAAGGTAGCCTCATAAATAATGCAAAATTCTTTGTTAAATGTCCCTGACAGGGAGTGCTGGCGCTGCAGAACGTGGAGCCCAGGAAAGGCTGAGCTGGTCTATCTGGTCATCAGGTGCCTCGCTTCAAGCACTATAAATTGACAGAAATGGGGGGACAGCGGCGAATAAATGAGAGAGCTTAAATGAATAACGCTCCCTATTAATAACATTCTTCATGTGACACCGCAGGACTCTGTATTCAAACACGCTGCGAGTGGTTAGTACAACACAAATCACCGGCTTTCGCCTCCAGCAAATCTGAGCCAATTTGTTAGTTACATGCTGCTCTTTGTGGTCTTTATTCCAAAGTGGGATGCTTGGTGGCCCGTTGTGAGAAACGCATCATCGTTCATACATGGAGCATTCACTGCTCATTAAGTTTAATGAGGTACTGGAAGTCAGGAGAATGGAAACGTGACTTTTAGCTCATTAAGTTCTAAACCAGACCTGTAAAAAAACAAAAAACATTTTGACCAAATTTTGAGCAAAACCGGAAGCACTGAGGATGAGATTATGAGTAATGATGCTTCAGGCTCTTTACGACACTGTTGAATTCATTAGGAGGGTCTTTACCTGAATTTGGTTTTGTGCTGTTCAAACTTTAGATTTTGTCGTTGAGAATTACACAGTTTATGTTATTTTAGGTAGTTCTTGCACAATTTTTATGTAAATCTTGGACATTTGTGCATGATTTTTACAAGACGCGTACACAAATTTGTGGCTTTCCACGACCGTTGCACGTTTGTCGAACTGACTTTTTATCTATGTACCAATGTATAACTTTTATATTGTGTATACGGCATACATATTACGTTCACATTATGTAATTGATGCCAAAATCATTACAGAGTTGCGTGTGAACAGTGCAATAATCAATCAATAATCAATTATCTTCTAAGTTGGTTGACGTGTTCTGTGCGTGTTTTATTTGTACTTCTTCTGTGGTTTTAACCTGGTTCATTCAGGATACAACTGTGAAAATGTCACCTAAAGACCACAACTTTTCACACTTTTTCCACGTATGAACAGTTTTATCAAAACGTAGGTAGTGGCTGAGGGACACGGTCTTTACATCTGTCCTACAAGTGTCAAGTAAATGTTTGTTTTTTTATTGACAGATATGGTGGCATGTATGATCATGAGCAGCAAAAAAGAAAAGTCAATACAATAAAACATGAAATAAAAACACAAAATAGGGAAATGAAAACATTTTTAAAGAATAGAAGTCAAACCAATGACGGATAAGTGAAGCTTCATCAAACCCTGAGCTTTTTATTATAGTTTGGAAGCTTTGAGGCTTCAGTCTAACCAAAATAAAAGGTGAGATCTGCCGTTCATGTGAAGCTACAGCAGGAGCGCGACTGACACTGATACCGACTGTGTCCGCATTAAAACCCGCTCAGTGCACACCGCTGCAGGTATGTCTGTGCACCTATACTGCTAAATATTACACCATGCTTATATATTATTAATATACTACGCTGTTGTTAGTTTAACTTTAGAACCTGCATCAGGAGAAAATGAGTGGCTACAATATTGCTTTTATAAATAATAATGATATTTTGTAACGGCGCCTATTTGTTCTCTGAAAATGTTTTAAAATCTATCAATATAGGCATAAATGACAGAATTCAAAAAGACAGACGACACACCAAGGTTTATCACAACTTTCTTTAAGAAAAGCAGACTTAAAAATGTAAATAATTGTTTGTTGCAGTTTTTTTTTACAGTAAAATGGAATTCACTTCCCAAAACGGAGTTAATTGACTTAAGTTTCTGTAGCTGGGGTCACAGGGGTTTCTGGAATTAATCCCAGCTGGATTCAACCTGGACAGGTGGTCCGTCTCAGAACTTCATTAATCCTGCAAAGGGAAATCCGGTTGTTTCAATGCTCAGCATCAGTCAATAGAAGTCACTGCCTGGGTCAGTGTAGAGTCTCTATGGTTTGTAAGTGCTGCCGGTAGGAACCACAGCAGGTCCGAAAGGATTCTGACAGCCATGTCTGTTTGTGTTTGTGGAGAGAGCCGTTCCTGTGCTCCTCATCAAACCTTCTTCTCCCTGAAGTCCTTAAGTCTTCATCAACCCTGATCCAGCAGTTTGTTCTGGTCCGTCCGTCACTGTCCTCTTCATCTTATTGTGACTAAAAACTGAGACTCTCCCCTCTGGAGAACCTTTCCTTCTTATGGACCCACTTAGTTAATTTTTTATCTATTTTTAAAACATTCCAAGTGGTATTTTAATCATGATGATGCCATTTTTAGCCAGAATCATAAAACCTGTGTCGTAGTATCTGCGGAGCAGCAGGAGTTCATCAGAAATTGAGTTGTGGGCGGGACGGTTGGTGTGGAGCAACCCTCTGCTGAGATCTTTTTGCTCCGCCTGCTTAATGCCCCTCACTCCCCCAAGCTAACATTACCGGTGCAACAAAAATGGCAGCAATGTCAGAGCTATCCAGCTGTGCAAACAGAGACACTCATGGATTTGTCTGCAGGTGGAGGCATCAGAATGGAGCAGAGCAGGGAGCTTGTTGTCCACCTCTTCTTTAAACAATTGGAACTAGAACAATCGCATAAAGAAATACTCAGAAATGCAATTTTAAACTTAATTTTCTTCATATATGTCCTCCAATTACAGGAAATGCCACAAAATGTTGATAAAAACCCCATTTTCATTAAAGTGGGTCTTTAACTTCAGACTTGCAGATGTTTTTATGTCACAATCCTGCTCTCTTTGTATATCACATGTTCAGCAAATGTGTCCCATACCACCATAACACCCCCACCAGACATACTATGGTACACGGTCCCCCTCCAGACCATTTCTCTGACTGTGGTTGGAGGTTTGGTTTCTACTTCCACTCCACCGGCCTGAAGAGGCTTCAGAAGATGGCTGGAAAACATCTGAAGGAAGAAAAGCTGATCAGTTACAGGATTTCAGGCGTAGATCTGGCATATCCCAGTTTATGGAGTACTTTGAGGTTCTCTGTAGTGGCTGGAATTATCATGACTTTAACACATTTTGACTTAACTAAAAATAAAAAAAGAAGTCTTTAAATCTGTTTTTCCTTAATCCTAAAATCCAAACTTTGCATTATTTTAATACAAAATAAGACACAAAGAGAAAGTTAGTGGTAACAAATTGACCTCAAGCAGAAGTCAAAGAAAGAAAAACAAGTTAATTCATTAAAGAGTTTTAAATGTTAGAACATGACTAAATCTCTTTTAACGACAATTCTAATATTTTTGTTATCATGTTTATAATAAACATTTTCTGTTTCATTTAACTTGGTCTAAATCTCTTGTGCCTGACGCTCACGGTTTTAGTCAAATGTCCTGTAAAAGCCAGACTTCAACCTTTTTTTTGTGTTGGAAGTTCGGCTCCAGCCTGAGGCTTTGCTGCGGCGGTGGTCTCTGACCCAGATCAGCAGAGTTTGGTACCGTTTGATATCCCTTCACTCCTGGGCCTGCATGAGAATGCCGGGAGAGAAGTCAAGGTCATCCTCACTCGGTCGCTGCAGCCTCATGAATATTATGATTAATCTTTTAGTCTTTTGCCTCAAATTAATAACAGAACCAGAACTGCTGTGCGCGCCTCGTAGATTCAAGGCCAGCTTTTAAGGAGCTGTTTACGGCGCCCTCTCCGGCGCCTCCGTGAGCCCCACGCCCACCCAGCTCTCCCTGATGGCTTTCAACACAAAAACAAAACATTAGCTGTAAGTTCAGCGTCGCCTCTTTGGCATGAAATAGAGCCAGATTGAACAAAGATGAGATGAATGGCCTCCCAAAGCTTTTAGGAATATTAGGTCTTAAAGCAGAGGCCTGAACTCCTCCTGTTTCCTCCAAATGTTTGGCTACACCAAAAACCATCAGGTCATTTTAGCCTCTTTTCTTTGCCAAATCAGCCAACTTTTACATTTGATGGATTGATTTGACATGAGGATTTAAGTTTAGCACCACACACTGAATCCAAAGGCTGTGTCACACTGCCGCTGCGCACATTGTGTTTCTCTCGTTCGTCATTTGTCGATGTGTGCAGATGTCTGTCCAGGGTTTATGTGAATTTGCTTTTGAGCTCTTTATAATTATTGGTCGGTTAAGAATGACAAAGTTTATGTGTATTTTACGTAGTTGTTATGCCATTATTATGTCAATCTTATGAAATTGTACGTGATTTATCCAAAATGGATGCACAGTTTTGTGTCTTTCCATGGCCGTTCCATGTATGTCAAACAGACCTGTCACGTATGGACCACTGATGTATATATTTATATCACGTATTTCACATGCAAATTACATAACTGATGCACAAATCACTGAAGAATTGCATAGAAAGCGCGATAATCACACACGCCTCATGTTCTATGTTGGTTTACATGTTCTTTGCGTGGTTTAATGGTACTTCTGTGGTTTTAACATCATTCGTGATACATCTGTAAAAATTTCACGTTAAGACTACAACTGTTCTCCCATTTCCACATATATTCATGTATGACCAGTTTTTGTCTGTGCTATGCGCTAAATGTACCTAGTGGCTGTGTGACACGACGTTTAGGGGAATTATTGTCTTCATTCAGCGTGAAACCTGAAACCTGCTTCATTTGCTGCTGCCGGCAGCTCCAAGCAACCAATTCAATTCAATTCAATTCAATTCAATTCAATTCAATTCAATTCAATTCAATTCAATTAAACCAGCTGCCATCAACTGAGATGCATGTACCAATCAGGGCAGACCTATTATTCTTTGTTTTGTTTTGAAACGGGTATGAGTGAAAGACCAAAGCAAACATTGGTTGTTTCGGGCTCCTCTTGGACTTCATCCTCCACATGTAAGTGAATCAGACTGTTAACCCTTTGGCGCACCGACGCCATGCGTTAACATTTCCTTCCTTTAGTTGCTGCCTTTGGATTTCTTTGCTCAGATAAAAGGGGGCTTTTAGTCAGAAAGAGTGCAGACGGCGTTCAGCAGAAAGGTCTGGGTGGGTTTTCAGTGGAGTAGAACAGACAAATCAAAGGAAATCTAATGGACACCAAGTTCAGACGGACACAATAAAGGTCACCAAAATAACGACCTGGTACGGAATAAAAGTTTCTCCAGGCGAGTTTTGAACAGATGCCATTCTCCAGACAGATGTCTGCCATTCGGGGGCCTGGAGTCTGTCCAGGCTGAAGTCCAGTCCAGGTCAGATGGTTGGAGCCACAGCCTCAGGGTTCTAAGAGAGCACAGTACAGGATGCAACCTTTTTTTTGACAGTCCATCCCATCAGGGGGATTTTTAGCAGGAATGTCTTCATCTGTTTTTTTTGGCCGATCTTATTCCATCAATTTGATTTAGAGGATCAGCAGACCGAGTCCCCTTCAATACTTTCCTAATGCATGAAAAACAGAACAAATGCTCAATAAACATCCAGTTTTTACCTCATTTGGACGTTATCTGCCTTATTTTATCATTTAACTCTTAAAGTTCTAAATACTCCAATCATCCAACAATCCAAACCAGCGTTCTTTTAATTATGATGATGCCGTTTTTAGCCAAAAAACACATAATTTTCTCTGACACAGTTTCTGCAGGGCAGCAGGAGTTAATCAGAAACTCCCCTCTGAGTTGTGGGCGGTACTGTTGGTGTGGAGCAACCCCGCCCCCCTTCTCCTCCCCATCAATGAAAGCTCAAAGCAAGGAGCTTGCAGCCCTCATAGCGTACTTTCTAGACATCTGACATGAATAAGCAATCTTTTGCATTTTTGTCTGCCCCTTATTCACAGTGATTCAAATAAAGACACACTTAGAAATGCAATTCTAAGCTTAATTTTCTTCATGGATGTCCTCCATAATCAGAAAAACCAGATCGCATTAAAAAATATATGTATATTTTCATCAGTGGGTCTTTAATTAGTAAAAATGGTGCAAATTTAAGCATAAATTTGAGTTTATTAGAAACAGCAGCTTAACTTAAAATACTCTGCAGGCATGTAAGCAAATAAAGCACCTTCATAAAGTGAGGCTGGTTATGTGTTTCTTAGAACTTTAGTGGTTTGTAGAATAAAATGCATGTTTTTCTTCATGAAAACCATTGATTTATGTGAGAGCTGGACAGAGTCAGCGTGACGTCATTCATGGTTCACTTCAGCTCCGATCAAATGAAGCCAGTTCAGCTGCTATTTTTTCATGATACGGACGCCGCCATGTTGGAGCCGGATGTCATCAGTGAGCAGAGATTGGTTCAAGGCGGTCTGAGTCATGGTTTCTATGGCAAGCACTCTCACCAATCAGGAGTGAGCTTGCTGGAAGGCCATACCCCTACCACTGAAAGCAGACCACATGAAATCTGTCAATTGAATTTGGGACGCGGGGGCCAGCAGGCTCCACCTACTTATCTACTTACCTACTTTATTGAGGAATTTGATTGGTCAGTTTGTAACTTGAATAACTTGAACTGCAGAAACAAATGATGAAAAAATTAGGATTATCAAGAATATGTTAAAAAAAGGTATCAGAGCATGAATGGTTCTTCTGACCAATCAAAATAAAAAATCCCTTCTCATGCCTTCTGCAACTTAAGGTACACCACGCAAAAACAAAACAACATACCCAATATTACAGTAAAAATCCAACCCAACCTCCACCTTCCCACTCCCCTCCGCTGACACATACGACCCATGACCCCACACACAATAAATACTTCTAAACTACCTTTTTAAATAACGTAAGGCTTGGCTCAGTGCCACAGTGCCCACCCACACCGGGACAGCAACAGGCTCCAATGTTAAACTCCAGCAAGGGCGACACCCGCGACATCAAACAAGGCAAAAACAACCGACCAAGCCAGCAAGTCATTGTGTGCAATGTGCCTGCTTTCTCTGGGGACTCCTGCTTCCCCCCCTCCAAAAACATGCTTCATGGGTTAATGGGTTCCTCTAAGTTGTCCCTGGGTGTGAATGTGAGTAGGGGTGTGTGATTGTGGCCCTGCGACAGACTGGCGACCTGTCCAGGATGTCCCCAGCCCTTCCCCCTTAAGTGGCTGGGATAGGCTCCAGCAGCCTCGTGACTCCAAAAGGGACAAAGCGGTTTTAGAAGCTGAATGAATGATTTCCTGGTAAGAATAGGCTTTAAATTCAGATTAAAACTGTGAGAATAAACTATTTATTCAATTCCTCATTGGTTGTGAACCATTCAATTCAGACACTACATGACCGAGCGGGATTTCTGATCACATGATCAGATCTGTTGTTAACATCAGTATTAATGTAACTGCATAGATATGGGCTTTAAATAAGGGCTTCTGTGAATTCTTAGCTACATTTCTTAAACAATTGGTACTTTTTTTGTTTCTAAAGTTTGTGTTGTTTTTTTAACCTTCCAATAGACTTGTTCTGACATCCACTTTTCCATCCACTCCTGCATTGTTTTAAGCATTTCTTCTCAGTGTGAGGAAAAAAGAGTGTAATGGATTGAAAAACAACAACTTTATCACAAATGCTGACCTTTAATTACAAAACCTTTGCGGCGGGAGACCTTAGCTTTTACTGAAGTTGACATTTATAAATAACAGAATGTCCCAGTGAATTGCTTTTTTTTCCGTTGAAGTCACAGAATTGTCGAGATAGCATCAGTCCATTTGTCAAACACAGTTGCCGCTGTAGCAGGGGGGCTGGCATGGGGTGTGCCGAGAACAATGTATAGCTGATCTAAACTGTCCGTGAGTGTGGAGGACAGACCTGTTAGCAAAGGGCCTCTCCTATCAGTCACTGCAGCCAGGAAAAGATGAGATAGAGATGGTACTCTACCCTCCCACTGAGTTGGTGTGCCCGGGAGGAGGGATCAATACGGCTGGTTTCAGAGGCTGGTTCGCAGTTGGGCCAGTGCTCGGCTTAAAGGCTGCTCTGTTGTAGCTGCTCTGTTGTATTCAATGGCGGCTGTGTCGCACTCTTACCCACTGGCGGACGTGACACAAACCCACATCAGCATTGTTTGCACTTCCGCATGGAAAATGTGGTCAAAGCTGAATCTATCGCTGCTGAGATCCGAGCCGTTAATACAGACTCAGGCGGGCTCGTTTTATCCGCAATCTTTCCGCGCGCCCATCATGGCAGCGACATGACGCCGTCTGCAGGGACTCTGATATGTAGGAAAGGTTATCTGAGCTGCATTCATGTTTTTGTATAACTTGCACTGGCAAGCAAAAAACAGGAAAGCCACCCTCCTCCAGCAAAAAAAAAGAAGAAAAACTCATTTCAGCTTTCCTTTATAACCAACGCAAACATACCACACTTATATGCCTATAATTCCCTTTTCACCGAGCAAAACAAACCTCTGACACATTCTGGTCTCAAAGAAAAGAAAATCTCCTGGTGATTTAAAAAAAGAAATCGAAATCCTTAGGGGTACCCTTTCAGATATTCTCATGTTCAAAGTGCTGCACAGAGGAATATAAACTGAAAAATTACAATAATTGGAAGCCTGCACAAACTGTCAGATTAATGCTTCCTCACGACGGAATGCTTTCACTGCAGCCAGAGTGGAGCAAGATAAATGCATGTTTAAATAGGATATTATTTCCCTCCAAAATCTGCTCTTAGGTTTTTGCAAGAGTTCAGGGTACTTTTCCATATAAATGTTATTTTTGGAAATTATTTTCTGCAATTTTTCAAGCCTCTGCTTCCAACAACGAGCCTCATCTGACAATTTATTGTTAAAAAAAGACGAGCGAGATTGGTGCCCGAGGCTGAGTAGAACAGACGAGCAACAGCTTCACATCACTCACCTTGATTCAAAAAGGACAAAAATAGCACTAAAAGCACCCACTCTCACTTTGTAACGGTTTCTTTTGTTTCCAAGCTCTTGTGTTGGGCTTCATGGTTGCCCTCGTCTCCTTTTTTTCTCTTCTTTTGAACCGATTATACCAAGTGAACTAAAGCTGTTTTTCTAGGTTAAAAGTTTAACTAAATTCCTCACATTGTTTGCATAATTTAAAAGTACTTTGTGGGAAAAAAGCTACCTAACATAAGGACAAAAACAGCATTTGTGTTTCCAGCTCAGATTTTGTGAATTTCCTTCCTGATTGGGAATATTGTTTAGCTTTTATTAGATATCTGAGCAGGTTTGTGGCACTTTCCTGAGGTCCTGTTCTGTTTCACTCTGTTCTGTTATCATTTTCTATTAATTGCTCTCACCTGGGTTCAGTTACCAGAGATGCATCTTGTTAATTACTTCCTCAGCGAATTGTAGCTGTTTGGTTTTCTCTTCAATTCTGGCAGATTCTTGTCATTTCCTTGTCCTCATGTCTTCATTTATGCGCATTTTTTTTTTTTTTTTTAGAAATTTTAGCTTTTTTAATAGGAACACAGCTTTCAGGTTATTTATTTTATGTTTTTTCTCAAATTGTATATAGGCCACTATATGGCCATTTAGTGGGTGTAGTGGCTGCGAGCCCATGAGCCAGAGAGGCTGCGGCACGTCCTTGCTTGCAACGCGATCCAAAAATATGACAAAAAAATCCACCGGCTTTTAGTTTTTATTGCACTTTGTCATTGACACAGATGACATGAGATGCAATCAAACAAAAGCAAAGACTTGATAGAAAGCAAATACGAAAAGCGGTCACCAAAAAGATAACTGGACCTGTGCACCATCTGTACCAAACCAAAAAGCCCAAACTACAATGCCTGACAGGTGCGCCTAATGACGTCTCAACTTATCCTGTGATAAAGGAGAATTATAAATAAACATGACCATGGCGGCTACAGTAGGGGTGTCTGAATCCAGAATTCTAAAGGCTCATTTCCACTGGTCTGTCTGTGGTCTGTCTGTGGTCTGTCTGTGGTCTGTCTGTGGTCTGTCTGTGGTCTGTCTGTGGTCTGTCTGTGGTCTGTCTGCGGTCTGTCTGCGGTCTGTCTGTGGTCTGTCTGTGGTCCGTCTGCGGTCCACCTGTGGTCTGTCTGTGGTCTGTCTGTGGTCTGTCTGTGGTCTGTCTGTGGTCCGTCTGCGGTCCACCTGTGGTCTGTCTGTGGTCTGTCTGTGATCAGTCTGTGGTCTGTCTGTGGTCTGTCTGTGGTCTGTCTGTGGTCTGTCTGTGGTCTGTCTGCGGTCTGTCTGCGGTCTGTCTGCGGTCTGTCTGTGGTCTGTCTGTGGTCTGTCTGTGATCAGTCTGTGGTCTGTCTGTGGTCTGTCTGTGGTCTGTCTGTGGTCTGTCTGTGGTCTGTCTGTGGTCCGTCTGCGGTCCACCTGTGGTCTGTCTGTGGTCTGTCTGTGATCAGTCTGTGGTCTGTCTGTGGTCTGTCTGTGGTCTGTCTGTGGTCTGTCTGTGGTCCGTCTGCGGTCCACCTGTGGTCTGTCTGTGGTCTGTCTGTGATCAGTCTGTGGTCTGTCTGTGGTCTGTCTGTGGTCTGTCTGTGGTCTGTCTGTGGTCTGTCTGCGGTCTGTCTGCGGTCTGTCTGTGGTCTGTCTGTGGTCTGTCTGTGGTCCGTCTGCGGTCCACCTGTGGTCTGTCTGTGGTCTGTCTGTGATCAGTCTGTGGTCTGTCTGTGGTCTGTCTGTGGTCTGTCTGTGGTCTGTCTGTGGTCCGTCTGCGGTCCACCTGTGGTCTGTCTGGGGTCTGTCTGTGGTCCGTCTGTGGTCTGTCTGTGGTCCGTCTGTGGTCTGTCTGCGGTCCATCTGGGGTCTGTCTGTGGTCTGTCTGCGGTCCATCTGGGGTCTGTCTGTGGTCCGTCTGTGGTCTGTCTGTGGTCGGTCTGTGGTCTGTCTGCAGTCCATCTGGGGTCTGTCTGTGGTCTGCCTGTGGTCTGTCTGTGGTCGGTCTGTGGTCGGTCTGTGGTCCGTCTGTGGTCCGTCTGTGGTCTGCCTGTTGTCTGTCTGTGGTCGGTCTGTGGTCTGTCTGTGGTCCGTCTGTGGTCTGTCTGCGGTCCATCTGGGGTCTGTCTGTGGTCGGTCTGTGGTCTGTCTGTGGTCCGTCTGTGGTCTGTCTGCGGTCCATCTGGGGTCTGTCTGTGGTCTGTCTGTGGTCGGTCTGTGGTCCGTCTGTGGTCCGTCTGTGGTCTGTCTGCGGTCCATCTGTGGTCTGTCTGTGGTCGGTCTGTGGTCGGTCTGTGGTCGGTCTGTGGTCCGTCTGTGGTCTGTCTGCGGTCCATCTGTGGTCTGTCTGTGGTCGGTCTGTGGTCGGTCTGTGGTCGGTCTGTGGTCGGTCTGTGGTCCGTCTGTGGTCCGTCTGTGGTCTGTCTGCGGTCCATCTGTGGTCTGTCTGCGGTCGGTCTGTGGTCGGTCTGTGGTCTGTCTGTGGTCCGTCTGTGGTCTGTCTGCGGTCCATCTGGGGTCTGTCTGTGGTCTGTCTGCGGTCCATCTGGGGTCTGTCTGTGGTCTGTCTGCGGTCGGTCTGTGGGCCGTCTGCGGTCTGCCTGTGGTCTGTCTGTGGTCAGTCTGTGGTCTGTCTGCGGTCCATCTGGGGTCCGTCTGTGGTCTGTCTGCGGTCTGCCTGTGGTCTGTCTGTGGTCTGTCTGTGGTCCGTCTGTGGTCTGTCTGTGGTCCGTCTGTGGTCCGTCTGTGGTCTGTCTGTGGTCCGTCTGTGGTCTGTCTGCGGTCCATCTGGGGTCTGTCTGTGGTCTGTCTGCGGTCGGTCTGTGGTCCATCTGTGGTCCGCCTGTGATCAGTCTGTGGTCCGTCTGTGGTCTTTCTGTGGTCCGTCTGTGGTCTGTCTGTGGTCCGTCTGTGGTCTGTCTGCGGTCCATCTGGGGTCTGTCTGTGGTCTGTCTGTGGTCTGTCTGTGGTCTGTCTGTGGTCCGTCTGCGGTCCACCTGTGGTCTGTCTGTGGTCTGTCTGTGATCAGTCTGTGGTCTGTCTGTGGTCTGTCTGTGGTCTGTCTGTGGTCTGTCTGTGGTCCGTCTGCGGTCTGTCTGTGGTCTGTCTGTGGTCTGTCTGTGGTCTGTCTGCGGTCTGTCTGCGGTCTGTCTGTGGTCTGTCTGTGGTCTGTCTGTGGTCCGTCTGCGGTCCACCTGTGGTCTGTCTGTGGTCTGTCTGTGATCAGTCTGTGGTCTGTCTGTGGTCTGTCTGTGGTCTGTCTGTGGTCTGTCTGTGGTCCGTCTGCGGTCCACCTGTGGTCTGTCTGGGGTCTGTCTGTGATCAGTCTGTGGTCTGTCTGTGGTCTGTCTGTGGTCTGTCTGTGGTCCGTCTGCGGTCCACCTGTGGTCTGTCTGTGGTCCGTCTGTGGTCTGTCTGTGGTCCGTCTGTGGTCTGTCTGCGGTCCATCTGGGGTCTGTCTGTGGTCTGTCTGCGGTCCATCTGGGGTCTGTCTGTGGTCCGTCTGTGGTCTGTCTGTGGTCGGTCTGTGGTCTGTCTGCAGTCCATCTGGGGTCTGTCTGTGGTCTGCCTGTGGTCTGTCTGTGGTCGGTCTGTGGTCGGTCTGTGGTCCGTCTGTGGTCCGTCTGTGGTCTGCCTGTTGTCTGTCTGTGGTCGGTCTGTGGTCTGTCTGTGGTCCGTCTGTGGTCTGTCTGCGGTCCATCTGGGGTCTGTCTGTGGTCGGTCTGTGGTCTGTCTGTGGTCCGTCTGTGGTCTGTCTGCGGTCCATCTGGGGTCTGTCTGTGGTCTGTCTGTGGTCGGTCTGTGGTCCGTCTGTGGTCCGTCTGTGGTCTGTCTGCGGTCCATCTGTGGTCTGTCTGTGGTCGGTCTGTGGTCGGTCTGTGGTCGGTCTGTGGTCCGTCTGTGGTCTGTCTGCGGTCCATCTGTGGTCTGTCTGTGGTCGGTCTGTGGTCGGTCTGTGGTCGGTCTGTGGTCGGTCTGTGGTCCGTCTGTGGTCCGTCTGTGGTCTGTCTGCGGTCCATCTGTGGTCTGTCTGCGGTCGGTCTGTGGTCGGTCTGTGGTCGGTCTGTGGTCTGTCTGTGGTCCGTCTGTGGTCTGTCTGCGGTCCATCTGGGGTCTGTCTGTGGTCTGTCTGCGGTCCATCTGGGGTCTGTCTGTGGTCTGTCTGCGGTCGGTCTGTGGGCCGTCTGCGGTCTGCCTGTGGTCTGTCTGTGGTCAGTCTGTGGTCTGTCTGCGGTCCATCTGGGGTCCGTCTGTGGTCTGTCTGCGGTCTGCCTGTGGTCTGTCTGTGGTCTGTCTGTGGTCTGTCTGTGGTCCGTCTGTGGTCTGTCTGTGGTCCGTCTGTGGTCCGTCTGTGGTCTGTCTGTGGTCCGTCTGTGGTCTGTCTGCGGTCCATCTGGGGTCTGTCTGTGGTCTGTCTGCGGTCGGTCTGTGGTCCATCTGTGGTCCGCCTGTGATCAGTCTGTGGTCCGTCTGTGGTCTGTCTGTGGTCCGTCTGTGGTCTGTCTGTGGTCCGTCTGTGGTCTGTCTGCGGTCCATCTGGGGTCTGTCTGTGGTCTGTCTGTGGTCGGTCTGTGGTCCGTTTGCGGTTCGTCTGCCGTCCGCCTGTGGTTTGTCTGTGGTCCGCCTGTGATCAGTCTGTGGTCCGTCTGTGGTCTGTCTGTGATCCGTCTGTAGTCCGTCTGGGGTCTGTCTGTGGTCCGCCTGTGGTCGGTCTGTGGTCGGTCTGCGGTTCGTCTGCCGTCCGCCTGTTGTCTGTCTGTGGTCGGTCTGTGGTCCGTCTGCGGCCCGCCTGTTGTCTGTCTGTGGTCGGTCTGTGGTCCGTCTGCGGCCCGCCTGTTGTCTGTCTGTGGTCGGTCTGTGGTCCGCCTGTGATCAGTCTGTGGTCCGTCTGGGGTCTGTCTGTGATCCGTCTGTGGTCCGTCTGGGGTCTGTCTGTGATCCGTCTGGGGTCCGTCTGGGGTCCGTCTGTGATCCGTCTGTGGTCTGTCTGTGGTCGGTCTGTGGTCCGTCTGCGGTTCGTCTGCCGTCCGCCTGTGGTCTGTCTGTGGTCCGTCTGTGGTCTGTCTGTGATCCGTCTGTGGTCCGTCTGGGGTCTGTCTGTGATCCGTCTGTGGTCCGTCTGGGGTCTGTCTGTGATCCGTCTGTGGTTGGTCTGTGGTCTGTCTGTGGTCGGTCTGGGGTCTGTCTGCCGTCTGTCTGCATTGACACAAAAAGTAATCATAACGTCGCCTTCATCATGTTTGCATCTGACATGTCCCTCCGCACCGCAACACGAGCTTTAAGCAGTTCTATTTCCAGTCCATTAACACAATAATCTTGCAGCAAAAAGCCAGCGAAACAGGAAACAGGTCTGGGTTTCAAAATAAAAACTTCCTTTGTACTTTCAAAATAAAACAATGAAATTCTTTTTTATATTTAAGGTGACGTGCCCACACGATAATGCACGTTAACACCGTGGATAACATCGGCCTCCATTCCACCATGGACAGTGAACGTTTAATTTTGCCAGTACAAAAACCCAAAGCACGAATTTTACAAGAAAAATGTGTTTTTTATTTTGATGAATGATTATGGCATATTTGCTGTTTAAAATGTGAATATGTATCTGAATTAGGTTAAAATCCAGGACACTGGAAGGCCCTGCGCTAAATATTCTTCTAGTAGTTAGTGAGAGAATCCAGACACAACGATTGTCTTAAACCATCCAGACCTACGCACAAATGCAGCTGTTTTCAAGATTGTATACTGTTAGTGGCAGTATGCACTATTTTCAACATCCACCATTAAATGACAGAAGAAGCTTTCTAAATACAAGGATTACACCATAAATCCTAATGTAATCTGTAATCTGTTGCTCGTTTGGTCTGTAATTAAAGCAGTCTGGCCTGATTGAACAAGCTGGAATGAACTGGATGATAACATTTGGAATAAATGAAGTTTATTTAGATTTTTTTTTTCTAAAGTAGCACCATGAATCAACCCTGCTTTCATCTAGTAATTTGTAAATTGATAAGAGAACTAAAATGGTCCCTTGCAATAATCTTTTGAAATTTTTCTGTGCAATTTTATGTTATGTTTTTTTTTACCGCTGATTGTGTTCTGTGTCTTGATTGGATATGGAAATGTTTTACCCAACCTGGGTAAAACATTTCAGTTCCTAGAAAGGTTCCCTAACAAATAAAATGTATTACTATTATTATTTTTGACCTACTTTCAAAGTGCTCCTGGTGGTCTTTTAATTATGATGATGCCATTTTTAGCCAAAATCTAAAAACCTGTGTCCTTTCTAGGACATAGTGTCCGCAGAGCGGCAAGAGTTCATTAGAAATTCACCTCTGAGTTGTGGGCGGGACTGTTGGTGTGGAAATAAGCCTCATCAGGGGGGTATTCCAGGAAGCATGTTTAAACCCCCCTGACTTTAACCCTGAACTCTGGCTGAAATCCGCCTGAACTTGCTTACTCTGGGTATGTCGGTTCCAAAAGACCGGAGAGGAGTTGGCGTAATTACGCTGGACTTGGTAACCCTGGGTTAATGCACGTGCACGGCGAGTACATAAAGACATTCTCAATGGATCGCTGATATCCCGAGTCACCATGGAAACGCGTGGAGAAAAAAAGAGAGCGCTATACTCCAGTGAGACGGAGTCTCAATGAGTTTTATTTTAGTTACGTAAGAAGACATAAGATTATTTCAGAAATCATTATAACACTTTACAGATCAAGTATCAAAATCATTAAAAGATCAATAACTAACTGGCTTTTAATTGTGTGTTAGGAACAAACTTAATGAGTGAAATATTATTTATTCTAAGAATTTTAAAAAGTTTTCTGGTCAGTTGCTAAGCTTTTGTTGGCGCTCCTCCTCAGCTGTGCTCCCAGTACGAGTCCTCATTTTCAGATGAAGTTTCATGAACTTTAACCAAACTTCCTGGAGCAACAGGAACTTGAATGCAAACTTTTTGGCAAAGTAACCCGAAAATGTTTTATAAGAGAAGCAATTAACTTAGCCATCTTTTAAACAAGCAGAACAGATTCTTTCTTTTTCTTTACATGCTGTATATGTTCAGCAATTGTCCATATTTTATTTTCCAAATTCAAGTAATTTTTCAAACTAAATTTTCAGTAAAATGTTTCTCTTCTGGTTTTTCGAACTATTTTTAACTTTCAAACGTGACAACCTCAGGAGGAAGTAACACATGACTCTTTTTTTTGCATTTTATCAAATATTACTTCCATCTCTAATGTCCTCTCCTGGGCCGTTGGGCAGCTACTATGAATTCTTTCCTCCTAAAATCCACCTGAAGTTGATGGAAAGTCGCGCTGGTCTGCATTCAGATTCTGGCCTCAGAAATGGGTCACAGTGGGAATATTAAAAAGGGATTTGGATGAATTTAGAAAAGAAAAAAAGTTAGTGGCAACTGTCTTCATTTCTGGAGATCCTGAAAAGATCTATCATGTCAAAAGACATAAATTCTAGTAGAGGCAAAGGCATAAAAAGGAAAGAATCTGCAAACCATTCCAGATTTGGTTCCATATAAAACAGGTTTCGTCTTCAATTTGCCAAATGAAAATATGAAAAATCTCCGTCCTTTGAAACATCTGCTTCATTGGCTCTGCTGAGACAGTCTTTGTCAGGTAAGGACGATTATGAGCTGCTGAGAGCTCGACTTTCTGCAAGTGCAGGCGACGCAATCACTTGTTGTGACAGGGACAAGGAAGCTCCCTCTCCATGCAGGAAGCTGATTGATTGGGCAGTCAGGAAGAGGGAAGCGTCCTTCACAGCCAGCGCTGAAGGACACCGGGCCCAGGATTTTCCCACCCTCTGCTAAAAACTTTGTTTTGCTGAACTAATCTTCACTGTAGCTGAAGTGGGAATACGTTCTGCTGGAAACGCTTCTGTCAAATGAGACGGATGTAAGTGGTCCAGATTTATAAAGTAGGGCCTCCTGCTTTGATGACACTTTTCTTATCCAGAGTCGTGTGGTCCCCCAGCTTTGGAGCTTTGAACGGAGCTGCATAGTAAATGCAATGCATAATTCACCACGAGGTGCATCAGCAAAATCCTTTTGGATTTTCATCGCTCCCACAAAATCCAATTCTCTCTGTAAAACAGCTTTAATTTAATTGAAAGATGTGAAACTACCAGCCATACTCTAAGAAACATAATGGGTCATATTATAGGTCAGCTCATGACCTATGACCAGGTTTTGTGTGTTGAGCTAAAGATCTTGCCATAAAGTTCTATATTTTTAACAAGAGCTACATTTGGATTTTGCTGTTTGGTGGTGTCTTAGTAGAAGTTTCTCTTTCTCTGTCTCAGTACAATATTTTCTGAACACTGAGACTGTAACAGGTCAACCAGGCCACAGGGGGCGCCACATCCTGGCACTCCCTTTGTAAAATGCATGTCTGCAGATCTGGTTAGAAGAAGTGACACTTCTTTGGCTGTGTCCGAATTCCCGCCCTAACCCCTAACTACCAAAGAACTATACAGTGCAGCACTAAGTACTGCCCTGAATGGAATCTAAATTTAAAGCAATTCAGACTCCATGCTCACTAAAATGACGTCATCGAATTCACAAAGTTAAAATCTAATTGATATGAGTGTTTAGTGGTGATTATTTATGAGATCACAGTCTTTATGGTTTAAAAAAATAAATTTAAATACATTTTTTTGGCAAAAATTCTTCTGACGCAATGCATTGTGGTCTATATTTGCTGATCTAGTGAGCATCGATGAACACTGGTTTTTTGAGACTTCTGGGAGATTTCTAGGGCTCTGGATTCTGGAATTGTAGATTCAGACAGCTCTAGAAAATGACGAGTGGACTACATGTGAGTAGGGAAGGAGTTCGGACAAAACTTTGGACTTGTCATGAAGCTGAGCGACATTTTTGGCTGTGAAAGAATCCTCTCAATCCCAAATGGATATATTTCTCAGGTAACAGTGGATGCAGTTTGTTTTAAACTGAGAGAAGAGCTACTGTGATGGTTTTTGTTTGTTTTCATGGAGGGAAGTTACTGTGGTTCTTATGAAATTGGTGTTTGAACAAACCAGAATTCAACACCTTCAAAATTGTCTGTCTGTGTGTGTGCGTGCGTGGGTGTGTGCGTGTGTGTGCGTGTGTGTGTGCGTGTGTGTGCGTGTGTGTGTGTGTGTGTGTGTGTGTGTGTTTGATAATTTTTATGTTTTTTTTTGTTTTCTGACTTTTTAGGTGGAAAAAAGCTGCAAAGAAACCAAAGGAATCAAAGTTAATGTATTATTTTATTAACATTGACAGGACTGTTTTATGTTCACACAACCCTTTGACGTGATTGGCTGCTTTTTGACACAAACAGTTTTACATTGATGATACTCTTCTTCTCAGCATCACTCAAAACCTTCGTTGTCTGTTTCTAGGATTTTTAACAAGGTGTAGGGTTTTGGTAAATGTTGATTATTTTATCCACTATTCCCTTTTATGTTATTCTATAATAGGACAGACTGACTTGTTGAGCGTGAAACCCCACCTTCATCCATCACACCTGGGATAGGCCCCAGCAACCCAATGACCCATTGGATGGATGGATGAATGGATGGATGGATGAGTATTATAAGTTCTTTTACAGTACATTGTTTAATCTCAGTAATGTAGAAATCATTTAATGAAAGTTAAAAAAATCAAACTATGATGTTTTTGGTTCAAAAAAGTTCCGTAGAAATATTTTCCTGACATTTCTTGATTCTAAAAGCCAGTTAGCTCTCAGCTTCTTTGCAGTCATTTGCTGAATGGTCTGACATGTATTCTTTCCTTTTTTTATCCAAACATAATTCAGTTGTAGCAAAAATTTCAATTTGCAAAGATAAATGAGATATTCAGTAAGGAGAACATGTCTCACCTCAGTTCTTGCCAGTATCAAGTCGCCTTTAGGGATGAATATAGTGAGTAGATCCCAAACACAACCGTACGGTACTGCAGCCACAAAAGGAAATGCAATTAATCCTCAAGAGCAGGAAGGGGTTTATGTCTGTAGACTTCTGCTTTCTTCTAGAATCAATTTAACATTTGTTTACCAAAACAAAATAAAAAGGTTACCAGCATCAACAAACGCTGACAGCTCCTCTAGATGTGACAAAGCAAAAATCAGGTGACACCCGCCAAATGCAGATTTAGAGCAAGTTCTCTGTGATCTGAAGGGTTCATGAAATCCTACCACTTTTCTTTACTGATGGTTGCTGAAAGCTAAAAAGAATCATTGATGTGGCTTCAGAAAATGTTTGGAAACGGACAGAAGTGGGAAAGAATCATGGTTTTGAGATGTAATCAGCAGTAAACGAGCAGATCTTCAGAATTTAACATCAAAGCAAAATATTGAAAAAGTTTTATTATCTGAGCTCCGGAAATAAGAAGTGGTTAATACCAGGAGCAGGAATGTGCTGCCTTAGCCTGTGAAGGCTATTTGGATCAGGAGCTTAAGCTTGACACCAGAGTGCCTCCACAATGCGTGGATCTGAAGTCTCTGGGATCTGCAGGGGCAAGCGCCGCCATAACAGAAATCCCTGCTACAAAGAGAGGAGGTGAAAAGGCAGTTCGCTAACCAGATGCCCCACTCAGCGCAGAGAGGATTAAAATGAACTACTGCTTATCTGGCAAGACTTGACTTTAAAGCTGCAGGTTCCCTCAAAAACACGGCGTGAAGGTCAGCCTCTCATTGGAGGCCTTTTGTGTGCTAATGAGAATGCAGGGGGGTTTATGTGTCCCCCCTCTGTTCTTCTGCCGGCTTTAATGTCAGAAAACAAAGCGTTACCCGGCTATCAATGCCTGCTTCTCCCGACCTTCTTGTAAAGTCAGTCTTGATTTCAAAGCAAACATTTTGGTGAAAACATATTAGAATGAGGAGCGGTGTTACATATTTATGTGACACTGGGTTATAGTGTTAAGCGTTAGTTTCCCTTTTTAATGAGATTATAAAACAATAAAGTCTGAAGAACAAGAGCGTGCAGTGATTTTCAGTTTTGGAACTACACGAAGTACTTCCTCTACAGCAGAAAAAATGCTTCCGAAATATTCACCAAAAATTAATGTGAATTCTGTTTTTAGAGTCTGACTAGACTGCATGAATAAGAATAGCTATATTAGCTATAGCTATATTTTTAACGCAGACAATTATGAAAACTTAACTGAAGAAGTTAAAGGAAATACTGAACTTTACACACCGAGACAAATGCACAGAGAGAGCGGACAGGAAAAAAAAAAAAAAAAATTGTAGATCTCGTGTAGATTTACAGTATCTCAGTATTTTTCACTCTGTATTGCCTCTTTCTGCTTCGTGGATGAACACACCACCCTCCTCTGCCTCAGTGCATCTACAGGAGCTGTAAATGAATGAGCAGGGCGTCATTCAGACCGCCACGTTGCTTGAAAAGTATCAACACCACTTAGAAGGTCAACGCAGTTCTTGCCGTCACACGCACATCCTACATAAGTGTGAACCAGACCGCGTGATTGTGGATGCGACCGGTGCGAAGACCGATCGCTTTGAAGTATAAACCGGCCTTAGCGTGGGAGGGGCTATGGATGAAGCCATTTGGGGAAATGGTGGTTGGTGATTTTACAGTGGAGCTGAGAAACAGTGACGTGCGTTGAGGTTAACGGCTGGTGAGGCACTGACATCATCAGTCAGATTTACAAACATATGAACCATACTGAGTAACTTATTCACCATTTGATTGACAACAGTTAACGTGTTTTGTTTAAAATATCATTTCAACATGTTTTTTTCCATATACAAACTGCAGCATAGAAAAAGCACAAACCTTATTATCGTCTTACCTTTACTTGTAAATAAAGTCCATACGGCGCTCCTTCTGAAGAAAATGACTAGCCGCTTGCTATCTCTTATTCTACTATTTTTTAGCGTCATAATCTCAGGGCTCACCGGCGCCCCCTAACATGAGGCACGAGAACTGCTGGCCTCACCCAGCGGCTTTTTTGCCGGCGTTTAGCGCTCAGCACAAGAAACACGTCCCTCACATACAGTTATTTATAAAAACAAACACTGTACATCATATACATCTGCTAAATTATGTAAACTCAGCTCATATAGTACAAGTGATTGAACCAACATACAGAGAGACAGCAGTACCGTCTGACTGCATAGGTATTGCGCAATCCCAGGTGAGGCTCAGCGGGCTGGTGCCTCATCGCATGTCGCTTCTTAGTATCTGAATGGCAAATGCGGAAATTCAGCGATTTTGAAAAGAAAAAACACCCAAAAATGGTACATTTAAATGGAAAATGACTGCAAAGCACAAATTACTGATTAAATATAATAAATGAATTTACTTTTTCTCTTTTCTTCCCATAATTGACAGGTGAGGCACAGCCTCACCTGTCTCTCCTGACTGCACGTCACTGCTGAGGATCCAACAATTCCACGTGAAAAGCTCAACTTTTGATGTTGGCGCCCGCTGTGCAGCGCCCCAGGCAGCGGTTTCTACCAAGAAGCGAATTGCCATCGCTATCCGACTCATTTAATTTAATTTAAAAAGCACCTCCTCCAAGTACAAACACGTTCTTTCTGAAATTTACGTGTTTTCATTAGACACATTTATTTTCAAAAATCCAATTTGCCCAATTTCATAGTAAATGGAACCACAGCTGTTAACAGGTATTTTTAATTTGTTAAAAAAAATGAAAGACATAATATGTAACACCCTGAAAGGTAACAATCAGACATTGAAGGATAAACACAAAAATGTTGTCACCATTCCAATCCTTTGGTCAAAGCTGTTGCAGCACGGTTGAAGTCAGATGTTTTGGTGGAGGTAGTATGATGATGCGACCTGCTGGGCTGAACCAAACCTAACTGGATGAAGATGGAAGATGTTTGAACCTTGGTACCAATCCTAAATCTCAGACTCTGTCCTCCCTCATGGCTGCTCTCACCCACAGACAGAGTTTCATCAGACAGGTGTAGAGAGAATGGATTGATCCGAGAGCCCAATGTAGAACCAGGGTGGGCGTAATCCCGCCCACCTGTTAGAAGACGGCTGAACTCCTGACAGTCTCTTTGTGTTAAGATCTAAAAAAGAACGAATCTCACCTGTTTTATTTAAATGAGAACTTTTGTGGAATTATTCAAAGCCTAAACTGACTTAATGAATTAAAACAGCAACATGGAACCAACAAAAACTTGATAAATGAAGAGAACACAAACATGGTTTGACTTTTTCTATCAAACCTGCATGTTTTTGCACGATTGCTGCACGAATCCAAGCAAATTAATGTTGCTAAGCCAAAAGCAAATGAAGCTCCACTTAGTCATTTAATTAGTTAATTTCTAACAGGCAGCACCTCCTCTTCTGGCAGCATGCGGCTCACCTGAGAGTCTAACATTTGCAGAGGGAGGAGCAGGTAGGGGCTGATGCCACAGACTGTTAGGACTGATGAAAACCCACAGAGAGAGCAGAAGGAGAAGCAGGCCAGCTCCAAAACTCTTTTGTCGTGAAACAAGTGGAGATCCTTTCCACAAAATTCACTAATGCTTCTCAGCTTCCATGTCAGATTTCTGAAAATCACCCTCTCAGCAGTCAGTCAGCTCGTTTTGCTCCAAATCAGTTTTTCCATAAGCTCCAAACAGTTTCTCTCTTCCTGTGACTGATGCAGAAAAATCATTTTACCCATAACTGCCTCTGTTATGTCACAGCTGGAAACCAAAGCCATCATTATTCCAACAACAACCAGAAGCACCGCCAAACAGGGCACCTTAACCGCTAACAGCTTTTAAGGTGGAATCTTTTCCTTCCCTGGTCCATAGGTTGGATTACCACCTGTAATGATGTTCCAGGTGAACGCAGCCTTGAGGACCCATGGGAAGCTAAATATCTGCCTCAACCTGACCTGGAAAAGAAGAAAGTTGGTTTGAATGAGAAAATAAAGGATCACAGTTCAACTTTCTGGACAGATGCATGTGATTGAATCAGTGCTGCAATATTCTCAGTGACGGAGTTTCTTGAAGGGAAATTGAAAAGCTGAGCATCCATGATTGTCATTCTTTAATGATCAACTAAAACTTAGAAGTTCCCATAAAAAAAGGCTCAGTAACGTCAATGTGTGAAATTATCTCTCTGCAGTTGAACCTTACTCTGGGGGGCCGGTGAGTCATGTTAAAGCTACGGTCACATATAAATGCAAGGTTTTCAGCAAATGGATAATCGGTAAGATTACAGTTCCATTTTTACACGCCGTGCAAAGGTTTTCAGAACCAAATGTTACGGCGACTGTAAGACTTTTTCTAAGAGTTGCCATTAGTCTGGGGCCGGGCGGTCACGTTCTGAGGTTGTCAGTGGCAGTCCAGTGACAGGCAGGCAGAATGAGCTGCTTTTTCTGGTACCGGGCAGCTGTCGGCCGGTGGAACTTTATATGGACGGCCGCCGTCCGGAGACATTTACACATCGTCCAATCAGAGCTGCTGCCAGCCAGCGATCCGGCTCTCACCGCCATGTGGCCACCCATCTGTCATCTGATTTCTCAATGACGTCATCCTCGCCTGACTGATGCTTGACGGCCGCCGTCTACATTCGTGACCACGCAAACGACTGTCCTAAAATGGGGTGGCGGCGGCTAATCCTGAAGATTCTGCCAAAGCCTCCCCATCGCTCGGTGGCAGTTGTCAGGCAGGAATGCTTTGGGTCGTATTTTTAGTCTTAAGTATGACTCAACCGTGGATTTGAACTCCCAACCGTCCAGTCTCAGGGCGGACACTCTACCACAAGACCAATGAGTTTCCACTTTGACCTCTTTTGTTTTTTATCAATATTTAAATCCTTTAAAGGATAAGTTTGTCATCACTGTGTTGAAATGTTCCCAAACGTCTTATTGAAGCTTTTATGTCTGACTTATTTACTCCAGCTTGACGTGCTCATCATAAGACAAAGCGATGACTGAGGGACCTGAATCCAGGGCGAAGTGTCAGAGTGAGAGAGGTCAGAATGACCTACAGAGGAAAAACACAGCTGATAAGCCTGGCGTCGCCATGGCGTCCGCTAACAGCGGCAGAAGAAGATGGATGAGAATTTGGGGCAGAGGTGGAAGTGAACGTTAAGCTACAGGAGTGATTATCAAACCAGAGGAGGCTGTCTTTCATGATGGATGTAATCTTATAACTGATATTTTTACAATGCGAGCCAGAAGGAAATGCAGGCATTTTTTGAAACTTGTAAGTTTTCAAGTTTTGCTGCTTCTAAAGGTTTTATTAGCACAAGTTGCAGTTTACTGAACAGATTCTGCATGTCTGCTTCATCCAGGTCAGCCCTGCTGCTTCCTGTTTCAACTGGGAATCTTGTGCAAACAAATAACTATCCTTTTTCTCCTTTACAAACTTTCTATCCAGAGATGTGCCCTCAAGCCTGAAAGGCAAAAGCTCACATAAGAACCTCCAGGTGAACAAGAACACAAGAAACAAACAGCAGCCTTCAGCCATCATAGCCACCGGGCACACGAGTGCTGCAGCTCCTCGTCCTGTTCTGCTGCAAGTTATCAAAGTCAATCTTTGACTTATGATTTTAACAATAAATCATCTAATACCTGTAAGTGTTACCAGTATTTAATGAATGTTAAACGGGGTGAGCGTGCCTGCTTTCTTTGGCGGCCCCAGAATGTGATGCTCAGCTCCTCGGAGGAGCTTTAGTATTCTGCTCACAAACACAACAGCCTGTAAGCGATGGACATTGGATTAAAGGATAGGATTGTGTTGCAGTTATAGCCACAGAACAAATAAAACTTTTATTTTCTATCACTAACAGGGTCCAGCTAATGATGTGGGAGTAATAAAGTACCAGTAAACACAGCGACAGTACAGTACGAAACATCTAAAGCAGAAAATGACCTGGAAAACAGCTCGCCCCAGGTCACTTACCTGGAAAAAATGAGCAGAGTTCTGTGTAAATAAATGTTTGCAGACATTTTGTTAAAAAAACAAACAAACAGCATGAGCGTATAAAGAATGACGGCTCATGATGAAGCTCCAGGTAGAGCAGCTCTCTGAAAGACGTAGTCGTGACAGAAGGCTTCTTTTTTGTTCAGGCATTCTGTCAGGCCTTCAGCACCATCAGGGTCCTGCAGAACATTTCTTGCAGTAACATGTGGAGAGGAAATCCACTTACTGTTTTCTGTTTGTGACTAAATAGCAGATTAACCCTCGGGGATTAAATGACCCTGCAGCTGCTGCAGACTGTTTGAACGCCACGTCTGCAGAGACCCTCCTTCCCATACCTGCCGTGTTCCTTTAACTTACATCTGACGTACCAAATAGGGATTTTCTATGCAGTTTTTTTATTCCTTCATATTTTTATTGACAACTACAGTTAGATGAGCCAAATACCAGGTCAATTTTTCTGTTTTTAAAATTTTTTTACGAATGGATTTGTCTAGAAATGCATGTTTATGAATAGACAAAGATATGTTGGTATTTACATTATTATATTAGCTCAAACTGAAGACAGTCAACATAACAGGAACATAAAAACCTATCTCAAGCCCGTGTCCCACAGCCACTACCTACATTTTGTGCATATTGCATGGAAGAAAAGTGGTCATACATGAACATACGTGGAAAAAGTGAGAAAAGTTGTGGTCTTTATGTGAAATTTTCACAGATGGATCACAAATTAACCAGGTTAAAACCACGGAAGAAGTATGAATAAGCCACGCAAAGAACACGTAAACCTTAGAAAGATTATTGTGCTGTTTATATGCAATTCATTAGTGATTTGAGTGTCAATTACATCATAAATACATGATATGTGCAGTATACATCTATACATCGGTGGTACATACAGGGAAGATCCATTAGACCTACATGGAACAGTCATAGAAAGCCAGAAATAATTGTGTGTAAACTACTTAAAACATGCATAAAAGACATAATTCTGAAAGCTTAAAATGGAGTTCACGTAAAGACCCTTCGAGCGAAACCGTCAACGGACATGTGCGCACATTGATGAAAGCAAGAAACATTTCTGAATTACAAATGTCACGCACCAAGATGTCATATGTGGAAAATGTGCAAAATGTATATAGTGGCTCTTTGATACTGCCTTGACTTGGAACTGGTGCGGATCAGGGGAGTCTGACTGTTTAACCCTTGTGCTATCCTATGACCCCCCCCCCCTTTCCATTGAGGTGTTCTCCCTACCATGACAAAGGTGGATAAAGGTGGAGAGGATTTCATGTAATCCATGGACACCAGTGAAGATCACAAATCATTGAAGAACAAAGGTTCAGAGCTCAGTTCAGAGTACAGTTATTTTGTACCTTGATTTAAATATGCTGTAAAGGCACATCCGAGTCACACTCATCACAAAAACACTCAGCAAGCTAAACTATAAACGTATTAGTACAGTAACTATCAAAGATCACTATCAAAGCATAAAAACGACGATCTAGTTTAGTTTGTTCTTAGGTCTTAATAGAAAAGGTTAGACCTCAATTTTTGTAGAAATCTTGTTCCAATTTACTCTGTTTTACTTCATTATATCATTTACCAACAGTGCTTTTACTATAAAGGCCAGTCAGAGAGGTGCAGCTTCACCAAGGCCAACGCCATATTTTCTGCTATAAAAGCAAGCGAGCTGGAACAAAACCAAAATTCATGGAGTTGCTCTTTTGGCCAAATTCCATCTTCCCACCAAGTTTCATGAAATTCATCTCAGCACTTTTTGCTTTCTTCTGCAGTGAACACATATTGGAGACATGGTCGTTTTAAGATTCTAAAGAGAAATAATGTCATACATTTGATCAAGTATTCCTGCAGAATGAACTTTCTATTCCTTCTTTCATCTAAATCTACAAAAAAAAAAAAAAAACGTTGTCAGTGTCATTCTCTCTCAAAATGAAAGCTCCTGACTCAAAGTTTTTATGGTGAACAATCGTTAAAACTGCTGTTTTTTGGGGCAGTGGAGTGTTGTTTTTGCACATTCTTGCTCTTCTGTGAACCTCCTGCTCGGTTGGGTTTCTATGTAAAGCTTTGATTGTTGCATATGCATGCAAGTTCCTGCTTTTCCTCCTGATAACAGACGGACACAGTCTGACTTCAAATGAGTTCATTTCTAAATAAATAAGCAGATGAGGCCTCAATGGTACCTTGTTGCCATGAGGAGATGAACCCAGTTTTTGATCCGCCACTCCACAAACGTCTCTAAATGATACGACACTTCAAAAAAGATGGAGGACTTGAGAGAAACAACAATCGTGACTTTTAGAAATCTGTTCAAAAACCCACATTAGGAAACCTTTTCATAATTATGGTCTTTCCATTTCACTCCAAAAGCATCTTTTTATGACTCTTTAACCTCCAGGATACAAACATTCACACTGATAAGTGAATGAAGCTCATATTTTGCTTGGTAATTGCTGTTTATTTGCTAATTAAATTTTTAAAATAAACAAAAAAAAATCCCAGAGGCAGCAATGCACCACTTTTGAAATGACAAGTGTTGCCTTGAAGCAACAATAATGGAGTCTTAATGACTTTGTCACAAGTTAATATCTTGTTTAGGAGCGTTTGAGCCATCCTAGTTTTGTTTGATCCCCACAGGAAGAAAATACATAAGCTACATTCCAAGAGTCAAATTGGCTTTTCGTGGACGACCAGTTGTAACACATTTCAGAATGACTGTAAACCTCATTGGGGACCAAAGTCTTTCTAAAATTAAGGACCAAATTAGTCGTACTCTAGAGCCCTGCCATAAAGTCTGATTTTGGGAGGAAACAGGTGTTGCAGAAAAAAAACACACACATGCACGAGGAAACGAGGTGTCCACATGAAGGGGCTTCTTTTTTGGGGGGGGTTCCGGTGTTTTTTAAGAGTTTTTCCTTACCAAGAAGGAGGGTCTAAGGGCAGGGATGCCCAGTTTAGTTTAGTCTGTTTAGTTAGTTCAGTTTAGAATTTTCCTATTGAATTCTATGTAATTATGATCCTTTTGATTTTTTGATTACCTTTCAATTATCAGCACGAAGCCCATTCAGACGACTGTTGCTGTGATTTGGGGCTATATAAATAAAATGGAATTGAATTGAACATGCAAACTCCACACAGAAAGATCCCAGCTGGGATTGGAACCAGGACCTTCCTGTATGGGGAGATAGTCCTGACCACTACACCACCCATTTCTCTTATTAGGAAGTGGACTAAAATGCTACAAGAGGTCAATGAAGAAACTCCAAAAATACTCCATATCATCGCCCTTCTACCACCATGCCTGGCAGTTTAGCAGATATTTACTCCTTGAGCTTACCCCATCAGTTATTTTTGAAGACTGGAAATGTGAATGCTACATGGCACTACTGTCAGGATTCAGCCTACCTGTGCATATGCACATCACCTGTGCCCACTGCTGTTGAAGACGCGTGTGGTCTTCTCTTGTTACCAGATAGTGGTCCGTTACCTTCTGTTCTCCAGAGAACCTGTTTTCTGCCTTGTCTTGACCCCCGCTTACGACCTTCAGCCCTCTGCCTCGGGTCTGTCTGATCACTCTGCCTTGGACCCACGCCTTCGTCTTTGGTTTTGGATCTCTGTCTGCCCCTCCTGGACGTCTGTGTCTTTGCCGGTGAGACCATTTCTGCTCCATGTGTCTGATCCTGAACTTTTGTTTGGGATTACAAGGATGAGCGTTGAGTTTCTCTCCACTATTTTGTTTTGTTACTCGTCATCTGACTGTGTCTAACCAGAAGGCTCTCTGGCGCCTCTACTGTGTGGATGACTTTGGGACTATTCAGGTAAACGGCTCCACACTCTCCGTCCTGAGTCATTGCTTTTCATGATCCCCTTTTGCTTATCCAAATCTATCTATCTAATCTGATACGATTCATAGTCAATAAGGAATCTATTTGAACAATTCGATTCACCGATCTAAAATGGTTCCAAGACATCTTAAGCCAAAACTTCAACCAGTGTGACTCAGAGGTAAATGTGTGTTGTCCGCTGAGTTGTACTTGGTTGTTTTTACATTATAGTAAAGTAAACTTGCTGTGCTTCAAACCAAATGGTATTTTCCAAAATCAATAAAATTGCTTTACTTCATTTTGAAACTATTTTATAATGTGTGGATTGATTCGATCAACAATGTCCCTCGTAGAGATTGATCTGGTTGGATCGTAGGAATAGAAATTGATTCAACAATTAAGTCAACTAATCGTTACACCCTTAGTACTCAGTTAATGTCCAGTCAGCATCCAGCTTCTTTCCAGTCAGATTAGTTTCACCTTAATCAGACCTGACGGGACGTGTAAGAGCTTGCTGAGATTCAGCTTTTTTTTTCCTCTAGTTCATCCATGAAACAGCTGGTAATTTAAATTTGCTCCATCTGTTTAATTCTTCTGCATATGTTCTTTTAAGTTTTAAAGAATTATTTGTTTTCAGATAGAAGTTCAGCCAGAGTGGCTTTTCATTCCTTCATTCTTGAAGCCACAAAAGACTTAAATTCTTAATGTCAGTTTTTTTTTCACTCTAGTGACTTTCTATCCCCTGAGATTATAAGTCACTGACATATTCAAAACCCCAGAACTGGTTGCACAGAGAACAGTTTCTATTCCCTTTCAAGTCTCCTCCGCAGAAGAGGAGATCATGAGGAAAGGATTTGCCCTATCCTTGGATTGTACCTGCTCTAAATGATAGATTTAGAGGGGAAAAAATGCAAGAAAAATTCTAATCTCTTTGACGGAAGGCGTGACGAGCGAACAGACAAAAAAGAAACCATGCACATAGAAAATTGGATTTTCTGGAGAGCCTTGTCTTACAAAAAAATGACCAGTCAGAGGATGTTAGTGAGGCAGACTGGCTTTCATTAGCCTTCTCATTTGGCATCACTGAACCATGAAGATGGTTAAGTGATATTATGTTAACCTCCTGTTTTACATCTACAGTCGAGATTAAACGTAATTAGGTGGCTTTTGTAGTTCCCACACAGTCTTCCGGATAATTAATGACTGGCTGAAGCCTTTTACAGACTGGCTGCTCCATTGTTCTGACCAGTCCTGCCGTCTGCCATTTCCACAATAAATGACCCTCACACACAAGCTAGTTTTCCGGGGCATTGACTGCCACCCTGGCCACTTCACAAGGGAAAGAGCGGCTTCTGTTTTAGCAGTTTATGTGATCCTTTCTCTATTTTTAGCATACGTTGTCTGAAAGGATGTGATGGAGCTCCACTGTGGCGGCCAAAAAAAATCATCACAAACTTTCAGAAAAAGAAAGAAAACAAAACACTGAAGCCCGCAGCCTGACCTTTAAGATGTAATTGACGAATCTGTTTTTGATTCTGGTGGCCTTTTTCCCAGAAACATTGACTTTGGCAGCGAGAACTATTTTTAAATCTCACGGTAGTTTTGATCACACAGACGTACAAACATGCAGGGCGTGCAAAGACAAAGGAATCCAACATGTGACAACACATCACAAAAACTCCAATCTTTTATATTCATGCAACACAAAACGGCAGTTTGGTTGCTGCCGGTTGATACGGTTTCCATATCCAGACACATTTGTTTTGTTTAAATGAGAAAATTAAGAATAACTTTTATAATAATGATGTTTAAGGAAGAAAAATGTAGTTGCATCTCTGAAAATACCTCTGATAATTTAGCCAAGCACATGCCAAAATGCAAAAAAGTGAATAAAACAAGTTTTTTTTTATGATTTCAAATATTAAAAAAGGTCTGAATGTCATCTTTAAGTCAACTGGAGCCCAAAAGGGTCAATTTACACATGATGACACTAACAAACAAGAAGGGACACGAGTTTTCCATTTATTATATTTGTTAAGTTCTGCTTTTCTTAAAAAAAAAATCCCTTTCTTATTCATTGTGCAACCACAGCCACCAAGAGAAGGCACCGGGAATGATTAGCAACTTCATCTAATTAAATTTAACTGTCATGACTGCAGAACAAAATCTAACCCAGACGCTGGAACCCGGAAAGAACACAGAGGAGAGCGAGTGGCAGGTAAGTGGATTTAATCAACAGGCAAGTTTGAGGGCGAGAGCAGGATTCGTGGTGTCCACAACACGAGGGGCAGACTCGGTGGCTTCGGTGGATTCTTCCACAGGTCTTGGATTGCGTAGACGTCAGTGGAGAGGAACGGCAGAGGCTCGAGGTGTGTCCAGAGGAGAAGGCAGAATGTGGATTCCAGGCTGAGGCTGATTCAGGCGACTACTTGTGTCTTTGGATTCCTGAAGGCGAGTAGAGAGAGATATTAGGCGCAGGCTAGACGTAACGAGAAAACATGGAACTAGGCGTGAAGACCAAGTATGCACCATCAGGGGCAACGGACTGGCGATGAATACTGGTCCTGGAGCTCCTTAAGTAGGCAGGCGGTGATGATGATGAAAGTGGTCGCAGCTGGGCTGAATCAGGAACCATAGGAGAGGTGAGGGGGAGGAGTCTGACAGAGCCACCATGACATTAATTTAGTAAATAAACAGCACTTCAGTCTTTTTATTGAACATTGTTCACATTTCACAAAATCTGAAACTTTTAAAATCAACCCTTAGCAATAAAAGTTTCCTATGGCCCCACTTGTCAACTCAAAATTTACTTCTGCTTACAAAATTCATATACATAAAAAGTAGTAAAATGTACAGGAAGCTATTCAAAATGTAATACATACTTTCCTACAGTGATGTGCTATAAACAAACAGAGACGCCATGTCTACATATAAACCAACTCAGCTATTGCAGAAAATCACTTGGTACAATGTTAGGTATGAACATTCACATTAGTGGAATGATATTGTTTATACCAGAAAAAAACACATTAGTCACTGAAACAAGCACAAAAAATCAATGAAATTTTTCTCTAAAATGCTAAAAAAATATTTAGAGAAAATCAAATATCAAATACATTTTGATACAAGAAATTTTGATTGATGGATTGATTTTTAGCATTGTAGTCAAAGCATTAAACGATGTACACAGATTCATAAAATTTATGACAGAAATGATGAAATGCATAGATTGAAACAACACAAAAAAAGACACTTAAATCACATTTGCTTAATTAGATATATAAAAAAAGTGATCATTACCTAAAGTCAAGTAGAGTTTGATTTATTGCTTGAAAAGTAGCGGGAAGAAGCGAGATTATATAATCCCACCCCTACTGAGTTCATTCATTTGATAGTTTTAGAGTTTTTGTAATCCGGTTCTGATCCGATAGATTCTTTTCAAGTTACCAAATCCAGTGCCTGAATAAGATTGATTATCCTCAGAAAACTTTTTTTTTTTATCATTTCAGTAAACAGTAAAAGTAACCGTTATGTATTAATTATTGATTATCATTAGAAAACATGAACACATTAAACCAGTAATTATTGCTTCACATGCAGATCAATAAAGAAAATCAATAGCTTATTGATTGTACCTAAAAACATTTCAGTAATCAGTATTGCACATTACAATGTAACACTCTTTGATTTGAAGTAAAAGAGTGTCAGGGTTAGGACTTCTCCCTAACAAAGAGGAGAACCACACAAGAGATGAGAACTTTTCTTAGACTTCTGCAGAAGGAGGAGCCCGTCTGCCCTCCCAGTGGATCCAGTCTGGTTTTATTGGTGGCCGGGGTAAATAACAAGAAAGTGGGTCATTCAATCAAGCAGAACAGGAACATCGTATCTTGTATAGTCAGCACTTTTCACATCTTACTGAAAGATAGAACTTTGACAATCATATCATGGTGACAATGGCGTGTAAGCAAATGATAATTACATAACCCTAACAAAAAGCTTTGATTATTTCATCACAATCAAGTTCACAAATGGATTTGGAATTATTCAAACACCTGTTGATCCTTAACTCCTCTCATCTTTATATCTTTGTGAAATCAGAATTTCTTTCAACATTTTCTTGAATATTTGAATATTGTTTGAGCTCATTACTGAACCCGTTCCAGAGTTTAGTGCCACACACCGACACACAGAAACTTTTCTTTGTGGTTCTTATCAGTTTGATCTTGAAGTTTCTACATCCCATCAGTTTGTTCCTCCTTCATTTTCTGAGAACTGTTTCTGGATATGGGCTGCACGGTGGCGCAGTGGTTAGCGCTCTTGCCTCACAGCAAGAAGGCCTCCGGTTCAAGTCCCGGCTGGGGGACATGAAAATCAACATCAATGGGGGACCTTTCTGTGTGGAGTTTGCATGTTCTCCCCGTGCATGCGTGGGTTTTCTCCGGGGTCTCCCGCTTCCTCCCACTGTCCAAAAACATGCTTCATAGGTTAATTGGCAACTCTAAATTGTCCCTAGGTGAGAGTGAATGGCTGTGTGATAGTTGAAATTCTCCCCTGCAACAGACTAGCGACCTGTTCAGGTTGTCCCCTGCCTTCGCTCATGAGTGGCCGGGATAGACTCCGGCAGCCCCGTGACCCCGAAAGGGAAAAAACGGATAAGAAAATGAATGAATGAATGTTTCTGGATATTGAATGGTAACGATTTCCCACTGACTCTGTATAAAAGCTGTTGGTGTAAAAATCCACTAGGTCAGACGGTTTTAAAAGTCTAGATTGATCAAATAAATTGTTTGTATGATCAAGATGACCAGCTTTATGTAATTATTCCTCCAAATGTCTAAGCAGTAGGTGAAATATGGTAATATTATAAGATTGAAAAGGATTCAGCTGCAGAGAAATGTAGAACTAAGCATAGCAGATTTGCTCCAACATAATGTCCGTCCGGTCCTTCAGTCTCGTGCTTCGATGGAGAGTCCTACACTGAACTTAGACCAGAAGCACCATGTTGTCTCAGGAGATTGAAGGGAATCATGGATGAGTGTGTCCAAATTAAAAGCTTCACGTTTGCTTGCTGCCGCACAGATTGCTCTGAAGTTCAAAGACCCATTCTGATGAATGAAATTCTGTTTTTGGTGTTTTTAACATGTTCTTTTAGCATTTTCCTGATGATGAAGGAGACATATATCAAGAAAATTTAGCTCACAATTGCATTTCTAAGTATTTCTTTATTCTATTCATTATGAATCAGGAGCTTCTCTATGCTGTTGGAAAAAGGTTGGATTTGTTCGTAGAAAATGCTTTCAGTGCATTTTCCGCAGCAGGGAGGGGAGGGGGGTCACTCCACACCAACGGTCCCACCCACACTCTGAGGTGAATTTCTAATGAACTCCTGCCGCTCTGCAGAAGCTATGTCCCAGAAAACGACACTGATTTTTTGGATTGGGGCTAAAAATGCCGTAATCATAATTTAAAAACCATGGGAAGACTTTTCCTGTGAACGCTGTTCCACACAGGGAGACAACATCTTTAGTAAATAGTAACTTTAACCCCCCCCAACTATAATCATATTTTCTCCAGATTTTTAAAAATCCCAACATTCATGTGAATTAAATGCAGAGTAATTTAGTAAATTAATAAATGAGGAAATATTTACATCATAAATCAGTTTTAGGCCTTAAAAAATCCTGCAGTTTGATTTTTTCCTTTTGGAAAATGTCACGTGAAGCCTGGACCAAAGTTATATTACAATTGACATCACCCTGGATGAGGATCAGACTGTCCTGGGGGCCACAAGGGCAGATTTGTTGTACCGCTTGTCCTCCATCGGTCCTTCCTCTCTTCTGTAAAAAGACAATACCATTGAAAACCTGATAATGTCCGGGGCAGACTGCAGAAAGCCACAACCTGCAGCCTACACGTGATTGTTGAGGCTCTGGAGTGGACACGATTGGCTCTCACTGTAATCCCCGCTGGAGAGCTGTGCTCCAAAAGGGAGAGGACGGCAGATTAAGGGGATGGGAGCTGAGGGAAGGGGACGCCCGCCTGCATTGTCCGGCTAATTAAGTGTTATTATCCTGCACAACAGGCGGTACCTGAGAAATAATTGGCTACAACGACAACTAAATGTTCCCATCTGGAGGTGAAGCCAGAAGCATCGCTAAAGGTCACATGCTATTATGATCTGTGCTGATCTTATTAATGCGCCGCTCTGAAGAAGACCCGACTAAATGAATCAGTAAAATATGCATAATAAATCAAAAACATTCCCTATATTTGACTTAGTCTTTCTTTTTGGTAAAGGAAATTTATGATGATCTGTGACATTATAAGGAGAAAGTTTCTTTCTGTCTTTTTTGTCCATTTACTTCGTGCAAATGGTCTCTTTTGTGATGCTAATTTAAATACAGTGGGGCAAAAAAGTATATAGTCAGCCACCAATTGTGCAAGTTCTCCCACTTAAAAAGATGAAAGAGGCCTATAATTTTAATCATAGGTAAACCTCAACCACGAGAGACAGAGTGAGAAAAAAATATCCAGAAAATAACATCGTCTGATTTTTAAAGAATTTATTTGTAAATTATGGTGGAAAGTAAATATTTGGTCAAAAAACATAAGTTCAACTCAGTACTCAGTACTAGTTTATTACCCTTTGTTGGCAATGACAGGCAATGACAGCAGTCAAGCATTTTCTCTAAGTCTACCGCGAAGGGGGGTCTAAGGGCAGGGATGCCAGTATAGCTTAGTCAGTTTGTTAGTTTATTTTAGTATTTTCCTATTGACTCTGTATTCATGATCCTTTTTTTTTTCCTTGTTTTACTTCAAAGCCCATCGAGATGACTGTTGTTGTGATTTTGGGCTATACAAATAAAATTGAATTGAATTGAATTGAATTAAGTCTTCACAAGGTTTTCACAAACTGTTGCTGTTGTTTTGGTCCATTCCTCCATGCAGATCTCCTCTAGAGCAGTGATGTTTGGTCCATTCCTCCATGCAGATCTCCTCTAGAGCAGTTATGTTTGGTCCATTCCTCCATGCAGATCTCCTCTAGAGCAGTGATGTTTGGTCCATTCCTCCATGCAGATCTCCTCTAGAGCAGTGATGTTTGGTCCATTCCTCCATGCAGATCTCCTCTAGAGCAGTGATGTTTTGGTCCATTCCTCCATGCAGATCTCCTCTAGAGCAGTGATGTTTGGTCCATTCCTCCATGCAGATCTGCTCTAGAGCAGTGATGTTTTGGTCCATTCCTCCATGCAGATCTCCTCTACAGCAGGGACGCTTTGGGACTGTTGCTGGGCGACACAGACTTTCAACTCCCTCCAAAGATTTTCTGTGGGATTGAGATCTGGAGACTGGTTAAGCCACTCCAGGACCTTGAAATGCTTCTTATGAAGCCACTCCTTTGTTACCCGGGCAACGTGTGTTTGGGATGCTGAAGACCGACAAATGATAAACGAAAGAAACACTTATAAATTACGTATATCATGGATGTATCACGAAAGACTGAAGTTTTACACGTGGGAAATGTGCGTAGCGGCTGTGTGACACAGCCTTAAGAAGAATCCTCAAGATCCACTGTTTGGAAACCACCAGCAACAAAAAAGCAACAAACCAGGGGGAGAAGAGACCAGAAGGAGAGGATGGGGTTGGATCAGCCAAAACCTGAGGAAACCAACATCCAGCATCCCCCATTAGACCTGAAATCCCCACAGAAAGAGAAAGCGAGGCAGACCAAGGACAACGGGGAGAAGAGACCTGGAGGCAGGCCGGTCACTCCTGGAGGAGGTGGAAAGGATCGTCCTGGTCAGAAGACAATGGCGGGGAGTTGCTGGAGTGAGCCCTGGACAGGCCACCAGTCCATCACAGGTCGACACATAAACAAGCACTCCAACGAGACAATTTAAAGCCACCAGTCAAGCTAAGAAGCATGATTTTGGACTGAGATTTGACATGTTTAAAAAAAAGATATTCTGTGAAGATTTTACAAAGTAAACACAGATTGTTCTAAATTTGTGTTTTTCTCCTACCAACATCCAGAAGTCCTGAATACAAATTCTGGACTGACCTGCTTGGAAGCAGAAATAAGGGAAGATGTATCATTCATTGTCCCAAAAGGTCTATTGAAATGTCTTCCTAAAAATCACCAAAAGAGGAAATAATGAACTTAGCCAGCAGCATGGTTTGTTAAAAACACGAAATGTTGTCTAAAGAAAGTAAATCACCTAGAAAAAGGACAGATGGAGATAAAATCTTCATGAATGACAAAAGTGACGGGCTGTTTGTCCGTGCTCTGAGCATGTGTAATATGAGCTAATCAGCCCCCGGGAGCACAGCGTGTTCTTATCACACGCCTCTCTGAAGGACCACGGACACACTTTAATACGAACCATTATTGCTTTCTTTATCTTTGCTGCACAAAACAAAATACAAATGGATGCGCATGCATGGCCCGATGGAACAATGGGTCAGACAGCTGAGCGACACACTGGGAGCATCCAGGTTTCTCATAAGAAGGAGGAGGATATTATTCAGACTGATCTTCTCCTGAGCAGGATCGGAAGTGGAAAAAAAAAAACAGTAAAATTTCCCCTCCATCAAGCTCCTTGTCACCCATTTTTCACTGGATGCTAATGAGCAGGTGCCCCTCGGGTTCGCCGCCTGCAGATATTGATCGGCCGTGAGCGATCAGGGCAGCGATGATGCAGCAGAATCATACGATTTACTCAGGCGGTGATACATGGCGTCTCTGTGGGGATCATCTGTCGCAGCGCAGCTTCATCTTCCATCCAGCAATCTTCACAGACCTCCCTTCCAGATGTAGAGACAGTCTCTTTGTGTTTCAGTTCTGCACTTCCTCTGGAAACTATGGAGGAAAACTCTTCAGATTTTACTTGAAACATCTCTAAAGTTTTTCCATCCTTAAGGTCCAAAGACCATCCTTCTTCCTGCAGCGCTGCAGACAGTGAACGCTTTCAGGGATCCGCGGGAATAAAGACTTGAGCGTGTGACCTTCATTAGCGTGTATGCAAACCCTTTCCGTGCTGTTTAAAGCACACTCAGTACTTTAAAGTCGCACATCAGCAGATGAAATGTAAACTCATTTAAAAATGACCTTTCTGTTTTTGCCCCCCCCCATATCCTCACAGGCAGAGATGTACAGCGTTTATTGATCATGCGTTATAATGGTGGTGATGCAGGGGGAGAGGGATATTTTCCAGACATGCATGACTGGAGAGTGCAAGCTTGAATTATCACTTGGTCCACATGTTCCTTCCAGCAGATAAACACCAGTATTTGTCTTTATTGTTTATTCATCAGGAAAAAAAACGCAAACAACGAAGAGCGGCAGAAGAAAAAAAGAACGAATGAAAGCTGGATGTAGTTTGTGAGAGAGGACGAAGGAGAAGAGTCCTGGTGGTAAATGCGTTCAGGCCTCAGTGAGCATCAGCTCCGGCTGTCCAGCACAGGTGGCAAGAGATCTCTCACTGTTGTTGTGCAAAGCTGCAGGGCAGGCGGACTTCCTTCGCAGCCCAGGATAGGCCGGACACGTGACGCAGAGAAGTCGCTGATGGAGCTGATGGGGCGCGAAAGGAGGTCAGCAGTACATCTCAGTCTACAAGAGTCTTCTCCCATCTGTCCTCCACTGTCTGCAGGAGGGAAGTATTACGAGTCAGCATCAAACCAGGGATGATGCTCCGCATTAAAACTGAACTGAAATACAAAAAAAGTACAGCTACTTTCAGTTCAGGTCACAGAAAAAAGACAGGGTCCCAAAACTAAAGACTGATTTGTCATGCAAAAAATCTGCATGAAATAAGTCCATAGTCTTTGTTGGTCAGGTTCTGGACCGATGACGTCCTGCATTCTAGTGGGATGAACTCTGACCATAAAAAAACTCCAGACCACCAAACCACCACGCTGACGGTGGTGGAGGGCCAGTCCATGACAAAGCATTGTTCCAGGTGGAGGATGGCTGGCAAAACTGTCTAGAATGTAAAGATAAACGTCTATGAATTTAAGAGCAAAAACATGGCTGTGCTTGGCTGAGAAGAAAAGGCGGGGAATGGAACGATTGGTTTAGAGTGATGGCTTTAATGATGAGTGGCATCAAGTGAGTGATGTAAGTCAAACAGCCACTACGTACGATTTTGCGCATTTTCCACAAATATAAGTCTGTTCTTCCATAGTATACGTGTAATATAGCTAATTCCTAAGTATTTCTTGCGTTCATCATTCGTCGATGTGTGCTTATGTCCATCTAGGGTTTTGGCTGTCTGGTCTTTACGTGAATTCAGTTTTGATTTCTGGAAAGTTTTGGTCAGTTTAGACTTAGTTTATCCTGTTCATACACAACTGTTACGTAAATCTTACGCAATTGCTTGTGATTCTTGTGAGATCCAAACCCAAATTTGTGGCTTTCCACAACCGTTCCAGGTACTGTGGGACTTTTTACGCATGTACCAGCGATGTATGACTTTTAGATCACGTATGCGCACATATCACATTCAAATGATGTAATTGATGCACAAATCACTAATGAATTACATATAAACAGCACAATAATCAGGCACAGCATTGGTGTATTGTGTGGCGGGAATATAAATCAGCTACGCTTTCACCCCCTCCAGCAGTCTACACCGAGTGCTCCCCCCATCCAGCTCAGGTCAGGGTGGTGTCTGAAGGCGTCCAGGTATGGTGGGACTCTGGACGCGCTCCGGGCCCTTCTCATGGATCTCCCCACCTGAACTAAACCTGGTGCTGACTAGATGGATCAAACCAAAGAATCAGGAGGGCCTGTGGCGGGTGCTGACCATGGTGCTGATGAAGCTGAGGTTTACATGCTCTTTGAGTGGTTTTTCTGTGGTTTAACATGATTCATTTGTGATACATCTGTGAAACTTTCATGCAAAGAATAGCAAAATGTTCTCACTTTTGTCACATAAATTCATATAGGACCAATTTTGATCATTTTCAATGTTAAAAGCACTTAAAGTCCAGCTGATACTGGAAAAAGCTTTTTAATTAAAAAAAACTAGACACCAATGCTTCAGAAATAACCTAAACTGACAAAACAGTATGTCTAATAACCAAATAAAAACAGAAGTGCTCGCCTAAACCACAGAACTACCTTCAGAAACCTCACTCTGTCAGGCAGAAGGGCAGCCCACTGATCCAGCCTCACAGCTGAACTGGATCGTAGACAGACTCCGACCTCCAGCATGGCAGGAAACTCACATCAGAAAAGCTTCAAAGGAGCCGTTTGGATTTACATGAACAAACTGAAGCAAAACAAACCCAAAAAGCAGGAGATTTTGGCACATGAATGTACTGTAGACAATGTAGCTTGGAGACAAGCAAGGCTCAGTTTGAAGGTTAAAGTCTGAGAGTCCGGCTGCTGGTCTGGTCCAGTTTGTTTCTAAAAGAACTTTGTTCCAGAACTTCTGTTCTGTGAACATAAGTAGTTCAACGTACGATTTTACTGATTCTGGTAGATTGAGCTAAAAATAAGGTCACTTATTAATTGTGTATCCTTGTTTTTTGATGACAAAAGACTGACTTTAATTTGACAAATTTCTTTTTATTTCCTATTTATAGTGAATGACTAATGCATTTCATTGTCTGTGTGACAATGTCAATAAAGATCTGTCTGTCTGTGCCAAAACCAAACTTTTAAGCCTTAAATATAAAACAAGTATGTTATTTTTATTATATTAAAAGTGAAAGTAGATTATGTCTAAATACTTTATATGAGAGAAAAACGTGTTTGTATACTTTTAGTTTTCAGTTTTTACATTAATTTCGTTTTTACCTTTTTCCGTCTCAAATGAATCTTTTGAAGATTGAACCACAACAGAAACTGAAGTGCTAGAAAAACACTTTAAGAGTAAAATCAAATAAAAACAAAACAGGAATAAGAGAGTTCATTTTGTGTGGGAGGTCCTCTGCCTCCTGTGCAGGTTTATCTACTTCTACAGTTTTTCATACATTTAAATGTTTTATTCTAAAAAGAGAAAACTTTGTCTATTTTGACTTTATGGTCTGAAAGATTCCCCCAGAAACAAAACGTATTTTTTGTGACAGGAGCTGCAGTGTCACATTCAGATCCTTCAGGACGAATGGATCATCAGCTGTTTGACATTTTCTGTTTTTCAGCGCACAAATGTCAATGAGGGTTTGAGCCGCGGATTGCAGCGCTGCATAAACGTGCGTCTGAGCTTGAGGGCTCTGCAGAAATCACTGAACCCTGCTCTTTGCACTCATGTGCAAACAACGTCAATTCCTCAGTCCACTGCACAAGCTTCCCGGGTTTTCTGCTCCCTTTGGGCAGCGAGTTCTTACACATGCACAAAACGAGCCATACGGCCCTTCAGACGACAGCTCATAATGAGAGCTCTCATCAAGCTTGTGACCTCTGCCTTTCATCTGCCGTTTGAGCAAGGCAGCAGGATTTCTGCTCCGCTGAACGAAGCGGCCGACCCACGCCATGTCTCAGCAGAAACGCCGGAGAACGTCACCCGTCACAGCGTCTCACTTCAAATTTCCAGAAAGAAGAGAAGCCCAGCTCTGAATTTCCCCGTTAATGTCCTCTATGGTGGAGCACCAGGAAGGCAAAACAAGAACCTTCCAAGCTTCTGCTTTGTTGGTTCTTTGTCTAAACCAGGGATGTCTCAACTTTAAGCGAAGAGTAGAAAATACGTGAAGGCCAGAATTCTTTGAACCCTTTTAATAACATTACATGCAAATGAATGAAAATGTTATTGCAATTGGATACACAACAGAAACAAATCTAAGTAGTTTTTAACCCTAAAACACTGGGAATTTCATATTTGAAGACTGAAATTATGGGTTGAATGCTACAATTCCTCAGTTCATTGGTTTCTCTGTTTTTCTTTTTTCTAGTATCTTCCTCCAGTTTTTGCTGCTTAACTCCTCCTACAATGTTTCATCTATTTCAACCATTCAACTATTCAAATGTTCAGCTCTTTCAGCTTTTTCCAGCTCTGACCTTTGGTCCTTCAAATCCTTGAACTTTTCCAGATATTCCAGGATTTCCAGGATTTCTGCCTCCATTGAAATACATGGGGAATCCTTGGTGCAGAAGGTCGCTGGTTCGATACCCAGCTCTGGCATTTATCACAAACATGTCTTTTTTTGTTATTGTGCTGTTTCACTTTATTTATGATCAACTTTGATCCTTTATTTGCTTATTTTTGCCAATTATTACACTTCAAGTTCCATTTTCATCCAGCAATACAGCATTTAACCGGTACTTTCTTCTGGTTAAGAATTGATTTTCTGACAGGAGCCTGTGGGCCGCTGGAAAGTTGAATGCGGGTCAAATTTGGCCTGGACATGCCTGGTCCAAATGGTTTCATGTGACGTAAACTAACGTGGACCAAATATAAAAAATGTTGTCAAAGGCTTTGGTGGCGCTCCTGAATGACTGACAGCAGAGTCACAGAGAAAAGGCTGAACGTTTGAACATCGGTAAGAGCCGCTTTTGACAACCTTCTAAATTCAAGTAAAACAAAGAAACTTTCTGGACCATTTTTTTTTGGCTGTGAATTCTCTGAGATTTTGACACAAGGTGGTCAGTCCTACTCCAACTGCAACAACTAAATCTAAACATAATTTGAGAAATTGAAGCAAATTTATTGTGATTCAAAAAATGTTTGCTGTTTTTAACCCTTGTTCTATCCTAGGCACGTTAACATTGGGAGTGGGGTCATCTAGACCCACTAGACAGAGCTCTGAACCTTTGTTCTTCAATGATTTGTGATCTTCACTGGTGTCCATGGATGACATGAAATCCTCTCCACCTTTATCCACCTTTGTCATGGTAGGAGAACACCTCAATGGAAGGGGGGGGTCATAGGATAGCACAAGGGTTAAAGATTCTACAAGCTTCACCTTTATTTCCATTTGTAAATCACCAGACTCTTTTCTCTACTTTAAATAAACATTTAGAGAAGTGTAACTATTTGGTTAATGTTATGAAACTGAACAAAAGGGTTCTGCAGTTACTGGACAGTGAGACTACAAATTTTGCTTTTGTTTTCAGTTGTTGAGCAACAGTTTTTTTTTTTGAGTGCTTTTTTACAGTAAGAGGCTGTTTTCAGGGTGTAAAAGTTTTTGAATCAGAATTATAATAAAAAGATCTGGAGTGAACTGGAAGCATGAATGCTGCAGGAACACCACCGATCTTTGGTTACTGTGACACCATGCTGGGCTGCAGTTGATCTTTGGAGATAAAGAAAAAAAACTTCTGCAAAATGTTCAAATTAGCAGCAGTTTTCACTTCAAATGGAACCAAATTTGTTGCTACAAAGATGGAAGAGTTCAGCTTTATTTGGTATCTTTTTGGACTTGGACAACAGAAGAATGCGTTTAGATTCATTAAGGAAGTTTGTTTCAGGTGGAAAAAGCAGCTTAAAAATGGTTGTGGCTTTTAAATGACAAAATGGATTGTTTAAAGAAATCTCTTAAAACCAAGTTGTTGTGTTTTTGACCAGCTTCAGGTCACAGTGAATGAGAAACACCTCTTTGTTGGATACAAACCAGCAAATGAAAACTGTTTGGTTCGCATGGAAAAGGTAAAAATTGGTCCTTAAAGAAGTGGAGGTGTAGAAACCAAATGAACCTGACGTCTTCTGGGGAAACCAGCAGGTTTATTAGAAGTCTGGATTGTTAAAGGGGGTGTGACTTCTTTGCAATGTTTTAAATGAGTTCAGTGAGAAACTCTTGTAGGTTGCTTGGGCTTGTCGACCCTTCTTTAACCCCCACATATCTGTATTTTTCTGTTTTGTCCCCCTTTTCCAACCTTCAGCTGATTAAGGCCGATCCAAATCCGTCCTCTCGAGTATAATGACGGGAAAAACTCGTGTTTTGGTGGAATCTCTCCATTTCTTCAGCTCCTTTCGCATCATGTGATCAGTTCTCCCTGCAGAGGGGTTTGTGGATCCGTTCAGGATGCTCCTCAGGTCTCTGCATTTCAAACGCCAGCCTCTGGGAGAAGGCCTTGAGGCAAACCCAGGACTCGCTGCAGAGATTATATCACCTGGCTGTCCTGGGAAGGCCTTGGAATTCCCTTAGATGATCTGAAAAATGTGTGTGTGGTGGGGGGCAGAGTGCAGACTGTAAGCCATTAAAGTGGTCGAAAACGCATGGATGGATCCATCTACATATGCATGCTCATTCCCTATGCAGGACTTTTTAGCTGAGCGGCATCCGTACAGAGACAGAGAAAGCATTTTCAGCTTTTGGAAGTGTTTCCTCCCATTCCACTGACAACCAAACCCAGGCTCTTCAGACTCCTGAATAAAACAGCGCCCTGTCTCCTTTAGCTCTTTGCTAACAAGATGTAATCTTTGGATTTTGGCCTGAAAGCTTCACTCAAATTGAAATGAGTTTATCTCAGAGCAGATTTCAAAATGAAGCCCACATCTGATGTTATACGAGTAAAATGAAGCTGGAAACGTGATCTTCATTTAAGAACAAGGCATACTGATGTAAAAATCACATCTGTTTAGTGATAAAAACATATTTAGAAGCTCTTTTTTAAAACAGAATTGTGTTCATTTTAATAATAATAATAATAATAATAATAATAATAATAATAATAATAATAATAATAATAATAAGTTGGGTTTGAATAAAAATAAAAAAGAAAGGAAGTTCATTTATATTTTCTTATTTTTATTTGATATAAATTCGATATGAAAATTCTGTGATTTTTATCTGATTCTAGCCTATTAATGAGTATCTGGCTGTTGGTGAACATGTATAAATAAATAAATAGATAGATAGGTGAATAACAGGATGGACTTTTTTTCTCATGGTCGCCCTCCGTGTCTGAACTCCCTTGATGATTTTGCTAAACACATCGGCTGTTTAAAAATGACACAGGAAAGTTTCTAAAAGGTCTTTAGCATTAAAATGTTTGGTTGAAAACAAAAAACCGTTTGCCCTCTGGCTATTTAAACGTCTGGGTTCTGTTCATCCTTGTCAGCTCATCTGCTCTTTTCTACTCGGTCATCTTTTTGTTTCTCCCCATCGTTTGGTCATGTTTCAGGTTGTCTATTAAAAGTTTTATTTTCTGTCACCATGCTTGCTCTCCTTCATTTCGGGTACTCCCCCCCCCCCAGCAGTTCCTGACAGGGGTTATTGTAGAGGTCTTCTAACCTTGAGACCTCAGCACTAATGGGTCACATCCCCATTAGAACAGACGGAAACCCAGACGCTAAAAACCCAAACAGTCCTGGATCGAAACCAACTTCATCTGGAAAAGCTGTTTGGTATTGAAGGAGATCCTGGTTCCTGCTTTGGAGGCGTGAGACCCTCACAAGGGGGGGGGGCAGCACACCACAAATCAGGTCTTTGTTGTAAAGCAGACTCGGGCAGCTTCCTAATAAAAAGCACAATGGCCTGGGAGTTTGCCAAAGGCTCCTTAATGATTGAAAGACCAGTGGAAGATTTCTTTAAGCTTCAGAAAGCAAAGACTGGAGTTTTTGGCCACAGTTCTGGACGACGTGTGGAAGATTCCTCTGATTTTCATCAGAGACGGAGAGGCCGATGTTCTCCTGATGGCTGATTTTTCTGTGGCTGTTTTCAAACACAAGTCCAGCCTTGAGAAAAATAAAATGTAGATCGATCTTGAAATGTTTCCAAGATGTTTGTTATTTAAGGCCAGGGTTGATATTTGAATTAGGAAAGCAGAAGCTCGTCTTTTACCCAGAAGAAGATCAATAATTTCTAATGTGCAGTAAGGTTTAGTTCAGTTAGGTTCAGAATTCTTTTAATGTTTAAAACAGTTAAAATGGCTCCTTTTTGCTAGAGAACTGAAGACTTAATGTAAATCTTCTTACAATTATTCAGTGTTGACAAAAATGATCAGAATTAGACAGAACTTTCTGCTTAAACACATCAAGGTGGAAATGATTGACATCTGAATTTGCAGAGCTTTTATGAACCGTTTCAGATTCCAGTAGTGAACTTTTCTCCAGCAGTTTGGATCAAAGGAGCAGAAAATCTGACCGCTTCACATCTCTGCTGTGGGTGCTTCAGGATGTGGGAGGGGCTGAGTCACAGGCTGCAGCAAAAAAGATGTTTGCCAAATGAAAATGGCATCAACTGTTTTTGTGAATGAGTTAAAAATGTCTGAAAACTTCACTATGAAGACAAAGTTGCTGAGTTGGTAACAATTGGAAATGCAGAACAGAAAGGTGGTTATATGGGGTTTAGCTTTTCCTGATCACAGCATCTAAAAACTCACATTTCTTTACACCGTTGTGAGTTTTTTCCTGAAGAGAAACGTTCATGAATGTTTCCCCGCGTCACTCTGCAGAACACAGCGTGCGTCTCTTTAAAAACTTCAAACCTGTCACTTTCACCAATACTACACAACATGTTGACTCAAAAATAGTGGTAAAAACTTAAAGGAATCCCTGAATAAGTTTCTCATGAATGGTAAAGTGTCCTGAACTCTTCCGCTGGATCCAGCTGCTTCTGCAACCGGATCAACAGTCAAAGCTGATCAACGTGTTCAGACATCTTCTGCTAATTCAGAGTTTGGCTTATTGAGTTTGAAGGAAGGAAAAAGTTTATCTGTCATTTGCTCTTTGACCTATTTGTTGTTGTACCCCCCCCCCCCCCCCCCCAGAGGTCTTCTGTCTATAAAGCTGCATGTCTTTGATTCCAAACAAAGTGTAAAGACAAGTACAGCATCGTGGGGAGAACTTTAGTGTTTTATGCAGATATCAAACACGTCAGGGGGAAAAGCCTGTCGTCTGGTGAATTATGGTTTCCCCATAACCCTTATAATTGGCTTTATTGGGTGCAAAAATTAAAATCCTTTAGTGGGTTTCTCTTTATAGCTGAGAATAAAAAAATGGTTTGTGTTTAAAAAATCAGACATTTGGAGGAATTTAGCTGAACTTGAATCCTTTTAGAACTGATCGATGCACAAGCTCCTTCAACGTATTGAGGAAGAATGCAGAATTGTATCGTTTATTTTCAGTCCCCTAGATCTTCCCCAAACCATCACACTACCACCACCATGTCTGAAAGAAGTATGAGTTGACACGAGGCGCGAACGTTCCAGAAAAATCCTCTGTGGTCTCACCCGTCCTCTGAATCTTTGTACATTCGTTTTGTGGATGATGCCGAGGTTTCTCTGTGCTCCTGGATCCATGATTGTCCTATATTCTGTTCCTGACTTCTGAGTCATGAACTCTGAACGTTGCAGATTTAAATGAGGTCTGCTTGTCTTTCCAGCTTCTTTTGTGTCTTTGATGACCTCCTGGACGAGTCCTAAAAGGACTCATCCTTTTTTTTTCCCCCAAAGGAAAAGGAATAAATAAGAGCGCGCTCTCTGAAGCCTCAACAACCACCCTTCAAACATAAAACATGTAAAGAAACAAGAAAAACAGTATTTTCAGACTTTTATGCAAATCTGACATTTCCCGAGCTGGTACTGCAGAGCTGGTCTTCCTGTGGACCACACCAACCTGCCTGTGATACTGCTGAGGAGCAGCAGCTTCCTGCAAGTCCTCTTTGTTTGTTTTCATCACATTCATGCCTTTCAACTCACACGCGTGCACATCTACAGGCTGAGCTCACCTGCACTAAGCCTGAAAAAGGTAGACCACGTTTTTTTCTACTTTGGGAGTTTAATCAAGACTGTAATTATTCCTTTCACTTTTCCTTTTTTAGTTGGAAAGCAGGCACAGCAGTTCCACGCGTCTTTTTGCCTTAGAAAACATCCTTTTCTGTTGCGTGTTGGACAAAAACCACTAAATTCATGACGTTCCTGTGCGCTGAAGCAGAATCCAGTTGGAATGACGAGGGAATCCCATCCATACAAACCTTTCTTTTTTTTTTAATGTTCCTCATAGGATTCACTTCCATTTCTCAGGGTTATGAGGATAATTTAAGTCACTATTTGATTTCTTTTTGATTGATCTTTATATTTCTATTCAGGAAACCAATTAGCCTGCACACTTTAAAGTAAACAGATGGAACTCTAACATATGTTTGATGAAAACCTGCAGCAGTTAGCCTGCAGTAACGTCATGTTTGAACGTCTTTATTTACTCGAGTAGACAGTAACTCAACGCGACACAACAGCAAATGCTGATGTTTAGCCATGAATGAATGTTCATACTGTTTTACAAGAAAACGTTTAACAGTAGGATTGAGCAGCTGGAACAAAATGAAAGAAATGTGCACAAAGGCAACATTAATAATAATAGAAACAATTCTTTCTACCTTTCTATCCCCTCCCTAACCCGTCTCAGTCTCATTTGTGTTTGTCCTAGTTCATTTCTCTGCTTGCATCTACCTAATATCTCATCTTTAAACTTTTGTTGATAATTATCTTTGTAGTTTCTTCAGTGAGTTCCATAGATTGACTCCATAAACTATGTCTGTCTCAAGGTTGTGGGTGAAATTACATTTCCTCCTATATCGTCCTCTGAAACTAAAGAAAATATAAATTAATTGAAAGATGTTTGGGAGAATTTTTAATCTGGTTTTTAACATAAATGATAAAGTCTTTAAATCAACTAAATCTGAGAACTTTAGCAGTTTATTTGTGTTCTCTGCTGCCTTTTTCGTTGATTCAGAATGTGTTTTTTTCTGTAAGTCAAACTAAAGCTTTATATGGACGGAATATGTTTTTCCCCAAACATGGAGGCAAAGTCACTAAAATACGGTAAAATAAAAGAACATAAAAGACATAAGGATGACTGTTACATAAATATTTTACTCTATAAAGAATTCCAATATTTTTATTAGTCTTCTTTTTTAAATAATTACGGTGAGATTTCCATTTGAACTTTTCATCCAACATAAACTCCAGACATTTGATTTCTGTCACTTTACAAATATTGATCAGTATTTAGTGTTAAATGTTCATCTGTTTTGGCGATGAGTCCTTTGTTTATTCCCAACTCAGAAATAACTGATTTTCCTGAAACCAGTTTTTCGCCTTAGCTCTTTCTTCTGGTATTTTAGTTATTCTGTTTTGGACATCGGACTCCAGAGGAGGAAAAAAATGACCCCATGGGATTAATATTGGAGCCTGTTGGTGAAGATCCACTTTAATCAAAACGTTCTATTTTTTAAACAGTTCTAAGAGTTTCTATTTTTTATTATTGAGTTATGATTGACAGCAACCAGACAACAGTTACTGCAGACACGCATCATCAGAATCAAAGCTGATTTGAGAAATTCGAGAAGAAAGTTAAAAATCACATAAGACGGTAACCGTTTCTCATCTATAAGAATATATATGCACACTTTTCTTTAATCAGATTGTTTTCTTTGACTTGTCATTATTTGGATGATTCATGTTTGCTTCTACGTGAGAACCGTTCCTTTGGAGTAAAAATGCTGGAATCCAACTTTTTGCTGCTGCTGAAAAACAACGTTGGTGCCTCAGAGAAAACCAAACGTGTGACACAAAGCAATTTTCTGTTGGCTCTCTTGAAAGACACACGACCAATAGCTGCAGAAATGATTTAAAATGTTATTTTTAAAAAAAAACTTTAAGGTCTGGAGAATCAAAAAAGCTGTCAGGGGTTGTGACTTTGGATCCAAAATGCAGGAGATCACGAAAACAAAGCCAAAATAAAACCTATGAACCACAGAGAAGCAGGACGAGCTGAAGACCACGGACACACTGAAGGTCATCAACACAAACAGAAACAGCTGAGGAAACAGCCGCACGCACGGAGCTGGGGGGTATTCCAGGAAGCGTGTTTAAACTAGCCTGACTTTAAGCCTGAACTCTGGCTGAAATCCGCCTGAACTTGCTTACTCTGGGTATGTTGGTTCCAAAAGACCGGATATGAGTTGGCGTAATTACGCTCGACTTGGTAACCCTGGGTTAATGGGCGTGCACGGCAGGTACACAAAGACATTCTCAATGGATCGCCGATTTCTGGAGTCACCATGGAAACGCGTGGAGAAAAAAAGAAAACGCTGTACTTCAGTGAGACGGAGTCTGAGGTTTTAATGACTGCCTATGAAGATTACACGACCATCAAAAAAGTAACACGGCTGCATCATAAAAAAAAGAGTTTCTGCGTGTAGAAAAAGAGCAGACAAAGTAAACGCACGAGTTTCTGATCTTATTTCCATTTTCCTTGTGACGCACATATATAAAACTTATCCAATTTTGCCAACTTAAATGAATTACTTCTATTGGTAACAAAAAAATGAGTTAAATTTTTTCAACCTAATTTCTTACGTCTATAATAGTCAATAATTGTTTATACAACTCAAATTTACGTATTTATCTAACTAAATGTTATATTACTCCAATTCAATTAATATTTTTTTCCATCTTAATTAATTATTTTCTTGAACTCTCAAATGTCTAAGTTTGAGCCGGCAGATATGATCATTTCTATAACAATAAAAAAGACGGGGGGGAATAATGCACGGAGTGCAAAAATTTGTTATAGAGTTCACCATGATTGTCATTACGTCGATTGGCCGTAGGGGTGCTATATAAACTCATCATCCTGTCCTTCACTCTCACTCACGGTGCAGAGACGTAAGCTCAGTAGGGCAAGATAACTCAGCGAAGCATGGCAAAACACAGAAAAACAGCTAAACAACTAAACACATTTGGTCAAAACCCCACACTTAAACCCAAATCCGTCCAGACAGGCAAAGGGAATGATATCCCACAATCCTTTGCGGTGCCGCTCTAACAGCAGCACCAAAGTTACACCTTCTTAATTGAATTACTTTGAATGAAAGTAAAATAACTGTCTGAAAACTACGTGTAATTTTTAAACTGACTTACAAAAAAATGATTTATTTTAACTGAAACAAATAAGTTAGATCAAAGTAAAAAAAAAAAAAAAAATTTCCAACATCCATACGTGGTCTTATCACCCTCTCACGGTGGAATAAGTATTATCTGAGCTTCTTCATCCACTGAATCATCTTCAAATGGACACGCCATGCTGCTGCACCTCTCTGAAAACAAACTAAGCTTCAACTAAACCTGCTCCAGACCAGGTTATGTTCAGAGCATGAGTTGCTATGGCAACTTGACCTATCCTGAAACATACCTCCGTTTCTGGAACAGAAAGCTGAGGTTATCAACTTCCTTAGCCTCAAACTTACTGTGGTAGCTAGCATAACCTGCTTTCTGGAATACCCCCCAGGTGAGCAGTGGTGAAAACAGAACACGACCACAAAGATCATCACCACCCAGAGAAACCTGAAAATCCAAAGAGTTTTCATTCAATATTCTGAAACTGCAGCAACAACAGCTGCAAAAGCCAAAGAGTTAAAACTCAAAACATACTGAGACACAAATTAACGGCAGAAAAACATGACAAGGAAACGACAGCAAAAGTGTTCAACAACCGAAACTGGAGGAGGAACCAATTCACAGAGGGGGAAATTAACAAGACGGAGCGGCGACAACCTAACCCAGGTGAGAGCAATTATGAGGACACAGAAAACAAGAGCCGGTGTAAAAATCTACAAACCCCACACACAAATCAATACAGATATGAACAAAAAAGCCTTAACAAGAAGGAAAGCAGACCTGAAAGCACAGATCTGACAGTGAGGGAAAGGTTAATGATGATAGAGAGATTAAAGAGGCTGGAAGAGAACAACAACCTGAAGAAGAAAATCACTAGAAAGTAGTAAAATGATCTGTTCAAGCAAATGCCATTTTCAAATGTGACATCACAGTTTAGAAAGAAGGGATTCAAGTGACGCTTTCAAAACCAGAGAAACTGATAAAGCTGTTGGAATGACTTCCTACTGAATGCTAGACAACAATGAGGCTGTTTTTGTTTGTTCTAAACAAATGGTTTGCATTTTTGTAGTTTGCCCAGCAGAAAATTCTTGACTGAGCCGGTTATGAGAGCGGTTTGGAGCAAAGAGAGCCTAAAACCTCGCAGAACACCTGGAATGTCCAAAAACCAGACTTTTGTACATTTTCTTTAACCGGAGCCCCCCACCCCAGCAATGGTTGAAGAGTTTAGTTATCAAATATGCTCGATTTTCTGTAAAAACTGTACTATTTATTTTAGAAGAACAAATTTATCTCTGAAAACTTTTAGAAAAGTATCATTTAAAGACAAAATCTTCGTTTTCTCGTCTCTTGGTTGCCATAAATTGCTGTAGTTTGTTGCTGCGGACTAAAAGATTTGGTATAAAAATAGATGTAGACCCAGGGAGATGAATAGATTTGATTTTAACGACTTCTTTATGGCTGTAATGAAGGCTGCGCCCCACAGGGAAACCACAGAGGCTTTATTGGTCGTGTGGTATTTAGGGTGATGAGTCAAAGAAATGCTGCACTTTTCATGGCTTTGGTTTATCTGGTGGAAAAAGACAAACAGGAAGTTTGGATGATTTGGTTCTTGAGATCAACTATACATCCTGTGTTTGGACACATGCTGCTACTGCTGCACAGATCTTCATCGTTTTGCTTTCGGCGGCGTGTGCGTCCACCTGCGCGTCAGCGCTCAGACGTGGAGCTCTCCAGGGTCCTTTGTGATGCTGCAGACATGGAGCGCCGTTAAAGGACACCAGGAGATTGCTTTCTTCTTCTGAAAACCCTCAGAAAGTTCAGCTTCTGCTTAGTGTAGAACCCCCCCTGAAGTCCTCCTCTCTCTACCTCCGCTCTTCCTCCTGATGGTGGGATGTCCATCATGATCACCATGGTAACGGGAACGGCTGATTATACCCAAGATGAGATTCTGAAGTGTTTGCAAATGTGCGCTCAGGAAGATTACTCTAAAATAACACTTTCTTAATTGTAAAAAGTGTTCATACACATAATTCACCCCTGCTGTATTTCTCAACGACTCTTTTTTTTCATCCCTGATGTTGCTCTGACCTTTTCCCAATTAGCCTAATTAGACTGGAGTTGTTCTACCAGGTGTTTTATTTATGGTAAAAATATCTTTTCCTGCAGCTTCTTGACTCTTTTTTTTATGTAGTGTTGCTGCATCAACCTTTTTTTTTTTGCTTTTTTAGAAGGTTTTCGCATCCTCGTTCCTACTTTAGTTATAAGTCGTTTATTTAATTAATGTTTTCAAGAATCTTCCTCGTTTGAATTGATCTCTAATGCAGTATTAAAATCCACCAGTTTTCCTTCCTATCATGTCTATTGATGGTTTGTATATTTTTATAAGTACATTTGAAGATCTACAGTCTGTTTTTTGTTAAGTTTGAATCAGAATTGATGCCTATTTAACTGAAAAGACTGTGTGTGTGTGTGTGGGGGGGGGGGGGGGTCCACATCAGTTAAATACAGCAAACTATCTGTTGAAACCAGCTGCTGTCATTTCAGTCCCATAAATATTCAGCTGGATATGTTCACTCTGTTTAGGTAAAATATAAAAATGTGACCGTTTTTCCTTCATGTCTGCAGAAACTCTGAGCTGAAACCTCCTAGGGCTCACAGACACGCCTGCACACGTTTAAAAAAACTATTGAGCGCTCATCAGGGGACCTCCAGTTGGACACGCCTGTAGGACGTCCACACCAACTCTCTGATTGGCTCATTTCCAACAGTCAGGCTGCAGTCGAAGTGCCCTTGGGCCAGACACTGAACCTCTGGTGGAAGGTTGACGCCGTGTTCGGCAGCGGAGCCGCCATCAGTGTGTGTGGATGGAGCTGTAAAGCGCTTTGGGCCTCTGAGGAAGGCAGAAAGGCGCTGTACAAGTATGTGCCATTCACCATCTACCTGTAACAGCAGGGACTACAGCCTAAAACCAGCTCAGTGGCCTCGTGGAGGAGTGTCCGCCCTGTGCCAGGAAAGTCGTGAGTTCAAATCCAGGCTGAGTAATACCAAATGCCTTCCTGCTTGACACTCAGCATTAAGGGGGTGGATTGGGGGGGTTAAACCACCAAATGGTTCCCGAGCGCGGCTGTGTCTGCAGCTCACTGCTCCCCCGGGGGAGGGGTCAAATGCGGAGGACAAATTTCACACACCAAGGTGTGACTGATAGTGGGACCTTAACTTTAAAAGAGGTCCCTTTACAATTTATTTTGTACCTTTTCATAAACTGTAGCCCCCCCCCCTACATAGACTCTCTAATCAGGGATGTTTGCAAAAAGTCTCAAAACCTTTCATCAGTTCACAAAAGTTACTGAGCATCAAATTCAAATTTTAGCTTAAATTTCTCTCTCTTGTGCTTCAGGATGTCAGATTTCAAGTCTTTTTTCCCACTTAAGGAAAGTTTATTAGATGTTTTGTAATCATTTAGTTTCCAGTGATACAAACTTGGAAAAAGTTTAGTTTCACATAAACAACCTGATAGAAACTTTTTCATCAACAAAACAAAGTAGTGAGGAATTTAGACTCTTTAATAACAACCATCTTGTTTTTGTTACATAATTTACACATTATAAATTGAAATGAAGGTAATCTAACAGCTAATATAACAGAAGAGAATGCTTTTGTCTGATGAACATTTTCTGTCCCGTCCTCCTGGTCATTCCTCATTTTCAAGCATATTAGAAGCTTTTTTTCTTCTTATTTCCGTAAACATTTCTATCCTCACCTGGTTCAGATATGAAGGGGGAGAAAACGGGGGGGGGGGGGGGGGGGGTGGTTAGCACCGCGATCTGGGGCTGAAATGAGACGCTATCATAGTGTCAAAACTAAGGTGAAGGTCGGGGGAACTTAATCCATTTTTTCCTGCAGTTTCACAGCATCAAACATAAAATGGGTTTCTGCGTTCAGACAGTAATTGGCTCTGACAAACTAATATGAAGCCACCCAGCCCTTGAACGCTTTTCATCCTGCAGATGTGTGTTTTCTTTATTCACATGAGGTATTTAGACACTGAATGGACTCTGAGTACCCCCCCCCCCTCCTCCTGTGAAATAAGCCTCAGCATCCTCCGGGAATGACTACATAAAACACTTTGGTTAACAGGCAACAGTTGCTGCCAGAGGCGCCGCTAAAACAAGCAGACTTCACTTCTGACAATCTCCAACCTCTCTGCCTCCATCAAGCAATTCTGCCGTGGAGAAATCACCCATGCATCATAATCAACACGAGTCATCTATACCAGCAGAACCGGTCCGTGGGTCATTTGGTACCGGCCCGCACAGAAAAAATAAAATACCTTACAGGAATTCCCTTTTATTTATTTTGGAATCTGAAAGATGTTTTATTTAGAAAAATGACTGATTCTCTGTTCCATCCGTCTATGTCACTCTTGACGCTGGCCAAGGCGCTCTTCTTGGTCACGTGACAGGTTATCGCTAAAATAAAACGGAGGAGCCAGCAAAATGAGTAAAAAACGTCTTTGGCAAGTGGAAAAGGTCCAGCCTGGAGACAGAAGAGGAGCCTTCCACCCCCAAAAAGAAAACTACGTTTAATAGACAGTGTCTTTTTAGCACCATGAGTGTGGGAAGGGGAGAGGAGGATGACATCTGTGCGATGTACGATGTCTTGCGTGTCAAAATAAAAGCTCAGGGTCCTCTTGACACGTCTCCACCTCATCTTAAAGACCGGTTCGTGAGAACTTTTTGTGACGTCACACTGCTCCGTGGTGCTATACAGGTTGGGGACCACTGATCTAAACCGATTCCGATTGAGAGCTTCTCACGTTTTTTTTTTGGATGATTTTTAGGGGCCACTTTCCTTCAGAGGTCCGGCCCCTTTGCGGGTGTGTATGGAAGCATCTCTATAGCATAATTCAAAATAAAAGTCAAAACCAGAAATGCTTTTTCATTTTCAAAATAAAGCTGCATTTGTTGACTCAAATTGAAAAGAAAAAGGAATCCGCCAAAATGCTTTTTCATTTTCTTCTTCAACACCGTCACTTAATTATGATGAAGAAAATGGTATTTGACATTTCATTTTCAAAAGGTCGTCTGGTAAATGTGTAGCGAAATTCAATTAGAAATATCTCATTTGATCATTAAAATGGATTAATAGAAATGCTTTTTCTTTTTTTTTTTTTTTTTTTTCACATAAAAAGTCCTTATTCTGTATCATAATTAAAAAAGCGAAAATGCAAAGAGAGGATTGCATTTGCATTTTCACATCCACCCTGCTAACGGGGATCAATTGATGCTCTTTTACTTTTTTTTTATTTTTTTGTTGCAGAGACAAGATTGATCGCCAGCGTGTTGCTCGATACCCCCCTCCCCCCCCCCCGCGTCTCATTATTATTTCAATTAGATGTTCTCTCGCCGTGGTACCTTGTTCGGGGCGGCATTAACATGCGGTGACCTCCCGCTGATCACACCAGGCCGCTGATGTTTGGCAGAATAACCTCTGGCTCCATCTGCACGCAGGTCAAAAAGTGAGAACAAGTGGAGGGGGGGGGGGGGTCTGTGGGAGGCGCTGGGATGACCGGAGAAGTTGTGACTTGCGTCAGTGAAGAGGAAATAATCCCAAACGTTCCTCCTCATGAAATATGAAGAAGTCTCGTCTTATTTTAGTGCATCTCCAAACGCAGCATCCGCGGCGCCGCAGAGCTCCTCTGTTGTCGTTTTCAGACAGATGTGCTGCCGCTGAAAAGACGGGCTGATCCCTGCAGGCGCAGGCGCAGCAGCGGCGGGCGCAGCCGCAGACGCAGCAGCAGCAGCAGGCGCAGCATCAGTGTCCGCGCAGGCAGCAGCGGTGCAGCAGCAAACTCTCTCCTCTCTCTTCTTCTTCCCAGAGTTGTTTTTCCCGCTCGGAGGACCGAAGCCAAGCGAGCAGGAGGGAAGGAGTCCGAGGCTGGAAGCTGCCGTCAGAGAGGAACCCCCAAACGCAGACCTGGCTGCCCCCATGCCTATCGAATTTGTTTGCAAAATCAAATTTGCAGAGGAGGATGAGAAGCAGAAAAGCAAACAGGATGGAGACAAGGAGAGCCTGATCGAGGAGAGCTGCGCACCTCCGGCCAAGGACTTGGCGGGGTTTGCAAACTCCTGCTCCCTCCATGGGATTAACCACATCTTCGTCTCTGGTCGCCTCGGCATCCGGCAGACTCTCTGGGCTCTCGCCTTTTTGACTTCCCTCGCCTTGTTTCTGTACCACGCGGCCAAATGTGCCATCTCCTACCTGGAGCACCCCCATGTGACGGCTCTGAACGAGGAAGCCACTCCTGAGATGGTTTTTCCCGCCGTGACCATCTGCAACATCAACCGCTTTCGCTTCTCCGCGCTCACCGATGCTGACATCTACCACCTCGCCAACCTGACGGGTCTGCCTCCCAAGAACAGGGACGGACACAAGCCCACGGACCTGATGTACCCCGCTCCTGACATGCAGGACATCTTTAACAGGACGGGCCATCAGCTGGAGGAGATGCTCATGAGCTGCAATTTCAGCGGCCAGAACTGCTCGGCGGAGGACTTCTCTGTGGTGAGTTCCAAAAGTTTTCAAATGATGCTCATTCGGCTGCTTTAGGGCAAGTTTTGATGGATTTCTGAAGGGGCTCAAAACTCCAGCGTGAATTCAAAGGACTTTTGAGGAAAAAGCTGTTGCTGCTCCTCCATCCATGGAGAGGAGCGCGCAGCTCTGCGTGCGCGCGTTTGGCTCAAGCTCCTGTTTCTCCTGCAAGTTCTGAGCAGCAACAGTGTTTCTCCTCACCCCTGTCTGTTCTCCAATCTGTTCTGTCAGAGAACAAAGTTTGCTCCCAAAACAAGCAAACAGAGGGCTTGTGGCGCGTGCGCGCTTCTGCGAGGCAAACTGCGCCTTTGACGCAGCAGCTGAGAGAGCACGGCTACCAAAGTGCCATCAAAACTCCCCCCCAGCCCTCCTCATGTCTCCCTCTCCCCCCCGGCTGACAGTGCAGAGCGCCGGCCTCAGAGCTCTCTGAGCTCTTGTACCTTTCAGGGGGGGGGGGGAAAGCAGAAATGCTTCTTCAATGTTGTATTTCAATCCTGCTGCTGTTAAGATTAAATATTTACAGACTGACAGACACGATTTTTGCATTAGCTAGATTGCCTAAAAGGATATGAAACAATTTCCAGGGGAGGGTCGGATGGGGGGGGTGTTTGTGTTTATGAGGGGGAGGGAAGGGATCAGGTGAAAGGAGGAGAGTTTGCGCATCTCTTCTCCTCCGTGCGCCGCTGAAGGCTCTGAAACCCCCCCCCCCCCCCCCCCCGGTCTCCACTGCAGGAAAAGTAATGTGGAATTGCTTTAGTGATGATAAAGTGCAGATGTCAGGTCCCAATCATCAGGGATGTTGAACACTGATTTCCTCACCTTCCAAAGATTTGACGCGCCAAATTACGCACAATTGTTATGCTTCATTTGATGAGGTGTTGACTTTTTCTTTTTTATTTCCCCCTTTTATGTTGAAACTGTCTATATGTGCAGAAATGACACCACCGTGGATCTGGCCCTCAGGAAACAAAAAATCAGTTTTATCAGGGAAATGAAAATGACACCTTAGGGAGGCGGAAAAGTTTGATAAAATTCTGTCGGGGGGCGAGAACACGACTCCAAATGTGCTCCCAGCGCATCAGACAGCAACATCCTGCGACATTTCTGACACTCTTTCCTCCGGAGTGCATTCATTAGCGGCCCGGGGAGTTCAGACATCCAGGAGATGTCTGTCCCGCGTCAGTCCTGCAGCTCCGTCTTTGGACACTTCATGGCAGATTAAGATCCTGCGGAAAGTTCCCTAAGCTGCTGTTTCCTCCCTGTCAGCTGTGTGATCTGCATTTTCTGGGGCTGTCAGTTAGATTTGTTACAGGCTGCTTGCTGCCTCCACACATGACAAATCACTCCGTCTGAGTGGTGCTGGGGAGCGCGGCGAGGCGCGCATACAAAGGAAGAACGGGCGGTTTTTGAGGGGAGCAACATGTAGAATGGATTGCAAATGAAGCTGAGATGAACATAGTCGGGCTTCCATCGGCTCAGAGGAAGTCATTAGTGCAGGTGATGTTCTATTAATCACACGCGCGCATTTGCAAACGCGCAGGGGAGCGCGGGACGCATCGGTCATTATTCCTGCTCACCGGGGGCATCCGTTCTCCATCGGCTTCTTGTAATGTGTTTTCTTTTCCATTGATCTATAGCTGGAAGCAGCAGATGTTTGGTTTTGGTAACAGCATGAAGGATGAAAAAATGTATAAAAATCTGAGTAAAATCCTGAATCCTGCAAATGTTTAAATGAATCTCCACATTTAGCCTCAAACATTTTTGTGTGACCACACAGGACAAATCACAGTTTGAGAACACGCGGGGAAATTGAATATAGATCTATTTGATGTTGGTAATAAGCCCTTCTTCATAATTAAACCTTACCTTATTGACTTGGATTAATCACACAAGATAAAGCTGATTCAACAAGCCGTGAACAAACAGATTCATATTTTTTTCCTCCAGTCCACAGATGAGCGGCGAGCCCTCTGGCTTGTCTTTAAACAGATGAATTGGTTGGTTTTACTCTCTGCTGTGTTTGCTGCTGCATTATCAGATTTTCCTTTCAGCAAGGACAGACCCCCCCCCCCCCCACACACACACACACACACAGACCCCTCTTGCATATATATATCTGTGGTGATAACTAAACAGCTCTGGGAGGGGGGGGGTGTGAAGTGATCTGGGGAAACTTGGGTGAGCTTTTCTCCTTCAGTCTGTCATTTCACAGACTGAAGCCTCTGCTGTGTGTTTTATAGATAATTGAATGTTTACTGGTGTAAGCCACAGAGCATGTTTACCTCTAACCCGTGATTCATGGGCTCTAATTCTGCCTGCTAAACGAAAGCCGAAATGTTGAAAGGCTGCAGCTCTAATTCTGCCTGCTCCCCCCCGTGTTTGTGATGCTGCAACATCGCAATAACCTCCAAACTGCATTAAGGCTTCTCGCCTGAAGTGCAGTGAAAAGAGGCGGAATTGACCTTTGGTGTCAAAATGGCCGCCACCGTGAAGCGGATACATCCACATGAGGATGTTTGTGTGTACGATGATACACTCGTGGACTTTTGTTTTCAAGTTGCTAAGTTGTTTGTTTTGTGAACACGCTCAGGTCACATGACTGCGTCGTGTTTATGTGTCTGTCGTTGACCAGAGGACGTCTGTGTGAGTTAGTAGAGAAAGTGTGTCGTCATGGCTTCAAGGAGAAACAACTGAAGCCAAAAACGTTTTATGTTTTGAAGCCACGTGTATCAAAACACGGGACACAGGAAGCCATAAAAAAGTTTCAATAAGTAGAGATTTTTGGCATGTGAGTAAAGATTTATTTAGTTCAGAAAACTGTTCACACCATGTCCATGGTCTTTGGCGGTTCGGCTCGGGGCTGTTTGGGATGAACTTGGAGTGTAGATGAATAAACCCAAACGCTGATGGTGGTTGGAGACCTGACCATTCCAAAGCATTGGTCCAGGTGGAGAACAGGGGGGAGGAGGGCCGGCGAACCGTCAGAGAGATGACCCATCATACATTTACAGGAGAAATATGATTGGCTGAGAAGAAAACCGAGCAATTCAGCTGTTGGTTAAAGTGAAGGTGTAATTGATGATGGCGTGCAGAGGGACGTAACAACCCAACGTAGCTTATTTAAGTGACGCCAAAGCTTCACTGATGGAAGAACGAGGATTTTTCTGTCTGGATATGATAGTAGTGATTCGAGTATTGAAGGTATCAAAGTATTGATGCTTGTACATCACCGATTTTGCGATCAATTATGATCAGCTATTAAAGCATCAATTATTAATTTATAAACAAGAAAATTCAAATTCATGTGTCAGAACTTGATATTTTTGGTTTTGAGATGAGTCACTCCAATGTGTGGAGCTGACCCCCCCCCCCCCCCCAGCCCACAGCATATTGAACTGCTCCATCAGTCATGTGACCAGAGGAGCTGTGCATGTTGCCCTTAGCAACACCACAGCGCGGCACGGGTAGGTGATTTTAGACATAGAGGTTTTGTATTTTTAAGCTTGGACATTAAAGTTGCTACTTGGCCAGTTTTTGATGTTTTGTTGTTTTTAGAATAACAAATAATATGCTTGAGGAAGAAAAAAAACACCAGTACAGGTATTGGTCATTTTGACCAAATATTTGATTCAAAAACAGTATCGCATTAAACCTCAAAAGTGAGGTATCACACGTCACTTTAAGACGCTAAACGAAGATGATTGTTTTTTTACTTTGATGGAAAACAATGTGTGGAATTTTGAGACTAACGTTTTTGTCAATTAAAAAACAGTGATGTCATCGTGTGATGGTCGTTGTTTCAGTATTTGACATTGTGAATTTCATATCATTCTTTCCGATGGCGGTTCTCGTCGTGTTGGTAATGAGGCCTGATGGTCGGAGCTGCAGCCACTCAGGTGGACGCGTCTGATGCCGTCTCCATCGACACCACATAAAGCACAGAGTGTTATTTTCAGCTGTTTTTGTGAAAGCTGCAGAGCTGGACTGCGGCTCACGTGGACTTTCTGAGATCCATGTGACACCCGTGTGGCTCTTCGTGTCCTGACAAGAAACACATCCCAGCGTTTGACAGCGAGTCCTCAGGCGCAGCCTTTCATTCTCACTTAGATGATTATGTGTGTGCGCGAGAAAATTTGCTGAGCCCATGTGCAAATGAGTGTAAGAGTGACACACACTTCCCTCGTGGGCTCTGTACACCACTTAGCAGCACACCCACGCACCCCCCCCCCCCCCAGCTGCCAGCCCCCCCAGTGGACGGCGCAGAGCGTGAAAGTGACCGGGTCTCCGGACCGACTCCGTGGTCTACGGCAGCTTGTCAACTCTCCTGTCGAGGGAGTCTCTGCAGCTCAGCAGGTTGCCTGATGTCTGATCCGCCCAACCCTGAAGGTGAGGGGGCGCCCCCCCCCAAACAAACACTGATGCTTGCTGATCCTAACCCTCCATCTCCTAGCTTGTCCCAGATTCATCTCTTACCTGCTTAGAGGAAGCCAGCTGTGAACGTCTGTGGAGGATCTCGATATGCAAACTGCTCACCTTCCACTGAGGCTCAGCCTGATGAGGAGAATCTGCAGCTGGGGGGACGCCGTTTAACTCCTCCATAAAGCCCCCCCCTCCCCATGACCTCTGGGAGTCTTTTATTCACACAAACATTCGTCTCTGCTTGACCTGTAACACACACAGCTAATGTGGCTGCGCACCAGCATGGCTCTCCACGGCGCTCGGACAGAGCCGGCCTCTTCGTAGATTGAGAGAGTTGGCTCGCAAGATTGATCATGGCTCCTGTGCCCCTCCCTCCTCGAGAAGATCAATACATCCTTCAGTCCGATTGCTTCCTGCCCTTCCTACTTCAAGCCTGCTGTGACTAATTATCCTGCGCCTGTGTTTTGGGCTCAGCTGCATTTTGCTAAAGCTGCCAGAGCTGGTGAGGAATTTGATCTTCAGAACAAGATATCTATTTGTTTTAGCGTATATCCAACCCAAATCAATCAATAGACACTGTCTTTCTTTACCCTGAAGGCCAAGGAAATTATTAAGCAATATGTGAGGACTCTGATGTGTAGAGAAGCAGCACTGGGGAACATTTCCAGTCTGTCAATCAGGCTCAAACTAATTAAAACCTTTACTTTCTGCAGCATTTTTCTTGGATAAAAAGGGACAAATACTCAGAATTCATCTGTTGTTTCTGATGACACGTGCACGGATGACTTTGACCGTGAATCCTCGCCTTTTCTCAGCTGCTAATGTGAGTTTTTTTCACCCAGTCCGTGAATGCATTAACGGACGCTTCCCTGAAAAATTAACCGAGCCTGCTTTCAGGCGCCTCGTGGCGGGCCTGTGCCTCCTCATTCCCCTCAAATGTTCTGTTCACGCGGCGCCGCAGATGCAGGTGGACAGAATCAAGCAGAACTTTAGAGTGACGGCAGTTACATCAAAACCACTGCTGTTGGGATGGCATCATCTCTTTTTAAACATAATTATTACAACTTGTTTGAGAGCTTTTTCCATCCAGGAAACTCTGAATCTTTCTGCAAATGTACAGAGAGAAAAATAAAAGTGTTTTGAAAAGTTCTGCAACACGGATAATTTCACAGAAACAGGACTCGTCTGCACTTCTGCAGAAATATTTCATGTCAAACTCAAAGGGTAGAAATGAAAAAATAAAAACAGAAATAAATAAACAATGCTAAAGCGAGAGGAAAAGAATAGTTAGAAGCCGGTGGTGCCTCCTTTCTTGTGCCACGGAGAAGCTTCAGAGAGCAGTCTCTGAAAACAAGGCTGAAAGCAGCTTTGGTGTATGTTTCTGTGGTAAACGCAGCTCCAAATGAGGAGAAACTCGCCTCCTGAGTCAAAATGACTCAAAGTTTGTAATCCCCAGTGGGGTGCAGGTCTGCTGCTCTTGCAGCGGAGGGAAGGTGAAACGCGTTTCTAAATTTAAAAGCGCGGACGTGAGTCAGGTGGACCTCGGGACTTCAGACTGACATGGCCAAAAGCGTGTCGTCTGCACGTCAGACGTGTTAATTTTTCCACCCAGAACATCTCAGAAATCTGCTGCTAGGTGGTTTAATGAGCCTCAAAGCTTTTGAGTTTTAAATAGGAATGCGGGAACACGGCCGGGGAGACTTGGATGAAAATGTCAGTCGGCTACACTCGGCCGATGGAGATTGCATACGGCACAAATGTCAGAGTGAATATTTACCCGTGGCGCAGTCTGAGCATGAGGCCTCGTCTGTCCGCTTGGCTGGACATTTGGCCCTTTTTCTGAATTATGTCTAATGTCACACACTTGGCTGTGGCCTGCTGCTTTTTCAACTTTATGGTCGCACACACAGCATTGTGCCAAACACCGTTCTACCAAGCATTTGGTTTTTTTCTGCTGTTTTCATGCTCTCTGTGCCGTTTTCCCACGTTACCGTTAGCCACTTTTAATGCAAACGAGGTTTGAACGCTAATGCGTGGTGACGGTGGGAGTTGTTGCATTTTTTGTTTTGTCTAAATCTGTATACGTCTGTGCTGAGGAGCACCTGAACAGACCCCCCCAGATGACAGTGTTTGGCTCCTGGATTTCTCCTGGGAGGTAAATGTAATGATTCACCAAGTAGCCTTGAGGGCCGACTCCCCAGAAACGACATCGCATGCATTTCTCCCCACATGTTTATGCATTCTAACAATTGCAACAATGCTTAGGAAACAATTTTCCAGATCCTCGTGACCGCTGAGCTGTTTTACACCTTTTGCTTCTGCAGATGAAACACTAGCATGTGCTAAAATGTCTTCATGCAATCGTTCCTGCTCACATCACTGCAGATGCAGCAGTTTTAAATCCATGTTCAGGTGAAAAAAGTCCTTTAGGGGCCGAAAGGTGGGAACGTGACGCTGTTCAGACGTAGCTGCAGGCTGAAGACTAGCTGCTGGTTAGTCACATGCAGCAGTGTTTGGGTTTCTTACCGACAGCCTTTTCTCCAGGACCGGAGCTGCCTCGGCTGATATCGGCTCTGCGCAGCGATGGGGGAGTCTGTTCAACAACACTTTATTCAAGACATTTGAGGTGACGATACAATAATGGAGTTTTTGTAAAAGATGAACCCAGAGATTCCAGCAACTCTCTGCTGTAATTAAAATCTCATTTAAGATGATTGTTTATCTGCGGATCTGCCCTGAGCTGTGAACATCACCAGGCCTGGGGTGGAGCGGTAAGTTCTGCCGCTAATGAAGTGTGCTATTCCCATCACGTCATCCATCTGGCCTCTCTGTTGGTCGGTTTTCTGATTCCAGACTCCTGAGCTGAAGAAGAGTTTCACAGATTTTCCTCACCGACTTGAAATCTGCATTTCCTCTACTTATTTTCTACCTCTGGTCTGCTTTCATGGTTTGTTTTTTATTTGGCTTTTTTAGAGCTTCTTAGGCAAGGCAAGTTTATTTGTATAGCACGATTCGTACACAAAGTGCTTCACAAAACAGGAAAATGCATTAAAATCACAATACATAACAGTGCAAAGATTAAAAACAGACATAAACATTATAACATTTACTTTAAAAGAAAGGAAAGAGAAAATCAAATGAAAAAAGGTCTCTAGAAGACCCTTCAGTTATAAACACAGCTAAACAGGAATGTTGGAGTCTAGATTTGGACCTTAGCACAGTTCACACACTGTTCCAGTTTTTAGCTGCATAAGACTGAAACGCTGATTCCGCTGTCTATTCTTTGAGCTACAGGAAGCCAGAGCAGAGACCTGAGCACAGGACTGATGTGATCATACTTCCTGGTTTTGGTCAGGACTCCAGCAGCAGCGTTCTGGATGTACTGAAGCTGTTTTGCAGCTGGTTTGGGGAGGCAGTGAGGAGGCCGTTACAGTAATCTAACCTACTGGACACCAATGCAGGAATAAGTTTCTCCAGGTCTGCCTTTGACTTTTTTTTTTTGGCCATGTTTTTTAGATGCTAAAATGCTGTGAAGGATAAATTCTTGGTAATCTACATGGGAATTTTTTGGAAAGATACATTTCAGGGTTTGGGTTACGCAGGTGACCTGCAGGTGCAGCATTTGTGTGCTGTCAGTAAGGAGCCAGTACTCGCACCTTACCAACGACTAGAGTGTGGCATAAGGACATACGACATAATTACGAGTAACTTCCATTATCCTCATGAATACTTTCCACACACGGCAATGGTATGTCCCATTTTCATGGCGTCCCTTGAAGTGGCCGTACAAGCCTCAAGGGAACTGCAAGACACACCTGCACTTCCCTTAAGATGCACCCGCTCCTCTCAATGACCCTCCATGGACCGGGACTATCCAAAAACCCAGAAAACAGCGTACGGGTCAACCCAGCCTACAGGGGACTAAGACTTGGGGTCAGTGGTCTCTGTGGAGGTTCCCTGCAGTTTGGGGTGAAGGCGGAGTCGACTCTGCACATACGCTGTTCCTGTGAAAATCTCCTTCTGGACTATCAGACGGTGGTCTGGACTTCGATGAACCACTCAGCAACAAAAAACGACTCCTCAGTCATTTCTGCAGTGGCTTATTTACTTTAGTTTGTGCTTTTGTCTTCTGCATCTTTACATCCACATGCAGACACTTGAGGCGCACATCCCTTTCCCCTCATTAACCGGTAAGCCAAGCTTCTCTGGGATATCCCTCCCCCTCAGATACGGCATCTCATTTGTGCAACACGAGGACTTTAAATCTGTCCCCTGATGCCGGCAGCCGGGTAGTCTGGGCCTGTCCTTGTTGACAAACCGCTTGACCTTCAGGTGCGGCGAAATGTCACCTGATTTAATACGCCGTGTTTGAATTGCTACCACTCATTTTGTCACCTGAGATGTGAGTGTGGAAGGGTCAGAGCAAATGCATTACAGTCTTATGAGTTTGTTTAAAGGGGCAGAGGCCCACAAATCAGGATATAAATATTAATTTGGCTGCGCTGATGCTTTACTGCCTTTTCGCGCGGCAAAAGGCGCTGGGAATTTACCGCGCCGTGCTCCTGAGCTGTGATCATTTGCAAGTCATCTAATAGGAGACACGGTGACCTTATTTGCCCCACACGCTGAGGACTCTTAATTATGCACTACAAATCTCTGAAGTGGCATTCATGCTGAAAACCGTGATCTTATCCAAAATGACAGTGTGGGTAGTTATGATTCACGGAGGTCCTGAAAGATTAAAGAGAATATTGTGGATTGTTGTCTCATGCAATGTGTCTTTTATATTTAGAAAACAGGCCACTGTCTGTGCCCGTCCTCGCCTCGCCTTGCTCAGTGGCACTCCGTCCAGCATCGTCTCTCTCTCTGTGTTTGTTTAAACAGGCATGTAACTGCAGTCATGCTCCTCGCCGGTGTCGTCAAGATTAATTTGCTGTTTTCCTAATGCATGCTAATGAGAAAGTTGTGTGCGTTTGATTGTCAATAACGTGAAATACGGCTCTGCTCCCTAAATGCCGGCTCCGTTCAATATCCTATTAAAGTTGAATCACAGATAACTTGGCGCGCATCAGGAAAGCAATCTGAAATTTGTGCTGACATTGATCCAGGAGGAAGGAGACCTATTGCTCCGATTAACACCGTTGCCCCAAGAGAGGAGTCCCTTGGCTATTAAAGGCTCTCCGTCCTGGATTTTACTGAGGCCATCTAAAATGCTTTTATTTATGAGATACACAGCAAAGTCGTGGACATGTAATAATGCTAACCTTTCAAACTGGCCGTCGGGGCCACATCCTTTATGACAATGAGTTTTATTTCCATGTAAAAACACATGAGCATGCAGTTTCCTTTACAAGTCGACTGAACACATTTGCTGTTTTACAAGTGGAGGAAGCTGTAAATAATAACTGAATAAAGTGACTCGGAGAGCCTCTAAAACCGTCTTTAACCTGCTGTTAACCAGCACCTCCCTTACATCAAAGGACGTTTGACATCTCCAGACATTTCCCAATGCAGTGGCCCAACTGAACGGGTCAAGGTTTGGCCGTGTGGCCGTTCCCACCCAGAGGATTCCCCGCAAAGACGGGCGCTGTGCAACAAAAGCCAGTCTGTGTTAAGAAGTTCCAGTGAAATGACGACCAAGAGACAGTAGCCAACAAAAACATGAAAAAAAAATGATTATGGATTCACGCAGATCAGATGCTGTTTATTTGTTATCATCACAACAAAATTAAAAGGTGTTTTTTTGTCAGAGCATCATTCATTCATTCATTTAAAAAAATATTTAACAAGAGATAAATTAACGATTTAAAAAAATGGAAAAAACTAAAAAAGGTGCATCAAAGACTCTTACTGCAACACCCAAAGAGGGTCAACTTGTTTGAACGCTGGACTGAATAAAAACCAATGATTTACACACTGTACATATTGTCGTTGTTAATTTTTTGTTCAATGTAAATACATCTACATCAAACCAGCTAAAGGAGTTTTTTGTGGGATTTATATTTCCACATTTCCTCCGTGAGACGAACCTGCCTAGTCCAATTCCTTTTCAAACGTGCACTTTAATCAAAAGTGTTACAATTCATTCATTAGAAAAAATGATTTTACTAATTAAATTACATTTAAATAAAAAGTCCATCAGTCGTATAGAAAACAAGAATAAACAGTTTATAAAAATAGTTGAAACAACAATAAATAATAATAAACCAAATAAAATATACCAAATAAAATGTCTTATGATAACAATACAGCAAGTTTTTAAATGTGATGCTTTGTTTTCTGCATCATTGTTTCCTCTCTGCCTGTTAATGTGTAAAGTTATAAAAAACAGACCTAAGTGACCATAAACATGGCACAAGGTTATTATTATTTATAAAGTCTCACTCTAATCATCTTTTGATCTCTTTTTTGATATCTTTCCAGTGGTCTTTTAATGATGTTTGTGGCATTTTTAGCCAAAATCCAACAACCTGTGTCGTTTTCTAGAACAAAGTTTCTGCAGAGCGGCAGGAGTTCATTCAATATTCACCTCAGAATTGTGGGCGAGACTGTTTGTGTGGAGCAACCCCTCTCCTCCCCGTTTCTGAGAGCTTTCTGTTTACACTCTCTCCTGTCAGCTTGCAGCCCCCCACCCCCAACCAAAAGAATGGAAAAAATGGTGACCGTAATGGGAGCTATCCAGCCGTGCAGTTCTGATCCAGATTTCAGCTCAGACGAGGAAAACTAAGACGTTCATAGATTGTTGGTCTGCAGGTGGATGATCAGAAAGAGACAAAAAAATGTTCAGTCAGCCACCAATCGTCCAATTTCACCCACTTAAAAAGATGAGAGAGGCCTTATATTTTCGTCATAGGTAACCCTCAACTATGAGGCACAAAATGAGAAAAAAATCCTGAAAATCACATTGTCTTTTAGAGAATTTATTTGTAAATTATAGTGGAAGATAAGTATTTGGTCAATAACAAAAGTTCAATTCAGTACCTTGTTATATAGCCTTTGTTGGCAATGCCAGGAGTCAAACGTTTTCTGTAAGGTTTTCATAAACTGTTGCTGGTATTTTGGTCCATTCCTCCATGCAGATCTTCTCTACAGCAGTGATGGTTGGTCCATTCCTCCATGCAGATCTCCTCTAGAGCAGTGATGTTTTGGTCCATTCCTCCATGCAGATCTCCTCTAGAGCAGTGATGTTTGGTCCATTCCTCCATGCAGATCTCCTCTACAGTAGTGATGTTTGGTCCATTCCTCCATGCAGATCTCCTCTAGAACAGTGATGTTTGGTCCATTCCTCCATGCAGATCTCCTCTAGAACAGTGATGTTTGGTCCATTCCTCCATGCAGATCTCCTCTAGAGCGGTGATGTTTGGTCCATTCCTCCATGCAGATCTCCTCTAGAACAGTGATGTTTGGTCCATTCCTCCATGCAGATCTCCTCTAGAGCAGTGATGTTTGGTCCATTCCTCCTTGCAGATCTCCTCTAGAGCAGTGATGTTTGGTCCATTCCTCCATGCAGATCTCCTCTAGAACAGTGATGTTTGGTCCATTCCTCCATGCAGATCTCCTCTAGAACAGTGATGTTTGGTCCATTCCTCCATGCAGATCTCGTCTAGAGCAGTGATGTTTGGTCCATTCCTCCATGCAGATCTCGTCTAGAACAGTGATGTTTGGTCCATTCCTCCATGCAGATCTCCTCTAGAGCAGTGATGTTTGGTCCATTCCTCCATGCAGATCTCCTCTAGAACAGTGATGTTTGGTCCATTCCTCCATGCAGATCTCCTCTAGAGCAGTGATGTTTGGTCCATTCCTCCATGCAGATCTCCTCTAGAACAGTGATGTTTGGTCCATTCCTCCATGCAGATCTTTATAGTAGGTGTGATGTTCTTTGGATGCAACTCTGCATTATTTCTCCTCCAAACACGACGAGTAGAGTTCTATAAATATAGATGCTGACACTCTGCTTGTACTGACAGAAAATCTGAAGAATCTAACATTTGTTTTGTCATCCTTTAAACAACAACCAAACACTTTAGGTCTGGTGCTTAAATTTATGGTAAAACACAACAAAAGTTATAAAAAAAAAGGCTGATGCTGATACCAGGAACAGGAAATTACAAAAATTGATTGGTTAAAGTATTTTCAAACAAATTAAATAGAATCTGTCGGATCGTTTTATATTTTTAGATTCCCTTTCAGGGTTTGACATTTACTGTGAACCCAAAAACAGACGAGAGAGACGTTTAAATTCCTCCTAACGGTTTCTCTCACTTTGAGAGCCACATCAGAACCGCCTAATAGGTGTCTTGGCATATTTGAAACGACGCAGGTGAACATCTGTAAAATGCCACAGCCCCTTTCAAAGTGTGCCAATTACCTGCGCCGCAGACACGCGTGTGCTTCAGAAGTCGACTCCTGACTCGTGTGATTACACCCCCCCACCCCCCCATGAAGGTGATTGTCTGATCCCACAACTGGATGAAACACGCGCACAGCAACATGCATCAGGAACAGACAAGCAGCTCATCCATTAAACTGGCCCCCCAGAGGCAAAATGACAGATCTGTGTTTTGCTTCATTTTTTAAACCTGTTTCGCCCATTTGGTTATAAACACTGTGATAAGGGCAACTACTTAGAATAAATACGACCAGTAATGAGAGATGGCACCGCGTTTATGCATGTCCTTGACATTCCCTTTGACAAAGGCCTAATGGCATCTTTCTAAACGGATCTTAAAAGTCCACTGGAAGGGAGAAATGTCAGCGGGGTTCGCTCAGAAAATCGCTCCACTCCTTTCCCTCCTGGTTTGACCTTCACTGGGTTTACCCTGAGACAAACAGGCAGATAATAGCAACTTCAAGCAATAACGGGTGTGATGAAGATGAAAGTGATCCCCAGAGACCGATGGGCTGTGTCGTACACGAAAGCGTGCCTTTAAACTGACAATTAATTAGTGCGTTTAGGTAATGATAAATAATTAATTAGCATGACATTGAGGGACTTCTGGGACGGCGTGACAACTGGATGAATTACCCAGCAGCACTCGCCCAGAGTGAGCCAGAGAAATCCATGGTGTGTTTGAATATCAGCGTGATCTAATCAGTGTCATCGCGTGTCTCCTGGCAAGAGCCTCGCCGGAGGATACAGTTTGGCTGCTTCAGTGGAAGCGTCCTGAGAATAATCGATACACGCCGCCCGCATGATCACGTTATGATTATGCACGGGGGGAGGGGGGGTTTGAGGGGAGGCACTGCGCCTCCTGGCACGTTGGCTTTGGCTGAAGAAGCTCAGTGGGAAACAGAGTGGTCAGCGAGTCTTGGCTCCGGCTCTGCTTCAGGACCAGCTGGTTTCAGGACCGAATTAGAGCCCCCCCCCCCCTTTTTTTTTTTTTTTGCTTCCACCTGCTGTATGGTGCGTTCCAGATCAAGCCATTATTTGCCTCATTTGTTTGCAAGTTAGTTATCTCCTCACTCCTGAAAAGACATTCTACCACGAAGAAAGAGCCAGAAATGTCGGATTGAACAACATAATAATTTGTGTGGATGTGAGTTTGCTCATGTTTACGGAGAAGCTGAGGAGGCTCGGGTCTTTAGAGGATCGGCTCCAGGTAAAAGTTTTGGAGATGAAATAGGCCAAACTGAAATGGTTTGAGTTCACAGCTGCAGGCAGGAGGCAGTGACTAAAGATGAGATTTATGGACGTAGTGAAGAAGGACATAAAGATGGTTAATGTGAGAGGAGGATGCAGGACAGGGTTAAATGGAGGCAGATGACTGGCCTGGAGACCTCTGAAGGGGAAGACCAAAGCAAAAGCCTGACGGAGATGAAAGCTACATGGGATTTATGCTCTGAAAGCATGCGAGTCAGCACCTGACATCCTTTTTTACAGCTCGTTTGTGACTGTTCTCCAAAGTCAAACTCTGATCTTCTGTGAAATTACTGATTGCTTAAAGAGACTCAAAGGCCGAAAAGACGAATCCAGCGCCGGTTTGAATGATGAGTCTTTCTTTAAGGACAGCAGACAAGGTGATGAGGGATAAACTCTGATATCACCGTCTTTGTTGCATGTGGTTCCAGCGCAGCATCACAGCCGATCTGAGCCGGGACTCGAACCGTTGCAGCATCTTCTGTTTTCCTGTCATTTTGCCGCTGCTGTGCTTCACATTAGCGTCCTGCTGCGTGAATAGGTTTCCAGCAGGCTCCACCTGTCACACAGATGGCTCCACATTTGTCTCCACATTACTTTGGCATGCAGAAGAGGTCACGGTCGACTCAATGACTTTGAGGTATCCAGATCCCGAGGCACAAATCATGACCCCTCCACCGCTGTGCTTGGAAGTGTATGAAAGGTGGCCTTATTTTTTTTTAACTGGAGATGGAGCTGGGGGCTTTTTCTGTGCAGGTTTTTGTGAACTCCTGTTGTTCGGACTTCAATCCAGACTTCCTCATTCTTCAGATAAAAGTGATTCTCAAGAGGATTCAACACTGGCAGATGTAAAATCTGGAACTTTTCTAACATCTAATCTTAGATTAACTGTGCAACTGCTTGTTTTCCTACTAACCCTCCAGTTTTTGCTGCCGATCACCTGGATCAGGTGTGTCCATTCAGGTAGAGTAACTAGTCACCTGGTAAAGTACAACAGAAAAGCTGGAAAACAACTGTGCGGACCAAAGTTTTTCTTGATCTTCTTTGTTGTGATGTACTTACTTTGTCGTTCCAACTTTTAAAAAAATGGTAGTTTCATTAAAACCCTGGATGAAACTGAATCATGTGGGCGTGTGGTGCATTCCTGACTTGGGATTAAGATTCTCCTCATCACTTTGTCTCTCATTTGGACAAAATACTGGTGGGAAAAGGCTGCATGTGGGCGGTTTTATGGAAGCAAACTCTCCCAGCGTGTAATAATGCTGCTAAAAGCATCAAGGGGGCAGTGCATCCCAAAGAATACTCGCATGGAAACAAATTGGCGACAGTTTGCTTGGGAGATAAATTGGCTTCAGCGAAAGAGTCTCCAACTGGTGTCCAGAGTCTGTGCCACAAACATGCAATTTCCTTCTGATTGCTCTCCCCCATGGGCAAGTAAACACGTTCAGCAGGATGGTAAACCACAAAAGACCACAGAAATAATCTACCCGAAGAGCTAAAACTTCAGTTCATCTAAACTCAACAGTTCAAAGACTGAAACACTTCGTGCCACAATTTCGGTTGGTTATCCAGAAATAAATCTCTTTCTTGGCCCTTTTTGCCACAGAACCACTGCCGCTACATTTCTCTGCGACTGCTGATTCTCATTTCAGGACCGATGTTTGTCTCCAAACCTCACAGGAATCATCAACCCAAACAGATACTTGAAATGAAATAGTTTTCTGCTTTTACTGTCATTAGTTCCTCTTGGGTTTCTGATCTTTTAAAACATTCAATTTAAGACAATAACTGGACAAAAGTTCTATTCAGTCGATGCGAGGTGTCTTAAAGTCATACGGGTTCTGCGGGTTTTTGGGTTGTCCGGTCGGTGTGGGGTCCTAGAGAGGAGTGTTTGCATCTTAAGGGGGAAACCACATTCATCGTGGTAGAATCATCTGACCCCTCCTTTCCCCCTAAAGGTGTTTCATCAAGGTTCATTCATGATTTAGCAAGGGGTGGGGGCAATTACCTTTTGGGAAATCTCCCACGATTTAAAGTTGACATGCGGCTGTTTCCAGATTATTGATGCTAATGAGAGATCAGCAGCTGAGGCTCAGCTGGAGCCTGTCAGAGGAGCCTATAAATTTATAATAAACTGTCTTTTCCATCGTTTGATCTTTTAACATTTTTCCAAACTGCTGACTGGAGAATGAAATAATCATTTAGGAAGGGCTAACCCTGTGCTCCTTTAAATAATAAAAAACAAAAAACAAAAGTGAAAACACAATATATTATTGTCCCTTCAGTCAGATCAATCACCTCTATCAGTTTAAAGTTAATAAATTGAATATTGATTGATAATCTGCATCCTTTTATATCACATTTATAGAGAATACAAGACAGAATAAAGGTTCAGCATTAATGTTTAATGTTTAAAAGAATTGATATCTTTTAAAAGTTCTTATTCTGGTACAGAATGACGATCATACTTCTCCAGGAATGACAGGAAATGAAATCTGCAGCGTATGGAGGCTGATGATGTTTGGACTGACTGGGATGTGTTTGATAGGAGCATCACGTCTCAGAGTTCTGATCCTCGTTCGTCTGCAGCTTCTTATCGCAACAACAAAATCTGTGCGTCACCACGAGCAGGGAGGACGAGGACGGAGTTTTACCAAACTCCCCCTACCTCGCCTCGTCATGTAGGCAGACACTGAAATCAAGCTCTCTGCCAAAGACTGGAGGCAGAAAAAAAAAAGATGTACCTGCTGAGAACTCTTATCAAGCTAGTTTCTCTCCTCTGCAAACAAAGTAGTCTTCTGCTGAATTTTAATGCAGCAAAATAATCACCTGCATTGTCGTCCTTTTGTGCGTCGGTGCCTCTCTGTTCAGAAATCAGGGAACAATTGTGTTGAGCCATTGATGACATTAATATAAAATGGTGACATTTGTTGCTGACGGTTGGCTGAGCAGCAGCCTTTCAGTTGTTTTGATTTACTCCAATGTGTCGCTCTGCGATTTCACGGCGTGAAACATAAAGCCCTTCTTCCTGCTGACAGGTTAGAAAGGCTTCTCTTCCAGCGCACACTGAGCAGTCCATTAAAGATTTTTGAGGATGATACAAAAGGCCAAACGTGGCGCAGCGACACACCAAAACAAAACGGCTGCACCCTAGGGGTTCGCCTACGTACAACCGTACAAACGAGGAAAGCTGCTGCTGATGCGAACATGTCCCTGACTTCCGCCCCTCTCTGGGGTCAGACGGCCCCTTTGTTGGGTTAATCCCACATTCCTCCACCTGACTCTTTCAGAGGTTTTCCTAGCCTGACACCTTTTGTCCCAACGACCTCTCAGACCTGTAGGAGAACAGAACACTGCTTCTATCTTGCTGACAGATGTCCATATTTTCTCAGAGGAGACTTTCATTCATTTTTTTTTTCTTTTCTTTTTTTACTGTCCAGCTTACAAAGACGCAGCTGTGGGCGGTACAATCTCCGGACCCGGCTCTGAGAAATAATGAGGATTTTCAAAGCGCGCACCCTCATCGTGGAAGCTGCAGTCTGCGTCATGCGGCCCTGTTTGTCATTCCGTAATTGTGTGCGGGGGTTACGATTAAAGAGGGAAGGGCACTGGTTTGTGCCGCTCGTCTTTCCTAATCGATGCTGTGTTGTTTCTGGCGGTCACTTAAAATGCGTCGCACCTCTGCAACGCAACGGATCAGTTGGTCAGTGAAAAAATTTTCAATGTTTGACAGGGTTTTTGTCCCCAAAAACTTTTATTTCAATTCTTCTTTTTGTCTGAGCATGCTCAGTGTGTCCTCCTGAGACATGACCACCGGTCTGTCTGCTTTGGTCCTGTGTTTTCCATAATCAAGCTATGATATGAAATACAATTACGATTATTCAGGTTTATGAAATTTGTGACAAAATCTTTTTCTCTTTTAGAAACTAAGTTGTGTTTGTTGTTCAGGAAAGGTCTTTTTTCCCTCAAGAGTCTGGTTTCTCCCTGAGATTCTTCTTTCAACAACGACACCATGATCCTTTGCAGCTCCTGCTGCCACGACACACACATCGCTTTTACACAACGCATACAAGCATGTTTCACTGTACAGACAAGACAAAACCCATTCAAAACATGTGACAGTATGTCATTTAAGATTATTAAAAGCATTTTGTCCGTGTTTTAAGGAAGACTCTCAGCTTATCAAGAACAACAACAACGAAAAAAGGCTAAAAGGCTGAGACCCCACTGCTGCCCTGGACTCAATCATGTGGAGTCCTGGAGCTAAACATCTGAACCATGTTCTCATCAAACCCACAAATGATTTGATCCACAAATTAGATGCAGCTTTGACCTCCACATGACGAGCATCCGGCACCTTCTAGAGGAGGATGCAAACGTTCACTAACGACAGAATATAAAGTGCAGCACAACAAACTAATGGAATAACAACCCAGTCTCATCCTAAAACGTGTAGCTGCTACACTGGAGTAGCAACGTTTTTCCATGTGGACAAACGTAGCTACTACACATTTTAGGATGAGACTGGGTTGGGAATAGAAGAACCAGCTGGGTTTAAAAAAAAATAATAACAAAAAAAACTTTTTTCAAATAAACTAAAAGATTGATTCAATTTGAATAACAGAATCAGAAGCAACAAGGAAACCTCCACTTCCACCAGAACTGGTTAAAGGCTGCAAAGAAAATCCTGCTCAGGATGAACCGGACAGAACCAAAAGAGTTGCCTGCTGTCCCGGGACACATTTCTCCAGGTGAACGCTCACACGAAAAATGACTAGAAAGTCCTTGGAGGAGAAACACAGACTTTTATTTCAGTTCAATTCAGGCCATTTATGAAGCACCATTATACAACCAAGGTCCTCCCACACAACACAAAAAACATTAAAAAAAAAAACGTTCATTAGGATTGCTGGAATCCAATTAAATCAGAAATATCCAAAAAAATTTCAGATTATCTTAATTATATATCAAACAATGTCCTTTTTAAAAAAAATCAAATGGGTTACATCTATTGGTTTTTATGTAACTCCTAAGTAAAAGACGACAGTGGAGAAGAAATCAGTTGAGATGTTGCAAGCTCAAACATACAAGAAAAATATTCTAAATACTGTAAATCTTTACCAGTTGTAAAGAATCAAACTGTAACTGGGGAAAAGAGTTTCTGAGATGTAACGGTGTGTAAACGGCAGGGCGTCAGAGGAGGGGCTTCGCTGTAATTAGTAGTGATAAACACGTCTTTCTAGACAAATAAATTTAAAAATGATAAATATTAAAAGGCAAAATGTGCCAAAACATACTAAAATAGAAATTTGGGAAGGATGGACTCTTCACTTTAAAACACCTTTTTAGAAATTTTCAACAAGTTCTGTATTAAAATAAACAAATATTATTTTTGTAAACGTCAATAAAACTTACATTCAATTGATGGCATATTTACATTGGGATTTAAGGTTGAGGCTTTTAATAAAAATTAAAAAACTATTCAAAATTAGGCTTCATTTCAGGTTCAAGGTTTACCATGATGTTTGTTATTTCTGTTTATCATCACAAATGTTGAAAAAAACTCTGCAAGCATTTCTGTTTGCAGGGAAATGTTGCTGTTGTGACAGCTAAAGAGGAAAGGGAAAGGGCACCACAGTTCTCTCTGGAGTCCAGACATTTCATTTCTATCTCAGAACCATTATCCAGCAGAAGAGAAAACATGGAGAGCGCTGCTTCTCAGAACAGCTTCAATCGGCAGTGAAGCAGAAGTTTGGAGCTCAGACTTTGCTTCGTTTGATCCAGCAGACTGGTTTTGAAGAGAAAAACATTAATCGTGATTCAGCTGTCGCTCATCATTTCCACAGATAAGACTTTTTATGGCTGTGCCTGCCAAAGTTTGCGTCTGACTCTGTCTGCATCTGCTTCTGTCAGCTTCTGACTCTGTCTGCATTTGCTTCTGTTTGTGTCTGACTCTCTCTGCATCTGCTTCTGTCTGCGTCTGCTTCTGTCTGCGTCTGACTCTGTCTGCGTCTGACTATGTCTGAATCTGACTGTCTACTTCTGACTGTCTGCATCTGCTTCTGTCTGCATCTGCTTCTGTCTGCGTCTGCTTCTGTCTGCGTCTGACTCTGTCTGCATCTGCTTCTGTCTGCGTCTGACTCTGTCTGCATCTGCTTCTGTCTGCGTCTGACTCTGTCTGCATCTGCTTCTGTCTGCGTCTGACTCTGTCTGCATCTGACTCTGTCTGCGTCTGACTCTGCATCCGATTCTGTCTGCCTCTGTCTGCGTCCCAGTCTGCGCTGAACTGTCTTTCTCTTTTGTCATTTTAGTTTTGAAGCTGAAAGGGACTGTGGTAGGCGCAGACAGAGGCAGATGCAAGCCAAAATTGATGTCGAGGATTATTAACAAAATTGGTCTTCCGGTGTTCCCTTTTTTATTGTGGGATTTACCTTCTATAAACCGACAAATTGTTTACACTCATTATAGATATATTTTTAATTTGTGGAATAAAATTCAGCTCAGAGTCAATAATAACACCCAGGTTTTTCACACACTGAGAAGTTTTGTAATTTTTTAGTTTTTTTTTTTTTGTACACTGTATTTATCCCACGAAGGGAAATTCTTTCTCCGCATTCTTTCTCCCCCTTGGGGAGCGGTGGGCTGCAGCCGAACCGCGCTCGGGAGGCGGTAGCGTTGAGGGTCTTGCCTAAGGACCCTCACTGGGTGATGTTAATTGTTCACCATTGATGTGGTAATTGCCCCGAGTACCATTGTTCATTTAGCTCCGGGAATCGACACTAAAGTCAACCCCGGTGCAGCAGAATGGTTTGAACCAGAAAGAACTGGCTGACCCCTACCCCTCTTGTTTTGAGAGCCGATCACTAAAACCTCAGTTTTGTCCTGCTTGAGCTGTAGAAAGTTCTCCACTATCCATGCATATAAAGTGCAGTTAAAAAGTACACTGACTGACTTTCTGTCATCAGGACACAGCAATGTAAAGTTATCTCATCAGCATAGATATGAATACAAATGCCATGCTTTTCCCCAAGTGGCAGCACATATAAATTTATCATTGGGGAACCCCACAATTGATTTCACAAACTCTTGAAAACCATGTATCCATTCTTACAGGAAAAATCTTAGATCTTAATTGATTCAAACATACACATGGGAGGCATTCACAGATGTATGCACCTGCACATGCACAAATACATTGTATCTGGTGACAAATCAGTGAAAAACAGCATGAGCCCGTTGTAGCGCAGGTTCTTTCCAGCAGAAATAACAACTAGAAGGCGAGTTTCTTGGTTTACTTCTGAATGTTTGGATGTGTTTGCATGACTACAAATGAGGGGCTTCTTTCAATGTGATATATTATTCAAACCGTTTCAAAGCTGGTAGCCCCTCCTGTGAAATATTGAGCAGTCTGTGTGAGACCTGCTCCTCCAACACTGTGACCATGCTGGAAATTTAAGACCATTTGATCATCTGCCTCTCGGATATCTTCAGCAGTGATTCACTCCCAGTATTTATCTTATATTTTCCACCCAGCTGACCGTCTATCTTTGCGTGGCGTGTGGAGCCCGGATTTGCCCCCGTAATCCGTCAGCCAAATTACAACAGGTTCCGAAGCCTGTCGACCGCTCAGTACTCATCTGAAGCCATCCGTGGGGGCTTTTGGGATGTGGCCACGGTGCCGATGATCCTGAGATGTGGCTCCAGGTTTAATCCCCACACTGTGAGAAATGAGGTGCTTTTGCACTTTGATCAAGCCCTAATGTGATGAGGCAGTGACCCTGACGTGACTGGGCCTGGAACTTGTTAAAGAAGGCTGAAAACGTGTGGGGGCGGGTGTTGACTCGAGGAGCGTCTGATCTGACCAGTAAACTCAGAGAAGAAAGGATTTATTCTGAAGGTGTCTTGTCTTTCTGCTCTGCCTTGAGGGTAATAAAGGTTTCATGTATTCGCTTTTGCCTGGCAAAAAAATGCGATCTATAATGACCTGACATTTCTTTTTTAAAACTAGCCAAGGGGCTCATGATTTGAATGTTAACCAGGGCTTTACTCGACGTTAGGTCCAGTCCTCTGGGAGGAAGCTTCCTTTGAAATCTGCTGGATCGGAGAGCCTTTCACTTCAGCCTTTATGGCAAATTAATGTAAATCTTGGATTGCCTGTTTTACAGGGGAAAACATGTGTGTACAGATGCTGCCACTGCAGTGCTGCTGAGAACGGATCAGACTGCAAGTTATTTATATGGAGCTTGTAACCCTGACATGCATATCCGAACCGAAGTAACCGGTTCAGTTCTGTGTTGGTTCTGATACTCATTTTACCCAATCAGTCCAAATAGTTTTATTTCCAATGTTTGAAAAATACAACCATCTCACTTTTACATCAACTACAAATGATAAAACAGGAAATTATGAAAGCGGATACTTGTTGTTGGTTGTTGTTGCTTTTTTTTTTTGATTCTTTTTGTTTGCTTTGCTTAAGGAAGGAAAGGGGGAAAAACATTATCTAGTTACTGCATGAATTTAAAAATCTTTTTTCCAGGAATTTCGTATCCACAAGTGAAAAAACCTCCGTCACCTGCAGTTTTCTATATTGAGTATTTTGATCACAGCCTGTTTTGTGCAGTTTCAACTGTATTGTGGATTCCTTCCTTGCTTTGGCAACCCTAAAGGGACAGTGTCAAAGAACAGGCAAGAAAGTGAAAGATGTCCTGTACAATCGGCAGTGAGATGGAAAAAGATGCCGCACCACAAGGGATGCTTTGCCATTAGACTAGAATGAGGGAGCTGGTGCAGAATAAGAATCGCCTGATTTAGCATCGCCGTGGTGTTTGGGATCAGGAAAATTCTGTGAAGTCACACTAATGACTGAATCCAATGTTTAAATTTGTAGGAATATAAAGTTATTCTAAATCTGGATTTGAATCAGAAAAAACTGTCCTCTGTGTGAAACCACTGCACGTAAACAACCTGCAATTATGACGTTGCACAGAGGTTTTTTTTTTTTTTTGCAGCCTTGGACAAAGTGCATCATCATAGATGAGTGAGCTGTCCAATTAAGGATAGAACGGTATTTTCTTTGAAACCTCTGCATTTTCTGCAGATGATTTTATTTTTGAAGTGTAGATAGGACCTGGCTCTCTCATCAACTGTTAAGTAAGGAATTCTGCAGAACACAAAGGAAGCTGATGAGTCTGTGTTGGTGCTGAAGGTTGATTTAGAGTCGAGCTTCAGAAAACTGGATATATCCACATTTCTGTAAATATAAAATAAAATCTTTTTCTTTTATGTCAGGATGTTCTTACCAAGTAAAAAGCAGCCCTGTTGGGCTTCAGTTCAACTAAAAAAAATCTTACCAACTAGATTCTTTGCTCTCCAAACCTAAATGTCTGCAATGGCTGTGAATAATAAGTAAACATTTGCAGAAGATGCAATTACTTTTGCTTTGTCTGATGTTTCCTGCCGTCTTTGTGTTGGCGCCTGGGAAAACCCTGGTTACAAAGTGATGCTTTAGAAACAAACTGGATGAAATTGAAGCTATAATTGCTCGCTCTTTGTTTAATATCAGTATTGGTTAAATCAGGTTAATTGGTTAATCTAGATGTTTTAGTATTGATAAGCTGCTCTTAACATTTTCAGGATTAAAGGATTAAAGTCATTTGTTTGTTGGTGAAATCACACAGAACCAATTATTCCAACTGACATACAGATTTATGAGTGTGTGTCCAGCACAGATAGTGCAGAAGTGAAAAGAAAAATCCAATCTGGTCCGAGGAGAGTCCATTAGCAATCAGACTGCAGAGAACCGCACCAGGGTTCATCTGCAAATGACCAGAGATTCATGTTCTGTAGAGCAGTGACCTCCAACCTTTTTTAGGCCACGGACTAGTTTATTGTCGGACAATCTTTCCCACATCAACCTGTAAAACATTTTATTTGCTTCTAGTTTCCCTTAACTTTTTAACCTTTATCTTCTTTCTCTGTAAAATATACGTTTAAACTTTATTTGTTTGCTAGATTTCACGAAGGAACCATTAAAATGTGATCTAGATTTCTCTTTAACCCAAAACCATCAAAGTGGAAGCTAAAAAAATCTGATGCGACTTCAGGTTCGTCTGATTTTAAGGCGTGATGGAGAAATACAAAAACAGGTCTCTAAAACTTGTATTTTCTAAATTAAATAATAAACATGAATCCATGGTTTGAACAACTTTATTAGCAGCATCCTCGTAACATTAGACAGCTGGTTGCTGAATGTTCTGCCTTATTATTATGGTCTGTAGGAACAACTGTCACAGTAAATCAATAAAGCAAAGACTCCTGGTTTTGTCTGTTAAATGCAGCTTTCTTTTATTTTGAAATGGAGGGCTCTTCTTCTGTTTCCTTTTTTCTGCCAAAAGAAATTTTCCAAATGTTTGTTTTTCTGTTAATTTTGCTAGCTTTGTGGTGTCAGTTTAGCGGTCAAATCTGAAAAGAAAGTAGCGGATGGATTTTTGACTCTGACCGAGCGACTTGACATGAATCAAGACTGAGTGGGATGTGGTGGTTTTCCAAAATAAAACTTCCTTTAGAACCAGATTATAAGGAAGAGTGAAAAATTGATGTTGTGTTTTTTTTCTCTGCGGTACCGATTGTCCCACAGTCTCAAAGTTCTGTTGTTTGGTCCAAACCTGAGTTCAGGTGCGTTTTCACTCTCAAACCAAGATGATTCCTTCCAAATGTGCCACTTATTCATTTGCCAATAAAACTTTAAAACTGAATTTAAAACTCCCAAAAACATCTCACAGAACACATCAAAAAGTTGGCAAACTTTCCAAACATCATGTCCTTTATGGAAAGGAAGCCCATCCTTCCTCAACCCACAAAACCAAAAGGAACATGGTAAATGGTAAACCTTAGACATTTCTGATCTCTCAGCCTCTCAGAGAGCTCATACGGCAGTGAATGTCGCATCAGAATACTCAACAAGCACCAAAGACCTGAATCCTCTCCAATCTGCTGACCTAATGATCAAAGCGACCACAACCCTCCACAGACATTCGAGACATTTTGGTGTCCCTTTTAAAATAAACTAATCGAATCCCTCTAAACCCTACATATTAAATTTGCCTCCCTCACACAGACTTCCTGCCATTTTAACAACATACATCTGTTTTTGGCTTCGTTTTAGACACTTGGATCGACTGTGATCATAGTACCATCGTCCACATGGGAAGCTTAGTCAAAGCCTCCCAACTGTGAGCTATTTGTCCGAGTGCTGCTGATCATCTTCACTGCCAATCCTACAATCCAGAGCTGGATGGGAGCTGCAGCAAGCACCAACCTGACACTTCTGTCTCGCAGTGGGGGAGTCAGAAACGCCCAGAACTGAGGATTTTTCCCAAGGAAAGCTGGAGCAGGCTTTGTGACACCCGTGGTTTTCCCTGAAAACACGTTTGGCGTCACCCTCATCACAAACAAATTAGCAATTCAAAGTGTGGCTGTGGGGTTGCTGACTGTTTATGTGGATGCCTGGCGAGATGAAGGCTCACATTCGTTTCTCGTCACCGACCTGTCGCCGGTTCAGCCATCGGAGCCGGAGGCGACTCTGCTTTAAACCTCAATTAGTCAGGAGGATGTAACCCAAAGAGGGGGGGCAGAGGGAGGGAGAAAGCAAAGCGAAGGAGAGGCGTTTGCAACCCCCCCTCCATCGTTTTCTCACACTCAAACAAAGCCTGCATTATATCATCAAGGCTCTCAGGAAGAAATGCCCTTCACAAGTGGTGAGCTGGCACTCTTTCACAGCAGCAACCACTGCGAGACACCAGCTCCTTGTTTTTTAAACATTGCTGTATGCGATCAATATCCCTAATTAGCGCTTCTAAAGCACTTGTCAGATTTTAAATGATATTTTCCATGGAGGAGATCAATTAGCCGTTTGAAGTGTCATCTCGCTTGTGCTGCGCTCATCCTCTCCGCTCTTTTAAAAAGAGATTTACGGGAACTCCACGGTGCCGTCCGACTCTCCTGCAGTCGTGCTGCTGGTGAGAAATGTTTAAAGACGTTTAATCCTGTACATCAGACTGTATACCAACAGCAGGTGTTCAATGAGATGCAGTGTGAGGAACACTTGTGAGTTGATGAGGGGGAAATAATAACAGGTGGTATGTGGGAGCTTTTTTAACATGTAACATTATACAAGCCTTCAGCCGAACAGAGTCTGTTAAAAGAACAATTATTACTGAGCAAAGGTACAAATCAGCAAAACTATGAATGCTGAGCTAAAGCTAAGGACTTCACCTCAACATAGAGATCAATGGAAATTTGAGGTGATTTTAATAAATCTTATCCAATTCTAGAATTGCATCATTGTTTTCGTCTTTTGCAGATTCTGAAAAACATTACCAGTTATTCTCTGCTTTCAGGCCGATGACACTGTACTCTATTTATCATTGAAGCTATCAGTGAAGTTTGTTGAGCTTCAAAGACATCAAGACTTTGATTGTTTTCATTTTCAAACTTTTAAATCCAGAAAAAACACAAATATTAGTTTTTGACTTTAAAACCCAACCCAATGGAAATGCTGAATTAGGTGTTTTTACCATGTTCTTGTGGTATTTTTCTGATGATGGAGGACACACTAAAGTATGTCTTTATTCAAATCATTGTGATCAGGAGTAGAGGAAAAATGCTGCTTGAAAACAATTGCTTTAGTGGCGTAGAAAATACGCTGGGCGGGGCCACAGTCTCCTTGCCCCGCCCCTTTCTGCTGCATCCACCTGCAGACAAATAGATCCATGAATGTCTTGGTCTTTCCTGGTCTTCGGTTTGTTCTGAGATTCCTCAGTCTGAATACAATCCATCCTCAAAGTGAAACTACTGAACGGAAACGGCCGCCGTCGCCGACATGAACTCAGTCAGAATGTAGCTACAGATGAGCCACATACAGATGTGAAGCAACGATTGGCGTATCATCGACAGGAAAAACTGTTTTTAACATCGCTGAAAACGCTTCTTTCATGCTTCTCTGTGCCTCGTTACGCGCCCGGCGGGGCTGTGACGTCATCCTCAAAGCTACCTAGTAGTTCCTTAACAGAATTTTCTTAAAACAACGTCATAACACCAGAACAATGAGACACAGCAACTCATTGAAATGTGGTCAGATGAAAGCAGGCTCATTATCAGTGCTTCTCACTGTTTCCCCGACAACCTATACGTCATAAACACGCATCAGCAAACCTGCCTAGCCGTCTTCTTGCCAGTAACGTCCTGCAGCGAACCAAAAAAGTGAGTCAAAAGTGCTGCACCTGACATGGATTCAGGAGTTTTAAAACGGTCTGCAAAATATAAAGTTTGAATGAACTAAACTGGATAAGGACGTCCAGCAATTTCTGTCTCTAGTTGCTTTGCTCTGGCCTCGCAATTCCTGACCAATGAGCGGAGAGATCTTTCGTTACGTGGTTTTGTTTTGGAAAGGCTGCTTGTCTTAAAACAGACCAAACGCAAGCTGCACAGCTCGATCCAGACCAGCCTGGGTCCGGTTTTCCCAGTCTGAGTACACCCTAACTTAAACTTGAAATAATTTTGCAGTCTCAGTTCAGTTTGTTCCCAAAGATGGTTGAAAGACCATTGGGAGTGGAATCCTTTTGATCCCACTGAAGTGGACACCACATCAGATCTTTGGACTGAATCACTAAACCGTCCTAAAAATACGCCTCTTTAATTAACGCAGCATGTTGTTAAATGGGTTTTAGTTATAAAATGTAAAAATAAAGCAGAAGTTCTTTTATTGCGGGAATGTTGCCGCATGATTTGCTTTTATCGTCTTAACCTGCACATTGACAGTTCAGTTCGCTATAATGGAGTCCACATTATCAACATGACTGTGCTTCATATTTAATTAATAACCCCAAACATTTGAATGTCAGGGTAAAGAGGATGAGTCTCAGTAGAATTACCATTAAATTGAATGTAATGAGTGTTTAGATCAGACATTTGCGTGCCTCTGCTGTCACAGAGGAAGCTGGCATCTAAGATGAGACTGGTCTCTTTTTCAGCAGAGATTTGTGTTTTTTTACAACAACAACAAACCAACAGGTTCTTTTTGTTTTGCTTGAAGTTTGTCAGGGAAGAAACGGTGTACAAAACTGTTGCTGTTGTGTTGGATCACTCTGGGTCGTGTGAGCTGCTAAAAGCTGCAGTATTTAACTTTCATTTCCCCACAGAAGGAGGGTTCTGTTCACTGACAGTGCAGGGCTGCTCCATGTTAACCTGGATCAGCTCTCTTTCTGCAGGTTGAACTGTATTCGGTTCCATTAGCTGAGATAATTAAATGTAGTTTTTAGATCAGAGTGAAGGAGGCCACGGCTGTGAGGAATGAACACTGGTTTCTACTGACACTAAGAAAACTGCTGTTTCTGCTTTCATAATTAAAAATGAACAAACCTGCCACACTGCTGTTTGTCACTGCTCCTCACAAAAGAGCACTTAACCAACAAAAACTGTATTTATTTCTGTGTGGGTCTCCTGCCTTCATTGATATTTGTTTGCAAACACAGTTATTGATCTGAGTTATGATTTTTATACCCTCATAAAATAAAGAAACGGAGCAACATTTAATTAAAATGCCAGGACTAGTATAAACACAAAGTAAGAAGGTTAAATTCAAATGTTTCTGATCAGAAAACAGGCTCAGTCTCTCATGACTGGAGGGACTTTGATGCCAAAATCTCAACAGAAACATGTATTTTGGTTGCCTCCTGTAGTTTAGGTCATGACATGAAAACAACAAAAAGAACTGTCATAAAATAATTCAGAGGACTGCTGCTCCCCGTCTTCTCTCCTCCACGCTGAGGCCTGCTGTCTGGCAGAACGAGGACTTGAGACATCCTTCATTATAACCGACCAGATTGATTTGCGGGCCACCCGAGGAGCAAGGAAACATGAAATAAGGCAAATGAGTGAAACCAATTGTTTACGCCCATGTTTGGCCGCCTGAAGCCTTCTTCCTCTGCTGACATTTTCTGATACAAATTACTCCAGGAGCTTGATGCAGAATGAAACCATCAGCTCTGTCATTTGTATGCAAAAATCAGAAACCGCTCCTCCTCACGTGGACACATTCTGTCGCCTCCTTTCTTTACGAGGACGGAAAACTCTATGCAGGTCATGAGATCAAAACTGCTTTTGGTTGATGCCTTTACCTGCAGAACTACACATTTCTGCAGTTTAAAGTTAAAAATATAATTAAACAATTTGGAAACACAAGTCTTCATGCACTTTAGAAATTCCAAAAAAAGATTTAGTGGACAGCGTTAAATGCTTCGTTTATTCAACATTAACGCATGAACTCAACCTTTGAACGGCTACTTTTAATGTTTCAAACATGTGTATAAAGATCACATCAATGGAACGGAAATAGATCTGTCCTGGTTTAGTGTGTAGGACCATGATGTTGGGTGGTCTTTCATCTCCACCATGGAGGTCCGGAATAACCTGAATGCTGATGAGCCTAAAAAGGAAAATCAGCTGGAAGTGGACTAAAAAGTTCGAGTTTTCTAGAGGTTTGATTATCAGCTAGGAACAATTCTACTTTGAATTTTCACATTTAATCTCTTCTGCTTTTTATACATTTTGGATTAGTGTGACGTTCACAGAAATGTCTGTCATAGCTGTGACATTACAGCAGTTTTGAGGGTCGGTGTCTTCCCTTTCTGTTCTTCTGCTTTCATTGGTACAACACACCTGGTTCAGGTGAAGCCTCAGTGGATGGGGGCTGTCTGCAGGTAAAACATGAGCACACCTCTACGAGGCACGCAGGTGACTCGCTGTAAATATCAAGGTGGAAGAGCGCTGCGTGAACCCACACATTTTCCTACGGCATGCTGGGAGAGACAGGACGTAGTGAACACTGATGCAACACGTATGGAGGAAGTAAGGGGGAAGTAGGTGAGACTGCAGGCGGGTCGTGCAGATTATAATTTATTCAACCCCCCACAATCCTGCAGGCTGTGGTAGGAGCACTGGTCATGTGATCCGTGCAGCAGCCTGACCCAAAATGAGTCAAATTATTCAGTTGGAGTGTAGTTTATGTGAAAATCCTACAGACGTCCTATGGGCACCCATGAGGAGCCAGGAATACTGAACGCTGTGCCACACAGACACTTTGCAATCTTTACGTAAATCTTCTGCCATTGGGCGTGATTTTTGTGAGATGCATATGCAAATTTCTGTCTTTCTAAAGCCGTTCCACGTTTGTCCAACGGACATTTGTACTACTGCATGAACCACTGATGTATGTATTTATATCACGTATACGGTGCACAGATCACGTTCAAATTATATCATTGACGCACAATCACTCATGAATTGCATATAAACAGCACAATAATCACACAGTGTCCATAATCTACGTTGGGTTATGTGCTCTTTGCGTGGTTTATTCGTACTTCTTCCGCATAGTTTAGCGTGATTAATTCGGGATACATCTGTGAAATTTTCATGAAAAAAACCACAATTTTTCTCACTTTTTCCATCTGAGCAATATGCGCCTAATGTACATAGTGGCTGTTTGCTACGGCCTTAGCGACTAGAGCAGTGTTGTTCAACCTCTTTTGCTATTTTTGTTAGAACTGAGAGACTTTTTTAGCTAAATCAGAACAAGGAAGTGAAGACTTTAACCACTTCTGATTGGTCAGACTGATGACATGTGATCAAGCCTTCAAGAATGATTGGTGGAGACAGTTAAAGGGGTGGGATTTTTCCGGTAACAGTTATAGCTGCAGCTAAATCGCGGTACCGTCATTCTTATCAAAATGTCTTTAATAGAATCAAATAAACACAAAGTATTTTAAGATCTTTTATATTCCTAACTACTCAGTGTTTTATCAGGACCTGTTTGGATGAACACTGAGCTGAGCTGAATTCCTGGAGATGGGAAATGTTTTTAGATCAGTTAATGAGGGCAATTTCCCGCGGCACACTTGACCATCTCCCACGACACACTAGTGTGCCGCAGCACACTGGTTGAAAAACACTGATCTAGAGTGTGGCATAAGGACACCGTACGACAGCATCACCCATACGTCACATGCTGTGTAACTTCCATTAGCCTTCCAAATGGTACGTTCCACTTTCATGACTTCCCTTAAGGTGGCCATTTGAGCCTCAGGGGACACACCTGTGCTGCCCTCAAGATGCAGCCGCTCCTTTCTACGACCCTCCACAGACCTGGACGACACAACCTTGTGTTTATTCCCTGTTTGAATTGGGATAGAACAGGAAGCTGCGTGGAAAAAACATCCCCACTGTCCTGTAATTCTCCGCCGTCCCCCCCCACCATGACGGCCATGTCAGCTGGGCTTTATATATGTGCTGTTTGTCCGTTCCTGACCCTAATTATTTAAATGAAGCATAAATCCCCAGAATCCGGGGGATTGTCGAGCTGAATTAGGGGCAGCCAGAGGTTAATGATGGGCAGAATTACCCGAGTGGTTTTCAACAGTCTTTTCAAAAGCAGCCCTCCTTTTAGTGCAGCACTGACTCAGGCTCACGCCTGTGCTGCTGCTGCTCTGCTCGCAGAACGGGAACCAAAAGTATCGGCTGTTTATTCAGACCCACTGCTAAACGATTGTTTTATTTGACTTTTAGTCAAATGCCATCAGGCGCACAAATAGCCCAACAAGCAGAGCTGTTTGTGGATCCCAGCAGGTGAGCTGTCAGAGTTGGACTGTTTTTCATTCTTGACAAAAGCTGGAGCGCGTCCGCTCTTTCAGTCGGATCGATGTTCACGCAGGTGGCCACCTGCATGTTCTGCATGGAGGCATTCACATCCCTTAAGACAAAGCAGAGAGAAAATTGAGTGACGTTTGGGTGAAATACCAGCTGCTGTGTGCTGGGTGAAAAATGTGGACGTTAATTCGATAGCAGCCCTTGAAAGGATTTTTACCTGGGCTTGTCCCGCCGCCTTTGCAGTCGCCGCACCTAACAGTTATGGAAGCTCAGACTGTTTTCTGATCAAAGTGAGATGATCAGCCTTTCTTCTTCTGGCTTTAATCTTCTGTGTCTACATTTGGTTCTAATTTTCATAAACCAATGACATTTTTGTTCCCCATGTTCCTCCGTCCGCCTCACACAGAGCGGTTCTAACAGAATAGAAAACATTTCCATGAAATAGAAACTTTCTGGACTTTACTGAACATATTGAAAGACAGAAACGCTGATTGTTTTTATGGAAGCCATGAACACTTTCAGCCACTTTAAACATTTATAAGACAGAGAGGTGGAAAGTGCCGTTAAAATACAAAAACACAATTTCATCATCATAAACAGAAACAAAATGGTGTTTTCCTCAAACAACCTTTGAGCAGCTACTGTCCCATAATAAACTATCCATACTGAATCAAACTTTACTCAGAAAATCTACATAATTCAGTTTTCTTTTGGTGTAAAATGTATATTTTGCTTTCACTTCGTTTTTAAAGTAATAATTCAGCATTTTAAGTCTGATTTAAAAAAAGTTCTGCCGTTGTTCTGTTTGCACGTTCTGTAAAGTATTTTTCTTATGATAAGAAAAAACTGATATCAACTGAAAAATATGCATCTAGTCTATCAATAGGCAATTTCAAATGAAGCCAATTCAGCACTTTGGCTTTAAAAGCCCACCCCATTTTGGGATTAACCACAAAGAGGTGGGCTCCACATGGAGCGACGGGTTCCAGGTCACATCCGGCCTACGTTTTCTGTTTTTCCAGCCGCCTGTGCACAGAAGACTCAAAACGAGTCCACAGCAAAATAAACTGCTGACAGAAACACAATCAAAATAAAAAAGCTGATTTAGTTTGGTACCTCAGAAGCCTGAAACTGTTCTTCATTTCTAACACTTTTATGAATCTAACAGATATTTCACAATAAAAGGAGACGTGTTAAATATTTGTCCTTTTTTCACACTTTTCCTGAAATGTTTTTATTTCCTCTTTTATGCAATTTTACTAGATAGATGTTGCAGTTTGAGCCTCTCTATGTGTGCAGGAATGGTTTCAGAAAGGAGTTCAAGTGTTTTGGAGGGGAGTTTGCTGGATGTTTCAGGTTCAGACTGAAGGAGCCTCAGCTGCTGGGGGTCCGAACCAGAGGGTCAGAAAAGCTGTCCAGAAGGGCCGATGGAATGAACAGCCTGCCGTGGTTCGGCTGGCATCCGGTCAAATCAGGTCTATCTGTAAAGCAGCTGCAGCCCGTGACTCTGCATAAGCAGTCTCTGAGGAGGAGTGCACGGGGCCCAGGGTGCACTTGATTTGGTCATCAACATAATGAGGTAATTTGAAATAGATTGCTGCTGAGACAGATAATAAGCACATCATCAATGTGCCGGCCTGACCTTTACTAACAGAGCATAAAAGTGCCTGGCTCTGGTTTAATGTTGGTTTTCTCAGGGCTGTACTGTATTAAACCTCCTATTAGGTGAGGAGTTTCCTCCCAGAGATCTCCTGAGAACCGTTTCGCACCGCACAGCCTCCACATCCAGCAGCACGCTCCGATACAACTGTTTTCATCTGGAAGTCATCTTGTTGATGAAGACCCGTGTGAGTCACTCAAACAGGCTGCAACGTCAGAAAATTCCTAAGGAACAAACTCATTTGTTCAAATTTAGGCTCATTTTTTGTTTTTCTAAACTTATTTATGGATGTAGTGGATTCACTTTGACAAAAGTGAACGACCCTGAGAGTATTTCAGACAGGCTGCTCATCAGTGCGTTTTACCTGGTGACTCCTCCCTGCGGGCGGTTCAGTCTAATCAACTCACCTGTTCAGCGTCCTACTTAAGTCCAGGTGCGGTCCAATCCTCTTCTTCCATTTCTGCAAGCTCTGCGTTCGTCGCCCCACCCTCCTCCCCGGCTTCCACCAGTGAGCTCCTTAAGTTTTCCATGGAGATCTTTGTTTATGTATCTGAGCGGAGCCTTATGCCAAACTAAAAGAAATATGGAATAAATCTTCTTTACTGCAGTTGTGTTATTTTTCTGTTATTTATCTAAAATTATACGCTGAAGAATTCCAGATGTTCCAAAGGCACTGAGTCTTTTTTAACCAACGGTAGGACACGTTCACATCAGGCTGTGACTCAGTGAGAATGAGTCTGGCTCATTCCGAGGGTTTCCGTGTCGGCGGCCTGTCGGAAGCTGCGGAGCGTTGAGGAAGTGGCTGTGTGAGCCAGTTATTTATTCCCTGAAAATTGACAACCTCAAACGAGATTGCTGTTGTGACGGATGTTCTCATCTTAGCCAGCTGCTCAGTGAAAGATGCCCACTTCATCTCTGGTCAGTGAGAAACTGTGCTGTGCTTTAGCATGGAGAGGACAACCTGCAGGCTCTGCTGAGAGCCGCCGCTGCTGCCGCTTTAGTTATTTGTCTGCTTCCCGCTGCAGCACGGTTCATTTTGGAGGGAATAGCTCCAGATTTCACAGCCTGAACATCTGTTTGAAGAAGCTAAATGACAGCCAGCCATATTAGCAGAAAGCTTGTCATTGATCTGCCATTGAAATGGCGCTCTGTGGCCTTTTGGCGCCGCCGCTCGTCCGAGCATCGACCTCTGGCTTTTTCTGAAAAACAATCAAAACCGTGTCGTGGCGCAAACCGGAAATTTCCAAATGCATTGAAAACAAATTAAATTGCCCGAAGAACAAATGTAATAATGGAGCGTAATAGTGGCCATGCATCATAGGTTGTTATGATGCCTGTTATCAACGGCCCGGGCATTACTCATCACAGACAAATGCTCACCACTGCTGGCAAGAGACATTACAGAGATGGAAGACGGCAGCGTGATGAAGAATGGAGCATCCGTGGTTTTGTTCCGATCCAGACCTCTGAGTGATTTGTTTCACTGTCTGTGTGAAAATTAACCTTTCAGCATGGAAAATGGATCATTTCCATCTGGCATTCACATGCACGTTTTTGTCACTTTCACACGGATGCAGGAGATTGCCCACATGTGATCGTTTCCACCACTTGAGTGGGAGGAAAGTTGCATACAAATGTCCAAAAGCTTGCCTTCCTTTGCGATTGTGAACTGTCACTTTGAAACATCACAGTCTGTCGCCCTGACGCTGACGACCCCGCGGGCTGCACGCATGAATCTGGAATTTCCCGTTGAAACCGTGCTTGTCGTGAACGTGACTGGCCCGACTCCTCGTGACACGGCTTCACTCCAATCCGTGGACCTGAAGAACCTCCGTCTCCTCTGCCTCTCGGGCAGGGCCGGCTGGCCTTTGACCTGTTTACAGCGGCGGGAGCGGCGATGCCGGATCACAGAGATCGCTGCGCCGGGGCGGAACAAATGTCAGCATGATGAAGGTGAGGACGCTAATGCTGCATTATGGGGCGGCAGGTGTGATGGATGTCCAGCAGAGACAGACAACACATTTCTACCTGGCTCCACCTGTCTGTGTGTGGGGGAGGGGGACATGCATTTAGCCAGGGGCTGTGGGGGGGGGGGGGGGGGGGGGGGGGCAATTGAGTTTGAAGACGTTTGCAGGTTGACAGGGTGGAAGCGGGGAATGGACGTGGCGCTGTCTGGCCCTGGGAGAATTCTGTCTGACGCTGCCAGGGAGGAGAGACGGGAGCGAGTCGGGACAAAATGGGGAGGGGGTCAGGGGGGGGGGGGGGGGGCAGGTGTCACCTGATGAATTGTGGGTTAACAGACCAGGATGTGACCACTGGCTCAGCTCGAGGCGACAACATCCACCCATAAAAACCTCAGTTCTGTCGTCCTTCTGCTCGTGTTGCACTAAACGAGGTTCTGCCTGAAGTCTCTTTGCACCGTCTGCTGACCCCTAAAGTTTGCTCTGCGGCGGCAGTTTTCATTCAGCCTAACTGGATAAATCAAGGTTTGACTAACTAGAAAGAAAGAAAAAGCTCAACATCATCTTTAAAAAACCAAACATGTTTAAGGCCAAAAACACTGAAACACTGAATTCTCTCTTTTTTTTCATGTTTTACTTTTTTTTTTTTGAATAATAAACACAGAAAACAGTCTTGGCCTTTGCATCTTTGGCGACTTTCTTTTAATTCAATTCACTTTTAATTCTATAGCCCAATATTACAACAATAGTCGTCTCAATGGGCTTCGTACCGGTAATTATATAATAAACACAAAATCAAAATTTACTCATAAATCGTAATTTTACTGATGTGTTTGATTCGTTCTAATGAAATAATTTGCTTTTCTACATTTTTTATTTTTTGCATGTTTTATGTTTCTGTTTTTATATCTGCTGTGTGTGAGTTCTTTGATCTCAGTCCATCCATCCATCCATCCATCACTCCATCCTCCCTCCCTCCCTCCCTCCTTCCATCCCTCCATCCCTCCCTCCCTCCCTCCCTCCATCCATCCCTCCATCCACCATCCATCCATACCTCCCTCCCTCCATCCATCCCTGGACATTTCTGTCGCACATGTCAAGAAATCTCAGAGCAAAAGCCCTGTAGCTCGTTGCTGTGATGCCGTTTCACGTACGCATGCACATGCACTAAGCTGACAGGAAGTCATTCAGGGAGACAAGAAAACAAAAGTATTCAGGAAGAGAGAACTTCGATTTGATTTTCAAAATCTTCATTTTCAAAAGAAAAATATGTGATGTCCTCAGTCTTTCCAAACAGACAGTGTGTGGAGCCAGTGCTCTTCTGTAACAGGATAAACCACTAATTATCACTAATTAGTTTTCTTTTTAGGCAAAACCGAAGTTTAGGTGCAAGCATTTAGCAAAGTCGCAGTGGTCTGGAGGTACCAACTTTAGAGCTGAAGGTTTGATTCCTCGACTTTCTTGGTTGCTTGTCAAAGTTTCCTTTAAAGTGCTCCACCAATAATATTTGAGTGAATGAGACATAGAAACACGGAGCTTGGTGCAGACTGTGAACACTTTTACCTTTTTATAGAGAGAAAGCTCCTTCTGCAGCTGTTCTTTAGAAAAGAGAAAACTATGATGCACTCAGTGACATTAACTATGAAATCTGGAATCTCAGAAGTTCAGAAAACGTCATACCTGCTCTTTCCGATAAACACTGGGTTCTGCTTTGTGGTCCTCCCTCCCCCCTAAACCCTCAGCAAGAGCCTCAGGTGGAGCGGTCCTGCCAAATACATGACGCTCAGGCTAAAGCCTTAGTCCCAACTGACCTCACGGGTGACACGGGCTGTCTGCAGGGGAAAATAGTGAAACTGTGTGGGGCATGCCGGTGGCCCGGACCAAATATCAAAGTGAACCCATTGAGAGAAAACGTTTGTGTTTTTCTACGTCTTAATTCTAATATTTCAGCTCTATTGCCACATGAGGGCTGTGAACTACGCCCTGTTGTTTGTTTTTAACCGAGATTTGATTGTGAGAACTTTTCTCATGTGTTATCGGATTCTGGAAGTACCAGATTTAATTTCTAGACAGTGGCATCTTTTTATGAAAAGGGAGAGCTTCATTGGATTATTGCACCCTCAGACAGTCTGAACAGGTTTCACTTGCATGTCATGAAGACCTGGAGGTGGAGTGGAGCATCTGAACTTCATGGAGCACAGTGCTGAGTGTTTGGTTGCTTTGAGCACAAACCATAAAGCGCTCTTTAAAGCTTTGCGTTAACATGAGGAGATGGCTAATTCCAGCTGCATTACAGGGTCCAAACTGCTGCAGGACAGCCGCACTCAGTCACCCGCCGCCTCGGCCTCCACGCCCTCACATTCTGCCGTGCCACAGACCATTAGGCAAAGTAATTCCTGCACCGCCACTCCACAATGCCGCTGCATGATTCGATTCTGTGCAAACATTAGGGACGCTAATAATTACATCACGGAAGTGATTGTTTCCCTCCCACACACTGTCGTTTCTATGAAAACGAAACTCAGACATTTTTATCGAACTCAAACATTTGAGGCGTCATGGAAGAAAAATTTAAAAATATTAGACAACAGGTGTCTGTTTTATTGGTATAAAGTTTTAGGACGCCAAATATTTTACCTCCAGAAATGTTTCTTTGCAGAATTAAATCCAATTTGTTTGGTGCCGATTTTCTTTTATAAATTTCTTTCATTTACACTTGAAGCCAGGTGGGTGTCCTCTACCTGCCGATATCTGGAACTATCACATGAGGTTGCCTGCAACAATAATGCTCCAACTATTAATCAGATTGCACCCTTATTCAGGGTCTTTTGCTGAGAACAAACTCATTCTTTAGCTAAATCTTTCCAAAGCTGTAATTGCTCTTCATCGGTTCAAGAGCACTCTGTGGGCTTCACCTTGGGTTTGCAATGTAAAAGCATTTTAGGGGAAAAATATGTCATAATATTAAGGGTTTAATGCTCTTTCAGAGGATTTCGCTGTCCTTGCACAGCCATCTACTTTGAAAGGTCCTTCCTGTGTACGCCTGCCTGAACCCTGCAAGGACTTGTGGGTAGTTTGTTGTTTTTTTTTAAAGGAATTGACAGGGGTGATGCTCGAACTGGCATCTGCGATGGTTTTTCATTAGAAGATGGGCCATATTTTAGTTTTCCAGCACGGCAGCTGGAGTCTGAACCCAGGTGAAGCTTTCAGGTCAGACGCATGAAACGGAAACATAAAGCAGAGTCGGAGGTTTAAGCACGTCAAATAATTAGAACATAGCCGGCTGACCCTGTTCTCTGACCCGCTTTTCAACGGGCCTCAGCTCTGACAGACTAATTAACATCAGACTCCAGGAGCCGACTGCTGTCTTCTGAGAAGCAGAGAACAATCCTTTCCAGGCTGCAGCCTGTAAAACACAGCGCAAGGCCATCAGTTCATCTGTCCTCCTCCTCCTCCTCCTCCTCCCACTCGCCCCTTACTCCCACCTCCTTTTTCGTCTCCCACTCAAGAAAAAAAAATATTTAAAAAAGCTGAGAAGACACTCATAGAAGCTGCCATTAAAGATGTTTTCTCTGCATTGCTGCATTTGATCTTTTCACTCCGTATTTACTGTTACATGTCTGACTGGCAGCTCGCAGGAGGCGCTGAACAACATGTAGGAGGTTCAAACAGGTTCAGATGCAGAGGAACACTGCCGATGATTTCACCACCTGACAAACGGTGGTTTTAAAAATATCTCATGTGAAGCTGGCTCCCCCTCCGCGATCCCTGGGATAAATCAAATAGTTTAGCTGGAGATCACCAATCTAGATCCCTTTGCTTCCTGCAGACGCTCATAGTTTCGGGTTGACACGCCCTGTCGCAGGAAGATAAGCGCGGCTGCCGGATTTATCGGATTTATCACAGATGCACCCCAGACGAATAAATTCTGGTTTGCTAAAGATGTTTACTCATCACAAACCTGACAGTTTAACATCCTCTGAAACTAAAGGGATGCTGAGTTTGGCAAAGATGTGTAAAACATTTCCCCCCCCCTTTTATAATAAAAAGTCTTTATTTTTACTATTGATTAATTCTGTCTTGCAGCCGACCTGAACTGAAGGACCAGATTTTCTTTACAATTATTCTTTCTTACTGTGCCTTTGAGCAAAGATTTGACCCCCGCCACATCTCAAAAACTCTCCAAAATTTGACCCATTGAAGAGAGAAAATTCGAGCAATCCTCATGCAATTACACACCAGCAGGTAAACCTCAACCGAAGCTGCGCTGACCTCTGCAGGTATGAAGAGGCCGCCATCTTGAATTTGAAAACAAAGATCACCTTTGTTTTCAAATTTTATTGGCGTTAGCATGGCGAGCTCACTGAACTGACACTTTCCTTTAGCTCGCACTATTTTTTTTTGAAAAGGTAGTGAGAATTTGATGCATTAGTTGTCATCTCAAGCTCAACAAAGCATTTAAACATATTAGGAATGTGGGGGTGGTAAATAAAAAAACCTCAGTTGCCAAGGAAATCCAAAAGTTTACTTTTGTAGATTCTTCTAAAAGTTACACAGACCTGTTCATCACCCCCTGATGAGCAAAAAATCCAATGGTTGCCATGGAAATGAAACCAACAGAAAAGCCTTTTTTCCATGTTTATCTATGACCAGGGTGGCCATGGGGGGAGTGAAGGGTGTAAATCGGGCAGAAATGGGGAAGGAGACGGGGGCGGGTAGCCCCCACGGGCCATGCAATGCCACTCACGGCTTCGTTTATTAACCTGACTTCTGTCAGTGCTACACAAAGAAGCTAATTGGTTTTCCTCTCTTGTTAGCTCCTGCTTGGAACAATATTCTGCTGCAGAACCCAAATCCTATCACTGAGGTCATTAGCTGATAGAGGACATTCTCCATTTGGATTCTTCTGTTAGATTCCACATCATCACACTACCACCACCATGTTTGACTCTTTGTCTTCTTGTTCCTCGGTAGCCTCTTTCCACCAGAACCTCTCCCATAGATCCGTTTTTCTCTTTGCGACTGTTAAAGCATAAATTCGTATCTGTCAGGCTGTGATGGCTTTTGCATCTCAGACTAAATATCTGCCTAAAAGCACCAGCGTCTCATTAAGGCGACTCAAATGCGCTTGCAGAAGTTCACTGAAAGGTAAAGCAGAGGTTGTTCTAACATGTATGGGCCTCCTCGCAGAAGTCTGACAACAGACAGCAGGCTGGTTGGAAGCTGCCCTGTTAACGTTCAGAAACAGATGGTGGCTCTTGTCAGCTTCTGGAGACATGAACATTCATCACACTTTTCTCTGACAGAGCTGGTTCGATTCAGAGGGAAAGTCTTAAACTGAAATGATTGGGGTTTTTATTTTTTTTTTGGTTGCTGACCTTCATGACGGGATAACCCTGCAAATTTTAAATTCCTTCTTTTAAATTCACATTTGCTGCGTCTGACAGCGCGCAGATAAGGAATGAAGCAACAACATGTAACCCGGGCCGCGTTTGGGCTTTCTGCTGGAAGCTTCAAACAGTAGGAAATTGTTTAAAACTTACATTTTCCTCCTGAATTCTTTTGCCCTTTGAGTATAATGAAGAATTGAATCCGGGGGGATTGGACGGTCCTTCGGAATGGCCCCTTCTTCCCTTTGAAGTTTCTCTTCTTGATCTCAGGTGCAGCGGCTGCACGTTGTTTAAAACAGCTCTTCGCAGCTCCTGGTATTATCTACGGTTTAGGGCTTTATCTCCCACAATCCTGCATGTGGCCCTTCAGGATGACACTGTTTCAGCCGCACTTTGGTGCAGTTTGATTGCTCATACACGCATTACAGCTACTTTTTTACTCATAAACTTTAAAGTCGCACTCGGATCATCTTCTGATCTATTGTCAAAGCGTTCCCGGTGGTCTTTTAATTGTGATGAAGCCGCTTTAAGCCAAAATCAAGAAACCTGAGTCGTTGTCCATAGTTTCTGCAGAGCGGCAGGAGTTCATTAGAAGTTCACCACAGAGTAATTCTGCCCTCATTTCCTATCATCCCTTTGTTTACCTTCTCACCTGCTAGCTTACAGCCCCTCACAACCCCAACCTAACATTACAGGTGTGACAACAAATGGCGAACAAGATTTGAGCTAAGCAGCCGTATAGTTTTGATCCAGATTCCTGCTCAGATGAGAAAAACGGAGACGTTCATGGATCTGTTTGTCTGCAGGTGGATGCATCAGAAAGGGGCGGAGCAGCAAGCCTGCTGTAGTAACTTCTATGTCAAACTTACAAGCTTTTTCCTGCAGCGTTTTTCCATCTGCTCCAGTTTCAAAACGACTTGAAAGAAGAAATGCATTCATTCTATCATTTCTCTTTGAAACCCTTTTTTTCCTGTTGGGGGTCATGGGGCTGCTGGAGCCTATCCCGGCCACTTCGGGGCGAAGGCTGGGGACATCATGGACGGGTTAGAGTAACCAATGAACCCATGAAGCATGTTTTTAGATGGTGGGAGGAGAATAAATGCATAGAAATGCAATTTTAAGCTTAATTTTCTTCATATATGTCTGTGATAAAGAATCCGGCAAGAACATAATAAAAACACAATTTTCATCAGAATTTCTGATGACGTTTTAGCATGTATGGGCCTCCTAACAGAAGTCTGACAAAAAAAACAGCAAGAAGCTGCCGTCAACATGGCAGCTTCTAGGTTGAGCCTCTTCTTCCAACGGGTAAATCTGGAAAATAAACTCCAGGAGGGATTTTTGTAATCTGTGAAGGCTCCCAAATTCTTTTTCCATCAAGGACATCCCGTGTCTGCTCTGAATTTCCAGACCTTCGGTTTTCCACAAATCTCCATGACGGAGACAGAAAACATCAGAATACCAAGTGGAAACGATCTCCCATCCTGCGATTTGTGTAGCAGTCCCCACACACCTGGCATTTTTCACAGAGAAAAAAATCAATCTGCATCCACTGGCGGTGGTTATATGGGTGTGGGGAGGGGGGTCGTTTTCATCATCGCTGCATTGACTTTGTCCTAATCTAAGTTTTCTTTCCAACAACCCTGCGATACAGCTGGAGGCCGCAGAGATCACAGAAGGCCTTAATGAGCTGCGTGAGCGTGCACTTCTTCTGTCCGTTAGTGCACTTAGATGACATTTATTGAAGCTGTGGCGGTAATGCCGCGGCCATCCGAGGCGGGTACGCAACTGTTTGATCCCCGCAGCTCAGACCGTCACTCGGGCAAACCCGGGGATGTGCCAGCACCCTGCTGGGGTTCATGAGACTCTGCAGGTTCAGGTCTTCATTCAGGTACAAAAATGCAAAACGTTAAAAAAAGAAAAAACGTTAGAAAAACGTCCTCTCATTTGTGCACACGATGGAATTATGTTTACCATGATGCACTCCGAAATATCATCTATTGTCAGAAGCCACTGAATCTCACGGCGTTGCTGGAGCCTATCCAGCTACTGGTGGGTGAAGGGGGTGAAGGTGCAGGATAAACAGCCTTACAGGTCTATCAAAACTTTACACTCCAGAAACAAGACAATAACAATAAAATCAGGAAAATTAATAGGAACGGATTATAAACCGTGCAACGAATTAGCGTTAAAGGATTGGTTTTTTATGAATGTTTGTTGTCATAGTGGTGAAATAAAGGGTCTGTAGTGTCCGTGCTTTGGTCCATTTAAGCTCCAAAGATGTTTCACACAAGAGCAGCTGCTTCACAGTCTTCATTTTAAGGGTGCAGCTGTGGATTTTTGGTCACTGCAGGACCTGGAGGCTGCAATAATAAACCTTTTGCTATCCTAGACATGTTAACATTGGGAGTGGGGTCATCTAGACCCACTAGACAGTGCGCTGAACTTCTTTCTTTAATGATTTGTGATCTTCACTGGTGTCCATGGATTACATGAAATCCTCTCCACCTTTATCCACCTTTGTCATGGTAGGATGTAAAATGTTTAATCTCTTGTGTCTGTTATAGATCAGCCTTTAAGAGCCCAAAGCAACCTTTTCAAAGCAGCAACATTTGGATCTGCTTTCACGCTTCACGCAGACACAGGCGGATACCTGGTCATCAGTGGGTTGAGCTCATCTCTGTGATTTGCACGATTTAATTCGGCCTTTGCATGTTTACTTTTTGGAAGTTTGTGCAAAGACAACATGACTTGTTGAACCTGTTGGTGCAGTCGATTGCCGCTCAGCTCTTTCCTGTTTCAGACTTGATTTCTGTGTTTTCCTGCCCATCAAACATCGATTTTGTGTTTTTGGAACGTGGCCGCTCCAAATTTGTGATCTTTTTAGTCCCACTGAGTCTGGTGCAGATCAGACAAACCATTTTGGACTATAAAGATTTACCACTTTAGCTGTTTTTGCAGATAAATGAACCAAAAATTCACACCGACTATCACTGAAATGCTGCTGCTAGCAAAGATGAGTGTTTTTCTTCTTGATATAATTAAAGTGAAGCAACTAAAATGATAATGGCCTGGAAGGTGGGTGCACTTACAATTGTGTTTTTCAAAGCATCAGGCAGGAATCAATACAATGACACGGTGCCAAAAAGATCAATATTCTGGATTGGTAACTCTTGTGTGCATTTCTGTCTTACATTACTGCCGGGATTTATCTTCTCTTCCCGAGTAAACATCGTGTTATCCAGGAATTGATCGGACTGATCCAATATTAGGGCCAGAACAGGCGGCGTGCAGCTCCAGCCGTGAGAAAGTGTTTGTTTATGCGGGTCACAGTTGGGTTATTGCGTTGGAAGGATGATGGGATGCGGTGTGACATTAAAGGGTGTCTGTGGATCCTCCGATGGTGCACAGCGCTTGCTCCGGACCGTTCCCACGGGGGAGCCGGGCCTGTTTTCCTGCAGGAACACCAATATGAAGCCGCTCCTCCTGCAGGTGGGAAGGTGTGAACAAACGCCACGGAGGGGCACAAACACATGTCACCACCGGAAATTTCCTCCCTTTTCCTCAGATGTGCTGCACGCCGGAACCCAGCGGTGTGTTCACACTCATCTCAAAAAAGCACAGGAGCCCCCCTCCCCCCGATCCCCACGGGATGCAAACTGTGCTAATGGAAATCAATGAAAGCACTAGCATTTCAAACACAGCTTGATGAGATGTGTGCAGCTACAGAGAGGCACGCTGATCCCATGATCACGTCGATGCTGCTGTGTGGCTCAGGCTTCTCCAGCTGTAGCTTATCAGCTGCACGCCAGCTGATGGCTCCTGTGGCATCAGCGCTGATGCCACAGGAGCCATCAGCTGGCGCGCAGCATCACATATGGATCCTGTGAAACATTATTGTGTGATATCACAATCTGAGGATCAGCTCTTAAATTGCAGCTATGTGGGTGTTGGATGTGTTTTTTTTGAAAGTTCCCTCCGAGAGTGGCGGTGAGAAATGTTCTCCGCCAGAGGCAGAGAGAGAGTGCACGGTTCAAAGGTGAACCGCCAGCCTCCTCATCTCATCTCCTCATTATTTTAGAACAAACAGCTTTGGCGCAGAGTCAGAACAACAGAAAAACATCTTCCCACTTGCTTCCTGCATGTCGGTTTAATGTAAAGCCTCCTGAACACAAGCGCTTGTGTTTCGTTTTCTCTGTAAACACAAACGGAACGCTGACTTTGGTCCACTCTCACCTGTTTGACAGCCGTACATTTCCTGAAGGCACGCTCGCATCAAATTCTCTTTGATTTCTCATAAATCCTGCAGTAAAAAAGACTGACATGCAACATTTTCCTTGCTGTGGTAAACCAGCGATTCTTTTTAAATAAAACTTGCTCTTTTAACAGATTGCTGGCGCTGTGTCTGTCATCCATTGCTTTTATGCAATTGTTGTTCATGGGTTGAATGCTAGAAAGTATCCAACCCATCGTTTTCCTGTTTCTCTGTCTTTATTCTAGTATCTTCCTCCATTTATGCCGCTTAACTCCTTCTACAGTTTTTCATCTATTTTAACCATTTAGCTATTCAAATGTTCAGCTTTTTCCAGCGATGACTATGGGTTTTTGAAATCCTTGAACTTTTCAGGATATTCCAGGATTATCTGGATTATATGTCCTGCCGCTGGATTGTCCTGCCGCTGTATGGAGGTGTAGGGGCAGGACACGTGATCTGAGGTGCACAACATTGCAGGTTAGAAACCTGGCACTTGCATCTTTCCCAAACAAATCCTTATTTATAGTCAACTTTGATCATTTCTTTCTTTATCATTATTTTGTTTTACCAATTATTACCCTTTAAGTTTCATTTTCATTCAGTACTATAGCCTTCGACAGTGCATTTTCTTCTGGAAATGCAGCTCCTTCTCCTTTTCTTTCATTTTTCTGTTGCCTCCTTGTAGAGGTTTTTATTTTTTAATTTTTTGGCATAGCGGTGACAGTAGATCGTCCACTTCTTCAGCTGCCCAAAGACGGTTTTGTCCTGTGATTATTTTTTCTTCTAAAAGTTTCAATTACCTAAATTGTACAGGGATTTTTTAAACATTGATATATAAAAGTGATTTTAATGTATTCATTGCACTGTTTTTTCCAGGTTTTGTTCATTTAAATTCTAATGAAGGACTGGAACCTCCTGTCTGCTGGTTCGTTGCAGCGTCCTTCTCCCTGACAGATGTGTTTTCTCACAGACGTAGCCGTAAACTGTCCCGGACTGTCCAGAATTCCTGACGGTTTTTTTTTGACACACCGGGGCTGGCATTATTGCATATTTCCTCTGTAAACACTCCAGACAACAACGTTTTCTCCTCGATCTCCTGGGAAAAGCCATTGACAGATTTGGACCTTCGCCAGTCGCTGAAATGTTTTCATTAATAGAATCATTAAAAGAACAGGAAGCTGTCTTTGTATAAATGAATTTTCGGGTAATTGTTTTTGTAGCCCGAGGCTGGCCATGCAGATTTCCTCTCTTTGCCTGTTTGTTTTTGTCACTATTATAGCTAAGCCAGACCCATTTTCTGCATGAATATACGATTCCAGAGAAGTGAGTCTTGGACCAATTTAATTAGTCCAAATGTCCCTAACAGGCCGTCTTTCAGTTCAGCGAATTTACGCTTATTTCCTTTGTTAGGAGGAAAACTCTGGTCATTCAGGTTGCTACAATAAGAATAACCCCTGACAGCATTTTCATTAGTTTCTGTGGTTTTTGTTTCTCATTAAATTGGCAAAACATAGTCCAACACTCATGTTTAGTTTGCTGCTTTAAGGGACCTTTAAGAAAAGAAAAAGCTGTTGAACAATAATGACAAACAAAATCATAATCTATAGCAGTATAGGCATTCTAACCCTGAAGTGTCCTTTTAGTTACTCGCCACAATGAAATAACTCAAGGGAACTCACAAAATGTGTATTAAGAGCAAAAACGTATCTAAACCCGCATTGAGAAAATAAATAACAGTAATGAGGCTGTGTTTCTGTTGCCAAGCTCAAGCACAAGGACTCTAGAAAAGGGATTTTAGACCCAATTCTTTCTCCAGAAACATTTTATTTCAGCGTAATAGTAGATTTTTTTTATGAACGTCTTTTTCAATCATGAACGTGACTCAGATCATAATCAGAGGGATCTAAAACAGGTCATTTCAAATCCTCAACTGATGGTCTGTGGTTCAGGAGATGGTTAAATCCACTACCGCCCTCATTCGGGTCTTGCAGATCAAAAGCTCCAGCACCATGAGACTACCACCCCCATGCTTAACAGTTGCACTAATGTTATTTTCCTGAAATGAGGTTAGCTCGACTCAACATGTTATGGGATGCACGTCTCATTAGATCTTTTGTCCAGGAACTTTTGTCTTGTGGAATTTTTCAGTCAATGGAGAGCATAAAATGAAAATTGAGCTCAAAATGCCATTTCTGAGTATTTAGTTGTTTAAATCGTTGTGAATCAGGATGAAAAAACATCGTATTTGTGTCGTAGAAACTACGCTGGGCGGGGCCACAAGCTCCCTGCTCCACTCCATTCCGATGCGTCCACTTTCAGACAAATTGATCCATGAATGTCGTTGTTGTTCCTGGTCTGAGCTGGAATCTGGATCAGAACTGGACGGATGGATGGATAGCTACGATATTGCTGCCATTTTATCGCACCAGTAATGTTAGCTTGGGGTTGTGAGGGGCTGAAAGCTAGTGGGAGAGCGTGTAAACAGAGAGCTCTCAGCAATGAGGAGGGGAAGGGGGCTGCCGCTCTGCAGAAACAAAGTCCTAGAAAACGACACAGTTTGGATTTGGGGCTAAAACACAATCATCATAGATAAAAGACCAACGGGGAGACGATTGGTGTGGGACAAAGAAAAAACAAATTTCCATTCAACCCCTTTTTGTAAACCAAGCGTTTTATGGTGGAGGTGTACGTTTGTCCACTGTGTTTGGATGCTTGGCTTCATTTCTGTGGACGTATCGGCGTCCGGCGGCTGTGATCCAGCTGACCGTCCATCACAGCGGCGTCTGCTCCTCTCAGCATGTGGAGCAAAGACGACGCAACGAGCCTGTTTGTGTTTTATAACCTACATTTGCTGTTAAAGGTGAAGCTGCCTGACGGCGCCGCGTTGTGTCCAAGGCCGGGTCTGAACGCTGCTGGGGGGTGAAGGTGTGTGTGTGTGGGGGGGGGGTCTGTGTGATTCTGCTCCTCCTGGTTCTGTTGTGTTTCAGACGGACTCCTCTCTGCTCTGAAGTGTCGTTACAGCAGGCAGGTTGGTGAGAAGCGCTGAGGTCTCTCCATCCCACCTCCCTGAAACAGGCTCAGGGCTGGGGGGGGGGGCAGCATTGTAGTGAATCTGCAGCATCAAACACTCTGGAAAAACCACGCTGGAGGTGATGTGTTTGCGCCGGGGGGGGTGGAGGGGTGGCACTGGCACTCAGTGCATCAGCATCTTCCCTTAACCCCGCCCCCCCCCCCACCACCACCACCACCACCCACCCCCCACGCCGCCACTGCGTGGTAGCGAGTGATGTTAGGCCGTCAGGGAAGCTGGGTGCTGAGGAAGCGGCAGCAGGCGGCAGAGATAAGACCCCCCCACCCCTCCCCCACGGACACCTCCACAGAATAAACAGCAGGATTAACCTCCCTGCTCCCCCCACTGCCACCCTGGTGTCTTTCACCCCCCCTTATCTGTCCCCACTTCCCGCAACATTTGCCTCCATATGTTTCTACACTTGTCATGAGGTGGGAAATTGCTTTTAACCCTTTGAGGCTTTGTGCCGTCCACGCCAATTGAAACGTAAGGAAATGGGGGGGAGGGGGGGGGCTGCCATTAAAGAAAGAATGTTTTTGCCCCAAAGACCGCGCCGCTTCTGCCAACATGAAAGAAGCCAAGCGCTGATGAAAACTCCCACCATTTGGAGCATTTTGTCCCTGATTCTGGATCTGTTCTCTTCTTGCGTCACATTTAATAACTGGAAGATTCTGTTGCAACATTTTGTTCATGTTCAAAGGAAGAAGAAGAGAAAAAAATCGCCGCGAGCGTCAGCAAATAGTCCAGCAGATAATGTCCTCGGCTGTGCCGCCCTGCAGCCACACTGCACCAAACGATCCGCAGATACTGTATCATTTCATGCTCCAGTGTTCTGGCCACTTCTGACAATAAATGTCCACTTCCAGGGTTTCATGGTTTCTGAGGAGCAATCAAAAAGCAGAAATGTTCAACGAGAAAATGGAAAAGTGGGCTTTTTTTTTTTAATAAACGCAGTCGGTGCTTTGCTGGGCATGCATGGGGTCAGTGCGTTGCAGGCCGTCTTTGCCCACGGCCTCCCATGAACTCGTAAAAAAACGCTTTCATTATTCCCACACTTTAAACTTCTTACAGAGCTTTGAGTACGTTTGTCGGACCTGCAGGAGCTGAGCTGAAGCAACTGTGTGTGAAATTTAAACACCTTTGGTCTCCAAAAGTCCAAAAACTACAAAAATCAGAAGAGACAAGTGTCTTCTTTGATACTCCTGAAACACTTCTTTAACCTGATTCTTGGGTTTTTCATGCTGGGGCATACTGTTGGGTTACTCAACAACAAGGTTAACCTCATTTTAACTCAATTTGTGTTTTGATTTTCTGAGTTAAAATGTTAAAAAGTTTGTTCCTTTTGTACCTTGGAGTTGGGTTAAACGCAGCCCAACATGAATTATTGTATATTTAATGAGAACAACAAAAAAGCCTAAACTTTGACAAAGAAAAATAGAAAAAAGATGAAGAAAGAAAAATTTCAAAATGTCAACAACACCAAAGATATAAAATCTAAAAAGCATCCGTTCAGAAAGCAGAAAACAAAATTTTCTTCTCAAAAAGACTGAATACCGAGTTCAAATCAAGTTCAAAGAACTGCTGCTGGTTTATGAACTTCTTGATGTGGAAACAAAACGGAAAAGAGCTAAAAATCATAAACAGTAAAATTATCTAAATGGTCAAAATGAAGAAAATTCAACACAAGAAATAAAAAAGGAAAAAATAAGATTAAAAAGCAGATGACTTTACTTCAAATTGATGTTTTACAGCCTCATAAAGTATTTTTTTCTCGTTCTAAGCAAATAGTTTGTACTTGTAGTTCTTTAAAAAATCTGATTCCAGAAACCCAGATGCTACAGAGACATTTTGAACTCTATAACAGAAAAGAAAGGTGAAATCCTACAGGAATTAACCAAAAATGACAATCGGTAAAGAAAACAGGTATGTTTAACTTCAAAATGTAAAGAAAAAAGAGCGACTTTTGAACAAAACACTTTAACGGCAGAAAATCACCTTTGATGTGTGAAAGTCCCGGAAAACAAGCGTAGTGTTTTTCCGTTTCCTAATTTAGTTTTTCTGTTTTTTGCTCCTGGGCCTCCATTCAAATCCATCACTGTGCAAATGTTCCCGTTTCCATCCATAGCCTCTGATTACGCTGAAGAGCCGAAAACACTTTGTGATTTTTCCGGCGCCAGCTTGTGTTGGGCAACAACCAGCTCCAATCAGAACAACACAACCTTTAGGTGAGTTCTGGCCAAGACGGCAGAAATGCTGCCCCCCTCAGCCCTCCAATTAGCATAGTATCCCCTAGTGTTTGGTACCTGCGATAAGACGGCCAGTGACCAGCCCGGCTATGACATCCCACTGATCCAGAAAATTGCTGCAGAGCCAGCCTTGAAATTAGTTTAAATTGCTGAATCAAAAAATGTTATCCTGGATTCTGGCAGGGCCAGCGTAAACCTCATGCCTCTAATCCTCAGACTGATGTGAAAAGTAGTCGGGGATCGTGTCGTCCAGCGCCACGTTGATGAGGGAGTTTGCATTGGGCGTGACAGAGACAGACACACTCACAGGCAGCTGGGATTGGACTTGGCTTCCTCTGGCGGTCAGCGAGGCTGTGACTGCCGGCTCGGGGAATTTCCAGGGCGATCTCCCTCTGCCTTTGTGCCGTTCAGTTCAATTACACGGCAACTCTGGGCTCTGTGAAAATATCCGCATCCTCTCAGATGTGCGTTGACTCACAACTCCGGGCTTTGACCCATCGTTCAGGAACCGGGGGGGGTCTAACATCGGTCAGGTGCCTGGTCTCCTCCTCAGCAGAGTTGGTGTTGCGCTGGAACAAAGTCATCTGCTCAGAGGTGGACACAGCGGCGGATTCAAACTCTGCATTCTCACCAGACATGGAGATTGAGGAATCAATCAGATCCTGTTCAGAAACGGCGTTCCGTCACACAGCAGACCGTTGGCAGTGATGTAAATGTCCCACTCCCCAGGGAAGTTTTAATTTGAGCTTTGGGCAGTCACCCACTCGCTTTTTGGCACCGCAGAGCAATTAGACAGCCCACGGGCTTGGCGCCGCTCTCTGCATCTGAATGTCTCACACATGCTCACCTTCATGTGCAGCTTTAGAGGTGGACAATCACCCCAACCATGATGCTCCCTCCACCTGGACATGCCCTACAGATAAGCACCAAAGTGTTCTAAATGTTCATGAAAGAAAGTTTGAGTGGGCCTTTCCTGCTTCTATAGGTTATGGAGGGTCAGTTTTCCCCTCAGGAACATTGATCTCTGATCGTCTTCTGATCTATTGGTAAATCGTTCCCAGTGGCCTTTCAATCATAAATATGGCCTTTTTAGCCAAAATCCAATAACCTTTGTCATTTTCTTGGGCATAGTTTCTGCAGAGCAGCACCTTTGAATTGTGGGCGGGACTGGTAGGGAGCATCCCCGCCCCCCTTCCCCTCCCTGTTGCTGAGACCTCAGAGCAGGGACCTTGTAGTCTGCCCAGCATATTGTTTTACTGTCCAAATACCATCTTTTCCCAACAGCATTACTTGGTCTGCTCCTGATTCACAACGATTCAAATAAAGAAATACATGCCGTGTTAATCTTAATTTTTTCCATATTTGTCCTCATCATCAGAAAAATCCCACAAGCACATGTTAAAAACACAATTTTGGTTGGAGTTGGTCTTTGAATGAACAGGATAGCAGGGCAGCACTGCAGCAGCCAGCCTTTTAGAGAAGGAACTGTTGCTGCATGTTGAAGTGGAGAGCTTAAAAACTTCAAATGATGTGGAATTCATCCGTTTATAAGATGTTTTTTTATTGTAAGTGGAGAGCATTTAGGATAAGTGTTGATCTTTTCAGGAGATGAACCCACTGTGAGTCCTAAAAATCATTAAAAACGTTGTTAAAGCCGACGCAGCCGAGATCTAACACAAAAGTACATTTTTGTTGTGTTTCATTTCCTCTGATTCCTGGTTTGCTGCAGAATTGTGAAACTCTAGAAGCAGTTTAAACTGTGCGTATGTTTGACTCCAGGCTGATGTCATTCTACTTTTATTTTCAAAATGATGAATGTTGGTTTTGGCTCTCTGCAGCTCTGCACAGATGGGTAAATAAGGACGGAGGACACACTTGGGGATTGAACACTTGACTGATCCATTCCACAAAGACACAAACAGTTTAGTTTAAGAACTGGTCATTATTATGACCTCATGTATTTAAATATGTTATCATATGTTGATAATTTGCATTATTTTTTACTATATCCCCCCAAAAAACCTCCAAAGACACATAGAACACATCAAAGACACTTTTTAAGAGGGCGGCCGTCTCGTCTGGATAATATAATAAATATGGCTCTTGTGTTTAGCTTCAAATTTCATTGAAGGAAGCTTCGGGTGTCGTCCTTAATCCTCTTGAACTGACAGGAATAAGAAATTGCCCTGAAGACCGCTCATTGGATTTTTAAGTTAGTGTGTGAAAATCCAGCAGGGTAAGAGAATGCCCCACTGGATCCACCGGGATAAGTCTGTCTATTGATTTGTGTCATCATGAGGCATTCCCAGTATATTAGAAGCACATTAGAAGACTGTATCGGTCCAGGAAGTGGGTGAGGGCCCTTCAAAGCCCGCTTAGCAGCTCACTGATTTGCTGAGTGTGTTTCCTCCCGACAGGTGTGTAATCATCTTCTCGTTAGAACATCAAAGCTGCTCTTCTGTGGGGACGGCAGAGCCCAGGTGGAAACTTCATGAACCCCCCCTTAGCTGACGTGACCATGGGCTGTGGCGGAGATCACGGCCCTCACTGCTTCCTCTGCTACAAACCCCACCCCAACCTGCCCCCCTTGGGGGGAGCAAAAAACTACACGGGTTAGTGCTGCGTTAGCATCGCTTACGATGTCAGCGCCGCACGAGCTCTGAATGCAAATATGTCCGACCGCTGCACCAAAGCCTGCAGAGGCGGAAAAACGTCTTCCTCCTGGTCCATTTTGGGTCATTGTTCCCTGCAAACACTGGGTCATGTTCCTGCTGTGATGCTTGACAAACAGCCCATAGTGTAGCGTGTCGACATCAGGCACAGAGAGTGTGAGGTGGAAGGAAACTCTTAGATTGTGTCATGTTGGAATTTCTGCATCAGTCTGTAAGATTCAATCATAAATTATTCATGTCTGGAAGCGTATACTGAGGAAATGTGTGATAACATGTCAGTTCAGGTTTTTGCTACAGCTTTTTTGTTCTGTTTTGCTAAAATAATCCATACTTTGTTTTGGTTTGTTTATTATTTATTACAGACATTCAGCAAATACCGATGGCCAAACCTTGAACCTTCAATCTCCATGCATTTGGCTCGTGAAGCAAAAGAAAAACCAAACCTTTGGTTCAGAAAACCTAAGAAAGGAAAAAAGTTCAAATGTGAATGGCAGAAAAACACTAGCAGATTAGGATTTTACCCATTAATGATGTCCAGTGTGTTTAAAAATAATCATTATTTTGGGCACTTCATCCTCATGTTTTCTATTTTGGATCCTAATTTGCTAAAATGCTGAAACTCTTGGCGATTTTTCCCTTCAGTCCAGTTTCTCTTCAGCTTGGTTGGTGTAATAATGGCGTACCTGCCCTGAAACACGTTTCTGCGTCGCTGATTATCTGTTTGTGACTCTTAATTAAGCCAACTGTTGAAATTTAATGAGGTTCAGGTCACAGAAGCAGACTTTTGGTGGGTTTTATTTTCACTTAATTTAACTGTATTTCTCTGGAATCAGGAAAAAGTCTGAAAACCCGATGAACATTGGGTTTTTTGTGTTTTAAACTTGTCCTTGTCGCCTTTTTCTGATGATGGAGGATAAATATGAAGAGAATCAAACTGAAATTCCCTTTCTGAGTATTTCTTTCCTCAAATCATTGTGAATCAGGAGCAGATGAAAAAATGCTGTTTGAAAAAGATGGTAGAAAATGCTCTGGGCGGGCCACAAGATCCCAGCTTCGCGCTCTTAGCAACGGGGAGGGGAAGAGGGGGCGGCGTTTCTCCGTACCAGAAGTCCTGTCCACAACTCAGAGGGGAATTTCTAATGAAAACGTTTGCCGCTCTGCAGAAACTATGTCCTAGAAAGGACAGGTTTGTTGAGCTGGGCTACAAACGGCATAATCATACTGGGAACGATTTAAAAATAGATACCTGGAGTGGGAAGGAGGACGATGCTGCAGCCACTCCGTCTAAACTGGGATGTCTTGATCTGCTCCTGCTAATCACAGAGTCTTAATCTGCTTATGTTATAATTAAAAGACGTGGAATTAGGAGGAGAATGAGAGATTTCAGAGATAAACGGCAGCGAGGTTTAATCCAGCAGCTCCGTGGACATCAGAACTACACAATGACCATGCAGATAGGCAGGGGGGGTTCATGTTGGGGGTCCGTCATTGAGACAAAAGGAAGAGGAGAAAAGCTACACAACGCTTTGATTTCATTAGGCCAAGCTGCTCGTTAAATAGTTGCAGTGCAAGGACCTCTGGGGAAATTAAAAACATATTGTGGCACAATTTCCCTGTGACTGAGGGCGTCCCTGGGGAGAGCACTTCTAAAATTTCTAATAAAGGAGTCTTCAAATTACAGAGAGGGGACCTGGCGTTAATTAAACTAGGGATTTCGGCAGGGTGAACTTCTCATATTTATCTGTTTACCGCCGCGGTCGGGTCTCCGGTAAAGACCGTTCGGAGTGCTAAGGTCTCGGCTCTTGGGGGAACTAAAGCAAAGATGCTCCGGTGCATCAGACGGGTGATTTATGTGTCACAATAAACTGAAGCAGGAGGTGAACTCTGGAAGCTCTTTGCTTATGTCATCACTGCCAGGCGGCGCTCTGTAATTATCCCGTTTTAAACGGCCTCTCCTCATTGTCAGATCAACGCTTTGAGAGGATGCGAGCTTAAGGTCTGCAGCAAACCCCGGAGTGTGTGTTTGACGGAAAGCCGGACCCCTCCGCTCTGATTCCCAAGCTCCACCTGTGGCCCCCGCCGTCTGCAGCCTTGACCCGGCTGGATAACATTCAGAGGAGTTGGCAGGCAGCTTCAAATAATTCAGGCGTTGCTTCTCTTGATATTCTCCACCAGTCCTTTTGAAGGAGAACTTTGGTCAGAACTGCCCACACAAGACAAACTTGATCATAAATAAAGAGTTTCCAAATGATTCGGGTCAGAAAGTCCCTCTGCCTGCAAAAGCAACGACTCCGGACCTAATAATCATCTTGAGAGTCTTCCTAGTTTCTTTGTAGGCTCTTGTTTATCGCCCTGCTGCTTCATCGGCCTATGGGAGTTATTTTTACGTGCAGACTGAATGCCAAACTGCACGTTAATATTAAGCAATTCTCTAAATATTTCCATTTGCATTGGGTGGCATTTTAATGCTGCTCCTGTCGGTGTTTTCATATCAACAGTGGGACTGGTTTGGATCTGGGAAGGTGACATTTGCGTGTTATCAAGCAGCTCTGCTTTGCTCTTCTGCTCCTCCACTCGGTCACAGCAGGCGGAGGAAGCTCCGACACCGTGGATGGACGCTACCCCCCCCACACACGCTCAACACAAAGGAAAAAAGGAATTAAGAGTGAAGAAGAAGCAGATCTGAATCATCTTCAGGAATTGGCAGAGACCGAGGCGAGAGCTAAAAAAAAAGGGGAATCTTGGCCTTTGCCAGATGGTCGGCCAATCTGTCGGCCCCTCCGCTACCGTCTGCTGACTTAGCAAGTGGGAGCCGCCGTCTCCACGGCCGTCCACGAGAAAGAGGAGGCCGAGCTTCCACTTCCTCCTTCCTGAACATTTTTAATTCAATTCGCTTATTTACACAGCATCAGTTCATGATCAAAGTTCACTGAAGGCGCCGCAGAAAAGGTAAAACAGACGCAAAACGCCACAGTCACGCCGGGCATGTGACGCGTGTTCAAGAACACACGTTTAGCATAGGCTGTTCACACTGTCACTATTTGATTCTAGCACACGTCCTCCACCTACAGCTAAAAGAGTCTTAGATGTCGAAGCGGTGTGAATCTGGTGAATCTGGCTCCAGGCTTTTCTTTTCACGGCTCTGTTCCGATACATGAAAGACTTGGTGTCATATAAATTTTAGATTAATTTCTCCTTCATGATCACGTTTGGTACTTCTATCAATTAAGAAGGACGCCATCCATACAGCACTACCAAATCTGAGTCCATGATTGGTTAAAAGTTCTTCCAGTTTAACTCTCAACACACGTTTAATGGTTGCAGGTTTTGTACGTAGAGCCCGAAAACGGACTTAAAAACTTGCACAGTGACTTGTGAATGCACAGGTTATGAATGTGGAAGCCTGGAACGTGCACATACGTGCGTTTGCGTTTACATAGACTTTTCATGGGAAGTGACCTCGCAGAGGCCGATGTGAACGTAGCATAAGACCGACCATCTGTTGTGAGCGGTTTGGGTCTGAGAACACAAAGAGACAAACAGGAAAAGAGTCTTAGTCTCAACTGACCTGAATTGGGGCAAAGAACAGTCAAACCTGCACGGGGAACACAGGTTACCCCAACAACATATCAAAGTCGTAGACGCTCAGTGAACTCAAAGAGAGAAAATCTCCACGCACACTTCATGATAGGTCATAGTGAACACTTCTTCAACATGTAAGGGTCATTTATTTTACTACTTTAGATTCGTCACTCTTCTTCCTAAAACGCAATTTTCACAAACATATTAAACTCATCAGAAACATTTCAAAATATTTAAAAAAACAAGGCTGTACGCTGACATTTACATGAAACTTTAATCAGGAACAGATAAAAAACAAAGATAGAATCATTTTATAATTCAATGTAATTATAAGTAAAATTCCTCCAGAGACTCAAGAAATTCAACTACCAACCGTAATTCCTGTCGGTGGTTATCTGCATGTTAGATGAAACGTCTTTAATGAGTCACAAAATGCACAAAAAGAATCAGATGATTTGCACCAAACAGAAGGAAATAGGATGCCGTGGAATTTCTCCCACGGCATCATCATCTATCAAAGGAGGCGTTGGCGTCTTATTCAGGCTATGGAGCGGCGAGCTCCTTACACGTGGGAGGGGCTACGGATGAAGCCAGTTTGGAAAATGGTGGTTGGTGATTTTACAGAGCTGTGGGTGAATCCTCTATTCTGATTGGCTGCTGGGTGTGCATTAAAAAGTGATGTACCACAGTGACAGTGCACGCCTAAAACAGACGTTCCAGTCACACAGCCTACATGCTCTATATTACTGCACTACAATGTATTATTGCACTGCAATACATTTAGCTTCATCTGGACAAAAACAAGCGGTAAGAAGGGAACTTTCTCTGATGCTTTTTTTAACCCATCGTGACCATCAGCATAGATATCGCTTTCATTTGCTGTTGCAGTCATGTTACCACGACAACACACCACATGGCAAATGGTCCACTTTTTGTGGGAAAAGCGATCAAAACCGGACAAATAACAAGATTAAAGTATTAAAAACTGATCGAATGTTCATCTCTTTTGTAAATGACCGTGGTAAAAGCAGGTTAATGGCCTTCGAAGAGTTAAAAGTAAATGAATCAGAACAAATTTGTGTCACTAAGAATTCCGCAGAAGTTCGTTTACCAACGATAACATGATTGGGGCTAATGATAGGAGTGTAGTGTCACAGCAACACAGTCATTCTCATTCATCATCTGTATGTGTTACTGCTTACATAATTGCTTTATAATAAAGTGGCTATTTTTAATTAATTCTGCACTAATTGATTCCACAGTAAAAGCAGGCGGAGTACCTGGTGAGCTGAGGGGTTTGTTTGTTTTGCATCTCGCATCGCGGCCCAGTAATGGTTCGTCAAGCTTAATTAAAGATAAGACCAACTTTATCTGAGCGAACGGCGGGGTTGGGCTCAGTAGAGGTGATGGATGCCCCCCCTCACCTCTCCCAATGTTCGTTTCTTCCCTGCCTGTGTATAAAAATGACCCTTCAAGCAGGAAGCATGGATGGAAGCGGCTGTTTTCTGTGGAAAGACCTGTCTGCCTGGGTAATCCGTTACCGTTGCTTTGGCAGGGGCCTTTCTTGGGGCCACGGCAACCCTTCAAACATCAATATCATATATATACCCTTTGGGTAGGTTGTGTTGATGGCCTTCCTCGCTTGCATGAGAGCTTTCTGGCAGAGATGGACGCACCGTGGGAACCGGTTGACATTGATTTCTTCATCCCAGCGCGCACGCTGATGGATCGACTGGCGGGCTGATCGGTCGGAGACGAGTTTGTCTGAGTTCGTCGGAGCTGAAAGCACTTTACCTGAAAATGAGCTGTTTGAGGAGACCTGCTAATTGGGTAATGGACACCTGTGTCCAGACCTGGAGGCGTCGGCTTTCATTTGTGTCCCGTTCTGCAGGATGTTGGGGCCTCTGACGTCCTCGCGGGTCAATTTCGGAGCTGGTTGTCACGCCGCAGCCCAAACAAGCAGCGTTTGTTCTGACATCTGTCAAAGTGAATTATGGATCTCCAGAACAGTCGCAGGAGTCCGTTTTTCTCTGAAGTTTGCTGCTGAGAGTCTGGTGTTTTTTGGTCTGCCTCAAATGTGACAGATACCACATGCTCCAGAGGCAGAGAACCCACGCAGCTGCTGCCTTCCCACCTTCTGGCTAGAAAGGGTGGGGGGGGCTGATGTGACAGGAATAATCACAGATACTTATTAACCCACTATCAAAATGCTAAACATCAGTTTTGAGCCTCCAATCCCCTTGAGTGGTGGCCGGAATGGGCTGATTCCCAGATTCGGGGGATATGCAATGCCTTCTGGCCCCCATCATCCAGGCCCCCCACCCCCCAGCTTTATGTCTGCTAAACTTGGGGAAATTGCTTTGAGTTGTATTAATGGAATTCAGTCGCCGTTTGAGCGGCTCGGGACAAGGTCAAAGCCGCGCTGTCCACCTTTGAAATGGATTCGACACGATGTGTGTTAAGGAAATGCGCACATCTTGATACTTTCATTTGAAAAATGTAGAAGTAACGTTCACCTGTGACACGGGCGAAAATACATCAATCTCCCCATGCAGGAGCACAAACATCTGCATCCCAAACAACAGAATCCAACACTCTGAATGGTTGTTGACCTGAAAATGAAGGTGTGTCTGATGGTTTTCAAATATTTACTGTCACTTTAGGACACTCTTATGTAAAAACGAGTAGATTTGAACCCGAGACCGGCACAGGTTGTGGTGTTTCAGGCCGTGATCTTCCAGGGTCAGTTACAGAAATACTGGGATACATTTTCTGTTTTCCAGACCCTGTTATGGAAGAATATTCCTCCAGAACTGTGCACGATATCAGACCTAAACGGTTTTAAACGTCAAGTTAAATTGGTGGCCTTTGACCATATTTTTTGCACTATAGTGGGTGCACAGCAATCCCTAGTTGCTCGCACAATTTTACACGAGAGTCACTGACTGAGGACACAAATGTGGGCGTGGTTAACCAAAAAACACAGTTGCTAAGGAAATCCAAACGTTTACTTTTGCCGATTCTCCTAAAAGTGACATAGACCTGTTTGTCCTCCCCAGGCAACCAAAAAGTAAAATGGTTGCTATGGCAATAAAACCAACAAAAAGCTGCTAATTAAAAAAAACAAGTGTTTTGTTTTTCCATTGAATTTGGTCACCTGCAGCTCTGACTGGGGTAACAGGGGCAGAGGGGGAGATTAAGGGGCATGTAGCCACAACGTACCCGGTGAGGGCGGGTCAAATTACTCGGCAAGGGGGGGCCAGTGGCGCCTAGTAATTTTATGCTGTTGTTTTTTTAAATAGTGTGCTACATTTTTAAATTTTCGTGAAGCACTTTGGGTGTTAAGTAAGGGTTAATGGCCTTCGAAGTGTGCATTATCACTTTTTAACGCACACCGTGGAAACCTGGTTGCTTCCGCAAAGTGCGTTAAAAAGTGATAATGCACACTTCGAAGGCCATTAACCCGCTCATACCATGGTCACTTACAAAGTAAATAAATATTAACCACTTTTAAGTCCTTATGTCTTTTTTTTTTTTCACAATTTGGATCGCTTTTCTCTCAAAAAGTGGACTATTTGTTATGTGGTGCGGCGCCTTCTCATGGTAACGTGACAAGGCGCCGCACCGCCGCTGCAGTCAAGATTCTGCGATATAAAGCGATATATCTATGCTGATCGCCCCGATGGGTTGAATAAAGCATCAGTTCAGAGAAAACGTTCTCCTCCTACCTTCATTCTCCAACCCTTCATTCTGATAAGTGTGTCTGGACATCACTGTTAGCGGATCACTCTGTCTTCTTCTGTGTGGACCGCTGATGAACCAGTGACCTTTGCGAGGTGTGCCCTAGCTTCCCTCATTGATGACGGATGGGAGGGGCTTCCCCCCCAACCCCCACCCCCACCTCGTGACCCTGAACTGGATAAAGAAAGTGCACAAAATAAATGGATGGATGAGAGTTTCAGGCTGAGATTCGGCTGCTCCGTTGTGCCGATGCATTCTCCTTTAAGTGGACAGCTGTGGATTAGGTGAAAAGGAATAATGCAACTTTCATATGATCATTGAAAGAAACTCAAAACAAATTACAGACTGAGGTCATTCTCAACTAAATCTTATCTCTACTCTAACATGTTTTTATTAAGAAAAAAATGTTTCTTTTTCCAGTATGGTTTCAAATGAATTTATTGATTTGTCTCTGCAGACCTTAACTGTGTTTTTCCTCCAATTTAATTGTCCCAAAAGTAATCTATACACCCCTAAATTAATTGGAAAACTGTATTTTATAAATGTATTTTATCGTATCGTCTTATTTATTGGTATTAAAAACTATAAGCTGTTTTATATTTAGCAGGTAAAGCATTAAAGTGTGAATGCTGATGGCTCAGGCCGACCACTGAATTATTTGACAAAAGCAACAGAGGAAATAAAGAAAATTAAAATACTTAGTAAAATATTTGAGTTTTTAAGTTGAGAACAGTATAAAGTTAATTCATGCAAAAATATAATGTTGCCTCCAAAAGCTGCAACAATAGGAGCTTAAAAAACTGATGAATCCTAATTTACGTAAATACATTTTAATGTTTCCTATGAAAGTTTAAGAAATATTTTTAAAAACCCATTACAACTACAGAGAGAATCACTGTTAGTTATTGTAAACTCAGATGTTATCTTCACAATCCCATGCAGAAGGGCTCCCTAAGGTCGTGTCCGCGGGCGCATGGCGGCCCACGAGGACCACTTAGAGCCCCCACAAGGCCTGCTCTAAAAAGATCACAGGTCACAGTGGATTTCTTTGTCATTTTTTAACATTTCATTCATATTTAGGACAAACGAGGCGTGCAGCGGATCACTAGCCACGGTTCCTCACACGTATGTACCGCGGATCACCCTCCCCTCCCTGCTCCTCGTGCACATCTCACGCGTGCATCGTTTAAATCAACTGTACGTTCACACCGAATTTGCAAGAAGATGTATGATTTCTATGGCTTAAAAAAATGTTAGAAGGGATTTTTATCCCTTGATACAGAAAAAAATCAGCGTTTCATGTTTATGTGCTTTTCTTTATGTTACTGTCAATCATTGATGAGAATTATGGAAAAATAATGAATATTGCTATGTGAGCAATCAATTAACAGGGTTAAAAGAACTACTGCTAATTATAATTAACATCAATATACTCGTCTGTGGTTTGGTTTTTTGGGTACATTTGCAGTAAACAGGTTGTGTGGAGCCCTTCACGCCACTCAGACATACAATAGCCCTCATCCTTAAAACGCTTGGTGGTCCCTGCTATACAGGTGTCAGCGGTTTTGGTTTCTTTGGTTCTTTTTGGCTTTTCTGAAAAACGTTTGGGTTTTTGATTCCTGCAGAATCGGACCAACGTCTGGACCGGTCCCCTCCTGTTTGCCGCGGCTGCACCACCAGCAGCACTAATTGCTCCGTTATCTTGCAGCCCAAAAAGGTGGCTGCACAGAGATGAGGGGGTGGGGGGGTGGGGGTGAGATCTGTTTATGGGCTTTGACCAAAAAGAAAACAGAGCGGTCATGAGGACAGTGACGGCAGAAGCATCCTGTCGTCATAAACTCTGAGCATCTCTGAAAGTTTTGGTCTTCGGCTGCAGCAACCTGCGTCCGTCGGTTTCACTGAACTTCAGTCAGGAAGTTGACTCCAGAGTGTTTATCAGAGAGTGGCTCTTTAGCTGACAGAGGAAGCCCGGGAAACAGGCTCAACTCTGGATTACAGCGAGCCCCATAAACCACTGTAGGTCTAATCCACACTGAGCTCAGCAGTGCAGCCTTTCAGAAGTGTCTTAACGCTTCATTGACGTCCAAAGGCGAAAATGTCTCTTTAAAGATCCAGAGTTTTCAAACCGGTTTGGTATCCTTTTGTGCTCCCATGATCCATGTGGCAGAGGTGGAGTCGGCCCGCCGAGCATCTGTGCAGGTGGCATCCGGCCACGCCGCCGCCAGCCGTCCAGGTTTCCTGTCGTTCTTTGATCTGCAGACAGCAATTGCTGTTATCCTCGCCTCACACTCTTCATGAGCTGGGGTTACGGAAGAATGGAGTCATCCATAATGTTTATCGACCTCCTCTAATAAGCAGTAGGGGTTGCACCGATGGTAGATCCACCTCCTGCACCACGGAGGAGAGAATCTCTGCAGAAGAAATCCCAGAATGGATTTGGTTTGTAAAAGTTTCCTCAAACGCGCCAACGTGAGCAGCACAAGGCGCCGAGTCGCCGCGCTTCCTGTGGCTTCAGATGCAGCTGAGCTTGATGCACTGAGAGCAGCTGCAGGCTCACAGCAAAGCTCTTTTGTCTCAACCAAAACACTGATCACACTTGTTTACATAAATGATTTATGTCGCATGAAAAAACGTCCTCTCGCTCAGAAATGCTGCAGTCAGGCAGAAATATTGTTTCACGTGAGCGCAAAAGCAGCACGGCTGCTTCCAGATTAGCGGGTGCTCATGTGCTCCCCCTTGTGAATAAAGTGAGAGTTGCAATCCAGTGGCACTATAGAAAAAAGATGCATGTTTTCTATTTATTAATTCAACTAGTTATTTTTGCTGCTGCTGCCTTTGTTTTATTCCTGATTAAAACTACTTTAATGGCTACAATAGAATTTGGTTGAATTTTTCCTTACAAAAATCCCTGCCGCCATTACAAAATCCTTTTCTTTTTTTCCAGAAAACTACAGGAAGAATAAACACAAAAGCACCAGAGATCTTGAGGATTTAGGGTGTCTAATGTGTAATCGCTCCACTTTGAAACCAGCCTCTAGTGGTCATTTGAGGAGCTGCAATATTTGGCATCTTACCTGATGTGAAAAACCTTTTGTCTCGCTCTGCTCCTCCTATGATCTGTTTTCAAAGCGTTCTTTTAATAATGATGATGCTGTCTTTAGACAAAACCTGCAAACCTTTGTCATTTTCTTGGACATAGTTTCTGCAGAGCGGCAGGACTTCATCAGAAATCCACCTCTGAGTCGTGTCAGCAGGAAGTGAGCCTTTGCTTTTTCCCTGCGATTCCTTTGTTTACACTCTCTAGCTTCCAGCCACTCACATCCCCGAGCTAACATCAGTATAGTATCGGAGCTGTCCAGCTGAACAGTTCTGATCCAGATTCCAGATCAGACGAGGAACACAAAGGATAGAGTCATCTCAAGCGGATGCATCGGAGCGGAGCAGGAAGCCCAGCGTTTTATTTTACGTCAGAAGTACAATCTTTTTCAAACTGTTTTTTTTTCTTTCATCTGCTCCTGATTCGAAACAGAAATACTCAGAAATGCAATCTTAAGCTTATATGTGTCCTCCACCATCAGAACAATCCTACAAGAACATGTTATAAAACGCTGTTTTCATCTGAATGGGTCTTTAAACATTGGAGCTGTAGCTAGTGATGGCTAAATAACACACCCGTTAGCCCAACGTAACTGTTCCACTGTTTACGCAATTCATGTCATTCAAACTGATTCTGATGCAGCGTAAAACAATGTGATCATCATGCTCATATTTCAGTGTTGCATATCGGCACAAAGTCGCTTTGCACGGCTTCAGAAATGTGCTGGAATTGCGTTAACAGCTGAAGAGTCCCGGTTGTCGAAAGAATGTCAACATCAGAGGCACAGCTCTGGTGTTAAAGGGTTACCTCTGGGAAAGAAAGACGGCACGGGTTTGAAACCGAACCGAGCACATCATGGAGAGTGTAAACAATGGTTGCTAAGGACAAAAAGTTTTTGTATCGACACGAAAACCCTCACACACCTTTATCAGCTCCAGACATGGAAAACATGTCATCGTTGCTATGGGCCTCCTGCCTTCATATTCCTTCTACTCTGAGGTAAATAGTCACTTCAGGGGTGTGGCCAACAGGACGAAGGCTGTTGAACAATAATTGAGGATTCCAATCAAGTTTCCACTCTTTTTTTTTGGAAATTTGCATCCACTCCACAGCATTACCCAGGCAGATATCCTTTCAGGTCCTAATGACAGAAGCCTCTTGATTCAACCTGAAAATCTAAATAGGAATAAAAACAAATCGACAGTGGGGCGAACGCCTGAGGCGTGACTGTTTGTCGGCGCAGCGCCCTGGGCAGATTTCTCCTCAGCTATCAGTGAAAAACACGCAGAATGACTTATCAGCTCTGTGGGAAAAAAACGGGGAGGAGTGGGAAAATGAAACACGCTCGGCTCACAAACAGCAGAGCTCCTTTGAAATCTCCAGATCACCATTATGCTTCGCATTCAGCTTCACTCCCAGCCCAATAATTCCCTCCTAAATACCTCAGAAGAAGGTGTTGAGATTCCCCGGGCATACTTTAGCGCAGTGAAACAGCTCCGACATGATCGTCAGAACCATCTTCCCAATAGAGCCCCATTATTTGTTGCTGCTGCTCTTTAAAGGCTCAGAGTTGCCTGTTTTTGTTGGACCATGGCACCAACTTGTAGTTCCAGGTCTTAATTTATCTCTATTGCACATAAAGACTGATTAGGGACCTGTTTCACCGTGGTGATCCAAATAAATTACCCCCATTATGACGGTGCTTTCTAATCACATTTATAAAACAGGCCCATTATGGGCCCTTGGCTGTGATGTTAGTGCAGACAGTACTTACAGGAAGCTTTTATGGCCCTGAGAGTGCTGGATGTAGTGGCCTTGTGTTTGTGAGTTGTATTGTGCTGGAGAACATGTCCATTTTCAGCCGCTGTTTCAAGAGCATCCCTCACCGCTCCATTAGTCGAGCACGCTTGGATAGGTGTGGAGTAGCAGAAAGGGGAGAGTGGGCTCCTCTGAATGCACCGCTCCAGCTTAGGCGCTCTGAGCAGAGAGGAGTGCAAAGACGGACAGATTAGTCAGAACTCCTACACTAATAACTGGAGCAGGCCTTGCAGGTCTGCAGCTCAGGCTTCCTGCAGAAATGCTCAAACGGTGGAGCTGAATGCATCTTAGCAGCAGCATGCACGGATGCTAAAGATGCTTCACAACATGACTGCGTGCATGCATGTCTCACATTTACCTCAGAATGCTTTTAACTGCCATCCAGACGGGTAATAAAGACTGAAATTCATCCACGGGATTGTTTGCAACAACAAAACGTACATTTTTGCACATTTTCCAGGTATAAAGTTGGGGTCCAAATACGTGCGTGATGTAAGTCATTCATAAGCGCTTTTCTTGCGTTCGTCGTGGGTCGATGTGTGCAGATTTGGCCAACTGGTCTTTAGTTACACGAGTTACACAGTTTATCCATATTTTACGTACACAATTACTACGTAAATCTTACGTAGTAAGATTTTGTGGCTTTCCGTGACCGTTCCACATATGTCTAACGGACTTTTCATGCATGTGTCGATATTGATGTATAGCTCTTATATCACGTGTACGGCGCACATATCAGGTAAAATTATTGAATCGCATATAAACGGTGCAATAATCACGCACGGTTCATGTTGTATGTTGATTTGCGTGTTGTTTGTGTGGGTCATTTGTATGTTTGTGGTTTTAAAGTGGTTCATTTGTGATACATCTGAGACTTTTCACACGTTTACCACGTATGTTGACATGGGACAGATTATTATCTGTGCAACACGCACAACACGCACGTAGCGGCTGTTTGACACGGCCTTCAGAGACCGACATGGAGGGTAACGGTGCAAATCATGGAGGCGAGTCCAGCACACCCCGTCCAGGCCTCCACCGTTGGTACTGTGGCTTTCATATTCATCTGACGGCATATTTGATATCTCAAAGGCCGCAGGTTAAAAAACCTCAGTTTGACATTTGATTGACATTATTCCTAAATCCCAGCCATGTCCGGCACACGACGACAGCAGAGCTTCAGCCTGAGATCTTATCGCCAACGACAAACTCAGACAAACCCCTGTCCCCTGATCTTCAGCCAGACGCGTTCAAAGTCAGCTTTGGTGGGGGCTGCTGAGGGTGGAGACGTGGAGGTTTCAGAAAAAGCTTCACGTTTGAGGTCACTTTAAGAAAAGGGGAATGCAGGCGGGGTTGATTTTTTTTTTATCAACATATTTTGATTTAAAAGCTGAAACCTGCAGACAAGTGGGATTCTTCAAAAATGGTTTGACAGCAGCCTCCTCAGATATTGTCGTTCTTCTTAATGTGAATGAAAACACAAAAAGGTCAAATGCTGGGAAGCTACGGCTCAGAAGATAAGGAATTTTCTCCGTTCTGTGTTTGTTTTGGTCCCCAAATCAAACCGGGTCTGTGTTTCATTTTATTCATAGAAGGACGTTGGGAAAATGTTCTCCACTTTTCTTCTCAGAGCTGTTTGGTATTACGGTCAGGCTTCGTTCAGAAAACGAGGAAACTTTGGAGTCCAAAGGGAAGTTCTGATGGTGCCTGAAAGGAAAACTAGTTTTTGCTTCCAAACTATTTTTCACAAAGACTTTTCCTACTCGGTCGGCCCTTGTTGATCATATATTAAGCCAGGATTTTGCCAGCGGCCCCATTATTGAGTCTGACATGAAACCAGAAAAAAAAACAGAAAAGCAGACAAACCAAGAGAGAAACTGTCTGTTACGGTGCAGAGCAAATGAGCTCCATTTATTACAGCGTGGTAACCATGACAACCGTGTCAACTCAGTAAACCGATTCACTCTGCTTTTATCAACTTTATATTCAAGCAAATGTAAAGTCTCTTATTTGTAATGACCTTTTAAAGGTAATAAATTATTTTTTATCAGTTTTAGATTATTTGAACAAACTTAATGGGAGTGAGTCGCTCCTCCATCTGCAAATGTGCTTTAAATTCCTACCTGTACTTTTTATTTTGTTTTTATATAAAAAATGTTTATTTATTGCATTTTTCCACCACATTTAGAGAATGTGTTAATTCACACTGAGTATAAATCACTTCAGCTACACAACCTCTGCACAGTACCAACACTTATATTTGACCATAACACTCTTTTTGCTGTCTATGTTGTGCAATATTACAACATACTTTATCAAAATCTCTTTTTTATACTTATTTAAGATGTATACTTCTAAGCCTACTGTTTCTATCTAGGCTTACATTTGTCTACATAAATTACCATGTTTGTAGATGTATGTAACAAGTTACATTTGAATTTAAAGCATTTTAACACATTATTTTCTGAAACTGGTCTTAATTATTTGTTGTATTACATGAGCGCCAATTTTACAGACTAACCCTGAGTTGGCCTATAGCCAGAGTCGCATCGTAGCCCCCCTTATTTTCTAGAATGCTGGTGGTTAACGGCCTCTCAGCTGCCCCTAGTGGTCACCATAGAGAAGTTATCCCCAAGCTGATGACAGACTGGCCTGAGGTCCAATGACTGAGGTCCTGCAGGAAGAATGTTCTGATCAGGAGTGGCAGCTTTTATCCAAACTGTTGACCTGAATAAAACAAGATAATGGCTTCACGGTTCCTCTCATAGGCAAACGGACGCACTGAGCATGTGCAGGGGTTGCTCAGCCAAAAACACAAAACAAAAAACCTGTCCAATAAGAAACTGTCTGCCCTTATATGGATACATTTTAAGGTTGTCGACCGCTGGTCCTTATGTGTTTGTTTATAAAATAAAAACAAATGAGAAAAACTATTTTCCTTATTTTTATGCCTGAAAGCTCTTATCTGACGTTCAAATAAAGTATGGCTCAGAAAAACCTGATAAAAGATGTTTTTTTGTTGGTTTGGATCTAAACTTCTGACAGTTCACTCTAAAAGTATACACACCCTCAGAAAATTGTGACCATTTCAGTTTTTGTTCCAATGTAGACAAAATTAGATTGATTTGATTTGATTGTCGTCTCTTTGCCTTTGGTGTCATTTCAAATCAGGAAGAAATCAACTAAAAAATCATCAAAGTCACTTGAAGTCAGATTTTGGCAAAACATTAATCATTTCTGGGCCGATTATAGATAGAAATACCAGGTTAATAGCGTCCTGATTCCACTTGTAGACCATCTGAAGCTGGTTTCTTTGTGATCATTAGAAAGCTTGTAGCACTGATTTGATCCCAAACAAACTTGTGTTGCTGTTGTGAACAGGAACATTTCTGTTCATGCAGCGTGAAGATTATCTGAGCAGACGCTTGGCTCTGTTTGGAGAATCATGGTGTGCAGGTAAAGAGATGCAGGAGGAGAAAACAGTCATCATCTTTTGAATAAATGCATGTTTCTTCTTAGCACACACATGACTTGCAGCCCAACAGTCACACACACACACACACACACACACTTTCATGGAACAAAAAAAAATAGTTGTTTACCTTCTAAAAAAAACACAGATCAACATCTGAGATTTGAGTATTTAAATATAAATGATTAAAACCACTTTAGGCATTTAGAGAAAAGTCTAAACTTTTATAACTAATTTTGGGTTTGATTAAAAAAAAGATTAATAAAAAATATAGAAAACTATAAGAAAACAGGAAATAAATTAGGTGAAGTAATTTCTAACAGAAACATTTTCCACGGCCGCATACGACTATGACTGACATTTAGATGCTCATTTTCACCATTTCAGCCCAAAATCAAGAAATATTTGGCATCAGATAATTGGGCGAGATGCAGATTTCTTGCAGCCCGGAAAAAGCTCCGCCTACGTCACCTTCTGATTCCAGTCTTTCCGGCTGGGAAGATGTCACAAAGCCCGTAAATCAAGGAACGCTCAGTGTCAATCCTAAACCTTCATGAGCCCGTCTTAATGGTTTTCATCTGCCAATCAGGCCTCTCACGCTCTCCTCCAGCCTGAGTAAATGAATTCAAATCCTCCCTGCTCATCATGGCAGAGCCACCCGATGACATGCAGCCTGCATGGAAATGGATGTCCTCCTGTGAAGCACTGAAGTGATCCCTGCAGGTTATTTAAAAGGAAAAGTTAGGACTTTCCGATGAAAGCCCTAAAGAGGGTGTTTAAAGGTTCAGCCCACCAGGGATCATGAATTACATGGTGAGGACACGGTCCCTTAATGCATTTTGCACGGAGAGATGCCGAGTGAAACAAGGCACTTTGGGAGGGAAACTGTGGCGGCAGAAGACACAAAAAGCGGCGGCATCCGGGCTGGCCGTGTTATAATTGTTCAGACACAAAATATGCAAATGACACAAATTCCAACACCTTTCAAAAGTACGTTAGCACCACTGTGCGAGGCCGCACTTACACGCTATTATGCTCCTGCAGTCTAGTCACTTATTATGTTAAATTGGCTTTAAAGCCTTGACAGAATAAACACTCTCTCCTTCAACGAAGGTACCAGAAGGAAGGCGTCCCTGCAGGGGGAAGCATTTCAGTTCATCTTCCAGGTTTACGCTCCCAAAGAGCAGATTGGGAACCTCCAGGAAGAAGAGATGCGTCATAAACATCCTCCTCAAATATGGAAGCCTTTCTGTAGCATAATTCATGATAAAAGTCAATACCAGAAATGCTTTTTTCCTTTTCAAAATGAAGCTGCATTTGTTGACTTAAATTAAAATGAGAATTAATGGCATTTCCAGTGACAGTGTTCGCACCTGATTGGTTACTGGGTTTCTCAGGACAGCGTAGCTTCTGCAGTCCGGAGCCCCGGACTGTAGAAGCTACGCTGTCCTGAGAAACCCAGTAACCAATCATGTGAATTTGTGTTTCCAGTGGGGTCCAGACAAAACAAAGGCTAATGTTATTCCCACATATTTACATCCAAGATGCACATTGTCCGCACAGAGTTTAAGTTCATCCAAGGCTAAATGTTGTTAGCACATATTAGCCTAATGCTAACCGTTCTTCCGGGTCCGTTCTGTTAAAGAATAAAGCACTGGGCGCACAGATTTAAAGAATGATGAATGAACAGGCCCTTAATACTCATAACAGTGATAACAGCACATTTAGAACATCGTCTGCTGCTGTTTTCCACTGATTTTGCTGCTTGAGGACAGCTGCAGCCCCATCAACAGCTCTGGCAAAGATTTGGCTGTGCTGAACTTTAGCCGCTTGCGGGTTGGACCAACACACACTGACATCATCGCCCCGCCTCCCCCAGGAAATGCCGACTGGAAATGAATTATGTGACACTTTTCGCAGGGTGGATGTGAAAAAAACGAGAATGCTTTACATTTTCGCTTTAATTATGTCACAGATTACGCAATTTTTAAAAAGAAAAGGAAAAAGCATTTTGGAGGATTGATTTTTCATTTTATTTTTGAGTTACATTGTAAAAAAATGAAATGCATTTCTGTTAATCCATTTTAATGATCAAATTAGATATTTCTAATTTCTAATTTCTAATATTTTCTTGAGAAATTGTTACAATTAAATGTCAAATACTATTTTCTTTATCATTTTAATTAAGTGACTGAATGTTGTAGAAGAAGAAAAAGAAGAAGAAAAGAAAAAGCGGTTTGATGGATTACTTTTTCTATTTAATTTTGACTCAACAAATGCAGCTTTATTTTGAAAATGAAAAAGCATTTCTGGTATTGACTTTTATTTTGAATTATGCTACAGAAAGGCTTCCATACTCAAAAACTCACAGAAAACTGTAAACAGGGAAGCTCCATCTTTCATCTAAATCCTCATTTAAATTTAATGGAAACGCCTCTAAATGACAACAAGTGGATCAAACATCTGGTTTGTGTTTCTTTACATCCTCCCAACATGCCGCTGCTCTGTTGTGGACAGCGTTCCCCACCGGGGGATTCGCCCAGGCCAGTTCCTGTTACCTTTGCTAAACCAGGTGAGGGATGTAACGAGAAAGATGCTCCATCAGTCACATCGTAGATGCAGAGACAGGAGATGGAGGAAGGTTCAATAAGCTGCGGAGAGGCTGCCGGCAGATGTTTCCTTGGTGAGATGATGGGAAAACGTCCCCCCCGCTCTGCGGGGATATCGTTTGTGAGCATGCGGTCGTCCTTCAGAGCCAGAAGTTTTGGAGTGGAACCCAGGCACTCGGTTCTGGAGTTTGAGCATTTCTGAAGTGAAATCCTCTTTTGCCTCAGTTGCTCACTCCATCAGATAAGAACTGCCAGTCGAGGCTTAAGTGTGTCAATGAACCCGGCTGGAGGCGGGGAATCGGCGATAAGTGCAGCTTACCTCTTCGGCACCAGCCAAATAGAGATTAAACCATTTCAGCCTAATAGCACATGTCAGTCAAGAGTCACACTCCAGCGCTCGAGTCCCTCTCTCCTTTTGCCACCACCCATTTCCTAAATATGTAAAAAGATGCAGCAGTTTTAAAAGAGCTGAAACCGCGCATGCACGCACCACATCACAGACTCGGCTCAGATCTGTAATTGTCAGCCGTTTTTTTCTGAAGCTGAGCCTCGCCGGGCCTCCAGCACCAAACGGCTGCCTTTCAGGACGGCAGCTTTTATGAAAGGTACACATTTGTTGCTCCTTGTGGACCACTGCTCCACAGAATTACCCGCCTGAGTCCCATCACAGCAGCTTTGATTTGTTGTTTAGCCCAATCAGATGTGGGTCTGTAAATGGAAGCCTGTGTTGTTCTGCCACTGCCCCTTATTTAGCCATCATAGCTCTCATTACCAGGATCAAACCAATAGAAACATATCAAAGAGCGGAGACATGTCCGTCCTCACGGTGGCCCTTTAATGGCGCGTCTGCTCGTCTCATTTGTGGTGTCGTCTCTCTGGTGTCCGCTGACCTCGCCCTCCGTCTGATTGGCCGAGCTTTAATACTCTCACTGCTGCTCCCTTTTATGTGACGTTTGGACAAAAGAGTCAAACTGATTACTTTTCTGAGCCTTTAGAAGGACAGTTGAGGGCATCGCAGCGTCTCCGTCCGTTGTGGCGAGGAGGATGCTCAGCAGAGATGTAAAGTGCTTTGGAAACGCTCTCTGCAGCTGTGAAACCTTTGATTTTTACACCAACAGAGCTCAAAGTCGAAGCACAAATCCTCAGTCTGATCTGGGAATCCAGCTTTTAATTTAGAAACTGAAAACCACAAAAACTGTACAGCGTTCTGACAGCAACAAATTCTGCATTTTCTCCTGTCGTTTATGGGTTTCTGTTCAACAGCGAACAAAATAATCCATGAATCAACCTTTCAAGTTAGTTTGGTCTAAATTTAAGCTCCATCTGGAACAGAAGAGCCTGAACTTTCTTCAGGGTCATTCTCAGGTCAGCCAAGACATGTAATTCCTGCAGCATGTCCTGGGTTTACCACAGGGTCCTCCCAGTCAGAGCGCCCCACCAGGAGCAGCAGACGTCCTCCTGCTCATGGGCTCAAAGCACATCTGATGCATTATGGGAACAACCGGGAACCAACCCTGAACTGCCCTGCATGAAACTTTAAGGGTGTTGGTGTTTTTAACATGTTCTGGAGGACATATATTGAAAAAAGCTCCATGTTCCAGAGAGCTTTCAGCAACAGACAGGGGAAGGGGGGCGGGGTTGCTCTGCACCAACAGCCCTGCCCACAACTCAGAGACAAATTACTAACAAGCTCCTGGAGAAACTATGTCCTAGAAAACGACACAGGTTTTTAGATATTGTCTAAAATTACACAAATCAAAGTACGTTGACAACAGATCCAAAGATGATCCTTGTCTGTTTTTGAAGTTTGCAAACTCAGCAACAAGAGCAAAGATTTCAGTTTATTATGAGAAAACAAAGAACACTAAAGGACTAGTCCTTTGAGAAAAACTGCTGTTCTGGAGGCTTCCATGGGAAACAACTGCTGGAGTGTGAGCTCCACTGAGATGGCAGCTTTTCTGGAGCATTTCCTCCAGAAAGAAACTCTCCTGCTATTGGTCAGTACACTCCACACGTGACATTTTTGCCTCTGGTGGAAGGCTGCCGCCAGTGTTGGGCAGCGGAGCCGCCATCAGTGGGTGAATGGGACTGACCGTGAAGCCCTTCAAGGAAGGTAGAAAAGCGCCGTACAAGTAGATGACGCCATTTAGCATTTAGCATTTAGCCGTGTTTGGTTGGATGGAGTCGGATGAGTCACTGTGATGATGTGAAGGGAGGATTATCTGCATCAAAAGGTCAAAGATGTCTCATTTCTGTCTGACATTTCTTGCTCTTTCTGACTCAACGAAGCTGCATTGAGAAAGACATTACAAACCACATTTGTTAAGCAAGTTTGAAAAATATTTTGGTAATTTTTAAGATCATTGGAAGGAGAGGGTCAGACAAAAACAAAAATGCTGTTGGAAAAGTTGTCTTTTGTGACCCAAAAAGTCAAATGGGCAGAGCCAGAACCTCCCTGCTCCGCTCCATTCTGATGCATCTGACTGTCTAAAACCGGCATAATCAGAATTAAAAGACCACTTTTGGACAAATAGATCCATGAACGTGGTTGTTTTCCTCGTCTGAGCTGGAAGCTGGATCTGAACTGGACGGCTGGATGGCTCTGATGCTGCTCACCAGTTTTGTTGGAGGTGTGAGGGGTTGTGAGCTAGCTGAAGAGAATGCAAAGAAAGGGATGATGGGACATCAGTGGAGGCTTACTTCCGTGTCAACAGTTCCACACACAACTTAAAGGTGAATTTCTAATGAACTCTGGATGCTCCGCAGAAACTATGTCCTAGAAAGAATTTGTTAAAACGGCATAATGATAATAAAAAAACTACAGGGAACGCTTTGGAAATGGATTCAATTTTCAATTCAATTTTATTTGTATAGCCCAAAATCACAACAACTGTCCTCTCGATGGGCTTAATCCATAGATCAATAAATCTTCAGATTAAGACTTTAAAGAGTACATTTTTTTGAACGCTACAGAAGTTAAATGGTGCTTCATGATGCCGTTAGATCTTTTTGTGTGAAACCATCTACTGGTTTGCCCTTTAGTTTGGTCCTCTTAAGTGACCCCCCCCCCCCCCCTTTGGTCTTCCAAACAGGAAGTGGCTCCAAGAAGCCAGTAAACAGCTGTTACTCAGTCATTCTATTGGTCAGAAGAATCATTCTGGCTCTGATAACTTTTCTTTAACACATTCTCAATAATCCTTATTTTTTTCATGATGTTTTTTTTCTGTAGTTCAAGTAAGCCAAGTTATAAACAGACCAATCAGATGCCTTGATAAAAGTAGGTGGAGCCTGATGGTCCCCATGTCCACATAGTAAACCTTTTTCTATGTGACGTCACACTCACTCCAGTTCTCTGATACACGCAATTCTCTGAATTTATTCACATTTGATAAGCCACACCCCTCTTCAGGTGCAATTATAAAAATTACCAAATTTAAACAGGTCGACCAAGCTTTATTGATTCTGTTTGAACTTGTTTTCCATTGGAGTAAAAAAGAGACAGCGGTCATTTGAGGATCTGGCTCCATTTTGGTTTTAATACCTGCTTCAGCCAGGAAGTCAAAGCGCTGCTCTGCAGAAGTCTTTGCAGAAGTCTCAATTGCATCGCCCTCCGTCTCATTTGGAGCATCTGTTAGATTTATACTGTTGAATTATTGTGTGATTAGCAGGATTTTGTACTTTGAGACGCTGAATCCTCAGTTCTGAACTGAAGAAGGAGCCAAACATCTGCAGTAGGTGAACCTGAAACCTGAACCGCATGACTGACAACCCTCAGACACACACACAAAAATAAATGCAACAAAGGGAATCCAACTTATGCAAAAACATAAATTACTCCTAAAATCTTTTGCTCAAACTCATCTCAGACCTTCTCCCCACTGCAGAGCTGAACGTGTTTAATCCAGAACTTTGTGAGGACAAACTGAAGCTCCACGGCTGCAGATGCAGAGTTCAATATTTAAATGATGCAACAACTAATCAGTGACAGACTTCCAAAGGTTGAGTTGTGTTGGGATGTGAAATGCAGACACGCCGACAGTAGCTGCAGCACAACAGCTCAGCTTTAGATGTGATCATGTCTTTGACGGTTTCTGCCGGTTCTTTGGAGCCTAAAAGACCAAAGAAAACACATTAGCCTCCACTCTGTAAAAGCAGAGTCTTGCTCTGACTAGAGCCTCATGCCCCCCATGGAGAAGGCCTACGCTGGACCCCTGCCTGGCCATGGCTGCCAAAGCTGGTTACGATTCACCATTTACCTTCACAGTTCAGTGAAGAGATTGTGCAAATGCTGGCCTGGATGTTCTGTCATAAGAAACCACAGCTAGAATCAGGCTATGAGGCCGGATAAGGAAGAACAGGCAGGTTGGATGGAGCTGTTTTCATTGCTCATCTCAGTGTTTGCTATTCTTTAAGCTGCATTTTGGATTTTGCTGCTGCTGCGGCGCCCTTTTGTTTATGTCTGAAGACTTTTGCGACTCTAAAACTCTGAGGAGATAACAGTTAAACAGCTTGGGAGCCGGGTGTTTTCTGCAGCGCTGCAGTTTAGATGAGAAGCACGAAATACGAGATGATGAGTCCCTGCAGAGATTGGAAGAGGTGAGATTTATTTATTTAAAGCAGACCCTATCTTATGGCTTTTTTTTTTCACTTCTTTTGATAATATAGTGGCATGGTAGTACGGAGCAGCATTATGCAGAGTTTGTGCCAAAAGCACTGGGAGCTGATTCAAATTCAGCTTATCTAAGTCCATGAGGGACGGAGCCAACAGGCGGCTTCCAGGGGTTTGTGGGTAATATTCCCGCAGCCGGCCCAGGCAAGACTCTGCATGTTTGTTTACTCTTTGCTCCATATCTCGGCGGTGCTTTGAATGCTCGTCACATCCAGCGCGTGGACCTTGTCATGTTTTTGTTGCTGTCCCTGATATGAATCTGTCCCTTTCCAGGTTTACACCAGATATGGGAAATGCTACACTTTTAATGGCAACAAGACGGCATCCAGGAAAACCAAGCAGGGCGGGATGGGAAACGGGCTGGAAGTCATGTTGGATATCCAGCAGGATGAGTATCTGCCCATCTGGAGAGAGACAAGTACGCTTCTCAACTCAAATTGTTTTCTGTTTTAAACATTTCTTTGTAGGCACACTGTTGTTTGTTTATTTCAAAGGCGACATTTTTTGATTTGTGGAAGGAATCCCTGTATGGCGGGTCCTCAGATCTGTGGTTTAAATCCCTGCTGGCCTCTTTCAAGCATGATTGAAGTTCCATGAGCAGTTAGCATGGGGCTAAATCCAAACTGTCCAGTGATGCAGACATCTGAAATTGCATTTTGCTCCCCCCACCCCCCACATCGTTTGCGCTCCATTTGACCCCGGCGAGAAGATGAGACTTCCCTGGAGGCCGGCATCCGCGTTCAGATCCACAGTCAGGACGAGCCTCCCTACATCCACCAGCTGGGCTTCAGCGTCTCTCCGGGCTTTCAGACCTTTGTTTCATGTCAGGAGCAGAGGGTACGGTCCTCATCAAAGCACACAGCCCCCCCTCCACTCAGACCACCCCTGTTTACTGTTCACCGCTGTTTTCCCCCCGGTGGCTCAGACGGGCATCTAATAAATCTCTATCTGCTTAGCTGACCTACCTGCCCCAGCCCTGGGGGAACTGCCGCTCCACCAGCAAAGAGAAGTTCCCCGGATACGACACGTACAGCATCAGCGCCTGCCGCCTGCTCTGTGAGACCAATGAGGTCCTGCGGGTGTGCAAGTGCAGAATGGTTCACATGCCAGGTAATGCAGCACCGTCTCTGAGAGCGAGAGGGGGGAACCCATACGTTAGATTTCTAGATTCAGTCGTCAAACGGTTAGAAAGAGGCAGAATTACAGCTGATCCACACACTAACAGGGTTTAGAAGGAGCAGTGATGTCTCTGTTTGGAGAGGAAAAACAACGGTCTGTAACCAGCGCTTTGATTCAGCGGTGACGAAGACGTTCAGCCTAACAGATGAAGAGGAAAACATTGAGGCTTAACTGAACTGGAGGACTTTCACACATCAGTTTGTTTTTAACTCAACGGGTAACAGCGATCAAACGGGTCATCTGGTTTCTGTGAACACGCTATCTAACTATGCTGTCTTCTATTTAACCAGCGTTCTGTGTTTGAGTCGACGTCTTTACTTCATAGTTCTCACAAAGTACAACCCCCCCCCCTCCCATCGTTGTCTTTACCATTCTCTGTACATGCACTGGCCCTCACCATAGGACGAAGCTCAAATCCCATCGACTTCTCTACAGAAATAAAGAGCTGTCATTCTATTGGGCAGAAGATCCGTTCTGGATCCGATACCTTTTTTTAACATCCTCTTGAAAATCCTTTTTTTTTTCCAGGATATTTTTTCTGTATTCAAGTTATAAACCAACCAATCAAATGCTTCAATAAAAGTGGGTGGAGCCTGCTGGCCCCTGCGTCCTGCGTTGGAAATGTTTGATTGACAGATTTCATGTAGCCGGCGTTCAATTCAATTCAATTTTATTCAATTTTATTAGTATAGCCCAAAATCACAACAACAGTCGTCTCGATGGGCTTTGAAGTAAAACATGAACTCAAAAGGATCATGAATACAAAGAGTCAATAGGAAAATACTAAAATAAACTAACAAACTGACTAAGCTATACTGGCATCCCTGCCCTTAGACCCCCCTTCGCGGTAAGGAAAAACGTTCAAATGTTCAAGAGGTAGGGGTGTGGCCTTCCAGCAAGCTCCCTCCTGATTGGTCAGAATGGTCACCATAGAAACTCTAGCTAACTGTCACTGCCAACATGGCGGCGTTTGCATGGCAAGAAAGATTCAGGTCATTCATTCCAAAAACACAACTGCTCCTACTAACGATCTAGTTTGAGTTCAGTTTCATGGAGTTGGGTCAGAGTTTGTTTTGTGTTTAGGCTGGAAGACGTCTGTCAGATCTGGCAACCCTGATGCCATGACATGTTCCCTTACTCTCTGAGTGATGCTGTAATTTTATTTATTGTTTTATTTCAGGCTTTTGCTGCAGAAATAAACTCATTTAGTTTCAGGGTTTGAAGAGGAACATCAATTTTTCCTTTTTGCCTCACATGCAGACCATCCAAATGATGCTGCACAAATCCTGAATGAGCTGCTCCCGTGGGACTGGAGGGGGGGTCCTCTTGTTGCTTCAGTTTGTTCACACGTTCTCCTTGCTTAATGTGTTTGATCTTTAGCATTTTTGACCACGTCAGAGTGGATCGCTGAACATTTTTGTCCCGTCTAAAGAGGGTTTGGAGGTAAATCCCAGCAGATGTGATGCACAGCAGGATCTCCTCGGGTTTAAAGTCATTTAAATCCGTCAAACTAACCAAAAACAGGATCTGCCTTTGTGCTGAGACGTCAGTGAATGGCAGCATTTCTCTGTGAGGATTAATGAATCATTTTGAAGGTTGACCCCCGGCCTCTGACCCACGTTACCTTCAGCACGTTGTCACTGCGCCTCATCCGCAGGTGAGCCATTCTTTTCATAGCAGCACATCAGAGCAGGTCTGCTAATGTTTACAGGACTGAGGGAGAAATCCTCCGCCGTCACAGCCGGTGCTCTCGGTCTGCGAGTTCAGGCTGCCGCATGCCGGACCTTGGTGATGATATCTAGAGTCGGGGGGGCTCCGGCGTGCTGTGGGGGTGTTCGGCTGCTGTCGCTCATCCATCTCCGTCTGTGTGGGAACCGTCTTCATGTGTTTGACATGTTTTTATTCTAACTGATGATTCTTAATAGCTTCTGATGGGTGTTTGTCCATGCGGGCACAGGCTGCTTGTAAAAGGAAACTAAAGGCTTATTTATTGGATTATTTGGGCACCCCCCCCCCCTCCCTTTTATTATGACCTACTGATTGAAACAAAGATTCAATTTAGAGCCGACTTTTATGAGACCCTGGAAAATCATTTGAAGCTGGTTACCGTGAGAGGAAGAAGGAAACCCTTTGATGAAGATCAGCGCAAACATTTTACTTCTGCTCACTATAATAAGGAAGGAAAAAATTAAACTACCACGTTTGTGTAGTAATTTGGAGTCTAGGTTCTCCCAACTGGACAGCGTTACGCCCCCCCCCCCCTCCCAACAAACATGTACAGAGCATCAGTCATTCCTAAATGTCAAATATGCAGCAAAAGAGTTAAATGAGTAATGGCAGACAAAGTGTGCATGATCAGAAATGAACGCACTTTAGTGGTCACTTACAAAAGAACTAAATATTCAGTCAGTTGTTAGTACTTTGTTCTATCACTGTGGTATATGACTTTTTAATGCACACCCAGCAGCCAATCAGAATCGAGTATTCACCCAGACCATGGTATAAGTTATAGGTAACCTAAAGTCCATCTTTCTGGATCTATGAGAACTTGATGGACCCCACCCCCACCCCCCAAAACAGGAAGTACGTGCTGGTTCCAAGAAGCCAAAATCCCCAAAAACATGGATCTGATACCTTATTCTAACAAGTTCTTGATCATCTTCAAATTTTTTAATGTTTTTTTCTGTAGTTCAAGTTATAAACTGACCAATCAGACGCCTCAATAAAAGTAGGTGGAGCCTGCTGAGCCCCATTCAATTTGTTTTTTAAAAGAAACCGTCTGGAACTATTTTCCACTGAACTCATGTTGGTCACTGTGAGGTGTCTCCATGTTTGTTTCCTTTCTGCAGTATTCTCAGCTCCTTTCTGAACTGTTGACACTCAGACTCTGTACTAGAACTGACGAGGATTTCCCAAATCCAAGCTCTTTAAAGCAGCATGTAAAACCAGCAAGAAGACATGGTGTGCATCAGGAAAAGCCTCTCTGGACTGTTTCTGTCGGCTTGTTCCTTCAACAAACTGGCTGGAGGCTTCCTGAAATATTTATGTGACACTGAAGGCAGCAAAAGTACACAAATCTGCTTCTCTTTTCTCTGAAAAAATTCATTATAGATAAACATCAGAGGTCTGACAAAATCCAGAGTTGGGCTGCAACCAGGAGGGTTTGGGGTCTTCAGTGGTCAGTGAGGTGATCCTGACAGGATTCAAACAGTTTCATGGATGGACGCTGTGGTGACTGGATGAGCGTGGTGTTTTGTTTGGAGGAAACGGATCCCTGAAAAACCGAAAACTCCGCTCATTTCCGTTGGTTTGATGTGTCCCTGTGGCATGACGTTCTGATTTACAAACAGCCATGCATTCAGCTAGTCTGATCAGTGACCACAGACTGAGAGTCCCTACATTTATGAGACATTTTTTTGACCCAGGTCATTATTGTAAATAAGAACATGTTCTTAATAGCTTACCTGGTGAAATAAAGGGTTAAAAAAAACTTTGTTGGGGTCACATCCATTGGGTTTTTAAGTGGACGAGATAGTGAAATAAACTTTGACACCTTTCTGTGTGCCAGCAACCCTCACCTGGAGAATCCGTCTCCTGCGGAGAATATTTTGAGACTTTGCTGTGGAGGGAAAAGAAGCGCTTTTGATAAGAAATTTTAATTGATGATCTGTCTCATAGAAAGGCACTGAAAACAAAACGGTTTCAGGGAAAACTTTTGAATTAACTGATAACAGAGCAAAGGTGCAAGGTGAGCAAAATCGTTTTGTTTTCAGTGATGAAAATACATTTGAGAACAGTTCTTCCTTTGCTTTGCTCCTCACTACACTGTAAACGCAAAACTTTACCCAATTTTTGTCATTTCCTTACCTTATAAACCTCAATTTAAACAATTATAGCGATGAATGGATGGATGGATGGATAGATAGATATGGATGCATGGATGGATGTAGATAGATAGATAGATAGATAGATAGATAGATAGATAGATAGATAGATAGATAGATAGATAGATAGATAGATAGATAGATAGATAGATAGATAGATAGATAGAGATGGATGGATGGATGGATTAGTGTTAATTTTTTTATGTTTTCAAACTAAAACCTTCTTCTCTTGAGCTCCTGTTTGTGATCATGTTTAGAGCTCACAGAAGGTAAACGTTGTGTTTATTTTTTCTGCATTTTCTGGCCCAGAATGAATATTTCAGCATCTCTGTCTATTCCTGTACTTGGATGAGCCCCCAAAAAGGCTGTTAAGATGTTCTGTGCTTGACGTGTGGACAGCTGCACAGAACAGCGTCTGCCTCCACACTCAGACTTCCCAAAATGCCCTGCAACTCTGAAAAGAGTCATGTCCAAAGATGATTAAAGTTTCAAGAGAACCGAATCAAATCACAGCAGGAGGAACCTCTGAGAAAGAAAAGGACCCAGAAGTCCTTTCAGACGCACAGATTGGCTCCTCGCCGCCGCCGATTTTTGTGGCTATTAATCAACATCTCATTGTGACAGTGAAGCAGACGTCCACAAAACATTAACCACGGGCATTTCACACACGGGCAAACACAGCTTTGCTAATTAATGGTGCTGCTGATGAATACCTACCATTAATGGTCTGGACAGTGTGTTTGTCTGCGAGGAAGTGCCTAGCTGATTGGTTTTTAAAGACTTTCTAAAAATGGCGGCGTGCGCCGGCGCTGTCGGGGACGGTTAGGTGGATGGAAGTCATCCTTGGCCCTTCATTTGCAGATGAGTGATAAGATGTGGAGCGTCGTTCACCGCCGCGCCGCCGGTCACCGATCATTTTGTTTGTGATTGATCAGACTCATATTGTGCTTCTCTTTCCAGGAACGGCAGATATTTGCCCCCCCAGTAAAATCAGCTGTGTTGACAAAGCGCTCGGTGAGAAATCTTCATTTCTTTTCTCATTACAACAGACTCACCCAAAGGGAAATGGAAACACAATCAGTAAATATAAGGTTGTTTTTTTCCTGTTATACAAATACCTGGAGGGAGATTGAATTTTTCCAAATGACTTTTCCTGGCCGTGATTTAGTCGCTCTGCAGCCTGATGGCTGCGCTGCCTCCTCCTTTTGAACTGTTTGTAATAAACCTGTGCCTCGGCTCTGCGTAGCTGCACACCCACCCAACCCCACCCACCCAATGCGACCTCGCCCGGCACATTTCCACCCTGAAACTCGGTTTCAAGCAGCCCCAATAATGTCGAACAATTATCCTTTCTCTGCCAAAAAAAAAAGCCAGAAATTAATTTTTTTTTCTTTCTTCTCTGAGTTCCAGCTCTGTTGAAAACCAGACCGAATGAGATCTGAGATATTTCTGACAAGAATGGGCCTCATTCATGAGGGTCAGAGTCCTGATTCAAACCCCAGAATAGACTCACCTTCCATCAAAGTTATACATTAAAGTATAATTTCTACATTTATACTGAAATGGTGTTTTGTTCGCACAGAATACGCGCCGCCGTGCTCCTGCATACAAATAACCTTATTGTAAGACTTATAAAATACATAAATCATCACATTCTAATTACTGCCTTCAGTTCTTCAGCTCTCACTTTGGCCTGGACCAAATGTGTCCAGAATTTTAAGCCAGTCCGATAGAGCCGCACCCTCACGTTTAGCTAACATTAATAAAGACCCATCTGTTGGTATTCTGCAAACATCTGCAAAATCTTTCATCTGACTTTCAGCTCGCCATTTATTCTCAGAGTAAACGTTGTTTGATGAAGACCCTAACGGACAAAAGCTGTCCGGACCCCTTTTGAAAAAGTACGGCGTCGAGTCACGACTAGGCACAGGAAGAACCGCATTTTTGGGAAATGTTCAGTCTCTTCAATCAGAGAATCGCCTAAACGGAACCTGCTGCTGGAAGAAGAAGAAGAAGAAGAACATCATCGTACCATCACAGTCCCTGACATTTCACAGAGACATCTCTGCAGCTTCAGAGATCCATCGTCCACTCATGGAAGGAACCTGGAACAGAGGAGAACCAAAATGAGTCCAAGAGGACGAAGAGGACCAATCCTGACGATCATGAGGAGACAACAGGGATCTGGTTCTGCAGGAGAACCACCCTCTAAGCCAAAAACTGTCCCAATGTTGGGACTCACCTTCAAACCAGAGTCCAACTCTGATTAGGTCAAAGAAAGTTTCACTAGGCCCCCGCAAAGACTCTAATTTAACCAAGATGTTTAGTCTTGACGTTAATCAGATGGCCAAATATGACAACACCAAGGGGAAAAACGGGGGGGGAAATCTATTTTCTACACATTGTGCAGATTAATTCTTTAAAAATCAAAAAATTTGATTTCCTGGAGATATTTTTTCAAATTCTGTCCCACAGTTTAAATGTTTCTATGATGAACATCACTACCTATCAAATGGGAAAGTTTCAGAAACAGACGGAACATTATTTTTATTCCTTTTTAAGTTCAGGAGACAAATATATTCCAACCAGGATTCAAGCAGGTTTGTACGACGGAGTTTTAGAGTACAAACTTTTTTTTTTATTACAACTTTAAAGTCATAAACTTACAAGAAAAAAAGTCATAACTGTTAAATTACAAAAATAAACTAGTAAATTTATTAAATCTACCAAATTTATGAGAAAAAAAACTCATAAATTTATGAGATTTTAAGACGTTGATTTACTGACTTTAAATCGGGGTTTTTTTTTTCTCATTTTGGTGGCCGTAAAACTCCGTCGTAGGTTCAGACAGCTTTCTGAAAATGAAATTAAAAAAACTTGATAATTCTCTGTATTTCAGGTTCTGAGAGTTGCAGTTCAATGTCAGATGCTTAAAAGCTTCATCTAGAATTTCTAAATCTGTACATTTAAAATCTGTTGGATTCTTATTTTTGGCAGAGAATTGAAATTTGTTTGATCAACATGTTTTTGGCAGAAAAGTCATCAAGTGTTCTGGCGGCACAGTGGAGACAAACTAAACGATGGTTTGATTTTCATTCAGTTTTCTATTTCCATTCAGTAGATTTTTGTAATTATTTTTATATTTTGTATCATTGCCATAGAAAGGAGTGAAGACGTTTAACCGTCACTGCTGTGTGGAGTTCAGTCCTCCTGAGAATTGTCTCCTGAAGCAGCTTTGCAGTGAACCTGTTGTGTCCTCAGCTCAGCTGCAGAAGAACAGCGGGGATACCTGTCCATGCGAGACGCCCTGTAATCTCACCCGCTACGGAAAAGAGCTCTCCATGGTCAAAATCCCCAGCAAAGGCTCGGCTCGCTATCTCTCCAGGAAATACGACAAGTCAGAGGACTATATCAGGTAGGAAGCAGAACCCAACTCCCTCATGAGCGCTGCTCTGCTGGAAAAGAGACAAGAACCAAAATCTGCAGCCTGAGCCGACCTTAAATCCTGACCAAATCAATATTGTTTTATGCAAACATTTATTTATGACCAGAGTGGGGAAAGCTGACGGCTTTTACCTCTCCTGCAGCACAAGCCCCCACCAGAAACGTCACTTTACAGTCAACATTTTCATATAGTCAGTCGTGAATATTTAGTTAAGTCATTTGATCTTATTTTAGGCAAAATCTCAAATGGAACAAGTTTTTTTTTTTTCTAAGACATGTTTAACCATATTTTTACTAGTTTCTTGTTTCAAGAGTTCCAAGACAAAATTAGACAAACTGGAAAGTTTACTCGACTCTGAACAGTAAAAATGATGTAACAGCTGTAGGACAGAGGTCTGGCTGACTAAAGATTCATTACATTTACATTTTAAGACAAATTTATGTCTAAATCTGTAACTCTAGTCTTTAAGATGATCATAGGATAGTTGGGCTATTGAATTTCTTAAAATAGGATATGTGAGGGGGAAATAGTATACATTTACATATTTAAACTTTTTTTTAACAATACATGTTTATTTGTTGCCACTCATCAGATCAATGTACTTAAAACTTCCTGCTTTATCTTTATCCTTAAAGGACATCACAACGTATCTGGAGAAATCTTACCAAGACAAATTTGGGCAGTTTTTGTCTAGAAAAAACAGCCTTTATTCTATAAATGTCGTAACTTTTTTTATTGCTGTGTTTCTGATAAATGTTTGCTTTTCTTATATGTTGTTTTATTTTGTAAAAGAATAAGTCTTTAAAAAAAAAGGGTTAAAATCTGATTGGATGTTTGTGTCTGTCGCTGAAAAAACCTCTGCTCTCCAGCATCTGCTACCATGCGTTTCCATGACAACACAGAGGTTTTTAGTGTTGCAGCGTTCAGGAACAACAACAAAAACCGAGGAAAAAGGTGGTGAGGAAGAAGATCTTCCTGCCGGAAGCACCGACCTGTCGGTTGGATTCCGCATGACGACTTGCTTAAAGCGTCAAAGTTTGAGTCTGACAGGTTTGTTTTTAGGGGTTAACGCACAACAGCAGAGATTCAAAACTCCAGCAAAAGACGTCCACATATTTAGCTGTGAGTGGAGGATCTCTCGTTGAAAACAAAAAAGCAGAAGAAATAAAACAAACTTTGTGCTCCTAGAGAGCTAAGAACTTTGGACGTTTTTGAACTCCTCACCAGAGACAGAGCAGCACGCCTGCCTTCCGTCGTCTCTGGGAAGGAGATCCACTGAGGAGATCAGGGAGGAGCGCCGAAGCGTCGGGTGGCAGCTTCCTGCTCCGAAGCTGGATCCCAAATGTTCAGGGTTAAAGGGAGGGGTCCAAAAAAACAATAAACTCCCACAATAACCATGCAGTTTTAGAAACGGATGGGTTTGTGTTTTCTGCACATTTTACTGCATAAATCGCAGGAAAAAGCCGTTGTTGGTACTCGTAGCCCCTGGACTCCACCACCTCCTCGTGAGGGTTTCAGATCAAGATGAGGAGCATCTCTGAACCTCAGGAGCTGTGGGACGCTGCGAGTCGCGTGCTGGAACCTGTGAAATCAGTTTTTGTTTGAGTTCATGAGGCATGACTTCAACCCTGAACAGAGCTCTCTTCATTCGCTCTTTCAGAGACAACTTCCTGGTGTTGGACATCTTCTTTGAAGCTCTCAACTACGAAACCATCGAGCAGAAGAAGGCGTACGACGTTGCAGGTCTATTAGGTCTGATTTCCTCCTGTTTGTAGGGTTTTTCAGGAGCAGCGCTGCCTCTCCTCATGCACTGAAGTGGATGTTTTCCAGGTGACATCGGCGGACAGATGGGCTTGTTCATTGGCGCCAGCATCCTGACAGTCTTAGAAATACTGGATTATGTCTTTGAGGTACGGTGTACTTGCAGACTCACACACCTTGAGCACTGAAGGCAGGAGATCCAGCAGGAGTGAAGAGCCGCAGTCCCGCTGGATTCTCCCTGATGTCTGCTTGTGTTCTCACTCCAGAAAAAAGTTCCTCTCGGGCAGAATCCTGAGAAAATCTCTGCAAATAAACTGCAGTGCAGCTGTTAGTAAGTCACTGCACAAATGGATTTCCAGACAGAAGAACTTAATAAACGTCTGCTCTCAGGGCCACGCTGCTAATGCTGACGATAAAATGAGCTCCTTCATCTGTTTGTCCTCCTGGGGAGGCGCTCAGTGGGCTGCAACAGGTTAGAATATGTCAAATGGATGCACAGCCCAGCAGTGTTCGAATCCCACTGAAGGGATGCGGCATCAAATCAACATGAAATCAAGAGGATTTAAGCAGAAATTCCCTAATGAGAATGCATCAATTCAGCACAAAATCAGCAGGAATGTACTGTAAAATCAGGACAAAGTTAGCAGCAATTTACCATAAAATCAGGACAAAGTTAGCAGGAAATCAGCAATAAACCAGAATGAAATTAGCATAACATCCATAATAAAGATGACTTTTTGTTTTTTGCTATAAATAAAACAAAAATATAAAAAACTGCCTTTTTTTCCAAAAATAAACCAGTTTATAACTTTTGACAAAAGTTCACATGACTTCCTTTCAAAATAAAAGACACATTGTGTCACATAGGATCATCTCACTGCAGCAAAAATAGTATAGAGACATTTCAACATTGAATTAAAAATGCGTGTTTTACAAACATGTACAAGTTGAACTAACCAAAAGGAAATCTGAGCTAACAAGTGACCCTTTGCCAAATTTTTCCAATTAGAGGCGCAATTAAAATATTGGAGTCGAATTAAAACTAGAAAATCTGTTTTATAATCCAGTGTCATTAATTCTGGTTGATTTTCTGTGGTAAACGGCGCTCAGAAATCTGTCAAAAAGTTTTAGTATGACTGTCTTTCAACTGTTTGTCAATACGTTGAATAAAGTTTAGGTTAATTTACTTAGCTTTACTACTTACTTACATTTTACCTTACAGTTACTTTTTTATTTTTTTCTGAAACCAGAGAGCCACGTGGCTCCGGCGCCGAAGGTCGCAGACCTGTGCTATAACGTCCTGACGACCAGCCCATTCCTTTATGTCTTCTGTAGGGGACATTTGTTTGGATTTTGTCCTTTGACTCTTTTGAAGTTCTCTACGGAGACCCGTCCTGGCCTTTCCAATGAACCCTCACGTGTTTGGGTGGGATTCTGGAAGGTTTGGTTTCTCTGGAGGTCATAAATGACCGGGCTGCTTCTCTAGAGGTCATGTGGACTGATCTTCTAACTGCACCTTTGCCCTTACTCCGTTGTCATCTCTTCAAACCTCTCTGCTGCTAAAACCAGGTGATCAGGCACCGACTGCAGCGTCTGCTGAGGCCGCAGAAGGAGGAGAAGAAGCAGCAGCCGAAAAGCGCCGTCGCCACCGTGAGTCTAGAGGAAATGAAAGCAAAGGTAAATCCTGCAAACAGACCAACATGTTTGCTCTGGAAGGAGGACGTAACCTTGTTAGGCGGCCCTCACCGCTGCGTGGGGCTCCATCTCCCTCCCAGCTCAGATGGATATTCCGCCACCTAATTGTGAAGTTGGTTATTTGTGATCAACAGACTTCTTCTAAACATAGCCGTGCTGTAATTCTGTTATGCACTGTGAAAGTGTGGCAGATGGTGGGAGACTGGGCGCCGCAGTAGTAAACGCCAAAATGCAGGTTTTAGAAGTGGGAGGCGGGCCTCCTCGAGGGGGGGCTCCTAACAACTTCAGAGGTGAGGAAATATTACATTAGTGGAAGTACAAGTTACTGCAAGCAAATTGCTTAGAAAAGCTTAACTGGGAGTGATTTGATTAAAGCAATCTGGCTTCAAGGGGTAGCTCCGTTTTGGGGGGAATTTGAACGTTTTTTTTCTTCTCATTTTCTTCACAGTGCGAGATCAAAAAAGCCTCAAGACAAATCTGTTTTTATTTTCTTCTGTATGGCGTAATCTGAATTTAGAACAATGTTGCTGGAGTTGCTAAACGTCTAGAGGATCAAGCATCGCAGCATCTTTTTTCAGGGGATTAAGAGGAAAACACCGCTTAACAATAAAAGATAAAAATACAGCTAAATCAATTTACAGGGAAGCTCCTCACCTCCTGTGAGGAGCTTCCCTGGAGGAGGTGTTTATGATAAACTACACAAAAATGTTATTTCTACGCTAACCAACTCCTTAAAGAGTCAGAAGAGTTTTACTTTCAGGCTTAATAAATTCAGCAGATGAGGCTTTTAATTATTAATAGTTACTCACTGTGTTTTTTCGTTGCACTTTGACTCACGCCGTGTTTTATTCATTTCATGACCAGAATCTTGAAGTGAAAAATCGCAGAGAAATCGAATTTTTTTTTCTACAATTAGGGGTTGAAAATAGGGAAGCAGTTGAAATGAATTTTGTCCCTTTTGCCACACTGTACTTTCTTATTCTGATGTAAGGTTACTGTAAAAACAAAAACAGTGTGTAGTTGTGTGCTGACACTTAAACTCCACAACAAGCATTCATTTTTCTGCAGAACAGAACCTTGTCTGCTACCTGAGGTGTGTTTTTTGGGGGAACGTTTTCTTCTGCACATGCAGTGATTTCTATCCCGGAATGCTAACAACATCTTTATCTGTAGCAGGTTGCATTGCTTTGTCCTCTGCACACAGTTTTCTCAAATAGGAAAACAACCTTTAGGGTTTCATTTGCTGCAGATGTTTTATTATTTCTAATTTCCTCTGAATTCTTTCTCTGATCAGTTGTTGCCGTTTGGCAGAAAGACGCAGCTCCGCTCAGATTTTCCTCACCTCTTTTCATCAAAGTCCATCCTTGTACTTATTCAGATCTTATAAAAAAGCACTAAGACATCTTGAAACCCTTCTACTTCTGTTTTCTCTGATTTCTTCTGATCAGAATTTAATGAGTGTCACAAAATATAAGCATTTGGAAGGACATTGTTTGTGTTTATTTTTTAACTTATAGCTTTTTTTATTCATTTTTAGAGCTCAAACTACCAGCTACACTGCCCCCCAGTAGACAAAGCAGAGCATTGCACTGATGGCAGGCAGCTACCTACAGTTTGGTTTTTGTCATTGGTTGAAAGGAAGAAATACATTTAAAAGTCTATGTTCTGCTTTTCTTGTGCTTTTCAGAGTAAACTATATCCATATATATGAGCATATATTTACCTTTGGCACACTAAAAAAGGATTTTATATTTTCACAGTTCATTTTCATACCTGGAAGTAAGACGACTTGATCTCTGAGGCTCCGCCTTTCTGCCCTTGTGGGTGCCGCCCATTTCATGACATCAGCCTAGAGCCGGCCTCAGCAGCGTTTCTGCGTTTTGCCCACAAAGACAAACATCATCCGAACTTTTAAAAAGATGGTTGTGCATGTTGTGCATAGAAAAGGAAAGCGGTTAGCCAATCATCGCTAGCTCTGTGCAGAAAGTGGGTGTGTGTGTATGTGTGTTAGCCTGGGGGTGGAGACTCTTCCTGGAAGGGGTGGTTCCTCACATTGTGACATCACAATGTTTTCATGGATTGGGAGGGCTGGTGCTCAGAGAGCAGGTCTTTAGAGGAATACTCTGAAAAATACAGTTTTTTGTGAGGAATGAACATTCTAAAACAATTAAAAGCTCAAAAAGTGTACTTTACATTATTTAAGGACCAAACTGCACTTTTTAAAGGAGTAACAGCGAGCCCACAAACGTGTACATTCTTCTTTATCCATGGTTCTTATTTGCACCTTAATTAGTTTTAAGCTTGTTGTTGACATCATTTTTTGAAAATTAGAAAACTATCTGTCTTTTTACATTTGAATGACTATCAGGCTGAAAGTTGAAGAGTGTTGTTTTTGGAACAGAGCTTGAATTGGGAAACGCTCAGACCTTTTCTGTTGGTCCTGCATCACAGCTTCAGACAAAGACGCCTACCGTTTCTGTTCCAATGGGCTGTTTTTCACACGGCTGGACCTGGTCTGACTTGAAGCTGCAGTCACGACCCATTTTTACAGAAACTTCCTCATGAAAGTTCTTTTCAAATATGGGTGATGTGAACAGTGGAGACAGAGGACATTTAAACGCTGCTGTGTGAGGTGAGGTGGCTCTGATTGGTTCTAACTAAAAAACAAACATTGGCAGCAGTCGCAGAACTATTTTAGTTTAGTTAAAACTTTAGTTTACTCTCTACATCAAAGTGTTTTTTAAATGTGCTGTTTGTCAGTGTGACTCAAAAGCAAAGCAAAGAAATGTTCATTTTCTTGCTTTTTTCTTCGGAAATGTTCAGGTATTATGGATGAAAACATTCCAGTGTGGGTTTTTGTTTGCGGCTGCACAAATTTCAAACTCGTGCCGTGTCGACTTCAGAAATCTCCTTCAGTCCGATCTGTTCTTTCAGCTTCTCTGGAAATGCACCAAAGCGCTCCTTTATACGCGGCAGTCCTGTTCGGCTGCAGCTAATGGAAAAGGAGAGCGCGTCCTCCACATTCAGAGTCTGTTCACCCGGTAACCGACAGCTGCTGACAAAGACACGGAGGAGATGCACACGCAGTTGGCGTGACGGGCCCGGTCCACTTTGTATGGGAGAAATCAGGACATTGTGCTCCTGTGAAGACAGTCTCCACAACCATTGTGCTCAGCATGCATATGGAGATATCTCAGTCAGAAAGTCAGCTTGAAACTGCACAAACAAGACTCTAAAATGCTTCATATAGTTGGTTTTACTTTCCTTTTGTTGCTGTAACATCAGTTCACTCCACTTCTCTTAGAAATGCTGTTTGAATCCTTGTAGTCCACATAGTGAGGCGGCTGTGGCACAGCGGCCGGATCAGCTGCTTGGTCAGAGGTTAAAATACCTGATTCGACAGGTGTTGTGGTAAAAGATGTCAATTTCCCTCAATCGTAAGAAAAACTGTACAATGCTTTGGAAAAATGCGTCTGCTGAAATGACCCAAAGCATCTAAGAAAAAACAAAGAAATGATTCTTTATGAAAGTTTAATTTTTTACCCAACTTCAACCTCTCAGGATGCAATCTGAAAGCAGTGTTGATCAACAGTCTGTTTAAATCTGTGTTTAATTTGAAATTGTAGAAATAATAACAACAGTCAGAAGACTTTAGCTCTCAATGGAACAGATTTCTTGACCGGAGAAAGGTAGTTTGCCCCTTCTGGGTGGGAGGAGTGTCCCTGCCCCAGGTAGAGGACTTTAAATATCTTGGGTAAGATCGGAGCGTGAGATCGACAGGCGGATTGGAGCGGCGTCCGCTGTTATGCAGTCGCTGTACCGGTCCGTTAAAGAGAGAGCTGAGCCAGAAACGAGAGACTGCTGCCCCCGCGACCCGGTCCCGGATAGTCGGAAGAAGATGGATCCATGGAACAGATTTCACTTTAAGACTTATGGTTCCGAGGGTTCTGATGGTAAACATCTGTATTTTTAAAATCTAAAAACAAAAGGGTTTTTTTTTTTTTTTTTGGGGGGGGGTTCCAAACAATTAACAAATAAGTTAAACGAAGCCCCATGACTGCAGCTGCAGAATCAGTCTCAGTGGTGTTCAGGTTCCTCTGGAGTTCATGCCGTTTTTTTGCGTAGCAGCGCGAACACGAGAGTTTTGAACGTAGAAGACGTTTCATTGGAAGAGCTTGCTTGATCACGTGCTGCTGAGACGTGAAGGTAGCACAAGTCCCAGCTGCCTCACAGGCGGATGGCGGCTGTCTGCAGGTACAAAATGGTCAAACTTGTACTGGGCACACAGGTGTTTATGTTCATACGGTTCGAGCTCAGCATGAAAGACAAGTCATGGTGAACACTCGAACAACACGTAAGGGTGAACCAGACACAGGCGTGTCGTACAGACTTTCCATTTTTTTCAACCCCCCCCCCAAATCCCTCGGACTGTACAAGAAGCTGTTAGTGCTGTGCTCCCTGGTGCAGCCCGACTGTTAGAAATGCCTAAATTAGCCAATCAGAGCATAGTTTTTTTGGACGTCCTACAGGCACTTACGAATCTCGTGCACACCCCATACTCAAACCTTACTAAGGACTAGAGTGTGGCGTACGGACGCCAAACGACAGCATCACCTGTTTGTCGTAAATGTTTGTAACTTCCATTATCCTCACAAACTTCCCGATACACCTACCACAGGCACAACAATGGTACGTTCCATTTTCATGACGCGCCTTAAGGTGGCAGTACGAGCCTCTGGGGAACTGAGAGACACAGTCCCCTTAAGATGCAGCCACTCCCCTCTACGACCCCTTTCAGACCCAGACAACCCAAAAACCACAGAACCCGAATGGGTCAACATTTCCCCAGCAAATGTCATCATCTTTCAGTGCAGAGAAATGTTGAGGTGTAAAAGTTTGAAAGAGTCTTCCCCCTAAACTGAGGCCTGCTGCTCTGCTTTGTGACCTTCAGAGACAAGTGTTTAATAATCAACACTGCATTTATTTTTAGCTAAAATTCCAAATCTTTGAATGAAAAATCGACCTGTGACAGAGTCATGTGACCTCGTGAAGAGTGATTAACTCACGCCGGCGTTTTGTTCTGCTTTTGACAGGAACCCAACGACACATCAAGGAGTCACCAAGAGGGCGCCTACGCCAACACGATCCTCCCCAACCATCATCACCTGCACCCCCACCACCATCGCGCCGGGCACCACGGGGTATTTGAGGACTTCGCTTGCTAAAACAAAGCATTGTTTTCTGTCCTGGTGACAGCAAAAGATAAGACCTGTCTGTGGCGAGATCCGTCTCAGAGCCCCCTGCATTCCCGGCGTTCCTTTGCTGTCACCAGTGAAAAGCTACGGCCAAAGTCAAACACCAAACTTGCGCTGCTATCAAGCCACCTGAACTGTACGTAGGCACAAATTGGACTTTTCTTTCCCCATTTCCGTCTGGACGGAACGCACCTCAACGTTTGCGTTTTTTCATTTCGGGCACTTAGAGACTACAAGGCCAGTTTTTTTTTCCACCTTTGTCTTTTTAAAGAGGAGGACTGCATGTAACATTGATGCGGCTTGTTCTGCAAACAAGGAAGGATGGGATTTATTTATCCGTTTGGCATCTGAGTTTTTATTTTTTTACATGTATATATCTACAGTTTTAGGCCCCACAATAAACCATCACCCTTGATAAATTCTGTACTTATTTAAAGACAATTATATCTGTATGTTCTATATTGTACACGACATGATGGTACTTCAGTGAGCAAACCTTTTTGCCGTATTCTTGTAACACCAGAAGTTTGAAGGGGAATAGTCTGAAGAATGGCCTTGGCTCTCGAGGTCGACCGTCCACACGATACAGTTTGTCTGGTTTGTGGTTAAAGTGTTAGCGAGTAGCAGTGTACCTGTACATAAACTTCAGAACTGGACAGTATTTTCTGTTTGATTGATGTTTAAAATTAGTTTGAATTATGTAAACTCAGTTATTTATACAGTTTTTATATGAAAATATCAACACGATTGTAGCAACTGCTGTTAACGGACTTTTCTGAAACGACAGACTGCCAAGTATTAGCACATTCCTCCAGCGTGGACGTGACTATGGCCTCTTTTGTCTCCTCGAACGGCTTTTGTTTCCCTTGTGTTTCTAGTCTGAGTCTGAGCTTAATATGTTCCTCCTCTGCTCATTGCTGCCGACCATCCGCCCTATTTTTGCTTAGAGCTGACATAAGCAATAAGACCTAAAGTGATGTTTCCTTTTCCAATCGGTCTCCCCGTCTCAGACGTGGGCCAGAACCACCGCAACGGCACGGCAGCTCCTCACAGTGTTAGCCCAGCATCTGACGCTTTTGCACACGCCGCTGAGCGTGTTAGAGTGACGCATTTCAGCTGAACTTTTCCATGAAGGAATCCAGTCAGGAGGAGGATGACTTTTCCTATTTCCATCTGAGGAGGCACAAAAGCTAATGTAGACGTTGTATCAGAGGCTGTAGGAAATGAATAACAGTTAGATTATAGATGCAAAGTCTGAAAAGCACAAAGTAAAAGAATGAAATCTATATATTTAAGAGGATTCATTTTATTCTGTAACAGTTGGCCATCACTCCTTGGTTGGGTTCACACGTTCGTTGTGTTTCATTGAAGGGAAGCTCGTCTAAGTTTTAGCTCAGGACTTTGTGCAGAATTTGTGACGTACTGAATCCATCAAAGTACAAAAAATGTTGCTAGCTGAGTTTGTTTCTTCACAATTGAAAATCTCAAGCTCACTGCAAACTCAGAAACAGGAAAAAAATTGCAATTAGCGAATGATTCAGGTAACGATGTGTTGACCAGGCTCAAAAGCATTTCCTTTACGAACGGTCAAGGTCAAAGCCAGTTTACAGCTCGTCATGTACAAAGACGGTCCAAAGTGAAAACTTCAGCAGAAATATTAAGAGATTAATCAATAAAAGAAAAATGTAAAGAAAGTTCAACTGAATTTACAGTAACAGTGTTAATGTCTTCTTTTGACACAAACATCAGAAGCAGCTGAGAAACTTTGGGTCTTTAAATAACCTGATTGTTTGGGATCATCTTATGCCACTTTCACACCCCACATGTGACACACACTCCTCTCTGCACGTTTAGCCCATGATGTTCACACTGGACAAGCAGGAAGGGGCTTCTTCTGCTTTTACTTTTTTTTACTGTCTTCTAACGCACATCCAAATTTGGTGCAAATTGGTGAAGCGATGCAAATCCGGTGGATCTTCCTCTAGACTTGTTTTTTCGCAGCTCTATTCCGATACATTAAAGACTTGGTGTCATAGAATTCCAGCCGGGCACAAACCACAATTATTTATTTTTCCTCCATGATTCATTTTTAAACGGTTGGCACTTCCATGAATAAAAGGGACGCCATCCATATGTCACTTTGAAGTTTGACCTTGTTTAACTGTTGATGTACGTTCAATGGTCGCACATTTTGTACATGGAGCCCAAACTGTTGTAGAAACTTGCGTAGCTATGTGGGAACGTGAGAGTTTTGAACATGGATGCCCGGAGCGTACCTTTAGGCTACGCGGACAAATACAACTACCTCCGATCGATGGGTGGGCATCTGCAGAGTCTTCAAGATTTGATGCTGCCACTCGTTTTTTTTTACGTTGGCGTGGTCATGAATGTAGACGGCAGCAGTGACCATCACAAAATAGGGGGACAGCAGGGCGGCTACAGGACGGGGAGAGCCGGATCGTCGGCCAGCAGCAGCTCTGATTGGGCGATACAGTAATGTCTCTTGACGGCAGCCGTCCATATCAAGTGCCACCAGCCACACGGTTGCCCGGGGGGATATCAAAGGCGTTTCTGCCTTTAACTGGACCTCAAAATGGGTCCAGGTGGCCTCTGACGGATATCAGCTGTTAGAGAAAAATCCTCAGATCGCCGTATACAAATGCCGCCACGTGGCCACCTGCCAGTGGCATTTTGGGAAATGTGATCATAGCATTATGAAGGCTTTGCATTGGAAGTGGCTGCTTGAACGCGTTGCTGAGGGCGGTGTGAACGGAACTTAAGGCTTTCTGAATGTCTGTTTCAGATCTGTGGAGCATAGAAGCTGAATGCAGCTTCTCTATGTTTGGTTTGGACTCTAGGAACTAACAAAAGACCGGATCCAGATGACCGGAGAGGTCTGGGTGGTACATACCGGGTCAGGAGGTCAATGATGTCATCAGAGTTTTCTCAAATTCCTCCCAAACTTACTTCATTTCAGTCTCAGATTTCTTTGAGTCAGAAATGTGAGTCAGGATCGACTCAGCTAAACGTTCCTGTGACAGACTGCAGACAAGGAGCAGAATCTGACGTTCAGGCAGCAGAGGCAGTCTAATGTTGGACATTTATGTGAGTAACAAACACATTATAGCCTCTCTGAGTTGCTTCAGTGTTTTTCTAATTCATTTTGTTGCTAGCTGGTCTATCTTCTTGCAGTTCTGTCTCTGTACTGGCACACAACATAAAATGGGAAATTTAAGGTCAAAAGGAAAACCAGCTTTTTCTTCTTTTTTTAATGTGTACTAATCACTGTTTGGCTACTAAATATTATTTTTCATTAGAATTGCTGAACAGAACCTGGACATGTTTTTCAAACAGAGGCTTTCTGTGTTCGCCTTTGCTTTTCCACAAGTATAACTGTCCATCAGGACTTTCCTTAAACTGTGACACAACAAACTTTCAATCGTCAGAGAAGTGGTGGAGAGATCAGAAGATCCAGTTAAGGAACTTTTTTTTAATCTTTTATGGCCGTTAAGATATCTTGTTCAGATCCAGAAAAATATTTCCAGGAGGGTTCAGCTCGATCTTCTTTAGGTCTCAAAAAAAACATACACAAGCTCAGTTTATGGTTCCAGACTCTTATTTTATATTACTCTTAACCGATTACAGACGAATAATGTTGGAATTTTTTGTTGTAGCTGGAGCTGATTGAACAGTCTTCTAATGAGCGTCTGCAGTTCTAAGCTCAGAGCAGTTTAGGACACTCTACTACTGAAATTAGAAGAGATCTTCTGATGAATTTAGATCTTTTTGTCTTGTTTTTGTCAAAGACTCGTATCTAAATTATGTGGCGAAGGACAATCAGCTGTAAATTCGTCAAACCACAGGCGGTTTCGTTTAGCAGTGAATGCAGTCATGAGGATTCCTGGTTTTCTTGGCTTGTGTTCTTCTGATAATTGCTTCTGTTTTCAGGTTTTCCGTTTGTTCCAGTCACACCAGTTTAATCTTCTGCAGCTGTTTGTGTTTCAGTTCATTCTTCTTCTGTCTTGGTTTTCAGTCGATGATGGTCACCGTTCTCCTACCCCCACCACCCCACCCTGACGCAAAACAGCAGCCAGTGGTTCATGTTGACTCGCTTTCGATTAGTTTTCGGCCTCACTTTAAACTTTACTTTTGTGCTCTATTTGCAGTAATGTAATTTTTTCTTGTTGTGGGAGGGCTCCAGTGAGTTAAGAGAACATTTCCTCTGAATCTTCCCCTCCTACCCCCCGTGTTGGAACCAGCGTGCTAAATGCACGCCTGATGTGCAGGTTATGTGCAGCTCCTGCAGGAGAACCTCAGGTTCATTAGAGACTGAAGAGGCGTAAATGAAATAGAAGCATGAAAACATTTTGACGAAAGAGCCAAATGTAGACATTTTCAAAAAGGACGTACAGCTGTGATCTGGTGTTTTACAGACGATAAATCAGTTAATAAACCTTCAAACAGGTGTGTGTAGGGGGGGGCAGTTAGAGAGATCAATGACATGAAAAGTCTGCAAACTGTAATCTAATTTTTACATTTTTTTTATTCTTCTCCTTTAGAAAAACTAATATTTCCAGTTGTGGCTTCCAAAGGTCTCTTCTGATGGGACTTTTAGCTTCCTGTAAGCAGAACACAACAGCTTCAGGAGAAAGAGGTGATGGAACATCTGAAACTCAACCAAAATAGTCACATTTGAGGCCAGGAGTCTGGGACTTCACCACTAGAGACACAACATTTGATCTAAATGTGGAAAATGTACAAATGTTTGGTTGTTTTTTCAGAGAATTGTAATCATCATTGTGTTCATTTATGTTGACTGAGCGTGAGCGTCCTTTGAGATCTGTGGTTTCTCCTCACAGATCCCAACCGTTTCAGCTGCAGATGTAGGACATTATTGCAGAATAATGTTTGTAGCCTGAGATGTACTGAACATGCTGTTTCTGTTGACGCTGTTGATGCTCTAAAGCCCTGAACTAGAGAGGCGTGGTCCTCCACTGCCAATGTTTGGGGAAGTTCATGAGGATAAGAAACACTAATCAGTTTCTTTCTACTTTTCTTTTTACAAAAAAATATAAAAGAAATACATTTAAATAAAAGAAAAGAAAATATATTTCTTTCATAAATAAAAGAAATATATTTCAATATATTTCAATAATTTTATCTTAAACACTGAAAGAACTGAGAATTGCAGAAAAGAGCGGGAAATATTTATCAAAAATCCAGCATCAAACCTGACATATGATGTGACGGTCCGGTCCATTCTGTTTGGGAGCAGCAAACGTTCATCTTTAGACTGGTTCTGTGTCCTCCATGTTCTTGAGCCAAAGAACCTTTCAGGTGCTTTTATGTGCGACGGCTCTGCAGCACGTCTGTTAGCCAGCCCCCTGGGTCTTTGCTCACCTGCTGCAGGTAAGACTCCGCCTCAAAGGTCCTCGCCGTTTTCCAACTATCCCTTTAAGGTCAGGAACAGATCTGCCTGGAGAACCGTGGGAAGCACATTCATGTCACAAAGCATCATGGACGGTTTCTAAAAAAGCAACAAGCTTGAGTTCTCTAGAGCGGCATTCAGCAGCAGGAACACGGCGGCGCTGCAGGTTCGATTCCCATGCAGGCTGCCGTGTTCAGCTAAGGTTCAGTGGTGAGCGTGGTGGTTGCTCATGAAAAGCCATCTGCTCCCTCTCTGTTGAATTATGGCCTGGCTTTATCTGATCTTTATCACAAATTAAGGGAAAACTAGATTTTTTTTTTAATCTTCTCTGTGTAGAAATTCAGCCCCTTTGAGATCCAGCCGAGACCCTCTGACTTGACCCCAAGGATTCTGCTGAATGTAGAAACTGCCCGATTGTAAAGTTCATGTCTTTTAGTGCCTCTGTTGCTACTTTTTCATGCTGGCATCCAGTTATTGTTTCTGTATAGAACTGAATTGGTTTGTAAAGAGACATTAAATCTTGTGTTTGTTAAAACTTTGTTCCAACTGAAGACAGTTTGTGTTTCGTTTACACTGATGAGGATTTCCTGCAAATGGGAATTATGAAAGGTCATAAAACTATAGAAAAAAAACACTGTTTCTGTGTCTTTAATGGCATTTTTAACGGCATGTAAAACATCAGGACTGAGACTTTTAAACCCTTGTGCTATCCTAGACACGTTAACATTGGGAGTGGGGTCATCTAGACCCACTAGACAGTGGGGTCATCTAGACCCACTAGACAGAGCTCTGAACCTTTGTTCTTCAATGATTTGGGATCTTCACTGGTGTCCATGGATTACATGAAATCCTCTCCACCTTTATCCACCTTAGTCATGGTAGGAGAACACCTCAATGGAAGGGGGGGTCATCTAAGATAGCACAAGGGTCAAACCCTTTCTTGTTTTTACTTTTTCTTTATTTCAGCATGAAAACATGGGTTTAGTTTTTAGAAAACATTTCATTCTTTGTAAGATTATAGAGAAACGTTCTTCAAATATTAAACCAAAAGAAAAAAACAAACTTCTGCAGCACGACTTTACAAGCAGAGCTCCGGTAAATCTTTTCAATGTTTAGCTTTAAAGTCTCTAACTTGACCCAAAGCGTTTAACTACAAGGTCTTGCCTCCTTTGTAATTAGAAGCAAAGTGATGAGGAGGGTTTTTCTTCATCAGAAATGAGGATTTCATGCTTTTCAGCTCCAGCGACGTTCAGCCACAGGTTTGGAGCGAAGCAAAGGTCAGCTCTGCGTGTGGCGTGGGAATGCCACAACTCTGAAATTCTGCTTCTCATCTGGATAAAGATTTTCACTGTGAGATCAGAAAAACAGATTATCTCTGCAGACTCAGATGAGACGTCTGCCGCCTTTCCCTGGACCAAAAAAATGAGACATTTTCTGCAGGAGCGTCTCATCTGAAATGACACTCCTCCCTTTTGATTGTTTTGTTGGGTTCCTGCAGTTCTCCATGCATCACCGCGAGAGTCGACGGCCTCCGTCTGTCAAATCCCCTCCACCTTTCAAGTAATCATGGGCAGTACACGGCTGTTTAATATTCATAATCATGTGTCACTTTGACATTTTCAAAAGGTTTTCAATCAGTCTCTGATGGCATCCTGCACAGCCCATGCATAACAATCTTCTCCTCTGTCATCAATAATTGGGAGTCATCCCTGGAGAAGCCACACAGGGGGCTGCACTGTTGAACTGAAATATGACTGCAGACTTGGCTTTGAGGGGGAGCGTGAAAAGGCCCTTTATCCTGCTGACAATGACTTCAGCGCCTGGTTAAAACTCCTCCTCCGTCTGAAAGACAAAAGGCCGCTCGCTCCTGCAGGAGTGATGCAGCAGACGGCGGCAGAGTTTTCTCAAGCCGGCTCCTTTGAGTTTCCATCTTGCAGAGCTCCGAGGAGCTCTGCAAGATGGAAACTCAAAGGAGCCGGCTCTTTGAGTTCCCAAGAAGGCCAAGAGTGGGGGTTTTCACAGCGTCTTCTTTTAGATGGAAAAAAAAGTGACCATTTAAAGCTCCTGAACAGCAGAACTCAGTCCTCTGCTGTTTCCAGACAAAGGCAGGAGATAAAAATGACTTTATTGCCTCTCACTGGATGATTGTGGGAATGCAACATTATAAAAAATATAAGAAATTCCTCAGAGTCTGCATGCTATCCCAAGTTTGTAGAAATAAAACAAGAGAAAAGTGAAAATAGACTTTCCGTGCGCCAGCGTCCTCCGCTTGTTCTGGTGAGGGAGGAGAAAGTTCTGGGATGAAACATAAAAACGAAGTAGAAAATAATGGCTTATATTTAAATCCCAGCTGCTCTGTAGTTATGTGGTTTTACATCATGCCTACAGGCCCTGCACATTGAGCCTTGAAATAACTACAGCTGTAATTACGGTTGCAACATTTTCTCCCCCCCCCCGTTTTTTCCCAACCCAGACATCAGGAATACCTCGACTCCAACACGAGCAGGAATGTCGAGAGCCGTGTTTCCAAGAACCGATCGACAAAATCTGAGCGAGGACGACTTCAAAAACCCACTTTTTGTTTCAAAACCCCCCCCGTGTGTGTGCTCAGTTCAGGCTCGAGCCGTGCAAACGTGAACTTCTGCTGACACCTAAAGGACGACCACGTGCAAGGACCACAGACGGGAAATACTCAAATGTTCTTTAATTCAGAAAAATACAATAATTCACAGTTTATTGAGAATTACAGCAATCAATCATGTGCATCAGCTAAAACATACTACTTTGGTTTTCTGAGTACCCATGTGCATAAAACAATGTAAACTATCGGGCTCAAACATCCGAACCTAAAGCTCTTAAAGTACCTGATACTTTTGTTCAGTTCATCATTGGATTAAAAGGAGAAAAAAAAAAATCACAAAATTTAAAAAGCATCATTGAGTAGAATTTGCTGGAGAAAGGTTTGTTGCAGATTCAGGCTCTGATGGAGGCGAACGCGAAGGGAGCCTTCGCTCAGCCATGGTGGCCGCGCTAACAACCACGCTCCCACTCTCCACCTCCACCCACTATGTCAGGCCTCTTGTGTGGACCAAAGGCAAATTAAAACAAAAACAAAAAAAAACATCCAAGCAACTTCATTTCGTATCCCAGCTCGTTCACAGTGACTTCTTTGGAAGACTACGTTTCCAACTCTGCATATTATTAAAGAACACCCTTTCAGAATAAACATTCACACAAACGCTGCGCCGTCACGACTGCTCTCCTTTCTGGATCAAATAAAAGAGATGCGTTGGTAAAAAAAAACGTGGAGCAGAAACACTGCAGAAGAACCGCCAATGTTCCAACATATATATTAAATCCAATTACAGTTAAATAAAAGGACTCGCTTCGGTTTTATGTACTTCAAAGTAAGTCTGAGGAGCAAAAGCGTCTCCTGACAGCATTGAAAATGTCCTGTCAGAGAAATTACAGTGTTTTTACTTTGCATCAAACAGAAAGTATGAGTCACAAACAGTACTGTGATATGATACGCTACTGCACTCCAGGGAAATGTTTGGACATTAAAAGTCCTCTATAAACAACAAACCAAGCTGTAATATTGCACATTATAACTCACTAATAACTTACTGTTGTACATCCATTACTACTCAGTGACAGAACAGACCTCCCACTGGATTCCCCAACAGACGGCAGGCGTTGCAGCTCACAACCAAGGACGCAAAAACCACAAAAAGTACTCAAAGTCATTCAAAGCACTTTGGAAAAACTAAACATTGGATTATTTTCTTCCTTGAAACATTTCTGAGCTGATTAAATTCTGCTCTGAAGTACCCAACGTCTACACAAACCTTGGCAAGTATTTCAGGCATTTTTCCCCAATTATTCACCCGCCTGTTTCTGCCTCTTTGTTTGTCGTTTCACCGTGAAAAGGTCTCAAGGAGAACCGCGTGAACAACGTTCGGCCGGCCGGCGGAGCTCCTCCCAGCGTTGAGGCACAAACTCAGACTGGAGACGATCAAGACATGACCGTGAAAGCTATCGAAAGAACAAGAAAAACGTACATTCTTCACAAACAGCCCTCTCTGTATGTACATGTCTGTGTGTAACACTACCAGAAATGTAGAAAAATATCTGATCTGCATCCCATGAAGAGGTGAGATGCTAAAGCGAGGCGTCTTTTTTTCAGATGTATCAAAAATTCTGTAATAAGGCACAAAAGATTTTAAAAAAATACACTTTTGTAAGTACTCAAGCCAGTTGAGCATCAAAAGTGCAATATTTGAATGCCCCAAAGAGACAAACAGCGGTGCAACATAAAACTGTTGATCTAAACGCTGTTGGAACGCACGTCTTCCAGGACGGATCTCCCTAAAAGCATGGAGGCGCAGAGGCTTTCCACCGCACGCCTCTTTGGGTTCGTTGGTACCGCGTCCAAAGCTCTCAGCAGCTTTAAAGTTAACCAAGGGAAATATTCCCTCCACGCCTCTCCGCTTATGAAAGATGAGCAGCAGCGGAACAAAGGCATGGCCCCCCCACAAGCACACACCGAGTGAACCGATTCATCTCCAACCAACGCCCGCCTGCAGGATCGTCTTCGCCTGCGTCCGGTTTTCCTCGCCCAGATGCTCAATAAATTCTAAGAAACTACTATAAAATATTTTTTCGTTAAAAAATACAAGTTATTGTTACGACTGTTGTCCTCTAGTGGTCAGAAATGGCTCTACGTAGGTGTTAGTTTGTAGCACAGTGTAAAAACATTTGGTTTTAGGTAGAAAAGGTGATCTATCACTTTACCAAAACCAGCCGCTGACTCGAGCTAACCCAACAGCCCTGGTTTCCCCAGGAGGACGGAGACCAACCCCCCGGCCGCGGACGGGCTGCCTCTGCGGGGCGTTTAGCACTTCCCCACCTCAGAACTACGACCCTCATCTCCTGAACATCAGCCCAGCGCAGTCAGGTGCTGTTTCCTCGCTCCTGCTCGTACAGCAGCATGGCGAGCTGGGATCGAGAACCGAGGCCTTCCAGGTTGCTCTGAACACATCTGTGATAGATGTCCTCGCTGAGTTTGGGGTTGCAGGGCTGGTAGCGGTATTGCTGGTGGAGCGCCGGCTCCACAGCCCTGAACACGTGCAGACCCGAATACTTGACAAACATGTCGTAGACGTCCAGGCCTTCTAGAAGGTCTTCGTTCTCCTGGACATCTGACACCATGCGGGAGCGAGTCGCCATGTAGTCCGAGTTGTAAAAGCAAGCTTCGTCAAACGACCTGCGGTCAAAGTGTCCCGCGTCTTTGACCAGGTCCACTGTGGCTGGGCGGGGCTGGTTGTGGTAGGCCACGTCAGGGTTAAACTCCTGGAAGTGGACTGGGAAGAAGACCTGCCAGTTGTTTATGGAATTCATGCGACAGCGGTTCAGAAACTCCGCATTGACGTTCGTGCTGACCTGAGCGAGGAAAAACAAGGTGTCTACGGGGTGTTTCTTTGAAATGATGTCCATGAATTTGATGGGAGCTGGGGTTTCTGTCTTGACACTGATCCAGGGGATCTTCACTGCAGGGAACTTGTGCTCATAGGCGTTTATCTGAGCCTTCACGCCGGCAAATATGTCATTTTGGTTCACGTGTTGAGCTTCCACAGGGTCATAAATGAACAAGAAGGTCAGGACGGCATTCTCGCTCGTCTCAAAAGCGTTGGAGGCAAAGACTTCAAGGAAACGGTTGACGAAGCTCCGGTCCTCCAGGGTCAGCGGTATAATGACGTGAACCCTTGTAGCTTCAGTCACATAGGGCATGGGAATGATCTCTATCAGGCTTAAAGGTCGCACCAGGTGGACCCTCTTGGTGATGGACCTGCTGTGGCCTTTCTGATTAACCACCTCCAGCTGGAGGTCTAAGGTGTACTCCATGCCCCTCGTGGGGTCAAAGCGCCTGTAGCCATTAATCAGCTGCTGCTTCTTAAAGTGTAGAGTAGGCATATACTTGACGTTCAGCTCCTGTACAGCGGTCTCTATGACATCTGCTACATCTAATTTATCAATGCCACGCAGCTCACACTTGGGGGCCTCATCGATGCACGAATAGATCTCCTCCTCTGTGAAATACTCCCACTTCAGAACTTCGAACCGAGACTTGGGCTCAAACGGCGGGCTGATCCCCACGGGCCAATGGGCACTTCGATTGCCTTCGAAAGCGACCACACTCACGTTTTTGATCTCCGCCTGTAAAGACAGAAGAAGGAATTCATTCTTTTTGTCCTTTTTTTGTTATCTTGTGTCAGGAGGAAACACTGAGAAGCAAAGAATGTCTTTGTGACTGATCCAGTCAGATTGGTGACTCCAGGAAATCTGCTTACCTGCAGCTTAGCAATCTCATCGTAGGTCCTCTGGAGTTCAATCTCAGAGAAGTATCTGTGCAGCCGGTACATTTGTTCGGGGTCTGACACCGGATGGACGGTCAGGGCGCTCTTGAACTGTTCACTCTGTTCTTTACTGGGATCAGAGTTTTTTCCCAACTCGTAATGATGGTACTCGAGTCCCTGAAAAAGAAACAGACGGGCCTTTCACGAGGTGTGATGGCAACGTGTCCAATGCTATTCCAGGCTCACTTGTTATGCTGCATTTTTCCTCAAAAATCTGCATTCCTGCCATCTCCGGCGCACCATGGTTAACCATAACCCTGTTAACCATGGCAAAGCATTTAATACACAGTTCTGCGTTGGGGTTTTATTTTAAAACTAAAGCTGAAGGAGGAAACAGAATCTCATTTCAGCGAGTAATGACCTAAAGAGCTTGAGTGATTAAAAAAAGTGAACCCAATCTGATGAAGCTATTAAAAGAACAAAGAATGGGGACTCGGATAAACAAAGAAGTGAAGCCACTCCATTACAAATGTCTGGCAACAGCTTACAGCCTGTAGCTGAACACTTAGTCAAGCATTGTGCCTGCCTAATTGCCTTCAATACTCCCTTGTAACAAGGAAAAAAAGACATTTGGCTTGGCGTTGGAGGCGTTTCCTTCTCCATCCCAGGCCTGTTAACTTTCCCCCGGCCTCTGTCCCTTATCAAAGGGGCTCTGCTGGAGACCCTCTGGCTCGGGGCACTTCAGATAGCTAGTAACTCACTCTCAGCAGTGTAACAAGATGGTTTCCAGCTTTGGGCTGAAGCCAAGACAGAGGAAATGGGAAGAAGAAGAAGAAAAAGAAAAAAAGGTGTAAACCCTGTGTGGAGCCAGCTAAAGTCCTGGCTTCTGAATGAAGACTACAAACCTGGACAAGATGAAACAAACTGCTGAATGACAACCACCTGAAAAGTACTGAGACAAAGCCAGTTTGACCCTAAACACTAATGACATTATAGGGGCAGAGCATGTTGACCCACAGGGGATTTTCACAACATTGAACCTAAGCTGAACTCCCTGCTGTGGTCTCTGTGCCTGTTAACCTCTTCCACATTGCTCCTCAGGCTGCAGGAAGTTAAAGGGCATTAGCCCTCTAGTCTGTAATAGGAATGCCGTCCCTTTGCTAGCATTGTAATTACAGTCCCATAGCTGACTGCCAGTTTAAAGTGCCTCCCTAGAGGCAAAGTAGGATCTCTGCTGAGGAGAACAACCTGTCATACAGATGTTCTGATGACAGTCTTCAACTGTTTTTGTAAACTTTGTGACCTAAACTCAACTGCTTTGTTCATTCATCAAATCCAAAATGTGCATGTCAAAAAAACAAGATGTCACCAACTAATCATCAACCCTCCCCAGAGCTCGTGTCGGTTCTTAAACAGGGAGGTCCAAAATAAGTAAAGGTGGTGCGCCTCCGTGCTTTTGGAAGAACTTACGAGTCCTCATTAGGGGTGGGTACCAAAACTCTGCCAGGTCGGTACCAGAACCGGTGCCGTATAAAAACGCAGAGTTCAGTGGTTCGCTTTGGACGTGTAAATCAATTGTATTCTATTCTATTCAGTGTGTGAGTGTGTGTGTGAATGTGTGTGTGCATGGGTGAATGGGACTGTGACAGTAAAGCGCTTTGGGCCTTCGTAAGAAGGTAGAAAGCGCTATATAAGTATACGCTATTTACCATTTATTCCGTTTTGCTGTACAATTCTAGCCAGTCATTTCACCTTTCAAGCAGTTGTGGCTGGGCTCATGTAAGAGTGGGTGAGACTGTGTGAGTGGGCGGAGCTTCAGGAAAAATGTGTTTTTATTTTTGTAGCACCAGTTCGAGCACTGGAATCATTTCAAAAGTATCGGTTTGTCACCATTCCAAACGGTACCCATCCCCTAGTCTTCATGGATCTTCTCTATCGTAACATGTGGATCCTGTTGGTTTACTTGTTTCAAAGTTCTGAAAATACACAACTGTTTTTAACGGCCATACCTTCTTTCTGCTGAGCAGCACAACAGAGACATGCTTTCAGTCTACCCACCTCGTATTCACCGACACAGTTTGTGCTGGTGTAATCGATGATGCATCTTCCGAGCCACTCGTCGGGTCTGGAGCTTAGGATGTCGTTCCTGCAGTTTTCCAGGAAAGGTTGAAGTCTGAGCAGCAGGCTGCGCGACAGCAGGTACCCAAAGCCTCCATAGCAGTACTTCCCCTCCGTCTCTCCGCCTATGAACTCCTCAGGCCTCCCCATGTAGAGTTCTCGATCCATGCTCAAGTGCTCCACCAGGGCTTTGATCCTGTCCGCTTCTGTGTAGGAATCATCTTGGACGAAGTAAAACCAATCGTACTCGTTGATGTAATGTTCAAAGATGTACTTGACGGTCTGAAACATGTTCCATATCAGCCTCTCGTCTCCATGGGAAACCACAAACATGCCGTGGGGGAGTTTGCGGTTGCGCAGACCAGTGAAGAAGACCACAATATCAAAGTGATGGCTTATGGTGCGATTCACAGCGGCACCCAGAGTGTTGATGGTATTTTTGGAGGTCAGGACCCCGACGAACAGGTGCTCCCGCATCCCCAGCTCCGTGCTGATGTATTTGGCTCTGAAAGACATGCGATTCGGGATGCTGAATGAAATCCCTTTGAAACTATGAAATTAATGACAACACAATAAAGTACTTTAATGACTAAACTCTTGAAAAAAAAACAAAAAACAACAACATAAAAGTGTGTGATGAAATTTACTACACAAACTCTGAGCTTGAGGGTCCAACAGAACTCCTGGATCTGCAGTGAGGTTTTCGCTGAGGGGTGCATTTCTGCTGCGTTAGGATTTCATCAATTTAGCTCAAGTTTCTAGTGCCAGGTATTCTGACCAGATCAAAATAGCTCCTGGAGTTATGCAACACGTGTGGCATCAATGTCTCTCGGCATGTTCAGCAGTTCAGGTCTTTGTGCGTGTGGTTTATGGTCAAATAAAACAATCAACCAGAATTCTCCCACATAGGAAGGGGGAAACGGTTCTTGTTTCTACTGAATTCAACTTTTCCATAACCTTCAATAGAAACAACAAAACGAATTCTCAACCTCTCATAGTATTAAACAAAAATACTGTATTGATGCTACTCTGAAGTGATTCACTTCATTTTTCACCAAAGGTGTGAATAAAAACCCAGTCTGTAAGTTCCAAGCTTTGGTCCAAAGATGTTGTGTCGGGTTTCCTCTGGTGTTGTGAACCGACAGCCCTGTCGAGGCCTCCGATGGAGAGTGTCAAAGAAGCGTGGCACACGGAGGATGTGCTGCATTGTATACATTAACTGTACATGAGAACTGGACTGAGTGACCCCTTCACCCCCACATTGCAAACAGGAAGTACCTGCTGGCTCCAAAATCTGCCAAAATCCCATAGACTGCTATAAAGAAATAAACCGCTGTCATTCTATTGGTCAGAATAACTATTCTAGCTCTGGTACTTTTTCTTGATAATCCTCATTTTTTCCAACATTTAAAATGTTTTCAAGTGGTAGAAATGTGGCCTTCCAACAAGCTCACCGCTGATTGGCCAGTGGTTGCCATAAAAATGATGACTCACACCAACTCAGACCAATCACCTCTTACTGACGACGTCTGGCTCCAACATGGCGGCGTCCTTTTCGCGAAAAAAAAGGCGACTGCATTGACTTTTTCAGCCGGAGCTGCAAATGAAACAGTTTTCGATGACCTCACACTCGCTCCAGTTCTCAGATACAGGCGATGGTTGCATGTCATGTGCCACAGCTTCTTTTGTTCTTCATTCAAAAGAGGGTTCACCTCTTATTCCACTTTAGAGCCAGCTTTTTTAGCTACCCGCCCACGTAAAATAATTACGAAATAATATTTCACCCTTTTTTTGAACTGCACAGCAAACAAAGTCCCATGGTTTGAATGAGTCACGCTGGATGTGTGGCGGAGGCCAGTTTTCCTTTTGCAGCATGACAAAGGCATGACTTGCTCTCGCCACTCTCTGGCTGGCTTCCATTGACGCTTTGGTCCCAAATGTAAGCGATCCCCCACAATCTAACGGCCAATCTCACCGTATAACCACGAGGAAACAGGCCAGAAGACGAGGAGACGGCTGCTGGATTGGAGCACATTTGTTTTATGACGACATGTGAACTTCATGGAGGAGAAGATAAGCATCTGTGAACGTGCAGGGGCAGAATGTTGGTTTCTGGAGTAAAGTTAAGTAATCAGGAAATCAGTGAAACTGATCCTATGAAGTCATGAATGAAAGAAGAACAAGAAAAACCATGTGTGGAGGAAACTACACATGTAAAAACTTGCTTCATGATTCATCAGGACCAACCAAGCCTAACGTTTAGTCTCTTTTAATGTTACTGGTTGCAATTGTCAGCAATTGTTTAAGCAGCTTTCCCGCTGGAAATGGACCTCTACATTGGAAGATGTGAACGTTTGGGCGATTCATTCTAACAATTCGATTCAAACTGCATGCGTGGGTTTTCTCTGGGGTCTCCGGCTTCCTCCCACCGTCCAAACACGTGCTTCAAGGGTTAATGGGTTCCTCTAAGTTGTCCCTGGGTGTGAATGTGAGTGTGCATGGGTGTGTGATTGTGGCCCTGCGACAGACTGGCGACCTGTCCAAGCCAGGATAGGCTCCAGCAGCCCCGTGTCCCCGAAATGGAACAAACGGATTAGAAGATGAATGAATGAATTCAAATAAATTCTGGTTGGTGGGTCCACTTTGGTTTATTTTGAACGAGCAGATTCACTGACCTAAAAACGGATCCAGATCATCTTCAGCCAAAATGCCCACCTGTGTGACTCAGAGAGAAATACCTGGTACTGAACAGTTCAGGTGAAGTTTCCCAGATTCCTTACATTTCTTCAAGTTAATCACGTGTAAATTGAATATGTGTACAAACACACAAGTAAACAAGAATGCATGTCAAATCCATTCAGAAATATACCCAATGTACCTCCATCCACATGGTATTTGCTGATTTCGATTATGAATGATTTATTTTGTTTTGAAAAGATTTTATAACGGTGTAGACCAATAGCCAGACAGATCCTTCTGTTTGAATCTTTTGAACAGAAATTGATTCATTGATTAGGTGGATTCATCCTCACAGCCCTCGTCTGATGTTTAAAGAGCTCATGCATGGCAGCCTGTTGCAGAACGCATTGGAGAACCTGCAGGATTAGGTTCTGTGCTTGAGAACATCAAACAGTGTCACTGCTGGAGAGGTGAAGTCTATGCTGATGACGACCTCCTCTTCCTCACATACAGTAGGGAAGCAGTAGAAGCTTTTACCTGTGGAAATGCCGACACTAACCTAAATCCGGTGAGAATAAAGTGAAATATGACGCCTGTCCACCTGCACAGTGATGATGATGATGATGATGACCACCTTCATCTTCAGGTAAGACAACAACACAGCTGGGAGCCAAACGAGCCCTTTGATGATCCTGGAGAACCTCCTCATAGGTGGACACGACAAAAACAGCAGAAAGGCTTCACCGCCTACCTGAAAACTTTTTTGGGGGCGCTGGGCTGGAGCTGCTTGTACGGGACGATTCTGGGTTCGAATCCCTCCTCGGAGTCCGCATCGTTCGCGGCAGGAATGGAGTTGGGCTTTCGGGCTCCTTTAAGGAGTCCGTCCCGACCTGAAGTCACATCCTCGCGCCGCCCGCTGCCCACCACCAGGCACGTTTCCTCCGTCCAACTAACACTCAGCAAACTCAGCGTGAACCCCAAAGACACGCCGATTACCACCGGCCCGAGCGAGCGCAGGACAGAAATAAACACCGAGAATCTCATTTTAAGCTCTCCGTCTCGCAGTCCCGCTTCGGAGGCGTTCAAACGGGCTTCGGCGACGGGGCAGCTCCGCTCCTCATCGGGCCTGAGGTGAGCCGGTCCTCAACGGAGTCAATTTATGGAAAAGATGCGACTTCCTCCTTAAATTTTACGCTGGACTGTTACGTGTCAGTCTGCCCGCTACCTGGCTCCTCCCCCCGCCTTGGTGTTAGCATCAGAGGCGGGGCTTCAGGTCCCGCTGCTCGAGGCGGAGGGATATCCAAGGCTAGCAGGTGAAGCACTACCACGGTACTCTGCGCCCGGTGCGGATCTATACCGCCGGCGCTGATACAACAGGTGTCCGTTAACCGGTGAAATGAGGCGGGTTTTGCACTTTCTGGTCAATGGTTTTAGGTTTTCGGTCGATAAAGTAGCAAACAAATTGTTAATATCAGTTTTTACATAATAAAACTGTTGATGCAAATAGCAGCTTTGTGCCTTGCATTTCTGCCAGCAAGCTAAACAAACCAGAAAGTTTTATATTGTTCATAACAAGTAATAAGATTTGATAAATAACTTTCATTTTGAATAACCATGAATGGTAAATTTTATTTTGAGCAAAGTTTGCATTGAAAGGTTTTTATAATAACATGTATTTAAAAAAAAAACATAAGCATTAAATAAACTAGATTTTGTTTTTACTAAGTTTATTACTTTACATAAATACATGTGTAGTAAACGTTTCACTTTACTTTTACACATTAACTATAAATGTACCCAATATTTTGATTATTTATAAAACAAAACTAGCTTGTGACATTAGTTTACTGACTAATGATTTACATTTTATTTGTGCTTAGTGGGCACAGTTTTTTTTTTTTACCAAAAAGAGTACAATTTAAAAGATGTTTGGCTATAATACATTTATTTATTTATTTATTTATTTGTTTGTTTGTTTGTTTGTTTGTTTGTTTGTTTTCAGTTGTTGGCCTTGTTCTGTCCTACAACTGAGCAAACAGATGAGAGCTTTTGTGTTGGACAGGTGTTACTAATAAGGGGTCATGTATCTTGGAATAACCAGGGTGGAGATTTGTTTAAGCCCCTTTTTGTTTTTTATTGATTTATTACATTTTATGTTTTAAATACGTATTTTCTATGGAAGCGATTCTGTAGCATAATTAAAACAAAAAAGTCAAAACCAGAAATGCTTTTTCATTTTCAAAATGAAGCTGTATTTAATTTTCCTTTAGCTAATACATTTATTAATAATTACAATTAACATCCTCTGGTTTCTTTTTTTTTCTGTAGACGCAGCTCTGCTAAACCATACATTTCTTTAAAGAAACGACTTCCCGAGCTTCTTCACAATGAAATAAGTCTCAAGTCAAACAGGGGCAGATAGTTTTTCAGGAACAAAGTTTAATGATCACTGTTCCAGATTTCTTTTAAGCCCCTTTTGAACTTCTCTCGTCTGTGATTCCAATCCGTTTTTTCTGTGTCTCCATGTAGTCGATGCTTCTGCTGTACATCTTATTGAGACCTTCCTAACGAGATGTCAATCAATCAGCCAACCAACAAGTCAATCAACCCCTTTAGGTATGGAGCGCCTTTCATCAACATGTTGTAGAACACATGGAGATTTTTTTTAACTTTATTAACAAATATTGCACATGCAAAATACCAAACACAAAACCCCACAATGTGAGCAAAAGACCAGGATAATGAACAAAAATTCAAAAAAACATAATAACAAGCCTCAGAGATCATCTTACTTCCAGGTAGAAAAATTAACTGCAAACATAACTAATATTTAATAATCAAAAAGATGTATTTGCCAAAGGTAATACATTCTCCTACATATGGATATAGATTACTATATATATTATACGATATAGATTAATATGTGATCATAGATATGGATGTAGATTACTCTGTAATGCTGAAGAATAGCATGATATGGGCCCTTTAAAGCAATGATTAAAAAAAAAGTCATAAAAAATAATAGACCAAATCAACAAAATGGTCCTCCTGGTTTTATTGTAGCTGTCTTTATTTGGAAACGGAAACTTTTATCTAGGTTTAATCTCATTGTTATTTCAAAAGTTTTGAAGATAACTATTATGAATCAACTCTGAGAGGATGTTTGAAGAGCTTCAGTCAGGACCTAAGAGGATGTCAGCATTAAACCTGCTTCTCTAAAGGTGCCAAACGTCTCATCAGAGCTGCAGACTTGTGTCTGTTCTTTCAGGCCTCGGTGCTGCATTTTTAACATTTTATAGCACAGACACGTCTTTGGTCTCTCAAGAACTCTTTTAGGATGTGTCAGGGTCCCACACGATCATCTTTAAATCTATTTATAAACTGTTCCCTGTGGTTCTTTAACTTTGACTGCTGTTTTTAGCCAAAATCCCAAAACGTGTCATAGTCTCTGCAGAGCAGCAGGAGTTCATTAGAAATTCACCGCTGAGTTGTGGGCGTGGCTGTTGACATCACCTATCTGTTTACACCCTTTCCGCTAGCTTACAGCCCCTCACACCCCAACCTAACATTACAGGGCGACAAAAATAGCAGCAATATCACCAAAAACACCATTTTCATCGGAGCAGGTTTTTAGGTCATTTTTGTCTGACAGTCAGCAGTCATGGTGTTCCACAGGGCTCTGTGTTTGGTCCACTCCTGATTGGTTTTCCACACTTCCATCTTTTTCTGGGCGACCCTGAGTCTTAAATTAAGCAGCTGGAGGTGAGACCGGTGGGGGTTGTTTTAGTACAAACTGGGTGTTTCCCCCATCGTATAACCGTCTGCTCTTGTATCCACCAATATTGTTATATGTAAATGGCGTATAACTCTATAGCATGGCGACCTTCTTTTTTTTTTCAATAATTGGTGTTAACCCGTAACCACCAGGAGCAAGGTGGGGTTCAGTGTCTTGCCCAAGGACAGGCAGGGTAGGAGCTGACCCTGCAATCGTCCATCAGAGGTTGACCGCTCTCCCTCTGCGCCACAGAACATGGAGCATGTCTTGTCTTTTGGCAGACGTTCCAGTGTTTTTCTTTTTGTCGAAGTCTGCTTCTGCTGGAAGTTTCTTGTTTTTTGGTGAAAGTTCTCCTCTCCGTGAGCTGAGAAGACAGTAAAACCCCTGATGGTCACTTATGGCCCAACATTAAATCTCAATCATGCCTTCTGCGATTATCTAAACCCAACTAGACATCGATGCTGAATTTTAACAATCATGTGATTTGATCTTTGTTTGTACGTAATGCCATCAAATAAACTCATTTGTGAACTAATTCAACATTACAGTGATGTTGTGATGAACTTGGCATGGCCTCCTTACGGTCAGGCATTCCTTGCTTTGTGTTATCTGCTCATACTGAGCATCTTTTCAGCAGATTTCTTATCAGATTCTATTGTTTCAGTGGAATGACCCTTTTAAATGAAACCTTTTCAGGTCATTTTTTTTCCTTCTCTAAATCTTTTCATCAGTTATTGACCCAATTATTTTAATAAAGTTAATGAAGCACAATCTGGAAATCTTTCATGAAGACATGATGTGTTTTTTTTTCTTTCTAAAACATGCCTTCATCAGTGTTTGCACAGTGTGCTCCTCTGTGCTCATACCAACAAAGGAGCACCTTCATGAAGATCCTGCATGCATGCAGGCCGTCTCCCCCACTTCTTACAGTTGTAATATCCCCTCAGTGGCAGCTGAACACTGACAAAGATCACAATCCCGCTCCTTCGTCATGACTCCTGCAATCCTCATCAATGGAGATGCAGCTCCACCAAACACTGTTCTACCCACGTCTTTGTCTTCACGTGGAAACCCCATAAACGTCCCGTTTGTGGTCCGGGTTCTGTCATCCTAACCCCTCCACCTGCAGCGGCACATGATCCACCTGTTGAGCTCTTCTCTGTGCAGCCTCTGTGCTCCACGTCCAGGTGTCAGGTCTGCTCAGCCAGGCCCTGAAGCTCCCACCTCCTCCATTCTCGCCCTGAAACCCCAGCAGCAGCATCAGCTGCAGGAGAACAGAGCTCCTTGTTGTCAAGACTCTTCCCATTGATTCATCAACTCCACTTTGGCGAAACCCATCAAACGAGCCGGAAACTCTTCCCATGACTCATGGTTGCCTCTGAGGAGACTGTGCAAAGTTCTCGAAGCATGTCATGGAGGCGCAGCTGTGCTCTCAGTGACAGACAAAGGAGAACACAAACATCCATCTGAAAGCAGCAGGCTCGTTCTACCAGATCTGACGTCCAAATTAAACAGGAAAAAATGAGCTCAATCTTGTTGCACAATGGCTAGCGGCCCCACCTGCAGCATGCTGTGGTCCCTGAGCAGAGGAGCTGCGCGTCAGAGCGCTGAAGAATCTGTCTAACAAGGAGAGTTCTCATTCGTGTATCAGGCTGTGCCTCTGAAGGGTGTCACGCTGACCTGTGGGCTCGAACCGTCGTCCTTTTGTCAAAGGAACACAGCATGTCAGAACGTTTTCATTGTCCAGATTTTTGCTTTCTCTTCACAGATCTGCAGAACAATGATCTTTAGCATGAAACGTCTCGCTCTTTTGGTTCATTTTGACTTTCCTAAAAACAGTTTGATTGCACTGAAGACTGCAGTTGTAATAGAAGACCTTGGTTCTCAGCTGTCAGTGATTCAGGACAGAGAAAAGGGTGGAAAGGAAGCATGAAGGTGAGTGACAATCAGGGTTTTCTCTGCAAACAAAGCCTAGAAATGGAATAAAACCTCTGAAAACTGTTTCACAGAAGGGAAAAGGTGGAATGTTGTTGGCTGACTCTGTAGCAGCTCCTGCTGAAGTAAAACTGCATTTATTTAGTTTTTCAGAAGTTAACATGATTTTCAGAAACACATTTTGTCATTTGGGTTTTACCTCCTTCATGTTATTATGCATACTTTTTGTCAGTTAAGGAGGAGCCACTTTTCACATTTGTATGGTTGATCCACGATATTGTGGGTTTTTAAAGTCACTTTTTTCTTTCTTTGGCAAATTTCTCAATGAGACAAAACAATATTCCTAAAAATGATCTTTGTTTATGCAGTGAGACACAGCAAACACACTGTTGAGCTGTTTTGGAAGATCTGTGTCTTTGTTTCGTTGTTTTTTTTTTAGCTCTTTCATGCAAACAGATCAGGTTCAAGTCACTGATCTGTTGCTGTTTGTGTTCTGAGGAATTCTGGGTAATCGTTATTCCTGCTTTTTTTCTTAATCTCCTGTCACCGTTTACTTTAGTCAAGTTCAAGATTCAGTCTCTCTATTCTTTTTTTGTTTCATTCCTACTTTATTTGAAAGACTTGAACATTTGTTGTACAACTTTTCAGACAAACAATATTTTGCATTTGTATAATCTGGTCATGATAGATATAGTCTGGTGAAGCTACGTGAGTTATGTAACAGGAAAAACACAACTAGAGCCACTGAAATGAGACTTTTTTTAGAAGGTTGATCCAAAACTGATCCAAGTTTCCTCTGAAAAAGACGAAAAATAAAACCAAGTTAATAAGATCTAAACAAAACCCTTTCATAATAAGAGCTCCAGCACCTCCTACATGCGTTTCTGCATGCCTCTATGGGTTCAACGGATTAGTTAAATGTTAATAACTAACTTATGAGTCCCAGTAATCTGAAGGAAGGAGAAATGCTGTAAGCAATCAGGAAAAAGGAAAAAGAAACACACATTGTGGCTAAAGTTAAACCTGCAAATGTGGAAATGAACGCTATTCTTCCTAAACTAATGAGAGAGATTCTTTATCATTCTATGATACTTTCATCTGCTCTGAGAGGAAAAAAGCAAATTACACAAAGTGAATTTCAGGAACTGAATAAAAATATTGATGCATTCACTGTTTCTGTCATTTTTTTTTTCCCTTCAGGACTCATCATCTCAAGGACCAGCATCTCTGGCATTAAAGAAAATCTGTGTTCTGTTGCGCCCTCTAGTGGTAACTCGGATTCAGTTGAGGCTTAAAAAAGGATAAAGATCAATTATTGGTAATAAAACAATCAGACATTGGAAAGTATTGACGGTTTCACAGAACAGAGGATGGAAACTCAGACGTCGAATGGGTTTGACCGTCACCAATACCAGGTCAATACAAGAAACTAAATAAAGTGTAAATCTATCAGATAGTAGCCTTTAATGCTAAAGCCTTGTTTTCTGCTTCACATGTGGACAAAACTCCTGCAGGCCGTCCTTCAGATTTCCAGGGAATACCAGTCTCAGGTAACCTGCAGCCGTAGCCACACATCTCCTGTCGTTGTGGTCACTAAGGTTGAACATACAGTGAGAGTAAAAACTATTTGATCCCTGGCTGGTTTACTTAGTTTGCCCACCAATAAAGACATAATTCTATACTTTTAATGGTAGATGTATTCTAATATGGAGAGACAGAACATAAAAACAAAAATCCAGAAAATAACTTTAAAGTATATTTGACTTTTCTCCTTTCCGCTGATATTTTGCTCATGACATTTCATCTCATTTTCTTTCCTGTCATTTTTTTGGTCATAAAAATGCAATCGTGCCCTTTTTTTTTTAATAAAAACGCCAAGCTTTTATGCTAAACAGTCAAGTTAAAAATCTGAGTTATTTTTGGAATTATTTTGAGGACTCAGTGACCTTCAGGTCGGCTCAGATTGTGAACCACAAGTATAAAATTTTTATATATAAGTCCCAAAGAATAGTGCCGCACACACAGACACACACACAGAAACTTGTCTTTGTGGTTCTTATCTATTTGATTTCAGTTCCAGTGAAATAAAAAACAATAACATTAAAAAGCATTAACAGAGCCTTTGGGAGTCCACCTTGCATTGATGTTCCGTCCCAGCATTCAGGTCTTTGTTTGCTTTTTTTATATACTAGACACAAAATACTGGCCGATTTCAGATTCAAAAATTGTTATTTCATATATTTGTGACACATGACACATAAAATAAATTAGGGTGTATTTTATTTGATAAGTGGAAAAATATTTGGAAACAATACATGCTGTTACTATGATCTCTCAAAGGAAAATATATCATAATGACAATAATAATGTTGTTATTTTATGTTATTTTAAATTAATGGTGGGGACTGATATATTGCCTTTACATCGAGTAAGATAATTTTCTTTTTAAACAAACAAACGTGATGCATTGGCTGCTTTCATTTATAATCAAATAAAAGTTTTTGTTTGTTTGTTTTTTAATTGACAAATTTCAAAATTACAGCATTTTTTTCCACTTGCAACGTTCAATACGTTCAAACAAAAATTACAAAAATAAAACAAAAAGAAACAAAGGCATTAATCCGGATAAAACGATGAAGAGTTCAAGAGTCTTATAGCTTTCTTATAATGTATTTCTTGAAGGCGTCAATAAAAAAAGCAGGATGTTGTTTTTGAGATACAAAAATTGGGCTTCTCTTTCATAAAACGACATTTATGAATAAAAAAAAAATAAAATAAATAAAAGGTGGAGTCATGAGGCGACTTTTGAGTAGGAAGCTCGTAATTCCGTTTTTCTTTCTGCCCAATGAACGCAACGTTTTAGGTGTCCTTCCAGTTGCCTGAAGAAACCCGTCGAAGTCCCAATCAGCGGCGCCGCTTCTGCCCTTCAAAGCTGGACTTTCTCCTCGTTTTCCGAGTCGCGGCGCGAGTCCCGCGTGCTCGTTTTCATGCCGTTTCTCCGTTAAATCTGCTCTGCGGTCTCCTCTAACCGGCAGCAATGCAGGAGCGTCGCGTTTTGTCGATTCCAGAGTCACGTTGTCAGGGGATACGTGGGGAACAAGTCTGCGGTTTTCCCGCTACAGGTAAACTGGATCATGATCATGCCTTTACATTAGCAGTCTCACCTTGGGGGGGTAAACACAGACGGGGTTTTTACCGTTCATTTTACGGTCACGCGCCCTCTCTGAGTGACCGGGACTTCCCCGTTTGTGTTTTTGGTGAATCGTCTGACCGTCTGCTAACTAACTGAGCAATAAAATATTAAAATGTGAAAATCCGAGCTGATTGTATTTGGATGATTATGACCTCTGACCCCTGAGGGGATTTCTGCCCCCCCTCCCCTAATCAATGAATTTAAAATGTCTAAAAGTTATTTATTTATTTATTTTAAGGAAATGTTAAATTCAGTCACCAGTTATTGCAATGCTTCATGCAAAATAATCAAAACTAAACTGTTTCATAATATCAATAACAATATTTTTTGTTTTTTTAAAAACGCTTGTTTTTCATTTTTAGTGAGTTTTTAATTTACTGAGCATTAAGCTGATTGTTTCCCATCTTTCTTACTTTACCGGGTTTAGTTTATATTTATTTGCTCAAGGGCCCAATGACAGTCCGGCCCAGGAGTTGAACCCCTGACCACCTCTGATCCACAGCAGCCCGCTGAACCATCAGAGTGAAAACAGTCGGCCGCTTGGCTGCTCGCTGTTCCCTTTATTTAGTTAACTGGGTTTCTGCACCTCGGGTGAGCGTGGCCCCGCCCTCCCGCTGGCCGTTCCCACAGGGCTGTGCGGGCCCGGGGCCCGGTTCTGCAGCGACGTGTGTGTTTTCTCAGCTGACGCGCTGCCTCTTCCTCAGGTGCTGGGCTTCGAGGTGGACTCCATCAACTCGGTGCAGTTCTCCAACCACACAGGTTTGCAGTCCTTTCTCCTCCTGTGGGCTTTGCTGGGGCGCCATGGCGGCGGGGGTGGAGCGGTCCATGTTTCTCAGGCGGTCCAAATCTACAACTCCAAAATCCAGGGCCCTAGAAACTCCCCAGCAGTCTCTGTGAAAACCAGTGAGCATGGATGCCGGGGGTGTGTCTGAATTCCCACCCTAACCCCTAACTGCTGAAAAACTATCAAGTTAAAATCTAATTAATATGACCGTTTTGCAACGATTATTTATGAGTCCACTGTCTTCTGAAGATAAAACGTCGATGGTTTATTAAAAAATATATATATTTTTTAATTGTTCTGATGCAATGCATTGTGGTCTATATTCTATGATCTAGTGAGCATCGATGCACACTGGTTCTTTGCAGAGACTTCTGGGAAATTTCTGGGGCTCTGGATTGTGGAATTGTAGATCCAGATGGACCTAGAACATGGAGAAGGCGCTATAGAGGGAAGGAATTCAGACACGGCCTCTATAAATCCCAGGTTTGCAGATTAACTCTGAAGTAACGCGGCTCAGTGAATTCATTAAAAAGTGCCGGAGTTCCTGGTTGGAATCCGGGTTCCTGTTGTGGTTGTGACTTGCCGGAATGATGCACGCAGCAGCGGCGTCACGTGAACTGGACTGGTACATCGGTTTTCAGGGGCCTCTTCTTCGTGGTGTGAGGGTTCTCCACATTCTCCGTTTGTCATCTTCATCCATGGCTGCAGATGCAGAAGACCGTCTGTAGATGTTCCCAAATGCAGGAAAACTGAGTCGGGGTGAGACGGTGCAGCCCCCGCCGCGAGGATGGGATTATTTTCTCAGGTCTGAGCGCCAGAGCGCGTGAAGAATGTGCTTCCACCACAGGGGGCGGGGGCCGCCTTCACGCACAGATCCACGCTCTGACTTCCTCTCTGGACCTTCTGCATTTGCAGGCAGAACCGGTTCTGTGAGCTCATGGGGGAGCGAGAGGAGGAGCTGGTGTTCACAGGCATGTCTTTCATGGAGGCCCCCCCTGCTCCTCTGCTGCCAGGCCAAAGAGCACTCTGGGAGGGGGGGGGGCAGATCCAGTTTTACGTAACAGGAGCGATGCAGCGTGGAGGCTTTCATGAATGTTTGTGTCCTTTGTTTTCCTGCCATAAAGGAAGTGTGTGTTCAGAATCAAAGGTTTTAGTGGGAACATGAGCCTTTGTTGTGGGGGGGTTGGATTAAATCCAGGTGGGTGTTTCCTCCTCCAGGTTACGCCCACTGGAAGGGACAAGTGCTGACCGCGGAGGAGCTGAATGTTTTGTACGAGGGCATCAAGCTCAACAACGTTCACCACTATGACTACATCCTCACTGGTGAGTGAAGAGGCGTTCAGGTGCAGCGGGACGTTTCAGCTGAGAGAAGGAAGCAAACCGGCATTTGGGCCTTTCTCCTCCTCAGGGTACAGCAGGGACACGTCCTTCCTGGAGACGGTGGTGGACATCATCAAGGAGCTGAAGAAGGCCAATCCGGGCTTGGTGTACGGTCAGTCCAGCATCTGACGAAGAACCGGACCGGTTCTGTCTCCTGATAAGATAGAAAATCTTTTCTTTTCTGCAGTTTGTGACCCTGTTTTGGGAGACCAAGGTGCAATGGTAAGATTTCTGTTTTACCCCCCCCCCCCTCATGTTAGGTTCTCACCCATAAATGTAAGATTTAGTGTCTCTAATGCTGACAGTCTATAACATTTGAAAGTGTTCTAGATCTATTCTTCCAGATTTCCTGTGGAACCTGAAAAAATCAAAAACAAAACAAATAGAACCTTAAAAAAATCCTAAATGGGTTAAATTTGACGTGATGGGTCACCGAGTGTAAGTGAAGACGCCTCACTGCCCTGGTCTCTGGCTCCTGCAGGGCCATGCATTGACTGTATCAGAGACCTGGACGGAGTGACTCCTCCCCCAGGCGTTCCAAACAGGAAGTGGCTCCAAGAGGCCAACATCCCATAGACGTCTATAGAGAAACAAACGGCTGTTCCTCAGTCATTCTATTGGTCAGAACAACCATCTGATACCTTCTTTTTTTACGTCTTCTCAATAATTTTCTTTCCTTTTTTATATTTGTTTGTCCTTAGATGTATAAACTCACGAATCAGACGCCTCAATAAAAGTAGGTGGAGCCTGTTGGCCCCCACATCCAACCCTCAAAACACTTGACAGATTTGGTCTAGCCCACTTTCAAGTGACAGGGGTGTGGCCTTCCAGAAAGCTCACTCCTGAGAGTGGTTACCATAGAAACGATGACTCATCATTGACTTGATTTGGTTGGCGCCGGAGCAAACCGTTTTCTATGGACGACGTCTGGCTCTGCCGGTCCAGGAGAACGATCTTCTGCAGGGGTTTCTCACTGTTCTATGCGGGTTCTGGTCATTCTGAGCACGCAGACTAACGGGACGGTTCTGTGGCGTTTGGGTCGGTCCTGCAGGAGCAGGAACCGACCTGCAGGTCACGGCTTCAGCCGGCTTCACTTTCTGAAGGAATTCATTAAATTACTGACGTTTCCTGCCTTTATTGAAGTGATTTGAATGACTTACAGGACAAACCCACACATTATTTCATGTTGGTATTTGGGCTGTGGAGCAGTGGTTAGCGCCCCGGCCTCACAGCCAGAAGGGCCGGCGTCAGAGCGTTCAGGATGTCCCCTGACTCCACCCACGGGTGGCCGGGATGGGTGACCCCGAAAGGGCCCACAGCGGGTTTGGAAGACGGATGGAGGGGTCCTGGAAGACGGATGGGGGGGTCCTGGAAGACGGAAGACGGACGGAGGGGTCCTGGAAGACGGATGGGGGGGTCCTGGAAGATGGACGGAGGGGTCCTGGAAGACTGATGGGGGGGTCCTGGAAGACGGATGGGGGGGTCCTGGAAGATGGACGGAGGGGTCCTGGAAGACGGACGGGGGGGTCCTGGAAGACGGACGGGGGGGTCCTGGAAGACGGACGGGGGGGGTCCTGGAAGACGGATGGGGGTCCTGGAAGACGGACGGAGGGGTCCTGGAAGACGGACGGGGGGGTCCTGGAAGACGGACGGAGGGGTCCTGGAAGACCGTTGGAGGGGTCCTGGAAGACGGATGACGGGGTCCTGGAAGACGGACGGGGGGGTCCTGGAAGACTGATGGGGGGGTCCTGGAAGACGGACGGGGGGGTCCTGGAAGATGGACTGTTCCTGATCAGTTTTCGTTCTGTGTTTCTGCCAGTCATGCCTGCAGCTCAAGCATGACTGGCAGAAAGATGGCCGTGTTTTTACTGCTCTGTTCTGTTAGCTTCCTCTTTTGTTAACGTTCTTCTGGTTTTGACCATTTCCTGTCATTTTGTAGACATAGACCAAGCCCCGCCCTCATGGATTACACCTACATTAACGTTTATTTATTTTAGTCATTTAGGTTGGTATTTACTGTAAAACTGATTTTTTTTTTTTAAAAGATCAGATGTTTGTGGATTTGAGGATAGAATATGGAGGATTCATTCAAAAAAGAGAAAAATGTAAAGTTTTTTATAAATTATGGGTAGTTTTGAACTGGAATAATAAGGGAGCAGCTTTGAGGAGGATATGCTTGTTTCTGTAGTTTGGACAGCATAACATGTTTGGTTTAATCTCTGAACACTTGGATGAAAAAAGCCTCAAGGGTTTCCAAACCTTCAGTTTGTCTATAGAGGCGTGCAGGAAGCTCCGTCTGCGTTTTACGCCTCATTTCTGGACACGTTGAGATGTTTTCTGTGGCGTTCTTGGTGTCTGACGTGTCGGCCGTCATGCTGCTGCTTGTTTTTTTTCCAGTACGTTCCTGAGAACCTGCTGCCCGTTTACAAGACCAAGGTGGTTCCTTTGGCAGACATCCTCACCCCCAACCAGTTTGAAGCTGAGTGAGTGAAGTTTGAACGCTTTCAAATAGACATAAAGAATCTAAATGAGTCTAGTAAAGATCAGAGGAAATGATTTTTGATGTTTGAATAACTGAAGAATTGTCTTCAGATTGGAGGTTTTAAGTCAGTAACTGACTGTTTTCTGGTAAATGTTATTTCTGACAGTGATGCTTGTGGTTCCTGATGGATCGCTGGCAGTGGGGAGTTTATGCTACAGTTATGTCCAATATTCCATAAATGCTCTGAATGCTTACAGATAAATGAATCCTTGTTGCTATGAGATCCTTTGCTGTTGGTTAAGAAGGTCATTTCGATGGATTGTCCAGTCAAAGGAAAGTTGTGCATTCATGTCCACGGCTCCTCCATAGACGAGGCAGAGCTGGTTTAGGAATGAGGATCCCGTTCTGCGTTCCTCTGAGCTTCTGGGTCGTAACGTTTCTCCGTTTCTTCCAGGCTGTTAACCGGAAGAACAATAAAGACGGCCGCCGACGCTGTCCAGGTACCGCAAACGTCTCACGGCGCGGCGGTTTCATGACAGCAAACGTTGAGCCGTCTCTGTCCTGCAGGTGATGGACCTGCTTCATGACATGGGTCCAGAGACCGTGGTCCTCACCAGCACAGACCTGCTGTCCAAGCGTGGAGGCCGCTTCCTGGTGGCCCTCGGGAGCCAAAAAATCAGTAAAACCAGACCCTGATCAGAACGATTGAAACAAATCTTCGTCATCTCAGTTGGCTTGGAGTCAAACCGCAAACGTCTGTCCCGATCCGTGCAGAGAAGGCGGACGGGACACGCGTCAGCCAGAAGATCTGGATGGACATCCCAAAGGTGGACGCGGTGTTCGTGGGAACAGGAGACCTGTTTGCTGCCATGCTGCTGGCCTGGACCCACCATCACCCCACGGACCTGAAGGTCAGAGCCGCAGCCGTGTTTCCCAGATGTGCCCCCCCCAGACTCACTGTGAACATCTGCTGTTTCAGACGGCCTGCGAGAAGACGGTGTCCGTCATGCACCACGTGATCCAGAGGACCATCGCCTACGCCAACGGTAGAGTTTGACGTCGTCTCGCCAACACAACGCCGCTTTCACGATTTCCTGTGAGGTGTGCGGGCTCACCTGAACTTTAGTGGGTCCCCCTGGTAACCGGGCGAAGAACCTGGGTTCTGTTCGGGGAAAACATAGAAACCAATCCCAATAAAGGAGAGGTGGCCTTGTGGTAGAGTGTCCGCCCTGTGGACTGGAAGGTAGTGAGTTTGAATCCAGGCTGAGTCATACCAAAGACTCTAAAATGAGACCCAATGATTGACACTCAGCAGAAGGGGGTTGGGTTGGGGGGTTAAACCACCAATTGATTTCTTATAGGGGAGGGGTCAAACATCACACAGCTAGGTGCGTGACAGCTAATGGCACTTTAACTTTAATCATGGGTCCAAAGATCAGCCAGCGTTCGCCTGGGTTCCTCTTGGTTCTGGTTCACGATCGTCTCTCTGGTTCTGGTTCTGCTGGAGCTCTCTTCCACATTCAAACACAGTTCGTCCTGCTGTACCGTTTCAGAGACGGCCGGTCCCGGGAAGAAGCCGAGTCCCGCCCAGCTGGAGCTGAGGATGGTCCAGAGCAAAGCCGACATCGAGAATCCCGCCATCGTGGTCCAGGCGGAGGTTCTAGAGACGTCTCTGCTCTGAGGGCGGCGCGACACAGCACGGCGGTCCGGGCAGTCGGCGGCACACGTGCAGGCTCTCCGCCTCCACACTGACTCACGCCTTACAGGACGGAACAGAACCGGCTCTAGATTCGTCGTTCGTCCTGCCGGTACCACTGCCATCTGTGTGGTTCCCTGTGTAGACCTCATCGACGTCAGACTATCGTGGGTTCAGGAGGGTGTAAATGTACGTTAACTTGGTAACCTAGCGACACTTCTACAGACCAGTGACGTGTGCATGACCTCAGCTCGTGGTCGACGGCGGGACGCAGGCGGAGCATCCAAGCACACTAGAATATTAACTGTGAGACCATTAGAGCAGAAGCTTCATCCATAGGTTTCTTTAATACCGTACGAATGCATGTGACGAGTTCTAAATCCTCTTTTTATCAAAGTTTTATTCTAATTCTAACAAATGTTTTACATTTTATGCAAATATTTGAATTTTACAAATTGTAATTCTAATTCTTGATGTCAGAAATGTTCCAATCATGTCTGTAAGTTCCAGATGTCTTAGATTGGCGTCCTAACCATTTCAGAATGAGGTATTTGCACAGATAATCTGAAATAATATATTTAGTGAAGATAGATGTTTTAATTTTCAGAGCGTTGTTTGATCTTGGAGGGATTTTCTGTAGCAGGGAGGGCCTTCACAGGAATCCCGGGCACCGTTTCTGAATGTGTATGTGCTAACAGCAGATCCTCACTCGTGGTGTTAGTCAAAGTGCCAAACCTTCAACTGCTGCTCCGTTACAGAGCAAATATAGACAAATTAATAATAAAAGGAGTATCTTTTAATCAAACTGCTGTGTTTTATTTATTTATGAATCCACTGAATCCTTGATCATCTTCTTCATCTTCAAATGTGTTTTTATAGTTTTGAAAAAAGCAGATGGGTCAGTTCTCAGAGTGTCCACATGAGGGGGCTGTTCTGCAGAAACAGAACTTTACCGTTTTACTGTAACAAAATGCTCAAATATACTTTGATATTTTTTTTGTACGAACAGAACAGCTGAACACAGTCGTAACATTTCTACGCAACTTTTCGTTTTGACAAATTTGAAATCATGAGGTTTTCTCTCATAATTCTGGTTTATGTCAAAATCTTTTTCTTTTCTAAACATTTTGAGGAGCTGCAGCTTTTGTGACTTCAGGGTCAGGTAAGGAAATGGAACGCCTGTATAGCTGGGATAGGCTCCAGCAACCCCACCGTGGATTGATGGATGAACCAGGATCCATTGATATACTATTAATACATCCCTTTAACATAACTTTTTTCTTATCTAAGTTATATAGTTATTGTGTCTAATAAGGGGCTGCCGATGGAAGTTTGTCTAAATGGCTCCAATTTGGCTATTTACATTTCTTTTTTATGCTCATTAAATGCAATGTAACTTTCTTAACAAATAAATGTTCAAGTAGAATCTAAATATAAAAATAGATTTATTTAACAGCTTTTCAACCTTTTCTCAGAATAAACGTGTTTTAACCAATTTCATATTTCAAGTGTTTTCTTTTTTTTGATGAATAAATTATGGCTAAAAATGAAAGCAGAAAATACAGTAAATAGATCCATTTTCTATCAAATCATTATTTTCTGTTTACAACTATTTGTTTATGTTTATTTGACGTAATGAATTCGTGACGTCAGACGTCAATACTGGTCCCAGCTGTGAAGTGATCGACGTGTAATCGATAGTCGGGTTATTGATTGGACCTCGTGGGCTGCAGAGTCGTGCGGGGGGGCCACCGGATGTGGGGCCCGCCACCCTCGGATGGGCTCGCGGAAATGAGGGGCTTTAACCAGCAGGCGGTGGTGCTCCTCTGAATCAGTCCGTCTCTCTCCAGGAAGCGCCTGGAGTTCGACTGCGATTTACGGCCCCGACGTCCCGGACCGGTACCGAGCTGATCCAGGACCCGGACTCTCTCGGGATCAGGTATGTGACCGGTTCCCGGTACCTCCCGGTAACAGAGACCGGCGCAGCGGCGCGCTCTCTCTCTCCTCGCTTTTGTTCGGGATTGCTGACCGTGCAGGCAAAAGTGGCGTCATTCGGACCGGAACCGCGAACCGAGCCCGGTATTTCCGGTTCTTCTCTCTTATCTGCGACTTTGCTAGCATAGCATGCTCCGTTAGCCGCTGGGTTTCCCGCTGAGGTTCTGCTGCTGGTCCCCAACCCATACCAGTTCCGACTCCAGTAAGTTCCCAGCTGGACCTCTTTAACGCGTGTTCGGGTCATGGACCCGGTTCTGTCCTCCACGGGGACTCCTGGCGGCTGCATGTGTGTGCGGCAGGCTGAGCGGGTCGGTGCCGGTTGGGACGCGTGCTGCTCGGGCCGGTTTCAAACGGCCCGAACCGCCGACCATCAGTGGAGCTTTTCAGTCTTGTTCGGACCGGTGGTACCATGACTGCAGGCAGACAAAGTTCTGACCCACGTTTGCCCCGCAGCAGACGCGGGGTCACCGGAGGTCACGTCAGCCACCTGAGCCGCGTGCCCGTTTGGCTTTCACGGACAGAATCCGCGCTGTTCGGGGCGGGATTCTGGTGTGCGGTGCTGTTCGGGCTCGGTTTGCTGAGACGAAAGTGGACCTTTATAGATTTATAGCTGAGCATGCGCACATGTGCTGTGGCCTCGTGTTAGGGGAAGCATTTGAACTGAAGAAACGCGGCCGCTGGCGCGTGCGAGTTGCTGCATTGTTGAGTTTAAATAAAGTTTTTTCAAAGAGGAACTTATCTCAGATATTTCAACAGCTGAGCCCATTTGACCATTTCAGGAGTTTAAACACAGCGGATACCGGTGTGTTTGGTGGTTATTGGTACATGTAGAGTAAAACTAAACTGTTAAATTTCTCTTTGATGACATTTTGATGCTTTTCTTTCAGTTTTTTTTATAGTAATGGTAGAGTCTACCAAACCTATGTAGTCAGTCATTAATATCCTTTATCTGCTAATTCTGCCCTTTAGGACTTTGAGACGTTGATAAGCGTTTATCTAGGCTCCTCAGCTTGAGTTGATGATCTTGTTGGAAACGTTGCTGTTGTCTCTTTTGGACTCTTCCTTCCCTGATCGGGGTCACGGGGGCGGCTGGGGCCGACTCCAACTGTCACCAGGTGAAGGTTCGGCGTGGACTGGTGCATAAAAAAGACGTGTAAAGTTGGTTTCACAGCAGAGAGCAGGCCGTGTAATTCCATCCACGGACCGCGGTGGGAACGTTCAGACGCCATAATTAGGATTTGTGCTGCAAACCTGCCATGTTTCCAGGCGGCTCATCCAACCGCTGAAAGGTGACGTGAGACACGAGGTTACAGGTTCAACGCCGCTTCAAACAATACTACCATTTAAGGGTGAATCCTTTTTAGGCTTTGATTTCCCAGAAACGGTTTGAGGGATTCTGCTGTCTGGATTTCCTCTGGATCTCAGGCTGTGAAGCTGTATACACTTTTATGTGTTGGCGTGTCCTTGAGCAATGGCTGTTCAGTGTTATACGATGCAGGACCGAGGACCCAACACACCATTGGTTCTGCTCTTGTTTAATCCAGAAGCATGGTGTCCTGTTTCCAAAAACTAGATGAGGATTTTTCTGACCCCAGAACAGTTCAGCAGCTGGTGTCTCTGCAGAATGACGGGATCCACACAGTGATGACGCTCTCCCAAAGTTTGTCACGGCACGGGCGCCACCGACAGAAGACGCCGTTCTACAGCGGAGGTGATGTCACCGACCGTAACCTCTGCCGTGGCCCGGTAGCCAATGGGTTTGAAGCCCCGCCCCCTACATAAGAGTCAGAATTTAATTGAAAGTCGTGACTGAAAGCAAAGAGGAAGAGGAACAAAAAAACAAAAGTTGAAATTACAAAACAGCAGTCATTCCAAATAAAGATGTATTATGTTCGGTAACAGTTTTAGGTTCTTCACTTTTTCCTCTAAATTTACAGTGTTTGCTTGTACTACAGTCCAAACAGAGATAGAACGTAAACCTCTAGGAAAACGGGGAGATCCCGAACCCAGTTCTGGGCTCCACAGGGCCTGCGGTCTGATCTGCAGACACTCGTTTGGTGTAGTATGTCTGGCTGAGGAACCTCAGATCAGCTGTTGGGAGCTGGTCTTCACTCGAGACACAGTCTCAGGAGGACAAGGCGTTTGGTGACGGCTTTCATTTGGAATCAGAGGACAAAGTGAGGCTCTGTCTGGCTCCATTTGCTGTTCCACAGCATCTTCATCGTCTCATGCTCGTCTTCACTTAGTCCCAGTTCAGCTTCAGAGTCACCGCATGGCGCCAAAAAACCAGAATCCCCGTCAAAAGTTTCGAGGTTTGTTGGCGTTTTGGTTCTGTTTCTTTTTTGGCCGCAGCTTGGCGAGATGAGACTTTTTTTTTTTTTTTTTTAGGTCCCTGAAAACGAGGAGAAACCTGAAGATCAGACTAAAAGTACAGAAACGAGTGTCAGTGTGGAGACGGTTGGTCCACAGGGATTTCTGTCTCCTGAAGCGGTTCAGGAGTCTGGACGGAGCTTCTAAAATAAAGGACAAAACACACAAATTCTTTCCAGAAACGTTAGTGATGATGATGAGGCACTGACAGGATGAAGAGCTTTATTGTGGCTCAGATGCTGTGTTTCCGTGACCGTCTGCTCTGCAGCTGCAGCTCCACTTTCTCACACGTGGAAGGAAACACGGATTCACCGCTCATCGCCACGACGATGGCCTTTTCCAGACACATCACTCTGATCCATCAGAACCAGAATCTGTTGCTGGGAGGTTCTGCAGAACTTTGGCCCGCTTTGCCTACAGCATTTAGTCTCTGTGCATCAGCAGCTGCAGAGCTTCACTGGTTCTGATCTGAGCGACAAAGAACCACAATCCGTGTTTTTATGATACTGGCAGCAACATGGAACAGAGTTTCTGTTTGGTACCATCCTCAGTAAAAACTGAGTAGTTCATGTCTCAGAACAACAGAACCAGCTGGTTCTGGCTGAGATCTGGTTGTTATTGTTCTGCTGCCGACTAGCGGTCGGAGGTTTAAGTGGAAATCGAGTCAGACGCTGAGGGATATAGATCATTGAATAAATATCGTCCTGACAGCATTTTGAATCGATACAGGTCTCGCCAAATGAACTATCGCGATATATCGCCCAGACCATTGTAAACCGTGACCATCGACATCAGAGCAGCGGCGAAGGCCCAGACGCCGCGTTTCTGTGTCCTTGAGCTCAGGCTGAACATTTGCTGGATTTGAATGACATTTGATCCAAACAGATGATGTGTTTCTAGAACACTGTTGAACTTTAGAGTGGTTGCTGGTGATGTTGATCAGAAGGAGCCTCGTGGTCGGGGTCTCGTCGCCGTCTGCATGTTGGTCATGATGCCACAGAGAAGAAGCTGCTTTTCCACAGAAGATGCAGACGTTGGTGTGGGTGGACCCCGCCCACGCCGGCGTTTGTCAAAGTTAATGAAGTGCGACATATCCAGGGTGCACATAGCCTGCTAATCAGCGCTAATCTAATCTACTGGATTACAGGATGGGAATCCAAGCAAACCCTGCTTTGCTGCACATGTGCACCTTCGTCCCTCTGGAGGTGAGGCCTCTCCTCTGGTCTTCCTCCCAGCGTTTGCTTCAGTGAATGCTCCTGCATGCAGAATGGACATCCATTTTTCATGCTGCTGTCCTGCTTAATGGGCCCCTGTTTCCTCAGAACCAGCCCGGCGTGCTGATCAGGCGCTTTCCTCCAGCAGGTCTTGGGTCCGGCTCCATTTTTGCTGTCATCATCATAATCTCCCGCTCTGCTTCTGTGGGATTATCGTGGTGATGAAGCAGGCCGCCGTGTGACCGCGCCGCACTCTCCACAAGACTCTTTCTCCTTTTTGTCTGTCGCTGTGAACTGAGGAGGAGCGAAAATGCTGAACCAGAGCGCCGTCATGATCTTCACCGGCATTTGTGGGGCCATGGTGCTGATGGCCATGGCCTACTATGTCTACTGGTAAGTGGCTGCAGCGTCTCCAGCTAGCGGGCGTGAAGCTGCCGGCCACACAGAAGCAGTCCAATGCAGCTCCTCCACCTGGAACATCTGGACAGTGCAGAGGTCCGGACTCGTCCTGGCGTTGCGTGTGTTTTGGTCGGGTTCCCGCGCGCTCAGAGGAAGCTGTGGTTCTGGTTGGGAGGCAGCTGTCCGGCCTTAAGCTGCTTTAACCCGGTCAGCATCGCTAATCTTTCCAGCACAGGTTTCCACGTCTCCGCTGTTCGTCCGTCCTGAAGCCGTGTAGAAAGAAATGGAGCTACATGTGAAGAACATACGGTCTGCGGATCCAAACCAGCTTTCAGAAGAGAGAAAATGATGTTCAGTTCTATCTAGATCACAGCAGCAGAGCTGGAAATGTCTCAGTCCAGGCTGCTTTTTTCCACAATATTCAGCTGAAATCCTTATTATTTTTAAATGAGTTGCTCATGTCATGAACTCTATCATCTCCAAAGCGTCTGGAGGTTTAATGACAGAAATAAAATGCAAAAGCAGAAGTTTATGCATCAGAGGGCTGGTGGCTTCAGGGACGTCCTGCACAGACAGAAACACGGAGAGCTGGTTTCAGCAGCAGCTTCATCTTCAGCCCTGTTCCACCCCTCTCTGTGACAGGGATCCAGCGGGGATCTTCTGAGAGACTCGGTCCCGCTCCTCCGTCAGTGATCCAGTGGGGATCTTCTGAGAGACTGGATCACTGACGGAGGAGCGGGACCGAGTCCCGGGTCTTTAACGTGCACATCTCTGTCAGAGGTTTCCACTAAAATGCAAACGTTTGATGCGGTTCGCATAGTTATTTGTTCAGACTTGCAGGGCAGAGTGTGGTGTTGTTGTGGGGGGGGGAGGAGAATGAGGACAAGGTTCATGTTATATTTGGAAATGTCTTGGTCTGACTTCATGGTTGTGGGTCAGCGGAGGCGAAACCCAGTCAGCAGGAGGCTTTATGGGATGTAGAAAACGCTCTGGCAGCTGGCCGCGCTCAGACTGCACGCTGGATCTTAGGAGAAGGATCTCAAATCAGTGACAACCGGCCGTCTTCAGGCTGCGGGTACGTCTGGAAATGAGGATGCTGGGAAGTCGGACCTGAGGAGCTCCACAGCAGAACCTTAATTTCTGGTTAGGAGAAGCTGCTAACGTCTCCTTTCCAGCATTTATCTGAACTTGGTGGTCCTCTGAAACAAAAGCTCTGCAGCTCACGGCGGAGATGTTTCAGCGCGAAGCGTTGTGTTTGCAGTGAGTCACAGGGCTTGAGTAGCTTGGATTACACTTGCTGCTTCCATACAGTCATCTGTCTGGATTAAATAAAAGGCTCTTGTTGAAAGACGCTTTTGTTCATGTGAAGAAAGTGTTTGCATGTCATGAAGGCTCCTCAGATGTTCTTCACAAACAAATGTAATGATTACTGGTAAACAAACTAAAAAATAATACTTTGACCAACTTTTCTTAGGTAGTTATTTGTTGGATCCTTCAAATTCAACTTTTTTCTGATCATAAAGGCTCAGACATGGATGACATTTGGTCTGCGGGACACAGAGTTTTTTTGGACCATTTCTGCCTAAATGTGAGGAAAACTTGCGATTGATCAATACTGCGACGACGATGTAACTTATGATAAATAAACAAATAACAAACCAGCCAAAAACATCATTTCCATTTGACTGCAACAACTTCAAAGCTTATTATTATACAAATGACCCTTGGCTACATCGGAGACCAGCGTCTCATGTAAAAGGCTCCATCCAATTGGCCATCAACGTGAAGGCGTCCGTCCGATTGGCCATCAACGTGAAGGCGTCCGTCCGATTGGTCATCAACGTGAAGGCGTCCGTCCGATTGGTGGAATGCATAAAGCATTTGATTCGTTAAATACTTCAAGCTGCCATAAGATTGTTTTAAGGAAACCATTTATCGCAGTCTTCGCCGTCTTTTGCGATATGCGTATTGCACAGTTGGATATCGCGATGACCATACATTTGTTCTTCTTCTTCTTTGTTGTTTGTGTTGGTAAATATCGTTGGGCGTCTTATTGATAAAGCTGGAAGAATCCCAGCAGACGAGGCAGATGGAAAGGCCTCCTAAAGAGCCTTTGGTTTCCACAGCTTATGCTCCCATAACACGGGCTTGACCTACACGTTAATGGGCTTTGCTGCACATGTGGGCACAGAGCGCCACGGCCTCCTCGCTCACACAAACCGATGAAGCCAGAGAAGGTTTGAGGCCTTTGGCCCGTCTTTCAGCAGCGTTGTGTTTGATCGGCTGAGGACACCGCGTTGTTGTTATGTTCTCCAGAGAACATCTGCAGGACCAGGTTCTGATGTAGTCTTGACGTTGAGTCACGGTGACTGGTCTTAGAGCTTAAAACCGCTCATCCTAGTGGCCACTAGAGTTTGAGTTTGTAGAACTTGGACTGCCGCTCATCCAGTACCACCTTCCTGCTTTAGCTGGTCTAAAGCAAAGTCTCCACTTGGGCTCTCACTGTGGCTTTTTTGTCAGAACTTTACTGGTTTTCATTTCTGGTAAACGTTCTTCAGGAATTTTGGACTTTCAAGCCAACGCCAAATCAGCACCTGATACCTTAAACCAGCAGGTGTGTTGGGCCGCTCAGATCTTCGTCGTGACAGACGTGGCAGGGATAATCGTGAGGTTTTTCTGCACCTGCTGCTTTGGGAGCAGCCATGCTGACCTTCTTCAGAACCTCCTTCCGAACCACAAAGATCTCCACGCCCTTCTCCGTTTCTGTGGGGTTTTTTTTTTTTTTTGAGCCCCTCTCTTCCCTTGCAGGTCGGTGATATTGGCTGACGGACCGTGTAAGCGGGGCCTGTAAAGGAGTCCACCGTGGTAAGGGACTGCTGCTGGCGTCAAATGAACCTCTGCTCGGGTGTTGTGGCGTAAATGTTGCTCCTCCTCCTCCTCAGGTTGGTCATAGTGTGTAGAGAGGAGTCCTCTCAGCCCTCCAGGCTCCTCAGCCATGGCTCTGCTGGCCAACCTGAAGAGCCTGTTCATCCTGCAGCTGCTGATGGGCTTCGTGTTCGTGGTGAGCGGCCTCATCATAAACTTCCTCCAGCTGTGCACCTGCGTCCTCTGGCCAATCAACAGGCAGCTGTACCGCCGGATCAACTGCCGCCTGTCCTACTCCCTCTGGAGCCGTGAGTAAAGGCGCCCCCGCCTGGTTGTCGGCGCCGGCGTCACCTGAGCTGACGTTGGCCGTGTCTGTGCAGAGCTGGTGATGCTGCTGGAGTGGTGGTCGGGCACCGAGTGCACTCTATACACCGACCAGGCCACGGTGGACATGTTCGGCAAGGAGCACGTCATCATCATCCTCAACCACAACTTTGAGATCGACTTCCTGTGCGGCTGGACCATGTGTGAAAGATACGGCGTCCTGGGAGTGAGTGACGCCTCCACGCTGTTTTGGCTGCTCCTGCCGGCAGCTTCGTGGTTGAAAACGTTTCCTGTCGCCGCAGAGCTCCAAAGTGCTGGCCAAACACGAGCTGCTGAAGGTCCCTCTGATCGGCTGGACCTGGTACTTTCTAGAAATCGTTTTCTGCAAGAGGAGGTGGGAGGAGGACCGGGACACGGTCTTCAAAGGCCTGGGCAGACTCCGAGACTATCCCGAGTATATGTGGGTAGGTTCCTTCACCGTTCCTTCAGTCAGAAGACCTTAAATGACTGCGAATGAGCGGGAACGGACGCTGTTCTGGAAACGACATTCGGTTGGTCTCAAATGTAACAAACCTGCATCGAATTCTTCCTGATCTAAAAATGTGACAACAGGAATTATGTTCAGCTTATTTTTATTTTTGTTGTTTATTTATGGGTTTTTTTCTGAAACAAGTCGAAGGTTTAGCTGGAGTCTGGTCAGAGAAATTGAGAAAACTTTTGTTTGTTTTAATCTTTTACACATTTTCCTGAAAGATGACCGATTGTTTCCCAGCAGCCCTTTGGCCCAGATTCTGTTTGCAGCTCCGCTGTTTTCAGAGAACCCGACTTCAGTCCATGTTTTGATCTTTGTCCCAAAAAAATCCTCATTGATATAACTTTGCATAAAAAAACATGTTTTTAAATCGCTGTAGTTGTTGAACCGTCTGCTGCTTGTTGCATGAATTGGATGACGTTCCAGACGTCTGTAACGCTGCGCTGTGGGATTTCATCCTTATGGATGCACCAACAAACCACCCGATTAAGGAGCGTTGGGTTCCAGTTTTAGGGTTTAGGATCCTGAACCTGCTGGTTCCACGTGAAGCACCTGCTTCACCTGCAAGAATTTTAAAAAGCAGCAATGAACACAAAAGCAGCAGATGGATTTAGTCAGACTAAGGTGTGAAGTTTGGTTTTAAAATGTAAACTTTTGCAGCAACACAGCAGGTAGTTTTCTTCACAAGTACATGATATCTTTTGCTTTAATGTCCCGATAATCCGGTAAATTGAGGCCAAAAGCAGCCTGTAATCTGTCTGCATGTTTGAGTTTGGAGAAGGACAGCTGCTCTGTGTCTCCACAGTTCCTGCTGTACTGTGAAGGCACCCGCTTCACCGAGAAGAAGCATCAGATCAGCATGCAGGTGGCAGAGAGCAAAGGCCTCCCCCAACTCAAATACCACCTGTTGCCCCGAACCAAAGGCTTCACCACCACGCTGCGGTGCCTCAAAGGCACAGGTAAGGAGCGCCACTGGGGACGATTCTCCAGAGGGACGTGTGGCCGGATGCTCCAATGTTGTCTTGGCCTCCGGTTGCAGTGAAGGCCGTTTATGACGTGACTCTGAACTTCCAAGACAAACAGACGCCCACGCTGCTGGGCATCGTCAACGGCAAGAAGTACAAAGCTGACTTGAGTGTCAGGTGAGGAGGCGTCTCGGTTTGAAACCCTGTGCAAGTTTATTCTCCAGAATGGTAGTTCTGATCATCGGCACACGTGACACCAAACCAGCACCTTTTTATCTTTTTATAAAGAAAGTTGATTCTTTTGTCTGTGGGGAGGATCAGAACGGCGACATCTTCCCTTCAAGGTTCTCTCCTCTCTGACCAGGCGATTCACCGTGGAGGAGATACCCGAAGATGAGGAGGAGTGTGCCCACTGGCTGCACAAGCTCTACCAGGAGAAGGTAAGCCGGCACGGCGGCAATCTGGAGCCCACAGGTCGCCTGAACGGGCATGAGGGTTGGGGACCAGCCTCCTCCGGTCACTTCCTAAACCCTCAGACTCTGGATCCTGTCCTGAAGAGAAAGGAAAACACATTTGAATGTAGTATACAAAAAAAGAGCAGGACGTTGGGTTGATGACCACGGCAATACATGAACACGCCTGCAGAACAAAGAGATGCTCAGTAGATCAAAGTCTGCATCCGTGTGACTCGACATCATGGAGCTGCTCTTTCTCACATGTTTGTTTGGGGTTTGAACTGTCCATCAGTGACGGAAACCGCTAGAATCGGTAGACTTCCCATCAGCACGTCGGGGGTTTGAGTCCGGGTCGGTGTCCTGCATGTTTTCTAACCAGCCTGCTGTTGAAGCTCCTTATTGGCTAAACACACCTGATCCAGGTAATCCACAGCAGATGAGGCAGGATTTCTGAAAAACCAGCAGGAGGCCGGCCCTCCAGGCCTGGATTTGGACACCCCTGCTTTAGTCAGACAGACGTGAACATTTTCACACTTTTCTCTCTCGTTTAAACTGTCAAAGTTCAAACTTCATAGAAGAATAAATCCAGCTTTACAGAATGAAAACAAAGAGGGGACTTATGTAAAGTGAACACATTCTGTACAGGAAACATGACACATTAATGATCAGCAGCCAATCAGGACGTAAAACACAATGCATTTTTTAAAGGCATGCAAAGTTGTACTTAAAGAAAGTCAGATATAGTGAGGGACCGCTTTAAACTCTTACTAATTTAGCGCAGGAGTAGTCATTTTTCTTCATTTTTAAACATGTCTGCAGTCCTTTAAGTTCTGTATTTTCTGGGTTTCTATAGAGATATAGCTGAGTATCATCAGCATAGAAGAGTTTTCAGGCTGTACAATAGTATGTGTCCAGGCACAGAGCCCTGTGGTACGCCAGGACTGACGGCTGGTTGAGGGACACTCCTTGTTGACATGAACTAACCTTGTGGTTCTGCTGTGAACCACTTCAGGTTCTTTGTTGGTCCCAACACTGTTCCAGCGTTTGGGAAGAAAGAAAAGTCTTCAAATGGGACTCCTGCCTTTAAGATTCCTGAAAGGATTTTCAGAATAAAAGACATGTGACATTGATGAAATTGCAGCAGTTTGGATCATCGTTCAGAACTTTTCTCTTCCTCCTCCCTCAGGATGCCTTACAGGAAATCTACAACAAGGAAGGCAAGTTCCCCGGACCCACGGTGATCCCGCCCCGCCGCCCATGGACACTGCTCAACTTCCTGTTCTGGGCCACCATTCTACTTTCGCCGCTCATAAACTTCGCTTGTGGAGTGGTGGTCAGCGGTTCCCCACTCCTCATCATCGGCTTCATCATCTTCCTCATCATAGGTGGGTCACGGCGTACAGAGGTGTCTGATGCTGGGTTTTTATGGTCAGCTGACCTGACCCCCCCCCCCCCCCCCTCCCTGTTTTGCAGCCTCCGTAGCCATCCGTCGACTCATCGGCGTCACCGAGGTGAAGAAAACCGGCTCCAGTTATGGCGACCAGCAGGCCAAGAAACAAAACTAAACTGTGTGCCCCCCTGCCCCCCATGATGATGAATGGCTGTGTCAGTACAGCTACCATGTGGTGTCCCCCCCCCACTTAGTATCAGGGGAAACAGCACTACTTCAAAAATTCTCTAACAGAGGCTCTGGAGTCCAGCCCCCCCCCCCCCCCAGTGTGTCACATAACAGAAGGATGGGGAGACGCAGCTCTAATCCAAGTGTCTGTCTTAATCCACCCCCCCCCCCTCCCATCAGGCCCCATTAAGTCTCAGAAACAACCAGGGTTAAGCTCCTAGACCTGAAGTCACATGACGCCACGCCCACCTGCAGTTCCCGTCACTCACCAGCAGAGGTGCAGTCCAGTCTCCATTTGTTTATTTTAACCCCCCATGCAGGGGGCACCCCGCCCCCACCACCACTAACAGGGACTCGTAATGAAACCGGTGCCTTGAGGCCCAGCCTGGCTCTCCAGAATCAGGTCACGTCACCCCAAATCTCGCCGTCTCCACCTTCTGAGGTCACCGCCAGACGCGCTCTGCTCAAACACAGGACTGAACGGAGTGTTAGGGGGTGGGGGGTCTCTGAGGTCTCTCCCGGGATGGCGGTGCGTCGATCCCGGCGTCCCCCGAACCGAGGAGACCCCACCCCACCCCCCCAGGAACCTGCATGGCGGCCCGTTCACGTCCTCATTCCTCTTATCGTCCCGGATGTTTCCTGAAACGCATCGTCGGTCGGACAGGAAGCGGTCGGTCAGGAGAGCCCCCCTCCCTCCTGGGGGGGTGGAGTTGGGTTGCAGGGAAAGGTCGTCCTCTTTCTTTATGTAGCCCCTCAGCTGTTGGCTTAGATTGTAGTGAGGATATTTTTACCTTTGCCTTAAGTCACGCTTGCTTAGATGAAGGAGGGGTTACCGGCCCCCCCCCCTTTAAGAACCGCCCGTCCCGTTCCAGCAGCGCACGGTGGGGTGGAAACCCTTTCTTTAGGGGGGGTTTCTGGGACGTTGTGTTAGAACGACCCTCCTCCTGAGGCTTTTTAAGGCGATCGCCCCCCTCCCCTCCCTGTAGCGGTCTCTAACCGGACAGATTTCATGCAAGCCTTAACTAAAGCGTCTTCTTTTCGTTTCTTTTGCTAAAGCGTAGATGCAAAGCCCTGAGCGCGGCGGTGTGGCGCCCTGCAGGACCGATTAGTGGCTGACGCGCTGGTTGATTCACAGGAAGGTGGAGGAATTCTCCCCGTGGGTGAGGCTGGTGGAAACGTCTCAGTCCAGCCCGTCCGGTCGCCCGCGTGGAGCAGGAACGCCGGGATCGGTCCCGTTAGTCAGTGTCGCTCCGTTCTTCCTCAGATTGACGTCTTTGTGATTGGCATCTCATCAGACACGCCTCTTTCTAAAGTCCTCAATCGTCCGTCTGCTGCATCCGCTTTTCTTTTCTACAGCTATTTTTATGTTCCATTCAAACACTTGATTCTATTAAAGGATTTAACCACAAAGCTGCTCTTTGGGCTCCTGTGAGTTTTTCTCCATCTGATGTTCTCCTCCACCCACCGTCACACCGTCACACCCCCAGCTGACGTGACATTAAGCCGCCTCCCCCTCGGGGCTCTACGCTGCATGGGGGAAACCTGCTTCTGGACCTTTGAATGAAACCTGAGAACTTTGGTGCATTTCAAACCGTGCACGCGTGTAAATATTGACAGTTGTTGGACCTGCTTATATCCTCTGGAGATCAAACCCCCGGCTTACGGCAGGAGGGGGAACCGTCCAGCCTCTGCGGTTTACGCAGCTGTAAATGATGAAAATGTCCAGATGGAGGTCGTGCTGACTCTGCAGTTTTCACACTCTTGTAAATGACCCTGGTTTGATATGCACGGTGTCCGCTCCACCACAGCCGCCAGAATCCAGTTTCATTCCGACTCAGGGATCCTTTGACGGCCTGAAGATGCAAAGCTGTGGCGTTAACTGATTTAATCTGAATAAACGAGTTTCTGAGGAAGAGCAGACTCCAGTTTGATGTGTTGGAACGTGAACCTCTGAGAAGAACAGAGAATCGGTCCTGATAGGAAAGTAACCCAAGTCCTGAAGGTTGCAGTTCCTCAAAAGGCCACTAGAGGCAGGTTTCTGCCCGACCTGCTGTCTTTATCCCTGACAGATGGAAGGTTGACGTTGATGAGAAGACTGGATGTCGTTTTGTGGACTGAAGGAACCAGATGGTTTCACCGATCCTCCTGCGCCTTTGAGCAAAGAATTTCACAAAACTCACCAAAATGTATGAACACATAGTTCCTGATTAAAAAGGAGTTTTAGTTGTAGTGAATGACCCCGCCCCCCAAAAAACATTAAAACTCAACAGAAAATGTTTTAAAAAAAACAGTGAAATAAGAATTTCTGAAAATCTTGACACTAAATCCAAAAGTAGAAACCCTGAAAGACACGTTGAGTGTTTTGGTGTCTCCTCTGAAGTTATTACGGTCTGAAAAATGATCCCATTCATTATGAGAGTCAGAATAGTAGCAGGTTAAATGAGACATTCAGATTCCAGGAAATAAAAGGTTTAAACGGAAAAGTAATTGTCATGAGGACAGAATCAGAATCACTCACCAATCAAACCATTTAAAAAACAAAATATGGACGGAATGTTTAAAAAAAGATATTTCTGAGACCATCATTAGAAAAACAACACAGAATCAAACATATTTTTAATAATTTCAGTGTTGGATGAACGTTTTTTTAGGGGGTTAATGAAACTCTTTGTTTCTGTCTTTGGTTTTGTGAAATAATCTAGATTCCTGTGAATCTTTGGATGTTTGTTCGCACATCAGGACGATTTCCTTCACACTTTTTTAAACTAATAATCCAGTTTGGATTCCTTGACGATCCCTGAAAAGTTTGATATCGTTTTTTATGTTTGTTTTCATTCTTTAATCACAAAAATTGCTTGTTGATCATCCTGAGAAAGGCAAAGTGCGCCCTCCAGTGGTTCGCCTGAGCATAGCAGGACGGCTGCTGTTCTTTTGTGACCGAAAACTCGGTTTTCTTGGTTTCATTAAAAATACGTAAAGTGAACAGATTTGTATCACACTGAGTTCGTGTTCATCATTAACTTCCATGAAGAAAACAGCAACGAGCTGATAAACAAGTGAAAACTCACCTGAATCAATTAAACGTTGGAAATCTTTTTTTCTTTTGAAGAACAAACTCTAACTGTCGGTGAAGGTTTTCTTCAATTTAATTCTATTGTACTCTATTCTATTCTAAATCATTTCTATACAGCCTAACATCAAGATACTCTCTGGTGCGCGTTTATTTTCCACTTTTCTTTGAACAAATGTTCGTTTTCTGCCTGATGAAGGTGTTTGCAGAAGGGTCCTCTGCTGCTGCAGTTACAGGTGCGCACCACCAGGTGGCGGTGCTGTCACGTGGGATCAGAGAGGCTGATCCCTGAGAGCTTCTTGCATAATCCAAAACCTCCTCACAGCAGCTGCTTCACCTGTCAGGACGCGCTGCTAATGTTTGGGAATAACTTTTAGAAAAGAAGATTACTGAAAGCTGAGAAGCAAAGCCTGAGTCTGCTTTGAACGCACACGTTCAGGAGTTTTCATGAAAGGTTCATTCATTTAATTATTTGTCTGCTAGTTGTTCAGTCTGTCTGCTTTTTTTTTTGGCATCAGGTGTTTTCATTTTCTAGAAAAAAATCCACTTTAGATTGATCTGTTAAATCATTTTTTTAATGTACTTTAAACTCATTTTCTTTATATTCCAGGATGTGAATCTGCATGGATTCTCTGTGGGATAAACAGAAATAAGTGAGATTTTTTTCTCTGTAGTCTCATTTCCTGTCTTCTTGCATCAAGTCAAATTCATTTTTTCTGAATTTAAAGTTCTTCAAACGTTTACCTGCAGTGTCACCAACATCTGATCTGAGGTTTCCTGAAGATGTTCCCTGCTGGGAGATGATGCTTTTCTGTGCAGATCTGTTGACAAAACCATTCACCGAAACCCATTTCAAATCACTGAAACCTAAATAAAAAATCAGATTCAAGAGTCCAGACAGAGAAAACAGTTTTTCTTTGTGAGCCCAGGAGCTGAAACGCTTCAGGCGCTTTACTGCAGACACTATTCGTCTGTAGATTCGGTTTGGGATCAAAGAATCTCTTTTGATCGGTTTGTGATCTGTGATCAAACACGCTGCTGATCAAAAGAGGAACAGGCGATGCCGCACGCCTCAGTGGCACGATGCAGCTGTCCCACCTTTCATCTGTAGTTGTGGTTTGCTGTTTTTTGGATGCTGCGCTTTTCTTTTAGTGTTTGGGGTAAAAGATGCTGATCCGCTTTTTGATGAAGACCGGATGAAAACAACAAAACTGAGGACGTTTGCAGTGTTTCCTCTGAACTACATGCAGTTCATATTGAACTGAAGCTGTGAGATGAGCTGCAGGCAGAACCGGGACGGGAAACCCCATTTCCTTAAGTCTGGGGAGGAAGAACGGGGCAAATAATGCAGACGGCCTTTAGGATTAACTGATGATGATGAATCTGTTCCACTCAGGAAGATATTTGGGGCCGTTAAGGAAGTGATGATGGGATTAAACCGGACTATGTTGTTTTTGTGAGGAGGAGTGTAGGGAATCGGTTTGATGCCGTTTCACCTGAAGACCCAGCTGGAGGTTAAGTCACCTGACCTGAGGGCAGAAACCAGGAGGAGGAGGAGGCCATGTGCAGATGTGTTCAAACTAAACTGTCAACACAGAAAACAGTTATCTGCATTAAACGATGTGCAAACGTCTGATCAATCCATGGATTACATCCTTAAATCTGTTCAGTCAGACCCTCATTAATCGTCTGTTCTTAATGAAATCTTTTTTTTGGTTTACTTTTGTTTTGATTAGAATGTGCACGTTTCAAATAAACTGATTTAAAGTTAAAGTGAGGGATTTCCTGCAGACATTTAGCTCATTTCTTTTCATTTGTATCTGGAAATCCAAGTCACGCTTGGATGTGACTTGATGACAGTAGATGTGACAGTGTCATCCCTGTCACATCTATAAAAACAGCCTGTTTGCTGTTTTCTCTGCTGTGTCTTTGATGCTTATTTCTGCACAAAACTGGGTTTTGTGACAAAAAGACAACACAGACTGGAGTTTGCTAAAAGCATCTGACCCCCCCCCCCCCAATCGTGATGTCATTCTACAGGAATAACTTGTGTTCCAAAACCTTAAAATACAGACGTGGCGCTCAACCCTGAACCTCCTTCACTGACCTCCACCAAAGTCCCAGAATCCCCAGCAAACCCATAATCCCGCCAAAAGCAGGTGAGCTTCGTCTGGTGCTTCTGATGATCTAACTTCGACAGCTCTCCTCACTTTCCTCGCTGCTCCCGTTATTTAAAGAGCACCACCCAGAACTTTGGTGTTCTGGATTTGATGTTCAGACTTCTTCCTCTGCGAGTCTCTGTGGGTTTCCGTCTGCCCACTTTGGGTGGAGGGTCAGACATCCGTCATGTAACCTGGTGGAGGAGTGCCAGTCCTTTTCACGGTAATGGGATCAGCGTGGGGATCCGAACAGATCAGGAGGACACGCAGCACGCTCATCCACAGCCACCTTCAGGCGGTCTGGAGAAGAAGTGAAGGCATGGTCCTAACCCTCTGGTGAGGTTCTGTCCTGGTGGTGCTGCAGTCCTGGTCCCACACAGGAGAGGGCCGTTCCTCTGACCGGACGGTTCTCCAAAGAAAACCCAAAGAACCAATGAAACATCGACATGAATGGAAAGGTTAAAGGACCACATGAGTCCATCATCCAGACTGAATGAATGAATGAATGAATGAATGAATGAATGAATGAATGCTTTTATTGCAGTAGATATTATTTTTTGAATGTTTATGGATTCATTAAAGGTTTTAATAATATTTTAATGATCTGATTTTAATCTTTAGTTGTTTTATTGTATTATTTTTATCATTATTATTTGGGGGGGGGGCGTTCTTGTGTGGTTCTGAATGTGAGCAGTTGGGCACTTCTGAATTTTCTACCGGATTGATAAAGCTGCTGTTCTATTCTATTCTATTCTATTCATGAACATAACCCCAAATGTTATTAATATCCTGCACAAATTCTGCACCAACATAAACAGTCTGGCTTACAGGAATCTCTTCATGTGGATTGAGAATAAATTGTATGATGGTCTGGATTTCTCTCTTCAGGCGGGTTCTGCTCCTGCTTTTGGGTTCTACCGGACCGGCCTTTATGGCTGCAGGTCATTCAAACGTGTCTCTAGCATCTCCTGCTGATGTGCCTCCAGGATCCGCTGAAGGACTTCTTGGATGCAATTGTGGGGAAAGAGCGATGACGTCACACACGGCGCCTGTTTCTTTTCCTGGTTATTTTCTACGTTTGATCATCATTTTCAGTTTGCGTCTGAGCTGATGGCGCCTCTTCTGTCCGGTTGGTGTGGAACCGCCTGCAGAACCTCAGAGAGCTTAAACACTCGATGAAGCAGATGTTTGACATGAAGCAAGTTTGATTAATTTCTGCTGACATCTTTGATCACTCTGACAAACTGCTTTCCCACAGATCTGTGTTGTTCTTGAACGCCTCAGCTGCATTTTTTCAAGGATATTTGGGGTAAATCCAGATGAGGCGCTGGACACATGAGGCATAAAGGAGAAATTCTTTTTGGAACTTTTCTTTTAACTGTTTTTTCTGCTGACGGACTCGTGGAGATCCTGGTTTTTGGTTCCTTCTGCTGCTCCGGTTCTGCAGTCATGGAGGCAGACCTGCCCTTCAGAAAACGAACAGCTCTTGTTATTCGAGGGTTCACTTAGCTGTTGTGTTGGTCTGCCTGTTCTCTCGGGTTTGCTCAAAAGCGAATGAAGGATCTATTAGAGTCTCTTAGTTGGATAATCCAGATTACGCATCTGGATTTCTTTTCACAGAGAGCAGGAAAGTCCCTCGGTTCCACAGTGACGCAGTCTGTCAATAGAAACGGAGAGCTGCAGGCCCCGCCCCGCTGTGATTGGATCATCGATCTGCTCTGTGATTGGTGTTCTCGGCTGTCGGTCACGGCGCTGCGCCTCTTGTCGCTCCGGGCTGCTGATGCTGGCGCAGACGCTGATCTCCGTTCAGGTGCGCGGCAGCGCGGCGTCGTTGGAGCTGAGCTGCGGGTGGAGGACGCGTGGATGGAGCTGCAGTCGTGACTCCGTCCGCCTCTCACTGCAGCAGACTCTGAGCTGAAGCAGCAGCGGCGGCAGCATCCTCCCGGCGCGCGGCAGCGCTCACCTCATCCGCAGACATGGGCACCGTCCTCTCCATCTCCCCCGCCAGCAAAAAGGCGTCCATCATGGACGCAGACGTCTCCGCCGACAGGCTGAAGAACGACAAGAGCCTGAAGCGCCACTCCATGTTCGTGTCGCTCTCCTGGAAGAAGCTGGTGTCCAATTCAGCCAAGAAGAGCGCAAAGAAGGTGACCCCGAACCCGCAGCCGGCGCGCGAGCTCCCATCCTGCCCAGTGGCGCAGCGCAACAGCGAGAACAGCCGGAGGACGGAGGAGAAGAGGCCCAAGGCGCCCATCCCGGTGCCGGTGCCCACCGTGCCCACGCAGGGCGGGGAGAACGGGCGGCTCTCGTCGGTGCAGAAGCAGCCCAGCAGCTTCTCTCTGGTGTCTCCGAGGCGGATCGTGATCCAGGCGTCCACCGGGGAGCTGCTGCGGTGTCTGGGGGACTTCCTGTGCCGCAGGTGCTTCAAGGTCCAGGACCTAAGCAGCGCAGAGGTGGTCCTCTGGTTCCGAAACATTGACCGGACTCTCCTGATCCAGGGCTGGCAGGACATTGGCTTCATCACGCCGGCTAACGTTGTGTTCGTGTACCTGCTGTGCCAGGACACGATCACGGACGGCGTGGAGAGCGCGGCGCAGCTGCAGGGCGCCTTCCAGACCTGCCTCTACCTGTCCTACTCCTACATGGGTAACGAGATCTCCTACCCGCTCAAGCCCTTCATGATCGACGCCAACAAGGACGTTTTCTGGGAGACGTCGCTGCGCATCATCGACAGGATGAGCGCCAAAATGCTCCAGCTGAACGCGGACCCGCACTTCTTCACCGAGGTCTTCCAGGACCTGAAGAACCAGCGCGAGTCCGCCGAGGGCAACCTGGACCGCTGACCGGAACCGGACTGTGGCGCACTTTGAATGTGACAGATGGCTGCAGAGTCGCACCCGCGCGGGTTTGAGGGCTTCTCTGGAGCTTCGCGGTATTACGCAACGTCAGGCCGCAGTGCGGGGGGAAGGGGGGTCCGACATGCATGCCTGTAGATGTTCTCTGTTTGCTTTGTTCCTTCTCTGTTCCATCACATCTTCAGTCTCCACTTTTCACGCAGGAGAGCCCCCATTGTGGGGAGGAGGACGGATGAGATGAAGGACCAGAATAGACCTGGATCTGGAGCTGTCCAGGGTGCTGACCTGGGCACCAATTTCTGCTCCTCTCACTATTTTTGTCTAGAGCCGAGCCGGGCTTAACGGGGCCACAGTTAGCCCAGCACACTTTCGGCACATAAGCCTTAGAAGCAGAGGAGGGATAATCTGCTGTTCCAAAACATCCCTGCTGACTGATGGAACAAAGTGAAGGAATCCCAAACTCCTCCACCTTTTCCTGTGCCAGTGTGTGCTGAACACACCTGGACAGGTTTGGTTGGAGCTCCTGCTGACCCCATGACCTCTTTCAAAGCTGCTCTGCGGTGGTCCGCTGCGATCGATTGTACAGTTTCTCAAAAGATTGTTTGGAATCTTCTGTGTGCCAACGGTGACCGGAGCCTGAAGCGTTGAGGTTTACATGTACATATCCCATATCTGGACTGTTTTCCGCTGCCTGTTCTAATGTAGCTTCAGCGTCACTCAAACAAACCAACACAGCTTAACGGTAGAAGTCCTTTTTATTCTTCTGGTTCCTCCTGGTTCGGTGGTCACCGCCTGCATCGGGGGGAAACCTTCGTAACGTGTCGTGACTTTTGCTTGGAAAGTGAAAACGATGCTGCTCTTTTGCACAACAAGCGTTCGGTGTTTGCACAGTGGTATGGCATAGCGGTGGTCCACCGGTGTTTGGCGCTGGAGTCTTCTTCATCGCGTGTCTGTCTCCAGATTCACAATCAGACCGTCTTTGGGGTCGTCGTGCGCAAAGTGACATCTCTGTGTCTGTGCCACTGCAGCACAGATGCATTCATGACCAGGTCAATACAGTAGCTGTTTATGGTGACCCTTATGAAATAAATCCAACCTTCTGCAGGCTCTGCTGTTTCCGTCTGAAGTTCTTCCACTGCTGTTTTCTCAGAGCTGCACTAACCTTGGACACCTTCTTATCTAACACCCACTAATCTTTGATTCATAACAAACCCTTGAGACATCCTTATGCAACAGCAATGAAAAGTCCATGACGAAAATACTCATTCTGTGTGGAGCATATTTTGCTAAAGGTTGCCATGAAACTGCAGCTCCAGAGATTTCATTGGTTGCTATGAAACCACACTGGCCCTTAGAGGCATAGTTAGACTGAAAGTTTCACTCATTTCCTCATACCTGAAGCTCAGGGTAAAAAAAAGAAGCAGCTACCGGCTGAGGTCGTCGCTGCCTGCTGACACACATAACGGGATATTTTGGGTTTCTCCTCTTTGCTGCTCCTGAAATGAGAGCAAACATACAGGAACTTCCGAACTGATCTGCATGGAAAAAACACATTTGCACCAAACCGGACATCAGACGTTTTCTTTCAGCTCAGATCAGAGACACGTTAATGAAAGAAGACAGAGGCTTTTTTTCTTTTCTTTGCATTGATAAGATTTTCCTCCTGGTTTTATGAATCAGCCACGTGGGCCGGAGGCTTCTTTCATGTGATTGGCTGGAATCTGCTGCAGTCTCAGGACTGTGAGCCTTTCCTTGCCTGCATCTCTTATCTTCCACAGATCTGCGGCATCTATTTACAGAAACTAAACTGAGAGCAGCAGCAGGAAATTAGGACGAAAAACTCTTTAGAAAGAAAAAAAAAGTATGTGGGTCAGCTTTAAGAATCTGCAAAGAAGGAAAGTTAACCAGGAAAGAAACCATCCAGTCACTGCTGTCTTTGTTGTCAAATTATAACAAAAAAGAGAAACACAAGTCTTTCTTCTTTGAAATGATCAACAATTTAACACGTTTAGATCAAAAGTCTTTGGTAAAACTAGATTTGACCGTTTTTTTGGCAGATCTGATTCTCTTTAAACCTCCTAAACATCCCCAAAAGAAGAGTAGAAATTCAACTGGAACGTTACTGATCTCACCGAGGACAAATTCACCCGTCATCACAGCTCAAGAGAAAAACAAACAATAGGGTTAGGGTTAGGGTTAATCCCCAAAAAAACAATAAATCAACAGATGGAGAAGTCCATCATTTTGCAGAGGAGCTGCCCAGTTTGATGGTCGTGGAATGAATGACCTGCGGTCACACTGGGGTTGTCCATGATGGAGCTGAGGTTGGTCAACATCCTCCTCTCACCCACCTCCCCCCTGCAGAGTCCAGCCCAGGACAGAGCTGGCTCTGCTCACCAGTGGACCCAGCTTCGTCTTGCCCCCGTCGGTGCAGAGTCCTAAAAAGTCCCGAGCAGAAGTCTGTCCGCCCTGAAAGAGGTCCGTCTCCTCAGAAGGTCAGACAGGTGTTGTGGGACCGGTCCAGTTTACTGTTGAGGTGAACATCTGGTACTGAAACTGTGTCATGGTCAGTTCCCTGATGTTCAGCGGTGTGTGGGCCGACGTTCTTCATCCTCAGAAGTCCATCACCTTCGTTTTTGGGTCTTGCTCTCACAACAGCTCGTAAAGTTCCTGATGCTTGACACAAAACACAGATGCTTGCTGAAACACAAACTAAAGATTTCATTTAGATTGTGTGTTTCTGCATTTATTCAACATTTCTTAGATCGTTTACTGGCATAAAACGGATTCTTTTAATCAGGATAAACTCTCTAAAGATGATTGATGACACACACACACATGATGATACATAAGCAGAACCTTTGTAACCATGGAAACACCACTACATCACAGAATTTAGGGACAAGTCAACTTTTTGGAATAAGGATGTGTTGTTTTTTTAAACTTTGATGAAATCCCCCCAAAAAATAGCAACATTATTTTTTATGTGTGAGCTATAGATGGTAATAATTATGCCCCTTTGGGTAATTTGGTAAGCTTTTGCAACAACGTTAGAGTAGGATCCATAAATATTTACCAACGTTTAGGGAAAAACCACCTTATTTACCCGCCGTGTGAAATCATTTTTAATATGCTGTAACTGGATTTATTATCAAACAATTAAGCCAATTTCAATAAAGAAAATATTAATTTACAAACATGAATAACAATAGAAGAGTTATTCTCACCATAAAGTTTATAAATTAGCTAAACCTTTCCCACCAAAAGTGTTTTTGAGATTTCATGAAAGCAGCAGGAAAAGGCCTTGTGCTGCCCCTAGTGGCAGGATGATGAACTACAGGGCAGAAAACATGGCCCAATTTTAGATTATGGTAATGAGATAAGGCTACAGAAATGAGAAATGTGATAAAGAACTGACATCTCTATAGAAATAAGGTTTAATAGGAACAGCAGGGAGAAAATAGTAGGAGTAAAACTGAGCCTTTTTGTAAATGAAGTTTACTCTGAGTTCTGATTAGGATCCAAAACACCAGAATGAAGAGCATTCAGACAAAACCTGGTGTTTGCTTCAGTGAGGTCATCTTCACATGTTCGAAGAGAACATCGGGGATCTGTGACAGAACACCCTCTTTTTGAATAAGACGCTCATGTCTTGGTGATGGAACAGTCTTCACAGCCATGAAGCAGATCTTCATCAGATTCAGCATTCATCAGATTTTACATTACGGTCCAACCGGAACGAAGCTGTAATAAAAAAAAAAGCATCGCCTGATTTCAGAGACATGAAGGAGCAGAGAAAGTGTTCCAAAGAGGTCAGCATGATCTTCAGGACTAAGAGAAGACAGGTAACACTGTCCCCCTAAAGGAGGCTCGGTCAGGACAGAACGGGCGCTGCAGGTCCGGGTCTTCATGTTCTTCATGTGTCAGCTCAGAAGAAGAATCATACAGACCGAAACGCTCTGCAGGCTTACAGAAAAATCTAAATATAGACGTGTCTGCTGACAAAGAGCCTCAGTGATTCAGGTCGAGCTAACCTGTAGAGCTTAAACTGTCAGGCAGCCAAAAGGAAGATTTGTGTCTCATGAACATTTCCTAACTTCACAAAGTAGAGATGTCACCATCTGAGAGCTCCAGGGGGACGGAGGAAGGACTCCAGGACATCCTTGGACGACTGTCGTGATCCTCAGGTTTCTGTGACAAACCGGGGACTTGGGGGCTGCTGCATGTCTGTCTGCCAGCCTGCATAGTTCAGCTGCGTCTCCATGGTAACGGGTAGGTGAGACCATGAGAGCTGCAGGGCTGAGCGTGGGCTGAGCTGCAGCACGACACCCATCAGGTGCGGACAGGTCCTCAGCCCCCCAGCATCCCATCACTCCTTCACCTTCAAGATGCTTCTGCTGGCTTTTTCTGACTCCGTCTTGGTTCAGATGAATTCCTCCAACCCATTTTAAACTTTTGGAAACCAGACTTTAGGGTAGAAACAAATACTAGTTTAACAAAAATACAGTCTTGTCTGTATGACAGTTATTTGAAACAGACTGAACAAAGTCAAAGACACAGAAAAACCTTCCCACCTGTAGGAAACTACAAATATAACCATTTTTAAGATAGATTATTTGATCTGGCTTTTATTATTACTGACTGTTGTATCCAGTTTTGTGTCCATTTCAGTTTTTACATTTACTGTATTTGCAGATGTGTATTTGATTCTATGATTATTTTCCTTTTTTTTTTTTTTTTTAAGTCTGTGCCTTGGTGGTTATTTTTTTTTCTTCATTTTTTTCGTTATTTATCTGTATTTTAAGATCCAGTGCTTCAACACGCACACCCCTTATATAAGATTAAGAATAAAAAGTCGTCTCAGTGGGGAAATCGCACTGCCGGCTCGCTCTGGGAGGGGCTCGCTTTCGCTGGGAGTCGACCCTCTGCTGCTGTGGTCCAACCTGGCCCTGCAGGAAGTGGATCCCCAACATAATGTTTCCTCACAGCAGACCCAAGTCGGGTGTTTCTCTGCACTCCAACAAAGAAAGTTTGTTTCCGAAGCTTCTTCCCATAAGGGGTCACAGGGTTGCTGGGGCCTATCCTACCTGCAGTTGGGTGGAGGCTCTGCAGTTCAGAGACACACAATCACACTCCTATAGGACAGTTTGGAACCATCAAGGAACCCAAGACGCCTCTATTTGAACATAAACTCCACACGGGAAGAACCCAGCTGGGTTTGGGAGATCCTTTCACTTTGGGGTGAGAGTGCTAACCACTACACCACCGTACTGCATCGCAGGTATTGCATACTAGAGGTAAAACCATCCAGGACATCCCAAGTCAAAGATGTTGTGTCCTCTGTTCTTGGAGTCTGGATCAGTCCAGAAAAAGTCTCTGATAAAAACTCTTCAGAATAAAACTCATCAGACCGTTTGTGCTCATCTCTGGAGCTTCTGCAGTCCTGAAGTCCTCAGAGCTAAAGCAAAACCTCACATAAACGTCTTCTAGATGAACCTCTTATAATCTGTTTGACCCGAAGAACCGAATCCTGTGATGGGATGAGGTCACTTCACAGACCTGAGGCCCACCTCTGAATGTCTTCATCAGCTGCGTGTCTGTGAAGTGACCACTAGCCTACAGCAGAACCTCTTCATCTCTCTTTACTAAACTCATTCAGCTGGTTCTGGCATGCTCCCATGACGTCTTCTGGGGTCTGACACTGCAACGCAAACCCATACTACTCCACTACCACTGCCATGTTTGACTGTTGCCCTGATGATCTGAAAGTCTGTCTGTTTGAGTTCAGAAAGCTCCTCCTCTGTCTCATCAGAACTTCAGCCCAAAGGTTTCGGGGATAATCCAGATGTTTCCTTGTCAATTAAATAAGATTTTTTTTTTTTTTAAATCTCATTTTAACATTAAGTATGTTCTGTAGAAATGGTTTGACCCTGTAAATGAGAAAAGTATCCAGTTAAAAACCAACTAAAACATTTTTTTTTTCAACACTCTGACTCTTTCTTCTGACGGGAGCCGTTTTCTCACCTGCATTCCTTCCACACAGAAAAAGTCCTAAAGTGGATCATCTGCTCTAACACTCACAGGGATTATGTCTATTCTGCTGTCCTGTTACTACATAACCAGCCTGCTAATCTCTTTAACTAGATTACTCAGGTGTTAAGTTGCAGCGGGGCCACTTGGTCACCAGCTTTGCAGACAGGTGAGGCCCGCTCTTAATTCCCTTCTCCCTGTGTTTACTCCACTTTTCCACCGGAACGGGGCTGGTCCTCCATGAAGACCTCCCCACACAAAGAAAAATGAACCCAAACACAGGAAAAGATAACTTAGAAAACTGGACGGAACAACTTTTTTATAAAGTGAATATAATAAAATTGACTTTTAAGACTCCACTAATACTTCAGATTCTAATTCTTCAGAATATTCCATCATTTCTTTGTGGTTTTATGAAATATTTTCTTTAGATCAGGATTTGTTGAAAGCGTCCAGATAAAAAAGGAGACGAGGATCCTTGTCCTCACATACGAGTCACTCTTCTTGGCAGTTGTCTCCTCTTTCAGCCTGTTTGGTGGGGGATCTGCTGTAAATTTGCTCAGCCTTCATCCCTCCTTTCTCCTGGATGAATGAGTCACAGCCTGGGAGGTTTAGCACAAAGCACATCATGTTCGCGGTGTGACGTTACTAACACCCCCCAGGTGTCTCTTTTGGGGGCAGACAGACCTGCTTAAGTTGGAAACTCACCTGTGAAGAAAAAAACCAGGTGTGTCTGAGGCACCGACAGGTTCCTGTGGCGGTTGGATTCCAACACCAGAAGATTTGATTCCAGTGGAGCTTTGATGATCATCTGAAAATGACCTTACTTTGTGGAGAAAGCGGGGCTGATAGGCGTAAAGGACGAACAGAGGAGCTTTAAAAATGAGCATCAAACATGATCATTATAATAAAAATGGGTTGGATTTATCTGCACTTTTCCAGACGCTAAAAGTTCTTCCAGTGTGTCCATCATTCATTCATACTTGGTAAGTGCTGTTGTAGCCACAGCTGCCCTGAGGCAGACGGGCAGAGGCGTGGCGGCCCGTTGGCGCCCACGGCCCCTCTGACCATCACCGGGACATTCATGCACATTCACACACCAGTGGAGCCACACTGATGCACATAGTGTTTGTACTGGAGCCAGTTCCTCCAATGTTCTCCTTTGTTCTCTGTTTTTCTAGAGGCTTTTTGACCAAATGATCTGCCAGAAAAAAATGTAAAAATGGAAGCATCAATCCAAAGTGAAGAAAAAAGCTCATCACTGGTCCGGAGGTGGGAACCTCTCTGTCCTCATTCTCACAATCATTTACTGAAGCCTCCAATTCATCCCCTCATTTAATCTGTCAATCTTTTAAAAACATTTTTTTTTTTGCAGAAGTAAGTGCATAAAGACTGTGGAGGAGGGAAAGGCTTCTGTGTGGAAACAGATTGTTGGTGCACCTCCTCCTGCTGGAGGACTGAGGAGCAGCCGGAAGTGTTTCCTCCTCATCCTCTCTGTTTACTTCAGCGTTCAGTCAGATAATCCCGCAGTCTGCAGGAAAACACCCACCAGCTTCATTACGCAAGACGAGCCGGGATGAGGCTGAGCTGCAAAAGTGCAGCAGGTTACAGGAGAGGAGGAGGAGGAGGAGGAGGAGGAGGTGGAGGAGGAGGAAGACGTGCCTGAACCCTCACAGCTCTTCTGCTGTGTTTGTGCTGCAGAGCCTGAGCAGGACCTGGGCTGCAGAGACATTCAGTTGTCAATGGCGACCTGCAGTCTGTCCCATTGATATGCCGCTCACAACCCCTGCTGCATGAATGAGCTCTTCCTCCCTCCCTCCTCTCCCTCACACCATCATCAGATCTGCTTTTCATCTGAAAGGAGCACATCCACTCCACCTCCACCTGCTCGGATCCACGTTTTCCTCCTTTGTGCTCGGCCTCTCGGCAGGTGGAGCCGAAGCACAAAGAGGTGAGAAGATCGTCGGCTATTTCTGAATGTTCTATATTAAAACAGTACTTAGTCATGGTGTTATGTAAACTTTGCTCCTCTGTGAGAAGGGCAACAGCGCCCCCACGTGGCTGACAGCAGCGACTGTCATCAGAAAATCCCTCAGGTCCATCCTGATGATCAACCCAATGAACACAGAAGAGAAGAGTCCGTCAGAATCTGAACTTCCTGTTCCTCCTTTACAGTGAAGATGGCATAAAACAGAGATCAGATTCACAATAAACATTGCTTTGTTTGGGTCAGGGGTCTGCAACCTGTGACCCTAAACCGCCACGCACCGCTTCAGTTTAACCGCAAAATCCCACTTCATCATTCAGAAAAAGAACTGTATTTATGTTTTTGTGCCTATTAAACCATTCATTCAGATTAATTGGCTTTTAAATATTTACAATTACGAATCATAACAGTGCTTTGACATGTGACGGATGAATTTCTGACAGAAGCACACCCAAGTTCTTTTCAAAATAAAACACACCCTGTTGCAGCAGAAGGATCTCATTTTACACAGGATGTGGCACTTTCCCTGCTGACTTTGTGTCTCGCCCCTTCACCCTTCTTCTTTTACGATCAAACACAAACATGACATCAATGGCGTGGAATCCATGTGTTAATCTATAGCTGGAAGAGCAGCAGCAGCTGCACAAGATGCGAAATGACTTCAAGCTCATTCTGACCACAGGTTCTGCTGTCATTCTGCTCACGTGACGTGTTATAAATCTAAAAATCAATGAAAAAAATCAATGAAACCCCCCAAAAACAATATCTATTCCAATTGTTGACATATTTCTTTAAAGCCAAAGAGCCACAAGGAGGGTTAAAAGAGTCGTTCGGGGCTCTGGAGCCTCCTGTCTCCTGATGTAGGGAATTATTTTAAAAATATATATATATATGCATCCATCTTCTTCCGCTCGTTCGGGACCGGGTCGTGGGGGCAGCAGTCTAAGCAAAGATGCCCAGACTTTCCTCACCCAGGCCACTTCCTCTGGGGGGGGGGGGGGGGGCACCGAGGCGTTCCCAGGCTGGACTGCTTGGGGGAAGACGCCTGGAGGAAATTCAAGAAACGCTTCAGTTCTTCTGCAGCATCAACAGAATTTCTCTCCAGCCATCGAGTCCAGTTATCAGAACCTCCTGGGTTCATCGATTCGGATGTTTCTGGAACTTCCAGATGGGTTTTAGCTGCATTTCTGTGCAGCTTCTCCCTCCTCCTGATTGATTCCATGGAAAAACAAACTTTCAGCCGGACTTTGTTTCTCTTCTTATTCATGTATTTCTCATCTTGTCATTGGTGCAGACATTTGATCTTTTTATTCTGTGATGCAGAATGTAATTCAGATCACCGCAGTGACGTGCGGTGAGGTTTATGGCTGGTGAGGCACTGACGTCATCAGTCAGATTTACAAACATATGAACCATACTGAGTAATTTATTCACCATTTGATTGACAACAGTTAACATGTTTTGTTTAAAATATCATTTCAACATGTTTTTTTCATATACAAACTGCAGCATAGAAAAAAGCACAAACCTTATTATCATCTTACCTTTACTTGTAAATAAAGTCCATACGCCGCTCCTTCTGAAGAAAATGACTTGCCGCTTGCTATCAGTTATTCTATTATTTTTTAGCGTCATAATCTCAGGGCTCACTGGCGCCCCCTAACATGAGGCACGAGAACTGCTGGCCTCACCCAGTGGCTTTTTTAGCGCTCAGCACAACAAACACGTCCCTCACATAGAGTTATTTATAAAAACAAACACTGTACATCATATACATCTGCTAAATTATGTAAACTCAGCTCATATAGTACAAGTGATTGAACCGACATACAGAGAGACAGCAGTACCGTCTGACTGCATGGGTATTGCGCAATCCAAGGTGAGGCTCAGCGGGCTGGTGCCTCATCGCACGTCACTTCTTAGTATCTGAACGGCAAATGCGGAAATTCAGCGATATTGAAAAGAAAAAACACCCAAAAATAGGTACATTTAAATGGAAAATGACTGCAAAGCACAAATTACTGATTAAATATAATAAATGAATTTACTTTTTCTCTTTTCTTCCCATAATGACAGGTGAGGCACAGCCTCACCTGCCTCTCCTGACTGCACGTCACTGGATTACCGGTAGTTTAGTTTTACTCAATACTTTACTGGATTTCAAAGAAAACGTTTAAATGAAATTCTTTTTACGGACGTTTAGAAAGGGAAGCGGCCTTTGGGCTGCTGTGAGCAGGACTTTGTCCAACAAAAAACATCTTTAGAGAGTGCAGGAGGATGTGATGAAGCAGGAGCAGAAGGAAAGCAAACTTATGTTCTGAGTTACCTCTGTGAAACGGATCGACGCCTTCGGGGTTCTGAAGGAAACAGAAGAACTGAAGGTGGAGCCTCTGCTGACCTGCGAGGTCCGACCCCACCGACGATTTACTGCAGCTCAAACGCGTGAAGAAGTTCTTGTGGGTTCTGATGGAAAAAGCTGCCATGGCAACACCTGCCAGTGCGGAAAGCACCAGCAGAGGGCGCACTAGTCATGAACTGCGACCTGAAGAGTCCCATCACGTCACCTGAATGACGCCCATCACCCAGGAAAGGCGGCCCACTGTGGGCAGGAGGTCACCAGCGGTTTCATGGACCGGTCTTCACCTCTTGGGGGTGTTGACCTCCTGACTGTCCAGACGTCACTCCAGCGGACTGTAGTGGGGGTTGCTGGGAAACATTTCTTCGTGAAGAATCTGCTGCTGGTTTCTTCCTGCCTTCAGGCTTTGAAGGAGTCTTTGTTCTTCCAGTAAACCTGTTTTCTTAATCATCTGTTTGAGCGTCTGTGCAGCAGAACAGCTGCCCTCACACACGACAACGTCAATCAGGAGCTGAAACCTCATTCAGGAAATCAGCTCAGCTTAAATTAAAGATGAAGAAAGAGGATTTTAGGCAGTAAACACGATTCAACACACAAAATACGATGAATGGATTCTTTTTTTAAACTCGAGGATGCAACCTTTCAGTGGCGCCTCCAGAAATCTTTCATGGGGGTGGCTGGTAGGGGCCCACATTAAATCTTGGGGTGGCACACAAAAACATGAGCTATATTTTTAAAATTCATTCTACTAAACGTAGTAAAGCAACCTTTAGAAAACCAACAGAAAGATAAATGCCTACTGATATTTTGTAGAACATGAACTTAGTAGATACTACTGGTATAATAACTAATAGATACTAGTAGATATCATTAGTAGATACTACTACTGATGTATTTTTATTTATTGTGTTTCTATTTCATCCTTAGGTGTGTCTGCTTGGGGTGTTCGGCTCTTGACTGAGAGAAATCTATAATGAACAAAAAGTGAAATCAGTTGTTCTGAAATAATAATAAAAATAATAATAATACCCTTCCATGGTAATTATTAATTCTATCTGTAGACATTTCTATTCAGGCTAATAATCATGAAACATTTTTATTATTAGGGTAACATCATTCTAACTTCACCTGTTGGTCCAGGATCAGGTGGAGCCCCTTTAGCTGAGTTCTGCTTCGTTTCTATGACCAATGATGCTGACTGTCCTTCGTCTGATGCCGTCTCATCTTTGTCTTCCTCATTCTCTTCTGTCATTCATGCTGCTCTGTCTCATCTTCCTCCTCCTCACTACTCCTCTGTCTCTCTCCTACCATCTCTTTCCCTCCCTCTGCTGGACTTTTCTTCTTAAAATAAGAATATATGTTGAATTTCTCTTCATTCTCTGAAAATTGACAGACACAAGCATCAACTAATGACTATAGGTAACTCTGTGGAAACAGGACAAACACACATCACAATGTTGCAGTAACACAACAACCATAGAGCCATGAAATGAGAGGCGCATGTGACAGGGACATCCTTTTTTACGTATTAATAAATTAAACATCAACCACCACTGATGATGTGACGTCATTGCACGCAATACAGATCAGGATCTAAAGTACAGTAAAGAGATTGTTAAAGACCCACAGAAAAGATTTAACAGGCATGAAAAGAAATGTAGCATTTTGGGATGTGTGATTGTGTGTGTACGTGCGTGCGTTCTCGCGTGCGCGTGCTGAAACCGGTGCTCGCGCCATGCAGGAAGAGAGGGGGGACTGCCCGGGACTGGGCTCAAACCTCCATTTTTGGGTCACGGTTTGGTTTCTGCTCGATAAATGATTTGTGTTTAACAAAACCGCAACAAAAACACAAAATGAGAAAAAAACCTTTTTTATTTGCTAATAGTCAAGTAACACTGAAGAGAAACCTTTGAGTTGCCTTTTTCTCACGTAATAAAACAATAAATTCCTCTTAAATGGAACCCGTGTGTTTGACTCGTGCAACATAAACATGCTACGCAGATGCAAACGTTCGCTCACTGCAGCGTTTGGTTCAGTGGTGTAGCGTACGGTTGGGTTTTGAACCGCAGCGTCGCTATAGAAACTAATAATCCAGTGAGCTGCAGGAAGCCTTGCAGCACAAACTGAGAGTAAACGTTGACACCAAAGCACACATGAAGGGCTGAACACGTCTGTTTTCTCCGTTTCTATCATCCCGATCTTTATTTGTGTCTTCAAAATATTCAACATTCTCCTCAGCAGAACCAAAAGCTGCAATTTAGCTCTGATTTGATTGATTTTCCTGGTTTTCTGCTACAGTCTGTGGACACGACGGCAGGAGACGGTCAGTGAAGAAACCAGGAAAAGGAGCAGAGGTTTCTCCGTGGAGACGCCACGTCTTCTAAAGCCTCTGAGCGCTTCTCTCCTGTTGGAGTTGAACTAAATCTAACGTTAATCTTCAAAGGTCAAAGGTCATCGACGGATCGCTGACTGTAGATGAGGATCCATCCGTCTGAGGGGCGGACGGACGGTTCCACCGCACAACCACAAGGTGGCGCCAGGAGTCCAACCCTTCAGAGGCGCAGAAGGGAGGCGGACAGCGGCTGTGTAGTCGGGTTAAATGTCGTCATGATAATCCGTTACATTTAGAATTATAAACGGCATATTTTTTTTAATAAATTTACAAATTAAATGAGGCTAAAAAGGGAAAAAATAAAAGTCTAATTTACTGCTCTAAATCCTGTGAAATAAAATAAAACAAAACATCTTTCTTTATTGACAAAAATTAGAATTTTTTTTCTCCAAACGAGACAGTTTTGGGTCCAGTGTTTTCCGTGCGCGTGCGTGCGTGCGTGGGTCAGTTGTAGTGGTTGTTGATGTTGCTCAGGCTGTTGATGTTGTTGACGCAGCTGATGTGGGACGGGGACACGGTGCCGAAGGGCCCCGCGGGCTGCAGGTTGTGGCTGTGGTACAGCGCCGCCGGGGCCGAACCGGGCCAGTAGGAGAAGCTCGAGGGCCCCACGCCGGGGGTGACGAGGTTCAGTTTGGAGATCCCGGAGAAGGGGATCGGGGAGAAGTTCCCCTGGAACTTGTAGATGGCCTGCTCGGTGGTGGTCGGCTGGCACACCTGCGCCAGGCCGTGGAAGTCAAACTTGTAGGCGTACCTCTTGCCGTGCACTTTGGTCATGATGTTCTTGTCGTAGTAGTAGCGCAGCGCGCGGCTCAGCTTGTCGTAGTTCATGTTGGGCTTGCTCTTGCGCTCCCCCCAGCGCCGCGCCACCTCGTCCGGGTCGATGAGCTTGAACTCGCCGTTGGTTCCCTCCCAGGCGATGCAGGACACGTTGGTGCTGTCGGACAGGAGCTCCAGCAGGAACTGCCACAGCTGGATCTGCCCGCTGCCTGCATCAATAACAGCCACAGTTTCAGTCACCGTTCATTCCAGCCCCTGTCTGTGGAATCTGACGCGTGATTCGAACCCACGATGACCCGCAGACAGACACGCAGTCCTCCTTTGCGCCTTCACGTTTGAAACAGCAGATTCTAGGAATCCGTTTTATTTTAGAGCCTTTGGGGCGCAAAGCATCAAGTGGAGCTCAGGTTGGTGTTTTTCCATCAGAGCGCCGTGAAGGAGATCCACGTCTCTGCGCGCGCTTCATCCAATGCAAGCACGGAAGCAAAAGCTATTTCCATCATAAAAACCTTCACATTTCCTTTTTCTTTTTTATTTTTTTTTTAGCTTTATTGCCTTAAGATGCGTCATCACAGACAATTCACATCAAACACAAACAGGGAGCGTGCTGAGATCATGTATTCACGGATTAAAAAAAATCAGTCCAAATCCATAAACAAATACTTTTTAAAGAGGAGAGATGAATTCAAATATATTAAAAACTGATATTTTTTGTAGATTGTATTTCGATGAGACAAAATGAAAACAGGAAAAACTATCAAATGAGGCCTCAACAATCCTACAAGAGAAAAATAAAACCTTTTTATTATTATTATTATTATAATTTGAATGTAGATTTTTAGAAATGTTTCCCACAGAATTTTTTATTTGATCTCATTTTATTTGTGGAAAAAGAATGAAAACTGGTTTCTCATTTTAAACTAATGATTTTATTTTTGTAAAAAAAAAAAAAAAACAACAACGATATTTTCTGCGGCAACGCGCAAATAATAAAAAAAGAAAACAAAGGCATCAATAATAAACATTTTGGTCATATTTTTACCTTTTTGGACGCCTGTGTTTAATGGACCCCAGGATGCTCCTTTGCTTTCTTTCAACAGATTTTCTGTTGGATCTGAAAAAGAAAAGAAATCCGAATATTATATATCTATATTTACATTTATAAAGAATCATTAACATTTTTATGATATAATCTCCAAATAGACTACAGGAAGGGGGGGGGGGGTAAAATGTTATAAAGATATTCTAAAATATTCTTTATGTGCCGTTTGGTTTGGGAAAAATGATCGAATCATTCAGACATTTTGGTGAAAATAATCAAGTCTTGTTTCGGACAGTTATGCAGAAGCAGAAGAAATGAGTTTGAACCAAACGCGCGCGCAGAATCGACCAAAAATCCCCAAAGCCCATCCTGGCGCGGCTGGGGTCCAATGCGGTTCCGTCTGCGCGGAGCAGGAAACGCGTCCAGGAAAGAGGATTTCCGATTTCCGACAAAAGAGCAGCCGGGCTTCAGAGGGAAAAAAAGGTTCCGTGACGCTCTGCTCTGCGCCGCGGACGCCGCGCGCCGGACGCGCAGCCCAGTCTCCAAAAAGGCAGAAAAGGACCTCAAGGTGGGACGTTTGTCTGATTCCTGTGAGGACAAAGTGACGAACCTGAGAGATACATGTTGAACATGAGCTTTCCTCCGCGGTCCAGTCTCATTGTGTTCGGGTGTTCAGAAAGGGATGGATTTCATTTCGGTGGTGGCGCAGGAAAAGATTTTTATTAAACTTTATCTCGTAACTGGGATCTGGAATAAATGCGGGAGGACAGATTGAAGTTTCCAGGCAACTGTCACTGGCCCCCATCTCTGAGACAATATTCAGACAGCAATTTCCCCTGCTGCATTGCTTTAATTAAAAGAGCAATTTACCTCTGTCAGCCCGCCTGGTGCCCACAATAAAAAGAGGCCGATAGAAATTCGGCCTTATCAATCCGCCATCACAGTTTAATAAAGTTTCCGCGTTAAGATCTGAGTTTCTATGGTGAATTGAAGTGTTTGACATGGAAACCAGTTCAGATCCTCCTCACTTTTCCGCCTCTTTACCTCTCGGTAAACAACAAAGGCCTGCCATTTCACCTTGGAAAAATAATATTTACCTTGAAAAACGCGTCAGTGCGCACGAGAAAACAAGAACATTTCATCCCTCCTAAGCTGGGCTTGGAGGTTATATGGCCTCAATCTGGGGGGGTTATGAGGTCGTAACTCCGGAGCTTCTGATGCCCACCGACGCTCTGCTGCTTTTTGGAGCCACGCGGGCTTTATGGTTCTGCTGGAACATCTGCCTCAGCCTGAACATCTGTGCATCTGCAGAGTCAACAGCTGCTGCTCCATCTTGACCGTTTCTTCAGCGAGGATCCCTCAGCCAAAAGTAGGAGAAATCAGTCCAACCGCTTTACTCCCACTTCCAAAATGTTCAGTCCGTTTTGTAGTCCACCAAAAACTTCACATCCCAGAGCCTCATCCCTCACATTTGGTATCATTGAAAAGCCCCAATCATCATCTGTAGATACTAAATGGAGTTTATTCAGTAGAATGCAGGACAAATTTGCTTTGCTGATTGTCAGGAAGTCAAAGGAGGAGCTACTGATCATCAGCAGATGCAGAATCCGTCTAAATAGTTACAGAGGAAGTTCTGAACCAATTTCCAAACAAAAGATATTCTTAAGAACAAATACTCTCTGAATCAACACTCAAGCACGCTTTACAAGTTTGGAAATGTTTTTATCTTGAAAAAGGACACATTTCTGGAGAAAAATGCATTTTTTTTACATTGAGGCCTCATCCATGAGCAGACCCCCCCCCCCTCCAGCTGAGATAAATCCATGTCTTCAGACGTGTTCAAGGAAAATGTTTGAATTTGGAAACTCAGTTTTGGCTCTGAAACTCAAACCAGATGATGGAAAAAGTCCTCTCTGCATCCATTGACAGGCACAGCGGTGGAAGTGCGATGGTTTTTAGTTTATAGTTTTTCTTAACTTTCAGTCATCTTCAACCGTCTGCATTTACTTTTCTGTTTTGTCTTATTTAAAAAAGCATTTGAACAAGCTTTTCCTCACAACTTGCTGAAGTGCTGTTGATGTTTTCCTTTTTTTGTACATTTGTCCCAAATGATTTACATCACCAAAAACACATTTCAGTCAAGAATCAACAACCACATTTTATAGATCAAATGTTTTCCTGCAGAGGTTTTCCTCCAAGTGGGAGTCAGTCTGCGATTCTGAAGTGTTTCATCTGTTTTGTTCTGCTCTCGTTTGCAGAATTGTTTGTTTCTGACACGACTGGAGAGTTTTTCTGCAAACACTGTGAAAAGCCTCGAGGATTTGATGAGGTCACTTCAAACTGTATGTCTGTTTTTTCATGTCCTCCTGTCAGAGACGGACTTCCTCATGGTGGTCCTGCTTCAGAACCAGAATCCCGTCCTCTGTTATGATCCACAGGAAAGCACTTAACCAAGCCCGGAAGTGACCGTTCTGATGTATGTGGTAAAATGTCCACATGTACAAAGCAACCCCACACCACCACACTACCACCTCCATGCTTCAGTGTTGTCAGCAGATGTGGGAGGACACAGACCCGCCACAAATATGCTCTTTTGTCCCCAGAACATTGGTGCTGATGGTTCTGGTGGGGTTGTTTGTTTGTTTAGTTAGTTTTTTCTGTTCTCGTGACTCTTGAACTGCCTGCTTAACCACATGGTGGAGCACATTCACAAAACAAGAATCGTGTGTGTTATGTGTTTCAAATTAATTTAGTCTTGGTTGGATAGTTAAAGGATTGAGGATGCATTTTAAAAAAAATAATATTTAGGTTTTTGATCATCAGAATTCTTTGGTTTGGTCGGGGGGGGGGGGGGCATCTTGATCACTTCTCCCTCCAGGATGTTTCTGTGTACATTTCCTTTCTCTGTTCCTCTGTCTGCACTGACAGCGGCCCCCCACCCCTGAACATGAATAATTCTAGAAGCACTGAAACCCAGAGCGCGAGAGACGTCAGCGAGTCCAGGTGATGCAACTCGAAACTAGACCGGGGGACTTTTCCTCAGCCACGGCGTCATCACATGATGCTCCACAGCTTAAGGTTACAAAACACAAATGTTGTTGCTTTTGTTAAGATGTTTTCTCACAATGTAGCACAACAGAAACACATGAGAGCGAGGCAACTTAAACCTGAAAGGTAAAGAATCCAGCTCCAGTCAGACAGTAGAGGAACCGCACAGATGATCACATTTAGGCTCCAAATTCTAGTTTTCACGCTTTTTTTGACCCAATTCCAAGATATTAGTGGTGGTTTTTGAAAATCACTACTATTGTATTATGTTTAGAAAAAATGACAAACTGTATGTAAACGTGTCACATTTATGTCGCCGTTAGGTTTAACATTTAACCTTAAAGCTAAAGAATCCCCACTTTTATTTCTCACACACGCATCATCACATCAACACTAAACTGACGACACCGACGACAAAAGAGGCTCCATCAGGGAGAAACTTTCAGAGACCAGATCGTCTCTTCTAAGCTCCACAGAGTCGGCCTTCATCTCCAGCGATGCTGAAGACTGTCTGCGTCAGAGTGTCCCAACTGTTGGAGTTTCTCCTAAAAATGAAGAGACTTGTGTCCTGCCTGTCAGGTTTGGACATGAAGATGGCGGGTTGGTGGAGTTCCTCCTCTCTTCATCTTCATCCTCCTCCTCATTCTTGTGCGTTTCCAGCGTTCCAGACTTGCTTTAGCTGCCTGTGTCCATGTACGAGCCGCAGGCAACTTAAAACAAGCCTAGAAAACTGGACTGAAGCTCCGGACTGAAGCTCCGGAAGCCAGAAGTTCACCCAAGACTGAGAAGAAATCACACAAATTCACGTGTGACATCAGACTTTAGGCAAACAAAGTTCTGCAGGCGTGTGATGCTCAGGTGAGTAGAAAGGGGGTCTGCCAAAGCATACCTGTGTTCACCTGTGAGCTCCCGGTGTGGCTGCAGCTCCTCTCCCAGGTGGCTCTGCCCTCTGAGGCTCTCCGCTGCAGCTTTAACTCCGTGCAGAAGAATGTATGTTTGAGAAAGGTGTGTGTGCACGGTTACACATTTATTTAAAGATCCTGTTGTTTCTAGGTGTGGGGCCGTAAGCCGGGGTGTGTAACAAGGAAACTCACGTCCTGGAGGAGTGAGAGTGGAGCAAACAAACTCCAGGATCCAGGTGTCAGCAACAGAACATGATGGTGTCTCATGTCGATTATGAGAAACGGCCCAAGATTTCCTGATCAAACCTCCCATCTGTACAACAAAATGCAGCTTTTTGTAGTTCTGAAGTTTATAACTGATCACAAAAAGCAGCATTTATGACTCAAATTCCTTCCATTGGAGTAAAAATGTTTGAGACTGACTTCCAGAGGAGTGGGCTGCAGGTCTCTCTGGCCTCTCAGAGGTCCAACAGGTCTTGTTTTCATGAAGAAACTTCCTCATTGTTTGTCGTGTTCAATTTATTAAAAGCTCCATCAGTTACTGACAAAATCTAAATGTAAAAGAACTGTTATGTTTTCCTCTGTGATCAATCAATCAATCAATCAATCAATCAATCAATCAATCAACCAATCAATCAAACAGGCAAACAATCAATCAACCAATCGATCAAACAAACAAGCAAACAATCAATCAATCAATCAAACAAGCAAACAATCAATCAAACAAGCAAACAATCAACCAAACAAGCAAGCAAACAATCAAGCAATCAATCAATCAAACAGGCAAACAATCAAACAGGCAAACAATCCTTCACTTGCTTCTGTTTTGCAAAAATACATTTCCTTTCCTCTTTTCACCTTCTATGGTTTGTCAGTAAACAAACCATCAACAACTATCTGGTAAATAACCGTATCCAGACTAAGTTCACTATTTGATCATCTAAAGTCGGCTTTTTTAGACAACAAAAGACCTTTGGAAAGTTTTTAAAACATGAAATAAAATAGATGCTTGTTGCTCTGCCGCTTTATTTTCTCAGTAAAGCCCTGAGGGGAAGATGACGTCTAAACATGGATCCATGTTTGTGTCCTTCTGAATGTTGGGTCGTGACCTCTGACCTGAACTCAGTCAGGTGAGGCCTGCTCTTCCAGGGCCTCCTTGCTGTCTTTCCTGTGAAGTTTCTGCTCGGTTCCCGGTTTCAGGATGCAGTTTTCTGGAGTGTCTCTGTGAGGCTTTGAGACCAGATTGATGTCGGTGACTTCAGTCCTCACTGGAACATTTTTTAAACTTTTAAAGAGTTTTTGCTGCTGTTTTCTCAGCTTCTTTCACCCTTAACCCTTGTGCTATCCTAGGCACTTTACCGTTGGGTCATCTAGATTCACTAGACAGAGCTCTGAACCTTTTTTTCTTCAATTTTTTGTGATCTTCACTGGTTCAATGGATTACATGAAATTTTTCCACCTTTATCCACCTTTGTCATGGTAGGGAGAACACGTCAATGGAAGGGGGGGGGTCATCCAAGATAGCACAAGGGTTAACAAACCAACCAAGACGGAAAGAAGTCAATAATAACACCTTATTGTATTTCTTATGGCCTTGGGTGAGTAAAACATACAATTAATGTTTATTAAAACATGTTTTCAACCATTTGTGAAGCTGAGCTCAATCAAAAACTTCTGTCTCACTGCTCGTCTACCAGCTCTCCACTATGGAAGGAGTTAGCATGGAGGAATCCTGCACGGTACTTTAGAACGCCCCAAATCAAAAGCAGACTGCTGAACACTCCACAGCCTTGCTTGAGTCAGGAAGGGAATCGTACACGCATATTTTGGTGGTGTCCCAGACTACTATCTTTTTGGAATGTTATCAAATGTTTTGGGACATCAGCTGAAGACTCTGTACTGGAAGAAGATCTGTACCTGCTGAGGATGTTACTCTTAGCAGGCAAGAAAGCAGTGACAAAACATTGTCACAAGGAGCCCCCCCCACACACACACACACACACACATGGAAAGGATGACTGGGTGAAGATCATACGGACCATTTACTCAATGGAAAATATGGACATATCAAACAAAAAACTAAAGTTTGACATTTAAAAAAAATGGAGAAAATAGTGCCAATATGTGGAAAACCACTAAAATTCTAAGAGGATTAAAAAAACCACACAATTATTGTGTATTGTGTTTCTTTTTGTTATTTGTTGCAGTAGCTGACCCATGTCTGTAAACACTGACAACTGGAAAACACTCAGTAAAAGCAACGTTACAAAAAGACAGAAGCATCAGCTTCTCTGCAGCAGAGCTGGGCTCCAAAAACCTCAGCTTGAAGTTTTTTAGTCCAGAATCCGTCTCACAGAGATGCGGTTTCAGGAGGTTTGTACGAACCTTCCAATGAACCTTAAAACAAACAAAAATCTACTTTTTAAAGATTTACACTCATCTTGTCTCTAATAATAATTTTTAAAAAATCGTTTTTATGTCAGTCGGTTTACGATTGTGGTAATATTCACATTTTCAACAAGAACATTTATGAATTAAAGCTTTTGTTTCAGCTTTAACATGACTTTCCTCTGGAGCTCAAAGTAAGTTTGTCACAATTCTGTACGTTTCACAGAACAGAGGAAACTCACTATGGTCACGGTTTCATCTTCACCTTTTTTCTGCCACATCTAGCGTCTGCTGCTGCTTCCCTAAAGGAGACGGTTGTTTTGACGTCTACACTCAGAAAGCGGCTGATGCTTCGCTCATAGATTCTGTACGTTTGGTCTCATGTCGCAAGACAATCAAAGCCGCTGGAAACTGCCACTCTTATTTGATTGGAAATGAGAATACAGTCTGACAAGAACAACATGACCCAAACTAAGAGCTGACAGAAGCAGAGGACTCCTCTCCTCTCCTCTCCTCTCCTCTCCTCTCCTCTCCTCTCTCCTCTCCTCTCCTCTCCTCTCCGTCAGGCTAAAGCTTCATCTGCAGAGCGACAGATGAGCAGTAAATGTCTTTCTGATGGTGGTGATGAAAGGAAAAGAATGCTGACAGACAGTCTCTAGGGTGGAAGAAAAGCCTTTATTTCCTATTTCAAGAGCATGAGAGTGGAAGTAGGTACTTCGATTTCCATACATGCAGAGCCACAGGGCGATCGAAAGCATTTGTCCATCTACTGATCTGTGACAGCGGTCTGCCCAGGTCTGGGGGGGGAGAGTTTCTTTGTTTTCAGGCTTAGTGCTGGATCCTGCGAATGGACTGCACCTGGTTGGTGTGAGCCTGGGTGCTGTACTCGTTGTAGCATCTGTACTCGCCTTGGTGTCTGTCTCTCTCCAGGATGTACTGGTATCCACGGTAACCAGGGAACTGGTAGGCAACCCAGCTGCAGAGAGGGAGGAGGGGTTGGAGGTGAGGCCAGGTAACTGGATTCAGTGAGACTTTGTGACACGACACGCTCATCTGGACTCGCCGTTTCTAATTGGCACTTCTTTGTGAGCCGGATTGTGTGAGCAGGAAACTCCAGCTGCACTCTGAGGAAACAGGAAGAGGGACTCACGCGCCTGAGTTGATTTTGATGGAGGGCACCTCCTTGCTGCACCAGCCCATGGCCTGTAGGGAGGGGTAGTCGTCGCACAGCTCAAACTTGCGACCCTGGAAGTCCTCGCACTCGTACAGAGTCACCTTGCTGTCACTGTGGTTCTGCAGAGAAAACAGAAAAAAAGGCCTCACTTTTCTGCCCCGGATCTTCGCAGCTCATCTGAAAGAGCAAAAGGGCGGAGCGAGGAGCCGGGGCAGGGGTCCGGACGGACTCACGGCGCACTTGATGGGTCTGAAGGAGAGCAGGTGCTCGGTTCTGTAGCTGCTGTTCCCACTCCAGGCCTCGTAGCGAGGATAGTCGCCCTTCTCCAGGATGAACTGCTGCCCCTGGAACTCTGGGTACTCGTAACCCACCCAGCTGCAGGAGACACATGAGGGAGGTGCAACAAGAGGCAATGAAACCAAAAAGGAGAGACCCCCCCAGACTGTGAATGTATGATGAACTGCTTGGTTAAACAGAAGAGCGGACACTAAACACGGCTCCTTTTGTCTCTGAGAGGTGCAAACAAACAGACGGGGCTGCCGCTGCCGCCTCCGCCGTTTCTGCAGCAGCCTGCGCGCTTTATCTGATCTGCAGTCAGTCAGACGGCTTTCTGGCTCCCAGACGGCAGCTGCACACGGCCAGCTCATATCACAACAGGGTCACACTCGGATGAATGCGCACAAACGCACACCAAGGTCCTCAGCCAGCAGATTGTGATTTGTAGATTTTCCATCTTTTGTTGGAGTGCACATTCAAGCCAAGTCTGCTTTAATCAGACTTTTTCAAGCAGATGACAGAAAAAGCCAAAAAAACATCCCAATATGTGAGACCTAGAAATGATCATATTTCATTTGAAGAGGCGGTTCCCTCAGAGACGACTGACAGGAGGAGCCAAGCCGAAGAACAAAGAAGCCAAGCAGGATCCATTCAGAGGAGAGGAAAGTCCAAGAGGGACAGAGAAGCCATCCGGCAGATCCCACTTACGGGCCATTCTCCACCTTGATGGAGCGGATCTTGTGGAAGCCCCTCTCCATGATGTTCTGGCACTCCAGCATGAACTCACAGCGCTTTCCCTGGAAGTTCTCCTCCTCCCAGACTGTGATCCGGAACTGGCCCATCTGCTCCATCTGTTGAGTGTTCATGGCTGCCGCTTCTCCCTCAGGGGTCAATCTCTGTAGAAGAAGATATTCTGCAGATGAAGGGTCAAAAAACAGATTCAGAGAGCAAACTTTAGTTCATGTGAGAACATTTCATTTCAAAGTTCTTGACGTTTTTCAGGTTCCTGCATCTCAGTCCTTCACAACAAAAAGCTGCTTATAAAGCTGTAGATGTTCCTCAAATGAGCTTCCCTTCACAGTGTCTCTGCTGTCCTCACAAAAGCAGTCAGTGGAACTTCAGCGTCACACCTTTAAAGTAGCAGCTAGATGGATTTCTAGGAGCTCCTTTGGAGTTCTTTCATTCGATTTGAAGGTGACACACCATCCCAGGTTTGAAAACAGCTGCTTGTGTGTTTTTTTTTTTGTCAAACACGAGCAAACCTGCAGCTCTCTGACACGTTTCTACTCATTCAGCATTTCAGAGTTAAATAAAGATGTATTTTTAACTCCCATCAATCCAATCATCCGTTGAGGCTCCACCCCTGCTCGCACTTTCTAAGCCTGAGGCGGCGTGATGATACTTACAGACGGTACTGATGTGGGACAGATCCAGTATAATCAATGTCGGGGAGGAGAGCCTCGCCTGCGTTTTTATAGGGCCGGGGCCCCCTGGACCCGGGCCACTCCATTTGCCCCTCAGCCTTGCACACTCAGCAGCTGAGCGGGCCGGCTGAAAGGGCAGCATTAGCCTGGCGCTTTGTGGAGGCTCCAGAGCCCCTTTGTCCTCAGAGCCCCAAACCCTCTGACTCATCAATACGGCAGAGGCAACCTGACCCGCCACTATACAAAGGCAACGCACTGACACAACAGTTTGATTGGTGTGGCTGGATAATAGACACATTCTGGGAGCTGATCCCCTCTCTCCCTCCGACCCAGAGGTAAGCCGGACCCTGAACCAGAGGAGGGAAAGCGGTCCGAGGCCTCCACCGGAGTGAGGACGAGTGAGCGTGTCCATGTTATCTAGAGGGCACATCTCTGTCTGTTCCAGATGATCAGGAGAGAATGGGCTGAAGGGAAGCTCTGGGTGCTCAGCTGGGCCACAGATCATCTCACGTTCCTGCAGAAAGTGACGTGAAGTTTTAGATTTCCTGCAGTAGTGATGGTGACAGGGAGATGTTTAATAAAACCTGTGCTTTATTTATGCCGTTCATAGACGTGTTACTCTGACGGCTCTCTCTGATCTCTGAAGGAGCTCCATCTTCTAAAGAAGTCATGAAACGGAACTCAATGTTCCTAAATGAATTGTTTAGTTTAACTTTAAAAAAAAGTTTAAAAGCTGTAACATCAGGCTTTGAATTTCTGCTTGATGTATGTAATTGGATTTTTTTAAATTGATTTACATTTTTTCTAAATTATTATTTTGTTTTTTCAGTTTTTTATGATCTCTAATCCTGTTTAGCTGCTGCAGCAGTGACATCTAGTGGCCAAGGCGTTTATTACAGCCCGTGCAGCAGTGGAACCTGAGCCTTCAGCTGGATGGAGCCTCTGCGGTCTGATGATGTGGATGTGAGCGTCCCAGTCGGAGCGGGTTAGACGCTGAAGTTGGATGTAGTTTCTCAGTGGGGTGGGGGGTGTTGTTTACTTATGTGAACAGCTTTCTCTTTGTCCTCTGCTCACTCATCCTTTGTCTTTCTCTGCTCGTGTGCGTCGGCCTGCTTGCCCCACAGCAGGTGATGGGCAGGTGAAAGGCTGGGCTTATATAGACACAGATGTTTTCTCTGGGTTTTATTGTAGGACGGAGAATTTTGTTTACCTTGATACACGACTAACCCAACATGCCATGTTCATTAAAAAAAAACAGCAGGTGAGAATTAAACCAAGTTGTCTTTTATTTTATTATATTTCACCTTAAATTCTAAGCTCATCTGGAAAAATGAATCATTTTCGTTGTTTTTATGAAGAATTTGGATCTAATTTACATGCTTTTGTATTTATAAAGTAGTTTGACTCTAAATGTAACCTCAGTAAATAAAACATTTCCGGTTTAATTGGTGATTGTTTTATTAAATGTGTGAGAAATGTGCAGACTTCGGCTTCCGTCTGTGCAGGAATGCTGGCAGATCCCTTTGGGAGGATCATTTCAGTTCAGCCACATCGGAGCGTCGTTTGTTTTGTTCTTCATCATTCAGAGGTGAACGTAAATCTGAAAGAACCCAACTGCCCATGAGCTAAAGTCCATGAAGTGAAGTTAAAGTCCCATTCCCATTTGGCCCCTCCCTTGGGGGAGCTGCAGGCACAGCAATGCTGAGGAACCCCTTGTCAAGAAGGGAGGGGGTCGGGTTCTATTTTTAGAGTCTGACTCTGTTTGGATTTGAACCCATGACCTTCTAGTTTCAGGTCAGACACTCCCCCACTAGGCCACTGTGACAGATCAACGTTTGTCCTGGGTTCTTCCTGGCTGGGATCCGAGTCACTGAGGCTCCTTCCTTTGGATGAGTTCTCCGAGTTTTCCTGGACTGGCTGTTCCAGTGTTCCAGGTTTGTTTGGAGGATGGATCTCACTTCTCTGTGGTCCCAGATGGAGAAGTGTCTTTCCCGCTTTGTATTTGAGGACAGACTTCATGATGGTTTGTTCTTTTGAGGCCTGTCATCTGCTTCGCTGACGGCTGTGGGGGTTCTCAGGTCTGGGCGTGGCCAACGTAACTCACCTTTTCTATCAATGGAATGACTTTGTTAAAGAGAGATTTGAACCGTTTGTTTTCACTAAATTACCTTTATAAAAAAAAGTTATATGTCTGTGTGTCACAAGAAAACTGTTTTCAGTGCATCTGAATGAGAAAATTGTAGAAGAAAGCGAGCGGCGGCCTTGTCACATGACCAACCTGGATCCCTGTCTTCAGCACCAAAGCTGCAGCAGGGATCTTTGAACCGAACCGTCATGAGTCCCAGACAAAGGAGAACACACGCCTGCACCCTTCATTTCCCTGTTAAATCCAGCCGACAGCAGGAATTTGCATGCGTGAGGTTCAGTGTGCTTCAGTACAGACTGGGTACTGTGTGGTTCTACTTTGAATCCTTATCTGGCAGCATAACAAGAATCCATTCACGTGCACTCGCTGGTCACACGGGGAGGCTGAGCTGTGCAGCCTGTGGGCCGCCGCTCGCCCCACCACTTTCAGATAACAGCGAGGAGAGGCGGGCAGGCCTCACAAATGCAATCAAGCTCCAGCTGCACAGACCCAAACACAGCTGTGATGAAGCAGACGCCGTTTAGGGTCACTCAGGAGCCAGCGGCCGAGGAAGAGGAGTCTCTGCTGAGAGACCTCTGACGCTGAAGATCAGGAAGAAGAAGCTGAAGCTTCCATCTTTTCTTATTTCCCCCCCTCTGCATCCCTCATCTCTGTTTCTGATGCTTTTCCACAAAAACATCCAACTAATTCAACCCCAAAGTAACGAAGAGGAACTGTGTTCTGCTGTGTGTCAAACAGGTTCAGGTGAGAACAGTTCCTGCATCCGGCGGCCCTTCTGTACTTTAGAAAGGTTCAGTCAAACACAGGGAAGTCACTGCAGGGTGACTGGGAGGGGGGCGTCATCCAGCACCTGCATGACAGGTGAGCTGTGCAGCAGAGGCGGTTCCCGCTCTACGGACTATGAGGTCAGCTGACCTTTATGGGTTAAGTCTCACTGTCACAGCAGACAGATGTTCAATGTTCCATAAATATCTATTAAAAATGAAGCGGAAAAGTGTAAAAGTCACGGACAGCTCGTGTTGTTCTAACATTTGGTGCAGCCTTTGGTCGTGGCGGGGGGCGTTTCTGTTGGGGAAACAAACCCTGCGATTACAAAAAAGGCTTAATAAGTCTCTGTCATCCTCCAGCTGCAGACTCCGTTTCCATGGTAACTTTCCATTTCTGTTTTGTCCTGCTGAGATGCTCGGCTGCCTGACCTCAGACGACAGGTCTGTGCAAACGTCAGGCCCAGTTTTGACAAAAAGTCCTTCAAACCTGTGATCCAAATCCATTGTAGTTCTGAAGAAAAACTCACGCCAAAGGGAGAATTTGAGAGATTTTAGCCTGAGTTTTTATAAGAATGGTCCCAAACGTAACCCTGGACCCTGCCAAGGATTCGAGCAAATCTGGACTCAGTGTCTGGATCTCATTTGTTTCACAGAAGCTAAATCAGGAAAAGTTCCAAACATCCAGAAGGCACCTCTGCACCTCCGTTCATCCGTCCATCTAAACCTGATTATTGCTGATCAGGGTCGTGGGGTTGCTGGAGGACACCCAGCTCCTGGCAAACAAAGGTGGGGTGGATCCCAGCCAGGTCTCCAGTCCAGTCACAGGGCTACACAAAGACACAGACACACACAGACACACTCACAACAATGGAGCAACACGAGGTCACCAATCAACCCCTTCATGGAGCAGGTTTTCCGTACACGGAGAACATGCTGGAGAAGGTGCTGCAGGGCCCAGCTGGGATTTGAACCTTCTAACCGTGAGGAAGGAGTGCTGACCACTACGCCACTGTGCTGCCCTGCTTTGTGCTTGCTCTGAGAAAAACACTATTTTCTTATTGGTTGAATGCCTATAAAGTATCCAAACATCGTTTTCCTGTTTCTCTTTCTTTATTCTAGTATCTTCCTCCATTTTTTGTCCCTTATCTCCTCCTACAGTTTTTCATCTATTTCAACCATTCTACTATTCAAATGTTCAGCTCTTTCAGCTTTTTCCAGCTCTGACTTTCGGTCCTTCAAATCCTTGAACTTTCCAAGATATTCCAGGATTTCTGCCTCCACTGAAATCCATGGGGGATCCTTGGTGCAGAAGCTCGCTGGTTTGATACCCGGCTCTGGCATTTTTCACAAACATCTCTATCTTGTTATTGTGCTGTTTTCACTTTATTTATGGTCAACTTTGATCACTTATTTATTTATTATTTTTTGATAATTATGACCCTTTAAGTTTCATTTTCATTCAGCAATCCAGCATCAATCCAGCAGTTTCTTCTGGAAATGCGGCTCCTTCTGCAGAACTCAGAGGTTTATGATTTATGATGAAAACAAGTTCGAGACTCTTCTGCAGATGAGCTTTTCATCTGTCATGAGGGTTTTGTGAGCGAGTCCCTTTCTGTAAAGTGTGTCCGGATGCAACAGGACCGCTTCCGGTTGTCTGTGTGCAGCAGCCTCCCATCAGGATGCTGTTCAGGTGTAGCACCACACATGCAAAGCCACACGGACAGGGGGAGTCAGACGGGAAGAAAGTGCTCCTGGTCCTGCTGACAACACGCCAGACATCCCAGAAAAACAGGCTCACTGCTGTTGAACAGAGTTAAGACCAACCATCAAAAGGTCACTGCAATTTTTCTGTGTTTTTCTATCAAGAGGAGGTCCTTTTCAGGTCCATTTACTGCATCATTAAACAGAAAATTACCAGTTAAAAGCAGCCAAATGCTTCCTTTTTTAAATATTGTTTCTGCTAAAATTCTTTTCTTTCACCATCTGGTTTTGTCAAATTTCAGTGAAACATTCCAACTGAATCTGACCTTTTTCATGAAATCCTTTTTAGACCATGAAGTTGTTTGTGGAGGTAAAAACTATCTTGACTAGTTATACCAGTTCACAGCTGCGACACCGTCATGTGGATTGTCCTGAATAAATGCCCTCCTTCAGGTGGAACGTTACCATGGAAACTAATCCAGCTAGGGGTGATGTGAGCAGGACATCTGCTCGCGCCGCCTCCGCTTGTCCTCGCTGTCCTCTGACCAGAAACAGCATCTGGACACAAAACACGGAAAAATCTCACATGGATCCCGGTGGGTTGGTTGTTGTTTTCTATGGAAGCCTCATGAATCATTGCTGGGGGAGGCAAACGGAGATAAACCCCCTGCAGAATTAAAATGTGATGACAGGCCCCCCCACGGTGAGGCCGTGAGCGCAAACAGGTTGCGGTGAAAAGACCGTTTCAGCGGAAAAAGAATCAACTTCTCAGACTTTTTCAGTCCAGCATGACAGGGAAAAGGTGAGGGGGGAGCCACCTGGAAACAGGCCTCAGGGATTTGCATGACTCTTCTTTATCAGTAACTGTCAGAGGAAACAGCACACGGCCTGCAGGCAGGATGTGCACGTGCGTGCACACTCACTCACAGCCTGTGGGCCGCCGCTCCCCACCATTTTCAGATAACAGCGAGGAGAGGCGGGCAGGCCTCACAAATGCAATCAAGCTCCAGCTGCACAGACCCAAACACAGCTGTGATGAAGCAGACGCCGTTTAGGGTCACTCAGGAGCCAGCGGCCGAGGAAGAGGAGTCTCTGCTGAGAGACCTCTGACGCTGAAGATCAGGAAGAAGAAGCTGAAGCTTCCATCTTTTCTTATTACCCCCCCTCTGCATCCGTCATCTCTGTTTCTGATGCTTTTCCACAAAAACATCCAACTAATTCAACCCCAAAGTAACGAAGAGGAACTGTGTTCTGCTGTGTGTCAAACAGGTTCAGGTGAGAACAGTTCCTGCATCCGGCGGCCCTTCTGTACTTTAGAAAGGTTCAGTCAAACACAGGGAAGTCACTGCAGTGTGACTGGGAGGGGGGGCGTCATCCAGCACCTGCAATGACAGGTGGGCGGGTGGGGGCTCCGGAGGCGCAGCAGTGACAGCAGGAGCCGTCTGCAGGGTAACCAGGATACCGAGGAGCGCGCGGCGCAGCGCGGCGTCCCCTGCCTTTAAAGCAAATATTGACTGGATGTTCAGGCAAACAGGCCCTCAGGTGGAGCGGGCTTTCTCCGGAATGACGTGGAAGCTGGTGATAATGTCCCTTTATCTAATGATGCGGTTTAGCAGGGACATGGTAGGGGGGGGGGGGGGGGGGGGGGGGGGGTTGTAGATTGAGGACAAAAAAAAGGAATCATTTCTGCACGGCTGATGTTTAGTGCGGTTTTGTTCAGACATGATTGTGTGAACTTTTTTTCTGCTGCTGATGGAGACGAATCCTTTCTTCCAGCACTGCAGGCCCGTCTGTTTGCTCAGAGTTTATTGTCAAAGCCCCTGAAGGTGTTTGCTTCATTCGTGTTCAACTGGAAGCAGCCTCCAGAACATCCAGATGGCTCGTATCAGATGTTGTGTGCCTAATGTTTAGTGAATGATTAACATCACCTGCCTGCAGCTCCTCTGCACCTCTGCAACGTCACAGAGGTCCAGAGGAGGTCCAGAGGAGGTCCAGAGGAGGTCCAGAGGAGGTGCAGGGAGCTGCAGGGAGGTGATGTTAATCATCCCGGCGGCCCGGAAGAACCGGCCGCTCTCGTGAACGTGTCAACAGCAGAGGAGCCCACTAAGAGGAGATGCAAATCCAGGCAAGTGTCAGCCTGTTGGGTCAGAGCGGGGGTCTTTTGTGCGGACAGGTGGGCCCCTGCAGGTGTGTGTCCTGACTACAAAGCAAAGCTGCATCTTTTCAGTGAGGATGCTGGACAAACAGAAGCACACACACACACACACACACGCACCCCTGGAAAACTTTGCCCCAGACTTAATTCTGACCCCCCCAGCTGCCCACCTCTCTGCCCCTGCCGCCAGTTTTATGCAAATCTCCCGCCTTCTCACTGGACACCTGCCGTCACGTGACCTATTCAGCTGATGCATTTTCTGAAAAGTCACATTTTTGCTGGAGCTTTTTTAGCAGCTGGTTTTGCTCTGAATGCCGAGCCAAACCCCCCCCCCCCCCTCCCCCGTCCGCCGGTGTCTTTTCCCGCCGCTGACCCGTACCTGCGTAACGCGAGCCGAACGAACAAAACTTCATCTTCAGGTATTGTGCGTGAGGCTCAACGTGAAGCAAATACGGACAAGTAGGAAAAGTCACAATGTGGAGGGGCGCGTGCGTGGCGCACGCGCCGGCGGCCTCCTTCCTTCCTGTTCCATTTAGGGACAAAAGAAAGTTAGAAAGTTTCTGCAAACTCCGGATGATCTGCTGACATGACGCCCTACCTGTGGGGGAAGAGGCCTGACCCCGCGCGCCGAGTCCCGCTGCTGCGGCAGGTGTGCACCCTTTATACCTGTGCCGCGCGCGCACACCCACTCCTCTCTCCTCCCCCCTGAGGTGGCTCCTGGGTGCGCGCGCGGACACCTGTCGCGCTTGATCCAATATTGACTTTGGGAGGGAGGGGCTGCCTCCGTCTGTGTCTGTTGGAGGTGAGGGGTGAAACATGCACGTGCACGCACGCGCGTGAAATGAATTATCTCAGAGCCTCCTCCTCCCTCCTCTCCTCCCCGGTGCCAGGCAACAGCGCGCGCGCGCATCATTTCCCTGCAGCTTTTGCCTTGCAAATGACGGCGCGGGCGGACTGAGGAGTCGTTTGTGCGCAGACCCGAGACAGAAGGACCACAAGGTCCGGCTTTTATGAACCCAGACATCTATGATCCTCCTGGGATCCTGGAGCCGCTGCTGTGAGCCGCGTGCACAGACAGAGTGACACCTGTCAGGTGTACACCTGATGACATCAGTCAGAGGAGAAAGCTTGGATCGGATCCTTTGACTTTCATGACCGTAAACTGCTGTGGTCGTTTTCTTCTTCTTCTTCTGTTTGAGGTTTTTAAACAGCCTGATGCTTACTGACGGAGGGACACACAGGTGAAGTGGATTAAATGACCTGATTCAGGAAAAAATACCTACAAGCTTTTCAATAAGCAGATTTTTGGCCCAAAGGGGAAAAAAAATGTTTAATTTGTTTGTAATAAATAAATTAATAAAATTCTCATATTTAAGCCTATTCTGGTAAAACTTCAAGGGAAAACTCCATTTGGATCAAATATTATTATGCATTGTTTAGAAAGACCGTCTCTGAACCCATTTTAGGCCCATTTTCCTGTTAACCCTTGTGCTATCCTAGGCACTTTACTGTTGGGAGTTGGGTCATCTAGACCCACTAGAGAGTGCGCTGAACCTTTTTTTTTTTTTCAATTTTTTGTGATCTTCACTGGTTCAATGGATTACATCAAATTTTTCCACCTTTATCCACCTTTGTCATGGTAGGGAGAACACGTCAAAGTAAGGGTGGGGTCATCCAAGACAGCACAAGGGTTATACATTCAAATAACCCAAATATATCTTAATGTTAGTGAAGCAAAGATGGAAAAAGCTAAATGTAAGTAGAATTTGGTCCAAACTCCTTTGTCTTGAGGAAACATCCAGTTTAGTTATTAACCAGTAGATGTGAATTCTGTCCATCAGTTCAGGGGTGGGGGGGGGGGGGGGGTTCCTTTCAGACTGTGGGCCCAAGGCCACAGCTGACCTTTGCCTGACGCTCCTGTGCTTCTGTTCATCCGCAAACACAGCCGGCCAATCAGGCGTGTCTGTAAGTGAAAGCAGCTCAGATTTCTGCCGTGATGGTCGGCGGTAAACATGTTAGATGCGTCGTATCTGCCTGATGGAGCTTTCAGAGCTCAGACCGTGTCCTCAGGCTCCCCCAGACCCGCCGTGTGACGGAGGAGGACGAGTCCTGCAGGACCAGAGGGGGACATTCATGAAACGGAAACCTCATGTTCACCATTAAACTGTCAAAGGCTCCATTCGCTCTTTTGGGTTGATCGCTTACTGACCACAACCTTTAGAAAAATAAGTCACACATTTGTTTTGTTTTTTCCAATTATCAAATGGATTATGACTTGGGACATGACTTCCTTTCAAAGTAAAAGACATCCTGTACCACATAGGATCCTCTCTGTTTTGTCGATGATGCATCTCAGCCAGGAATGAGTAAATCTAACAAACTGAAATTAAATTAGAGCTTGATTATGTGACCCATACCTTCTTTTCTTTAGCTCTGTTTGTGCCTAACAGGTTTTCTGTGGTCAGTAGCACATCTCTGTCAGGAGGCCTCAGCATTAGCACCAGCATCATCTGGAGCTTCAACTCTTGAACAATGCTGGACACATCGGATTGGTTTGGTGTGATGCACCATATCAGCTATAAAATATATAACAACATTTAATTTTTATTGAGCCAAAGAGCCACAAAGGAGGGGTCAAAGGGTCGGATGTGGCTCCGGAGCCGCAGGCCCCTGATAGGCTGACTAAATGTGACCAACAGAAGAGAGAAGACGTCTTTGTTCCAGCCTCATTCTTTTGGGAAACTGTTTGCTTTAGTCAAATCCAGCAGATCGTGGGATTTTCTGCAAGTTCCTTCGACCAAAAGGCTTAAGGTAACCGGGTTCTGTGCGGTGACACATGCATGGATGGATGATTATTATTGGAAATATTATAGTAAAGCAAATGTTACAAAGAAACAAATAACATGAAAAATACGTTTTAACGGTTTTATTTTTCAGATTTAATTTGACCATTACAGGGGGGGGCAAGACAAACATGGTATTTTAGGGGTAATCCAGATTCATTTGGCATTTTTTAAACTATTTTTCAAGCATTTTTCTGTAGATTTGGTCTCAAGACGAGTAAATATAGTCAGAAAATACACGTTTGAATATTTTTTCTATGTGTAAAATTTGATGAGTGATACGCAAAATTTGGAATAAATCCAGGAAACATTTGAATAGAGAAAATCTATTAGTGATTAGACTAAAAAAACCCACGTTTCAGTTGTTTTTGTGAGTAAGTGATGAAGATTTCCCATCAGCTGCTTCATCACAGGAACAACCTTCAATGAAAACTTAAAGTCTGATCCAATTAACTCCTAATAAAAAAGGAAAAGCTTTGGTTTTGTAAATGGAAAACTTTGTTTTAGACACTTACAGCACATTTCCTTTTGTTTTTATTGTTTGGGGATTTTGAACAGAGGAAGACTTGGATGAACCTTCAGTCAGAACAGACTGAACGACAGTGTGAAGAAAAGGCTTTTCTTTTTTAAAGAACAGGGTTTCTCTGGAGCTCCAGTCACAAAGAAACTTCACGGGAATCTGTTCATTTTCAGAGAAGCTCTTGTCCTTAAAAGCTGAAGCTCTTTAACTCAAACGTGTGCAGAAACTCCCATGAGGCCACAGAAGAAACCCCAGACAGAATGAAAGAAAACGACTTTATTACATCAGATTTAGACATGAGGAACGAGGACGGCGCATGACTGACACTTCTGATCCGGGAGGAGAGGGCGTCAGTCATTCATGAATACTGAAGCAGAGAAGCCTGTAACACATGTGCACGCACGCACACGTGCACGCACGCACACACCTTCTACACTCTCCGTTTGACCCTGACAGATGATCAGGAGGATGCCCGAGGAACGGTCTGCACCAAAAACCAGCTGATCCCAACACGCACACATGCACACACACATGCATGCACACATGCACGCAACCACACATATCCAGACAGGTGAAGAGGACCCTTTTTTCCTAATTGCATCCTTTGAACGGAGGAAGGAGGTGTCTGGACCCCTGAGGACACACGGAGCAGCAGAAACGGTCGGGCTTCACGTTCCCGTCAGCAGGAACATTCACGGAGCGGAAACGCTCGACAGAAAGTCCAGTCGTGACCAAGAGATCACAGAAGTTTGCGTTAACCAACAGTAGAGATGAGTGACCTTTGACGGCCTCCCGATGCGTTCACACAGCCGAGCGGCGCAGAGGTGGGGCTGCGATGGCGGGAAAGGACAGAGGCTGATTTGTTGGCGCCACTAACGTTTGCAGGTCAGAGATGTGTCGGATCGGAACTGCTAACGAGACTCGTCTGTGGGAGCTGAGTCTCCCCGAAAGCCTCCGGCCTCCTTACTGGCCACTCCGGGTCTTCATGTACGCGTCCCAGCCTGACCGGCGGTACGACTCGGCAGCCTTCAGCCTATCAGGAGCCTCCAGGATGCCCCGTCCCACAATGATGATGTCAGAGCCTCTCCTGCAAATCACTTCCTCCGGGGTGGCATACTGCTGGCCCAATGAATCTCCTGGAAAGAGGAGGAGCAAACACAGGTGAGAGACTGAGGGGATTTTTGACGCTGCAGCGCCACTGTGTGGTAAAGAAGTGACATTACACCAGACATGTAACCAGGAATCAGAGTAGCTCCAGAGGCAACAGAAACTCCACCTTCTGATTCTGACTTCCCAGCAGATTTACCTCCAGCTTCCAGCTGCACCCCAGGAGTCATGTGGATAAACTGGGGGCTCTGGGTGACCTTGGAGCAGCAGATGAACCCCATCACAAAGTCAGAATGCTCCTCTGCCATCTGCACCTGTGGAGACAAACAAGCAAAGGCGCCGCTGCGGTAAAGCGAGCAGCTCTGCTGCAGATGCAGTTTCAGCGGAGGGGGGCTCACCGCAGCCGCTGTGTATCCTCCGGTGGCCAGGGAGCCGCTGGAGCTCATCTGAGCGAGGAGCAGGCAGCCGCGGCCCAGAGGCTTCCCCACAGCGCAGAGGCCCCTGACGACGCCAGGCCCCGGGACGGCGTGAGCGTTCACAATGTGGGACCACGAGGAGATCTGGTAAACGCCGCCTGCACAAACAGTCCAGTGAGTCGACTGCAAACGTGAAGACCAGGACTGCAGGCGGACTCACCTTCATACTGGTGCTTGACGGTGTTTCCGATGTCGGCAAACTTGCGATCTTCAAATATGAGGAAGTTGTGTTTGTCCGCCAAAACCTGCAGCTTCAGGCTGAAGTCCTGTGTGAAGTCCTGTCAGCAAACGCATCATCTGTGAAGGTTGGTCTGCAGAGCTCTGGTGCAGCAGCTGCTCTCTTCTACCTTCAGGATGTCCACGTGGGTCTTCAGGACGCAGATCTTTGGGCCGAGCGAGTCGGCGAGCTGCAGCAGCTCCTCGCTGCTCGTCACGTCAGCAGAAACACAAAGGTTGGACTGCTTCTCCTCCATGATCTTCAGCAGCTTCGAGGCCAGAGGATGGACGTCTGCAGACAACAAGCAACCGTCAGCTGCCACAGTCAGACTGGACCCACAGTTCTGCAGAACAGCCTACTCGGTAACTGGGCCCGCTCGGCGTAGCTCTGCTCCCGTTTCAGGTCCAGACACGGCTTCTTGGTTGGAGCTGCACCACCGTTTTCCTTCTTGGAGCTAAAACAGGAACAGAGAAGTGTTGGCCGGCTCCTGCGTTCACCTGAGAACGGACAGAGACCGACCTGAAGGTGTTGTTGTCCCGGATGAACCTGCGGACGCTCTGGGCCGTCGGCCCGTCGATGCGTCCGGCGGCGAGCAGGACGTCCAGCAGCTTGAACATGGAGATGACGGGCAGGAGCCTGATTCCCCGAGACGCCAGCATCTCCACGCCGCCCTGCTCTCTGTCCATTAGAACCACGGCGTCCGTCACCTTCAACAACAAGTTTTCCTTTAGTTTGGTGCGCCGCCGTTGTGCTTCACGCAGACACACAGCCGCTTGGCCACACCTTCAGCCCTTCTTTGCAGAGCACGTCGGCCGTCTCCAGGATGCTGCTGCCGCTGGTCACGGTGTCCTCGATGATCAGACACGTGTCCCCCTCACAGAAGGACCCCTCCACCAGCTTCTTGGTTCCTACCAACCATAGGAAGGTTAGCCCGGACATGAATCCAACACTAATCCACCTCTAAAAACATGTTTTTAACCAGATGGAAGACGATCACACAACCGGCTTTCAGCAGAAACCACGACTGGGTTTGGTTACTGTTTCCAAACATTTGGTTTTCATTTTTGCGTTCTGTCTTTTACCTTCACACCCGCAGAACAGGTTTACCAACAGAGAGAACCACCAAGGTTCTGCTGACGCCTGAAAACCGGCGGATGGACTCACCATAGTCCTTGGCCTCCTTCCGCCTGATGAGCATGGGCAGCTCGTGCGTGGAGCAGATGATGGTGGCCAGAGGAAGAGCCGTGTAGGGAACTCCACACACCGACTGGAACTGAAGGCCTTCCTCCTCCACGCGCCGATAGATGAGGCTGGACACCTGAAAAACGCGTCCTAAATGTCAGGACATCTCCGTGTGACACCACCATCTTTAAAGTCCCACTCCCTAAATAAAAAAAGAACCTGTGCTATTTTCTAGGACCCTGCTCCTCCTTCCCCTCCCTGCTGCTGAGAGCTCCCTGTTTACACTCTCCAGCCCATCACACCCACAACCTAACAAAAATGGCAGCAATATCAGAGCTTTCCAGCAGTACAGTTTAAATCCAGATGCCAGCTCAGACGAGGAAAACATGGATCTATTTGTCTGCAGGTGGATGATCAGAATGGAGCGGAGCAGCGAGCTTGTGCCCCGCCCACAGTATTTTCTACATCACAATTAGGATTTTCTTTTCCAAACTACATTTTTTTTTCATCTGCGCCCAGTTTGAAAAAATAGATACTCAGTTATGTAGGCTAAATATTAATTTTCTTTATAAATGACACAAGAACGTGTTAAAAGCACCCAAAATACAAATTTTTAAAATAAATGTGTGTCTTTAAGGATGAAGTAATACAGATAACCAACGCGCATTAAGATGTGGTTCTTTTAAATGTTAATTTATTTTTCCAATCAACTGTATTGATGGTTATGGGAAAGTTTCACAGAACTAACTGAACTTTGGTCAAAAGATCATCAACACCATCTCGAAAACAAACAGAAAAGCTGTTTTTGTCGATTAATAGATTGAATAAATCAATATCACGTGGACAAACTGCAGACCTGTTATTTGGGCTTAATCCTTTTTAAATAGCGTCATAAGTGAAGTCCTGGTTGATGCTGAGTCTGCATTAAACATTGGTTCCGCCTGGTCCCGGACGGACCTTTTACTCACGCCCACTCACTCAAGCAGCACGTTTTTAAAACTTCCGGTTCTGCTGAATGCTGAGCCCAAACCCAGAAACCTCCGGCTGCAGTTGACCTCTCTGCACCCCGAGAAAAAGCTTTTCTTCACACTGACACCGGAACTTCAAAAGGAACCGAACTGGTGCTCGGACGTGGGTTTTTCTGGCGGCACGTGCGTACCTGGTTCATGAGTCGCGGGTGCGACACCAGGACCCTCAGGTCGATGTAGATCGGCGTCATCATGCCGCTCTTCAGCTTATATTCTCCGAACTTCACCGCGTTCACGTCATGGAGCTTCAGGATCAAACCGTCCACGGAGACGTCGTCCATGACCGAAAATTTCGGAGCTTTTTGCCAACAAACAAAAAATTCGCGCTTCTGGAGGGGCCAGGAAGTGACGTACGATATTTCCGCTCAGTTCCTTCAGAATAAGAGTCGCCGTGTAAGCACATAGCAGCAACTACCCCTGGCTGCAGACGGTTTGGATATTTGCTTTTATTTTATTTCATTTTATTTTGTTTTATTTTATTGAAAATTTGCAGAGTATAATAAAAAAAAACATTTATATCAATAGAAGAATACAACACAGTTCTGAATTCAGAATAAATTATTTTATGAAAATCTAAACTATTAAGAACAGAATTGTAAGTAATATAGATTTCTAAAACAAACTGGTGTTCAATAAAGGAAGGATTGTAGAGTACGATCATCAGTCAGATTCTGAAAATCTCTTGACGTCACCTGGAGTTTTTAAATTCTCAAAAATTCTTGTTCAGCTTCTGGAAATCTGCAAAATATCGCGAAACTACTTGGTCTAAATGGTCCATTTTTAGCTCCTACTACATCATATGTTTGTCTAATTTTAACTAAAAATGGCGAATGAATTAGTTTTTATTTTTATTATTTGTCTTCTCCGATTTTATTGTAACTATTTTTACATTTTTATTTTATTTTATTGAATGTTGACTTTAAAGACTGGTGACTATTCGTGCATGTTGGCGGGGTCAAAGTTTTGCTGAAGGTTAGTTAGTGACGGCCGCGCACCAAGTTGATACCAGTAACTTTTATTATTCATATTTCTGTAACTGTTGGGGAAAATAATCTCCTTAAGTCTTCACACGTGGAAGAATAAATCCGATTTTAATCTGATTTTCTTGCTGTTTGTTCAAATACTAAGAATGGTTGTTTACTGTTTGATACACAATTTATTAAAAAAGCATATATATAGTTATTCTAAGATGCATAATGGGTTAGTCATTGATGTTTACTATCTGAAAAAGAACTTAACTGGATATATTTTGGATATCTTCTGTTTGTAATATTTTGTAATAAATCAAACTGAATTTTGTTTTTCTTTAGAAGTTTATTAAAAATATTCAGTCCACAGTAGTTCAATGTTTGGCTGCAAAAATATAAAAAGTTAAACAAAATAAAGTGTACACCCCCACATTAGCACTGAGCAAACATGTCTGAGTAAAAGGGATAAATAAAAGAAAGACTGGAAAACATACAAACACGATCAAAACACAAATCCTAAAAAAATCTCAATAATTTTATTTTTGGTCGGGTTTCACACCTTCAGAGGTCTCAGCATTTTGAAGAACCTCGTCTAAACCATCATTTCAGTAAAAAGCAGGGCAGTTTCATACAATCTCAAATGTTGGCAGTGCTTTTCCTTGAAAAGATGACGGGGGGGATTTCAGAGCTGCAGCTGCTGAGCGAGAAGAAAAATGACCTTCCTCACAAAAGCTGCTGACTCAGCATCACAGAGATGATGGAGATGTTATCTACCAATAAAACATCCTCTAAAATACCGTTGGGCTGCATTTGATCTGCTCTCTTCGCCGCTGACCTGAACATGTGACATCGGTCCTCTTCGTTCAGGATCCAGAGCTCCAGCAGTGACAACATGTGGCGTTTGGACCAATCAGCAGAGTTTGTGGAGGCAACGTTTGGGTGATGAAGCAGCAGGATGTGTGTCAAACAGAGAAAACAGGATCTCCACGGCGGCTTGGAGAGACATCAGAACGAGTTCCGGTCAGAAAAGTCCTGATGAGGCCCGATGGTCGGTGAACGATTAGGATGGAAACGTTTTGGCTACTGCAGCTGGAGGAGAGGTCCTTCTGGGAGGGTCTCTCTGCCTCCATCTTCTCCTCACAATTCACTCCAGCTGGCCCTGAGCGTCTGCAAGCAGCTCTGGCCTTAAACATTCGATGGGACAGTGGATGTTCTGCACAAGAGACAAGCAACACAGCAATGTTATTTATAGTTGAACTTTTCTTCATACATCAGATCCAAAAACATAGTTGTTCTTTGAGATGAAACGCATATTTAAGCAGCAAGACTATAGACGGTGACCTAAGGACCCCTAAAGAAAGATTTAGGACTTTAACTGGATGAGCTTCAGGTCCAAACACCAGACAGCCACACTTTACGAAGCCTTTAGGTAATTATTATAGGACACATCCTGTAGATTTAGTGTTAGGTCAAATATGTTTCAAGAGGTTTTAGTTAGGTTAAAAACATCAACGGTAAAAATCTAATAAAAATGTCAAGTAAAATGTTTGAAATAAAAATGAGAAGAAAATGGATTGTAGGAAAGTAGGTCAGCAGCCGGCGCGGCGCCAGTTAGAGTTCCAGCTGCGCAGCCTGGAGCAGATTTGGATGAGGCGCATCCGCAACGCCAGATCAGACAGAGCCGTCCCAGATGTCAGCAAACCTTTGATGAGGAAGAGGAAGAATCCCGAAAGCATCGAAATCACCGAGGCAGCCGCTGAGACTCGGCAGCAGGGCGGGGAGATCCACTGTTCTGCACGCTGCCGCCTCAGCAGAAATGCTTGTTTGGCCTTTAGCTTTATTTATTGTAATCACTGAACACCATTATTTGTAAAAGTTAAAAGGTAATTTATTTATTGATTTCCTTATTTTTACTGAAGATTTGCATTTATGAACTTAAAAATTCCTAATGTCACACATTTATTGTTGTAAATTGGTGAATATTTCCTCAAACATTGTATTTTGTTCAGGTTTTTTCCCCTGTACCTTGTCAGGCGTCAGTGGCTCCTAAGCAAACCTACTGCCCTGTCTAAACCTCTTAGAAAGATGGAAAACAAAAGGAGGAAAAACAGAAAAGTGTCTGCATGGTGTGCAAAGTCCTGCTTGGAATGTTCTCCCCCTTTCAAGTGCGGCACAAGAACTTGACTTGTAGGTTAAGCTAAGTCCAAACTGTTCTTCGATTGCTTCAGGAGGAACTTTTTCATCCGGTTCCAGGAAGTCCAGACGTCTGCTTCTCTGAAAGCAGCTTTAGCGTCACCTTAAGCTCCGTCGTCTGTTACAGAGGCCAGAAACCTGCACCTAGTACCAACACGCTGAAGGTAATGAACACAGCTAGTTGGATTGTTTTTACTGAAAAGAATGGAAAATCTTTGCATAAACTAAATTCCTTTGCATGCTTGATTTTAATAACTTGTAATCCTTTTATTAAGTTCAATTGTCCCATGAACGTTTTTAATCAACTGCACTTTCTGCACTCGAGTTTTTTTTCATCATTTTCCTGACATTTTTCTTTAAATTTAAATAGTCAATTTAGCTTAGTGAACAATGATTTATGAGTCCAGCTTTACATTTAGTTTGATTACATCAATTCTGCAGTTTTGTAAGTTTGCAGTAATTTGACATGTGTGGCGCCCCCTGGTGGTGGCAGGCGGACTAACACGAAGAACCAGGATGAAAAAACCTCCTGACTAGCAGCAATGCAAACGAGTTCTCTGTCTGATGAGAACCTGAATACCTCCAAACCACTGCATCCCACTGAGTAAACTCCTTCTGGTGTCTGCAGAGGACATTCAGAGCTCTTCAGTAATACCAAATGTGAAGGGGTGGGGCTCTGGGAATCCTAATTTTTGGTGAATTTAAACAATGTTTTTTTTTCTCTGGTAGTCAGAAGGTTAAACTTTTCAGAAGGAGGACCATTTATTGTTCTGAATCATTTCAGTTAGGTGTAAACTAAATGTGACTGTAGTTTGAAAGCATCAGTTTTGACACTGACCAGCTTCTTCAGAGCGTTTTCTCTGTAACGGTTGTAAGCGTCTGAAGGAGGCGGATGCAGCAGTTCAGCCTCCACATTTGTCTCTCCTCCCGGCCTCCTGCAGTTCTCACATCTCCAGCCCTTCAAAGGAAGAGCAGCAGGACAGCGATGAACACAAAGCTCCTCAGAAAACCCCAGAAAACTTTCTGGCAGCAGGTATCAAACGTACCTGCTGTCCTCCATAGCAGGTACAGGTGCAGATGGCCCCCAGGTATTCCTTCTGCCACTGGTTTCCCACTTGGTACATTTTCCCGTCATCGTAGCACGTCGACTCATCTACAGGTAGTTAATAAATCAACAGGACACGGAAATAAAACACAATTTTGTGTTATTCACAGTGATTTAAACACTAAAGACCCAATCCAAAGAAAGTGGTGTTTTTAACATGTTCCTGTGACATTTTTATGATGACATATTTAACCAAATGTATGCATAAAATTGCATTTCTGAGTATTTCTTTATTCAAAACGAATCAGGAGAAAATGCAGTTTGAAAAAGATCACTGGGAAGTTTACAAGCTCCCTCAGCACCGGGGAGGGGAAGGGGGGCGGGGTTGCTCCCACCCATAACTTAGATGTGAATTTCTAATAAACTCCTGCTGCCCAGCAGAAACTATGTCCTAGACAACAACACAGTTTTAACATTTTGGCTAAAAACAGCATCATGACCATTAAAAGACCACCGGGAACGCTTTGAAAACAGCTCAGTAGATGATCAGAGTGGGGCTCTAAATACACATAGATCATATTCTGCATCATAACATGTGATCCTTTCAGACAACTTACGAGGTTCACACTTGAACTCTCCCTTTCCGTTGCCGAGGCAGGTGCAGCTCATCATGTGACCGTTCTCCCCACGGCGGTCCCACCGCTCGCCAACGCGGTAGTTGTTGCCGTTGTCATAGCACCACTCTGAGTGGGGGGAGGTGGGTGGAAGTGAAGGATCATAAGAGAGAAATGCAGATGAAGACGAGAACAGATGAAGGATGAGGACGTCCTTGGCCGATGCAGCAGCGACGCTCTCAGCTCTTCTACTGTCATGTTAATAACAATGTTAATAACTGTCCATAACAGAGACTGAAATCCAAGCTGGGAGGAGATTTCTGTCTCGTCTGGTCAACATGGGCAGGTCTGTTACTTATTAACCGAGTGATAGTTCAAATAGTTTCATTCAAGCGTCCAAATCTGGTGTAAACCATCCTCATCTGTGCTGCTGCCCATGGTGAAACCATATTATTCCACAGAAATCCATAGAATTTTATTTTCAATTCCATGGTATGCAGTTGTGTATTTTGCAAAGCATGCTGGGAAGGGTTAATAAGCCACTCACTGGATGAGTCACACCTAAAATGCCCACTGCCCAGCCCGAGGCAGCGGCACCACAGCTTGAAGCCCGTCTCGGACATTCGCTCCCACTCGGCGCCCACCTGGTGGTGTGTGTGCGTGAACGTGTCGTAACACGCGTCCTGGCTGGCGCCGACGGGGACGTCGCCTGGAACTGAAGGAAACCAAGACTCAGCATGAATAGGAGCTTGTTTAGTTGGAGCGCTGCTTCAGCTGTGGACAGAGAGGCCCGTACCGGCGTTGCCCACGGTCACGACCTCCTCCAGGACCTTCTCCTTGGCGCCGTCCTTCATGGCCTCCACCACCACATTATAGGAGGCTCCCGACGTCAGGCCGATCAGCTTGGCGCTGTTGTAGGAGCCGGGGAGCCGCATCTGTGCACAGAAGGAGAGCGCTGCTCAGCGGGGGTCATTCTCCGCTCTGTGGCGCCCGTGAGGTGGCGGGCCTTTACCTGGAAGCCCGTTTCCTCCCGGAGCGTCACGGGGTTGCAGGACACCTCGTACTCGGAGGTCTCGGGGACGGCCTGCCAGGAGATGGTGGTGACGGTCTGCGCTTCCTGGGGAAGTTCTGTCTCGTTTTCAGGGAACGCTAACGCCAAACCTGGCAGGTGACTCTCGCTCACCTGCAGGGTCAACGAGACAAAGTCAGCCCCACATCTCAGAAAAGAAAGAGTCCAGCATCGGTGAGGCTGATAAACGGTGAGGTCAGCCCACCTTAACCAGGGGAACTCTGTGCCCATCCGGGCCTGGAACAGGAACATAAACCAGGGGCTCTCTCAGAGTGGCTCTCTGGCCTTCTTTGGGTCCATTGAAGGGGCCATGAAGTCCATTATTGGGACCCAGGTTCTGATACTCTGTGTAGATGTGCTGCCCCTGCTGGCCTGGCTGGTTCTGACCACTTGTACCTGCCAGGTGGACGTGGTTGGAGTTAAAACTAAAAGAAAAGGAGACGGAGAATTTTCTTTTTTTAAGACAGTTTCTGAGACAGAGAGGAGGGTTTTGGGTCAAAACGAGGAGGCGAAGCTCACAACTTGTCGTCAAAAGATTCTGGAACATCCAGGATCTCGGTGTTGGTCCGGTGTGGGACGGGAAGATTAGGCATCTGTGGTTCTAAGACATGATGGATGGCAGGAAAGTTGGGTTCTGAGGACACAAAACAAACGTGTGTGGACTGTTAGAGGCAACTTTAGAAAAAGTCAGACAAAAAAAGAGAAGCCTGTTAAGGTAAAAGCAGTCAGGACAGATTCCTAAAAGTCTGCAGAAACTGCATCAAAAGGAGGATTTTTGAGAAATGCAGCTCAGGCTGTCAGAGAGCAGCCAGATACAAAAGTAAACTGCTGCAAACACGTACTTGTTGTACCTGTTTTTTTTTTATCAGTAAGAATACATTTAAAAGCCATTCATAGAATCATAAATCGGGCCTCAATAACAAAATATGTGTTAAACAGAAACTCAACTGCAGTTTAAAAACTAAAGTATAAATACTAAGTATACATACAAGATAATAAATATTAAAGTGTAAATACAGAAGTTTAAACATCAACGTATACAAACATTTTAATACTGAAGTATAAATGCTAAAGTTTAAACACTAAAATATAAATACTGAAGGATAACTATAGAAGTACATTATTGAAGTATAACTGGTGAAGTATAGAAACTGAAGAGTAAATACTGAGGTAAATTGTAAAGATACAAAGTATTGGTGACTCATGGAGGATTTTGAAAGATGTGGATTTCTACAGTATTTGAGCTAAAAGAAGACCTGGACCCGGATCCGGACCTGGCAGGACCGACTCACGTGTTCTGGCTTTGCCCACCAGAGGCGTGCTCCTCAGGGAGTTCTGGAGCGCCACGATCTTGATGACGTACTCCGTTCCAGCTTTCAGACCTGAAACCACAAAGCCTTTAGAAGTCCATCCCGGCTTTGAAACAGAGGCACGTTCTCCACACTCACCCTGGATGGTGGCGGAGCTCTGGCCCGCATGAGGTCGGGGAACCAGCTCCAGAGGCAAACCCCCCGCCTCCTCGTACGTCACGTAGTAGCCCGTGACCCTCGGGCTGCGAGAAAAGTCCCATGTGAAAGAAATGCTGGTGGGGTTGAGGGAGGTGAAGCGCAGGTTGGTGGGCGGGATGATCAGAGCTTGAGCTGAACCACAGAGAAGTAAAGGATTAGTAACTAGAACTGGTATTTTACCATGGACCCCCCCCGATAAAGAGTCATAACTAACTCTGTACCCTCTACCAGGTCCTGAAACGGAGTCTCAGATGTGACTCAGACTCTACTTTGAAGTTTTGTAGTCTTGGATCAGGGTTCTGTAGCAGAACCCTGGTAAACTTTGACGCTCATGAGCCGATGAAGGACATCCAGCTGTTACATATTCTAGTCAAACTTGGTACCATGGATCATGCTAACTGGTCGGGAGGCTGAAGACAGCTCTAAACCATCACACTGCCACCACCGCTTGAATGTTTAACAATCGAAATCTCTCAAGAAAATCAAAAAAATATAGTTGTCAGTTGTATTTACAGAACACCTGGCTCAAATATGGATATGTTTACAGGCTGGATGGAGAAAATGTTTGTGGACAAAAATAAGGTAATTTTTGTATGTGGGGATTTTAACATTGACCTCTTAAATCCTCATAAGATTAAAGCAGTTGATGAATTTATTAATACCATGTACAGCATTTGCTTATTTCCAAGAATTACAAAACCAAGTAGGATAACTGCAAGTTGTGCAACATTAATTGACAATATATTCTCTAATGACACTGAAAATAAAACAGTTAATGGGTTGCTAATTAATGAAATCAGTGACCATCTTCCAGTTTTCACAGTATATGACAGTAGTTATGTCAACCACAGGTTGCATTTCTCAATGGGATACAGACGAATTAAAACAGAAACCTCCATCAATGCACTTAAGGCTGAGCTACTTGAGCATAATTGGGATGTGATTTATCAAAAAGAAACTGTTGATGAGGCTTATGAATGTTTTTTGCGGATATTTGGTTCGATGTATGATAAACATTGTCCAGTTAAAAAGTTCAAGGAAAAAATTAAGTATTTCCATTGTCCATGGATTACAAAAGGATTGCAGAATGCATGTAAGAAAAAGAATACTCTATATAAAAACTACTTAAAAAAGAGAACAAAAGAGGCAGAAATTAAGTATAAAAAATACAAAAATAAGTTAACGCAGATCATAAGAACATGCAAGAAGGAATATTATGGAAAACTTTTGGAGGAAAACAAAAGTAATATCAAAAAAACTTGGGGCATACTTAATAGTATTCTAAGAAGGGGTAACAAGGAAGACTCCTATCCAAAGTACTTCATTAGTAAGGGTGAAGAAATAGAACAAAAGGAAGATATTGCTAAAAGATTTAATGATTTTTTTGTAAACGTGGGACCTGAATTAGAAAAGCAAATCCCGGATCCAGGAACATTTGGAAAGGAAGTGCAAATATTAATTGACAGAAATCCCAGTAGCATGGTTCTTAACCCAGTAACTGAAAATGAAATATTAAAGACCGTGAGAGGAATGAAGGGTAAACTCTCTACTGATGTTAATGGCATTGATATGACTTTGGTGAAAACAGTAATCAGTGGAATTCTGAAACCATTAGAATATATGTTTAATTTATCATTCCAAACAGGTTCATTTCCTAATCAAATGAAAATTGCAAAAGTTATACCATTGTACAAAACCGGGAACAAGCATCACTTTACAAACTATAGGCCAGTTTCTATGTTACCGCAGTTATCAAAGATATTGGAAAAAATGTTCATAACCAGATTAAACTCTTTCATCGAAAAGCACAAGATACTGGACGAAGGACAGTATGGGTTCAGGTCAAATCGATCAACATCACTGGCCCTGATGAATGTAATAGAAAATATATCAAATACTATTGATAATAAAAAACATGTAATCGGGGTATTTATTGATTTAAAAAAAGCTTTTGACACAATTAACCACGGCATGTTAATTCATAAATTGGAACGGTATGGCATTAGGGGGTTAGTGCTAGACTGGATCAGAAGCTATTTGAGCAACAGAAAGCAGTTTGTAAAAGTTGAAGGTGCTTGTTCCCAATGTTTGGACATTGTTTGTGGTGTCCCTCAGGGGTCGGTTCTGGGACCAATATTGTTTATTTTATATATAAATGATTTATTTAAGGTTTCTAACAAATTACGGCTAGTTCTATTTGCTGATGATACAAATGTGTTTTGTGAAGGGGATGATCTGCAGCAACTCATAGAAATTGTTAAGAAGGAGATGGAAAAACTGAAGCTGTGGTTTGATGTAAATAAGCTTTCGCTAAATTTAAGTAAAACAAAAGTGATGTTATTTGGTCACCATAAGGGTAAAAATATTAACATTGACATACACATAAATGGGGTGAAACTTGAAAGAATTTATGTAAATAAATTTCTTGGGGTCATAATTGATGACAAACTTACCTGGAAAGCGCATATTAGATACATACAAGCTAAACTATCCAGAAGTATTTCTGTCTTAAATAAAGCTAAACTGGTTTTGGACCACAAATCACTCCACATGTTATACTGTACATTGGTCTTACCATATTTTTCTTATTGTGTAGAGGTTTGGGGGAACAACTATAAAACAACGTTACATTCACTTTCAGTACTTCAGAAGAGAGCAATACGAATCATACACAAAGTCAGTTACCTTGAGCACACAAATAAATTATTCATAGAATCAAAATTACTCAAATTTTACGATTTAGTAGAGTATTGTACCGCTCAAATAATATTCAAGGCCAAAAACAATCTATTACCGACAAATATCCAAAGGTTATTTATTACAAGAGAGGAAAAATACAATTTTAGGGAAAAAGATAAATTTGTCATACATAAAGCACGTACAAATATAAAGAGATTCTGTGTTTCAATCTGTGGAGTGAAGTTGTGGAACAAAACCAGTAAATGCTTGAAACAATGTCCAAACATAAAAGAATTTAAATATAGATACAGAAAGATGATCATGGATAAATATGTGCAAATACAAAAAAATACAGAATGTCAGCATTTATAAATCTGCAGACCTTGACAATACGTTTTGTTATTCATTTGCATGTTGTTTTGAAATGGAAATTACATGTATATATATATGTACAGATACACTTGGGTAGGGCACTGGAATCTGATGGTGGGAAAGTAAGGACTTAAGGTAAAGGGGGGTGAGAGTTTATAAGATTTTTCTTCTTCTCACTCCCTTTTGGACTTGTGTTTATATAATTTTGTTTTGTTTTATATAATTTACTTGTCTTTTTTTTGTTTTTGTTTTTTGCGAGTTTTGTCTCGTTTTTGTCTTATTTTGTTATTTTTCATTTGTTTCACTAGTCCAAAATAAAAAAGACTACTACTACTACTACTACCGTGCTCCACGGCTGTCTTTGACTCACATGTAACAGGATTCTTCTAGAAAGTTCAGAAGCTCATTTACTTTAAGATGCCATAAATCTGTCAGTTTAAAAAAATCTGTGGTTTGTGTTCCCCTTGCTGAGGTGCAACACCTCCCAGGTGAGTCTGTGTGCTGGTTACCTGTGGTGGCCGTTTGCGTCTGAGGAATACTGCGTCCGTTGCCTTTCAGCGTGTAGATGCTGATCTTGTAGGAGGTGCCGGGCTCCAGACCTTGAGAAAGGGAGCAGGTTGGGGAGAGTGAAGCTTACAACCTGATGGGGTGGAACAGGTGGACTCAGGCGCTGATGGACGCCGCTGCTCACCTGTGATAGTGAAGGAGCGCGAGTCGGGGCCGATTGTCCTACGGATGGGGACGTAGCCTGAGGAGGAAAGGGTGGGCGTGGCCTCAATCAAGAACCCAGAGATGGTTTCCGTCTTGTATCGCCACATGAGGGTGATGGAGGAGTCGTTTACGTCGGCGATGCGTACTCGGCGGGGGGGGCTGATATCTGCGGGAAAGAAAGGCCCTTAGAGAGGAGGAGGTCCTGTTTCTCCTGCTGTGGGGTCAAAGACTTACTCTCCAGTGTGGTGACCTCTCCTCGGACCGGCCTGCTGGTTAGGGAGTTCTTCAAGGCGTAAACGTGGACCTCATATGTCGTAGCGATCTACAAAAAGTCACGAAAGTCTAGTTTATTTTTCAGTTTTAAAACAGTTTCTGCATAACAGGGAGTTTTTCATTAGCCTGAGTGTGGAGGGAGCGCGCGCACTCACCATGAGTCCAGAGATGTGCGCCTGAGTGGAGTCTGGGGCGAGGCTGACCTCTTTGGTGGGGCCGCTCTTGGTTTTTGGGTTTACCACCACACGGTAACCTGTGAGGCCGGACAGGCTGTTGATCCGGTTCTCCTGACCCGGTGCGGTCCAGTGAATGATGAAGGACGTGGGGCCAACCTGGGAGAACTGGAGGTCTGATGGAGCGGAGATGGCTGAAGGGCAGAGGAGGACGTGAAGATAAAAGCTGCCAACTCTTTGTTTTGTTTTCACCACCAAACCTTGTGTACCTGTGGCTTGTGTCCCGGTCAGCGGCGGGCTGACCTTGCCGTTGTGCGTGGCGAGGACCTTCACGGTGTACTCGGTGCCGGGCTGGAGTCCATGGATGACAGCGGACTCGGCATCTCCTCTGGGAGCTGGAAGCAGCTCCCGCTCCCCCTCCTCTGAACTGGAATACAGGACCCGGTAGGACGTAACGATTCCCTCAGGACTGTCCCAGGTGATCCGCAGGGAGGTGGAGTCCACGTCTGAGAAAGTCAGATCTTTTGGACGATCTACATCTAAAAACAGGCAAAAGTTGTGGGAAACATGTTACCCTAAAGCTTTTCCAGGTCTGATGGTGATTACAGGGAAGAACAGAACTCCTGAACCCTCACTCGTTAGGGCGTTCACCACCAGCGGAGAGCTCTCGCCGTTTTGTCCGAGAGCGGACACGCTGAAGATGTACTCTTCTGAAGGCATCAGGCCTGAGAAAGTCACCTCTGTCTGATCTGGAAGAGAAGAAGAGTGGTTCTAAACCCGCCCAACGTTTGCTTCTAAAGCAGCCATAAACACAGAGTGAAGATCAGCACCACACCTGGAGCCACCACCTCCGTGTAAGTCTCGCCCTGGCCGTTCCTGGGGACCCCAGTCACTCTGTACCCTTTGATGGGGCCAGGGGCCGGGCTCCATCTCACCGTCACGCTGTTGTCATTCACATCCGTCACCTCCATATCTGACGGAGAGTCCACACCTACGAGAGGTCAAAAGAGGGGGAGATGAGGAGGCGAAATCCACAGAAATCCCACCCACACCTGTGCGGTGGCCGTACCTGTCCTGTGGGAGACGTGGATGGGGATGCTGGATGCAGGGCTGTCTCCTCTGCCGGTGACGGCGTACACAGTGATGGTGTAGTCAGTGCCAGGCTTAAGGCTGTCGATGACAGCGGTGGACTGAGAGCCGGGAACGGTGAACTCCTTGGGATTGCTCTCACCTCCTGCATAGATGAACATCCACGTTACAACTCTGAATAATTACTAGACAAGTTAAAGAGATGTAACATTATGGTTACAGTTTCCCTTATTGAAATTTTTGTCTCACTCTATGTTAGAACAGTTGTAAATGAGGTGACCCAGGTGATCCAGCAGAGGGTATGTCAGGAAAAGCCAGAAAACATGCAGAGTCAACAATTATTTAGCCTCAGTCACTGTACTTGGGAAGGTTGACCCGTCCGCTAGCTGCGGTTTTTGGGGGTTTTCCGGGTCAGTGAAGGGTCGAAGAAAGGCGCAGCTGCAGTTTCCTTAAGGCTCGTACTTCAAGGGACGTCATGTAAATGGATCGTACCATTGTCGTGTGTGTGGTGAAGTGTATGGTGAAGAAATAATAAGGCTAAAAGAAGTTACACGCCGGTGATGCAGTCGTACGGTGTCCTCACGCCACACTCTAGTGGTTAGTAAGGTACGAGTACCAAAAACATAAACAATGTAATGTTTGCTCCAAACGCTCAAGTCTGCCCGCCGATCAGCCTACAGACGTGGTGAGGGTTAACAGGAAGGCCAATGTTTGGTTTTCCTGCTTCTTGTTAAACTTTGGCAGCAGTGATTTTACATGTACCGAGGAGCCAAGTGAAGTGTTTTTGACAAAGCTGTAACTCTTGTGGTTCATAATCAACACAAAGGAAAGACGAATAACCAAGAATGCCAAGAATGACCCCTGGGGAACTTCACATGTCCGGATATTAAAAAGAGAGTTACGACCAGATTCATGATCCTGAATGAAAACAACATGATTTCCAGCTTTTGAAGTCTATTAGGAGGAAGCTTTCTGAAAGCCTCTGCTGATGCTTACCCGTCTCCCCATGCGTAATCCTGTAGTATCGCACAGTCACTGGTGGAGGGGTCCAACGGACGATGATGCTCGTGGGGGTCGAATCCAGCACTTCCAGGTCAGTGGGGGCGTCGGAAACTGGACGAGACGAACAAACATCCACATTAGAACATGTATGGAGTCAGTAAAATGCTCAGTAAGTCCGGGTCTGTACTTGTTTTCTGGGTCCCACTGAGCGGCAGGCTCTCCTCAGAGCCGCTCACTGCATAGATGTGGACCAAGTACTCCGTCTCCGGAGTGAGGCCCGTCAGTGTGAAGTAGTTCCTGGAAGGAGGAAGCCTCTCGTCCTTGGCTCTGCCGCCGCTCGTCATCTGGTAACGGATGCGGTAACCAGAGAATCTGCTTTGGGGAGCCAGCCAGTGGACGGTGAAGGAGCTGGTTAAGATTTCAGAGAAACGCAACCCCATCGGAGAATCCAGAGCTGGAATAAGAAATCCAGAAATCAGAAAAGAAAGAAAAGAATCAAGTTTTTGAAAGGATGCCTCATCTCACCTGTTTTCTGGGTGCCAACCAAAGGAGAGCCCTCTCTCTGCTCGTACACGGCCACCACGCTCACCAGATACTCGGTGTTGGGCAGCAGATCTGCAGAGAAATCAGAAATGAAGAATCAGCGGTTCTGTCTCTGCTGACCAGCATCATTGGTGCTCACAGCAACTTACTTCTCAACACGACTCGATCAGTCCCACCCCCCACACTGGTTTCTGTAATTTCATCCTCATCGTCTGTGGGGTGGTACCTGAAAACAGCAGCGTGTCAAGTCAGCAGGTGTCCAGATAGGATCTGATCCATGACCCTAAATATTCCTGAAAAGGGGATTCTTCTCTTGCCTGATGATGAAACTGTTGATGTGAGCAGGGTTGGGCACGGCCGGGGGAGCCCAGGTCAGCTCGATGGTGTCTGGTCCCACCTCGCCGAAGCTCAGGTCCGTAGGAGCCGGTACAGCTGCTCACAGGAGAACGGCGTGAATGACGGGGCACAAAAGTGAGCAGGCATAAAGCCTCAGAGGAAAAAAAATACCAAGGCGTTTAAAAATAACAGTCTGTGTTTTAGGTACAAGCTGGAGATTTTACAGCATCTTAAAAATTAAAGAACAAAGAGAGTCAGAACTCAGTATGACAAAACCTCCAAAGTACAACCAGATGGTCTGTTGGAGCAGAGATGCAGGGCAGCTCACACAGCAAATTCATGTCTCCCAGTGGTGATCCAAGAGTCAGTCTAGGCCTCATTTTCAGGCAGCAGATCTTACATGTTTGGTGAGTGAAGGTGGTGGGCTCGCTCTCGCCGTTCTCCGTCATGGTGATCACACTGATCTCATAGTCGATGCCCGGCTCCAGTCCGTAAACGGTGTAATGACCCATACCCGACGAGACCGTGTCCTCAAAAATGGGGAGGCTCTCTCCGGCGGTCACCACCATGATCTTGTACCCGGTGATGGCCGTGGTGTTGAACGGGGACCAGCGGAGACTGATGCTGGTGTCGCCCACGTCCTCAAAGCTGAGGTCGGTCAGCTGAGGCACCTCTGGATACGTGGAAGAAATGGAGAAAACGGGAAAAGACAAGGAGCCAAAGACGGAGGAAAAGAAAAGAGGCACAAACGGGAAGACAGAAACGCAGAAGGAAACACTGAGTCACCAAAGCAACTTGGAATATTCAGCAAATCCAAGAGTGTTTCTGCTCTTAATCCTCATCCAGCGATTAGTCAATGAACCATCTTTATTGAGGTTCTGAAGCCAAAAATGCCAGGAATACGGTGTTAGTGTGGGAATGCTGTATCAGCCTCTGCTACATGTTGAAAGTTGAAGCAATGTGACAAAACTTTCAACATGCTGTTACTTTGAGAAACGCTGAGAAGTCACAGCATCTTTAAAAACATTTCTCTGGCTTCAGGTAGCATCTAGTACCAAGTGAAAACAAGCAAACCTTCTTAGCTCCTCCCACCCACCTGGCGTGATGACGGTTGACACCGGAGAGCTCTCCATGTCACCCTTCACTGTGACCACACTGACATTGTACTCCACGCCCGGGAGGAGGTTTTCCAGGACCCAGAAGTCCTTCCCTGCTTCTACGTGCTCCTCCACGCTTTCTCCTTGCTGTCCTTTGGTCGGAGCGCACGACACTCGGAAGCCTGTGATGTCTTGCAGAAAGAGACGTCGGATGATTGAGTGTCATTTATCTATCCATCGTTTTTCTTGCCGCAGCTTACCTGGCACGCCGGCTCCATTCCAGCGGACCAAGAGCTCCCCGGTGCCTGGGATGGACTCCAGGTTCAGGTCCGTGGGAGGAGACAGAGCTGCGGGTAACCCAATAAAGAGGTTTTAATCAGACAGAGACGCTAAAGATTCAGGCGGCACCTGTTGTTGGACACCTACGCGTCACAACGTGACTGGTGACCGGCGTTCCCTGATCCTGGCCGTTAACCACCGGCTGCAGGCTGTAGGTGTACTCCACTCCAGGAGTCAGACCGGAGATGTAGATGCTTCCCGATTCCGAGGTCACGTCTCTGGGGGCCTCCCCACCCAGACTGGGCCGAACCGTCAGCTGATGGACAAGCAGACGGAGTCAGCAGGTGGAGGGCTCTGGGGAGACCTGATCATTGTGCAAACTCGCGACAGGTCAAATCTAAACAAGTATGGAGTTTGCTACCGACTCCAGAACATCATTTCAAACTAGCTTATAAGTTTTTGCAGGCCCCAGAAAAACAAACACTTGGAATGAAATGGTCTGTTTCACACCAGGATCTGACCTTGTATCCAATATGAGGAACCGGAGTCCAGGAGACCACGATGGACGTATCCGTCACGTCTGTCGTGAACGGAGGAGCATTTCCCAATGGTGGATCTACAAGCAATGTGGCGTCAGAGTTCATTTACAACACTTGCATGTCTGATGATCACATTAATGTTGTGAGCAGCGTCCTGAGACGACACTGGTCAATGAAGAAAACGGAGGAGAAATGAGAAGCATTAAGTGCTGCAGGACTCATTATAGCTTCCACTTCATTCAGCCAACGTTTTTCCAGCACAGGAACATCAGTGCCATCAGTCAGGAACTGAATCATGGAAACTCCTGTGATTGTCATCTTCATTTCTGGGAATGTGGACGTTAGTCTTTCCGACAGAAGCCTTTTTTTTTCTCTGGATTTGAGGTTCAGCTGAAAGACACTCACTGGTGGTGAAGTCCGCAGACTCGCCGGGGCTCAGCGTGTTCCCCTGCTCGGAGTGCATGGTGACGGAGTACCGCGTGTTGGGCGTCAGGTTCAGGAGGGTGTATCGAGACAGGCGGGCCGGCAGGCGCAGCTGCTTCGGGCTCGAACCCTCAACGGTGATGAAGAGCCGGTAGCCGTTGACTTTGGCGCGGGGAGCAAACCACTGCACCACAGCGCTGTCTTCAGTCACATTGGTGAAATGGATGTCTGTCGGGGCGTCTGGCTCTGGAGGAAGAGACGCCCATCGGTTTAGAAACATTCTGACTTCTGTTTTTAGTACTTTTAATCCTGATCGTCTCTGACTCTGCGGCCCAGTTTAGAATAAAATGACTGGAAAAAATGTCTTTTTACAAAGAATCACTTAAACCTTTGAGCAGAAACGTGTTTTCTGCTTCAGAAAGTTTGCAGTTTTCTAGATTTCAGTGAAACTACTCAATGGTGAAATAAACAATGGAATGAATCATTTTCTTTAAGGGGATTAACCAGAGCGCTGACTGGACTAAACTCACTGGTGGTCTGCTCTCCAACCAGCGGCAGACTCTCCTCCCCGTTGTGGATGGAGTAGACGTTGAAGCGGTACAGTGTGCCGGGCTCCAGGTGCGTCACTTCACTGTAGGGGTTTTGTCCGACGGGCAGATTCATCTCAGTCTGGGGAGAGCCAGAGTCCTCAACCGCGACCACAGTGACCCGGTAACCTGACACGCCCCCTTGTGGGCCGGACCAGGTCAGGACCACTCTGTTATCGGTCACTTCGAAAAACTGCAGGTTGGTGGGAGACTCCACTTCATCTGGGGAAAACAAAAGGTTTGTGTAGAAGTCATGAGTTTGTGCACAGAAGAAAACAGAAAAATGCAGCAGTCCAGGACACTTTTTTATTAAACTTTCTGTGCAAAAACATTTTATTTAGCAAGCAGCTGAACAATTATGACCACAAATTAAAAAGCTCAGATAGTATGACAACCACAGTATTTACTGATAAAAAAAATAAACCAGCTTGAAGGAAAAAAGACGTAAAATGAGGGATTTAAAGCAGCAGTCAGTATGATCTCTGTTGTTTTTCTTCTTCCCTTTAAACACAACAAAGCTCATAGCAAAAAGACAATGGTTGAACATTTTTACTCAGACTTCCTGCTGCATAAAACCCAACAGATTCAAACTAACTTTCACAGAAACAGACTGCTTTTAACTCTAAATTTTTCGCCCACAAGAGCAGAAATTCTGTAGAATATGAGAGAGAAAAAAACACTGAAAGGAAATTCATCTCAAATCTGGTGTTCTTTCCGGTCGGTCCAGCTGTCAAGCAGTCATGCGTCTTTTTTCCTGATTGTCCAGCCGATACTTGGCAGACCGTGACATTTACATAACTGCAGCCGAGCAGGACAGCTGTGAACTCACTGACTTCACTTTCAGCTTCTCGACACTCGGGTTGTCCCGGTTCTGAACAAAGATGTCTGGTGCTCACCTGGCAGTGGGTCTCCAGCGGTGGTGACCTGCACGAAGATGGGCTCGCTCTCCAGGCTGTGCTCCACGGCGTAGATGCTTATATTGTATGACTTCCCGGGCATGAGGTCGCTCAGCGTCACGGAGGTTGCCGTGTCCGGAAGAATCAGCTCGTTGCTCTCCCCTTCGAGCGACGGCGTATAGACAACACGATAGCCTGCATGAAGACACACGAGTTCAGATCACCACGAGACGGCGGAGGCCCACAGAACCCCATCGGACCATGTGACCGATAACTGACCAGTGATGGGAGCAAGTGGTTTTTCCCAGCTGATCATGATGGAGGTCTCTCCAACCTCCTCCACGGCGTGCTCTTTGGGAGCATCAGGTGCTGCAGAACAAGTACAACAGATGAAAGGGTTCGGCTTTTTCCCGCTCTTTTGATCAGGGTTTCTAACTCTGGGCCTCAAGGCCCAAAGTCATTTGACAAACCAACAAAAACAAACAAATGATAATTCATTAAGCTAATGTAGTGGTTTATTTCAGCCGCTTTTGCAGGTCATATCAGGTTTTTAAATGGTGTTTCTGTTTAAGCATGCCTCGCCATCTCCGGTGACCTGCAGGCACAAACGAGGCGTACACCGCTCCACTCACCTGTTGTTTGAGAAGTCGTCAGGATGAGGTTTTCCTTTTCCCCATCTATGACCTCGTAGACATAAACAGTGTAGTTTGTTCCAGGCTCAAGCTCACTGATGATCACAGAGTTGGCTGTTCGAGGCAAGTCTGATGACAGAAAGAGGATTTCTGTTCGTAAACAGCTTCTTGGGGAGAAGCTGTGAGTCAAACCACAAACTGTAAACCCTGCTGACCTAAAACCATGGGTTGGCCTCTGCCCTGGCCCTGCTCAGTGAGCTCATACTCCACTCGGAAACCAGAAACTGTGTCTGAGGCCGAAACCCAGGAGAGGACGAAGCTGTTGGAGGTGATTTCTGTCACTGACTCGGAGATATCCATCACAGGCGGCAGCAGCGTGGCCTCGCCCTGAGAGGTCGCCACTACAACAGCAGCAGACAAGAGGTTTTTAGGATGTTCTTCATCCCTACACTGGAAGCGTCTGCAGACTCACGTGATCCATGGGTGGTGGTGAAGTCGAAGCGGGTGACCTCCTTGCGTCCGAAGCGCAGCACGCTGATCAGCTGGCCCTCATACGTGATGCCCGGCTTCAGAGAAGAGATGGTGTAGGAGTTCAGGTGTCCGGGGATCATCACTTCCCTCCACGGGCTGCCTGAGTCTTTCTGCAGAAGGGTTCAGACAGTTTTAGAGCTAAGCGATGAAAGTTTGACGCGGAAGACGCATTTTTTAACCAGAAACTCACCACTCTCCATTTGAGGATGTACTGGATGATGTGCGCAGACGAGGGCGAGTTCCACTGAATGGGATGGGAGTTGGGCTGGTTCCCCGACTCTGTGATGATGACCTGAACGGGACGATAGCCGCCTGCAGGACAGGGAGCACACCATCAGAGCTGCTCCTCACAGTGAAGCTGCGCTGACACAGCAGACAGCGATCCGTCCAACCGTCTGACTGACATCTGCACTTTCACACAACCTGCGACTGGCGGTCAGATGTTTTCCCTGAACACGCCCGCGGGGGGGGGGGGACTATCAGCTCCGTGTTAGATTCCAGCACAGACTTCCACTCCTCAAGTGGAAAATGCTTACTCCTCTGCTCCTTTTCCTCCAACAGTTTTAGGAACGCTGAGAAAAAACCTGACTCCTCAAACACTTTCCTCAGTTTTTCATGAAACATCTTTGAAAGTAACATTTCAGATTTATTTGAGACTAAACCCAAAGAATACCAGCAGTTCATCACAATTCTTCCTTCAGAGCAGCACCAGCAGAACAGGAGCTTCAACGTTGGGTGTCCAACTATGCTCACGGCAAGACTCCTCCCTGAACTGAGAGCAAAATATGCTCCACACTCCAAAAGATGCTTCTGTTTGGTCTTCAACCAAACAGATTTTAGCCTCAAGTAAAAGGAAAACTGGACAAAAAAAGGAGTCGGTGCAAAAGCAACGAGGTTGGCAGTGAATAAACATTTCCATCTTTATGTTTGGTTCAGTGATTGCAGTTTTCAGAGGCAGCTTGTACTTTTGAGATCCGTTCAAACCAAATCCAGCATCACGTAAACTTCTGAGCTCAATCCCAGGAATTCAGAGTGTACGCAAATTAGAAAACTAAAAAAAAACAGAAAACTGAAGAACAAAAACTCAACAGCCACTTTTAAACTAAAAAAGAACATTTTCAATTAGCAAGCTTGTTTGGTTCTTTTAAATTCCAAAACTGAGTTAAAAGTTGACCAGCCGCCACATTAGTCAGCGCCTGTTGGAACTGAAAACACACTAGAGTGTCCACACGGACTGCAGAGACACAAAAGTCAATGAAACTGGGATGTTCAGCGTCATCTTTGATGCACACAGCTCTTGTTGTCCTCACATACGCTGTGCTGATGCAGCCTGGTAGCTCCTATAAAGAACTGAGGTTTGCTAACCGCCTTCCCAAACTGCAGACCTGTAATCCACGTTTCTGAGCAAGTGGTTCGGTTTACCAGAGGCTGGAGCAGATACACAAACCTCAAAAACAATCTGGGATCAATTACCGACCCACAGGGCCATGTGTGTGGGAGGGGCTTGAAAACAAACGCACACTTCCAGTGGATACGGCAGCTTTGGGGTTCCTTCTTCATCTGGGTGCGTGAATGGACCCACACACCCTGATTCTGAACACAGACACAACATCCATTGTCAACAGTGAGACAGAAGCAAATCAGGCGGTGATAAGGAGCCCTGCATAGACGGGCAACCACAGAAGTCCGGACATAGGACTGAAAAGCACAGCTGGCTCCAAAGTAAAACGCAAGACTTTTCTGAGATCATATCAATGTACATGCTCACATTAAGGCTAGTAAAAACATGTAAAAATGATCCCTAACTTAGGTTTTCCATTTTTACCTTTTATGGCATTTTGAGAGAGCCAGCAGAGCTCGGGCCTGGATCTCACGCTGCCCTTAAATCTTTGCATGCTTGAGCACACACAGCCACAGATGGTTGCTATTATGGCCACTTCCAAAAGAGCACGGCCTTCTATCCTGCACCTCTACACATATCCAGCAGACAATCAAACTGATCCAAAAGCCTAATATGTCCAACAATCAAACGTATCCAGCTAATAATCAAATATGTCTAGCAATCAAACGTATCTAGCCGACAATCAAACCTATCCAACAGGGAATAAAAGTTATGCAGCAAAGCAATCAAACTTATCCAACAAATAATCCCAGTTATCTAGAAAACAATCAAATGTTTGATACCAACAACCAAATGTATCCAGCAAACAATCAAACTTTACCAGCAAAAAATTATCCAGCTAATAATCACGTTTATCAGGCAAATATGTAAGCGTATTTAGCAAACAAGCTTAACAAACAATCAAACAAATCCACCAAACATCAAATGTATCCAAACAACCAGCAAACAATCAAACCTGTCCTCCTAACAATCACAGTTGTCTGGCAAACTTTCTAATTTAAACTATCATCAGTGAGTTTTTCCGAGGTCTGACCACATCCAAGGATGACATTAGAGGGTTGGTTTCTGAAATCAATGTTTTTAATTTTAACAAACAAAATAAGACATTGATTCATAATGTCCATGAGTCCAATCTATTTTATTATCATGTTTGTTTGTGTAGGAAAATTCTACTTATACATTCAGAATCGTATTTTATTCATTGTATTAATTGTAACAAAAACTTCAGACTCTTTATTCCAAATTTCGATTCAGGAGTTTATCAGTGATTCCCAGACAATAATCATGGAATCTGTGAGGTTCTGCTCATGTTTAGCACAATTTAAATGCCTAAAGATGCACAATAACCTGAAATGAAAAGTCTCTGGATAAACAGTTTACTTGTAAAAGGTGAGATTTGATTCAGTGTGATGGAAAACACTCGTAAAATTGCACCGCAGACGTTCAGCCGAGGAGCTTTGGGCACGTCTTTCATGCAGCCATGAACCGTAGAGTACAGCTGTGGCAACAACCCAGGGATGCACCACATGCTGCCGGGAACAAAGGCTCAAACTGGGGGGGTGCTTGTAAAAGAGGAAATGGCAAAGCCCCTCCCATCTCTGCTTTACACCAAAGTAAGGCCTGGTTTTGGAGGTGACTTAAAGAAGCAGTGCAGGCGGTGTGGACGCGGATTCACCAGGAGAGAAACTAAATGAGATTTTGTAAACTGAAAATGTTTTTAAGAACTAAAAAGAGAGCGTCTTACCGGAAAAGGACTGCTGGGGTTCACAGCTGAGCTCTCCAACTCCATTTCCATAGCAGTAACACTTGTAGAGAATTCCTTGGATGACTTTATCCCAGGTGTCCCCAATCTGGTAGAAAGCTCTTGTTTCAGGCTCCTGGCATTGATCTGAAGGTGACGTTCCAAAAGATTAGCTTCCAAGAAAAACCTCTTTCGCCCTGCTCTGGCTTTTCTAATTTACAATTCTACTGCAGCTTGTGAAAATGTCTCTGAATGTTCTGACAGCAGATGAAGCTTCAGTCATTTGGAAACAGAAACATGGTTTCCACTGAACCGCTCTGGACCGCTCAGGGCCAACGTGTCTCTGTGTTGGTATTGCTGCCTTTAAGGAAATACTTGAAACGACACGCATTTCTCTGTGGAAACCGCCCTGCTTTGATCTGGGAAACCCACCGACAGCGTCGCACTTCCAGCGCCCGCGTCCCTGTCCGAAGCAGGTGCAGTTCATCATGTATCCTTCCTCGTGTTGTTTGGTGAAGGTCTGGTTGACCTCATAGGTCAAACCATCCACACTACACTGGTCTGCCAAAGACACACACACACACACACACACACACACAGATGAAACCAAACGTGCACCTACACAGCCTGGAGATGGCCTGGACCTCTCCTCCATTAGCCGAGGATTTCTGAGGTGCAGGTGTGCAGGTTGACGTCCGTGATTTCACGTCAAAAACAACCTTTCTCCTCCTCACCAATACTGCAGGGGGGTTATAATAACACACGCAGGTGCATACCTTTAAGCTGGGAGTAGGCGACGCAGCTCCATTCTCCTCGCCCGTTACCGACGCAGGTGCAGCGCATCATGTGACCCAGAACGTCATGCCGTTTATCCCACTGGTCTCCCACATGGTACATCACTCCCTCGCTGGTTGTGCACGCTTCTTCATGAGCTGAAAACCAGACGCACGCGATGAGGAACTCCAGCTCGACTATCACACAGATCCCAAACAATTCCCCTGCGGTGATCTCTTCCTGTGATCATCTCAGCGGGTCTAACCATCCAAACACCTGATCAAAAGCCAGAAACAGCTGTTCGTTGTGCCATCGCCGATCAGTCACAGCTTGTTCTTAGATCATCAAAAGCATGTGTGGATTTTAAAGATAGAAGTCGTGGGTGAAAAGCAGATGTCTGCCTTTGTGAGACACAGGGAGTGTGGCTGTGGCTAAACGGCTTCATTTCACTGAGGGTTTAAGGGCTGAATCCGTTTAGAGAACCTGGGGATGGGTGCAAACGGAGACTTTTACTGCAGAAACAGACAAACGTCAAGAAACTGAAGGCTGATGTTTGGTTTGGTGAGAGAAAAGAACAAAGTGTGATGACGGGATCCAACTACGTGACAGGAAGTGACGGCTGGATGAAGGATGGATAATCGTCTCCAAAGTAATCGGTTTAGTCTAATAAACTTCCCTCTCTGGTTAATGAACGTGTCTTTCTACTTCTATCAAGTATGAGATTTCTGGACACAACACGACTCTTCTTCTCACTGAAATTCTTTTTTCTTGCCAGTCACAAACCCGCTTTGAAACATCTGCAGCACATCTGGATGTTTTCAATAAGATGGAAGCTTAAACATTTTTATGATCTGGGTCTGATTGTTCTGTTGGAAAAAGTTAGTGATGTTCAGAGTGGTGACTTCAGAACTGCTCCTCGGTTTAGTGTTGGTGCCATGAAACTCCTGTGACGATGATGGGAGACCCGAACCGGGCGGATCCCATCAAAGCATCCTTGAGGAGGGCGTCTGCAGCTGGAGCACAAGCAGCTCCTCGTGTGAACATCAGCATTAACATCCCAACAGCAGCGTTTGTTCACTGCAGCTCTGACAATGGTTAACAGCCCTTATCTTCCCCCCGCTGTTCAAACTTCACAAGGTAGTTTCAGCAACAAACTGTGAAGCAAAAGGCATGTCAGGGACCCCTGTCGTTTTAGGTCCTGGCTCTCTCTCCTGCAGCAGGTCAGCCTGGGACCTTCTCTGAAGAGTTACACAGAATTATCGGAACTATTCAGCAAAAAACTGTGTCAGGACTTTAAATAAAGAAACCTGTGTGGCCTCTGGCAGCCCGAGGCGGACGTGCATTTCACATGAGACTGGGAGGAACGCTGCAATTAGCTGCACTAATCACGTTAGTTACCCTCATGACTAGTAAATTACTGATCGTATCGGCAGTTGGAAAGCTCACAGAGTCTCTGGGGGATGTTTGCTTCAAAGGGACAAAAATGAAACCAAAGAGACTCTGATCACATCAAATCTGAGCAGCAAAACACGGCGGGATTCAGGAAGAGTCAGAGCTTCATAAAAACACGACCTTGATGGTGTGAAAACACACAGATTCATCTTCATTAGTCTAAAAGGTTATGCTGGGTTAGGAGATAAAATACGCTGCAGCTTTGCTTTGTGAGGTCACTCCCTCCGCTGCTTTTTTCAGTCTTATTCACTCCTTCACCATCCTTTTTGGAGATATTGGGCATTCAAACTGGAAAACCAGCTCCATGTGAGATTGTTCTTCTGAAGGATTCCTGCAGCTCACTGGGTCGAGCTGCCGGTCGGTCAGGGGTTCAAATCTGAGACCGGGGCATCACCGAGCTCCTGGGAAAGTCCCCGCATGAATTTAGACAGAGCCGGGAACTTTTTCAGATTTGTAACCAAGAGACTTTGTTTTGGCTTTGGGTTTGCAAACCAAACAAAGAAAGCAACAAACGTACCAGCCATGGGGCAGAAACCAAACCGTTGCTCTGCATCATAGTTGGCCGTGGTGCCACACCACTTCATGCCGTCCCTGCGCCCGTCGGCTGTGCAGTCCGTGTAGTTCCGGCCGTTGTAGAGGAAAGGAAAGTGACACAAAGCGCCGTTGGAGTTGCCTCCTCTTGTTGCCACGACCACTGGTTAAGAAAGAAGAAACAAATTCAAAAATCTCAGTTTTTTAAAAACATCTTTGTGCTCAAAATAGACTCCAGGTGCAGGTTCAACCCTAGCCCTCCACAACCAAAGGATGGCAGTTATTCTTGACAAGAACCTTCAAACTGGATAAGAAAAGCCAAAAGATAACAACTAAGCCTGTTTGGGACATAAAACTCAAACAACTAAAATCCACACCAAAACCTCATCTCTGCTGTAAAACAAGCTTAAAAATGGAGCACCAAACTCTTTTTGAAATTCTTTTGTTTCCCAAATTGACTTTGCTGTCTGTCTTCTCACCTTTCTTCTCTGTGCAGTACGAGTACTGGTGGTCCTTGTCAAAGTCAGAGGTGGTGGAGCACCACAGCTGGCCGTCACTGCGTCCATCAGAGGTACAGGACAGGTAGGTCTTCCCCCTGTTGACGAAAGGGAAGACGCAGGGCTGGCCTCCGGAGTTTCCACCGTAAACCGGAGCCGGTCCATCTGCAGGAGAACATGAGAACACGGTTGAGCTGTGCTCCTCCTCCACCTGTACCTATAGTTCCTACAAGAGCTTTTCAGGGCGGCTCCAGCAAAGCTCTCACCCCACTGATCACAGCTTATCCCATTCCCCAGGCAGGTACAGATCATCTGCATCGCTCCCTGGTTCTTGAACCAGCGCTGTCCAACGAAGTAAGTTAGGCCGCTGTCCGTCGCACAGGTTCCCTCCTGGGGGGTCTGAGGCAGACTGACAGGCTGGATGTTGGTGATGACGCGAGAGCCACTCCCTATGTTGTGAAGAAATCAGAGTTAATAAACCCAGAATGACGGCAATGATGGACCCGCACCACCAAGACCAACTGTGGTCTACTTCAAATACCAAGAATGGCTCCAGAGAGAATCCTGTCCTTAAATTTTAAATTTACCAAACTCCCAACAACTCTATGACTTTATTAGAACGATGGGAAAAAGATCAGGTCCCTTGCTGCTTATGCACAAACGTCATTTCATGTGAAAGAAACCTTTTAGTTTCAGGAAAATCTGTTAACTACAGTCAGGTCAGGACCAAAGCGTGGCTGCTCTGAAAGTCCACTGCACTCTGGCAGAGATGTCAGAGCTCATCCAGACTCTGGAGTCGACCAAAGTCAGCTTTGGTTGCATGAAAAGACGACACAAATCAAAGAGCGTGTGATGAAGGCGGTCTGCGGAATGACATCCTTTCTTATAACCAAAGAGATCAGTATGTGACATCCTCAGATGCAGCACTAAAGCAGGTAAACATGAGCACAATTCTGGGCTTTCCCTCCAAAGTACTGAACCCAAACGTATCAGTGACTTATAAGGAACCATAGAACAGTGATAGATTCAAAGGGTTTATTATCATATGCACAGTAAAGAAACGTGTTTCTTTTCACCGAAGGTGCTGCTCTCATGATTTTTACTGACCTTTACTAAGTACAAGCACATGTTTTGGAGTCACGCCCCCAATCACTTCAATTGTCCCACCAGCAGTTATTTCCAGTCAGCAGCAGCCGGTTCCCACAGCCCCCCCCCCACGTCATTAGGGTCATAATCTTAAGACATGTCCGTCCCACTTCATCCCTTTGACACTTATCTCCCTTTTCTTTAAAAGACCTGTCTTTGGCTCACATTCTCACAGACAGAGTTGGGGGGTGGAGTGGGGGGGCAGGGGTCTCACCCAGGCCAGTGGTGTGGAGAGAGGCGTGGCGCTCGCACTTCCACTGCCCGCGGCCGTTACCCATGCACAGACACTGCAGCAGGTTTCCACGGGCGTCCGTCTTGGTCCACGTATCTCCAATTCGGTATGACTTGAGGACATCCTGGTCGTTACAGCGATCTGCGTGGGAAAACAGAAAAATGGTTCAGGTGCAACGTCAATGGGGGTGGGGGGCATTCAAAGGGTCACTGGTTTCTTGTTTTGCATCCTATGACTTTCCAAACAATGTAAGAAGCAGCTGGGCGTGTGTTCTTGGATGCAACAGGCTGATGAAACGTCTGTTTCTTAGAAACCTAAGAAACCTCGGTCACTGAGCTAAACCTGAAGTTTAAGTGGGGGGCGGGGCTTACTTCTTGATGTGCATGTGATCTGTCCATTTCCCTGTCCCAGACAGGTGCAGTCCATCACCATCCATCCCTGATACGGTTTCTCCCACGTCTCCCCAACAAGATAGGAGGCTCCAGCTGAACTGTCGTAACAGCGCTCAGCTGCGGGACACGAACTCATCAGCGACCTTCTCCTGCATCCACGAACTCCGACATGAATGAGACACGCATGTTTCTGACTCACCAACAGGTTTGCAGGTCCACTCTCCTTTGCCGTTTCCCAGACAGACACATTCCAGCATGTAACCTCCCGTTTCATGAGGTCTCCTCCAGGTGTCCCCTATCTTGTACGAAGCCCCGCCCTCATGACAGCGATCTGGGAGAATGAAAAGCAAAGAGGGTTTGTTCAGTTCCTGTAAACGCTGGTCTGATGTGTCCTCTGGGGTTGGAACTGGGGCGTTGAGCTGCAGACACAAATGCACGTACTGGCAATGGTGCAGCTGATCTTGCCCTTCCCGGACCCGATGCAGGTACAGTCCCAGATCATGCCGTCTTTGGGCCTCTCGTAGGTTTCTCCCACGGCGTAGTACTGCTGGATTTCTTTGTCGTAGCACTTTTCCTCTGCAACCAGGACAGAAGTCGCCATGAAGGGACATTCTGAATTCTTCGAAAAGGTGATGCAGACACACGAACTGACCTTCAGGTTTGCTATTGCACTTGATCCCAGCAACTCCATGGCAGGTACAGATGAGCGTGCTGCCCCGGAACGGCCGCTCCCACTGCTCGCCGATGCTGTAAAAGTGGCCGTTCTCCATGCAGCCCTCTGCGCCCAGAGCAGGAGAGGAGAGCACACGCCACAGAGCTCATTAAAACATTTGTATAGACTGAGGCAGCGGGGGGGCAGATGGAGCCTGTGGAAACGGACTCGCCCAAACCGCAGCAGAACACAAAAAGCAGCCCTGCTGCTCACAAGGTTTGGCTTTTTTCTGCCTTCCCCTCTCTTCTTTCATAATTTAATGAAAGAAGAGCATTCATGTTTCTCCAATTACATAAAAGACCGACATCAAGACAGAATGTTGGTTTAGATTCAGAAAAAACAAAAGAACATTTGAACTATTTTAACTCTGACACATCAACACATGCAAACATAAATTTGGACGAGGATTCCGTGAAAGGAAAGACTGCAACTAAACCTACAGGAACCCGTCAGTGTGTCTGTGGAAAGTCGCACAGCATTTTATTTTTAAGATAAAAATTGATTTATTCTTTTCCTTTGTTTTTTAAAATCGCTTACAATCAAATTCGCTAAACTCTTTTCCAGAAACCTGTTTTTTTTCTGTGGGACGGGATTGTGTCCTTCAGGACTGATCTGGATGACAGATCTTCAGAAGCTGATAAGATGAGCAGCTTTTCTGGCTAAAGTCCAGCTGAACAACAAAACTGGACCTGGATGAGAACCTTCAGACTTCTGTCTGCAGGAACTCTGATCACATGGATGAAGCTGAAGAAGAGGTTAAAGGTCAGACTTGTGACATAAAGGCAGTCCGACCATCTTCATGCTGATTCAATCAAACTGAAATTGGATCAAATTTGCATTTAAAGTTATGAGCCCATGGAGATCCTCTCCAGATTAGAAGGTTCTGCTCTGCACGGTTACCTTGGTTGACTGAGGGGACGTTCGGTTGCGGGGCCTGCCGCCGGTCCCGCTCGGTCCCTTTGGGCATGCAGTTCACCGCGCTCCCGACGCACAGAGCGACCAGCACCCCGGCGAAGGCGCTGCTGCGACCGGCCATAGCGAGCAGAGCGTGCGTAAGCGTCTCCTGTGGCTCCGGAGGGTCTGATCAAGCGGGGCTGCTGCGGCTTTGTTCTGTGCGCGTCCGTGTGCGGGACAGCCCTCTGCGCGAGGAGCGATTTATGTAGGCATGCCCGACCTTCAGGGGAGGGAGGTGTCACAGGAGGGGGAGTGACTGCCCACGGAACCGGGAACAGAAGCGGAGGATCCTGAGTGCGTAAAAATGTGATCAAAAACTTAAGAAACCCACAATGAGCTTTTTTTAATGTCAGGACTCAAGAACAAAAGGTTTATGATGAGAAGGATCACAAAGACAAACCCTTTAGCCCCCAGAGTCACAGACCGGATCAGTGGTTGATATATTTCCTCAACCTTCTTATTGAAGTGAGAGCTGCTTGGCGCTGTGGTCAGAGATCTGCAGGGGTTCATGCAGCATCAGGGTCTGGAAGGCCTCCAGTAGATGTTTATATGCTTTCCTGAATGATCTCAGAGTAATCCAAGCTAACCTGTGTAAATCAGGACCCCCCCCATACCCCCTTCTTTTTGGCTCACCTCTTGTCCTTAATTGTTTTCAGGTTATTCTTCTCTTCTGCTGCCTTCCTCGACTCCCATTGGCCTATTTGTGGTTTTGTAAGCCAGTTCCTCAGCTAGGTCTTCTTCTGCCTGTAGGGATGACTCTGAGCTGGGGAGGGAATCCTATGATCTATTTTAAAATCCCATCAAAAGTTACGCTCTGCAGGATTGTTTGCTTTGGTAACAACACCAAACTCCAAGGAGGCTTGAACGCATCGTCTCTGAGAAAACAAAGCAGTTTGATTGACCTAAAAAAAATGGATTGTTTTCATGTAAATCCTGATGATTTACTTTTGGTTGACATGCAGAGCCAGTTTACAGAGCAACTGTGCTCTGCCAGCAGTGACGACTGTGTCTTGATGTCATTACTGTCTATGAGAAGATCCAGCTGTGACAGCTGGGATCCATTCCCAGGTTGGGTCACTCTATATGCTGCAGTATTTTTGTCATTATTTAATTGCAGTTTGGACCGGTTAGAGACTCTTTATTTAAACAAGAAGCTACAGATGGGAGGAGCATCTGAGACGGTGCCGCTGCCAGCAGGACCTTTGGTGCAGGACGTGTTTTTAGTTTGGTTGGTGTTTCACCGAATACCGATATTCGCTCATACCGAATACGCTGCACACTCAAACTGTAAGAAAGTATCTGAGCCAATGTTCTCCTGGAATCCCACTGAGCTAGAATGTGACATCAACCTGTGCAGCTTTCACGGCCAGAGGTATCTTTTTTGTTTGTTTTCAGTCAGTCACAAACATCTTTCATGGTTCTGATCCCTCATAAAGTTGTCACATTCCATGTTTTTTCTGACCAAGAGCCGTGAGCATTCACTGACTGGGTTGATCTTCGCTTCATTGCAAGCTAACCTGAACTCTGGTGCTGACAAAAATAAAAATCTGTGGTCACCTTGAGAACGAGAGTCTGGTTAGCTGGCAAATTGGGAGTTTAAATGCTGCTAAGATTAACGGCGAGTGTGAACGGGCTTTGAACCGGAAGCAGAAGCCACGACTGCTGCTTCTGGTTCAAAGCCCGTCCATACTCGGCGTTCACACAGTGCAGAAAGCTGATCTGTGCTTAGAAGACACGCTGCAGCAGTCTGGATCAGCGGCAGAGGCTTGTTCCTGCAGGCTCCTCGTCCTGCTAGATGATCACTGCAGGAATCAAGCCCAGAGGTGACTGAACAAAGAGTGGGGATGAGTCAGAAGGAATGGTCTGATCTTCCTGAAGGCAAATCTCCAATAAAGTTAGGAAGGTCAATAGATCCCAATCTGATGGTGAAGTTGTGCTGCATAAAAATCAAACTTCTGATTTTAAGAAAAAGATTTGAAGAGTTTTTTCTTTGGTCCAAGTGGAGACGATGAAGATTCTGTCATGGCATGTCGACAATAGAGTCAGGTGGTGTCATCAGCAAAGAATGAGTCCTTTATCTTCTCACCAAACGTAAATCACCAAAAAGAAAAACCGCCACCTGTTTTATCAATGTGTGTGGAAAAAAAATACATCTATGCTCATGTAGTTTAATCTCTACAAAAGAGTTTTAGTAGCCTAAAAAAAGGAAAGTAAGGGAAATTACAAGATTTAAACTCGTAAATTTATGAGAAAAAAAATGGTAATTTTACGAGATTAAAGTGGTAGTGATCATCAGAGCAGCAGGTGAACGCAGAGCAGCAGCAGAGCAGACCCACTAAACGTAGCTGAACAGGTGAGCTGAATGTTTATTGATAACGTTCCAAATGTTTGGAAGATCATTTGTTTGATTTAGGATTTATTAATGTTTTATTTATTGATGGTGGTTTGCAGGATCTCTGCAGCTGTTGATGAAGACGTCGGTGTCTCTGCAGATGTCCACTTCCATCCTTTCTTCCTCCATGAAACCAAGATCTCTACGTCTGTGTGACGCTTCTGTCTGAGGAGGACCACTTTCTGACATTTTCAACATTCTAATGCTAATACAACAGACTATTTTCATTTCTCTTTTTTGTTTTATGTTATAACGGGACGTTTCATCTGGAGGAGGGGGCGTATGGAACACTGTTTACTTCCGCATTGGTGTTGGGATGACAGGTTCATGACGTAAGGTGACAGATGAACTTCAGGTTATGTGAATGAAAAGGAGAATAAAGGCTGCAGCGGTCCTCTACACCCAAAAGTGTCTCTGAGCTCCTTATTTTACAGATGACACTCCGCTTTACTGACACAGAACCCCAGAAAGATGGTTCCACTGACAATAATCTGCTTTTAAGTCACCAAAAGGTTCAGAATCTCTTTGTTTTATAAACCTATCTGGAAATAAAACTTCACAAAATGCTCCACATATTTCATCTTCAGGCTAGGCTCTGCTAAACAGACAACTTTGGTATAAAGTGGCTTAAATCTATTTTCAACTTTTTTTCCTATAAGCGTGGAACAAAAAACAAAATTATCCTCCAAAATTATCCTCCGGACTCTTTTTCTCACCGTGGCCCTAACACTCCGTCGTAGATCTCAGTGTGTGTGAGGCCGGGGTGGAGATAAGACCTTTCAGCGGCGGTGCTCTGGCACAGATCGAGACTCCCACCGTAGACGCATTTTAAGAAGCAGCAAAGTCTCTGTGACAGCTCTGAGAAAACATCAGAGAAGTTTCATTTCTGAACATCCTTAAAACTCGTCTGCACGGTGGTGTAGTGGTTAGCACTCTTGCCTCACAGTGATAGGGCCCTGGTTCAAATCCCGGCTGGTTTCTGTCTGTGTGTTCATGTTCCTCCTGTGCATGTCTAGGTTTTCTCCAGGGTCCTCCTACACCGCAAAAACATGCTCCATAGCCCCACTGGGGACTCTAAATTGCCCCTAGGTGTGCCTGTGGTTGTGTGCCTGTGCCCTGTGGTGGACAGGGAAGCTGTTCAGGAGGAACCTTGCCTTCCCTCAGCTGGGATAGGCTCCAGCAACCCCGGGACCCTGAAAGGGTTTTAGTGGGTTTGAAAGATGGATCTTTAAAACTCCAGCTGCACAAGAGAAAACTGTGATCATCTAAGGCGATTAAAAATGCAAACATCTGCACACGTTCATCCAAAAATTGGCATTAGTGACTCAGATGAATCTAAGTGGCTGATTTGATCAGTACCTTCCAAGAAGTAGAACTATAGAAGATTTGACGCCCCTTTTACTGCATTTTGATGGGAAAACTCACATTTTGCTGCTAAATCTTAATCCTGCTGACGACACTGAGCTCGTCAGCAGGACGACATCCGTTTTGATCGATACTTGGCAGTCTGTGATCTGATTAAGGTTTTCCGCTTGACATCCTGAAGGGCAAAAATTAGATTTTGTTCATGAAAGTAAAGACAAAGACATGTTTCTGTGCAGAGGAATGAACTCTCCTGAATCAAACACTGAGATCATTCTATTATATTAGATCTGTTTTACTTTACTGGGGACTGCAGTTGTCCGCTTCTACTCACAATGTGACCACTGTGGACCATTAAGATGACAACGTCTCAACAAGAGGAGACGCCTTTGTCCCTTCCTCTGACTGTTTCTGAAAGTTTCTGTAAAACCACGTAGAAGTCCTGCTTACAGGGCCGGTCATCCTGTGGCTTTCAGTGACACATGCGCCATGCACGTCTCTGGTTAGCAGCTGCAGACCACGCACACGGCAGCGGCGCAGTGACGAGGAATGATGTAGATGGAAATCCGTGTCTACAGCCATTATTGTGGATACAGATGTGTTCTCTTGGTGTCAGCTTTTAGGTGATGAGTCACGCAGGATGCTCTCAATGAAAATTGCAACATTGATTTCCATTATGCAACTTTAGGAAAATGTAGTAACAAAACTCTGAGACGAACAGCCTACAAAGGAAAACGCCTTTTCCTGCTGCACAAAAATGCTTGAGTTCAGGTTCTGCAGATTCAGGAGGATGCTGACAAAAACCAGAGCAGGAGAATAAAAAAGGCGGCAAAAAGAGTGGAAAGACAAAAAAAAGTGGGGTTGAAAATTTCTGGCAGAGCAGCCGATGTTTAAGAATGAAGCGTGGAAACGATCTGCTAACTTTGTGATTTCATTACACAGATATCCCCCAGAGTTACAACTTAGAGACGGGGGCCAAATGTGAGGAAAGAGGTTACAGCTGCAGAGCCTCCATATGAAAAGTCAGCAATAACTCATCTCTCCGAAGGCCCCCCCACCGCTGCTGACAGACACGAGCTTATTGGCGAGCTCTCCTCCAGTTGTGACCCAGATACTATGAAGAGTTTGTGTGAAAGATCCCCCATCGCCTCTGTGGATCTTTTTTCAAGCCGCTAAACCACATTTTGTCGTTTTCGCTTCGCAAATGAAGCATTTGGAGAAACAGCAGATCATGACTCTGTCCTTGTCTGCAAATCGTACCTTCTCAGTGGTCTAGACCAGAGGAATCACCTGTCTGGTTTAAAAAAACTACCAAACAAAGTCTTTCTGTCTCTCCTAACACCCAACCCCCCCTCGCCTCCGGCTAGTTTCCCCCCTCCTTCAGCCCTCCATATCAGGGAGATGAGGTCACATTGTGAAGAGAGAGATGACGTGATTAGAGGCTCAGACTCAACTGTTTTCTCAAACTGATTAGTTCTAGATATCCTCAAATTTCCCTCCTTGAGCTGCAGCACAAATCCCAGCTTCTGCCAGCATCTGGCTGGAGGAAATCTGAACAAAATCCCTCACACTGTCCATTATTTCCTTGTTAGGCAAACCAATTAAAAAGAAATGAAACAGAAGTTTTGATTAGAATTTGAGTTTTTTCCTTGCTTTGCAGTAAAATGACAGCCGATGGAAAAGTGCCGTGGTTCCCGCAGAACATCATTTATGCTGCTGTAAAAAACAAAATCCCCCAAATCCCTAAAACCCTCTTCATTTCTGACCTCTGTCTGCAGAGCGTTTGTTGTTTTAGGCGGCATAACTGAGCCGGTTTAGAGTCATGCAGCAGTCGCTTTGCAGACTGTGAGGGGATCCTTCCATGAGAAATGTTCAAACTACCACATCAGTGCAGGCGGGGAGGTTTGCTGATCTCCTGACACATCGACTGAACAGAAACACCAGAGGGGAGCAGCTGCAGATGCTAACATGCTGAGCTAACAGCCGTCCACACCAGCAAACAGGACTTTTTTCCTATTTTTAAACCTGAAAAATGTCCGTCTGAGGAAACACAGTTTTACACGTTTATTTCTGCGTCCATAAGTTACCTCAGGATCATTTCTGTACACACATGCTGCTGCTCCAGTGACCTGCATCCATTCACTTTAACCCTACAGGGTCGAGCATAAGACCAACAGTATGTTTTTCTACATCAGTGGTCATTCTTTATAAATCTCGTTTACTTCTGCAACTATGTTTCCTGTAACTCCAGATGTTAAACTGATTCTGACCTCTGACCAGCAGAACCCAGACATAAGTTAGAAACTTTGGAATCAACCACATTCCTGAAATCTGGGTAAATGTCTCTTTTCAGCCTTTTGGTGATGAGTTTTCTTACTTGTTCATGTTGGTGCATCAATCGGCCCTGCTTGTCATGTCCCTGCAGCTCGACGCGTAAAGAAATGATCTACATTTTAGAGCCAAGGCTCTTTTTCCCTGAAAACAATCATGAGGCAAACCACCAACTGAAAATTCAACTCTATAGTCGGCATTCATTAATGATCTGTTTTATTATATTTAGTTGGTATATTTTGAATACAAATTCTGTGATATTAGTCTGTGAATTTGTCTATTAATGGGTTTTTGCCTGTCAGGGAACATAAATAAATAGATAAATACATAAAGCATAGCACACTTTTTTCAGTGAATGATTCTACTTCTTCTGACTCTATTCTTAAATAAATGCACACATTTCTTTGAGGTCATTTATTCTGTTTTCAGTGTTTCTTTGCAGCACATGCTGCTTGTACTGTTTTCTTGATCAAGGTTTGGACTCGACTACAGCATCATTTCCCTTCCTCTCACCTTTTTGACTAACTCAGATGTATCCGATCCTTGTTACCTCCTCCAGGAGGCTCCGCCTCCTCTGACGGGACTCAGTTCTGACTTGAACTGTGCAGCTAGTCGAGCTCTTTGACTTTAAACTGATACTGCAGGAGCGGGAAGCTCTTTGCAAGGCGGAAGATCTTCCTCCTCCAGCTGTTGCTGCATGTGTGACTGAGGCTGATTTCCTCCGCTCTGCATCAGCAGCAGCCACACGCTTTGCTGCAGAGGCCTTTGTATTACTCAGAGACTTCTGGGATGTCGTTTCTTGTGGAGACATGATACTGCTTTGAAAGTCCTCCACATGAATGTTAATGCCATGGGCTGAATCAAAAGTCTTTGATTGAAAATGTAATGTCATTAGAGCAGAGGGGGGCACTGAGGGCCACATTCCTGCATGTTTTCTAACATAGCCTGCTCTGGCATGTTCTGATTGGATGGACACACCTGAACCAGGTAAGCAGCCATGAGGTGGGCAGGAGTATCTGGAATCATGCAGACACACCGGCCCTCGAGGCCTGGAATCGCCCTCCCCAGCTTTAGACAAATGCTTTCAGACAAAGAAAAAGTTCCAGTGCTCTAAATATTTGGAAACAAATTTACCACTGAAGTTTATAAATAGTTATTTTTTTTTAAGTTTCCAAGACTTTATTGCAATGGCAGTTGAATAGCAAATGGTTCTGTTCTGACCTGAACTAAATGGTCCCTCTCTCAGTGGGCTTGAGGGGGAGGCGTTCAGCCCGGCTCATCTTCAGTGATCCCACCTGGTCGGACCGAATCACCACACCTGCTGCTCAGCGCTGGGATGTCCGCCTCGGCAGCAGGAGGATCCAAACGGCTTGTTTTCAGGTAGAACCCGTCACATTCTGGTGTCAATTCCAGGCTTTATCACTTCTTCTTTCTTTTTGCCACATCAGCTGTTTTTGTTCATTTTGCAGGACTTTTTTTTTATCTTTAGCCTGCAACAGCTTTACTGTTCTTTACCTCACATCTTAGATATTTAAATGCAAGTGTGTTCTTATTTACATATCAATCATGGTATAAAAATGCTAAATAGTGTTTGGTTTTTAACAGGAGGGCGATTTAAATTTAGCTTGGCCTCCATCTGATGTCTCCTAATAATTCAGCTCAAAGCTCCTTTAACTGACCCACGGTGACTCAGCAGGAGGTTCCAGTGATAAACAGACTGTGTTGATGAATCGTTGGGAACTCTTGGGTCAATGCAGTGGGTGGAGAGAGCGGCTGCATGCATGTCAGCAGCATCTGGTTCATTTGGCCTGTTTGGTGTTTGATTCCAATGAAAATGAGTCACTCGTTACACTTTAAACACCTATGGGGTCATTGTTGCTCTAAAGGTGTCCTGAGATTAGTTGTTGGGTTTTAATACAAATATATTCTTGGTTTGGAATTGGTGCCAAAAAAACCCCCCAAAATCTTAAATCTGTTCTTATTTTTAATCTCAAGTGGTCTTCTGTGAAGCATCGCCGTAATCCTGCTAATGTTGACATTTTGGTTAAAAAAACAAAGAACACACAGATTAATGGTGGATTTACGGGACTCTCCTCCACAGACGGAGCTGATTTACTCCCAAAGCAAACAAGCGTAAGTGAAAACGGCGACTGTTTGTTTGCTTCTCCAGTAAACCTCGGCCGGGTTTACCAAACTGAGGGGCCAATAGGAGTGGGCTTCCTTACTCCACATTACTGCAAGCATCCTGTTTATTTTCCTGATGCATTTCAGTTTTTGTTAATATTTCTTGTTTCCTTCACAACCCCCCCCCCCAACAACAAGAAAGCAAGCAATCAAGCAGGCAGATGATGAGAACGCTGAAGCATTTGGTTTATCTTTTTGCTGACAGAGCATAATGTTGGGGGGCTGCTAACCCCACAGGGAGTCCGGCCGGAAGGGAGGAAGCTTGGAGATTCATGGGGTGGGATATTTGTCTGTGGGTGGAGGTGTGAGTGTTTGGGTAAACAACACTGTGTGGAGCAGCTGCTCTCCAACAGGGACCTGCATCACCAAGGGGGTGTCACTCTGCCAAGGAAAATACAGGATGACCCATCAAAACATGAAGCCTGCTGTAAATATTCTTTATCTAGAGATGATGATCTCCTTATGCAGAAAATGACATCATTTCTTTAAAAAAGGGTTTGACATCTAACTGAAGCTGTTTCTGTTCATAGAAGTGTGACCAAATGCGTGAACCTTTTCAGGGACGTTTTTAAGATCTTTAAAAATGCACCCACAGAATTGATGTAGAGGCTCTAAATTTATCTTACGCTCCAATAGCTGGAATCCCAAATGCTGTTTTGCTGAAGCTGCGTTAAGCTTGAGGCTCCAGATCACATCTCAGGTCAGTTTTGCTCATGGGGAGTCCTGAGCAGCAACTTTAATAGACATGCAGACAGATGTTAACCCTTCCTGAACTCACCAGGGCGTTAGCCAGCCACACAGGCTGTTCAAATGACCCAGGAATCAGTATAACATACATGTCTGTGGTTGTGTTTCATTGAATGTAAAGGTCTCAAAGTTATTAGCTTTGACATTTTTTTAAACAAACAAGTTTTTTCACATAACTGTAGTATCCCTTGCAATAAATCTTTGCAAGATTTCAAACAGCTTAGTGGAGTTTTGCCCATTTTTTTCATGTTTTAACCTTGTTTTTGCTCTTTTTAAATAGTTTTGGGTGATTTATCCATTTCTATCCATGTCTATACTTTTGATATTTATTGCAGTTTGATCTCAATGTGTCTTTTTTGCAGTACGAAAGTGACAACATTTATCATTTGGAATTTAGTTTTTTGTAAAGTTTCGGATTTTCTGTAGAACTGATATGTAATATAATGAAAAATAACGATACTGATCAAAGCTGCCAGTGTTAATGCACCTGTAACACCTAATACCTCTATACACTTTGGAGTCTTTAATTCTTAAAGCCTTTGTGAGTAAATTGTCAAAACCTTTAACTTCTGTTAACAGGAGAAGTACATGAAAGTATACAGTTCTGCTGGTGATCAGAACAGAAACTGAAATCTCATAAAGTCATTAGTTACATCAGATTCAGTTTATTTGGATGATCAGGTAACATCTTGTGTAACATCAAATGGGTTTCAGAGGATGGATGGATCAGTGGGGAGATGGGTGGATGGATGAATGGATGGATGGATGAGTGGGTGGATGAGTGGATGGATCAGTGGGTGGATGGGTGGATGGATGAGTGGATGGATGGATGGATGGGTGGATGGATGGATGGGTGGATGAGTGGATGGATGAGTGGATGGATGGATGGGTGGGTGGATGGATGGATGGATGAGTGGATGGATGGATGGATGGATGGATCCTACATCAATTTTACAGAGAAAGAATTTCCTGCCGGTGTTTCGTGGGAAAACTGGTCCTGATTCTGGTAATATAGAGGAACAGTCTGGTTTTGAGGGAAGTTCTCCATCCGTCATCAGTGGTTCTAACCTTCTGGTGAGATGGGCGGAGCCTGTTTCCGTCCATGTTCCTTCTGTGGTCCTGTGGCTTCTCGTTGGTTTCCTTGGTTTTATCTGACTGCTCAGTCTTTTCCTTTCTCTGAGCGAATGGAGTTCTCTTCAGCATAAATGCAGTCTGGTATAACGGCTTCTAACAGGATACAGATCGACTCAAATACCAAGGCTTTCCGTTGATCATTTCTTCTTTTGGGTATCTGGCTGTTCAAAAGTTTGGGTGTTGGATTTTGCTGTTCGGGAAGTTTCAGACGTGCTGCCACGACAGAGGTTCAAAGAGCAAAGAGCTCCTCGGACCCTCACAAAGATTAATGAGCCAGACAATGACTCGTCTGGCCTCAGTGTCCCCTGCCTGACCTTCCCACAGTTTACATCCCCATTTTCATGTTTGTAGCATTGCTAAGCAACACAAGAATGGTGTTTTCCCCAAGTTCATCGTAGAATTAAATCTTTATCCTTTTTATTCTGCCAAAACTCCCCATTTTTTTTATTTTAAAATCCAAATTCCCCTATTTGTCGTACATTTCTGTTGTATTTCTGTAGCATTTTGAAAAAAAAAAAAAACAGTACAGAAATCAAAAGAAAACAGAGGGAAGTTCAGAGGTTTCCATGGTTACGACGTAGCATTGCTGTGGAACTCCAGAGTGATAACCTTACTCCAAAACAGGACGACGGATGAAGAAAGCGCGTCCAACTCTGAGAAGGGAAGAAGAAATCCCCCTCCAACAACAAACCACACACTCTTTATGATCCCTACCAGAAGGGTTAGCGAGCACAGAGGGCATGGAAAGTCAGACGCACTGGGAAATGAGGCCTTCAAGCGTCTGACTCATGCATGGTAATGCTCTAAATGGAGGAGCAGAATAACTACAGGTTGATGTTTTGGGGCTTCGAGTAGCAACCTGCGTGTTTTCATGCTGTCAGGCAGAGACTGGCGTAAAAACCAAAATATACACATGATGTAAAGCTACTGTTTTATTCCAACAGTTGAAATAGATGGGTTAGAATCCTCCCTCCACAGTAAAGTTCTCTTTTGCAGAAAAGTCTAACTTTTTGGGAGTTTTGTAAAGTCTGGCCATGCCCCCCAGGGTCAAAGCAAACTCTGTGCTGCTTAACATCCTTAAGTGGGGGTTGTGACCTAAACCTTGCGCTCTCTTTGTGGCTTTTGGTTTCATAATATGGGCTGTATGATGTTTTGTGAAATGAACACAAAGTGAAAGTGCAGCTCTGTTTTCTTTCTCAGTCGAGCTGTTGCACCGCCGGCTGAGGTCCTCCGGGTCCGAGTGGAAACTGGAGACTGGAAACAGACGGGTGAACGCACGTGAACATGCACACGTCCAGATGCCGCCGCTCTGCTAACGCTGGAAACATCTGCAGGAACGGTTGGTGCACCGGCCAGTGTGGGAATTTCATGAACAACCTGTTCATAAATATTACATTTTTCAGTGTGGAAAGTTATTAAAGCCGTTAGTTTCTTCTCGGCACATTTGGGTTTGACGGTTGCAGTTTCTGCCGGGCAAGAAAAAAAGAAAGTTGGGATGATGATGAGGATGGAAAACATGGATGAATTTGACGTTCATGGAAAGCTAGAAACAAAAAGGGACGTCACTGGCTCCTTTTTGACCGTTTAAAGGAGGATCTAACGGGCCAAACTCCAGAGTGTCAGACTCTAACGTATAAAAATGACTGGGAACACTTTCCCTGGAAAGTTCAGCACAGTTCAGGGTCCTTTAATGTCTGTGAGCGCCAACATTTAGAGGGACTGAGACGGTGCTCTGATGTTCTCTGGACCAAGACAGATAAATCAGGCCAGGTCCTTTGAAGTTATCTGCTGACCCCCCCCCCCTCCCAGATAAATACTCTGCTATCAGAACATAGGACTATCTGTTTCACTGAAGGCGTGCGGCCGTTTCCTGAAAGCCTTTATTAATGTGATGATTAATGGAGCAGCGAGACTAAAAGATGACAGAAAAGAGGAAATATTGCCGCTGATATGAAAAACAACAATGAAGAATTTCTTTAAGCCGTTTTAAAATCTTCAATTAAAAAATACTTACACAAAAAAGAGGGAGGTAATTCATTAAACCAACTGTTCATACCACATTCTTTCATGGTGTAAATTACATGAGTTTGTTTTTCAGATGAGGGATGATGTCTGTGGAAAATGACAGCAGAAAACTTTCCAAAGCTCAAAGGTCCTGCAAATGTAAAACCAACTGGAGTCAAATAAAAAAAAATCCATGCTATAAGTTTCACAGAAAAGCACATTAAAGTTTATGCAACTAAGGAGTCTGCATTGATCGATCTGATACCAACCAGATTGATCTGTCTGAGGCAAATTGTTAATCCAATCGGCTTAAACCATCATAAAATGGTTTTATAATGAAATAAATCATTTATGTAGATTTTAGGAAAATTCCATCTGGATTGAGGTTCAGGAGGTTTGAATTTAAGGTCAAAATGACCCATCACAGTGGACAACACACATGTGATGTCATGAACACGGATCAGTCCATCATTCCAGTCCAATGTGTGGACAGACTGTGAATAAAGTCATGTGACCATCCAGTGTCTAGAATGTTCTAGAATGTTCCCTTTGGGTTCTCTGGATGTGGAAAAACAACAGTGGTGAACTTTAGGAAACTAACACGTGAATGGATCTGACATTCATTCTAGTTGACTTGTTTGTTTGGACACACAGATTTCATTCACCTGCACTGTTCAGTTGCTGGTATTTCTTTGAGTGACACTGATTGACCTCAAATGGATCCAGGACATCTTTAGCCAAAACTTCAAAGAATTAGATCCAATCCAATCGGAATGAACAAATGTCTATGAATCGAATCAACAACCACAAATGATGATATGAATGAAATAGTCGTTCAAACAAATCATTACAGCCTTAACATTTATTACAGAATAAATGAACTGAACCGAGTTTTAAATACTTGGTTTACCGTTTTCAACCAGTGGTGCTCACTGCCTCACTCTTTAGTTGAAGTCCTGCTGGTTAGAAAAGATCCACGCAGGTTAGTCTCTGATCTTTATTCAAAGGTTTCCCATTTTTGGGGTTACTTTCAAAGAGCTCCTCAGTCAAAACAGATTATTTTTCAAATCTTATCTTTGTTGAGGTTTTATCCAGAACCATCACAGCACTATTAAATATGGGAAAAAGCAGATATTGTCACACGTCTGGAATGGTGGTGGAGCTGGTTTCACAGGGCAAGCATGTCTGTGTGTGAATACGGAGATGTCTGGTGGAGCTGTGGTGAAATAATCTGAAGTGCAAAAACAGGAAAAATGTCTGAAGATTATTGGTCATCCTGGACAGGATTCAGTTCTTCAGGAAAGCTGGACATTACAGGTTCATCCAGAAGTGTCTCTGCTCATCTGGGTATCTTCCTCAGTCCTGACAGCTGATGGAGACTTTGGTTATTTTTGTGCAACTCATTCAGAGGTATGGCAAAAAGTAAAATGTGAAAGATCTGAGCGGTCGGCTACAGTCGCGTCACTTGGTAGGGGTCTGGTGTGGCTCAGAGGTGGGGGCTCTCATCAGTGGTTTATTGTTGGTGTGGGGGTGTGGATTGAAGATGGGCCCACGTCTTTCTGTCTATACTCTCTTTCAAACCATCTGTGAGGAGAGTCCATGACCTTGTGGTCATGTGACTTGCAGAGCAGAGACCTCCCCGCTCTGCTTCTCCATTTGTGTTCTGTTCTGGGACCAGTTCTTGTCTGTGTGTTGCTGGAGTAAACAGAGAAGTCTGTTGATGAACTTTAAACGTTTCTCAGATACTCTAGGTGCATTTGAAGGACCATGTTGTTGATCTGCTGTTTCCTGGACTCAGTCTCTGTTTCAGGAACTGCCAGTCCTGAAGGCGGTGGTTTTGTGGATCTTTTTGCTGGTCCCTTCTGAGTTTGTTGGTCTGGTTTCTGCTGTGACGTTCTGGTGGGTGGTGGAAGTCAAACATGTGAGGTGGAGGGGTGTTTTTATGTAGATATAAATATATAGGTCTGCTCCTGATTCACAACTATTTGAATAAATAGAAACTCAAAAATGCTATTTAAAACTTAGTTTTCTTTATGTCCTCCATCAAAATAAAAATGCCATAAGAACATGTTATAAACCCCAAAAACACAAGAGTGGGTCTTTAAGGGCAGAAGAATATGACTAGTAAACGTTAACATCACTCTAGTTGGGTTAAATAAGTAAAATAAAAATTGTTGTCACAGTTTTTCCCAAAAGTCCCTTCTTAAGCAACTGACCCTGATTCATTATCATCTTTCCACTCACAAAGTTCCACTTTCCTTTCACATTTTGCCACATTGTGAAAAAAAATGCCTGGAACCCTGACAGAACTTCCAGCAATGACTCCAATACAAGTTAAAAATCAACACAAAAAAATGGAAATGGTTTTTTCTACAGCAGTGATTCACCAGACGGAGAGCCTTTCCTCGCCATACAAGGACATGACCTCCTGTTCTCGTCCGATGTCTCATTAACCATGTTTTTCAAACGACATGTCTACTGTAAAATGACTCTTATCTTAACAAAAGCCCCACTTTTCTCACATGAGAAAGAAAACACTCCCAATGGTGAAGACTGGACACAGTGACCCTTTTGTGGTTTCTGTTACTGCAGAGTGAAGGAGGCTGCATCCAAAATGAATTTAACAGTCAAATAAAAGATCAAGGACAATTTAAGCTTCATGTTATCTTCAAAGAGGCACAAAAGTGACGGAAAGCAGCTTTGAAAAGCTGCCAGGACAGGTTACTGTGTCACTGTTGTCTGAGCACTAAAAGCCTCATTATGAAGAAAACCATCCATCCGTCTTTGTCTCCTTATCTGGGACCTGGTCAGGGCTCTAAGTAAAGATGCCCAGACTTCCCTTTCCCTGGCCACTTCCTCCAGCTCGTTTGGGGGGGACCCCGAGGCGTTTCCAGGCCAGCCAAGAGACGTAGTCTCTGCAGTCGACTTGGGTCCTGTGTGTGCATGGGTGAATGGGACTGTGACTGTAAAGCGCTTTGGGCCTTCGAAAGACTGTAGAAAGCGCTATATAAGTATACGCCATTTACCATTTAACTGGCTCCTCTGGATATGAAGGAGAAGTGGTTCTACTCTGACTTCACTGCGGGTGACCAAGCTCCTCCCCCTATCTCTAAGGGGATTGTCAAACCCACCCAGAGAGGACAAACTACCTTTCTCCGGTCAAGAACCATGGCCTCAGACTTAGCGGTGCTGACCCTCATCCCATCCACTTCAGACTCTGCCGCAAACCGCCACAATGCATGCTGGGGGTCCCAGCTTGATGAAGCCAACAGGACATCATCATCTGCAAAGAGCAGAGAAGAAATCCTGAGGTCCCCAAACCAGACCCCCTCCAGCTCCAGGCTGCACCTAGAAATTCTGTCCAGATTTTTGAAGATTATGAACTGCACCGCTGAGCAGCCCTGCCTGATTCCAACATGCACCAACAGGTCCGAATTGCTACTGGCTATGAGAGCCAAGCTCTTGCTCCGGTCATTCAGAGACCTGACAGCCCTCAGTAAGCCTTCATTTTAGCTTTTATCCGAAAAGGCGCCCGCCCATACTCCAGAGCACCCTCCACAGGACACCACAGGGGACGCGGTCGAACGCCTTCTGCAAATCCAAAAAAAGCATATGGACTGGATAAGCGTACTCCCAAGTGCCCTCCAGCACCCTAAAGAGGGTGTAGAGCTGCTCCACGGTTTCACAACCAGGACGGACAACACTGTTGTTCCTGAGTCCAACGAACAGAAACGGCTCGACAGCACTGTTGACGTGTTACCAGCAACTATTGACAGGTAGATGATGGAAGAAACGGTGGGAAGTTAACTGCTGTTGGACTGGTTCATGTGTTTGCAGAGTCACTTCTTTTATTTTGTAAAAAGGAAATTGTTAATGGAATAAAGCATAAATCAAAGATAAATTGAGATTGTTTTCCTTTGAGTCTATACAGACATTTGCTCAGCATGAATAATGTGGCTTTCATAATGAAAACAGAAAAAATACACCAACTGGGACTTCATCAAATACTGCTGGCGTTGAACAGATATTAAAGACAAACATCTCTCATGAAGTGGCTCCCAAACAGATAGAAATGGGCCGACCCAAACGGACCCTGCTAAGATGTTTGATGCGCTGGGAAAACGGTGACGTGGGTCAGTGTGAGCCAGACTGCAAGAGTCCAGCATTTCCGCTGTCTGGGACGCAGCTTCAACTCTCAGGGAAAAAGTGTATTTTTTATTTTAAAGATAAAGTGTGAAATGAAGAGTCCTTCTTTTAACTAGTTAAAATGTAAAACGCAAGATCTTTTGGTTTTTGTAGTAAGTAAAAAATATCTGCCAAAGGAACCAGTAGAATTTCTCTTGGTGAGATTTCTTTGAATTAGTTGTGACGTCTGGCCATTTTCAGACAAATAAAACCTAAAAATGGGCTGCAAACAGTTGATCAGGTATATTGCTCTGGTAATTTAAAATATTATGTTTTAAAGCAAGCATGTATTTAAAAAAAAGTGTAAAATCTTTAAAATACGCATGGTCCCCCCCCCCCTCCCCCATCAGAGCCTTGCTTGTTTTTTAACATAGAAGTTATTTTTTCCAATGGTAAACATAAAGACATTTCTAGAAGCCATTTTTTAACACTTGGCTTGTTCACCAATCCCAAGACAGAGCGATGGCTCTCTTTGCTTGTGATATTCCCAAGTCAGTTAATTTTTTATAACTACTGATATTTAAATCGTTGGGATATAGACCCAAAAGGAATACTTTTGGTTTTAATTCCAGATGACATCAGGAATCTTTAACGTCTGTCCAGAACTCTTTTATTTTGGGACACTGAAACAGAGAGCCTTTCTCTGCATCACATCTGTAACAGAGGTCTAGGATGCTTCCGTTAAATTTATTGAGTTTTTCTGGAGTAACATAGTCTCATCATCCAGTTATGTTGTAGTACTTTAAGCCGGCTATTATACAAGCTTTCTCCCATTGTTCAGTGGTAATTTCTTCCTCGAAGTCAGAAATCCAAGCATTAGGTTCAGCAGTCGAGGATTCAGTGGAAGATGACACCAATAAGTTATAGAGTTCAGAAGTCTTGCCTCTAGTGTAGGGGTCTTCTGTTAAAGCTTTTTCCAGAGCAGACATTGTGGGGGCTTGTGTAAAGTTGGAGTGGTGTAGTCTTATCACATTTCTTAATCACAAATATTTATGAGTGTTTTGGTGGAATTTGATATTCAGAGACAATTTGTTCAAATGTGAATATTTTCCCATTCCCTCCATAACTATGTTTTATCATGCCTTTGCCTTCGGTTGCCCAGTTTCTGAAGCCGTCATTGTTTCTGCCCGGGAGGAATTCAATGTTCCCCCATATTGGGCTGAATGCAGACAAAGAACGGGGTTCTTTTAAGGGCATATATCATAGTGTTTAACTATTGTGTTTGGTGTTTTGAACACTGTTGACATAGAATGAATATAGTTAAGAAGAGGTAGCTTCAGGGACAGTGACTCAACCCTTCAGCATAGTAAAACATTATCGTCCTTAATTGGGTTGCCCAGAAGTACCACAATAAATTGGGGCATTGGAGCCCCCCCCCCCCCCCCCCCCCCCCCTGCTGTCACCAAATGCATTTTTACCGTGTTAGGATTAAACTAAAACGTTCTAATTTATCTAAATGAATAAAAAAATCTGTTTTTGGTAAAAAGGCCAGTCATTATTCATTAATAAAATAATTAAATAAAGACATAATGTACAGTAAACATGTTTCATTAGAGATCTTGCTCAGTGAAATGTCATCACGATCAAATGAACGTATTCAGGATTTATTGTCTTGAAACAAGTCGTGACTGAACAGGAAGTTAGTTTCGTCTCATTTTCAGTGTAATTCAATATTTAAACTAGAAACCAGACACAAAGAATTGGAGAGATTTAGTTTTTGCAGTGGACCGCTCACACTTCCTTCCAGCCAAACCGCAGCTGATACAGGGATTGTTTTTTATTCATTTCACTTTTTATCCAGCTCCTCCTTTTTGTTTCCTTTTCTCTTGTGTTTTCATCCACCCTTCTTTTTTCCATCTATTGTCTTGTCCTCCTCCCGTCTGTAATCAGTCTTTTAGTCTGACTGACCCAAGTTCATCTGGAACTCAGCGGTTCTCCAACTCCAACCTCTAATCTCCCAACTCCTCTGCAGTCTCTATAAAAAGAGATGTGAGGAGGTTAAAGCGCGTGCGCGTTCAGTCTGCCTGTAGGCTACACCCGGATGAGCTGTGATAACAGCAGCAGGAAAGACATCAGCGCAGTTTGCAGAACGATCAAAGAGGGAGCTGAGTTACTGCTGTTGCCAGGCAGAAGAAATCATTTTTTCATCAGTTTTCCTGTTCTCACCTTTAAATCTTCACCTGCTTTCTATGAGCACAAACCGAGTCCAGAACTGAGTTTAGCTCAACAGAAAAGTCTTGAATTTTGTTTTCTACTTTTAAAGACTTCACCTAAAAACACGACACCTTCCTCCTCTTCAGCTGTAGCTCGTCATCTAGAGCCGGGAGAAAAGTTGAACCTTTTGTTCACCGAGCAGGTTGAGTCTGACAGCTGGATGTTTGCCAGACCAGCTTTGGGCCGCTATCAGAAAGGCCCTCCCCCTCTTCCTCCTTCAGCCCTTTTTCGTAATCCTCACTTCCTCTCAGTGTGGACTTATTAGAGAAAGTATCTTATCATCGTCACCTTCTCTGCCCCTCACCTCCTTCCTCCACTCTTATCTGCCACTTTCAACCGTTTCTCCGCCTTCCTCCTCACCTGCATCAGACGGCCTTCAGTCAAACAAAGCCTGCCTGTTTACACTTTTGACAAAGACAGGATTCAAGAAGAGTCGAAGCACTCAAAAGTGGAGGAAAAGGAGGAGAAATGTACCTCGTTTGGCTTTTACTGTTATCCTGCAACAAAAAGCTGTAATGAATGGGTCAACGTTAGATTGAAATCTGCAGTTATTCCTACAGTCTCTCTCATGTCCTCTGGATAGAGGTTCTGTCCCACATGAAGTCAGTGAGAACGTGAGATCCCTGTGAGGGGTCTGGAGCCAGTCACAGGTCGTTTGGGATGTTAGAGGCTTTATGAATCATAGCCAGAAATAACAGTTTCAGATCCCTCTGTGGCTCATTATGGGGTTTTCACAGGCCCTGTATCAACAGCAGGTTGAGAACCAGAGAACGGAGAGTTGGAGGTTTGTAGTCGGTTCAGACCTGAGTGGAACAATCCTTCTGAATCGTGAGGTTTCTGTAAAAACGCTTCAGCTGTCGTCTCCTGAAACAGTCAGGCTTCAGGTTTTAAAAATGTGTCATTCACGGGGTCAGAGCAGGTCAAAGGATTTTAAAAACCTATGCTTTTCCCACCCATAGTGTTTTTATTAAAATGTGTGACAGTTCAGCAGCACAAATAGATCCGATTCTCATGAGGAATAAACGAGCGTCTTCTCTCCATCTGCTTGTGGAACCCATCTGTCCATCACTGGTGTCCAGGCAGAGGACTTTCCTCCCTGCCCGCCATTCCTTAACCACCGCTGATCTCATGCTCTGTCATTTAGAGCTCCATTCTGGAAAAAGCCCTCCTTTTAATTGGTCCACCTCAAGAGCGTGCACAGGTTCCTCCCAGAAGGAAGGGAGGAGCAAGGAGATGAATGTTTGGATACCGGAGGCTCAAACGGTGGACCGCCCACTAGATTTTATTCTGTACAGCTGCCGACCTGCTTTGTGGAGGATGAAGTTTAGCTCGTGCCATCTGAATCTCTGTGGAGGAAGTTTCTCAGGACACTGGCAAGTCACTTCCTGTTCACTCTAATGTGAATGATCCTACCTGACAATAGACCCAAACTGGTTCCAAACATTTTGACGCCGCCGTTGGGATTCTGAATCAACGCCATAAATCTCATAATTAAGATTAAAACCATTGATGTGACCACACCATTTGCACACAGTACAACCTCTCTGGGAGTGACTATGTGGGACCAGGACTGAATCAGTGAGACCCCCCCCCCCCCCCCCCCAAGAATATGGTTTATCCCAGCTCCAACCAACAGATGTCGGCACTCAGCAGTGATTAGTCAGTGTCAACGTTTCTATGGCAACCTACTGCAACCTACTCTTACCAATCAGGAGTGTTGGAAGGCCACGCCCCTACCCTTGGACGTTGGGGCCAGCAGGCTCCACCTACTTTTATTAAGGCATCTGATTGGTCAGTTTATAACTTGAATAACTTGAACTACAGAAAAAAATCATAAAAACATGAGGATTATCAATATGTTAAGAAAAGGTACCAGACCCAGAACAGTTCTTCTGACCAATAGAAAGACTAACGGCTGTTTATTTCTCTATAGATGTCTGTGGGATTTTGTCTTCTTGGAGCCACTTCCTGTTTGGAACGCCAGTGGGAGGGGTCACTCAGTCTAGCCCTCACAGTCAATGGGAGTGCTCCAGCAGCTGTTCATAACAGTTTATCCTTCCTATTAGCCTGCTTTTGAAAGAAGGCCAGGTTTGGGTCGGCTTCAAACTCCACCACGATGACCTCAGCGCTGAAAACTTTCTTCAAATCGACTCCTGAGCGAGGAACCACCTGCTGAGGAAACTGCAGCTCTGCAGCTCTGCAGCTCCTGCAGGCGGCGAGGTCCCACCATGCCCGTCTGCGTCTGCACAGGAAGGTTTAAATCCTGCTCACAAACGGAGAACATTTCACGGCATCACACAGCTGTGGCTGGGAGGTTTTACATGCTGGTGACAAATTTGGAAATATTGAGACCCGGGTTCTCATTTTCTGTAGAAAGAAAGAGACAAAGTAAATCTTAAGGAGAAGATGATAAATCTGCTCACAATTAGATTCTTCTGAACCTCAAGTCACTAAGCCTTTACACACAGAAGATGTCTCTGTTGTCTGGGTTTATTATTGGATTTGCCATCACATCTCATGAAAAACTCATTTATTCAGCATAATCACCTTCTCTGGTTTCAGTTTCTTATCACAAAACCTTAAAGTGCTGATTTTTCCAAAGACTTTTCTGTAAACATGTAAACGTCAAACTAAAAATTCATCTTTTATCTTTTCTCACTCCTTTCAATTCAGAAAGCTTTAAGGCTTTATCAACTTTAGGAAGGAAAGGCAAAGCATGTTTTCTGACTGTGTGCAGTTGTATTTCTGTTGAGTCATCACTCCACTCTGGTTACTCGTCATTTTTAGGCATTTTCTCGTTTGGCAAAAGCTTGAGGTTTCCTTTAACCGAGGGTCTCTGTGCAGACGCCGATGGCAGTTTGAGGAAAATCTGATTAAACCCAAGAACCAAATGAGAGGCGGCAGCCTGGAGAAATGCAAAACGTTGAAAAAAAAAAAGGGGGTTGGAGGGACAGAGAGACAGGTATGGAGGCGTCTGGAGGCGTGACGGCGAGCAGCAGCTGCTGCTCTTTGAGCTCATGATGGTGGAAGCCCAGCATGTGTCACGGCTGATTCCTGTAAGCAGCACAGACTCAGGAGGGCATTCCTGGATGCTGAGTCACCAAACAAAACCTGCAGAGTCAGGCTGAGCAGAAGAAGCTCCTCCCATCGGCGTACTGATGACTCTGATCAGGCCGTTGAGGAAATGTTAGAAGAAAAAATGAAGAATATCACAATGTTTAGTGACCTTCTCCAAATCAAACTGTGTTCCTGCAGAGGTGGAGTCCAGGTGGAGTCCAGGTGGAGTCCAGGTGGGGTCCAGGTGGGGTCCAGGTGGGGTCCTGGTGGAGTCCAGGTGGGGTCAAAGGTGGAGTCCAGGTGGAGTCCAGGTGGGGTCCAGGTGGGGTCCAGATGGGGTCCTGGTGGAGTCCAGGTGGAGTCCAGGTGGAGTCCAGGTGGGGTCCAGGTGGGGTCCAGGTGGAGTCCTGGTGGAGTCCTGGTGGAGTCCAGGTGGGGTCCAGGTGGGGTCCAGGTGGGGTCCAGGTGGGGTCCTGGTGGGGTCCAGGTGGGGTCCAGGTGGGGTCCAGGTGGAGTCCTGGTGGAGTCCTGGTGGAGTCCTGGTGGAGTCCTGGTGGGGTCAAAGGTGGGGTCAAAGGTGGGGTCCAGGTGGAGTCCTGGTGGAGTCCTGGTGGAGCATGTTTGGAGATCAGGTCTTTGTTTGTAGCCTTTCTGATGACATTAACCCTGTCAAAGAATTGACCACATTTTTCTTTTTTTTTGGATGAAATCCTCAAAAAAAAATTGCAATATCATTTTTTATTAGATAAAGATTACTTATGATATTTTGGGTGATTTGGTGAGTTTTTTCTCACAACATTAGTTTAAGATGAAAACATGGACCTTATTTAGCCACTAATAGGATCCACTCATTTTTAATGTGGTGTAACTGGATTATGAAGAATTATCAACAAATTTTGCATTTTTGTTAATGAAGCAAGTAGATTTAAAGAAAACATAGGCGAGTTAGTCTAACCATAAAGTTTAGAAAACCTTTACTGCCAAAAGTGTTTGAGATTTGATGGAAGTGACCATTTAGAAAAGATGCTGAGTCACAGAACAAAACAGAGATGAGTCCACAGCAGAGTGCACCTCCTCCCTGTGAGCTCCTTCTGCTCCAAGGAGGAGGACTTCAGCTCCATGTGCCTCATTTTTCTGTTGTTCCTTATGCATTTTTCATCAAAGCAGGTGACAATTACCCAGCAATCCTTTTATTCTCCTTCGGCTGAGACATGGCCTCAGATCATTTAGAGTCTCAGTTCTGCCTCTGATGAAATCACCATCAGGTGTTTGCAGCAGCAGGCAGACGGTCTCTATGGAAACCGGAATGCGAGCGGCCCAAACACGCAGCAGTGAATCTGTGCAGTCGTTAGCGTATCTCACGTTGCAGAGAGATGGAAACAGAGTTTTTCTGATCCGATCTCCGATCTTCTCAGTAACACAGCGGAGGGTTAAAACCTCCGGAAACCGTGAGGAAATATGGGAATCTGATTGTTTCCCCCAGGATTCCAGCAAAATAAAAGCTCAGAAAAAGCAAAAAGTTATTTTCTTTTATTGATCCTCTTCCTTCTGGCCTGAAATGAGATTCAGAGAAAGTCTGAACTGTGAAGTTCCCCTCTGGTTCTGATTCCAGACGTTCTACTCGTTACCGTTTACTTCAGTGTCTCGTTAGTAGGAAAACACATGAATTCATATCTAACCTTCAGCGTGAAGACATGAGTTTCCTTTGGGAGACAGAATCCCGGCACCAGAACCGGGTCCATTTTGGTCTTCTAGAACCAGCTCAGTTACTGTGAAGTTGTGTCGGCAAGCACATGCACACACACACATGCACATACACACGCACGCATGCAAGCACACAAACACGCGTGTGTGTCTGTGTGTGAGGGTGTGTGCATGTGCTTGCATGTATCAGCTAGTGTGTAAGAGAAGCTGCAAACACACACACAAACACACACAAACACACACATCTTTTAATGTAAATTACTGTTGTGTTTTCATAGGAAAAGTGTTTTATAAATAAAGTTTGATTTGATTTGAAAGCTCTTGCATGGCGGTCTTCATCAGGGCTTGTCAGGGTCAGACTGTGTTAACGTGACCCGTTTGGAGCTCAGACACGGAACCTGCAGCCTCTCCTCTGTCTCGTGTTTCATTCTCCTCATCCTTCCATGCCTCCGTCTCATGACATCAGCTGAGAGCGGCTCTTCTGGATGATCTGCCATCGGTGCTCTGACTCACGCCAAAAGAGCGGCGAGGCTCGGGGCTGTGTTGAGCGTCTGTGGGCCGTCAGATCAGTGCAGACGGGGACTCAGTCAGGTGAATGAATCACTGTCTCACCTGGAAAGATCTAAATAATGACGGGTGTCTCTGCTGATGGTGTTTAGCCTCAGAACTCTAAAAAATCTGGAGTAACTCAGGAACTGATCCTGAAAGAAATTTGCCCTCAGTTTAAGGATAAGGAGAGGAATTTAAATTTTTTTTAAATGGTTTAGTCTAAGCAATCAAAGCAAAAATAATGCATAAAACATTACAATCAGCAGTTACAGACTCAGGATTTCCGTTTGTTTTTGTGTCCTTGCTTTTTTTTGTCTTTAGTTTAAAGGTTGTTCATATAAGCCGATGCGTTGTGCTGCCTAATCATGTCATTAAAAAGTTCTTTATTCTTTCCAAATGTCTTGAACTCTCCCATGGATCCATGTTTGTCACTTTCTGACTGATCATGACCTCTGACCTGAACTCAGTCCAGTGAGGCCTAAAACTCTCTTCACTGTCTCTTGCTTCTTTCATGACCTCCTGCATGAGTCCTCTTTGTGTTCTTGGACTTTGTTTGCTCCTGTGAAGGTTCTCCTGTGAAGGTTCTCCTGGGAAGGTTCTCCCGGGTTCCGGGTGTCTCCATGTGTGGACGATGGATCTTTCTATGGATCCCAAAGCGGCATTTAGACTCCATCTTTGGGCTTAGAAATCAAAAATATATTGTGTAGTAACAACACAGGGAGGGCGGTCCTCTGGTTCTGAAACAGCAAATATTTCATGACGTTGTTTCTCCACCAGCAGAAATGTTTATTATTTGACTGATCCTCATTTGTCTGTGAGTTTGTGTTTGGTGAAAGCCGTTTGCTTCCCTTAAAGCCAACATAACCTCTGAGGGGAAACCCGAGCTCATCTCTGCTATGAAGGACCGCTGTGATGGAGCGTTTTCCACCGTGGAGGTCCTTCCTGAATGAGACGGCAGGTTTTAATTACAGTCAGAGGTTCAGTCAGAAGCCTGTTTCTGCAGGTGTTTCAGGGATCTTTGATGCTGAGGTGAATCATCTGACCTGATAGCATCTGAGGGTCTGGACGTGTCTGCTCATGCTGCAGAGCTCCTGTGGCACTTTGGGGAAACACGGCTGCAGCAGCTGGGTGAAATCCACACAAACGTGCACGCACACAAACGTGCACACATTCACACCCGCAGTCTACAGACTCTGCTTTGTGCTAAACTCATCTGAAGGAAACGGGCGCCGTTAGCTCTGTCCTCAAACCAGACTCAGGCTGCAGCCCAGAATCTGGACCGGTCTTCATCAGAATCTACTAAACTCGCAGGTTAGAGGTCGGATTAAACTGCAATGTGGACTCTGATTCACCACAGAAAGGCTGCACACGCCCTGCTGCACCACAGCTCTGGCTAAATCCACATGTGTGGACATTTCTGATCTGCTGTCCTGTTGTATGAACTCGACAGAATCATCAGGAGAAGCCCGTCTCTGTGAAAACGGGTCAGTAAAGGTCTGAGGAACCACTGAAAGGTTCCACCTTGCTCTCCGAGCTCATCTCCAGCCAAATGTGACGACAATTTCAACCCTCATATTACAGATAACAGCCAGGATACAACAAAGCACGGTGGCGGTCCGGTGGTAGTCTGGGCTGCATGTTTGCAGTGGAAAAGCACAGCCGAGTGCTTGAAGTTGTCCTTGTGTTTGATCCATTATGCCTAATGAGAAGCAGAGCTGGGTCACGCTGGTTGGGACTGCGTGTTCCTGTGGAGCTTCTTGAGCCCACATGGGGTCTCAGTGATGCTGGAGATCTTTCAAATTAGCAAAACACGCCCACTCCCACTTTTTGCTGTGACCGTTCCCGCCGCCACACGGCCTTTAAACTCTGTCCGCCTGTGGCCAGATCCAGGTTTCAACCCTCTGCTTTGTGGTGTTTCATCCTGGCTCCAGCTGCTCAGCAGCTGCTCTTTCAAGTGGATGCTGGTTTGATTCCGTTTCTTTCACTGAAACAAGTTTAGGTGTGACGCTGTCCCTGCTGAGCAAACGTTAGGAATCAGAAGATGCTAAATCTTCTCTCACTGACCGTGTGTGCTTTCATACCTTTTAAAGTTTCATTACATATGATTATTTTGATACTGCACCTCCATCTAAGATGTGGCTTCCTGAACTCACCAGTGCTCTGCTCATGGAAAGGATTCCATATGTTCTGGACGATAAGCTGAATGTATTTTTGATGTGTGGCAGCCCTTTTGGATCATTTCTATTTGGATCATGGTATAAAAAAGTTCCAACCTGCCCACAACAGATTTAGTTGTGCCTCTTTTCCTTTTTTTCTTTATTTCTTGGAAAGGATTTTCTCCAACTGCAGTGTAATATTATGTTTCCTTTGTAGCGTTTTCTTCCTTGCCCTTGTTCCTGTGGGTCTGGGTTTGTTTGTTTGTTTTTCCTCTTGTTGTTGTTCAAATATATAACATTCTGTGACAAAAAATATTTAGTAAACATATAAAATAATTATTATTATTTCCCCCAAATTATAACTTGTATTTTTATTTTTGTATGTTTTTTAACCTTGTTTGTTCTGTGCGCTGTCATTTAAGAGACAGGTGAATACAGGAGGCTGGTGTGTTTGTGGGCGTGCACGTGAGTCTGTGCACACTGCAAGCTGGACTGAACTATTGTTTCTTTGTTTCTCTCTCGTCTACTTTGGTGAAGGTGTGATGAAGAGGAGCCTCCTGAAGAGCAGATGTTGCATCTCAGAGAACTTACCCTCATGTTTAAATACTAAATAAATGCAGTTTGTTGGCTGATGTGCGTCTGTGGTGGGTGAAAGGGTGAAGGAAACTGTTGAAACAGACATTCAGGATTATTTCTCTGAGACGTTTTGTTCAGGGAACTCTCCGATCTTAGCTGATCAGTTTTACTGATTACAAATTATTGGGGTGGGATTATTGGATCACTTCTTCTCACTCCTTTATGAGCAATAAATCAAGCTCCACTTGACTTTAGTCAATGATCACTGTTATTAATTAAGCAAATGTGACTTAAGTGTCTTTTTTGTTTTATTTTTTTATCTATGCATTTTATCATTTCTGTAATGGGTTTGATACATCTGAGTACATTCTTTATTGGTTTGACTACAATGTTTGAAATAAATCAATAAACCAAATCAAATAAAAACATTGCTTTTCTTTCCATGAAGATTGAATTTTTCTGATCCTTTTTTAACTCTGGAAGACAAGATGTGATCATGTCAGTCAAAGAGAGAAAAAAGTGCCTAAAAATGCTCAAATCCTCACTTGTAACATTTAATTTATGGCATTGTGGAGAAGATCTAAAAAAAAGTTTAAATGTTTTCTCGTCAAATGCATTTCTGTTCAGGACTTCATGCTAACTTTAAGTTCATGACCTCCAGCAAAGATTTTTATCACTTTTTTCCCATCCACAAAGCTTTTTTAAGAAAAAACACCTTCAGAATGTTATTCAAACTTGTGATGGATGAAGAAATGAGGTCGTGAAAGAACAGAACAAAGAACTGAACCAGAACTGAACCAGAACAGAACCAGAATTTCAACTCAAGCGCCGCTGAATGCACAGAAACGCATCAGCTTTTGTTTACTTCAGCATAACTCCTCTTATCAGCAGAATCAGAGACGGGAAACGTCATGAGGAGATGCATCCCAGTGTTTACATTGAACCCAACTGCAGTCTGACCCCCCCCCCACACACACACACACACATACACACGTGTGTAGCATGACAAATGCCGGTAGGGTTTGGCTGCTGTTACTGCTTCCATTTGGGACATTGTTCTTTGTCAGAGTTAAACTGTTGGAGGAAACCTGCAGAATCTGTCTTTTCTGCTGCTTCACAGCTTCAAACTTCTTCCAGATGGGGGGGGGGGGGGGGTGAGGGGGGGTTGCTTCTCCTGTGATGGATCACACAGTTTGTGGCTTTTATTCTTGTTGCTGACCCCTCTGTAATTTTCAGCAGCAAAGCTTTAGCCCCCCCCACCATTCATCCTGGGGGGGTTGTGGGTGTCCCTTATGAATTAGAGAGGCGTGTGCAGACGCAGGACGACCGTGCCTGATGATAAAGTCCGTTTTCTTTTTTCCTTGAACTTGTCCAATGGCTGAGCAGACAGATGAGGGCTGTTGGACAGATTTAATTCAAATGTTTGAACAAACCCCTTTTGTTATTTAGACTAAACTTTATTTCTAACCATGTGGGGGGAACCACAGCCTGGATGGTAACATGAAAGGCTTCTGTGTGATTGTTTAGGATTATGTCATGTGGATCATAAATACTGTGCATGTTAAGCAAATCCTGCTTTCTGTTATTTGCAGCAGGAAAAGGCTGTTTGATCATCTTTAAATCAATGATTTTCTGGATTTGGGGGTTTAGGAGCCTCATCCTCATGTCTTGTGACACTCCAGGTTAATTGCTTTTAGTAAATTTTACATGAAACTTCTTGAAAAGCTGAAGATGTTTCGTTCCAGCCGTCATTTCTCAGGTAGATGATGCTCCAGTGAATATTTGTCAGTAACGGCGTCTGCAGACATATTTAACACTCGTTAAATCTCTGCAAAAGCAGCAAGCAGATTCAAGCCTCTGAGTCAGTGGAAGCTGTCAAACAGGTGAGCTGCCGCCTGAGCGTCACGCCTTCCTTCCAGGCTAAACTCAGATGCCCCTGAAGGGCAGCAGAGGCACAAAGGAGAGCCTGAGGAGGTGAAAGAAAGGCCTGTGGTCCCCAAAAACACAGATGGAAGGAGATGAAGAGGACTTTTCTCCACTTTATTTAGAAAGGAAACCACAAAAAACACGACTTTTTTCCTTAGTGTTCATTTGATGAGTAGTGATGACCTTCTCCATCATTAGGTGGAAATGCATGTTTTATTGCACATAGTGTAACCATAGCAACGGGAACAACAGGGAACATCTCAGAGGTCCAGGTCGGCATCACTCCTATCCGGACCGGATGTGGGAATGAGTGGAGCGCTGCTCCGTGCACTCTGCTCACGCACAAAGGCGTTTAATGAGAAAAAGAGGTGCGGGTGGTGTAACGGCCTTCCCTTCCCCCAGTGTTCCCCTCTTCTCAGTTCCACATCTGTTTCCCAAACTTGGGAAGGGGCCTTGGAGAGAAAATATCTGGGTCACAGAAAGCTCCGTCCTCTTGTGCACACTATGCTGCCGTCTCTGGAGAAGCTGCTGCCCCCTTTGAAGCTCCGGATCGGCCTAAATGAGTGTTTATGAAGGAAATGATCTGTGAGGAGAAGACAGGAGAAACCTGCGTGACGTCTAAGCAAAGGGAAAAGGTATCCCATCCGTTTATTTAAGCTTCTGTTTTTAGTTTTTAGTGGGAAAACTAGTTTTTTCACGTTGAAAATATGTTTATTTTGAATCAAATCAAATCAAATCAAACTTTATTTATAAAATAGCGCTTATCATGCATTTCGTGCAGCTCAAAGCGCTTTAACATTAAAAACAAAAAACACGCAACATTACAATAAAAACCCAACCCACCCTTCACCCTTCCCACTCCCCTCCATTAAAACACATGACCCACGACAATGAAAATTGACATCAGTGCAAGTTAGAATAAATAAATAAATAAATAAGCAAACAAACAAACAAGAATGGCTTGGCTCTGCTGTGAGGAAATGGTATTTGGGAATCTCCTCATACCAGGAGCCGGCCCAGCCACGGGAGCATCGCCACAGCGTCCAACCCAGACTGGGACAGCACCGGGGTCCACTTCACAGCCGTGAAGCTGCAAAATTAAACCCCAGCCGCCCCAGCAAGGGCAAGAACTGCAGGAACAGCCACCGGGCAAGCCGGCAACCCTGGCAGAAAAGACTCCCACAAGAAACAAGAAACACTGGGGCTAAAATCATGATAAGATACTAAAATTATAAGATTTATTAAAAAATAAACTAAATAAATAAATAAAATAAAATAAAACTGGGAATAAGATGCATAAAATGAAATGAAATACATAAAATAGCCTATAATAAAACTAATAGAATAAATTAGCAGTTAAAATCAACTAAAAGCTAAATTAAAAAGGTGGGTCTTGAGCCTCTTCTTAAAAACCTCTACAGTCTCTGCGGCCCTGAGGCTCTCCGGCAGGCTGTTCCACAGGCGAGGACCATAATGGCAGAACGAAGCCTCACCATAAGTTTTGGTCCTCACTTTAGGAACAACTAAGAGGCCAGCACCGGAGGACCTCAGGGTCCGCGAGGGCTCATATTTTAAAAGAATATCATTCAAATAAGAAGGCCCAAGACCATAAAAACATTTATAAACCATTAAAAGAATTTTAAAATCAATCCTGAAACGCACAGGGAGCCAATGCAGCGATTTTAAAACCGGTGTAATGTGTTCCCGCCCCCTGGTCCTCGTCAGAACTCGTGCCGCTGAGTTCTGTAGAAGTTGTAGGTTTAAAATAGACTTTTTGGGTAAACCAGAGAGCAGGGCATTACAATAATCTAAACGACTGAAAATAAAAGCATGCATTAGCACCTCTGTGCTGGCAAGAGAGAGGAACGGGCGAACTCTGGCAATGTTTTTAAGATGATAAAATCCTGTCTTAACGACATTTTTAATGTGTGGGATGAAATCTAGCTCAGAGTCAAAAAGTACGCCCAGGTTTCTCACACATTGAGAAGGTTTAAAATTATGAAGATGTGGTAAAATCATCTCTCTCTTGTCTTCAGAACCGATGATTAAAACTTCAGTTTTGTCCTGGTTGAGCTGTAAGAAGTTTTCTGCCATCCATGACTTAATATCTAAAATACAGTTTAAAAGAGTGTTGACAGGTTCAAGGTCATCAGGAGACACGGCGATGTAAAGCTGTGTATCATCAGCATAGCTGTGAAAGTCAACGCCATGTCTCCTGATGACCCCCCCAAGAGGCAACATATACAAATTAAAAAGTATTGGTCCTAAAATCGATCCTTGGGGAACCCCACAACTTATTTCGTGGATTCTTGAAGAGCACGTATCCATACTTACATAAAAGTGTCGATCTGTAAGGTAAGAGTAAAACCACTTAAGAACATTTCCAGAGAGACCCACTAGACTCCTAAGTCTATCTAATAAAATCTGGTGATCTACCGTGTCAAAAGCGGCACTAAGATCCAGTAGCACCAGAACAGAAAGTTTCTGTGAGTCATAGTTTAATCTAAGATCATTAATGATCTTTAAAAGAGCCGTCTCTGTACTGTGGTTTTTCCTAAAACCAGACTGATATTTTTCTAAAATTTTTTGGGCATTTAAAAACTCATGCAGTTGAGTAGCGACACTTTTTTCTATAATTTTACTTAAAAATGGTAAGTTGGATACGGGTCTATAGTTATCCAGGTTTTTTGGATCTAACTGACTCTTCTTCAGAAGGGGCCTCACCACCGCCGTTTTACAGGCAGAGGGGAAGACCCCCGTCTGAAGAGAGCAGTTTACTATATTTAAAAGCTCTGACTCAAAGAATCCATAAAATCCTTTAAAAAGAGAAGTGGGAATGGGATCTAAAAGGCAGGTTGTAGTGTTTACTTGGGATACAACTCGACCAAGCATCTCTGCATCAACCAGGACAAAACTCCCCAGTGTTTCTTCTGGTAAAAACAATGCTGGTTGTCTGTTAAGATCAGTGTATTGCATGGATGAAATATTTGATCTTATAGCATTGATTTTACCCATGAAGTGGTCTGCGAAGTCCTCACATGCAGCATTAGATGATGGCATGGAGGACTTGTTGAAGTCTTTGTTTATTAAAATATCAATTGTTTTAAAAAGAAATTTGGGGTTGTTTTTATTTTCTGAAATGATTTTTGAAAAATAGGAGGTTCTGGCCCGTTTAACTGAGTTATTGTAGATTTTGAGTTGTTCTTTTAAAATGTCTTTATGAATGATTAAATTCGTCTTCCGGTATTTCCTCTCTGCTCTCCTGCATTTCTGCTTCAGACCCTTAATGTCATCAGTCTTCCATGGCATTTTAGGAGTGGTTCTTATTGTTTTTGTTTTGAATGGAGCCACTGCATCTATGGAAGACTGGAGTCTGTTATTAAAATGATCAACAATAAAATCACAGGGTGCAGGTAAAATCTGAGCAGGAGTTTGCTTAAAAATATCAATAAAACTTGCAGCCACTTCAGGAGTTAAATACCGCTTCCTCACAGTTCTCACTGAGGCTTCCTGCTGGATTTCACTGGTGACATCAAAAAACACACAATAATGGTCCGATATGGCCAAATCAACAACAGAGGACACCCCAGTGGACAGACCATAAGTGATGACAAGGTCCAGGGTGTGTCCCCTGTTGTGAGTTGGCTGTGTGACATGCTGCTGAAAATCCATGCTGTTTAGAAGATTTAAAAACTCACAGGCATAGATATCATCATAATTATCAACATGCAAATTAAAATCACCAGTAATTAAAATCCTATTGTACCTAATATGAAGAGATGATAAAAATTCAGAAAATTCTTCGATAAAACAGGAAGGAGGGGTTGGTGGTCTGTATACTGTGACAGTTAAAACAGGTGGGTCTCCAAAAAGAAAAGCATGATGCTCAAATGAACAATATTTACTAAATAAGACGTTTTCAAATGATATTGTTTTAAGAGCAATCGATGCTGTACCTCCACCTTTTTTTCCTCCCCTGATTGAAAATAAAAAGTTAAAATTAGGTGGAGAAGCCTCAGTGAGAATAGCTGGAGCATCAGAGCCAAGCCAGGTTTCAGTTAAAAACAAACAAGTTAAATCATGGTCTAAAATCAGATCATTAATGATAAAAGACTTATTTAAAAGTGATCTGACATTTAAAAGAGCCATCCTCATGGTTGTGGGTAAAATCTGATGTGTGCATGTCATGGGTTTTGTGACTGATATGTGAATTGGCCGGAGACATCTAACATGCGAGGCACGTGGATATGAATGGAAATGATTTGAGAGTCTATTGGTGATGCGGACTGGTATGTGATGCTGTATGGCAGAGAATGATGAGTCAGAGGTGTGGGTGTCCTGGTTCAACCGTCAGCTGGGAATGGTTTTTAAAGAACGGAGGGTGAGATCAAAGTTCATGCTGAGAAGACGGGAACCACTATTGTTGGGATGTAAACCGTCTGATTTGAAGAGGTATGGTCTATTGTAGAAAGTTGTGAAATTATCAACGTATGGAATGCTCATGGAATGACAATATGTTTTTAACCAAATGTGAAGCTGACGGACGCGTGAGAACATGATGTCTCCATAACGGGGTGCAGGCAGTGGTCCAGATATGATGCAGTTTATGTTTAACTGTTGGATGGTGTGAATCAGATGGATGAAGTCCATTTTCAGATACTCTGATTGCTGCAGTTTCATGTTGTTGGTGCCTGCATGTATGATGAAAGTCTCCGTAGAGGGGTGTTTGACAGAGAGTTGGTGAGCAGAGTTTTTAATGTCATTGACGACCGCTCCAGAGAGTGAGTGTGTGTGGCACCTTCTGACCCGGACATGCCGGACAACGGAGTCTCCCACGATGAGCACGGGCTGCTGCACAGGTCCGGGTCTCCCAGCGGGTCTCCACGCGACAGCAGCGGGGTGAAGAGCAGCGGCCTCCGCTCCAGCGGGCTCAGGTGGAGACATGGGAGCTCCAGAGCGATGATTCCGGGCAGACAGTAATCCAGCGTTACGACCTGTTTTACTTGTGGAGAGTGGATCCCCTGAAGCCGGTGAAACGCAGGATGCGGCGCGCGAGCCCCGGGGAAGCTCGCCTGAGCGTCGGGCCACTGCCTCCTTCAGCAGACGGCGGCGTTTCCCTCTCGTGCAGGGCGCCAGCGGAACAGTGGAGGATCCGGGCGGCTGGGCCAATGCCGCGGCTCCAGGAAGAAGCGCGAGTTGGTCAGGCTCCAGCAAAGCGGGCCCCGAAACAGCAGACGCCGTTGGACCCGTAGAGGTGGAAGCGGGAGTCGTCGCCTGGATGAGACCAGCAGCAGCACCGGATGCCACGGTAGGAGTTCCGCCCGATGTCGGTCCCGGTGAGCCCGCTCGGGTCGCTGACGCCGCGTTGAGGTCTTCAGCCAGCGGGGCAAAGCGGTTTGTCAGCGCTAGGTTTTCCGAGCTGGCAGCGTCGGGTTTGGATGCACAGATCCTCCGGCCGCGACGTGTCACCTCAGCCCACGTCTGCTTGGGCGTAGAGCAGAGGGCTGGAGCCCTGGGCCCGGCATCGGCCTGGTCTTCATGGAGGTCCTGTGGGCTCCTGGCCTCCACTGCAGAGCTGGTGTTGGTGGTGCTCGGAGCCCCGTCCGTCCGCTCCCACCCGTTGTTTTTACGGCCACAAATTTGAATGATGTTACTCTCCGTGGCGGTGGAATGGGCTTCGGCGGGAATTTCTCCAAACCATGGAAGGGTTTGAGACAGGGAGCGGTTGGTGTTAATGGAAAGCTGTAGATGTTGGATGTACTTAGACTGGGAAGCAGATACTGAGAGAATTTTCTCTATCAGAGCAGATTTTTCTCTGAGCTCCAGTCTAAGTTTCTGAACAGTTTCCTTAAGTTGGCAATGTCCTGGGTCACAGTCTTCGGGAGTGCATGAAACTCCGTCTGGACGAGCGGCAGCCATCTTGGTCATCAATCTCCTTCTAAAGGTGCGAAGGTGAGAAGAAAATGGCTTTGGGGAATGTTTTGCTGCGATTTCATTGGAATATAAATGTGTGCTGCCACCTTCTGGGCACAACAGTTACTGCAGGAGCAGTAGATGTTTACATTTATTTAATAAATATAAACACATCTCTATTGAACCTCATGATTTTTAGGTTTATTAAGATAAAAGCATTTAAATCTCTATTAAACAAAAACCTTAGGACTTCTCATTGACAGTTCATACTGAGTATTAGTAATTGTGAGTTAATTGTAAGTTATCAAAGCAGAGGAAAGCTTCCATCGTGACTGCTGTCTCCCTCTGTAGATTCCTGACATTCATCTGTTTCTGCCTCTCAGGCTTCCTTCTTGGGATATTTCTGCTTGGCCAGCCGGATGAAGTCGTCGGCGCTGTCCAGAGACACCAGGCGGTCCTGAAACGTGGACAAGGTCCGTCACAAACACACCAGAATCTGTGAATCCAAAGAGCTAACAGAGGAAGCAGAGCGAGCTCGGGCCTCCTGGTCGACACACAAACATCTGCAAGCTGGAAGAGGACTGGAGGAGAGGTCAGGAAAAGGAGCAAAGGAGCCGCAGGAAACTGGACTTTCATGTCAGAAAAACATGAAACCTAAAGAGACGGATTCATGAGGAGCTTCAGGGAAGCTGAAGTTCAGCTCGGATGTACGTTTATCTGCCTGTTTGCTCTCTTGAAGCCTCGTTCCTGTTGAACCTGGAACCCCTCTAGTCTTTGAGGAGGGCTGTCCTGCCTCTGAGCCCAAGCCTCTGCTGACGCTCACCATGACGTGGAGATATCTGCTGCGGTTCTGAGTCCCAGGAGGGAACAGAGAGCTGTGGTCCAGCAGCTGCTTCAGCAGCTCCTTGGCTTCCTTCAGATGCTCTCTGTCTGGACTGAAGCTGCTCTGCTTGTTCACATCCAGCAGCGACTCCACCTCACACTCGTAACCTGCAAACAGTCAGACATTCGGTGGGATTTCTTTGGGGGTTTTGCAGCAAAGGCCTGAAGGTGCACAATTTGGTGGTTTCAAAGCTCAGTCCACTGTCCCGCTTAATTTCTAGTAATGAAATGATTCCGCAGGCGTGTTCTGCCGATGAGATTATTGCTTTAAAAAAGCAAATCCTTTATCAGCACTGATTTAGTTTGTGATGGATCTGGAGGTGATGGCGGATGTTTTCTCACAGAAAGCTGCAGAAACAATGGAGGACAGACAGCAGGATGGCTCCCAACAAAACCCTGTAGTGTGAAGGACGGTCAGCTTCCAGTGTGAAACACCAACAGGAAACAAGACACACGCAGCTCCCCTTCAAAATAAAAGAGGAACACAGCAGGAGCACTGAACCGCAGTCAACAGAACCACCCAGTTACTTTGTTTGGGTTTGTTCAAAGCTAAATCTGAGCTGTTTGGAACATGTTAGTGTTTGTACACCGGTGCTGGTTAACTTTTAATTCCAGCAGGTAATTTTCCTGATGAGAAACGGTGAGAAAAGAAATCCAAAGACAGCTTTTAGAATCGTTCGCAATCCGCTCAAGACTTTAGAAAATGCAGGAGAAGTTTCAGTCCAGAATATTTTGTTTAAAGAGTTTAAGTGTCTGCCCTGAGCCTGGGAGGTTGTGGGTTCAAATCCATCTTGGAATCGCACCAAAAGCTCCAAAGGCCCCACTCCCCCCGTTTCTGACACTCAGCAGTAAGGGGTTGGATTGGGGGGGTTAAACCACCAAGCTTCCTGTGTCTGCAGCTCAGGAATTGGGTCAAACGTGGAGAACAAATGCCCCCCCCCCCACGTATGAGACAGCTGACGGGACTTTCAAACCAGGAACCGGAATGAACCGGAATGAAGCGGGAAGCAGAGCGTCTCACCCAGCTGGAGCAGGATCTTCTTCCATCGAGATCGAACTTCTCGCCTGGTGCAGCGTAACGTGTAGATGTCGTAGTTCAGCTTCTCCCACTCCTGTGGACAAACCGGCAAACACAGAAAGGTTCCGTATCCATGACGATAGTTCAGAGCACCCCAGAGACCAGCATCAGGCTGCGTCGACCCGTAGAGCGTTGAGCTTCCTGCCTTTTGTGATGAACTGCAGAGTATTTGACTGTTTTAGAGCAGTATTTGGCTTAGAAACGTCCATTTATTTCAGATATTATATGAACAAACATCGTTTTTCACACTCATTGTTGAGTGTGTGTGTGTGTGTGTATGTGTGGGTGTGTGTAGGGGTGTGTGTGTGTGTGTAGGGGTGTGTGTGTGTGTGTGTGTAGGGGTGTGTGTGTGTGTGTGCGCGTAGGGGTGTGTGTGTGTGTGTGTAGGTGTGTGTGTGGGTGTGTGTGTCTGGGTGTGGGTGCGTGTGTGTGTGTGTCTGTGTGTGTTTGCCTCCAACGTCTAATTCCAACTATTTTCAGGGAGTCAGGAGGCGACAGATCCACATCCTTAGGAGGGGTTTTAATTTGTAGCTGGTGCTAAGGTTTGTTTGTTTCTATTAAGGATGGCGGCCTGTTCCGGAGGTCAAAGGTCAACAAAATGTTGGTTGTGACTGTAGACCCAAGCAGGCAGCTTGTGTGTAAAACATTTTTTTCCCCATATTCTGGGGAAATTGCCAAATTTCAAACTTTGCCACCAAAACACAGGATCCCATGGCCATCCCATAATAATTAAAACACTTCTTTTGGATACCCCCCTCTTGTGTGTTTTGGTTTCGTTGTTTGATTTCGATTCTTTTTCTTGTTTTTTTAAAGCGATTTTGTCCCTGTTTGTTTTTGTTCTTTTTGGTTCTTTTTGAAAAAGTTAGGAGGGTTTTCTTAATTCCTTGGAGGGACCTGGACTGAAAGGAGTCTTTGAGAGTCAGCTGTTTGCGTCCTCTGTCCTGATTGGATGATTGAATTAGAAAACTCCTCTGGAGCAGAAAAGACTCCATTAGAAGCTTGAATTCAGTGGGAAGCCTCATGGAAGTTCTCACCGTTTTTGCTCAGATTCCTGCTCTGCACAGATTTATGTGACGGCCAGAGTCATGTTTAGAGAAGATCGCTGAAGCGTCTGCTTCTGCTGCTCATAAGAACCACAACAGAAAGAGCTGCCGTCACCTCTGTGGCCTGGTCCGCCTCCTCCCTCATGCTCAGAAAAGCCTGCAGCTCCTTTTCTGATCCACGGCTGCTGCAGGAATCCACCAGGGAGTCCGAGGCCTTCCTCGGGCCCCGACGGCTGTCCTTCAGACTAGGGGGTCCGAAGAGGCTCTCCTCCTCGCTGTCGCTGGACTCGCTGCTCAGCTCCTCCGCTCGTCTGGAGGCTGAAGTTGTGTTCAAACTGAGGGGAAACACCAGAACAGAAATGAAAAAAACAGTCACATCTGAGAGCAGACGTCCAGCTTTTCTCACCGCAGAATGGCCTTCTTCTCCTCCCTGCTGGTTCTCAGACAGCACTGACAGCAGCGGAGGGTGAAGGAAGCCCCCATCTCCACACAGAACAGCCGATCCTCACCAGAACCCTGAAAGAACCTAAACATGTCCACCAGAAAAGCTCCTCATGTCTGAGTGAGCAGGAGAGTAAATCCAGCCCGAGTCCGCCCTTCGTCCCGGCCGGAGTGAGAAGCCATCCTGGTCTGGGTGAGGGCTGGCTGCCAATTACATTACCCTGTGACCAGAAACAGGGTGGACGCTCAGATAACACGGGACGGCTCAGGAATGAATGGAACGTTTATCCAGCAGGAATCAGGAACTCCTGAGTCAGAGCTCTGCTGCTCTGCTGCTGCTCGGAGCTGAACCCTCAGCCTGGCAGATCCTCAGAGGAACCTTTTAAACTCTTGTTCTTCCTCCTGTTTCAGCGTACGTCAGTCAGGTTTGAGTTTGGAGTTCACCTCCTTCCAGTTCAGGTCGTCTCCCCAACAGAAGCCAGAACCTGCGGTAATTCAGATGGAAAACAGGCTGCTGACCTTCAGATGCATCCTCTCTGAACTGTGTGGACATGTGTGCTGTCCCTGTTTTGCACACCAGGTGGCAGTGTTGCTCCATGTCTCACAGCAGATCCTGGCTGGAGCAGAGATGTTCCAGCAGCTCCTGTGTCAGCCTGAACACACATCTGCTTTGCCTGCGTTTGACCCTCTGTGTGTCTCCTGTCAGCCTGACGTCCAGAAAATGTCTGAGAGCAGCTCAGTGAGGCTGAGCCTTCAGACGGATTTACTCAGATTCCTGGGTAGATTAATGGCCCAATCCCATAAACAGGGTGCTTTAACGTAATCTTGTAGCATTTTTCTGGTGATGGAGGATGGATAGATAAAGAAAATCATGCTTAGTATGATATTTGTGAGTATTCCGCCCCGTTCTGATCATCACCTGCAGACCAACAGATCCATGAACGCCTCTGTTTTCCTGGTCTGAGCCGGACTCTGGATCAGAAATGGACGGATAGATGGATCCTGCCAGTTTTGTTGCAACACTAACTGGGGGGAGAGGAGCTGTAAGCATGTAAACAGAGAGCTCTCAGCAACAGGGAGGGAAAGGGGGGCGGAGTTGCACCACACCAGCAGTCCCACTAACAACTCAGAGGTAAATTTCTAATGAACTCCTGCCGCTCTGCAGAAACTACGTCCTGGTAATCCACACAGGCTTTTGGATTTTGGCTTAAATGTCATAATTATTATGAAAAGCTCCCTGATGATGGGAGTGGGTCTTTACAGCTACATACACACCAGTCATGTGATGAGAGGAACGCGTGTTCTTGAATGTGCTTATAGCACGCTGTGTTTACATTGAACTTTCGATACCTGAGCTGTTGTCGCGGTTGGAAAAGGCTTGGTGTGAAACTGGGAAAACGTCTGGGAGTAACTCAGACGTCTCTACCTAACCTGATTGGCCAGAGTTCAACTGGTTTAACTTTCAACTAACAGACTTAAAAACCTGTGTAAGGATGTGAGAAGGTGGAAGCCTGAAACACGCATCTGGGCGTGCTGCAGTGGGAGGACGGTCGACCTCTGATCAGAAGATAGCAGGTTCGATTCCTGCCTTGCACGCCCATGTGTTGAAGTGGGGAAGACACTGAACCCCACCTTGCCTCTGATGAGAAAGCGCTATATAAGTACACGCCATTGGCAGACCTTTCATTGGAAGGGGTCACTTGAATCCATCTTTGTGAGGGCGGTGTGAACATAGTATCAGCTACCAACCACCAGCTTCAGCTGTGATGAGGGATCCTTTGTAAGAACCGTCTATGCAGAACTTTCCATAGCGGCTCCTCTGGGATTTCTGGAAGCAGATGTGTTTTGTTCTAAAACGTGTCATTTGCTCTAAAACAAAAGTCCTTTTCCTTCAAAAAGGTCATCAAAATGCTTCTTCATTCGTTTGTTTCCATTGACACCGTTTGTTGGGAGAATCAGCTGCAGTCTGTGTGAATCTCCTCCTGTTGTCTGGATGTTGTTCATGGATGCTGGACCGACACTTTCTCACACACAGTCACAACGTGACACTGATGGAGTGTAGCCCAACAGCGCACGTGAGGGTGAGGGATGGAGCCCTCGCCCTGATGGCCGCCGCCTGAAGGTGTGTTTGTGTTTGTGCAGCTCTGGGAACAGAATTATGCTGCAGCTCTACGGAAAAGAAAGACGGGTCCGACGCCAGGGCAGCCCAACAGTAAGAGTAACAACACACATGAACACTGAAGCCTGCAGGGAGCAAAGTCCATCACTTCCATTCATGAGGTCCACACGAGAAACTCTCACACACACACACACACACACACACACACACTGGTGGGATGCAGAGACGGAAGGTGATTATGATTCCCAGGGAAGTCTGGCTGGTTTACTCATCTCCAGCTCATTCATCTACGGAATGTAAAGCTGAACTCTCATCAAGGTACCAGGAAGGAGAAAAGAACAGCAGCAACACATCAGAACAGAGGAAGAAGAGGAGGAGAGGAAGAAGAGGAGGAGAGGAGGAAATCCAGCAGAACCTGCAGTTAAGGGGTGAATAAAGGGGGCGGGACGACATTCTTCCAACAAGTTTGTCATCAAAAACTTTTCAGTCATTGAAATGTCTCTGATTCTCTCAGATGTTCACATTCACATGTTTTTAAGCTTCAGGTGAGCAAAATGATGAAATCATCCCCAGACCAACATAATGTTGTTGAAAAACCTGAAGGTAGAAAAGTAGACAGAAAATAATATACAAACACATCAAACAAAAGTGACACATCAACTAAATTCTAACACAACTTCAAATCCCGAATACAGAAAAATGACACAAAAAAACAATCTGCAGATGGGTCTGGAACATTTCTTTCACTGATTTCTTTATTTCAAGAAACCAATTCTGGCTCCTTCGGGACAATTCAGTGTCAAAATGTTCAAACAAGCCAGTTTTTTTAAACTTGTGGACAAAATTTGTGGACTGATGAGACAGAAGAAGAACGTTTTGTGTCCTGTTACATCTGGACGCTAATGCAGAAAAACATCACAACAGCCGGACACGGTGGTGGGAGTGTGATGGTGTGCTTTGCAGTTCCAAGATCAGTGTTTCAGCCATTGATTGTGTTTGAGGACTGGACTAAGAGAGAGTGTGATGTCATCCAAAGAGAACTGTTCCACTTCTGGTTCCAACCAAATGAAGTCAATTCCGTCGCCACTTTTGACGAAATGCGGACGCCGTCATGTTGGAACCAAACATCCGTAAGCAGTAATTGGTCTGGGTTGGTTTGAGTCACAGTTTCTATGGCAACCACCCTCGCCAATCAGGAGTGAGAAAGGCCACACCCCTACCATGTGAAAGTAGGCTACACCAAACCTGTCAAACGCTTTGAAAGTTTTATAAAAGTAAAGTAGACGTGTATTACGCAGCTCCACACACATCTCCCCTCGGTCAGAGGCCTCTTGGTGAACAGGTTCCTAAAGGTTTCCACAAAGGAAACACTTTTAAGGTGTTTACATTTTTAATGTTTGTTCACTTTTTTTCCCGCACTGTGAAGCTTCGTTTTACCTTCTTCTAACTCGAGCTCACACAGTGCTCCGCACATTAAAGTGATGAACGGAGGTGTGGCGGGGGCTCCACAGGACGGTGATGACACCTTCTTACCACATGCTCTGACTGCTAATCGATAGAGATGACAGCGTGTTTTACACCCTGTCACCGATGATCGACGAGAGCCACGCCATGCTTCTTCACTGTCACCTGGAATCAATGAGGGTGGCGCCATCATCTGCATCTCCTGATCATTACAGCTGGCGATCATTAACAAAGCCGCCTCAGGCTGGCACACAGAGAGAAGGAGCTCATGGAAAAGCAGAGGAGAGGTTCACCAAAACAGAGAAAGAAGAGGCTCAAAGAACAGGAAGCAGAGCTGCCGTATTTCAACCCTCATCCAACAGACCAGCAGAGACAGCTCCACCTCTGTGCTGAAGCAGAGGTTAAGGTCCCTAAAAGGAAACCTTCCTGCTCTGAGCTAACCCAGCCTGAGTCCATCGACTGACGTTTACAGCAGGTGATTTAGGACTTCTTCTTGTTCATGTGTTCATGCTCTCTGTTCTGTTTGTCTTCAGGATTCGGTTTTGGACAGCCGTGCGTGCCGACGTGGCGATGCACGTGTGTTTGCCTTCTGTGATGAGGAACTGTTTAGTCTTCCAAGCAACCAAAATGAAGCAAACAGGGAACACACGACTGTTCAAGGCTGCTTAAAAACAAAAGTAGAGCTGGGTCAGTTTAACAAGTTACTTCATCAGGAATAGTCTGAACCTTCATCAGGAATGTTCCTAACATTTATCAGGAATGGTCAGAACCTTCATCTGGAATGGTCTGAACCTTCATCAGGAATGGTCTGAACCTTCATCTGGAATGGTCTGAACCTTCATCAGGAATGGTCCTAACATTTATCAGGAATGGTCTGAACCTTCATCAGGAATGGTCTGAACCTTCATCAGGAATGGTCTGAACCTTCATCAGGAATGGTCTGAACCTTCATCAGGAATGGTCTGAACCTTCATCAGGAATGGTCTGAACCTTCATCAGGAATGGTCTGAACCTTCATCAGGAATGGTCTGAACCTTCATCAGGAATGGTCCTAACGTTTATCAGACAGATATTTCAGATGTTTCATCATATTTATGCTAATGTTTCTAGAAGGGCTGGTAAAGGAGCTTTACAGCTCTGATCAGCAAAGATCAAACAGGATTTACTTTTTTAAACTCATAACTGGTTTATATAACTGTGATTCTCTGATGTCTTCTGCTAAACTCTAAATAACCTTTCGCCTTCTTTTGTTTTGTTCCTTCATCTTAAAAGTTCCCTTACCCATCATCATGTTGTTCTGACCGTTCCAGCTCCTTCTCATCCATGAACAATTGCACCTTCCCTAACCTTAGGCAAGTGGAGACGGCCTCCCTCCACTTCCTGTTTGGCACGCAGCGGTTGACCCTGCATTCTGATGAGCCTGAATATAACTCGCCGTCCAAATGCTCTTCAGCACGCAGAGGAGCGGACCAACAAGGTGCAGGAAGTGGAGTGTGACTGAGAGAATGAGTGATATGAGGGTGCAGGGGGAAGAGGCAGACAAGCTACCACAGCCCCTCACTGAGGTGACCGGGCCATCCGCTGCCCTGCCGTCCAAACAGGAAACAGCCAATCGTGCAGTAATGCTCCGGGGAATGAGCGGCGCATTTCAGGCCTGCCTCTGTGTCGGTGTGCCGCTCCTAACGGCCCCGCCGTGAGCGTGCACGGCCATTTCATCACTGCATTATCAGCCCAATTTGTTTACTTTGCCTGTGGACCAGCATCTGAATTTCTCTGTGTTCTCACATCAGACACCTTCAGGTAACACCCGGAGTCTTAGTTTTACGCACAGAGAATTCCTTTAGAGCTCTAACAGTTATGACGAGTTTCTCTGGAAGAGGCCAGTTCCTGCTGCATCAGTGTCTGCTGGTAACCATGGTGATCACCTGAACCCTGCCTCAGAAATCACCACTTCTATTCCCAGAGACACTGAGACACTTTTTTGTTTTGTTTTTTTCACCAAACGTTGACATTTTGCAAAAGAAAATGCTTAAAAATGTGCTTTGCAAAGGCAGGTCTTTCCATGTCTGTGACCAGCTGTCCAACAGAGCTCCGATGTTCCCTGAAATCTGCTGCTGCTCATCTGACCTACAGAGAAAACTATACTTTTCTGTGGTAGTATTAATACTTGGGCGCATTTTGAAAATGTGAAAACTGCGTCAGGTATATATACAAAAGACAAAACATTCATAAACATGAAACTGTTTGTTATGAAATATATTTACTGACATTGAGGCTTTGGCTAAATGTCATCATGTAGATTTCTGGTCAAAATGAACCAGACTTTTATTATGAAAATCATCTTTGTTTTGGGGTGTTTTATTATAAATACATTTTTTTTCTAGATGTATCTGTCAGTCATTTCTCTTTTTCTTTTTCTGGGCAAACAAATGTTTTTTTATGTACTCTCCTCTACCAGCAGATGTCGCTGTTGATGAGCACAGAGACATTTGGACGGTGGAGATGAAAACAGGAGAACCCATGAGTCTGCTGGGGACGATGTGTGTCAATATCTCTGCTTATGAGCCAGTCTGTCTTTGTTTATGTGAGCAGACATTGAATAACAAAAACCACACGATGGTTCCGGTTCTGGTTCTGGTTCTGAATGCTTTCCACCTCAAAACGTGTCTGCAAAGGAGAAGTTCTTTCTGCAGATTCTGCTCACGTTCTGAAACCTTCCCAGTAAACCTGTGGGGCTTAAGCGTCTGCTGCACTGAGTCCGCCCCCCGTCCCTCTGTGACTGTGCCTCTTCAGCCTCGTCTTCCTCATCTTGACTCCACAGTTCACAAATGCCTCCTTTTGCAGGCCGAACAGATCCAGTGGCTTGGCAGATAACTCTAAATGTCAAGGATCTGTGTCCTTATCCGTTTATCAAAGCAGACGTCTTGTTGGCCTGCCCTCCCTCTGTCTCCTCATCCTCTCCTCTCGTCTGCCTGAAACTCGTCTTGCATCGTCAAATATCTTCCCCTTTTACTTCTTTATTTATTTGTTTTTTTTTCCCCTTAATCCATCCGCTCTGCAGTCCCATGAAAACCTAAACATTATAAATATTCTACAGCTGAGTAACAGCTGTTTATTTCTCCGTAGAAGTCTGTGGGGTTTGGGCTTCATTGGAACGCCGGGGGGAGGAGTCACTCAGTCTATTTCTCATATACAGTCAATGGTTGGGGGGACGGACACTGCCAGAAGGCCATCAACTGGTCACATGATCAGATTTAAATCTCTTTGCTCTTTTCTTCAGGGGTTGCTCAAAGTCACAGCAGAGATGTGGAAATCATCCCAAAGCTGCTGCTGCTGCTGCTGCTGGAGCAACAGCAAGTGTGTTAGAGTTAAGAGGAACAGAGCAGCATTTTCAGAGACTCTTTCAAAATAAAAGACTTTTCCCGCAGTCATCACACAGCCTCCTTCTAACCGAAGCCTCCAACACACGACAGCAGCACGTCCCTCCACAAATACACACACCATCAGTGTAGTTTAGTGGGCCTCCTTGCATACAAACTGCCTGTTTAAGGCAATCACTCCCCTGCTGCAGGCTCTTGTTTGATGCAGAGGAGAAGAAGAGGTCGATGGATGGAGGAAGGGCAGGAGGAGAAAAGGAAGAGTTTGATCAGAGAAATACATTTTTAAGTTGTGTCAAATTAAGGCGTGAACCTGTACTAACACACATCCACGCTAGCAAACGTGGCTCCTCTGTTTCATGTGAGGAGAAGGTTCAGACGTTGGATGTCAGGAGGAAAAGAGGAGGAAAAAGGGAGGAAGGGATTCAACTTTAGAATTGAGACGACAGTTTTGAGGAAGGGATGGGTGGATAAACAGAGGGAGACGTGGACGAGGAGGACAGGAGGAAGACACGAGGAGGCTGGGAAGAGTCTGTTAACGGTGAGGTGACAGGGTTTTGTGCGGCAGAAAGTCGCTGGAAGAAAGACGTCTGAGATAAAGAGGGATGAAAAAGTGTAGGAGTGATGGTGCTGACAGGATGGATGGCTGGTGTGGGGGATAATGTGTTGTGGGGGGGGCGAGTGAACGTACACAGTGAGGATGACGCGCAGCTCGATGCACGGTGATAAATGTTGATGCTGGAGGTGAGAACATGCTAAGGAAAGCTACAGCGGGGCACAAATAGATGGAGAGGCTTGGCTTGCTGACAATAGGAATTTTATATGATCACATAATGTATATTATTCACACGCTGTCGGACATATTTGCATCTGCATTGATTTACATGAACATTTTTACAGCCTCATTTCTGTGAAATATGCTGCTCTTTTTGCTCTCAGAATGCAATAAATGTCAGTTACACAAACAAACTTTTTTTTCTGAGAACAATGGATTAAAAACAAAAGATCCTGCTGCAAAACGTGCCGGTGGTACAGAGGGCAACCTTTGATCACAGGTTTGATTCTGTTCTGCACAAAAAGGCATCCATGGAAGAGCAAAATAACCAGAAAGACTTGTCAAAAACATCTGGATGAAGGTTCTGAGACCAAAATGACTTTTGAAGTTCATTCACTGAGTGGGATTCATGGATGAACGGGTCAGCTTTAAGCCTGAAGTAGGAACTGAGATCTCATTTCCATTTTCGAAATCTTTTATTCATAAATGTTTATGCTGAGGCCAAAGTTCCTTCATCCATTCATCTTCTAAACCCGCTCTGTATCACTGGGATGCTGGAGCCTATCCCAGCCACTGGTGGATGAAGGCTGGGGGCATCGTGGACAGGTGGCCAGTCTGTCACAGGGCCACACTCACACACCCACACTCACACCTAGGGACAATTTAGAGGAACCAATGAACCTATGAAGCATATTGCAGATTGAGATGTGATGTGGCGCCCCATAAAGGAAGCAGCCAAAGACAAAGAAATCTCTTCCATCCTTTAGTGTTTGCCAGGTTTCTTGTTTGTGGGGAAAGACGTCTTCCTTTCTGCTTTGGGGTTGCATTTATCTGGTGGCCAGGTTCTTCAGTTTTCCTCTGTCTTCTTCTTTCTCATCGCCAACGTTCACAGCAGCCTCTTTGTTTAAAGGTAAATTATTTAGCTCTAAAAATCCTCTTCCAGCCTTTTTGGGGTATCCTTGTTGAAGCATGGCGGAGAAAATATTATAGTTGGGGCTGCTTTTTTATATCCTGAAGACATTTAACTAAACTTTGGGGAAAGTTCTGGATGCAAATGTAGTTTTAGAAGACAGTTTCAAAGAAGAAGGGCAGCAAAGCTGCAGCAGTGAGGATCTTTGGGATCGTTTCTTTGGTTTGTTCTGTTTTCCATCAATTACCTACAGCTGTCTTGATTTGTGTTAGCGACCTCTAGTGTATTTAAGTTTGGTCACATTTTTGTTTCTGCCTGGGGTTTTCTCATGTCCACGGATGTTTTTGCCACCGGACCCAATCTTCTGCATTTTGGGTCCTATGGTGCCGGTTCCCCACAGGAATGATGGGAACGTTTTGAAGGGGGGTGAATGTGGGGAGAGTGGGAGGCAGCAACTGATAGATGACCAAGCTGGAACACGGATTCTGACTGATGATGAACCAAGAACGGGCAAAAAGGAGATGAAGGGATGATGGTGAAGCACAGACGGATGGCAGCCGTGTCATGTTGTCTAACTAATGATTCCCAGGCCTGTAGCTCAATTCTTTCTGAAAATCAAAGGTTCATTTATCACCTCAATGTGCCTCATTAGCTCTGAAGCACCAACATTCCCAACACAGCCATTTACATTTTAAGTAAGATGGAAGACAGAAGTTTTATCTGCGTGCTGCCAACCATCAGCCTGGATGTGGTTGTCTTCATCCCACGCATGCAGGAAGACCTGTGGGACTTTTCACATTTCACTTTGACCAAAACAGGAAGCACCGCAAAACTCGGTTTATCAAAATAAGACACTTGGAGTTGAGGGTAATAAAACCTGCGCTATTCATTAGCAATTTTGGTTCTTTTCTTTATTAACATGCAAATATTGCACACAACTCTAACCTAATTAAAGCTGTGCTATCCATTTTCATCTGCTTTTCTCAATTATGGATAATATGCACGTATATTTCCCAGTGTCTGGTAATGGCCCGGCAGCCAGCTAATAATGACCGGGTTGTATTTCACACAATTCAATTTCAGTGATGAACTGCAAAGTCTTAATTGCTTTTGGTTTTGCTGTCTAAAGTGCTGAGTCATGTTCTGCAGGGCAGGCAGCACACTGGAGCCGTTTCCCAGCAGTTCATATTTGCTGAAATGTTATCCATATTTCAGCCGCTTCGTGAGAAATTTAAGTAATTCTGCTGTTTTCATTTTGGAGGAAATTGCTGGAAAAAAGTGTTTGGATTTAAAATAAAAGGATGAAAAAAGTAAAGTGCTTTAAAAGGACTATACAGAAAATCTACTGTCAGCAAAGGTAAAGAAAAACACACGCTCAGCAGAAATTTAGTCTTTTTTTTATCCTCACTGAGTAAAAAACAAGCCTTGATTCATGTGAATATATGACTTAGTGAAGTGACCAGAAAAAATAGTCGATTAAAACTTAACCTGAACAGTTCTGTCATCAATAAAATGCCACCAAAGTTCTGACATCTAACAAGACACGATCATTTTTGAACTTGTTAAATCTTAGTAATATAATTGAAAGTGAAGCCCATGACGGTTTCCGTGGAAACCGCTGGTCAGAATTATGGACTGACAGCACTACAGACCTGTCAGGAGTCTGGAGATTAAAGCTTAAATTCATCTTAGATCAGCTGATGCTGATGCAGGAGGAAGTAAAGGGAGAAACTCAGCTGTTCCTTCCTATTTTTACTGGAACTGAGCAACTGTTCAAATGTTATTCACGTTATTTCCTGTAATTAATTACAAATGACCGATAGCAACAATCACATTTGATTGAAAATATTGAATCTGCTCTAAGAAAAGGGAGGGAAGAATGTTCGTTTTTAGCCCCAACGCCACAGTCAGAGCGGGGGGGGGGGGGTTTAAGATGCAATACTTGATGTTCATTATTGTTTAGAAACAACAAATGTTTGTTCATGTGTCAGAGAACAGCAGAAGAGTCCAGCCAGGATGTAGTTCAGGTCCATGTCTGTCCTAAAGTAAACATTTAAATAATAAAATCCTGAAATACTTGTTGCATTTAAGAATAAGGGTCTTCTTTATTGGGAATAATAGTGAATCATTTTCTCAAACTGGAACCTACGTGTTTGATTCTAATCCTTTTTAGCAACAGCAGTGAGAAGAGAAGCTCTTTCCTCGTGGAAACCTCAACAGTAGATCTGGATTCTGCTGGAGACACAGTCATAGACTGGATTCCGCTCCAGATCAATAGATTCTGGACGGCTGGACGGCTCTGACATCGCTCACCATTTTTGCTGCCCTGGTTATGTTAGCTTGGAGGATTCTAATGAACTTCTGCCGCTCTGCAGAAACTATGTCGTAGAAAATGACAGATTTATTTTATTTTAGCTGAAAACTGCATAATCATAACTAAAAGCCCAACACTTAGATGAAAAGATCAGAACCTGAACCCTTTGTTGACGATGGACAGGGTACTTGGACATTAATGACATGATCAGAGTGGGACTTTAACAGTGAACATTCGATTCAACAGCCTCTAGAAATCCAACCATGGAGCCAAAGTGACCGCCGTTTTGATGGAGTCACAAGCAGAAATCCTCAGAGGGATGAAAGCCTGAGCTGCAGCATCAGGACCAGCATCTTTGCTCCTGTAGAGTTCTGGATTTGAACCAAGTCAAGATGTTTGCAGGGGAACCGTGTGCTGTTGTAGGGATGACTGACGTCCTTCAAGACGTTTCCCTCTGTCATTTTGGCATCATGGATGTCAGGGTTTGTCCAGAAGAACCCGCTAAAGGGTTATGCTGAAGGCAGCACGGCCCCCACCAGAGGGGGGCCTGGTGAGGAAGGTTTTCCGTTGATGGTCCTCACACCTCTATTGTTTATGTCTTGTCTGGTCTCTAATCTTTTCCATCCACGTTCACCAGCACCCTCATTCATCTGAGCGGCTCACGCTGTCGTCCTCCATCTGCTGATGCTGGTAAAAGCCGGCCTGTCAGGTTTGTGGCACTGAGCTGTAATTGATGTCCCTTCTTCACTCATTACTGCAGGGTTCTGGTGTTAGTGCTGAATGGCCATAATCTGACTGGAATGCACACATATATGCTGTTACACACATAAAAGCGGCTCACACACAAACACACACAGCAGCAAATGTCACAAAGCGCTTTTGATGCTGCCCGCCGTTTTACAGAACGCAGGCGGCGTCTCCTCTCAGAGGTTTAGTTTGCCAGCAAGAGATTCTAATGAAGACATCCAGGTTGAAAGTTTTGTTTATAAAAGGCTGATTCTGCAAACGTTTGTCGCTCCGAATATGGTGATTTATAGCTCCCAGGTTTTCCCTCCTGATCCCAGAAACCACAGACAAAGTCAGAAAATCTCTGTTTCCTGAACGCGTTGCATTTATGAAGAAACCTTGTATTTTACTGCAGGTTTCTCTAAACCAGAGAAAAGGGATCACTACGAGTAAAAGTGCAGGAGGTGAGGCAAAAATTAAAAGACAAAGAAACCAAACAAGGATGAGAGCAGCTGCTGAGAAGACAGAGAAGAATGAAACGTTGTGAGGACCACACCAGAGGAAAAGGCTGGAGCGCAGGAAAAAATAAAAGCTAAGAAATGATCAGGAGAAAACTGGAAAACCAGAAGAAAATACTAAGTTTGGCTGTAATTTGTTGAAATAGCTGTCAGTTTTCTAGTGTTCCATTGACTTCGTTTAGACGTTTTGGTTTTGTCTCTTCATCAACCTTTTTCTTGATGGTTCTGCAGAAGTTGGATCTCTGCTCTGCTGCAGCTGCTGCAGAGCTTCGGCTCTGATGAAGGTTTTCTTCTGGTAAAAACAAACTAAAGGTTTCCTGAAGTTCTAAAGAAACCATGATACTACCACCACCATGCTTGACTGCTGCAATGATGTACTGCTCCCAAAAATCTGGGCTACTTTTACCACAGATTAATAATAGAATATACAAAATTCAGATTATTTATCCTAAACTTTTGGGAATAATTCAAAGGATCTGTAAACCCTTGCAGCCCCATTCTGATGAAAATGGTGCTTTTCCTGTTTTTAACATGTTTTCTGATGATGGAGGACATTTGGAAAGAAATTTCAGATGATTGTTGCGCCTCCTCTCAGGTAAACGGTGCAGGTGCAGCACCGGGGGGGGCGTGCCACTAAAAAACATTAAGAATGACGTCCCGCCATCCAATGAGCTGCTGATGAATTTGTCCTGGAACAACAAGCAGCATCCAAAGGCTGCCTTGTCCTTGACTGATTACACCAAACAGCGCCTCCGTTCATCCATCATACGTCTTTATGTTGCCTTTGGGAATGCTTTGGCGGCACGCTCGTGCATGCATTTCCACGTGCACGACCACAACGCTACACGCTGCAAGTGCTTTCTCAGCGTCGGGAGAGGTGTGGTCAGGCAATTAACCAGCTGTGCTAACGATCATCTCGCTGCAGCATCACACAATGTTTTACAGCGCCATCCAGCACTTTACTGCCTTTGTTGTCACGGTGATATACGGTTCTCCAGCATAAAGTGCTGATACCGGGTGATTGTTTTGGCCTCTTCAGGCTTGTTCCTTTACATACTTACACACACACGCAACCAGTTCAAAGTCATTCCCCAACCTTTATCGCACAAAAATACACACACGTGTGCACATTACCAGTCTTTTATGGCCTGGGGGGGCGGGGTTTATGGCTTGTGTCTATGGATCTGTCCCGGGACCGATCTGAAGCCATAGATCTCTCTTACCTCACAGTGATTTTGGTGGTGTAAAACGGAGCCCAGCTGTCAATTCTGCAACGCAGAGACGCCATTATAGAAGCACCAGCAACTTCAGCTCATTCATGTAAATGTATGGGGGGGGCATGATTCTGCATTCACACCAGATATGATTGGCGCGTCAAATAACACGTCTGCCGCCTCTCTTTTTACACGCATCAAATTTACTGCTCGACGCCTTGACGCCCCCCCCTGAAAACATGGACGATGTTGAGCCAGCTTGGGTTTATGTGTCTTGGAGAGCTCTACAGAGGCGCCGGCAAGCACGCCGCCGTGTCCGGGTTAACCAGATCCTTCAGTCACTCTTCCGGTGTACTTCACTCCTGCAGTTTGAGTAATAACCCAAGAATAAAACTGGGGGTTTTTTTTGTTACTAACATCAGGTAAATGTCATAGCCCATGGATGGAGCTGAAGCGACCCCCCATGGCGGGTCTCCATCTGCCGGACAGCCAACCGCCTGGGGGCCACCATGGCGAGTTGACTCACTACACTGAGTTGCCGGAGACTGTCCCGGTAACTGTTGGGCGAAGGTGGGGTACACCCTAGACAGGTCACGAGCCTGTCAAAGAGTCCATGGAGCGGGAGCTAGCGAACGCCCCCGCCCAGGGTCCGGCTGGACCATGGGTGCTGTCATAGCAGGCTCAACTGCTGGAGACCTGTCCAAAGTGTATCCCGGCTTCACCCAATAGGAACCGGAGCAGCAACCAGCAACCCCAGCAGGTTACGAAAATGGAGGGAAGTTCAGAATCAAAATCCTCGCATCCAGCGGTCATATTGGATTTATTTTTCAACCCTGAGATTGAGTCACTGGAAAAGTAACATGCCCAAAGCTGAGTCCCTGATTGGTTGACCGAGTCGTGCCTGACGCCCAAATTGCACCGTAGGACCTAAGAGCGTATCTGTACAGTGACTAACATCGAAACTCTACGGCCCTAACGTGTGAATCGCGTCTGGTGTGAACTCACCTTAACCCTTGTTCTATCCTATGACCCCCCCCCCCCTTCCATTGACATGTTCTCGCTACCATGACAAAGGTGGAGAGGATTTCATGTAATCCATGGACACCAGTGAAGATCACAAATCATTGAAGAACAAAGGTTCAGCGCTCTGTCTAGTGGGTCTAGATGACCCCACTCCCAACGTTAACGTGACTAGGATAGCACAAGGGTTAAGAGTGCTGGGATGACGCATGGCTGAACAAGGAGTGTTTTATTTGTTGACTGTTTAACAGGCGACATATATATCTACATATGTACACAAAGCTGTGTGACAGACAGTCACACAGCACTCTCAAGTGTGTTTGCTGAGCTGAAGAAAACACGATGAAGGTCAACCGCTGCATGGCACCTGGAGAGCCAAGGGCAAAAAGTCGCTGAGAGGATGAGGAGGCAGGAGGTTGCAGGGGAAACCAGGGCTTTAATATTAACAAAAGACTAAAAAACAAAACCGCTGCATATGGCAGGCAAGCTCAAACCTCTAAATACACACGAACAGGTAGACCTAATACTATGGAGCAGCACAGGAGGAAGGGAAAGACAAGACGTAAATACATGCAAGGCAACAAGACACAGGTGGAAACGCTCAGGACTGATGGGGAAAGGTAAAACTCGAAACAACAGAACAGGAAGTACTACAAAATAAAACAGGAAGTAAACTGAAAACGCGACAGAACAAAACGCAACTAGAACACAAAAGCAAGGAACCTAAAACCGTGACACTTTCTATCTATAGAAAATATTTTAAAACGCCAAAAACTAAAAGTAAACCTCTGCTAAAATTATGCAGCTGTGTTTCTCTTTGAAAACCTCAGAAGCATCAGAGAGATTTTAGGAAGATCCTGGAACACAAAGAAAACCACACGGATGAAGGGCTGGATTCATCAGATAAATAACTATTTGTCCCGCAGCAGCAGCAGCAGCAGCAGCAGCAGCAGCAGCAGCAGCAGCAGCAGCAGCAGCAGCAGCAGCAGCAAAGGGCTCTTTACCAACTTCTGCTCTTTAGTATTTTTTCTATGTTTGTTTTAATGTTCAGATTTTTTCGCCTGACTTTAAATGGTTTGCTTGAACTATTATGGGGTGTCTTGTGACCTGCTGAACAGCAGTGCGGAGCTTCACATGAATGTTCTTCCATTCAGTAAAGACATGCATGCTGGTACTTTTTGTTTAAAGCCGAGCTGCGTGTGGTGTGGAGCTCATAACCCCCCCCCCAACAGTGTTTTCTCACAGAAGCCCCCACATGGGCCCCCAAAAGCAGCAGATGCAGCCCCTAACAAACCATTAGTGCAGCATGAGCAGCGGCATAAACAAACCCTCATGGCGACATCAAGAAAAGTTTGCCGCCAACGAGCTCGTTAGGGTTGTTTGTTGACTTCCTCTTGATGGTGCAGCTCTTCCATTCTCCTTATTCTGCCAGGTCTGGGTCTTCATGGGGGGCTGCCGTGTGTTTGTGGGGGTGCCGTCAGCCTCCTGGATGTGGCTTCATACGTGTTTGTTTGGCTCCCGTGCCGCGCGGCGTCTTAATTAATCTCTGTCGTTAATAATTTAATCGTGGCTTTTTGTTTAATAAACAGCTTGGCAGTGATGTATTGCGGCTGGGTCAGGTAATTTGATTGGCAGTGGAAATGAGCTGGGTTTGCATATCTCTCCCTCTCTCAGTCCTACAGATATCACTGCTGGCATTCCGGCTGGGGGGTGGGGGTGGGGGGGCAATTACACTAAGATGCCATAATGATCAGTGATGGATGTAAAGAGAGCACATTTCAGCTAATGGAATATCGGTATGGAAGAAGGAGGAAACGCTTTATAGAATCACTTTTTCCCACAAAGAACGTTTCCATCACTGTCTCCTCAGCTGTAAGTGTGTAGTGGGGGGGCAAAATGGGGTTTAATCCCCTTTTCTCCCCCATTCAGCCCCAGGAACCTACCGCCCATCTTTTTCTGGCACCAACACTAGATGGTGCTCTTGAACAGGGGGCTGGAATCCACAGAGATGCTTCTCATCAGCCTTTTTCCACGCGAATGCAGTTCTTCATCCTCTGCAGGAACATTAGGAAAACATCAACAGTTTCTCTGTTACACACGGTTGTTACTGTCTCAAAATGTGTGAATGTTCAGCTCCACGGTGACAATAATCAGAGCCTCGCAGCCATAAACTGCTCTGCACGTTTTCCTGTCGCCCCACTCACCTGATTGACCTGATTGACCTCACCAACTCTTCATCAAACACAACAGAAGCCCCACCATGAAGCAGATGTTTGAATCATGCAAGAAATTCACCCTCCAACTCCTTTCTGATGCTCTTCTCCTCAGATCATCTAGAAATGGGACTTCCTCAGAGCTTCACAGACGACAACCAGCGACTCTGGTGAACCCACGTCTCCACCAACAGAGAACCTCTGATGCTTTGACTTGCTCAGACCCACGGCGCTCATGGAGCCTGGTGAAGGTGAAGACTCATAATTACAATTATGAACAGCAAATCAAAAACCAGACTGTTGTCACTTTAGGAATAAATGCTCATCTGCACATTCAGGGGATCTCAGTCACTAAAAAACCTTTTTGCTCTCTATTGTATAATGCACTTTCCAGGCTCAAAGGTACTTCGGTACAAAAGTAATGGTGTTCTGTGATTATTTATATACATAATATATTATATTATAATTATATACCAGATGACTTTATAGCTGTGATTTTATGTAGCTACGCTAAAAGGTCTAATTAAAGCATATTTACAGCAGGCTGCAGTGGATGCAGTTTATTGCAAAAGACAAAGGGTGAAAGAAAAAAAAGAAAGAAATGTAAATTAGGAGCAATCTTTAAAAAAAAAAATTGAAACCCTCTTTGAGTGTAGCTGCTCTCTGCACATTCAGATATATATACGCAAATATACAGTCCAGACCATAAGTTTGGACACACCTCCTCATTCAAATGAATGTCCAAACTTATGGTCTGTACTGTACGTATACATACATACACACACATATTATATATACGTATATATAAATCCACATATATATATATATATATATATATATATATATATATATATATATATATATATATATATATATATATATATATATATATACATATTATATGTACGTATATATAATATGTGTATATATATATATATATATATATATATATATATATAATATATATATATATATATATATATATATATAGTGGATTTATATACGTATATATAATATATACCCATATATGCATTCACATATGTCCAAATGAGTCTAGAATTTTCAGATTCCCCTCTGAAAATACAGAGGACACTTCAACTATTAGCAATTTTTCACTGCACAGAGGTAACTCTGTCTCACTGACCTTTGGTCTACAACGCTCCTCCATGTTGATCCCAGTCTCACCAGAAACGTGCAGTAATGTCGTGGTGGGACGGTGTTGGGTCAGATGGAGCTCAGCCTGTTGTGTGACCATCTGGGGCGCCATGTCTTCTTCCACCTCCCCCAGTTTCCTCACTAATGTCCCTGAACTTGTTATGGCTGTGCGACCACGCTTTGGGTCTGAGGAAGAAGTTGCTGAATGTTTCCATGTTACACTCACCTGAACACAAACAGAAGCTCAAAACACAACTAACCCTGAGACATATTCCTTCTCTGGAGTTCACAAAGGGAGGAAGATTTAAACATTATCAAATTATCAAATTATCATCCAGTAGACTGGAGACTTGTGGAGCGAACAAATAAAACACTTTGGTCTTTTGCACTGTGATGTCAGGTCACTAGATTACTGAAGCCTTAGTCACAGGCACCCATATAGATGTTGACCTGTACGGGTTCTGCAGGTTTTCGGGTTGTCCAGGTCCGTGGCGGGTTGTAGGGAGGAGCAGCTACATCCTAAGGGGAGCTCAGGTGTGTCTGCAGTCCCCTTGAGGCTCAACAACCACCTCAAAGGACCTCATGAAAATGGAACGTACCATTGTCTTGGGTGTGGTAAGTGTATTGTGAAGTATCCGCAAGGCAAATGGAATTACACGCACCTATGATGAAGGGGTGATGCTGTTGTACAGCGTCCTTACGCTATTTTCGAGTCGTTAGTAAGGTGTGAGGACAAGCTCCTTACTTCATGTGAACAGTACTAATGGGCTCTTTGTACAGTCCAAAGGGTTTGGGATGTGTTAAAGATGAAAAATTGGTATGACATGCCTGCATCTCATCTACTTCACCCTCATTTACCCTTAAGGCTGATTTCCACTGGTCCATTTGTGTTGTGTCTCTGTTGTGTTGCCTCAACACAATGTTCGTTAATCAATAGAAATGTTTAGTTCGCCTTCATCATGTCTCCTTCTGTCATTCATCCTTCCGCAACGCAACACAAGCTTTATGCATGAGTTCTATTTCAATCCGTTGACGTGTCAATGTTGGAGCAAAAAGCTTGAGAAACACAAAAGAGTTACATGTTTCAAAATAAAGCTTTAGCTGCATTTCCTATTTAAGAAGAAGCAGCATCCATTTTTTCCATGGACAACAACAGTTTAATTGTGAAAGTGCACAAACATGACATCATTTATGATGCATTTTACAAGGACTCAGTGGGGAAAGAGGGCGGACGAGGCCTGACTACTTAAGTTTTGGAGGAGTGCGGTGAATGGGACAAACTACTCGTCACGGGGGTAGCAGGACATACCCCTCCTCTGGGAGAAAGGGAGGGTGGACCAGAGACCAATGGAGACGATGTAAACTGATTGATAGTCGCAACGAAACAGAGATTCACCGCACCGGCCGGTGGAAGTTCAGGTATTTTGTGTTGTATATGTGTTCACTACAGCCTGTCGCCCTCTGCATGCCTGTAGAAAAATGCGAATGCTGTACAGGTTCACCAAGCGGTCTACAACTTTGATGTTTCATGGGTCACCTGTGTGACCTGTACACACAGCTGTATCCACCCTTAAGGACAGTTGGGACTGAGGCTTGAAGAAAGAGTCCAGCTGATCTTCTAAACACCGGAACTTCCTTGAAGCTGGTTGGGTTCAGAGTTTCTCACAACCGGGTCTTTGTGTTGGTGTTGAGAAAGTAAATGTTCGTCACCGAAGGCTGATTGTTTTCACGTGTGCTTTGGTTACAGTTCTGCAAGGGAACACTGAAATAAACTCCACTCTTATTCTGCTTACAGTTCATTACACGATAAAACAGACTTTTTTTGCCAAAAGTTTAAGTCTTCTTTACTTTTTGGATATTATGAAAAAAATATGTTTTCATCATTAAAATTGATCAAAAGAAAATTTAAAAGCAAAACCGCCTCTGAACCGTCGGATTGAAGACTTTCTTCATCCTGATCAACCACTTTGACAAACTGAGAAAGAAACTCCAAAAAACTGAAGCAGAACATTTCAACAAGACTTTCATCATCTCTTTAATAGGCTGCAGCGGTCTGCAGGGGAATTAAAGCAACGATTTGCTGGACCCCGCTGAAGCTCAGGTGATCGAACGACCTCACTCTGCTGGCCGTGTTTGTGTGATAAAGTGGATCCAGAGGTTCATGGATTAAAATGAGCAACCTCATCAGATTATGGTGACACGGTTACAGAAAGATGTGACCTTCAGCAGATGAAATCCAGAGGATGTGAAGCAAAACAGTTTTCTATTTCACCAAACAGTTGCCTCAACAGTGTTAGGCTGACAGCGGCTCATAACGCGTCTAGAAAACAACTAACTGAAGCGGAGTGTTCTGAGAATCCAGCTCTGTGGACACGTCACACCACCATAGATGGAAGACATCACAGCAGGTTTGAGCTCCCAGAAAACAATGCTAAGGGCAATAGTTGTTTTTCTGTCTGTCACAGTTGAACAGATTAAGTGACACATGCTTCCCCTGAGAGTGTTGATTGCCTTGTTGAACACGTGATTAATGCGACACAATCTGCTGCAGTTTTACTTTGTCGGTGCTGATGATGCAGAACGTGTGCTGGATGCACTGATACATGGATTTAATTCTCAGTGTTCCCCAAATCCTTAAGGGGATTAAAGACGCATAAAATTGTTTTTGAAAGGTGTGTCCCTGTGTGGGGGGGCGGTACCCTGTCATGTAGACGAGGGTGGCTTTCGTGAAGGACGACTCAAACGGTGGTGTGGTTGTGAGTCTGCCAGAGAGGCTCATTAGCTGGTGGAGTCACAGCGGTGGGTGTGGAGAGGCCCAGTGTCCCTCCAGAGAGCGCCGCTGAGCAGATGTTTACCAGGAAGAAGACAGCAAGACACGAATGTGACGATAAAACATCCCAACGCACAAATAACACGGAAGAAAATGAGCGGAGGAAGTCAGAAACAGACAGAAACCGCCAGTAAAACAAACAGCAGCCCGCTGAGCACAGCCGGCACACAAACGAACACAACACTCACACCATTCTCTAACAACACTGGACTGACTGCATCTTTTGACCAAATTTCACTTCCTAATCAAGCAGTGACCTTTGAGAGATGAAGCCTTTTCTCTGGACGCCTCACTGAAAGCCTCTCTGATATCCATAAAAGTGAGGACGTTTCTGAAGAATGGCCGCCTCCTCTTTGGGCTTCTGGAGATGACAGATAGGATTGTGTGTCAGTCTAAAGCAGAGAGTCTTCTAGGAATCCTTGGAGAGCCGCTGCACCACTGCACCACATGCATTGTTTCAGATCCTTTCGGGAAAATTCTCCTCCAAACCTGTGAAATCTCAACCAGCTGAAACAGATCCGGTTCTCTTTGTTTGATGTAAACAAATCATGGATTCTCTGAGCTCCATAATCTATGTCAATGTAACAGATTTGTTGTTTTAGGTCCAGGATGCCTATGAAACAACAAAATACTTAAGTGGAAGCAGTGAACAAAGATGGAGAATAGAGGCAGATGATCAGGTTTTCCATTGGACCAGGATGTGAAGAATAGAGGCGGAGCCACAGCAGCACATTTAGGCCTGATCCAAGTTTGGTCCTGATTTGTTCTAGGATCTATCCTGATATGGTCAAGACTGGGTCCTGATGAAATATAGGATTAGTGATGTGATCCAGGTTTGGTTTTAACGTGATCTAGGTGTAATTCTGATGTGATCCAGGTTTGATCCTGACGTGTTCCAGACTTGTACCTGATGTGATCCAGGTTTGATTCTAATCTGATCTACATTTGGGCCTAATGTGCTCCTGGCTTGGTCTTGATCAGATCTGGTTTAGGTTCCATTGTTATCCAGATTGGGTTCTGATTTGTTTTAGGTTTGGTCCTGGAAAAGTCTAACACATTGAGGCTAAAAGATGAAGACGTTCTCACCGTGTTCCTGATGATGGGGATGTCTGTGGGTGGTCCACTGATCTCTGAGCTTTTTATGATTCTGTCAGGGAAAAGTTTGACATAAATCCAACAATAACTGAGTCACCATCTAGGAGAAAAGTCTATTTTAATCCACTCATTTTCCTCTCCTCCTCTTGTCCTTTAGGGTTGCCAGCACCTTCTGGAGCTGAGAGGCCACAAACATGTTAAAAATGTTTTGATCATGAAGACAGCGTGTGTAAAATTTACATCATGTTATTATAAGAATCCTCTGGTTCTCTAATGGTCGCCTTCGGGGTGGAAGGAGTTTTTAGCCTCCTGGCACAGAAGGTCATCCAGACAACCATGAACTCCATGAATAAAAATAAAACAAACATTCATTGCAAACATCCTCACGCACAAATCCGGCTTTTTATTCAGGTCTAAAGTTCTCAGACTAGAGAAAGTCAAGTATTTCCCTCCACTGTGTGCATTCATATGCACTCCTCTCCGTGGAAGCTGGAGCTAATCAGCCAGAGTAACAGGTGCAAGAGGCTGCATTATGCAGAAGTTACATGGGAGCAAAAGATCTTGATTTGCAACCAAGTTCTAATTGGTGCAAAGACTGAACTAATGATGGTTAAGCAGGAAACGATAGCCCCGAGCTCCCGATTCTCACTCCATAAGGAGATGATCCATAATTCATACCCAACAGCTGAGTGAATGAGGACAAAGAGGGAGAGAATACAGAGAAGAGACCAAGTAGACATGGGGGGGAAGAGGGCTACGAACACAAACAAGTGTGTGTGTCTGTGTGCACGTGTGCAGAAGCAGGGGTCGTGCACGTGTGGAGTTTGAGCAGTAACCGTCTCCTGCACACGTTAGTGTGTTTGAGGATGCGTGTGCAGGCTGTTTGGCAGCGTTCTCTGCGTGTCAAACTGTGATTGAGGTGACAGCGAGCCTGTGAGAGTAGTTAGCCTCCACCAGCAGCCCTCACATAAACACTCATGAACACAGAGGAACAGCAGCTGCTGCTAATTAAAGATTCATGCTCAAATTCCTGTGAAAACTCCATGTGGCGACGAACGCCGGGGACATCCAGGAGGGGAGGAGAGACGGGGAATGGCAGGGAGGAGGAGAGGGGAAGAGGGGGGGACTGGGACCGCTTCCTCTGTCACGTGAGCTCCAGACGGTCATGGAGGATTCTGGTCCAGACTTTGTCGACAGATGCCCCTTCAAGGCGGAAAGTTTGGTGCAGGAGTTTCTGCTCCACAGCTGGGAAAACTCTGAGCGACAGGAGGTGATGACAGGAAGCTCTGCAGGCTCGCAAGGCGACGCAGGAATGTCGTGTTCTGGCTGTGTCATCACACAGCTCAGAAACTGACACTCCAATGACGTTGGCCCCTGGTTTGTGTAAAGCTTTAGTCATATGCACCCAGACAGGGGGTTGGCTCAGTTTTTGGATTGTCCTGGTCCATGGAGGGTTGTAGAGAGGATGAAGAGGAGGGCAGGTGTGTCTTGCAGTAGGAAGCTCATACAACCACCTCAGGGGATGTCATGAACATGGAACGGACCATTGTTGTGCATGTGGTAAGTGCATCATGGAGAATTCAGACAATGATGTCGTACGGCGTCCTTACGCCACACAAGGTGTGAGTACTGCCTCCTTACTGACCGCACACACATGCTGCACGTAGGGGGTGTGCACGTGATACGTATGTGCCAATAGGACGTCCAATCAAACTACACTCTGATTGTCTAATGTCCTCATTTCTAACAGATACACGTTGTGTGTCAGAGGATTCCCAACTGTAACATCTGTCCAACACAAGAGGCCTACAATTTGGGGGCTCGTCTGGGATGAGGAAGTTGTTCTTGGCACGACCCCAATTGCTCCCCAAGAGTAGAAAAAAACTATGAAGATGTTTTTGATATTTTCTCTTATTTTATATTTGTTTCCAGACTAAGTTTCAAGTCACCCCAGTATTAATGAGTTTCAGATTTTGCTCAAATCTTTTAAAAGTCTCATTTAATTCTCTAAATGGTGGTGTGTTACTTTCAGAGTTGGTCAGCTCCTCACAAAATTGGCCTGAAACCAAACCAGGATGGGTTTGAGACGACTGTGTGGTGATTTTTACGGGAGTTTTAACGTTACATCAAACATCCAAATGTTTTGCGCTGCAACAAAATATGAATTAAAAGGTGTGAGCTTCAGTGCAGAATGAGTCTGAAGGCTCTGTCCCTCAATAACAGAGGAAAACGTCAGTGAACGTCTGATCTACAAACCCGATCGCTGTGTTCAGACGTGTAAACCAGCCGGATCTTAGGCTGAAAATACGTTGGATGAATTACGACTCACAGGAGCGGGAAAGAACGGCCAGATTGTCAAATGTCCTTCATGGCCACAGGCGCTTCTCATTTTTGCTGAAGCATCAGAATGAATCATTACAGCCTTTTCATGGCATTTCCAGCCAATCAATAACCATGAGTTTTGGAATTTTGTGAATGTCTAAAACCCAAAGACAGAAGTCATTAACGGATCAGAAGCACTGAGGCTGTTTAGGCTGAAAAGGACCTCTCTGACAAATATACGCTGACATTTCAAACGGCGGGGAGCTATTTAAGTCCACGTTTCATTCAGAGACTCACAGCCGTAGGATATGAACGTGTTGATTGTTTTTGACCTAAAGTCATTGTGAAGATTGTGTCCTTTGTGTGGCTTGTTTTCAGGTTTTGTATTTGACAGTCTCACCTGAAAAACCTCCACGACGGTCTTCAGTTCAGGAAAATGCTCTTCAGGTTATCTCATGCATGGACGCCGCTTTTATATCTCCTGTTGGAGGTGGTTTCTCAGGCTTTGAGTTTATCTATTGTAGTTTATGTTCCCGCTGCCAGTCGGCTGCTTTCTGTCACAAAAAAGTAGTTTATGATGGTAAAAGACACGATGAAGATAAAAAGCTTAGTCTGGCACACAAACTCTTAGAGTAGCTAGAAATGTAGGATTTTCCAGTCACTCGGGATGAAGCAAATTTATCAAGAAAGAAAGAATTTACAGATTTTTTTAAGAGAAAGCCAAAGAAAAAAAATAATAATATCAGGAAATGTTATTTTCCTGCATGAATGAGACAAAGAGCGTCGCCTGGTCCAGATGTTCTCTATGCAGAACTGTCCCATCATTTTAAGGGAAAATGGGCTGGAATCAACGATGGGAACATTTCATGTTATTTGTGCAGACACTGGTGTTCGACAAAAGCTCTCTAATTACAGCCCGAGTGAGGTCTTCAAAGAGAAACAAAACAGAAATTTACTCATTAACTCATTGTAATTAAAAGACCTTTTCTATCTAACACGACCTTCAGCTGCATGAGTCAGAACTAATTACTCAATTATTGTGTTTCCACAATGTATGGACCTCTGGCCCCCCAGGTTCTCTTTTCTTTTTCTAAAATCTGCTTCATCCAGAAAAAGAGGAAACAGGAAACGCGCAGAAGGTTTCTGCAGACATCTTTGAACAGCAGGCAGTCAGAAAACTGAAGAACAGACAGACGGAAGAAGCTCTTGGAAGGAGATCCTTTAGATGAAGCTTTAAAGTCCTTCTTCCCTGAAGAACAAAATCATGTGACGACCCACCAGGATGAGCGGAACCAGACTAACGGACTGGTTCTGATGACTGGTCTGATTCAGTCAGTTTACAAAGGAGAAACTTCAATACTTCACACCTTTTCTTGCAGTCCTGCCTCTGGTTGCAACACTGACGTTATACACGTTTGTAATTTTTAAAGACGTTTTTTCCTGAAGTAGTTACAGGTTGTTTTATTTCCTCCTGACTACCAGAGAAAACATGTTGTCCAGTTGTTTTTATTCACCAAAAACTACAAATCCCAGAGCTCCAGCCCTTCACGTTTGGTGTCCTGAGTGGAACCAAAGCAGTTCAGTCAGTAGTGTGCAGAGTTTGGGAGATATTCAGGTTCAGGAATGTCTTCTAGAGGATAGAGTTTAGTGATCCCTTCATACTTTGGATCAGAATCTGAATGTGCTGTTCACACTGCCAGCTGATCTGGTTCCAAACCAAGTTCCACAGGAATTTCTCTGAAAATATTCAGTGATTTGTTCTCAAACTCCTATCTGAATGCTCTCGGCTGAGGGCCTTTCATGCTTTGGAGCAGCTTAAAGCCAGTGGGACAAAGGATTAGAAATTATGAAAACCAACCAGTTTAATAGTAGGATAAACACCAGAATCTGTGGAGACCAGAGCAGGACGCTGTCTGAATGCCATGAAGAACACCTGGAGAGCACCTGCAGGACACCGTGAGCATCAGGACCAAAGGGGGTCAGAGGTCCACGAGGTGGTGGAGAACAGGGCACTACATTACAGACCGAAGTGACACCTGACAGGTGATTATTATGGTATTATTAGGATTATATGCATGGAGCTGTTGGAACCAGCTGTATGCAGTGTCTTTATGAGTGAGCTTTCTGAGTGGGGCTGTGATGTCACTAAAATTTGGAATGTACTTAGAGATTTAGTCCACCATACCCAGAAAGGGTAGTGAGGCAACTTCTGTCTGTGGGAGTGGGCATGTTGGTGATAGCAGCAGTCTTAGCAGGGTCTGTCATTGAAGCAGTAATGGGAAGCTCTCCTAGTTGATTACTGAACAGATCTTTATATTGTGTAGAAATGTGCTTATTGAAATCGGTCTTGTTGTCTGTGGTGACCTGATGGACTTCGGTGCACATTTTGAACATTTCCCACACTTGTACAGGCTGGGAATCCTAACAGCGGCTGCACGTCCTTGTCTATCACCAAAAGGGCAGGAGGTGTTGCTTTCCTCTAAAAGTGCAGGAAAGCCTGATCTTCCCGACCGTTTGGATTTTTCTCCCTCCATATGCGATGAGATTGACAGCACTGCTTTGTTTTACTTCCTGCTCATGTCTCTGATGGCTTTCAAACATGTTTAGAGGTAGCACGTTGCACTTGGCTCCTGTGTCGACTTCCATGTCACTTGCTATGCCTTTAACATGTAAGGTGATGAATCCTTCATCCTTGTTGTCCGATTTAGACGTTACACAGTCAATCTTGACACCATTTACATAAAAGGAGTCATCAGAACCCTCTTCAGGCTGCTCTGTTCCGACTTCATGCACAGACCGCTTTGGAATTCTGCTGAATGAGCTCTTTGGAGTTTTGCTCTGGTACTTACTTTGTAATGATTGAGCCTTTTGCACTTGTGACACTGTTGTCCGAAAGCTGGACACGTTTCTCTCTTGGCAGCATGAGAACCACCACAGTTATTGCAGTCCAAGATGATGCGTGCAGATGGCTTTGCTTTAGGCTTTGGTCGTTTATCTGGCATTGGGTTTAAAGCTTCAATATTTGTGACTTGGCTTGCCAGTGTCCGGCTGTTTTCCTCTGTCATTCCATGAATATGACACACAGAAATAGCTTTAGTTAATGTTAGCTCACTGTCTCTTAGCAGGGATTTTCTGAGCGTGTCGCCAAAGTTGCAGCAGCTTTTAGCTTTAATTCTTAAATCACTTGTGAAAGATTCAATGCTCTCACCTTGTTTCTGGTTTCTGGAATGAAATCTGTGTCTCTCCATTCTTCTGTTATTTTGAGGGTTGCATATTTCCCGGAATGTCCTCGTCAAACATTCAGGGTCCTCGCTGGACTCTGCCGGCATGACGACGGCACCCGCCTGATCGCGCAGCTCCGCAGCTCCACGGCGTACATGAAGGAGCATTTGGGCTCTATGGCGTCCGGTCCAGCAACACTGAGCAGAATGCAGGCTTTGGTCTTGTTTGGTGTGTCAGCATGTGCAGCGGCAATGAAAATATCATACTCCCGCTCAAACACACGCCAGTTCTCTGCAATCATTTTCATCAAAAACCGAGGGATCGGGTCTTCGGAATCCATCCGCCATCTTCAGCTAGCAGACGAGCGCGTAACACGACTCACCACCGCGTTAAAACGTCTCTCTGCCTCCAGAAAAGTGTCCGAGGCGATCAGTGCGTGACTTCATCTGACACCATGTCGATTTCTCTCAAATCTGGACATGTTTGTGAATCAAGGATCACACCAGGAGGAACTTGAACATGCAGCCCGCTCTGACATCCAGAAACTAAACTTCCTTTCTACGGTGTCCTGTAAGGATATAAAAATACAGACATTCTACCGAATGATCTAACTGATGAACACGTGGATTTGAAATCTCCTAATATTGTCAGGAGTTTGAACCTGTTTTCCAGGAAAAAAGTAGAGTCTTTCTTCACGAGCTCCATATAACCTTCAAAATGTTGTAAAAACATGACGGTTCAGCCTCCGAATGCCTGGATGAGCCGTTTGATGTTGCTTGTTTTAAGCCGTCTTGATGGCTTTCTAGCCAAAGTCGCGCTGACCTCACCTCACCCTGCTTCCATCCTCAGCCGCTGTCTTAAGAAAGAACTTTTTTGCTGCTCGTGATTCATGAACCTGCAGAGCTTTAATGAAAGACACACATCCACTCTTTCTGAACCCCATTATCCACTTTCTGTGCCGCATGATGCAGGAAAGACGCTAAAAATGACCATCCTGCCAAGGCCCTCATTACCAAAGCCCATCAGAACGGAGGCGGACCGTCGTGTTTGTAAATTGAATAAGAGAGGAAAGCGATGATAAACCCAAAGAACAGGCGAGGAAGGATTTACCAACAAAAGAAAAGGGAGGCTGGCCAATGGATGGAGAGATAATAGGAGGAACAGGCCAAGCCTCTGATGTGTGTGTGATTGGGAATGAAAGAGCGGTCAGCCGGCATAAGCCACTGATTTACACAATCCCACCCAACACCTAATATTGCACTGGAGCTGCATTTGCAGCCCACAGCCACGGCGGCCGTGAGCCATTACCGACGGGCAGGATCACAGCGTGGCGGCCCCCTCGGAGTAATGAGATAGACAGAGGTGGAAAGTGAGAGATGGGGCAGGCGGCAAGGAGGAGGAAACAGTGGAGGACAAAAAAGGGGGATAATGGAGGAGAAGCCGGGGACGGGGGTTGATGGAGGTTTCTCAATGTGCCATTATGGAGCCTGAAAAGGAGAAAATCAAATGGACAAAAACATTTCAGAGATGCAGAGAGTAATTGATGTGAGGCTTGAATGAAGGTACAGGAGATGCGGATGGGAGATTGCTCTTCTCTAATTACAGCTCTTTTCACTGTCAGAGAGGGATGCACAGCTTTTCCCACCTGTCCTCTTTCTTCTCTGCCTTTCTAAGAGCTCCAGCTCCCCATCTTCAGAGGCAGACGGAGCATCACCTGAGACAAAAGAGTCATTTTCCATTACTGGAACAAAACCAGACCTCTGTGCACGTGGACTTCTGCTCTTCTTTGTTGTCATCCTGCCTGAATGACGGCTCACTTCAAGCCTTTTTCACTGTTTACTCAGAGACATCCGCTTTTTTTACATAAAGAACATTTGCTGCTTCCAGCTGGACAAAGAAGTGAATCATAACCCTGAAATTACTCGAGTAAACAGTTTCTGCTTCAGGACCTTCACGTAATCATCAAAGTGTCGAGAAGTTCAAAAGAAGGATTCATCCGGATTTAGAGGTTTAATAACAGGTAAAGAAGAAAGCCATGGAAAGAAGATTTCTACAAATAAAAAAATACATTTGCTGTGTAATTTGTTAGGTTATTAGGGCTAAATAAAAATTAAAATAAAACAGTAAATTCTTGTTGAACTCCTTTTCTACTTCAAAATTATTTGTGAAGCATCGTTTTTGAAACATAATTTAAAAAGAAACAGATATTTCATTTAATAAATAAGACATTTTATACAAATTAGTTCTATTTGATTAATAACCGTCTCTCTGCCACCACTAATCTCCAATTCTCTTCATGGGGGGGTAACTCTCTCCTTAAAAGCTAATTAAGCCAATCAGAGCCCAGAGGGTGGGAGTGGCTGCAGCTTTGCATGCTTTGCATTCATGCGTTAAAGTGTTTGATCAAATGTTTCACCTAAATCCAGACAGACTTTCTGTTCCTTTGGTTCCTTTCAGGTCCAGTTCTGATTTTAGTTTATTATGTTTTTGTTTGTTTTTTTACCTGAGCGAAACCTGTGAATCATACAAATCTGTCAGACTCTCCAGCTAGAGGCTGAGTTTTTCTACTTTTTCTAAATCCAAATGTTTAGCTCTCCCTTCTCCGGTGCAGCCACCGGAGCGGTCAGGCTACAGCCAATGACCCACATTGGCAACAGAGGGGTGCAGTCCTGCTGCACTTCTGCACAGGCTCTGTCTTCTTTGTTGTTATCTTTATAAAAAAAAACATTTGCAGCATCATGTGGGTGGTTCTGGACCTCTGCAATCAGCCTCTCATCATCCGTGGTGTTAAATGACCGATATGACGTTCTACCACACACTTTGTGACCCCGTGTCAACGGAAAGTATGTCACGTTTGCACGAAGGAGAAAACATAGCAGAAAACAACCCTTGTTCTATCCTATGACCCCCCCTTCCATTGAGGTGTTCTCCCTACCAGGACAAAGGTGGATAAAGGTGGAGAGGATTTCATGTAATCCATGGACACCAGTGAAGATCACAAATCATTGAAGAACAAAGGTTCAGAGCTCTGTCTAGTGGGTCTAGATGACCCCACTCCCAATGTTAGAGTGCCTAGGATAGAACAAGGGATATGTCCTTTAATTTCTCCCAACTTCACAAAAGAAAAGCGCTCCAGCTCCCTCCAGTGTTATGCCAAAATTTGAAGCCAACGAAACGGATTCGGACCAGACAGGCTGAACCGGACTGGATGCTGTGTGAGGGCGTCTAGCACTTTTCAAACAAGTGAAGGCTCCAGCCGCCGCACCGCAGCCGGACGGATGCAGCGTGAGCCCGTCTATCCTGACAGGTGGACACGGGCTGTCTGTGGGCAAAATCCACACAGGTGACCCCCACGAAGGATCAAGGTGGTGGAGCGCTCAGTGAACCCGTAGAGACCCAAAAACCCAGGTGCACCCAGACGGGCCAACCCACATATGGGTTAAGGACCTGTTTAAAACGAACACGAAAAAAGTGTGTTAGTTACATTTTCAGTCAATTCTACTGTAATCTAATGTAGTCTACTGTCAACTGTAATCTAATTTAGCAAAGTGGTGAGGTTCTCCTTCCTGCTGTCAACAGATGGTAAATATTTGTGTTCCACAGACCTGAGTGTCCGTCTTCTCCAACCAAACCTCTGAAGGTTTGACGCTTCAGCTGCACCTTTGAAAAGAGCAGCAGACACAGAGAAAGAGGACAATCTGGTGGCTGAAATGGAAAAAAGGATGAAGTTTAACAAGAAATGCATGGAAATCAACTTCCTAAAGCAGCTTTTTTCATTCATGAAGGCTGTCTTTGTTAGAACTCGATCAAATATTCAAATGCTCCAAACAAAAGAAGCCAGAAAATAGAAGAAAAGCCTTTTGCAGATCATAATGATAAATAATAATACATTTATTTGTTAGGCGCCTTTCTAGGAACCCAAGGTTGCCGATGATTATGATTATAAAGGGACTTCACAGCTTTTAGTGGCCTTATCTCAGCATTTATCCCATGAAAACTAAACTTTTAACCCATTTTTAGCGTCAACAACAAAAACATATAGAAGCTAAATGTGATTGTTTTTGTGGCATCATTTTTGAGCTTTTTTCATCCGATGGTAGATTTTCAGGCCTCTCTTTTTTCACAGCTGAAACTCTGAAGCATTTTTACACAACGTTGATAGCGGACGCAGAGGATGGACTGACAGCGGCGTGTTGACGGCTGGGACCGCCTGAAATGGCCTTTCTGCCGGAGTGGCAGGTATGGAGCATGTTTGGAAGATAATCGCAGCTGCCAATTGCAGCCAAAAATTGAAGCAAAAGTGGCGGTACGTGATTTTCACTGGACATGTGAAATGTGTGCTTATCACACTGGCCTGGCATACCACAGAGAACTATATAAATGAACTGGCAAAGAATGGCTCCTTTGAATGAGTGGCAGGGCGATCTGAACACGATTCTGTCTCGCCATCCCTGCAGGAACGGGCGAACCTGAACCAAGGCTCTGATAGGCCCAGTGGGGAGGAGATTACTCTGCCCCTGATTGGAAGATTAGGGGCTGCAGGGGCTCAAATCAGCCGTTTTCAGGAAGAGAAAGGTTTGGTTAAGTGGATTGGCACTGTGTGTGCTCTGTGTGTGCCCTTTGTGTGAGTTCTGCTCCGGTTTTTCTTTCTCAAAAGCTCGTGTGTTTCCTCAGAAAGGGAAGAGTCGGGTCTGAAAATCAGGCAGTCGCTTGTGGACCGGGAGGAGCACAGAGTCGGAGCGAAAAACAAACCTGACAAATGGAAAATATCAGCTGAGGAACATGAAAAGACAAAACCAGTCGATGATAACGTGAAGAGCGGAGGTTATTTTGGTCCGCTGGAGTCCCCATGACAACTGAGGGCTGTGTGCCTCAGTTTGGCCTTATTTCCATCCAGAGCGACAGAGAATTCATGATGTTCTCAGAACACACCAGCAATGACGCAAATGCAGAGCCGGACGGCCAAATGAGTCAGCTGCTGATTTTAATGTCATTTTGGATTTTAAACATTCCAGTTAAGATTATAGATCTAGTATGTGGGACAAAAAAAGTAGCTCAAAGCAGTTTATTGGAATCAGATCAGAATTCATTTATTGTCGTTTGCACAGCTTTTACACTGACATACGGAAATATATCCAGTACAACCCGAACAAGGTTGTACTGGAATTGGAAGTTTAAAGTCCTCATCTGGTCTGAAATGCAGAAATTGACTGATTCACTGTAGAGTGGGAGGAGCCTGGAGCAGAACGCCCTGCTGGCCGTCAACACAGACCTACGTACACCAGGCCCACAAAGCCTGTCATCACAAACAGCAGTGGTCCTCAAGTAAAATACACGACTGTAGTACTTCTGTTCTGCTTCTAATCTGAGTGTGAAGAAAGTTTTATTTTGAAAAGGAATGGTGATTTAATCTTTTCTGTATACATTTACTATTGTATATTTTAGTTGTCTGTCTGTCTGTCTGTCTGTCTGTCTGTCTGTCTGTCTGTCTGTGTGTCTGTCTGTCTGTCTACCTGTCTGTCTGTCTGCCTGTCTGTCTGTCTGCCTGTCTGTCTGCCTGCCTGCTGGGGTAAAGTGACGGGCCCACCCACCTGCCAATCAAACAAAAAGGAAGCACCCATGAGGTTAAACAAGTTGGTGCTTCAATAAAGTTTAGAAAAAACAAGAAAGTCCCAAGCTGTTATGAAAATACAATGAAGTAATAAAAATTGGGCTGTTTATCCACAAAATGCAGCCTTTAAACTTAACATGTTTTCTGAAAAAGGGGATCCCAGTGCCAATGATGGTTTTCGTACCATAAAATGCTGGATTTTTTTAAATAACCTGCTCCACTAATAGCAGTCAAGACATTTCCCCCTCTGAAACCAGCCCCCAGTGGTCATCGGAGGAACTGCATAGTTTGGTACATTGGGCTTCAGGTTTGGGAACAGAATGTGGGAAAACGCTGTAACGTTTTGCTAGCTGCTGTAGAGTAAACAGCTTTGATGTTATGGACTTTCTGTTTGCTCATTTCTCTGATATGAAATAACTGATGCTTCTGTCTACGGGTTTACATGAAAATGGTGTTTTCCTTGTGAGAATCAGCTGTAAACTAAGAGTGGAAGCATGTCAGCAGCACATCCCGAGGACAGGAGGGTGTGACCCCCCTGCAGAGCCATAAACTGGCTTTACTCTGGTTAGACATGTTTCATTGTATCGCTGTGCGACAGATAAGTCCTAATTATTCCTCTCTGATTATATTTGATTAAGCCATTCTCTTCACACTCTAAGAAATTACACAATCTCTCTGAAGAACTAATTTTCTACTTCAAAACCTGATTAAGCCAATCAGAGCACAAAAGCTCTTGCCTTGACCCAGCATGCATGGGGTTTAATTATCTAAGATTCTTAACTAACTTTGAATTTTCTTCTGTTTTTGTGCTGTTTGTTCATAGTTATGCAGCCTGATGATGCATGTCAGGTCTGCACAGGTTTAGCTGTAAATCAACCTTTTTTTACCACAGTCTGAACAAAGTTCTGATTGTTGCATCACAAATGTGTTTCTTTAAGCTAAAGAGGTTATGCACAGATTTAATGATGTTGGTCTACTGTGGATGTCATTTTTTCATTTCTGCTTATGAGGAACTTTTAAATGGACACTCCCTTTTTCAAATAACATTACTAATCAATGTTTACACTGTAGAAATGTAAATGAAGGTACTTCCAGTCAAAGTTTAATGGTTAAGGATGTGTATTTGTGGCAGACAGGAGGTCATTTTTTCTCAAAATGAAACATCATACACAACCTGCAGCATAAATTGACTTTTTTTTCTTCAAAACCTTCTTTTGTATCCCAACAATTATTCCAGAACTGTAACCGAGAACTGTTCAGACGCGCTGACATTTGTCATCTTAAGCTCTGTAAGGTCACGTTTTGAATAAGCTGGACCCAAAAGCAAATTTTTGGCTAGAAGTTGTGTAGTTTATTGAATGTAGAACTGGAGGATGGGGAGGCGATGCTGGTGGATGGCTGATCAGGTAAAGCAGCAACTGGCAGGTGGGTGGTTGGTCCAGAGTATGAAATGACAAAACAAAAAAAACATTTGGCAAAAGAAAAGTCATTTTCAGAAAATCAAATTAAATGTTAAAAAACAATAAGAAACTGGAAAAAGTAGGATTTATGGGAAATCTCTGATTGGATGATGATATCCAGTATCACTTTAAGCCAAATAACTTTCCTATGAAATGATGGACAAACATCATTATCCAATCAGAGATGTCCCATAGAACTTACCTCTTCCAGTTTCTCATCGTGTCTCTATTTTCAGCATTTCGTTTGTTTTCTGTGAACGACTTTCTTCATTCACATCTTCTTCCGTTTATTCCCTTTCTGGGTCACAGGGAGCCTATCCCGCCCACTTGTGGGCAAAGGCAGGGGGCAAGCTGGACAGGTCGCCAGTCTGTCGCCGGGTAGAATGTCCACAATCACACACCCATTCACTCTCACACTCACACCTATGGACAATTTAGATTAACCACTGAACCTATGAAGCATGTTTTTGGATGGTGGGAGGAAGCTGGAGTCCCCGGAGAGAACCCAGGCATACACGGGGAGAACATGCAAACTCCACACAGAAAGGTCCCCTATTGATGTTCCGGTCCAGGTCCCCCACCTGGGACTTGAACCATGGGCCTCCTTGCTGTGAGGAAAGAGCGCTAACCACTGCACCACTGTGCAGCCCAATTACTGTAGTTTTCCTAAATGTTTTTATTTTTACTAGAAAAAAACAGAAAAAAAAAAAAATAAAATAAGTTGGAAAAACACAACAACAGTGAGAATACCTGCAGATACTTAGGAGCTTTTTGGTCTCAATCTGGGGAAAATTTGGCTTCAACAAAGCTCTGTGCCTATGCTGGAACTGCCTCGCCTGCCTTTGTGCTAGGAAAGTGATTCAAACCAGTGCGTTGGACTTGCTGCACATGTTTTAGCTCAAAAAAGTCTTTTTCTGAGCCGCTGGATTAAATAGGAGGATACACAGTTTGCCTTTTCATTGTGTTGGTCTTTAGAAATCCTTGAAATGAGGCAGATCATTTGCACAACAGACGTTTTCACCCGAACCGCTTAAGAGGCGGCACAGCTGCAGAGCTGGAGCTGGATGTCTGCAAGTGCATGTGCAGAATTTGCCCCCGTTTAGGGGCATCAATGCATGGCATTCTGAGCACAATCCCTTGAACTGGATGAGGATTAATCTGCTGCACAACAGTGTGTCAGTCTCTGCCATAATTCCACATGACATCATATTGTGGTGAAATGATGAGTTTAACATGACAAAGGAGTGTTTTTCCTGCACATTTCCTTTTTCTAGAAGAAAAGAAATGTTCCTTTCATGCTACTGTTTTAAGACCTTCGTCACATCTCTTGGGTTCTAACATTTATTGGTCTATTTATCCTTTAGTTCAGTGGTAAACTTTCTGTTTGTTCTTGTGTTTTCTGTGTCTGGTGAGGAGGTGGACGTGACGGTTGGACCGTATCTATGTGAGCGTTGCACAGGAGGACCTGCATGATAGAGGTCAAAATGCTGGGATGATGTGGGTTTACTCCTGGAATTAGCGCATTTACATAGGGTAATAGGGAATATTTGGCAGCCAAAGTGGCGCTCCCAAACGGGAAAAGGTCTGACCTCTGACAAACCGACTGATCGCCAGAAAAGAGAGAGGGAAGGAGAGGAAAATGAAGAGAGAGGCTGACCTTAGAGAAAACACAACGTTCTCCCACTTAATTTCACAGACACTCATTTACAGACGTTTCCATGAGAGAGCGTGCAAAGGGAAGAAGATTAAATTGCTTCATGCATTGATAATATCTTATATTTTGCATTAGATGAAGACGGGACAGAGCCGGGGAGAGACGGAGGCTCAGAGACCGGCGGACTGACCAATCTCTGGACGATCTCCTTAATTTCACAGAGGCTCATTTACAGGCGTTTTCACAGGGGGGGGGTGAAATTGCTTCATGCATTGAAAATGTCATATTTTTTGTAAAAGAGTGTGCAAAGAGATAGAGGGCGTGAACTGGCTGGTCTTTCGCTCTGCAATGCCTCTGAATCCAATTCAGAGTCGGACGGCTTCCCGTCCCTTTGCACCATTCATCAGGGCATATCAAATTTTTATTGCTCTGAAAAGGCAGATATATCCAAGCGCACTTCTTTAATGGACCACAGATATGCGATTCGCTCAATTCAAATTCCATCAGCCTCTTTTGTTGTTTTTCTTGTCAATGTGAAAAAAGTGGAACGACAATGAAGGAGCTGCTGCTGAAAGGATGATTCTCATGTTTTCAGTATTAGGAGGGATGGTTTGTGAGGGTTTCTTTTTGGACGGGTCCTGTTTGAGTCATTTATCTTCATAAGTGGTTTCTGCGAAAACTGAACAAAATGGCATAATCTGCAGTCTGTCTGTCATCAGTCCTCTTGTTTGTTTCCATCCGTCTTCTAGACTTTCATCCTGTTCAGGGTCATGCTGTTGCTGGAGCCTATCCTAGCGACAGGCAGGTACACCTGGACAGGTCTCCAGTCATAAGGTCACCCTGACAGAAACGCCCACAGACACACCTAAGGGTCCATTTGGAGTCACCATTTAACCTGTGAAGCATGTTTCTGGACGGTGGGAGAAAACCAGAGTCTCTGGAGAAAAACCCTTTCGTGCACGAGGAGGAGATGCAAACTCCACACAGAAAGGTCCAAGCCAGGATTTAAACTAGGGTCTCCTCACTGTGACTGCTGACCACTTCACCATCATGCCATATACCAGACTTCCTGATACATCTTGTGCTGTTCTACCCTTTGTCTAATTTTTAAACCCCATCTTTGTTGGTTCATCTCAGCTTTGCAGCTTTTCTCATTTATGTGTAGTTAGAAGTTTTGGCTGTTTCTTCATCGCGGCCACCTTCTGCTCTTTGGCCAGTCTTTGCTCATAGCAGCAGGACAGCAGCGTTGCTCAAAGCGAGGGTAGAACCTGCTGCTGAACACCCCGGACAGTAGGTGGCAGTGTGCACTACTTCAGTCAGCAATGTTCAATGAAGAGGTTCATGAAAAGGTACCGTATATGTTCTACCAACACAATGTTGTTTAACGTTTGGTTAACTTAGTTTTATAACAAACAGGAAACTCCCAGCATTAGGTGTCCCAAACTGAATTACAAGTTTAGACGACTGCAACCCGGCACACCAGAACTCGCACAGCAGCAGAATCCACTGTTCCGGTCCACATCTGCACGGCATCACTTAACCCTTTAGTACCAACGATGTCGCCGGCAGCACGTCACACCACTCACTTTCTGACCTACCATAACTCTTCAGCGTTATTAACGTCATTCCATAGAGTTCTGATGCAGAGAAAAGCAGCTTTACAGTGTTGCATATGAGCACAAAGAAATATGGAATTATGCAAGTTGTTTAGACCAGTGGTCCCCAACCATCGGGCCGCGGACCGGTACCGTTTGGTCTGCTGTCATGATGTCCAGGATGCAGGTTGCACAGAGGACGTTGCCCATGTCATAATTTGTGTTTATTGTTGTGTTTAGAAAATACCACAGTTTTCATGCAGGTCATATTATGTTGTTGTACTGTAGTGTGGGTCACGTGCACGTTAGGTCTGCTGTCAGAGTTCCACAGGCTGCAGGGGTTACTGTGGGAGCTGGCATCAGGGAATTCAATCAACCCCCTTTGCCTGCTTTGGTCAAAATAGGGTTGATCACGGGTGTTTCTGTTTGCCTGCGGGTCCTTTCATCTGGCAGTTCTGTTGTTTCATCCTTAGTTATTTCTTCCTGTTGTTTACTTCTTTTTAGCACCATGAGTGTTGGAAGGGGAGAGGATGATGACACCTGTGCAACGTACAATGTTTAGTGAGTCAAAATAAAAGTGCAGAGTACGTCTCATCACGTTTCTCTGCCTTTATAGCAGCGTTGCTGCAGCGTGTGTCCGCCACATAATATCCCGCTCCGTCAGAGTTTTGCCAGACACCAAACCGGTCTGTGGCGCAATAAACGTTGGGGACCGCTGGTGTAGACGATTGAAGAGTTATGGTATGTCAAAGAGAGAATTTCCGTGAATAACACCTTAACTGTCCCCGAACTGCCCCCCTTCCTCATACAACAACTCATTAGGGTGATGGGGGGAACAATCTGTGATACACCTTGGGGATGGGGCTACCTGGCAGTGGTCACTCTCCCATTGGATGCCATGTGGCTTCAGACCCCTCCCCTCTGGGTTTTAACTGCACCCTAGACGTGTAGGGCCCCTTGGTGGGAGGGTGCTTAGACATCACTGTCAGCAAGCAGGAGGCGTCCTCACATTGCCCTTCCCGCCAAATTTAACTACACTTTTTTTTTTTACATGTATCCCTTACCTCACCACACTATGCACTCCAACACACACACACACACACATTGCACAAGGAAGGTGGGGCCAGTCACCTTCTGTCCCCTACCACATCCCTGGTGGGGGGAACCGGGCCCTCAGCGGTTGGTCCCTTGGCTGTTGGCTTCCCTGATCTTGCAGGAAACGTACTCGAGAATGGTACAGGTGACCAGATTGGTAAGTCTTACAGTCCCCTCAAAAACTAGAAATCTGGATCCACTGACACTCTAACAAAAGTCTTGTTACCACTCACACACACATGCAGACGCACAACAGCACAAATAGGTTTCAGGAGCTGTCAGGATAATTCTCTGCTTGTTATATACACATAATTAGTTTGTAAAGTAGCTTCCCATGAATATATTATCAATTACTGTCTGTCTCTCCTCACCTCCCTGGAAACAGGTGATTTAGCTGGCTCACATGTTCTGCTGTGACAGTGTGTTAATTGAACCATTAGCCAGAGGTGTGTGTTTGTGTGAAAGAGGAGAGCTGCAAACTCAACTATTTATATTCAGGCATCACTGCAGGTGTTTGTCCATGCATGTGTTCCTGCTTGAATAATTTCAGTCTGTTAACTAAAGCGGACTAATGGGTGAGATATCATCAATTATTTGTTATGAATATAAATATACTTTTCTTGTCGTCATCAGCCTCCTGTACATCTGTTCCTGTTTTGTAAGCCGGTGACAAATTCCTGGAAGCGCTGGACAGCGAAGCTTTTAGCGCCGCCGCCGTTCATTTGCACGACATTTACAGCATGTTCTGGTGCCGAGGACACAAAACCACCAAGCATTTCAGGTGTTATTTGGTCCCATTTTTCCTCCAAGCACATCTAATGGTGTGAAAAATAGGGTCATAATGGCATTTTCAATTTGAAAATTTCCCCCGAAATATTATCTTCATGATGAGGTTTAAGATAGAAGTCCTAAAGCAACACTGTGATAATAACACAGTTGTACATTTAGAACAGGGCTGATGCTGCTGTGAGGGCTTCATGCTTGACTTTGCATTTTATAGACTCCATTCTATGTCTTCCTCTTTATTCTTTTTCCCTTGTCTCTGAAATGATAATTTCCATTAAAGTTAGTCGAACATATTGTTTACATCCGCTCAGCCCCATCATTTTCCAACAAAACAACACTAACACAGCTTTTAGTAGCACAGCGGTGACTGCTCCAGATTCAGTTTTAAAAACATTTTAGGGCTTGAAAACTGAGATTTGAATATGAAAGATGAAGTCAAACGTCATTAGGAAATACAATATTGACTTCCACAGCTATGCTGATGACACGCAGCTTTACATCACAGTTTTAATCAACAGCCCTGAAGACCAAAGAGAGAGGATTTTACCAACACGTCTGAGTCTTAACCCTTTAACGCCTACATTTATTTCTAGCTATGAAAAAAACAAATGTTTTTGCTTTAAAGTAGATGCTCAATGAAGGAAGTTTTGGAGCCAAAGTGGTTTGATGCATATCTGCCTCAATAGACGTCAAGGATTTAAACCATCCCAATCCGTGAGAAACTTAGGGAGTACTTATTGACCCTGAGCTGAAGTTTATCCCACATATTAAAAATAGCATATCGTGGTTTAACCTTCACAAAAATATTGAGAGAGTCCACCTATTCTCACAAAGGTGCTGATGTATGATTTTATTTCGTAGGTTAGATTATTGTAATGCACTGCTCTCTTTGCTGGTTCCTTAAGCACTTTAAGCTGCCTAATCTGGAATGAAATGTGCTCTTATGAATAACCTTTGATTGAAACATGTATGTTTTATCACAGATTGTCAGAAAAGTATTTTATAACAGCAGGGCGGGGTGTAATTATATGCAGTAGATGCCCTAAAGGTACAAAGAATAACCAAATGATGGTTCACATTACACCTGAGCCGGGGGTGTCCGTTTCCCTGTGGGGTGGGTTCGGGTTTTTGCCCCTGGGTGCTGGGCCCCTGCCCACATTCCAACTGTGCCTGAGCCTGGTGGGGCCATGTTAACAACAACCCTTGTGGGCCCCTCTTCTCTCCGGGGTGCCCCCCTCCTGGGCGGGGCCGGCTGTCCCCTGCCTTGCTCCTTCCTGGACCAACCGTAGGCCGGGTGGGTGGCTGCCTGGAGTGCAGAGCGGGTCTCCCTTGGGGGGTCCTGGCTCGTACCTGGGGTTGGGGCGGGGGGATACCCAGAACTCCTGGGTGGTGATGAGGTGCTCGTCTGGGGCTGTGGGCTCTCTTCTCGGGTGGGGCCCTGCGTTGGGCCCTCCCGGCGCGGCGGGGGGCTGCTCCCCTGGTTGGGCTGGGGCGGCCCTCTCTTCCCCCCATGCCTCCATGCTCCCTGGCTCTGGGGGCCTCATGGTGGTCCTGCTGGCCCTGGCCTGGGTGGTGGATGTGATCGCCCGGGGGGTGGATGTTCTCTGCCTGCTGCCGGGTGGCGTTGGGGGGTTCTGGCTGCCGCTGCTGCTGCTGCGGCGGGGGTCTTGGTGTGGGGGTGGCTGGTCACTCTCCCTCCTTCTTTACACATTCCATCATCCATTTAGAAGAACATAAACACTCACCTGAACACAGGTGTTAGCTCACCTTTACACTAATAATTTGCATGATTGAATGAATAAAATATTTCACACTAGTTGGTTTAAAGGCATAAGTATGCGTTTGTGAACAATATCTGTATTGTAAGCATGTTTTGTGTTCATGTTGACATGTGGACATTTCTGCAGCTAACAGGAGTGTTTATAACATCTGAGTGTGTGTGTGGACAGGCCCCGCCCTTTGAGATGTGTATTACACTTGAACCTTACCGTAATGATAAACATCCAGTAAAGTTGTTGCTTTAGGCTGCTTCATGGTTCTACCCCCCCTCCCCTCCCTCCTATTATCACCCTCCTACCCCCTCCTCTCTAACATCCCTCTCTCTTCTTCCCTCCTTTCCTTTTCCGTCCGGTCCAGCACCAAGGATTTTCAAACATGATGGAATGTAATAAAGTTTGGCCTCAACTACAAAAGGGGTTTATTCAGACATTCCTCTGGTTTGTCTGAAGATTCATAACCCCTGTTGTTAAAGCAAAATATGTCCAACACAAGAGGCCTTCAGCTCTCATCTGTTTGCCCAGCTGTTGGACAGGACAAGTTAAAAAAAAAAACAAAAACAAAAACAAAGAATAACCAAATGAAAATTGTTCACAAGTCCCAAAGCTTAACTCTCAAGCCCAGTGATGACTCATTGAAGCCCAAGTCTTGAGACAAGTCTTAACTCTTAAGACTTAAGTGAGACTCAAGTCTTGAATCCAAGTCAGCACCTGTTTCAACAAAATGCATCAACAGAGTGCATCTTTTGGCTCATGGAAAAATGCCTGAAACAAAGATCTTTGAGATGTAGGTTTTTGAATGTCCAGTAAAGCCGATAGTGCTCAGAAGAAATCTCCAAGGCAGAAAAGCAGCAAAAAAATCATAAAATGACACTAGAAACTTGGTCTTTGATCACCTATTTCCGGGACATGTGAGACTTCCCTGGTGAAGGCACCGACTCCTTAACACATGACATATTGACATTCATGTAAATAGTTTTGCTCAGGTGAAAATCACCCGGCGATAGTAGTCTAGGGTTAAAATCAAGTACATGTTTGTTTCCAATAACAGTAACCAATTTCTGCTACCAGTCTTTTGTGATTCATTCATATACGTAATTCATATGGGCATCTTCCGGTCATCATTTGTTGGTGCGCACAGATGTCCGTCAACGGTTTCGACCAAAAAGTCTTTATGCAAATTCAGAGCTGTTCAAAATTTTTGGTCAGTTGAGAATCATGCGGTTCATATGTATTTTATGTAATTTTTATGCAATTATTCCATAAATCTTATGCAGATGTGCATGATTGTTGCAAGATACATACAGCGCACATACTATGTTCAAATTATGCAATTGAGACATGAATCACTAAAGAATTGCATTGAAACAGCACAACAATCACACACGGCTCATGTTCTACGTTGATTTACTTTTTCTTTGGTTTATTTGTACTTCTTTCGGTGTTTAATGGGATTCATCCGAGATAAATCTGTTAAAATTTCTCATAAAGAACCACGACTTTTCTCACTTTTTGGACAATATGCAAAATGTACGTTGGGGCTGTGTGACACGGCCTTAAGACTGCAGTTCTGTTTAATACAGATAATCAGACATATTGTTCTTAAGCTTTATAGTACGTATCTAATTACCTATTTTACATTTTTCTGATTAATAAAGGCTTTACTTTCTTTACATTCTGACCAAACTAACAGTCTTTGAACCAGGAGATCTGGTTCCTCAAATGACAAATGGGACTGAAAGTATCAGGAAAGTGTGTGTCACGGGTTTGGTCTGAATGTCCTTGTTCAGATAATTTTGTTGAGATAATTTTCTTGCTCATAAATGAACAGAATGACTCGAGGGAAAGAACTGCAGCGAGGACAGTCCCTGAAATAAAGATTTTTTTAATCCAGCTTTCAAATGGAGATATGTAAAAACCACTGTAGCTGCGCCGGCAGGCACAGAGACTCATGAATCATATATGGGTCTCATTATATAATTATGATTAATGTATTTTAGCATTAAAGAAAGTGCAATGATGACATTTAACTTTGTCAGAACTTTAACGCTCATGCTCTCTTAGTTTCTTTCCTTTGTTTTCAGTGAACAAAAGTCCATGGTCGACATAAAGACGATTACCTGAATTCTTGAACAGTGAAACACTGACTTCATGTGTACATTACATACAAAAATATGAAAAATGTTTTTGGTAAGAAGACAGGAAAGAGAGAAAAGATGGTTGTTGGTAAATGACTAAGCAGAAAAACTGGGATTGGTTAAAAAAAGGTTAAAGTTGTGATTGAAATTTTCAATAATTACTTTAAGATGTTCCCTTTATTATCTTTTCCAGGTCTGGAAACACCAGACCATAGATTTAAACCATAGTGTTGTAGGACTGCCGGGTATTAGAACGGGAAAAGTGTGTAAGGCAAAGTGCTAAATCCACTTCTGAGGAACATGTTTGTCATTGTGCGTGTGTGAGTGTGTGTGTGTGTGTGTGTTACTCCTGCAGATTACAGCTGGGATCAGCAGGAGTTTGATTTCGGACGGCCATCTTTTTCCTGATCGGTACAATTTGTTTGCACCATCATTTCATGATTTTGCCCAAATGGCTGAAGCCTTTGAAAAAGCCTTTTCCATCGATCCATTTTTTTAAATCCAAGTCTCTATTTTTTTAAATGTGCAGGGGGGCTGAAGCCAGTTTGTCACTGGGCTAAAGGGAAAGGTTGGAAGGGTAGGTAGTCCCTCACAAGACAGGACATAGACAGAAAATCATTGGCTCTCACACTCAGTCTGACAGACAATTGAGAATCAGCAATCAGCCAATCATGACTGCTTTGAACTGTGAGAGGAAGCTGTGAGATCTGGAGGAAACCCAGGCAGCACCAGCCAGCAGCTCATGTTGCTGACAGGCCTGTTCATTCATACACCGTCCATCCACCCATCCATCTGTCTGTGCATTCATCTATCCAGTCCTCCCACTTGCATCCATCCACTCACCCTCTGTAGGATTCCCAGTTGAGGGCTAAAGACATTTTCTTCTGCTCTGATTGGTTGTTAGGATGGTTCAGTGTGCGACACATTGAAAATCTCTGCAGGGACCTGTGATGATGGGTGCGACTCCCATCACCACTCTGTGTGTGGTCCAGGTCTTGTTAATGTAGTGGAGACCTTCTCTGCAGGCTCACTTTACACATCTTTATCATCATCATCATCATCAGTGCATGAGCTACTTATGGACAGAAAGAAAGACAAATGTGGACAGAGATGCTTTAGAGAGACCTGAAGAGCCGCTTTAATGTAATGCTAGTTTAAAATTTCTCAAGAGAACTTAAGTAGATGGAGTGCATGTCCTTAGGTGACACGCACACACGCCATGCATGTGTGTGTCACAGCACGCAGAGGAGTCTGCTGACAGCATGCAATATTTTCCGCTGTTCGATGCCGGCTCAGATATTAGTGGGTGAGGGACACAAATAGTTTGGGGGTGTGACAGCATAAGAGATCGAACCCCCCCCCCCCCCCCCCCCGCCCCCCGCTGACAAGTTATTGGATCGATTTGTCTGTTAGTGTGTCCCCATCCTCCACTCATGTACAAACACACACGCTGCAGAAGGAAAAATCTTTCAATGACATGTAACGTGCTGAGACAGTCAGTCACCCCGCTATGATTAACTGATGAGAGCGGCAAAGTGTTCATTTATCACAACATGCAGGGAACATTAACAAAAATAATGTCTTTAAAGTGCATCATCTTCCTCTTTTCTTATTGGCTTTTTGAGACACAGACCTCAACATCAATAATGACAGGAAATCCAAGGTATATAGAATAGACTGATTTAAATTGTTTGCAGGTGAATAAAACTGGGTTGTAGCTTAGTTTGAAAACTACAGCAGAAACAAGAAATCAGTTCAATCGAAGCTGTCAGGCAGAGTTAATAACAGTTAAAACCATCCTACAAATAGAAATGTACCATTGCCTTATAAATGAGCTTTTTGAACTTTGTATTAAATATATGTGAATACAGAACAACAGTGACATCCACAATCCACAAATATGATCAAATATTAGAGAACAGGCCATAAAAGAAGCTAAATAAACCAGAGTTCATGGTTCCACAGACAGGAAGAGAAAAACTGATCAGACTTCCACGAGAGAAACAGCTGAGCAAAAGAACCTTCAGACTCATTCCACATTTAATAAAAACATCTAGGAAGTCCACAAAACCTTCAGACGAATATAAAGTTGACTGATGAGATGAAAACAAATGTTTATGCTATCAGGCTTCAGGCAAGACGACTATGCTGCCAGAGCAACTATCAAACAAGGTGGTGGTAGAGTGATGGTTGGTGTAGGTACCAAAGGTATTCGGCCTGCTATAACTGGTTTCATTTTGTAACCTAAAGCTCTTTTCCCTCATAACTAATAATGCCATTTTAAATTTTAAGGAGTGTCTGACATAATTGTTTGTTCCACTAAATGTATAATAGGGAGACACATCGGCAATCTAAACATATTTTTCCAACATGAGTAAATGAATGACTGTATGAGAAACAATATTTATTTATGGTGTGCAGTCTGGTTTAATTGGCCCAAATGTCAGTTTCTAACAGTTATGATCGCAAAGTTAATATTTCCTTTTTTAAAACACGTTGAAAGCATTAATATACTAATTACAAAAAAAAAAACAGCACACACACCTTGTTTTTTTGTTCAATTTTTATGTATTATTCAAGTTATTGAAACAAACAACCAAAAAAAAAAAAAAGAATTAGCACTAAAACACAGGCTAAATGTCTTGAATCTAATTTTTTGCTTGTCTCCACAGATGCCACAGATGTTCAAATAAGTCCCCTGTAACGTATAGGGAAATTTTGATGTACAAGTCATCCATATTTCTCACAAAGAACTGTATTAGCTCTCACAAAGAATGGTGTTAGCGTGTAAACTTTATGGACCAATCTCTATCTTAAACGTCATCCGATCAACGTACAGCCAATCAGAGAATGTGATGTCATCATTAGTCGCAGGACCCTGAACAGCTGTTGCAGGTCGAATACTTTTACATGAGAACTGGTTTGCAGCCTCTGAATGTGAAAGCTTTGCTGTAAAAAATGCTGCAACCATAAATTCTACTTTTTGTTGAAGACAGCAGAAACCAAAATGGGATTTGGGGAATTTAGTTTATTTCATACTGAAAGAAAACACACAAAACAACGAAAATCGGCCTCCAAACTTAGGAAAGATTACTGATCTGTTTGAGAACATGCAGAAAGAAATTCCTCGGTCCTGACTGCTTGTACAGACATTAATTTGTACAGACTTTATTTTGAAGAATTGTAAGAAACATGATCCTTAATCAAAGGTTCAGAGCCAATGGGGTGTTGTTGTTTCTGATGATTTTAATAATCATTCTCATGACTACCCATGAAGTTCCAACGTTTCCTGCATGTGTATACTCTGTACAGATGCAGGTCTGTTTCCATGGATGCACTTCACCACCCTTCCCTCTGAGCCTTTTTATTTTTCGTATTTTCTCCCCCGCCAAAGCAGAACGTGCTTTACAACATGGATCTGTCAGTCAGGGAAAGGATGCACATGGCCTCACAGCAGGACAGCATTCACTTCCCAATGTTCCCCTGAAATGTTGAAAATGGGCGAAGCATGCCACAGATCACTGCTAAGGTTAAGCTTTTACCTCGGAGGGGGGACGAGCGGAATGAACAACCACAGGGAAAAAGGCTGACAAAAGCCTCGGACAAAAGCCTGGATGCAACAAAAGTCTAAACTCACCTTCCATCTATCCACTCATCTTCTAAAGCCGCTTCCTCTGTAGGTACCATAACCGTTCGGCATGGAACTTCCGTTTGGGGTCCTGAAGGTAACGTCACACTACGGTAGCCCCACTTGGACAAACTACGTAGCGTCGAGATCTTTTCATTTATGAAAAAACTATAAGCGAACATGCATTCAATAATAATTATAACAATAATAAAGGCATGTTTGTTTACAACAGACTTCATAATATTTTCTTCTATGGTAGTATCGTAATTTGTCCAGACCAATCACTATCTGACATGTCATCGGACCAACGTACAGCCAATCACATAATGCGACGTCAGCACTAGTCCCAGGACCCTGAACGGAAGTTCCAGGCAGAAGGGTTATGGTACCTACACCTCCAGTTCAGGTTGCTGGAGCCTTTCCCAACCACTTTCAAGCAAAGGCAGGTTCAAAGGCTGAACAGTTCAGCCATCACAGGGTAACACAGTAACACACAATCACCACACATCACATTCACACCTAAAGGACGGTTTAGAATCACCAATGAACCTATGGGGCATGTTTTTGACCAGTGGGGTGAAAACCCACCCACACATGGACGAGGAGAACATGCAAACTCCCAAAAGCCCCCTTTTTTATCAATTATGTTTGAACTTGGAGAATTTTCAACATACGATGAAGTGAGTGAAAAACTGTTTACCAATTTTTTAGATATTTCTGAATTATTACAGCTCCAACCACATACAGTTTGTGTTAATGAAAGTGTGACCTGGCAGTGTTCTGCTTTGCCCCGTCGTTCCTCAGCACAGCCTGTTTGTCCACGACACTAAAACAGTCCAAACACCAGCAAGTCCCATCATCACCTGGAAATTACCGAGCATGTTTTCTGTCACATGACTGGAAAGTTCTCAACTCATCAAAACAATGTCTAATTTGTATTCATTCTACATCTAAATATGTAAATAATGCAGAGAAATGCAAGGAAAGCCTACTGAGAGTGTGTTAAATAAAACATTTCCCCATCAACCTCCTCACTTCAAATTTTACATCTGAAGAAGGGTTGAACTGAAAGTTCTGAACTAGCATGACGGAAGGAGAAAGCAGCAAAACGCCTGCGTTCACAATGCTCCCTGTCCCACGAGGTTCATTAATAGCAATGCAATTCAGTGACCCAGAAACTAATCCTAGCCCAGATGAATTAGCAACTATCCACATGCAAACACTTCAGCTGCTAATTACAGAGTCAAACTCCTCCTCACAAGGAGGGATTTCCCCTTTGAAGATGAGACAAACATTAAAAAGTCCCACACTTGGTAAATGAAGAGTCAACATTTGGATGTTGGCGGGGGCCGGCCACTGAAACAGGTCTGAGGACTGCTTTAAAATTAAATATTTATGTCAACAGTTGAGAAGTGGAGCGCATTTCAAGAAGAGTTTTGACCTAACGTTTATGTTTGTTATGCTTTTGAACTAATTTCCTGCTCCTGAAATGGTGGATTTCACCCTCCAAGGTAACTGTGATGCATATTTAAATCAGAAGGCTGATATAAACACACGATAGTATCAGCTACACGTGGAGATTCAGCTGCACAGCTTCATTCACTTAATATTCCTCCTCTGATCACAGTAGAAAGAGGGCCAGTTTTTATTCTGATAAACTAAGTATTCTGTCTAGACATCTTCAAAAGCATCAGATGCAAAAAAAAAGTTTACAAAACTTTGTGCTGAAGGGTGGATGTGTGCGAATCGATCTGAGCATTGATAGTGTCGATACTAAGGTGAAGTATTGATACCAGCGGGATGAGATCGATGCTTTCGATACTTTCATACAGTTTTCCTTTCATACGTACAATAACAACCTTAAATGTACTAACGAAGGTCATGCAGATTGGGCAGAAAACCCCCCAAGTTGAGCATAAAACTGCCCAATCTGGCAAGCCTGTCTGTCTGTGTAAACAGCGCACTCACACCATTGACAGTAAAATAAGAACTGGACTGAACGACCCCTCCCATCCTGGGGAGTGGGAGTGATTCCAGATTCCAGTTGGCTCGTCTGTGCTCCTGTCCTTGGCCGTGGATCTGGCTTCTGGCTCGTCTCGCGCCCCCAGCTGTCCCCCAGTTCCATCTGCAACACTATTCACACATGTAGTTGTAGAGTCAGATAGGCTAAATCCTCTTTACAGTCCTGGTACATCGTCTCTCCGTTTGGCAATCAGCTATTGCAGAATTTTGGAGAAGCCGAAGGTTCCTAATGTTGTTTTTGGACCAGCAATCAGTTATTGTATTTTAGAAGTGATTTTTTTCTTTTGTATAATTACCGGTGTGAAGCCCGTTGAGACAACTGTGTTGTAATATTGGGCTGTATAAATGAAACTGAACTGAATTGAATTGAACTAAATAAACAAAGAATGGTGATTTCCAAAATTATTCTATAATCGAACATTTCAAGAAAAAGCAGTATCAGTATTGGTGAGACCAGCCCTGTAATTACTTGGTAATGGATCGATACCAAAAAACCCACCGCTACTGAAGGACTTTGAGGTACTTGGTCTTATTTTATTGGTCATTTTAATTGGTGCAAATGTTTATTTGTGTTATAGTTATTTTGACAAATCAGGAATCAAAGAAACAAAGACTTGTTGAGATGTAGTCATTTTTTGCTTTTGTTCCTCTTAGAGTACCTCTCCGATCATCTTTTTAGATTTTAGCCAAACATCCAAAAAAGCTGTGTCATTTTCTAAGAACAAAGTTTCTGCAGAGCGGCAGGAGTTCACTAGAAATTCACCTCTGAGTTGTGGGCAAGACTGGTGGTGCAGAGGATGCCTGCCTTTATTTCCCATCGTTACACTCTCTCCCGCTAGCTTAACGCCTCTCACAGGAGTCTCTTTCTCAGAGACTTCTGGGAAATTTCTATGGCACTGGATTTGGATTTGTAGGGTGTGTCCAAATTCCTTCCCTACGGACTATCTAGTGCGTTCACCATTTTCAGAATCTACAATTCCAAAATCGAGTCCCCTAAAAATGTGCTCTGCGAAATTCCGTGAAAAATCAGTGTCCATCGATGGTGATTAGATCGATGGTGACTACATTGGTGAATATAGACCACAATGCATTGCGTTGGATCAATTCTTACCAAAAAATGTATCTAAATGTATTTCTTTAATAAACAATTAATGTTTTTATCTTCAGAAGACGGTGGACTCATAAATAACTGTCGCAAAACGCTCACATGAAATCCATGACGTCATATACGCTGTTTAAAAAAAAGAAAGTAGTGAGTGTGGTGATCGAATTGCTTTTAAAATTCAGGGCTCTACATAGCGCCGCACTATCTAGTTATTCAGCAGTTATGGGTTGGGGCGGGAATTCGGACAGAGCTGTAGATTTGTACGGCACTAGAAAATGGCCTACTAGCTATATAGTGGAACTCAGACACAACCTTGGAACAGGGCCGGAATTCAGACGTAGAGAATCGAGAACTGGATAAATGCAAGCCTTTGATTGGTAAACAAGCCTGTCAATCACGCCCACTTTCAGCCAATCAGAGGACTTCTATCACACTGCTCTCCCTCCTTCCCCTAATTACGGAATCATTAATCCTGAGTGACAGATTCAAACTGGGTTTTCCCTGTAAGTTTTGCATCCACGTGCACGTGAGGCGGTCTGCAGTAGTGGCGCGGGCGGGCGCGCGCGCGCGGCCATGGCGTTACTGTCTCTTTAAGAAAGTGACAGCGGCGGGCACCGGAGGGGCTGCTCTGGAACCGCTGTGAAGGAATCCCAGAACTTTCCCAACTAAAGCGGCGAGCTCCGCGGTCCGGTCCAGGTCCGGTCCAGCACCCAGCCGGCCGTGCAGGAGTTCTCTCGCCCCCGTCACGGCTCCGTCTCCCGGTGGGGGGAACGGACGCTCGCGGCTGCGCGGAAAACGGGCATCATCTTTGAGGAGAAAAAGTTACGGTTCGGTGTTCGCCATCCTCCCTCCAAACTTCAGCTAAAGCAGCTAACGGGAGCTAGCATCTGGCTACGCGCGCATCCGAACTTTATGGCCGTCCCGAACCGAGGCGGACTCGCTCCTTTAGTTTAAGAAAAAGTCATTCTGATTCCAGTTTGTCCCCAAAAAAGTTTTTAAAGAGTTTAGTATCGATCGTAACCGGGCCGGGTCAACAGAATCCAGCTAGCTGTTTGGGAGGCAGGCGGCTAACTCCTAAGAGCAGAAGAAGTCCCAGAGCCGCAGCGAGGAGGCCGCAGACCGAGGCTCTGCTCCCGGAGGAGCAGGATGGGAGCCCGCGGAGCCTGAAGAGGACTTTCGGAGGACTTGTTCCCGCTCGGCCTCCTCCCCTCCGCCTGCGCGGAGCTCCTTATGACCGAGGAGCATCTCCTCTGTGCGGCCGGCCTGCGCTTTGGATGAAGATGAAGGTGACGGTGACGTTCGGACAGACAGGTGTGGTGGTCCCCTGTAAGGAGGGCTGGACGGTGAGGGACCTGATCCAACAGGCCACGCAGAGGTACCGGAAGCTGCTGGAGCAGGTAACCCCCGTCTGCTGCCGCACCTTTACGCCCTGCAGTCACGGTGGAGATGCTGTGGTCTCCTCAGTCCATCATGGAGACACACTTTGATGAAACTGCTCGTTTGAGGGGTTTCCCCCACAAATGTCCACCTGAAGGGCTTTCATTGATCAGAACCTTCAGATGTTCTGTCCAAAGTTCTGGTCAGTTGCTGCCAGGTCCAGGTCTCTACATTGATCTGGCCATCTGCAGACATTTCCAACAGACTTGTGAGTGTAAAATGCTACCGACTCGGTCTTGTGATTCTTTTATGACTGCTTTTGATTCCCGGCGCTGCGCTGAGGGCAACAAGCTCATGACCTCCATCACACCAGCAAATCATGTCAGTGACTGGCTTCACATTGGAGCCATTATTCCAAAAGCATGCATGGATGACGGCCTTGGTGTGGATGTAAAGGTGTGAGATAAGGGCTTCAGACGTTTCTCTTCTTCTCTACTCTTCTGTGTCTTTTCACCTCTTTTGTTATTTTGATCTGCTTCTCCACAGACGATCGTCTCCGTCCAAACAGCTCTCAGTTATCGGGCTTATCTTTCACCCCAGCACATCTGCACTTCAGCTTCCTCACTCCTGTGCATGTCCCTGTGATGTCTGCTTCCTCTTTATGCCACCTTCTCGTTCCTCTACTTCCCTTTGCTGCTCGGAAAAGCTGACTTTCAACGTAGAAGATACGATGTTGACTTCACAGGATTCACCTCTGTGAAACGCGGCGGGAAAGTACAGGTGTAACAGCGATCGAGCTGTTAACCATCAGCCGGTATCGACGGAGGTTTTCTGTTTACGGTGCGGAGGTTGTGCCGAAACAAGAGGCCTTTGTGGCACTCGCCAACTTCACTCCAGAAGCAGAAGTTGGCATTTAAATGGTTGCGTCGTTTCTGCAGGTTTGGGTTGTGAATCGAGAGTTTTAGGACCCACAAAAACAGAGAACCAAGTGGAGGATTTTTTATATAACTTCATAAACAAAGAAAAACAACATTTATCAACAGAAAAACACATTAAAAAAAAGTACAACGTTCTGCTGGATTTTTATCCAGTATAGTGAGTGAAGAGGAAGAAAACCAGACGTTTGTGTTCACACTGAGCTGTATGTTTGTGTCCAATGATCTACTTCCTTACTTTAACATCATTTATCTTTTAGTTCTGGGTTTATTTCCAGTCAGCCAATAAAATGCATCGTTTGTTTGAAGCTCGTCTTCTTCCCCTGTATTATCGTTTCTTCCGTTTATTTTTCAGCTCAGTAACTGGTGAAAGCCCAATCCTCACGTCAACATGCATCATCACTAACCAAAGGCTTCATTTAGCCTCTTGGCTCCAACTTTCTAAGTCATTTATTGACGTTTTCATATTTATTTTCCTCAGCATTTCCTCTTCTGCTAAACATGGACACCTTTAGTTGTTAGAAAGCTAATAATTGTCAAATTGAATCTGTTGTAAAGGCTTTTTTGCAGTTGTTGGGTTCTATTACAATCTAGGAGGCAATAGTTTGATTATGAAGCAATGACTGCGTCCTGAATCAATGCATTTTTTTTTTAAATAAATGCTTTCTTTTTACCACAAGACACTAGATACTTTTCTCCACCAAGGACACCAAGATCAATATACTTTTTAACTTACATCAAGATCTAAAATTTGTGACATGAAAAAAGTTTTGATCAAAATTTTTTCCCAGCGTCAATTATAGACAATTTTTAATTCATGGCTGAGAAAACAAACGGGGCCTAGTTAACCATTCATTCATTCATTCATTCATTCATTCATTCATTCATCCATCCATTGATTGATTGATTGATCCATTCATTGATTGATTGATCCATTCATTCATTGATTGATTGATTGATTGATTCATTGATTGATTCCTTCATCTTCTTCCATGTATCCCTTTCTGGGTGTCAGGGCTGCTGGAGCCTATCCCAGCCACTTATGGGTGAAGGCAGGGGGCACCCTGGACAGGTTGCCAGTCTGTCGCAGGGTCACACATTTCACACACACATGCACACTCACACCTATGGACAATTTGGAGTGACCAATTGACCTGTGAAGCATGTTTTTGGACGGGGGGAGGAAGCCTAGTTAACTAATGGACTTAATATTGCAATATAGTGTAGACTTGTGTGATTTCGTTGTCGTTTTTCCTTAAATGCTTTCTGGAAGGCCACACCCCCTACCACTTGAAAGCGGGCTACACGAAATATGTCAATCTAACGTTTTGAATGTTGAACCCAGTGGCCAGCAGGCTCCACCCACTTTTATTAAGGCATCTGATTGGTCAGTTTATAACTTGAATAACTTCGACTACAGAAAAAATGTGAAAAAAGAGGATTATCAAGAACATGTAAAAACAAAGGTATCAGGTCCAGAATGATTCCTCTAACCCATAGAATGAGGAGATTTTGGCTCCTTGGAACCAGCAGGTACTGGTACTTCCTGTTTGGAATGCCAGGGGGGAGGAGTCACTCAGTCCAGTTCACATATACAGACAATGGACACAATGTATCCATGCATGACTGTTGTCAAAACCTGTTTGACTGCTGACATTGATGAATTGATTTCTTCCATGAGCTTTAGGTGAAGACCGGGCCGGTCAAGGCTCGCGCTCTGCGGGGTCAGCCATGTTTGTGTGTACATTTATGCTCTGCTTAATACTTTAACATCAAATCACCTTCATTTTTATATCCTGAATTGCTTTAAAATTTACAGTAAAATTCAGAATCATTTAGTGATCATGTTTGATGCATCTAACAATTTCATCCTCCTGTTGGAGATAGTTTGTATAAATTGGAGCTGAAACAAAGCAGAAATTTAGGTTTAGAGTTGATGAAATTCCTTACATTTGTGTTTCTTACAATAGTTTATTACATGTTTCTCAGCATGGATATATGGAGGGAGATGACCCCTAACGCTAGCTGCTGAAACTCAAAGAAGAGTTTGTAAATTGAGGTCAAAAGGTGAAAAGCTGTGACTCCTTGTGTCTTGATTTGGTGGGGCGTCATTGTTTTCATAACCTGTGTCAGCTATGTAATGTTCGGAGCTGTAATAACCCACAGCAGATTGGGGAGAGGTGGAGTGGTTCAAGTGGAGCTAACAGAGTACTGGGTACAGAATGAGTCCTTCAAAGTGCCCTGTTTGCTCTAATTATGAGCTCTAACAGAACGCTGAGGAAAGAGGACTGCAGTCAGCAGCTTCGTGGGGATGGATTCGCTCTGAGGAACAGCCAAGAGAGTTTGTTGGAAGAAAACAGGATTATGACGGAAAACATCAGTGTTCTACCAACTCATGGGGTTCCTGAGAGATCACCGTCAGGGAAAGTGAATGGATTCAGAGGAACAAAAGACGATGGTGGATGTTCAGAGGACAGGGAGTGAAACCAGTGGAGGCTGCTTCTGTGGGGGGAGTCGCCAGGAAGTCATTAGCTTCAGGCGTCTGTGACGTGCTGCTGTGTCTTTATGAATGACTCCCGGCTGCTGTGCAAACACTCCTTTTGGGGGCAGCTTTATTGAAGATGGGGGCGCGGTCCAGTGGGAAGGACCCTGAATCAGACGAGGGGTGAGCTAAACCGTGAATTTACCTAAACCATGCAAACATGGTTTCATTCCTAAAATAACAGAGTTTTATTAAGTCCTGGGGAGACTCAACTGTTTCTGCTTTTATCAGGGGGAACAGGTAATGTCAGGGAGAGGTGGGAGGAGCCTTCTGTCACCTGCACTGCACTGATCTTCCTGGCTTGGTCCACCTTCATTTACATGTCAGATTTTCATCACGGCTCTACACAAGAACTTCAGAGTTTCTTCATTCATGAGGAGCCAAGTACTCCTTCAGATATCGTACACCTCTAAAAACAACAGAAAAACCTGCATGTGTGTTTGCTTTTATTTCATTACCCAGAAGAGTCACTGATAAGCTCCGCCTCCCAGATGGAGAACAATCATTCCTAAAGGGGGCAGAGGAGCTCACCACAAACACCAGGAATCTCTTCATTTGTCTTTTCTGTCCTCTGAGACGGAACCACAGACCTTTGTCCTTTATCATCATTTATCACTGAAAACAGAGAGATTCTTTCTTATGAAGAAGTCGAGAAATGAACTCGATCTCGTTTAGCAGAGGCCATCAGGTGACCCCAGACGGACCCAACACTGAGCTGAGGAACTCGTGTCATGATGGTGTCAGAACAAGGAGCAGTTGTTAGGTTCCCTGGTAACAAATGTTGGATTATATATTTGCATCAGATACCAAAGAGGCTAAAAGATTCTAATGTCACTCCGATCATCGTTTGATCTGTTTTCAGATCCCTCCCAGTGATCTTTTAATGACCATTATGCAGTTTTAGCTGAAAATCAAAAACCTGTGTTATTTTTTAGGACGTATTTCTGCAGAGTGGCAGGATTTATCAGAAACTCACCTCTGAGTTGTGTTTAGGATTGGAGCAATGAGCAACCCCGCCCCCCTTCCCCTCCACGTTGCAGAGTGGAGTGGATTATGGAGCTTGTGGTCCAGTCCGCCCAGCGTATTTTCTATGTCACCAATAAGATCTTTCTCAAATCGTCCGCTCCTGGTTCACACCCATTCCAATAAAGAAATACTCAGAAGTGACATTTTTAAGTTTCATTTACTTTATAAATGTCCTCCTTCATCAGAAAAATGACACAAGAACATGTTAAAAATGTTCTATCCCATCCCAGGTTGAACTGGGCTGAAGGTTCCATCAGTCAGCGGTTCTGAACAGAACAGCACCTGTGTTGTTTCAGAGCTTCCTCTGCTGAGCATCCACTGTCTTTGTTCTGCATATCAGTTTGTGTTCACGCTGGTTAGCAAATGTTTGAAACATAAAAAAAAAAAATCTTTTGCTCCCAAGAGTTTGGTAGATAGACGGTGACCAACGGTCCTGAAGGTTTACGGATGTTTCTTAAACTAACAAAGTAAATAGAAATCCAACAATGCTCAGACCTAAAGTTACTTTGACTTTGCACTTAACATATTTATTGGATATGAATTACAGTTCAGACAGATGATAGCGTTTAGGTGAATTTCTGCCACCTGCAGTTTGAAGTTTACCCATATAAATGTGAAAACGGTCTTTTTTAGGAATTCAAAGCAGAATTCAATTGATAGAAACCAGCAAGTAAACAGGAAACCCAAAAGTCAGAGCAAAGAGAGATAGGGATGAGGGAATACCCTTTGATTGTAAGGTACAGGTAAATAAATAGTTTTTTTTAAGAAAACTTTTATTTTTTTTAATCATGTATAACTTCTGTCAAGTTCACATGAAGTCATACACCTGTGGGAAAAGTTTGGAGGTTTGAGTTCATGACACAGCAGCTGAATCCATTTGCAGCTTCAGTAAAAACCTGCTCTGTAGTTTGCTAATAAGCTGAAGTGGCTTCAGATTGACTGAATGAGGCTTTCACTGAGGTGACAGTGTTCTGATGCACTGACTGACAGTCTGCAGCTCTGAGGCATTACTTCTCAGGTCTGTGTCAAATGCTTTGGGAATGGTGTCATCAGCCCATCTGTGCTGAACTTTCATTAAAAAAAGAAACTCGGGTCTTAATAAAAGGTCTGTTCATTCCGCTGCATGTTCATGGTGGAATCATGTTCCTGCTGTTTGCTGTGAGAATCACTGGGATCGCAGCTCCAAAGCCTCAGTCACTTGCGTGCAAACAGGGGGGGGGGTTGACCTGCACGGCTGCTCTGAGTTTTTCTGTTGTCCGGGTCGTAGAGAGGAACGACTGCAGTTCCCTAGAGGTTTGGACTGTTACGTCAAGAAAATGGAGCGTACCATTGTCATGAGTGTGGTATGTGTGTTGTAAAGTATTTGTAAGGATAATGGAAGTCACACAGACTCATGACGTACGGGTGATGCTGTCGTACGGCGTCTTTACGCCACTCTAGTCGTTAGTAAGGTGTGAGTACTGACTCCTTACCGACTGTGATCCATCTTTACCTGTTGGATGCCGGTAGGACGTCCACACAAACTACACTCTGATTGTCTTATTTCCTCATTTAGAAGAGTCAGGCTGCAGCGAGGAGCGTGCACGTATCACGTGAACAGCTCTAACGGGCTCCTTGTACAGTCTGGAAGATTTGGGGGGTTGAATAAATGAAAAATCTGTATGACACACCTGCATCTGTCCTACTCCCCCCTTAGTCACTCTTAGGTTTTGTAGAAGTGTTCTCTATGACCTGTCGCTCGCAGCATGACCGTAAAAAACCTTCATGAACATTTTCTCTCTACGGGTTCCCTGAGCGTAGAGAGACCTTGATATGTTGTACATGCTCAGTACAGGTTTGACCGTTATTTGCCCACAGACATAAAGACAGTTTGGACTAAGACTTAAAGCTGCTGTGAATCAGTGATTAAGGCTGTGTCCAAATCCCCCCCCAACCCCTAGCTACTAAAAACTAGTCATTTGGGCACCACGCTCACTACTTTTTTCATTTTATTTATTTATTTTTTTAACCGGTGGATGTGACGTCAACGATTTCACAAAGTAAAAATCTAATTAATATGAGCGTTTAGGGACAATTATTTATGAGTCCACTGTCTTCTGAAGATAAAAATGTTGATGGTTTATTAAAAGAATACATTTAAATACTTTTTTTGATGAAAATTGTTCCGACGCAGTGCATTGTGGTCTATAGTTGCCGATCTAGTGAGCATTGATGCACACTGGTTTTTAGCAGAGACTTCTGGGAAATTTCTAGGGCTCTGGATTGTGGAGTTGTGGATTCAGACAGAACTAGAACCTGGAGAACGCGCTATAGCGAGTAGGGAAGGAATTCAGACACAACGTTAGTTTTGTTGTTGTTGTCTTTTAAATTTACTTACATTTGCGTACAAGTCACATATGAGCTGTTTGGATTTCCTGATAATCATTCCGGTTGTTTAAGGCCATTCAGGTGACATTTATCAGACTATAAAACTAAAGCAAAATCATCAACTTTTCCTTTTGAAAGTCTTTTAAACGGTTTAAAGTGATGCATATGTTAGAGAAGAAACATGTCCAGAAACATTTGACTGAAGGAAGTAAAGACTGCCAAAAAAAGAAAGTGACATAAAGAGAATCCGTCCAGTGGATGACATGTTTGGTATTGTGTTATGGTGAATAATGAAAAGTCAGTTAAATGCTTTGCTTTGAGGCCTTTGAATGACGGAGCTGGGTTATGTTTAACTCAGGATAAATCCAGCTCCGTGTGTGCAAAGGGCAGTTAGATGGACTGAATCCTCTGAACAGACCGTAATGCTCCTGCACATTGGTGTTACAGCAGTGCAGAACCACCTCCTTGTGTGGCTGTTGAGGTCCTGAAGGGAGGCTGCTGGAGAACCGGGTCTTCATATAGCAGTAGGTTGAGGTCTCTTTGTTTGCCTGAAAGTCACTGCGGGTTAATGCGTTTGCTGGAGGGGAACTAAACGATGGCGTGAGCGAAGAACATCCTGAACGTGCTCGGCATAGATCAGCATTTAGAGCCTCATTCAGGGACATGGAGCCTGTCCCGCCCAGGCGTCTGACCCTGGAAGGATGATTTAATCCAGCGCCCCCCCCTCAGGAATGCTCTGACTCCCACCTTTCTGAGGTGTTTGTATCGGCGTGTACGTTGGTGTGTTGTTGTCTCAATATGCTGTTGAACAGCAGCCCTGTGTAGTCAGCTGTCCGGTACAGAGCCGCTGTCATTAATCACAGACCCAACATGGCGGTGAAAAGGGTTGGGGGGGGTTCGTAATCTGTGAGAGGCGACGGCGAGAGATGTGGGTGATACATGGAGGAAAGAAACAAAGGACAGATGAGGAAAAGAAGGGCACTCTACAGGAGAGGAGCTAATAAAAGAGGGACAAAATAGACAAACGGTGTTTGTGACTCTCTGCTTCTGCCGGATTATTTTAGGTCTGTACTAAACTGGTTAGTAGTTCCTCTGGGTGCTCAGAGCTCATATTAGTTTTTTCTTTTTTAATCTCAAAGGCTAACCAGCTACTCTTTTGGGAAATGAAACCTCCTTCTGTTTGATTAAACACAGTTTTTCTCCAGAATCTAAAACTCTTAAGCCTCTTTAGTTTCACATACAAGTCAAACACATCACCCTCTTTACACTTTTAGCTTTATTTAAAGCAACCGTTCAAACTTAACTTATTTAAAAACTTTGTTTTGGCTTTTACCTCAGAAAATATCTAGAAAAATGTAATTAAATGAACTTTGCTGTGAAAGCTTCCTTGGTTTGATGTCCTTCTTTAACTGGACTGATGTTCTAGCGGTGAGAATGTAGTCTTTGTGACGAGTCCAGACAAAAGCCAAACGCTGTCTGACTTAAGTTAGTTATTGCTTACTCTTTTCACCTGTCAAGTACCTGTACTACTTCATCTCTGTTCAGACCAAATGTGGCCATTTGGGAACAAATGAATCCTTCTGTGCCTTATAGGCCAAAAGTTGACCATTGCCTCAGTAAACTTTGTAACAGCAATAACAGCAAAGCTATTTTTGTTCCTGCTCTGCCCTCCTGCATCTCTGCAGTCCTGAGAAACCTGTTCAGTAAGGGCAGAAGGGCAGTTGTTTGATTAAAAAACAGACTTTTGTTTTGGGTTTGTTAGGGCTGGGTTGATCAAATTGATTAATTGATCTGAATCAATCGGAGCTTAATAAATCAATAAATCGATTCTATGAAATTAGAGATCGATCTTCTATGCCTTTCCTTTTCTGATGACCTAACAAATAACAGCAGTAAAGCGAAGTAAGCTAGCTTGATGCTAACATATCATGGAATTTCCCATAGGACGGCTAATGCTAATGCTAGTTGGACCTAAACATACATTAGTGACTAAATGAGCAGCTTTATGGACTCACAGGCAGGAATTTTCTATAATATTTTGATTAAAATTTACTAAAGTAACCATTTGTGGTCTAAAGCAGCGTTTTTTGCTCCAATCTTCTTTGAAAAAGTGTAATGCTGTAGTGGCAGCTCCGCCTAGTGGCCAAACTGAAACACCTCCAGGACAGGCAGAACATTTATTTTTGTAATATTACTCGGTTTAGAGCCTTTACAAAGTTAATGATCGGCATGTTTTTGTTGGAGTTTCTCCTCTGGAGAACCCATAGAACTCTGTATGGTGTTAACAACCTGACTGGTTTATTATGTCACTAATAGATTTACAGTATGTGACCTGCATCAGATAATTATGAAGATCTTCAAAACATAGATTAGTATTGTATTTCTATACCAATGCATCTAAATGTGTAAACTGTGTAAATTCAAAATGGGTGTCTGTGGTGCAGCGGTAGGGCGGTCGACTCATGATCTTAAGATTGCAGGTTCGATTCCCGCCTTGCACGCCCATGTGTCGAAGAGTCAGTTTTGGGCAAGACACTGAAACCCCACCTTGCCTCTGGTGGGAGATTGGCGCCAGTGTTCGGCAGCGGAGCCGCCACCAGTGTGTGAATGTGTGTGTGCATGGGTGAATGGGACTGTGACTGTAAAGCGCTTTGGGCCTTCGTAAGAGGGTAGAAAGCGCTATATAAGTATACGCCATTTACCATTTACCTCGTGTTTGTTGTTTGAGAGATATCTAGGAGTTATATAACTTTATTTTTCTAGAATTATTTGCCCATTTTCCCTTTCTTTGCACCTGATCTCTGATGTCTGGAGCTGTTGTAGCAGTTGAACTTGGAATTGGGATCAGTAAAGTTGATCTTATCTTGTTGTAGGAAGGAGATGTTCTGGTCCGGACTCACCATGTTGAATACTGCGATGGAGGGATCCTGGACCCTGATGATATTCTTAGTGATCTGGTGGATGACAGGGACAAGGTAAGAAGCTCCTCTGTGTCTACTGAAGGCTTTTCTAACTGACAGATAAGGTCATCTTTCAAAAACTAAACCAGCTATTAATCAGATCATTCCTGAATGGATTTACTTTTGTTTTTAATCTTTCCACAGTTTTTTTTAGTTTAAATCAATACCTGGGCATAAATGTTGATATGATATACTATGATATACTATTGATTTAGAATTTGATTTAATCTTAAATCCAACTGTCCTATAGTTGTTTTTTTGCTAAGCTTTCTTCAATGACTGAGTCTCATAGAACTGTTTTACCTCCTTTATTTCTTTCTGTGCATGTTTTACTGTGGATTTCAATAATGCTGTGAGTGTAACTGTATTTTCGAAGAGTCGTGTGCCTTTTAGTGTGTGTGCACGTGTGTGTGTGTGTGTGTGGTTACACAGTCACCTGGAAGCCATTCGCTTGAATAAAATATTGTGTTTTCAGCAAAATTCAAAGCTAAAGGTTTGAACTTGCCTGCAGCATGAGCCTACTGTTATTAACAGCCCCCTTTTGGCAAACTCGATCCATACATTTTCAGTCTGCATATCTTACCTCGGGGAGTCTTCTATACTTTCACTCTCTATGTCTACGTTTTGGACCCACATATACCGGCATTATTGTAAAATGAAAATGTGATCAATAAAAAAATCCAGTGTCGGCATTTGAAATGAGCTGTGTGCTAAAATGAAGTTTTGATGCAGCTTACTCCTGGTTAAGTAGAGGACGGAGGAGTCACAGCACGGTGCATCTGTACGTCTACTGTTTAGTCTTTATGTGAAATTCTCACAGATGTACACGAATGAACCACGCTAAAACCACAGAAGTACGAATTAACCACGCAAAGAACACGTCGACCAACGTAGAACATGAGCCGTGTGTGATTATTGTGCTGTTTATATGCAATTCATCTGTGATCTGTGCGTCAATTATGTAATTTGAACGTGATATGTGTGTCGTATACGCGATATAAAAGTTAAACGTTGGTGGTAAATGTGTGAAAAGGCCATTAGACATACATGGAACGGGCGAGGAAAGACACTAATTTTTGTATGAATCTTACAAAAATCACACGTAATTGTGCACATCGACAAATATGCAACGCAAGAAACAACGTATGCATCACTAAAGACCGACATTTCATCTGTGGAAGATGCGTACATCATGTATGTATATGTACTGCTGGGTGACGGTATCTGTGTGCCTTAAGGGCACAGACGTATTGTGGAAATTTTGTGATAATTAAGAACACTACTGATGATGATGATGTTCAGTTTCTCTTGGTCTGCACCACACAGATTCTGGTTTGGTTCAGTTCTTCAGCTCTTCCACAGTCTGCATCCACATATTTGAGAGCACAGATGAAAACTTGGCCTTTTGTTTTTAGTTCACTTCTGTTCTTCCCATAAATTCAATAATAGATATATTTCAAGTGTTTGTGTGGGAAAATGACAGTTTATTGTGCAGCATAGCTTGAAACTGTTGTTTTTGTTATAAAAAGATAATTTCCTGAAACAGTTTCTCTGTAATTTTATGAAATCCTTCTTAACACTTTAGTTTTAGTTCATTAACTAACTAAAAGCAGTTTTGTCGTTTGCTTGCACGTCTCACTTATGGCTATGAAACAGTTTTCTACCAACATGAGGTCAATAAACTCTGAATCATCCATTTTTAAACTGCAGTTATTAACATTTTGATGGTAATCTGCTCTTATATCATAGACTGTAATTCTGCTGCATGAAACATTATTATTGTTCTATAGATGGTGTGAAATAATGGAACTCACTAGAGTTATTAGGTTTGAAAACTTGGCTGCCTTCAGATGTGAATTGGGGATAGCTTTGGTTTTGGTTTAGTTTGCTGTTCTTCTGCCCCGTCACATGGCTTGTTCCTTTTGCTCTTTTGTTGAAGAGCAAAAGAGTACATCTACAACTATGTACACATTATTCCTCAAAATAAATTGTAGTATATAAACATCAAAAACATAGTTGAAAACAACACAAGTTGAATTGAAAAACATCTTTCTTTAAGTTTTGTTCAGAATTTTGGCAATGACAGAAAACCTGTAAGGTTGTAATTACTTGTTCTTTTGTAAACCTTTTTTGTATTTTATGAGCTTTGTACATTAATTTCAGAATACTTAGGTTAACTAAATCATTAAATTGTAATATTTTGTATTTACTGAACAATGGAGTAGATGGATCACTATAGTTACTGCCAGATATAATTCTTACTACTTTTTTGTGTAATAGAAATTGGATTTGTATATGACGTGTATGTGTTTCTCCATATTTCAATGCAGTAGTCCATATGTGGAACAATCAATTCATTGTTTAATAAAGAAAGAAAAAGTTTCCACTTTATAGAGAATTCCAAATGCTTTTGCTGATTTTGGTTTAATAATACGAGGTCTCCAAATGTTACCTTTGTCAACGATGACGCCCAGAAATGTAAAAACCTTTACTCTGAGGGGTACTCCACACATTGCATAGCAGAAAATTGATTTAGTGTTATTTATTTGCACATGTTGTTGTCTATCGTTTAAATAACTTGTTACCAATTGAAAGGCTACCCCTCGAATACCGTATTTATTGAGTTTTCCAAGTAAGATGCCATGATCTCGTTTTTAGTGTCAAACGCCTTTTTCAAGTCAATAAAAAAGCAAAGGAAGCGATTCTTGTGGCGATTGAAGATTCCTCAGTTAGGTCCATCAAAGCCATGGATGTGGAATAATTTGCCCTAAATCCATACTGACTACTATTTAAAATCTGTAGTATGCATATATTTAATAGTTTTTCTAACATTTGTTTGTCTACACTTTTATGAAGTGGTTTAATCTTTGCTAATCTCCTTTTGTTTGGGAAAGTTCCTGTTGTAAAGGACAAATTGCATATATACAGTAGATAAATGGGTGAATAACATACTCTATTAAAATCTTTACTAATGTAATATCCATATCATTATTGTCAGTTGATCTTTTATTAACACATTTTTTAACATTGTTCGTTATTTCTCCTTTTTCTACTGGATCTAAGAACATACTATTAATGTTACTGTTTATATTAGTAGTTGCGTCCTAAGACAGTGAAATGGGAATATAAATTGCCATGTTTGGTCTTAGATTAACGAAATAATCAGTGAATTTATCTGCTGGTGTTTATGTGAACGGTTGGAGGTCGTCCTGTGGTCAGTGACGTCTTCAAGGCCTGGTTCATGCATTAACCTTTTTATATATTTGTTCAAAAAAGGCCATTTTGTAAGTCACATTACCACTTTAAAATTAAAATAAGAAGTTGCAGTAAAAGGCTAACCTTGCTAGCTTCAACTGGTAAAATCCCACATGACAAATCCTATGTAGAGACAATCCATGAATTTAGTTTCTGCACTTACTAACCCGGAAGTCATGGGTCGGTTTTTAAATTAAGTTTTCATTTGACTCATTTTCACCCACTAATGCTAGTGGAAGAATTTCTTTTACAGAGAAACATTGTTTAAATGACCTGATATTTTAAATGGTGATAATAGGTATGTTTCAGATTGTTGACTTTGAACCATGCTGCTTTTTGAAAACAGACTTTAGATGCAGCCATGCGGCCGCCGCGCACCTGCTGACGACCAAATATAAAAGCGCTTGAATCCCAGAAAATACACATTTCAATAGTTGGGTGAAATGAAATGCCAGACACTAATATCCTCCCAGCACACACAATGGTGGGGCTGTCTGATACACCGACACACACACAGAAGAAATAACATGTACAGAATGATATCTAGCCGCACACACTTCTGAGCAGCAGAGATTGCATATGAAATGAAAGTGTGAAATATTCATTGGATTCTGAAGCGAGGCTTTCATTGTATTACTGGACTCAGATGAATAAATGGCTCCTAATCCCAGATGAGTGTTTTACTGTCGGCAGTCTGAGTCTGCCCGGCTTTAGGATTTTATGATGAACATAAACAGAATATATTTGAAACCCGCTGAAAGCACAGAAGAAGGAAAAAAAAAACAATTACCCGAATTTATGGTTGAAATGTACAAGTGATATGAAGTGATTCGGTGGAGAAGATGGTTTGAGTGTCTGAGTGAGCCGCTGCAGGGCAAACTCTCCTCTCTGGCCTCATTTCCATGTTGGATTACAAAGTGATCTGCCTCTGGATACACTGATGACATCGGATCTTCTGGCTTCAGTGACCATCTGTAGTTTTTCCAGTCCTGTTTGTGGTGTTGTGAGTCTTCTACATTAGCAGGGTTCAGCATTCAGCCTTCTCAAGGATCGAGTCAAGAGTGACATCGTCCATAGGAAATTGTCAACCTCTGGCTTCAACCCAATAAAGGCAATTTAATCCAAAGTATTTCTAGATATGTACGCCGTCATGTTGGGGCAGCAGTGGCCCAGATGGTTGAGCAGGTCGGCCAGTGAATCGGAGGATTACCGGTTTGATCCCCATTCCCCCCAGTCAACTGTCACATTCCCTCACTAGCCACGCCCCCAGAGGGGCGGTAGGCGCATACCGGCAGCAACGCCTCTGCCCGTCTGCCCCAGGGCAGCTGTGGCTTCATCAGTAGTTACCATCACCAAGAATGAATGAATGATGGACACACTGGAAGAACTTTGAGCGTCTGGGAAAGAACAGATAAATCCAATCCATTATTAATATTATTATAATTATTTTGGAGCCAGACGTCAGTAAGCAGTGACTGGTCCGAGTTGGTCTGAATCAATGTTTCTATGACAACCACTCTTACCAATCAGGAGTGAGCTTGTTGGAAGGCCACACCCCTACCACTTGAAAGCGGGCTACACACAATCTGTTAAGTGTTTTGAACTTTGGACGTGGGGGTCAGCAGGCTCCACCTACTTTTGAGGTATTTGGTCGGTTTGTAACTTGAAAAACATGAACTACAGAGTAAATAATAAAAAATAAGGATAATCAAGAACATGTTAATGGCATCAGATCCAGTTACAGCTGTTTATGTCTCTAAAACGTCTATGGGATTTTGGCTTCTTGGAGCCACTTCCTGTTTGGAACACCAGTTGGGAGGCAGGGGCCGCTCAGTCCAGTTTTCAGATACAGTCTGTTGAGATGGTCACCACCTTAAAGGCACGCACATTCAGGAGGATCCTGTTTTGGCCCACCAACTCCAAAGCCATTCTCAAAAGGCCACAGCAGAGACCCAACCTGCTGAAGGTTTTAAGGGCCGCACACTCCGACTACTCAGATGTTCAGGAGCAGACCGGTCGGTTGTCATTCAGTCCACATGATCACCAGTTCAAACGTCTCATCTCTGAAGAATCTATTTCATTCGTTTGTTAAAATTCACTAGAGACGATTTAGCTTTATTGGAATAATCTGGACTGAATTAGATGATAGCAATACTTAATCCAGCTCGGTTTGCCGTTTCTTAGTATTTGTTTTTGAATCAACTTTGAATGTGGACGGGTGCTCTGTGACTAAATTAAATTTAATTAATGATTCATTCAAGAACCAGACTTAAAGCTATCCTCTGAAGGCCCAACACCCACATTTAAGCACATTACGTTCTATAGAAGCACACACTGGCTGCCAGTTTGAGATCCTAAGTTCTTGAGATGAAACCTTTATCCTCTCTCTGACTCTTGATTGTTCTTTTTAATGCATTAGTAATTATATATTCCAGCTCGTGTATACTCCTCCCTTCTTCATGCATGTTGGTAGTAGTTTTTCCGTAGTTGCGTTGAGTTTTTAGACTACATATATTTCAAAGAGGTCATGAGAATTACAAATGAAGACTTTTTCTAGATACTGGAGCGTAAGGTTGATATTTCAGACAAATCGAGCATTTTGTGGAACAAGGTCCAAATTTGGCACAGATGTATCTCAGGATCCCCTCTTTCAGAAAAGCACTTTGGCCACAAGATAAATCAAAATGGCGGCCATTTTTTAAAGATGGCAGCCATACACGCAATTGTAACAAAAATATTCAGGATTTATTTGCAGCAGTCTAAAAAATATGGGCTGTTCATGCACAAAATGCAGGCTTTAACTTGAGGGCTACCTACGGAATACTGTATGTATATTACATATATTACAAATATTTTAAAGTTTTGGATTTTCTCATTTACCTGACGAGTGGATGTTATTACTGTAACAAACAAACCAAAAAACACAAGGTTCTGTATGATTTCTTTAGACCAACAGCCTGTAACACCACTGTCTTGAAACATACTTTTATTTTTATTCTCATGTTTTATTTCACTCTGTTATTTTAATTCACTCCATTTTCTACCAAAGACAAATAAAAGAAAGCAGAAAATGTAGGTTCCCTTCAGCAGTTTGATGATGTTGTTGAAAATTCCCAAAGCATTCTTTCCATCTCGTCTTCATGGTTGGAGTTTTCTTTAAAGATCAGGAGATATACGAGGAAAATCTAAAACATCCATCAGCGGCTCACACTTGCACTAAATGAAAAATGTGTTTTGGGGAAAAATACCGCTTTAATTTTAGGCCACACCCTTAAACACATTTATAGCTATTATTTTAGACTCATTTATTTTTTTTAAAGGAAAAGCACTTTAAAAAATGATGGAACTTTAATGAGATAAAAAATAAAGCTTTTGAAATTAATGACCAGCACATAAACAATTTAGTACTGTATTTCTGCAAATCAACATTTGTCACGTATTGTTTATACAGTATAAATTAGCTATAGCTACTATATCCGTCTATACATCATCAGACCTGAGGCTTTTTAAGTGTGACTTACAGTTTGCTGTGTGATTAGATTTTCAGGTCCTAAAGAAATGGAAGGTTTATGGTCTGCCTACCCTTTTCAAGGACCATCAGAAACACCCGCTCACAAGGTCAAACACACCAGCTGCCGTGCACGGCTACTGTGATAAATGTCAAACTACATCCAAATGATGACGAGGGAATTATTGACCTGCAACAATTTAGAGTTTTGTTTTATTAATCATGTTTATGTTGAAAGCATCAATTTCTGTTTTCATTTGACCAAGTCAGTTCATGTTAGAAGTGAAGGTGAAACGCCTCCTCTTCAGGTAAGGACTGACCTTTTGACCTTAAAATCTCAGAAAAGGAGCCAGGTCAAAAATCATGAAGATATAAGAATTTACTATAAGTTCTAGTAAGAGACAGGTCAATATTGATATGTAGAGTTTATCATAAGCACAATTGAAACATCTATTAATTTATTATTACTATAGAAAATGCTATAATATTGTAACAAGTTGTTGTTCACTCTATGTAATGTCTTTATTGTATAGATCCTTGTGCTCTGCTGCTGATTTATCTGATTTGCAATTAAATGACCAGGCTGTACCCCCCCCCCTCGCTTAACACTGGGATTGGCTCCAGCAGCCTCCGAAATTGATTGATTGATTGATTGATTGATTGATTGATTGATTTGTTGTTTAAGCAATTTCAGCAATGAAAACAAAGAAAAAATAAGAAAAGAAAAATAAAAAGCAGTACATGGCTGAATCAATCATCCTTAGGATATATAGTTTGTCAAATAGAGTTTGATTAATGGTTTAAAGGAGGTGGGATAAAGTGAATTTATACAATCCCACCTCTATTAATTCAGTAGGTTTGGAAGATGGATGAAGAGAAAAAAAATGTAAATTATTTCAAAAATTAATTCTTACCAATGTGCAATTTTCTGAATTTACTACAACTTGATATTTGCTTTTCAGTGATTGCAGCACGAGGATGATTTGAACACATATGGTGAGTTATTTTGGCCAATTTAAGGGTTTTAAATTTTGTGGTCATGATTTAGGTGGAAAGCCATTTGAATATGTTAGGACGGCTGCACCCATAGGGGTGTTATTGTAGCTGCACATATGTGTAGATGGTTGTTTTCATTATTCATAGAGTCTATGGTAATGACCCATACAAACACAAAGGTGAGAAGTAAATGGAAAAACATGCGGTGTGAAAAAGCATGATGTCTTTTTAAGAGCAGCGCCAATATTATTCCCAGCAGTTGGTCATTTTGAAGGGAGCTAAACAGTCAAAGGTCGCTGGAAAACTATGTGTGTGCGTTTGTGTCTGCATGTGTGTACTTGTATGTATGCGAGTTTCTGTGTGTGATGATACAAAACGAGTAACGACTCTTTTCTTTGGGTTACTAAAAATACCTATCAATCAATTCTAATTTCAATTCAATTTCTTTATTTCAAACACAAATGAAAATAAACACAAATGAAAATAAACAAGACCGTGTGCTGGAAAAGGGTTGTAGAGAAATCCTGTATGACTCCGCCCCTTTTTTACACCACCTGGTGATCTGTGTATTTCTATTTACAGTTTCCTTCAGAACATTCACATTGCATTCTGCATAGCACCTTTGCAGAAGTGACATTTTTGTTTTAATTGATCATTTCTTGCTTTGTACTGTTCCATCAGTGACATCTTTTTGGAATAAATGTAAACTATTGGTTTGTTGTAAACCTTCATCCAGTCGGTTCCTTAAATCCACGCCACAGGTTGATAAACACATTTTCTTTTTTGTAGTGCGAATGCTCTGCTTCTTGAAGTTCAACTGATTTCTTGAATTGTAACTCCCATCTCTGTCCTTAAACATCTGTTGGAAGTTTATTGGTAGTTATTTCTGGCTCATACATGATGAGTGCTGCTTTAAGTTTGACTTGTTCCCTTAATTTCAATAAACCCGACTTTAAAAATAGTGGGTTTATATGTGTCCCATAATCCACACCATGAACTATTCCAATAGCTTTTTTTGTAAGATGTACAAACACTGTAGATTTGTTTTAGAAGTATTTCCCCAAACGCCTACAGTGTACTGTGAATATAGTAGTATTATCAATGTATATATTTCTTTGTGAGTGTATGACGCGCTTTTCCCAAAACTGCTATGCATTTAGCAAGTTTAGCTCTGACATGCTTTATTTGTGGCTTCCAGCTTATTTTGTCGTCCATAATTAAGGACATCAATTTCAGTCACTCTTTTTAAAACATGATTATCAATAGCAACTTCTATTTCTGAATCTGCAGGAATATGGCGATTTAAAAAAATCACGACTTTTGTCTTGTTAACGTTGAGTGAGTGTATTTTTGTCAAAGCATTGTTTTAGGTTCCCCAATTTGATATTTATCATTTTTACTACTTCCTTTAAGATGTCAGATGAAACTTAAAATGTTTCAAATCTTTAAAGTAGTTTTTCAAAAGTAAGTGGCTTCTCATTGTTACCACTAAATAGATAAATAAACCAGAAAGCACCACCTCTACTAAAACATTTGTGTTTTAACCTCTGACCCGTTTTCCTACTGGAGGTGTCACATTCAGAATTTAATGAGGAGTTGCAGAGATTTGACTCACCCGTCTGTATTCCTGTCAGCCTTTCTCTCTGACCCGTCTCTATTTGTTTGAAAATGAAACGTTCACCTTTACTTTGATTTGTCCTGTATTTTGTAATAAAGCATTCAAGCCTGCAAATATGTTTCCAAACTCAGTCCTAACTAAGGTCTCCAGTTAACCTATAAAACATGTTTTTGAAGTTTGGGAAGAAGCACCCGCTGCTGTTATTGGAGCAGGGCTAACCACTACACCCCTGGGTATCTATATTACATATTAGGGAGTATTTTTAAAAAAACAAAAAGCAGAGACTTGGTACAGTTGCCAAAACGATGGTTTATGAATATTTGATTCAACCCTAATAAGAACATTAAAGCAAACGGAGAAGTGTGACATAAATGATGGGATTTGTTGGATGTCTGTTGTTAAACTGTTTGGGTTTAAAATGTTGGGATTAAATGTAGAATTTGTCAGAGGCCACCTACACAAAAGCCGCTTCCTCGGTGTGTCAGACGACTCGTTTTCCCACTTCCTTTCTAGTCCCATTGTTCCCATCTCTTTAATGGTTCAATTGAGGTTGACACTTCAACCAGCAGAACATTCAATCAAAAACTCACAATGTGTGCCGGGCCACATGATGAGCTATCCAGGAACGCCGTCAGAAACTGCCGGCTGTCTATTGTCTTCATTATCTTGTCACACCAGGATAAGCAGCTATGAATAATCACATTACCAGCGCATCATCCTCACTTACAAACACTTTAACTGTGGTTTGCTGTCTAACAGACATGTTAGTTGCCGGGACCGCTGTTCTTCGCCAAATGTTTGGAAATTTCTGTCTCTGTGTGCGTTCTACACAGATTTAATTTTCATCTAATGTGTGATGAAAGCTAGGAGAGGATTATGGTGCATTACACATAAAATCCCTCCAAACAAGGTCATAATTGTCGTATCGGTTTGGATTGGGTTTGTCTGAGAAAACAGATCCTTGTTGGGTGGAAGAATGAGACGCAGAACTGTAGACACACGGAGAAACTTGGAGATTACTCTGTTGATTTTTAGAACGTGTTGTCTGGAGATTAATAAAGAAAACATATGGAATGTTTACAAATTCAAAGAAAAATTGAAGCTTTTTTACCTAGATTTTTAAAAACAGCAGACCCATGATCTTGAAACATTACAGAGGTTTTAATGTTTATATTTTCAGTTGGTTTTCTATCCTCTCATCTCTCAGATTTATTGCAAATATGAATTTTAGGTCATCAGTAAAGAATCCCTCTAACTTGTCTAGATAACTTTTGTGTTCATTTCCATGTTTGTGGAACAAATGAATCTTCTTCTGTTGCACATTAACAGATTTAAATTGTTTAATCCATATTGTGTTCTCTGGAAAGGGCTTTTTGTCTCCAGATAAGATTAGACGAAATTTATTGTTATTCCATGGGTTCAAGAACAAGGCAACAAAATTCAGTTTAGGTCCAACCTGAAGAGCAATAATCAGCAAGTACAGGATACAAGTGTAAGAAAAACATGTACAACAAAAACAGAATAATATTTACAGATTGGGATATGAACATAATGTATAGTTTATAACTATTATCAAGCTAGATATGTTTAAATGTTTATGTGCAGTAGATAATGTGGAGAATAGTGCAATGATTCAACATTAATGTCCAAAATTAAATGTTGGTTTTGGTGAAAGTGTAGGGGTGAATGCAGGAGCCAATGAGTTTGAGAGGAGACATCACTGGAACGACACAGTGCCTAGGTCTGCTGGGTCTTCTTCAGGGAACCTGAAGCGTCTACAATTCAATTCAGTTCAGTTTCATTTCATTTCTATAGCCCAATATTACAACAATAGTCGTCTCAATGGGCTTCATACCAATAATTGTACAAGAACATGAAATCAGTCATAGAATTCAATAGGTAATTGCTAAAATAAAATGAACAGACTAAGCTAAACTGGGCATCCCTCCCCATAGACCCTCCTTGGTAAAGAAACCCTGATTCCATGGGGGGAAAAAAGAAGAAACCTCAGGGGTGTCCACATCCTCCCCCTGGATGGACAGGCGACGTACCAGAACTCTTAGAGAAGAAGAATTAGCTTATCGAACCCTACAATAGGCCTGCACAATAAATCCCAAATTTATCGTATCGCAGTATCAAGCATCGGCCGAGTAAGAGGGGCAAAAACAGTCGCTCAAAGAAGTTTGTTGGTTTATCAAAAAAGGTGAAATAAATTTTAATTTTAATGTCAGGATTAGTTTAGTGAAATATTTAACTGTCATTGTAGGGAAAAGGAAAAAGAAAAGGTTTATTTTCTAATAGTCTTTGTTTTTTGCTTTGCCGTTTAATTTTTCTAGTTTATTGTCCTTGCTGTGCCTGATGCATTCGAACTTTTTGATACACAACAAACTGACACACAACATTCAGCCCAAGAACGAACACGCACGGACGCACCCACACACACACCTCAAAGTGTATGAAGAGGAAGGAGTCTCCTTAAAAACAATCCGTGATGTGGTACAGCCTGGTACCTTACAGACATGGCACGTTCCACATGGTCGCGCACACAGATGGCGAATACGGCGTCGCTCGTGTTGCACATTCTGAATGCGTCGGCTGCGCTCCATTAGCCTGATTGCTTGCTGCTCGACACACATGAACAATAAAAGTAGAGGAGGGTAAAAACATAGAGCTGTTTTTAACGATTTCATTTAATGCTTTAATTTTAATATTGTTCCTTCATGACAGAAATGACTTGATGGTTTCACTTAGACACAGATGCTGAAATCACACACTCCTCAGAGACAACAAAGGGAAACAATGCATGGCCAGACTTTATCTTTGACACTCTCTACCCAGCATCCCTCTGTCTTTGTCAGTGTGCATGCATGTGGATTTATAGAGAGTCTCAATGCTGCGCTCACTTATGGAGCCTTTATCGCGGTTTATAATGTGGGGGGGTTGTAGGTTTTAGTTGGAGAAAGACCAAATCGTTTATATTTCAGTTTAGCAAAAAGACAGTTTTGGTTTTCTGCAACAAAAGTTTCAACTTTTGATGTTTATATTTTGAAATAAAAAACGTCTTGTAACCTTTTTGTTTTGAACGTGTCTCTAAAAACAGCCCCCCAGGTACATGTTGGCAGAGACCCTGTTGTTTCCTTTAAAACCAAAATGACGTACTTTCCCTTTTTGAAGTGAGATGTTCTCTTGAGTTTTATTTTTTTTTCAATAATTGCAGTTTTTTTCCCTGAAGGTCATTCAGGCTGAGCCCATGCGTAATTATCTCTGTGTTACTGTGAGAGGCTGTTCATTATGACAGGATGAAGAGGAGACAGCATTGGGATCTCAGCGTAGTGATGCTAAGTGCTCTCACACTTCTCCATTCTCTGCAGCTCTTTGTTCTGCCTTTCAGAGGCCTCATTTGGTCTTCTCTCCTGCGCACTCGGCTCTAGCTAACTCACCTGTCAATAACACCTAAGTACGTGGCCTCTTTTGTCTCTTCCCTCTGCGTTTCTGGACTGGTCCCGTTTTCTGGTTTTTGATGAATGCGATTCTGGTCGTTTTCTGAGATCTCCTCCTGTTTTCCCCGTTTCTCCCCCTCAGTTAAAGCTCTTCTTTTCACCCTTTCCTTTAATGAACCCAATCAGTTCTGAGTCCATCCTGCTCACGTGCACACGCACTCTTCATTGGTCAAAGTACAGACAGCTTCGGACATGTCACATATGTGGGCCATCCACCAGAAACCCAGGGGGTCAATTGAATAAAGGCTTCACGGAGAAAGGAGGGAGATGGTCGTGTGCGATGATCAGACAGGAAGCCCGGGGGAGTGCATCAGAGGGGGGAGACGGATCGCTAAAACCGCTAAGAGCATATAGGAGCAGAAACTAAAGGTTGCAGAGGAGAAAGGGGTTAATTGCTGGAGTGAATAAAAGAAAAGGTGGAGGGCAGGACGGTGATTACAGGAGAGTAGGAGAGAAAGTGGAATAAAGACAAATGTGGGGTTAATGGTGAGGGTGGAGGAGGGGGGCACGGGGTGGCAGAATGAGGCAACATGGCAGCCACATATGGAAGATTGATTGTGAGTGATGGAGAAAGGGTTAGAGAGAGATTGAAATGAAACACATCTGAAAGTGAAAGGGTTAATTAGGAGAATAATGATGGATAAAGCCGGGAGTCTTCATGGACCTCAGCTCTTAATTAAGAACGCACATCTGCACCTGGGCCCCCACTATTACTGTATGAAACCCCCGCGTGGGATCAAATGATGTGGATGGACTCCAGCTCATGGTGGATTCATGCTGATGTCAATAGACTTAATGAAGAGCCGAGCGGGGATTTGCTGTGGAAAGGTTTGAGTCCACAGTGGAGTCGCAGAGTCCTGTGGTTTAGCGTCTGAACACGTGTCTGTTCCTCTGAGCGTCTTCGTGACGGCGTCGTGTTTGTGTCGCCAACCGTAACTACTATCCATGCCTGTGGATCCGATTCACCAATCTAGATCAACGATGCACAGATCCAACCACGATTTTTACTGTATATTATATTCAAACGGTTGCTTTATGTTTGTCTTTTCACTGGATGCATGGACATTTAAATGATATGGATTTGATTTATACCTTTAATTTAAACCAAGAGATGAGAATCAACAAAACATAGAAGATATAGAAACACATATTTAGAAAGAAAAAAATGTTTTTTATCACTTTTATTTGATTTTGACTTTAAATGGTTTATATCAAGCAATCAAAGCACGAACAATGCACAAAACAATACAATCATTAGTTATACATTCACACAAAGACGTATTAAACTTGGGATAGTTCAACATTAAAGTAAAGATAGTGGAAGGAGGTGAATTTATAATCCCACCCTTGTTCTACCAGAACCATTTTATGACATGATTTATCATTGTCTGGTTCCTAACTTTTATCAGACTGAATTAAGAATCAATAAATCACATGACAAAGAGGATGTACCTAATAATTATGTAAAAATAGACATAACACTATTTTAGAAATCAACATGACACAGACAGACCAGTTACAGTATATAAAATAGGTACAGATTATTTTTCATTAAAAAATAACACTATATCAGAAAAAATAGGCATAACACTGTTTCAGAAATCATCATAGCATATGCAGATGAAGTATTTTTGAACAATCACGAATATTTATAATGTTAGATTCTAAAGTTTCTCTGTCAACTTCCTGGTTAACTTCAGCAGGAAACAAAACATAAACTTATCACCAGATGTTGGTAGTGTTATCAGTTTCTTTTCCTTTTTTTTATTTTAAATTGCCGATTATTTTTAAAGCAAAATCAGTTTTTCTGAATTTTTTCATAAACTGAATTTCACTTGATAGTTTTACCTTAAATCTTCACAGACACTCTGAAGGTTAATGACGGTAGCTCATTCGCTTTCTGTAGTTTATATACTCAAAATCCAACATTATTCGGCGGTTGTAGAATGATAATTCCATTTACATAGATTTTGAATTGTGAATCTTGGACGTCACAAAAGTTTATACTCGATTTTCTGGAACAGATCACAACAGTCGGAGTATTGGATAGTGGTTCCAGCCGGTCATGTTCCTGCAGAACGTTCCTGTCCTGTTAAATGGAAACCCTGAGACCTGACCTGATCCTCCTCCACATCCCTTCAGGAAGCAAACGTTTGGGGTGAAAGCGCTGACATTCCTGTCTTGGAAGGGTTTTTGTCTCTCGGAGCGCTGATCTACATGTCGGCCTGTTATGCATATGAACATGTTTGCCCCTTAAGCACAAATAATTCAGTACGAAGATAGATTTGATTAGTGGCGCTCTGACCTGATGATGCCATCTGTTTGGTAGACTAATGTTATCTCTGAGTTGGCTTTGAGCCCGTCTCTTCACCTCAATCATAGAGGTCTTTGAAGGACCACCGCTCTCGTCAGGCCGTCCACACAGCGACACAGTGAGATAAGAGTGCATTCAGGGATGATTCATGGTAAATGCTGTCATCACACACACCTGAACCCCCCAGCTCTGAGCAGATAGATTTAGGAACACTGACAGTGTAATGTGGGAGGTTGTGGGACCTTTGGAAGGTGTGAGGCTGCCGCTGAGTGTGTTGGCGCTAACGGGCTCGTTTAATTGCCTAACCTGTCCATGCACATGCACAGATCATCAGCTCTCTGGTGGGTGTCACATCGTTTCTGTCATTCACCTTGAGCAGGTGGGGGTTAGCTGGTCTGAAGGAGGGGTGAGAGAAAGGAGAACATGCCTGCCAGGATAGTACCTGAAGGTGATTAGCCGTGGTTTAGACGTTCTTTCTTAAATTAAAAAAAGATGTCGCAGCTCATCGCTGAAGCCTTCCTCACCTTTCCCTGACAGAAACAAACTGTTGACAATCACAACGTCACTGACAAGGCAACTTTTTTAACAATACAGTGAATTTTCATTCATTCATTTTCTATTCCGTTTTTCCCTTTCGGGGTCACTTGTGGGCGAAGGCAGGGGACGTCCTTGACAGGTCACCAGTCTGTCGCAGGGTAGAATGTCCACAATCACACCCATTCACTCTCACAGTCACACCTAGGGACAATTTAGAGTTGCCAATCAACCTATGAAGCATGTTTTTGGACGGTGGGAGGAAGCCAGAGATCCCGGAGAGAACCCACGCATACACGGGGAGAACATGCAAACTCCACACAGAAAGGCCCCCCCATTACAGTGATCCCTCACTAAACTGCAGTTCTCCTCCTGTAGTCTTGCTCTTTTACAGATTTTTTTTCATGCAGTTGATGCTTTTATTTTCATTTTACAATGCATTGTGTTCTATGTCCTAATTGTCTGCAGACTACTGTCAATCAATCTCCTCTGTTCATGTCTCCTGTATGGAACGCATTCAGTTTGACACATTAACATAAGTCTTTGATCGCGATCAGATCTTTGTTTTTATTCTATAATCCTGGACTGTTTTTTCCATGAAGGTCTGAACTTTGAGAGTTTAAATGAGAGAAAAGTGTGAAAATGTTTGTCTGAGAAATGTGTAGTGAGGAGTTTGCAGCCTTAAACATCTGTAATTATTGTAAAATCTAAAGATTTCACGCACATCACTCCCACAGTCAATTCAGGAACACTGCACATAAAATATGTATGCAGCACTTTAGACATTTATTTGAAAGAACTGGACAGCCCACACCCAAGGCTGTGGTGTAGTGGAATTTGCAGGAATTCTCATCTGCAAGGTACTGGTTCAAAACCAGGTCTGCTTTGGTCCAAACCCCCACTTTCTCCTCCGAGTTTGCTTGAAATACTCAAAGAACGGAAGGTTGTTGTTCCTCAAAAGACTGAATGGAGCCATTCAGAAACATGCTGAAAAGTCCAACTTGATAACAAATATAAACCAACTAGAAGGAGCTGCATTTCCAGAAGAAAATGCAGGGTTGATGCTATATTACTGAATGAAAATGAAACCTAAAGGATAATAATTGACACCAGAAAAAAGGAAAGAAATGATCAAAGTTGACCATAAAGTGAAAATAACACAATAACAAAAAAAATATTTCTGTGAAAAATGAAAGTCCCAGGTATTGAATCAGCAAAGTTGTGCACCACAGCTCACGTGTCATGCCACTACGCCCCCAACCAGGTACAGTACACAGGACATATAATCCACATCACCCTGGAATATCCTGAAAGTTCAAGGATTTGAAGGACCAAAAGTCACAGCTGGAAAAAGCTGAGAGAGTTGAACATTTGAAAAGCTGAATGGTTAAAATAGATGAAAAACTGTAGAAGGAGTTAAGCGGCAAAAAATGGAGGAAGATACTCGAATAAAGACAGAGAAACAGAAAAACGATGTTTGGATACTTTATAGCATTCTACCAAAAAGAACATTCTGGTGTCAAACACATTATTTCTTTCTTTTGTGGGGAGGATTCTTTCTGCATATGCTCTTTTGATGCGATGCAGTTTATATTTCATTAGGAGGGCGGGGGGTGTTTGATTGGCAGGTTGGATTTGTCATGCCCAGTCTCCCAATTATCAGAATATAAAGTCGCTATGAGTGCAACCCAGTCAATATGGCTGACCTTTTTCTGGCTTTATTTCCACTGAAAATCCTCTGGGTGACACAAGTAGGTTAAATTAGCTTTTTTCTTCTTTCATTTAAATATTTTCTTTTTCAAGTGTGGTTATTATGGCATTATGCTTGGATTAGATTCATGTGTTTGTTCTCCATCGTACCCATGACATCCATCATAAACTAATCGGGTCATTTATAAACCCCGTTGTCTGGCTCCATCCCGTTTCTACCACATGTTTTATAATTCAGAGGAAGACATGGTGCTTTTGGTTAATTTCCTGCTACGTGCTGTTGGCGTTTGCACTCTTTGCTGTATTTTTGTTGAAAGCTGGAGAACATCATGGAGAGCTGGGTTTTTCCAGGATCTGCTTCATCGGAGTCAACATTCCCTAAAGGGCAAAGCCGAGAAACAAACTAAGCAAACGCAGCGACGCTCATCACTGAGTTCCACCTGAACCTGCAGCCGGTGGTTGTTGGTGTCATTTCAGATCCACACAACAGCAATGCAAAACTTCTCCACAACAGTTCCTTTCAGGTCCAGCAGACGGTTAGATTTAGCATCATTCTCCTGAAAAGTGGTGATGATGAGCACAACATCCTTCAAACACACTTTGATATTGTTATATAAAGATCAATTTTAAATATATGATGCCACGCAGAACATACATCTGTACTGTGAAGGGATTTGGCATTGATTTGTATTTTAACAGTCAATACCGGTTCAGGAAAACAGCTTTATTGTTGGATCCCAGAAAGAAAGCAAAGGACTGAATATTCAGTACTTGCTGAAATGTGTGACCTTAATTTTGTAATTGTATTTCTTTAGTGAAACTTTCCAAAGCACCTTAGCCTGTTTTGACAGATTTCCTCCACCTTGTGGTGTATCCATCAAATTCAGCCATCAGCTGTTGGATTTCTCCATGCTCTTGTGTTTCTCTGGTCCTGATAACTGCCTGTGGTAGATCCTAGAAAATATGGGCTGAATGTGTCCATCTGTGCCATCGCGTCTCCATCATGCTCCTCCATATGTGCGAGTGTGGTCTCCTACAGCCGGTAGGAGTAGACGGTGGACAGTTTGGCAGAAAGATGCTGCCTGTTGACGATCCTGTGAAGCACAGTTGCCTGGTGGTGTGTAGGTTGTGTGCTCTTCCTCCGCCGTTAACGTCTGTATCTCTGCTGCCTGTTTGCATTTAAATCATAGGCTCTGCCTTCAGCAGCTGCTGGTATTTGCCCCCCTCCAGGCCTGAAATCTTCCTTCCTTCACACAGATTCTGTCCTCTTTTGTTGTCTTTTCGTGTCTGTTTTGTTCAGATGTCTGCTGGTTTAGAGAAAAATGAACTGACTGGAGATCAATACAGGATGGAAGTTCATGATCAGACAAACGTGCACAAAGCTGAAAGTGCTGAGCGCGCAGATTTCATTCATTCATATTCTCCATGCACAGAATATCCACGCTTATAGATCATAAAGGCGATGGGTCGATTCTGATGCTTTGTGTTGTGCTTTCTGCAAAAGCCTTTTGTGCATTTTTCTCCAAAAAACGTTTAAAAACCAGAAAGAATTGGAGAGAAAACGTAAACGGATGCAGAGTTTGAGTGAGAGCGGCCGATTCAGACTGATGCTGTAATCGATAAACTCTTTGTTGCTATGTGGGAGTATTCAGAGGAGCAGAGTGCTAGAACATGAAGATTTACATCCACTGATTTGTAAGGAAGCGTTCCAGCTCAGGGGGGAGAGGCCACAGCTTACTGTGAAACGAGCACAGGAGGAGGAGGAGGAGGAGGAGGAAGCAGAAGAAGGCATGGCCGAGGGGCGGTGGTGATGAAGAGCAGGAGAGAAGAGTGAAGCCGGAGGGGAAACCAGGGCCGAGCAGGAAGATCTGCTGATGAAAGACAAAAAGAGCCGTTTACCTGCCTCTGGGCTCATTCAGAAGTTATTTTTGTGGTCATCTGACAGAAATGTGCTGTGCCTGCCACTTCTCCAGCCTTAAGGAGTCTTCCTCGTGTCCCTTTGTAACGTTTGGAGTGGAGCTGCAGCTTCCCGCTCAGCAGAGCTTCTTCTCCCTGAAGTTCAGACGTTTGTGGTTTTAAAACGGTTTCTCTGCCCATCGCTGCCGCTGAGATCTGCCTCTGTGACTGCAGGAAACTCAGACATGACTGGTGTGTGTGTGTGTGCGCGCGCACGTGTGTGTGTGTGCGTGTGAAACAGGGTCCTCCTGTTGCAGTTTCTGTTGTGCTGTGCTAGGGGGTGCTGTCAGTCCATCATTGCTGCTTGTTTGTTGGTGTGTGTTTGTAATAGTTTCTATGGGTGTGTGTTTGTGTGTGTGTACATTTTTGTGTGCATCCGTTTTTTATTTGTGTTTGTATCAGTGTGTGTGTTTTATGGTTTGTATGGTTGTGTGTTTGTGTGGGTATAAATTTGGTGTGCATCAGTTTTTTATTTGTGTGTGTGTATCGGTTTGTGTGTAGTTATGAATGCTTGTGTGTGTCTCTCCATTTGTGAGTGTGTGTTCATATATTTGTGTATGATTCTTTGTGAGTGTGTCTTTGTTCATTTGTATCTGCCTGCTTGTTTCTGTGCGTGTATGAATGTGTGTGTGTGTGTGTATGAATGAATGTGTGTGTGTGTGTATGAATGAATGTGTGTGTGTGTGTGTATGAATGAATGTGTGTGTGTGTGTATGAATGAATGTGTGTGTATGAATGAATGTGTGTGTGTATGAGTGAAGGTGTGTGTGTGTGTGTGTGTGTGTGTGTGTGTGTGTGTGTGTGTGTGTGTATGAATGTGTGTTTGGGTTTTTATTTTTTATTTATTTTATGTGTCGTTCCTGCAGATCTTGAACATGATAATCTAATATTTCTAATTCTGAACCTGAAAGCTGTTTTTCTTTAGTTTTTATTTCTAATTGTTGTTTCATGAAGTCCGTTTTTATGATTCTTTATAAATCCTTCAGGTTTGGGCTTGATCCCAGTCTTGGCTGTTTTGTTTCCTTTCATGACAGAAGTCATATTTCTGTAGCAGGTATTCTGCATAATCTGCATGCCATGTCTTTCTCACACCGCCGTCCTGCAGGACTCTAGTCTGAACGCTGCAGCAGCAGTGGAACAGACATTTTTAGGGATCTGTTCTAAATGTATTCAATGTCAAACACAGACGGAAAAGCATCATCAATCATTTTTATGGTAAACCTTCCTGACTGCATCCTAAGGATCAGTGATGCTCAAACTGCTTTAGCTTATTTAAAGGCAGTTTGGGATGAGCTTCAGTGTCGGTGCGCCGCGTCCAGCCCCGGCGTCCAGGCTGCTCACTCAACGCAGCTGATTGTAGTGTTTTTATTGATCCACACAAAGGAAAATCAATCGGGCCATAATCGACTTGATTAAAAAGCACATCGTTTGGAAAATGGTGGTAATGGAGATGCGCGTCTGCTTGTGTGTACAATGTCATGCTCTTAAACTTCAAACCGCTATTAGTCCGATTATTTCCTTCTCTCTCCTAGGATTAATAGCCGCGTGTAAACCGTTCAACACATATTTATTCCACTCACACTTTCCTACACAATGTTGATCTATTCACAAACCACATTCATTCTGGGTCCCTTCTACTATAATTTCCCTCCTAAAGCCTGTACAATGTAATCCAGGTTTAGATTTTATGCCTCATTTATGAATGTGATTATCTAAAAGGGACAAAAGCACGTTAAAAACCTGCAAGTTTCAGTATGGAAACACAAAACTGCATCACAACGGATGAAAACGACCCGTGGAGTTCCTCAGGAGTCTGTGTTGGGGCTCAGGTTTTTGACTTATATTCTCTCTTTTGTTGCTAAAGTTTATGTTTGTTGATAATACATGGGTATTTGTTTTGTAGTTCTTATAAACCAGATATTGCTAACGGAAAAGGAACTGAAAAAGTTTAAACATGATGTATATTCTAAACCCTAGAGAACCCAAGACAAATCTTCCTCTGGGTTTTAAAGTTAATTTGACAATTATATCTTAATGAATTATTTTTTCAATCTCGGGTAGCAGCTATTAACAGCTGTATGCCAGTAAATGTCCTTTCAGGACAGACTTGGCTCCCATTTGGGGGAATCCTGTTAGCAAACCCAAGCCGTTTCAGAGAAAGGATCTCTGGGCTGAAAGGAATATTTTCTGTTGGCTGCGATCATTCAGCGCTCGGCCACAAACTGGCTCAGTTCTGATGACCAGACACAGGATGTGAGCAATAGTCTTCCCAAATCCCAAACAGGGTATCGGGGCAGACGGAGGCTCCTCTGCATGAGCCTGTCGGGGGAACCATTCAGGTAAACTGTGTGTTTTGACAGAAAAACTCCTCAGCCTCTTCCTCTTTGTGTTGGCTGTGTCGTTGTCTGAATGGAGGGAAGGTGAAATGTTTTTATCAAATGAAGGAAATAAAGGCGTGTCGAGCTTAGATGGAGGAAATCAGAACTCAATCCCTCTCTGGATGACGAATCTCCTCTGACGTTAGGCCTGTACAATAAATCCAGAATTCCTCCTCATTAGCTGCATTTCCATCACACATGTGCCCAAACCTTTATTGAAATTCTAAAAATGTCATCAAAACACAATTTAGCAATTACAGTGTTTCTATAAATCATAATAATGGGCAACATTTGTGTTTGTAACATGTTGTTGTGGCATTTTCACATGATGGGCAACATATAGAAAGAAAATTAAGCTATAATTGCTTTTCTGTGTATTTCTTTATTCAAATTGTTGAATCGGGAGCAAACTGAAAAATGCCATTTTCAAAAACTGGTAGGTATGACGTAGAAGCTACAATGACGAGCCACGAGCCTCATTCTGATCATCCGCCGTCAGACCAACAGATCCACGGACGTCTGTGTTTTCCTGGTCTGAGCCGGACTCTGGATCAGAACTGGACGGCTGGATGGATCTGATATTGTTGCACTGCTAATGTTAGCTGGGGGTGTGAGGGGCTGGAAGCTAGCAGGAGAGGGTGTAAACGGAGTGCTCTAAGTCATGGGTGATGGGAACGGGGAGCGGGGTTGCTCTGTGCTAACAGTACTGCCACTCAGAGGGGAATTTCTGATGATTTTGGCTAGAAATGACAATCGTAATTAACCGACCACTAGGAAAGCTGTGAAAATAGATCAAAAGATAATCGGAGTGGGTCGTTAAGGAATCAAATAAAAAAGGGCCAATCAGATGGACCTCTTCACATCGTCGACCAATCCAACGGAGTCCTTTGATGTTACACTCCTGCCTCCTCTGTAGACGTGGGTAATTTATAGCTTAACTTAAGACGTGTTGTCTAAGTACAACTGTTGCAGTGAACTAAAAATGATGTAATTGTTGTCCTTTTTTGTTTTGCTGTTTGTTTATATTGTCATCGCAATATTGACCACTGATGTGACCACTGATAGCCCACGTTTTCCTCATATCATAGCTTTAATTGGCTTTTCTGTTTGTGTGAATAAATCAGTGATGCTGATTCATTGCCCCTGATGGATCATAGTTATGTCAAAAGGAACTGAGCCTCCCCCCCCCCCCGGCAGCTTGCCATAAAAGCAATGCAAAGGTTAAGAGAGCAGCATCAAACAGAACGTTGGAGCTTCCAGGACTGAAGCTGAACGCCTCGTGTCCTCAGAGGGAACACGACAGGTGTGAATAACAGGACGGAGGATCATGCAGGAAGAAAAGATGCTGTCAAAGGAGGAAAAGAGGAGTTAAAAAAACTGGATGGAGAGAAAGCTCCAAAAGTCTGAGGAGATTTGTTATAAAAGGAGAGCCGGGGAAGGACAATGAGAGAAATGAGTGTTGCACAGATGGAAGAGGGGAGGGTGACAGAACATGGATGTGTGAGAAAATAGCGTGTGAGATATGGATGAAACGCTGGTGAGAAAGGTGCGATATTGTTTAACTCCATACTGCTCTGCTGAGGATTTACTGGATCAGAAAAGCGCCCTTATACCTCAGGTATTACACACGGCATATCTGATGTTAGCGTTAATGAGCAGCTTTTAGAATACGATGCAGTCTAGTGCAGCATGGATGTTGCAGGCTGGTGTGTTCCATTGCAGCATGGATGTTGCACACTGGTGTGTTCCATTGCAGCATGGATGTTGCACACTGGTGTGTTCCAGTGCAGCATGGATGTTGCACACTGGTGTGTTCCATTGCAGCATGGATGTTGCACACTGGTGTGTTCCATTGATTGCAGGCTGCTGTGTTCCAGTGCAGCATGGATGTTGCTCACTGGTGTGTTCCAGTGCAGCATGGATGTTGCAGGCTGGTGTGTTCCAGTGCAGCATGGATGTTGCAGGCTGCTGTGTTCCAGTGCAGCATGGATGTTGCACACTGGTGTGTTCCAGTGCAGCATGAATGTTGCAGGCTGGTGTGTTCCAGTGCAGCATGGATGTTGCAGGCTGGTGTGTTCCAGTGCAGCATGAATGTTGCAGGCTGGTGTGTTCCAGTGCAGCATGGATGTTGCAGGCTGGTGTGTTCCAGTGCAGCATGGATGTTGCAGGCTGGTGTTCCAGTGCAGCATGAATGTTGCAGGCTGGTGTGTTCCAGTGCAGCATGGATGTTGCAGGCTGGTGTGTTCCAGTGCAGCATGAATGTTGCAGGCTGGTGTGTTCCAGTGCAGCATGAATGTTGCAGGCTGGTGTGTTCCAGTGCAGCATGGATGTTGCAGGCTGGTGTGTTCCAGTGCAGCATGGATGTTGCTCACTGGTGTGTTCCAGTGCAGCATGGATGTTGCAGGCTGGTGTGTTCCAGTGCAGCATGGATGTTGCTCACTGGTGTGTTCCAGTGCAGCATGAATGTTGCAGGCTGGTGTGTTCCAGTGCAGCATGGATGTTGCAGGCTGGTGTGTTCCAGTGCAGCATGAATGTTGCAGGCTGGTGTGTTCCAGTGCAGCATGGATGTTGCAGGCTGGTGTGTTCCAGTGCAGCATGGATGTTGCTCACTGGTGTGTTCCAGTGCAGCATGGATGTTGCAGGCTGGTGTGTTCCAGTGCAGCATGGATGTTGCTCACTGGTGTGTTCCAGTGCAGCATGGATGTTGCACACTGGTGTGTTCCAGTGCAGCATGAATGTTGCAGGCTGGTGTGTTCCAGTGCAGCATGAATGTTGCAGGCTGGTGTGTTCCAGTGCAGCATGGATGTTGCAGGCTGGTGTGTTCCAGTGCAGCATGGATGTTGCAGGCTGGTGTGTTCCAGTGCAGCATGATGTTGCAGGCTGGTGTGTTCCAGTGCAGCAGGAAGCCTCTGGCTTTGCTGGTAAAGTCCCTTTTATTTAGCTTTTTGCGTGGAGGCCCCTAGAACGCTGTGTGGAGCGGCTCTGTGCTGGGGGGCTGATGCAGGATCAATAGACAGGAAACCCGCTATAAAACCCCGTGTGTGTGTGTGGGGGGGGGGGTTTCACCTGAGAAGAACACGGATGGGGCTCTTTTCCTGGTAGGCCACTGCTCTGTCGCAGGAATGCTGGGCTCCTTGGACGTCCTGTACGGCGTCCTCATCCACAAGGTAACAGAACCGGACCGAAAATGGGAATTCATGGCCCAAAGCCTGAGTTTGTGGAAAGTTTAGGTGTTTGCTCTTGATAATGTCTGACAAAGACAACAAAGTGAACCCAGCAAAAACTTTAGATTACCGTATATTATTTATGAATAAATAAAAAAGGGGAGAAAGTTCTGATTTAGATTAAGGTTTACTGAAGAAAGATTTACTAGTCTGGATTATAAAGTCAGAAACTTCACTTAAAACGTGAAATGAAATCTTAAACCTTTAAATCAGATCACTAAACAAACCTGGCTTTGGGTCGCTATGGGATGTAAACAGGATGGGAGCATCAGAGGAACAGTTACAGTTGGTTTTTATTCTGATGAATTATCGCTTCAACTCACCTCTTAGCTTCAAATAAATGTGTTTTTTGTGAAATAAAGATTTGTATTTAATGTCTAACTTGAACCAGAAAACTAGCGTTTTTTCTGATGCTTTGGCTCAACTATTACAATTTCTGCTTTGTGTTAATAAAGAAAACTACTCTTTCTCAGTTTATGGTTAGGCATCATCTATAACTTACCTGTTAACCTGGTAGATGGAAAAAGAAGCGCAGCCACAAGATTTGGATCCAGAGAACGTTGGTGGAGTGGGTGAAATATCTGCTGATGTTTCCTCTGCATGGTGGGGATCATTAGTGTGATCCACTGATATCTCCTCCTGCTTTTATGCAGTTGATTTTCTGCTCTAAAGACTCGGAGTCACAGTCTACTGACAGACATCCAGCAGTGGCTAACGGCTAATTATCTTCAGTTTAGAGAAGATGAAAGTCTGTCTGTTTCTCCTGATGGCGTCCACACATCAGGCAGCTCACTGGATCTCTGCGCTTGGTCTGCTGCTTTGAAACGGTTTGACTTTATAACGAGTTAGAACCAGAATGATATTCAGTCAGGATTTGTCATGGATCCAGTGAAGCCTTCAGATTAATGCTGCAGTGTGGATCTGAGTTGGAGCCCACAGGACAGCATGCTGGATTCTGGATTGCTGTTGGGTTGACACTGGCTGGTTGCTGGTTGGTCTTGGCTGGACACTGGCTGGATGCACACACACCTTTGTGCTACCTGTGTAGTCACCGCTGCTCTAAACAGAACTATTCTCTGCGATCAGTGAACTGAGGCGATGACTTCACCGCACTGTGCCTGTGTTTTCTAGCTGATGGCGGTGTATGAGGAGCAGGAAGCCCAGCAGGCGGCTGTGGCTAACTCAAGGCTGACCCCGAGCCCCGACCTCCACCAAGCTGAGCTTTCGGTCTTCCAACCAACCACAGGAGGAGAGATTGAAGTCAACTCCTCGGCTCTTAAATCTGGTAAGCGTGTTTTTGTTTAGGTGCTTGTAGGGTTGTGCCGATGGACGATATCATCGTCCATCGTGATGGGTGACTGACATCCCGATGGAGAGACCACCATCGTGATGCCACGCCCCCGCCACGTTGCGAGTGGACCCCATAAGCTGCGGTTACATGAACAAAATATCTTGATGGGATCAATGGTCGGATTGGAATCCAACCGTGTACATGGGCCCAGAAAAATGTTTTCAGAATATAAAAACGTTCACTACGGTCACACTTTCCGTCGGAATAAAAACCGGAAGGATATAAATTCTGCCGAGCGGCTTTTTTTTTTCAAACTTTATTGAATGTAACAATTAAATACAAAACGACAGCGCCGAGCGGGTATATTCATTGACATGTCAGCTCGGAAAAACACGAGATGATCTTCTAAACGTGCTTTTAATAATGTTACGGTTATTATGAAACACCTGTTCGCTCATTTGAATCTTAATCCGTGTTGTCAGCTCTTTTTCTGAGCGCTGTTGTTAGCCCATGTTAGCATACTGCTATGCTAACACGGGCTAACAACATTAGCTTTGGGTGGCGCTGCATGCTGGGAATAACATCAGCCTTTATTTAGTCGGGTAACGACTGGAAACACAAATCCACGTCATTGTTTGAATGTTTTCTAAGGACTGAGCGACATTTCTGCTTTGAAGCTCAAACCGCTGTGTGTGCTGACGATCCGATCCGAGCTGTGCTCAGACACACACTTAGACCCGGTTCTGAGTTCGGTAGCTCGTACCCCTAGAGCTGCGGGAAGGATCGCAGTCTTAAATCTCCCACACATACCGCTCATGTACACCCCCCATCAAACTGTGAGACCTGCTGTGAAGTAAACTGACTCTTTTCTTTCTTTGTTCTGAAACTGAACTTCAATATAAAGAAGAGTGTCACAAAAAGACTTTCATGAATCTGCCTTTTTCTGACAGCTCTGTTCTGATTACTGCTAACAAAGACATTGGAATCTGTTCAATTCCTCCTAAATGTAGAAGACAGCTGTGATATACAGCAGGCAGGCTGGTAACATTGAAAGCCAGCCAAAGGTCAGATGTGAGGGCTGCAGCAGTGTGAACAGAAGATGGCTGCTCTGCTTCTGCCCACACTGCAGGTGAGGGGAGTCGGACGAGGAGGAGGCTCATGTTTTGTCAGACTGCGGAGCTAAAACTCATGTCTGTGTCTGCTTTGTGTTACCTGAAACAGACCTGTCTGCCTGACCTTTATCGTGTCAGCATTATTCTGTTCTGCTCTGCCTTTTCCTGTTTCTTTCCTCGCCTTTACGTCTGTCTTATTTTAAGTCAAGTGTGTTTTTACTCCAATAACAGAGCTCGTGAGAAGACTTGGAGCTGTCACGCTAAGGTCAAGGAACATTTTCTTCATACCTCTCTGTTACTCAGAAACCTTTTTTTGTAGAAATGTTTTAAATAGAAGTTTTAAAGTGACGGAGTGAAGATCTCTTTGTCCTCATTGGATCAGATACAGTAGAGTCACAGTAGAGTCAAACGTCTCCATCTGCAGCTCCTGGTTTTTGGCTGAACCATGTTTATCTACGGTGACCAAAGAATTCTGGAAGAGCTCTTCATGGTGGGATCCAGACTGTTAAGACGGGAAGTCTGGTCTGTTCCAGGACGGGGGCCTGTCAGTACAGATTAGTGGGAATGTGGGACTGTCACCGGGGATTAGAGGAACCGGAGCTCTGCAGGCCGTCAGGGGGGAAAGTTTGGTCTCTGTCTGTGTTTTTGTACTTCTGCTGCTTCAGCTCGTCTTAATGTCCGCACACTAATCCAAATGGGAAACCTTTGCCACGCCCACATCAGGTTTTTGGCTTTCCGAGTCATTTGGTTTTGAGTATCTGCCAATACCGAGTCCTGATCTGATCCTATATTTTTTAAACAAAACATTCGTAGATGTTTGGGTTTTATTACCACTTTAGTTCATTCTGCTTAACTGGGGCCCTGGGGGGGTCCTGTCACAGAGAAATGAAAAGGATCGGGTCTCAAGGGTGTTAAATCTTTTTCTCTGTCTGTCAGCAGCAGAGAGCGCCGTTCTGGTTAAAGAGGAACACCACCCGATCTTGTTATGTTAAAATGCATTTGTAGGTCATTGTTTACAGTAGGACAACCCGATAGAGACGCTTGCTGTCAGTTTAAAACGTTTTTAAGAGTCACTGGTCGCAGAAGGCCGAATCTGCTTTACTGAACTGTTTTTGGGCACTTCCTGCTCAAACTAGCGCCGCATTAAAATGTGGTGATCCCTTCACGACATGCAGACTTCTGGTAGAGTTTATCTGCAATAATAAGCTTGAAATAGAAAGTTCTGATCATAATAAGAAGACATTAAATGTCCGATACTGACCAGGGTACAGGATCCGATTTCGATTGAGTCAGCAACCACCTGATCGGGCCGATTTCCGATCACATGATTAGATCAGGACATCCCTACTTTTGTTAGTATGCAGACATTGAAGATGCATTTAAATGGCCCATAGTCCATCCCTTTTCCAGTTTCTTATTGTGTTGGGTTTTTTTTTATTTCATTTTGAATTTCTGGAAATTACCTTTTGTTTTCTGAAACGTTTCATTATTTGGAATTGTGTTTTAGTTTCTGGATTTAATTTTTTCTTTCTTAAATGTAATGTTTTTTCATTTGTTTTCCTTTTTTCATTGTCGTTTTGATCTTTAATACGTTTTTGCGTTGAGTGATTTCTTGGTGTGATTTGTACTTCAGGGCCACCGTAGACGGATAATTGTGAGTAAGGGACTGACATTCTGTTTCTCTTTATTCTTTATTAATTTTCTTTACATTTTTGAAATGTCAAAATCTCCAACGTAGTTATCAAAATGTTTGGCTGTTTCAGGAGATTGGTGCTTGGACTTTCTAACTTGGTCACTGGGAAACTTTTACAAATGTTGTAAACTTGAAGTAAAAGAACGACTTCATCCAACTATTGCTTAGAAACTCCATTCCAGACGTGTGCTATAATGTTCCTCTGAAAGCTTCTAAAAATTCCTGAGCTCTTTAAACCGTAAGATGCTCAGCAAACTTTCAGTGAGGAAGGACAGTCACCTGTTCTACTCCTCCACAGACGCCGGGCCTCGGTATTTTACTCTTTACTTTCAAACTTCTGGCAGTCCTTAAAATAATCCGAGTCAAAGTCGTCATGACATCTTTGCATGGAGACCAGAAGGAACAAAAATTCAGAAACAAGCTCTTTCTCAGGGATTAGGCATCATTTCTCACAGAAACAATAAAACAAACTATTTTCTCCACTGTCAGAAGATATAAGCCATCGTTAGCTCCCAGATTCTCCAGGCAGCTGTAGGTCGTTGAGTTTCTCCATCATTTCTTATCGTAGCAGCAGGCTCGAGTTTAGAATGATAAAAACTGCAGCAGGTTTAGCTGCTCATGCCTGGATCTTTCCATGTTTTTACTAGTTTTTAAAGAAAGAAGCTGTTATTGAATCAGGGTTAGAGAAACGGGTGGTTTCACTGAGAACAATAAAAAATACTTTTCCTAATGATTTTTTTCAACTGAACCCACTGCTATACATAGCTCCCAGTTGTTTGTATAACTGTAACTGCACTGTGGTGTTGTTGCCATGACAATGACCAGAATATATCAAAACACATCAGTTTGTTACTTTTAGCATTGTTCAGCAGCATAGCGGTTTGTTTTTAATTTTGGTTCATTTTCAGGAAATTGGTTTCAGAGCCCATTAGACTTCCTCTGACCCTTTCTGGACCATCCAGCTGTCCGGCTGTATTGTGTTACACGCCTCAAGCTGCTCCACACTCTGAACGGACATTTCAGTAACGACCACTGAAGGTGGTAGGGATGGGTATCGTTAAGGTTTTAACGATACTACTACTCTTATCGATACTGCTTATCGATCCGGTACTCTTATCGGTACTCTTATCGATACTTTTTGAGGACGAAAAAAAATAAATAAATAACAAATTAAGAACATAAAGTGTTTTATTTCCTCACTATGCAACAACATTGTTTTTTTAACAAAACATTTTAGTTTATACATGAGAATGTTCCAGACAGGATATTCATTTATTTATTTAATCTAATTGTTTTTATTATTTATGAGTGTGATGTTTCATTTGGTCTTTTGTCCATTTTCCACAACCTTGAATAGACTTTTCTGTCTGTCAAACACCAGAGTTAAGATGATGTAGATGATGGAAACAAATTCACTTTGATGCAGACTCCTTTCTGTTTATTTATTTTTCTTTAAATCCAGTAAACCCAATAAATGATATTAATTTTACGGATGACAACTATCATTAGTTATTAATTATTATTAAGTATTAGGAAGCAGCTGATAGTTTGTCGTGGGTCTGGAATCATAAGCGGTGAGTCTAAGCCCCGCCTCTCTATCTGTATGTTGTATTCTCCGCGTGCAACGCCCCCCCCCCCACCCCCCCTCCCGCTGCCCCAGCCTGTTCTGCACAAACAGCGCAACATACGGTCATCGTAGCAGCAAGGTGACAGGATGGTCGGCAAACGTAATAATTTTTACGCAGAAACGTTAGTTCTTAGTCTAGAGTCTCACGTGCCCCCTACAAGATCGCCACTGACAGTGTGTGCGCTGCCTTGTCTTGTGTCTGCGCGTGCTGTCTGAACAACAGCCCCGCCCCCGTGCACACAAATAGACAGACAGAGCTCTCCGCTTCAACGAAAATACCGAAATTATTATCATCATCTATAATTAACGCAAAATTGACTGACTTAAAGTGAGTTAAGTGAGTTAAATATGGCAGATAACGTTTATATTTTGTGGGACAAAAAAAAAAAAAAAAAAAAAAGTAACTTTTCCAGTACCGATAGCAGAACCGTTAAGGTCAGATCTTAACGATACTGCGGTCTGGAAGAATGCGGCCCCGGGGCTGGTTCAATACCGGGGCGCGGTACCCAACCCTAGAAGGTGGACATTGATGGAATGTAGATACAAACAATACTCGGCTTGTACGTGTAAATCCAGCACAAAAGTATTTGTATACACAGGCTCAGGCTATATTCAGTAAGCATTGAGTTGACTTAGCTAAGGGGAGGCTGTGGTGAAGAGGCAGGCCGGTCTGTGGAACTGTCACTGAAAAGCATTTTTATTTACCGTATTTGATTTAACAGGAATCTTTTATCCTAACATTATGCTAGTTATTTTTGCTTATAACAACATCATGTTTGCTTGTTAACCTAAGTTAGGACATTCTGCAGGTTCTTTCATTTACTACATTTGACTCTAAATCTTAATATTAGCATCATGCTAGCTCAATAAATTATGTTGCTGGCACTATTATATTGGAAGCTGTTGACCAGTTTCAGCTAACAGCCTCCGCTCTCACATCATGTAAGGGTGTGTTCGGACTGCACACATTTGGTTCGCTCAAAGGGAATTAGAGTTTGTGTTCTGCGATAATTCGGAACGCATTTTCCGTCTGAATACACCCAAGTGGACTCTGGTCCGGGCCAGGAACCGCTCTCTGATCCGTCTTTGGAGGTGGTCATGGTTCGTTTCCAATCGGACTGAGCTCCGGTTCGCTCTGCGATTCCTCACTGACTACAATCTGTCCTTGGAGCGGAACAACCGAATCGAAACGGCCGCCATAGCTGATCGTCAGGTGGTGTAGAAAAATTGGAAATTAAGAAACTGGTGAGTCGCGGTCAAATGTAAAGCAACACTTGTCTATAAAGATATTCATCATTGTTAAAGAACACCAATTCTCTTTGAAAAGAGAAATGAATGGGGGGGTCTACCCTCCTAAAATAACAGTTTAAGTCAAAAACAGCTGTTCAGTAGTAAGATAAAGAAAAGGGAGACTTGAAAAAACCCAAACTTGGTTAACGTTAACATTTACGCAACCATTCGTTTGAGAATGTAGATGATCCTGATGTGATCAGTGGATCCTGCTCCCTCTTCCCTCTTCCCTTCCATGTTGGCCATCTCACCGTTTGTCTTTCACTGCATTTTCTGAGGAGATGAATTGATTAACCTTGATGTAATCCATATCCCTGAGCCGGTTTTAAGAGCACCAAGGGTCCATTTGTGACGATCAATATATGACCCTACAAATATCATTTGGCATGTCTTCTCCTCTGCTTAGTCCCACCATATCGAGCTCTGTCCACCTTTGGCCATTATATTCCCAACTGAGCTATAGGCGCCTACATGACAGTGTTGGTTATGTATATAGAGATTGATGGTGCTCTAACTAGAGATGGTAGATTAGAGGATTGGGGGTGTACGTTGCAGATCTTAATACTACCTGCACATATTAAATCTTGTTTATTTGCTTAGCTTTTTACAGTCTCTCCAGGCCTCCAGCAGCAGACTGGAGGAGGTTTGGTCTGTTCATTGGTGTGTTTGTGGTAAATAGAAGATTTTAGGCAGTTTGATGAGACTACTGTTAGACAAACACACACAAGCTGCAAATCAGACACTGAGTCGTTATTCAGACGCACGAACCCCAAAGAGAGGAGATAGACCATAGAGTGCTCCACCTGTCTCTGAGTCATCACATGACTGCTCTACACACTGTCTTCTACACCAGTGGTCCCCAACCTTTTTGTCACTGTGGACCGGTACAACGCAAGGCACGTTTACCGCGGACCGGGGGCGTGGGGGGTTTGAGGTGCAACGCAAGACAGATTTAACGTGGACCGGGGGTGGTATTTTCTCTTTAGTAATGATAATAACAATAATAATTATAATTTTCCCCTTGTCAACGCAACTTTCTAAAGAAGTTTGTTTTTTGCTCATTTTGGTTGTTTGGGTTTAATTTTAGTGGGTTTATCACCTGATGTTTGGTGTCGCGACTTTGACGTGCGTTAAGTGTGACAGATGTAACTGAGAGAATCCGGTCACTTTTCAAAATAAAACGTTTTTGTCGAAAAAAAAAACAATAAAATGGAAATTATTTTTTCTTTCTGTGCGTCCCTGTGCAAAAATTTCCCGCGGCCCGGTGGTTGGGGACCACTGTCCTCTACACCTTTTCTTCCATTTTCTTAAGAACTTAAAGTCCTTCAGCTTCTTCACCTCTGTTCAGGACCTCTGTCCTGTCATTTACACACCGATACTCCGTCTTTCTGCAGCTGACCTTCATTCCTCTCTTTTCCAGAGCCTTTCTAGATCTAGATCCTCCACCTGCTCTCACTGCAGATCACACTGTCATCTGCAAACAACATGGTCCACAGAGATTCTTGTCTGACCCATCCGTCTATCTGTCTATCAACATGGAAACAACAAAGAGTTTAAAGCTAATACTTGGTGCAGTCGCACCTAACATGTTCTGATTAAAATGTAGATTAACGCCCCATTTGGGCAAACCAGCATTTTAGAGCAGGCAAAGCAGATGCTGTGTTCAAACAATGGGCAGTGAATGGTTTGGAAAAAATTTAACATCTGTATTCAGTAGGAACCTCAGACATGATGTCATTCCAAATGCTACAATCAAAATATTATAGTAATAGAAAACACTTTTACAAATACCTGCAATTAAGAAACTTTATTTTCTTAATTGTAATCAGCCACTAATGTCTGATTCCCTTTTAAAACTACAAAAGTCTAACCTAGAAGAACTGGTTACCAAAGATAGTAGGAGAGGGGTTATTTCAGAATTTTATAATTTGTTACTTACAACGAATGCAAGGGAAAATGCAAATATGAAACTTGATGCATGGAGAAAAGACCTAGGAACAGACGTATCAGTAGAAGAATGGCAAGGAGCCTGCACAAAGGCACAGAAGCAAACAATTAACTCAAGATTGAGGCTTTTACAGTATAAGTGGTTATTGCCAGTTTACATTACGACTGTTAAATTACATAAATTCAATGTCAACATTCCAGATACTTGCTTAAAATGCAATGAGGAAAAAAAGGAACACCTTTTCACTGTATATGGGACTGTAGAATAATAAAACAGTTCTGGTCTGTAATCAGAGAAACTATCAAACAAATTATCTCAAAAGAAATAACACTGGAACCAGTCTTTTTTATTTTGGGAATCTATCCCAAAAATAATAGATATACTTGATCAGAAAAATCCCTTATAGACATGTGTTTATTGCAGGCTAAAAGGTCAATAGCAATTAACTGGAAAATCTGCACAGGACCAGGACACTAAAACAATGGACCAAACTGATGTAACATTGTTGTTGAAAGGAAAAAAAACTAGTTTGAAGCTGTTTGGAGACCATTTACAGCATTTATTGAAGGCATGGATCTGTCTGACAGTGATGATGTTTGACACGTCAGCCTGAACTGAACTGTGTTCTGTATCTCTACTCAGTTTTCGAAGAAAAAAAAGTCTCTGCAGAAAGTATATTAAGGTTTTGTGTTCAAGTGCTCAAACTCATATTGAATATTTTATAAGACAAATAACTTAAGGTGTCTGACAAAAAATGTATATATTTATATGTTTTTACATTTTTAGTTTTACATTCTTGCTTGTTTGTGAGTGTGTGTTGTAATAAAACAAAGACAATTAACATATTGTTAGAAAATGTAGATTAACGTCCCTTGGTAATGCTTTCTGTGTGACGGCATAAAAACAAAATATTACTGTATTGGATCACTTAGTGATGTGTTTCTCCCAGCATTCTTGTCATCAGCCACTAATGTCTGAATCTTTTTGTTTTTTCTATTTTGCTTGTTAAAGAAAGAACTGTCGGACGCCCGTCAGTGTTGTGGAGTGTCTCACCGACCATTAAATCTAACGTTTACTGTACCCACTGAGACAATTTGTAGTTACAGTGTTCCCTCATCTATCAGAGGAGTTCATACGCATAGGCAACATTTTAAATAAATGTAGATATTTTGTAGATGTAGATGTTCTCTTAAAGTTCGTACCTTTAATGAAGAAAAAGTCCAGTTTTCTAGAATGAAAACGAAGATCTGATCCCTGTCAAAGATTTATGTAGATCTAGTAAACTGAACGCATTCTGGAAGGAACGCAAAGAGAAGATTAGTTAACATGGTCTCAACCAAGTATTTTGTAGAACATAATGCACTGTAAAGAAACAAAAAAGCAAAATAGCACAAAAAAGAACTCCACAAATCAGATGTGAAAGGTGAACCGCGGTATGGGAAGGGTCTACTGTACTGCTGAGAAAGGAAATCATTTAGTCTGTTTTGTTTTAAAATCACAAACTCAACGTACTGGTTACATAAAAATCAGTTTTAAGGCATGACATTGTAATCTGACAGTATAAACCCCCACCCCAAATGTATGGGTTGTTTACGGGACTGTCTGTTTTGTCAGGGACCCCCCTGTTGGTGAGGAGCAGCAGCGACTCGGCTCTCACTCCACAAACAGAGACTGAGGGCTCCTTCAGCCAAGAAACACCTGTGAAGGTAAGACCTGGAGGATGAACCCAACCGGAGCAGACAGAGTGATGATGCTCACCTGAACCGCATTTTCCTCATCTTCTTCATAAATAATGAGGCAGAGCTCAGATTCACTGGTTTGGTTTTAAACGAACACTAACAAATAAGATGCTGATGATGTCACAGTTTCTTTACATCTTTGTAATCTGGAGCTGTGGGAAACGGCCTTTTTTAATGGTTCCTGCTGAACCTGGAATGAGAATTTCTACGTTCTGTCATTTTTGTTCTTGTGATGGATTCTTTTTTTTGTGTGTGTTTTTTGGATTCCTGTCATTTATCCTGTCAGATTTTTTCTTCACAAAGTCCATCTTCCTCTCCATGTATTTTAAAGCCTCAGCAGTATGGTCATCATGATTGACATGATCGTTGACTTGATTGACGCTGCTGCGTGTTCTTTGGACACTGATGTTGTGTGGTTGTTTGTGGGGGTGTTGCTGTGTCGTGTTCTCCACTGACTGTCCCTCCAGCTCCACTGAACTCCAGGCTTGATTGGCCTCTGGAGTGCAGAGCTCTGTGCTCTGGAGACTCGCTACCGGACAAACACCTGATTTTAGCCGCCGGGTTCCCCACAGAAAATCCTGTTTGCCCGGTTCAGTCCTCTGGGGGAACAGTGACTCTCAGAGGTGGTCAGGTTCTCCGCTTAACATGTTAATGAGAGGAAACCATCCAAGGAGGAGCTCTAATGTTCTCTGTTCATTTCCCAGACCAAATCACGAACAGGAGGTGTCTATTGTCAGCTTGTATATATTTACACACAAGTGGAAATAAAAGAATACAATAGATTTATTGATCACACGAAGGAAACATGTCCTAAAAGCAACAGCAGGAAGTGAAATGAATGCAAAAGGAGAAAAACATTACTGAGATCTGGAGTTAGAGGCCATTTCCTGCCTCCATAGACGTCATCGTCTCCTGAAGCCCCAGTGAAGATCTTTTTCAGAAAACCACCAGACATCAGTGGGATCCATCCATCCATCCATCCATCCATCCATCCATCCATCCATCCATCCATCCATCCATCCATCCGTCCATCCATCCATCTGTTCATCCATCCATCCATCTATCCATCCATTCATCCATCCATCCATCCATCCATCCATCCATCCATCCATCCATCCATCCATCCATCTGTTCATCCATCTATCCATCCACCAACCCACCCACGCATGCACCCATCCATCCATCCATCCATCCATCCACCCATCCATCCATCCATCCATCCACCCATCCATCCATCCATCCATCTGTTCATCCACCCATCCATCCATCCATGATCTGTTCATCCATCCATCTGTTCATCCACCCATCCATCCATCCATCCATCCATCCATCCATGCACCCATCCATCCATCCATCCATCCATCCATCCATCCATCCATCCATCTGTTCATCCACCCATCCATCCATCCATCATCTGTTCATCCATCCATCTGTTCATCCACCCATCCATCCATCCATCATCTGTTCATCCATCCATCTGTTCATCCACCCATCCATCCATCCATCCATCCATCCATCCATCCATGCACATCCATCCATCCACCCATCCATCCATCCATCCATCCATCCATCCATCCATCTGTTCATCCATCTGTTCATCCATCCATCCATGCATCCACCCATCTATCCACCCATCCATCCATTTTCTGACCCCCCCTGAAGGTCATGGGTTGCTGGAGCCTATCCCAACATAAAAGGAAATATCTTCATCCATAAAATGTGGCAGCCTGACACCAGAGCGTCCATTTCTGTGGTAAAACCAGCATGTGTGCTGAGTGACAAATGTCTGAAACTCTGGAAGGAAAGACGTTTTCTGCCGTTACAGATGGATTTTTCCAAAATCACAAAAAAAGAAAAGAGGAAGAAAGAAGAAAACTTCCTCCTTTACAGTGTTTCCAGTAGATTTTAATGGTGTCTAATAACTCAAACAAAAGCGTCTTATGCAGGACTCTTTACTACAGCCCCATCATCAGTTGGTCTTTTAATTATTTTTGACGAGTAAAATAACAAGTGTGGAGAGTTTTCATCTGATGTCCAAAATTATTCAGTGGCAAAAAATGATTCGTCAGTCACAGTTTCTGAAAGTTGTTTCACCTAAAAAGCTGAGTTTGGTCTGTGATGGAATTCATCTGTGAGAGACTGAATGAAAGCAAAGAACCCACAAAAGCACAAGTTAAACAATGGCCTTACATGACGGTGCAGAAAGGATTTACCCTCACAGACCTGCTACGTCTGCTTTAAGAAGCTCTTCTGTCCTCCAACTGTTACCTGTTGGAGCTGGTTGCTTTATGAAACACACCCGTTTAGGCCCTTAAACAGTCAGATTGGTGGCAATCCTCAGTTCTGCTCCAGCACACAAATATCTTCTTAAAAATGTGATTTCATGGTTTCTTTTTTTGATACTTTTTTAGCCGTCTGTGTGGACTTAACTTCTGTTTGCTCCAGCAGATAGACGATCTGAACCTTTCTGCGGTCTTCGGGTTGAAATGCTAGCATTAGACAGCCGTAATAAATGTCACATGTATGTGTGCGTAGATCCGTCATCTGTACCGCCTTCACCCACACGCTCTCTGTGAAAACCACTCCGTTTTGTGCTGCTGTTACTCTGGAAGTGCCAGAGAAGCAGAAACAGAGCAGGCGAGGGACGAGCGTGCCTTTATCTCCTGCTGCATCTGGCTGCCTGCTTGATGGCCTTCAGCTCCACAAATGTTCCCTCTCTGTGCTTTTCTGTGTCGGAGCCGCTCGGCTGCCATAACCGCCGCTGAAGGGCTGGAGCCCTAAATGACTCTGGAGAGCTTCGGCTGTAAATAGAGAAACTCTCCGTCTCCTCACACGCTTTCACTGTCACTCCTCTCTTCATCCCATCTTTTTCTGCCCATCATTGTCCCTTGCACGCACGCACACACACACACACACGTGCACACACTCGGTCCCACACTCATCCGTCTCTCCTCAAGCAGCCAGGTTCAGACTGAAGTAATGGCTCCAGGGTAATTGTTCAAATTGTCACTTGGCCTTTTGCTGAGAGCAATGAAGTGAAGAAAGTACTCTTCTTGCAGTAATTCTCTGTCTTCTTTTCAGCCGTCTTTATTTAATTTCAGCTCCTGAAAGTTTTACAGACACTGTGTAGCTCTTTCTTTGTAAATGTCAGATACAAAGCACTGCAGAAGAACTGACAGGGAAACTCTGAGATAACATAATCAAACCCAGAGCTAACGAGGCCCTTCTCGTTAGCATGAATGTTCACATGCATCAAGACTTTCATCAACCTTTGCCTGTAGGCCTGGGAACCACTGCAATATTTAGACCAAATAAAGATCGTTTTTAAAGTTTTTATTCCAAAACAACTTTTTGGTTGTAAAAACATTTATATCATAAGTAGCGTTTAAACTGAAAACATGTTGGATTAAACAGTGTTTCATTAAATAATTGATTGAAAGGTTTTGTTTTGCCTAAAAAATATGAAAAAGTGCCTCAAAATGTAAAACTTATCCATCTATCCACCATCCTCCCATTGATCCATCCATCTTCAGAACCTGCTGAATCTCTTCTGGGCTCACATGGTTGCTGGAGCCTATCACAGTTATTGCTGTGCAAAGAGTGAGCAGTACCTGGACGGGTCACCACTCTGTTGCTGGGCAAAAAGGACAGGAAAATCAGTTGTTTGAAATCATTCATCATTCATTCATCTCCTGCCGTTTGTTCCCTTTCGGGGTCATGGGGCTGCTGGAGCCTATCCTAGCCACTTGTGGGTGAAGGCAGGGGACAACCTGGACAGGTCACCAGTCTGTCACAGGGCGTAGAAGAAATACAATGCAGAATACTAACCAACCAATTTTCAATTCATTTGTTGCAGACCAGCTGCCTTAAGAATTTAAACAACTGATTGAATTTTTCTCATTTTCCCTCACAAAGAAACGGTTTTAATTGCATTTTTGTAGTAGATGGTCCTAAAAGTTGCTTCTTATCTTAATTAATCAATGGACCCTCTTTAAAATTATGGTGTTTCTTCCATCTTTGTTCTTCTGACTCTCTGACTCCATATTAAAACTCGTCCATTTTTCCTCATCAATCCCATTCCTGGGGGGGTATTTCATGATCTCTAACCTCGGGTAAATCACTTTCACATAGATGAACATGCATAAATATAACAGAAAATGCCCAGCATGCATTACTACTAATTCATCAAACTCACTTTGGGAGAAAACACTTAGGCTGATAGACCATTCAGTAATTAGTAATATCACTAATAGGTCACTTTTTTTCCCCACTTTTGGCCATAATTAGATTAGATCCAGAAAAATTGCAGGCGCTCCATTCGTTATGCACATAGTTACTGAGGGGGGCCTATTAATCAGAAAGTTGATGTGGAAATCTGCCTTCCCGTTCTGCAGTTTTTGGAGGCCCACTGGCTCTCACATATATTGATGAAAGTGTCCGACCCTGACAGACGGATGAATTATTCCTCCCATGCACTCTCCCCAGCATATCACTAATGAAACTCTAGCTTTTAAGGATGTTTTCTGTTTGTTGAAGGCGCAGATTCCTTTAATCATTATTTTTGAATCCATCTCTAAGAACAAATGTGAGCATTGACATTGCTGTTATATCTCCATCTTTCATCTTAATCATAGTTTATGGATCGCTCTGAAACCAACTTTGACTGTGGGAGAAGTTTCAACAGAATCGCTCAAATTCTCATTTGAATAATGAGACGCGTTTATTCGTTCAGATTCATTTACTTGTTTTAAATGATACTTTGATAGGCGACATACGTCGTCGGCCTTTGTAATTAATATTTCGCTCTTCTGAGGCGAGAGGGAGAGCGAGGGAGAGATGGTTTCTTCTGGCGTTCATTAAGTAAGATGTACAATTAAGCACCAACAGCTTTGCAATTAATGAATGAGACTGTGTGTCGACAATGAGGTTAGGATAATTTATGTTACCTGTCATCTTGGTACTAATTAAACCCAAATGACAGCATCAGCAGCCAGGCCATACTAATTGATTAGCAAGTCTTTGAAGCCCAAACAAACTTTTATGGTCCTGGCAGTCTGTCATTTGCTGTTGAATCCTTCTGCCCTCCAGCATCTCCATGCATCATCTGTTATTAGTACTTCTTCATATTATTTTAGTTTTTTCATTTTTCTCTCTGTAGAGGTTTAGGGGAGGGGTCCACATGGCGAGGGGGTTGGGGGTCAGAGGTGGAAGGTCATGCGAGGAGTCCATTAGTGCCAAAGATCTGTATCGACCTGTGTACTTATCCCATATGTTTACACACATGTTCCCTCCAAGGGAAAACCCAAACCTGACACGTGTATCAGAATAAATCGATAATATTTAGAATTTTTCTTTTTCTGATGGATTATTTTCCATTACAGACATTGATCTTCTTATAGGAGGTTACAGCACAAGATCTCAAAAGGAATGAATGATGTGGCAGAAGTTCCTAAAAGTTGAATCTATTGACATTTGTTTGTGGTTCATTTTTGTGTCTTTAAGTTTTTGAATTTAAAGAAAAAAAAGGATCAAATGGTGGCGGGACGTCATGGAAAGGGTTAGTTTGCATGCTTTTAGGACTAAATGTGTAACACAGTAGCTATACACATCCTTTACACTTACTGTTGTTCAGATTCACCACCACATCAGACCCGTCAACCGTCACATGACGTGATTAGCTGCAAGTTAATCGGACATTTTGAGCTCTCAATAGTGTCAATGTACAAGCCTTGTTGAAGTTTCTCATTTGCATACTGAGACAAAATGGTAGAAACCATGATACCAAACACAAAACATCTTTATTTGTGTAACACGGTTCAGAACTCTGCACTAAAAACATGCTACAAGCATCCAATCAGAAACTCTAGTCATAAGGAACTAAAGACAGCGTTAGATATGAAATGAACACAATCTAGTGTTCCATTTGCCCGTACTGACTTGGGAAAAAGGGCTTTTGTCTTTTCTGCCCCCTCCACATGGACCTCTCTACAAAAAAATTGGAAATTAAAAGAGCCCATTCCTCTGAATACTTTTAAATCCAGGCTGAGAATGGAGGAGAGAGTCACTTTTAACTGTACCTGTTTTACATAAATTCTCTTTTTATTTATTTTATTTTAGGTTTTACATTTTTATTGTAAATGTAATTTATTGTTTCCTCCCTTGAAAAAGATTCTTAATCTTAATGGGACATTTCCTGGGTAAATAAAGGTTAAATTAAAAAACTCAAAGATAAAAATGGATCAAGCGACAAACCCTACAAAACAAGTTATTTCATAAATATATAAACAAAGTAAATTCTCCTGCAGTTGTTTTTCATGTGCGATTGATGTGCCATAGTGAAAATTGTCAGCGTTACAGACAGTTAACACATTGAAGCACAATGTTAACAGCTCAGATCACAACCCGACTAAACCCCCCACCTGTTGGGCCAGTGGCTGAGGAACTGGACGAATGACTGGTCTGTTTGTGTGCAGGCAGCCAGCCCACCTGTGGAGAAGCCTGGAGGGCTTGACGGAGCCAGACACGCCTCCAATGGCAGGTCAGTGTATGTTTTGGTTGCACGGTAATGTACATGGAGGTTGGAGTGTAATGTATGCTTCTGTCCCAGTTTCTCTTCATTAAAGCTGGTTTCTAAAGCAGATCAAGACTCCCAGGAAAGCTTTATCATTAGCTCACTACAAAACACTGAAAGGGGGTCAGGGTTGCACCCACACATAAGACACATAGACATGCATGCGCTTCCATGCACTGCTGTTCAGACAAACACATATAAACATGCTTGCATCTGCTGGTTCTAAAGATGCTTCTTTTAGCCTGAAAGATGCTCACACTAATGAGTGCCGCCTAATTAGGGGCTGGGGCGCAGAACGTTTGGTGTTCTCCTAATGTTGTTGTGCCACTGTGGGGCAGGACTCAAGGTTTCATCACAGAGAAAGGACTTTTCAAACCCACCCAAACCAAACCCCTGAGAGTTTTTGCTGAATGTAGTCAGAAAAAAAGTGTTCATTGGACATTTGCAAATGTTTTTGAGAAGAACTTTGAAACGAAACTCTCCACTGGTCTGTAGAAAATAGAGATGACAGCACTTAAGCTAAATGAACTAAAAAAGCTAGGTACGTTTTACATTTTCCCTTTAGGTTTCACAGTGTAAAAGAGGGAGGGTGAATGAATTGTTAGGGGATGGGGGGCAGAGGTAAGGGAGAAGGAAGGAAGTGTAATGGCACTGGGGGGATCTCAGACATTAACCGTAAAAAAAGAATTCAGAACAGTCAATGAAGCCACAGAATAACCAGCAGAAGATGTGATCATCATGGTAAATAGTAAATGGTGTGTACTTAGCCTATATAGCGCAGGACGCTTTACTGTCACAGTCCCATTCACCCAGAAACACACATTCTGATCGTGGCTCTGCCTCCTTTAACTGGCACTAAGCTCAAACAACAAGGGCTTCAGTGTCTTGCTCAAAGACACATGGGTGGGCATGGTAGGATCCGGACCTACGATATTCTGATCAGATGTTGACTCAATTACATCTGCACCACGGCTTCTAACACCGTTTTGAGCACAAATACACACATCTACACACTCCAACACAAACTAGCACACATATGACCAACAACTGCATATACTACTAATAATCTTTATGTAGCGTACACACTGGGCATGTGATGGGGGTACAACACAACTTGGACACGGTTTTTGAACGCACTTTAGACATTCAGTGTTCAAACTGGACTGTCGCTGTTGTACAGTAGCGCATAAACCTACAGCTAGTAGAGTGTTGGTGTGAAATGTTGAAGCATTGCAAACCTGGTGATTCTCGTTCCAGGGTTTTCTTTCACAGCTCTATTCCGATGTTTGACAGACTTAATGTCACAGAATTCTGGCCGGGCTCAAACCCCAATTATTAATTTCTCCTCCATGATCAGTTTAAAAAATGTTTGCACTTCTGTGTACTGACAAGGCCACTACCCATACATACATCAGGAAAGCCAGATTCAGGTTCCCTCCTGGTCAGAGTTCAACTGGTTTAACTTTTATCACGTGATCAATGGCCATGCACATAGTATGCAGAGCCCAAAAACAGACTTAAAAACATGTGCAGCATCGTGTGAAGTTTTGAATGCGCTAGCGGTCACTTGAACGCTTGTTGGCGAGGCCTGTGTGAACATAGCATTATACATTTTTAGGCCAAGTCATACACACACACACACAAGTGGCAAACATGGAAAACATAAAATGGAGATGGAAAGCATAGCGTGACCCCCGCAGGGACCCCCCCCCCCCTTCAGCACAAATGTAATGTGATTCCCTGATTCATGGCGTGGTTAGAAATCTTAGAGATCTCCTTCACTATGTGAAAAGGGGCCCACTAGGCCCAAAGAGCCAACACCCAGGGGACACAACTACCTCCATCACACCAGCTGTGGAGCAGAGGGTAGAGCAACCACCCTTCTAGAGTAATGACTGCGTTTCAGTGCATCATAGGTTGGACTAAGGTGTTGTATATAGTTAAGAGGTTTAAAAAATACTGGATGAGGTTCAGATTACAGCTCATGATTCTTTTAGTGTTCAAGTCATCTAAATTATTCACTTTGATTATTCAAGTAAATGAATTAGACATAGTTTTGGTTTTATTGTTGTTAAAAAGCATTATTCAAGATGTTTCACTTGGACTGTTACATATACAACCATCCAGACTGTAATGCTATTGGTCAATGCGGCGGATACTTTCTTTTCATTTGGTGGATCATTGTTGTGGCTTTCATTACTTTTATTTCATCCCTGAAGTTGCCACTGTGAGGACGGCCTCTGTTTGTTGACAGTGGCTCTCCCTCCCACCAAAAAGCCCTACATGTCGACCGTTCAATCAAGACGAACTATACAGAAACCAGGGGTGGAAGCCGTCTGCCAAGTTGTTCACCCCCTTTCCAAACCCCCTAAAATGTTTTATAGGAAGGGAGGTCAGTTGGGGCTCAGTTCTCAGAGCCCACATTCTCCAGCCTCCCCAAGCACTAGGTCCTCCATTTAGACAGCAGCAGCAGAGGCATGGCAGATAAATAGACCTCCCTGGGGCCACTTGGACCCATCCTTAGCACCAGGCCCCCAGTGGAAGCCCTCAAGTGGTCTTGACCAGCCAGAGCTTCTCACAAGGGTCTCAGTGGACCTTCCAGCAAACCACCCTTAACTCTGTCCCACTGGTAGACCCGCTCCATTCTACTAAGCACCCCCTACCCCAGACTAGGCCAGTAGCCCCAACTTGCCACCTATCTGTTACCAAAGATCTCACGGTGTCTGGACAGATGTAGATGACCCCATGGCATGCATGTCTCTATCAGGTGTGGTACCATGGCAGTGCCCACAGGTGTCTGAGATCCACCTTCAACATCCTCTCCCCCGCAAAGTGGATCCTGCGCACAGCTTTAACTTAACAAGTTGCAAGTTATGTCAATATACAGATGTTTACAAACATTTGTGTGTTTTTCCAGAATCAAATGTAGACATTTTTGTTCCAGTTGTGTGAACAAAAGCTAAGGGATGGGGCGGATCCAGCAAGACTGACGTACAGAGCCACAGAGCCCTGTTAGACGGCTTTAGTCAGAAGTGGGTTTCTTCTTTACTTCATTACAGAGTTCAGCCTGAGGCTTGACAGATCAACACCACTTGATGGAACAAGCGTCCAAGCCTGGAGCAAAGACATAACATAAGCAGAGTTAACAGCATGACTAATACAAGAGCGGGACTGTAAAGAGTCCGCTGTAAATATGACAAAGTGCAGGTTACATCATTGATCAATGAGATGGCCTCTGTTAATAGCGATGTGATCACGGTGAACAAAGACGATGCTCATAACCATCCATTTATGTCACCATAGTACAGCAGGTGTTCGTTTCAGAGGCATCCAAAGAGAACTGACAGAAACTGACCTCAAACAGCAGAAACTTGATGAGCAGCAACTGTTTCCTCCTCCAGAGTGCAGCATCATTACAGTCGGAGTGTTTTCTCACTGTGATGCACCATTTTTCCAGCTAAATTAACGCTTAAGTGAAGTAAATGGAAGCAATCGACGCTGTTGCAGGTTACATTTCTGCGCTGCAGATATCATGCGGTGACTATAAAGGTAGATGTAAAAGTAGATTTTTAGAACGCCCACTTTCATTTCTTTTCTCTGCATTTGTGTTTCCTGCACGCATCATGGGATGCACACACTGCGCTCTCATATCAGCCATCTCTCTGTGAGTAATGTAAAAGTGATGTAATGGTTTTTGTGGTCGCTGAGGAAACGATCCTTGAAATTGCAAAAAAAGTCCAAAATGAGTTGACGAGTGCAGCCATAAATACCAGAACACCAAAAGACGTGACGGAGTGTGACCGTGTGGGAGTCTGGCACCTTTAAATGCAAAACTACACGTATGGATGCAGTAATGGCTCCTCATCATTTCATAACCGCGCTGCATGCACCCCAGAAAACTCATTAGGCCAGAATAGAACGTCTTCTCAGGGGGGGGGACAGATTTACCTTCAACTGCTTTATTGAAAGAGCATTTCCAGTCTGTTTCTTAGTGCCTGCTGCTTCTGTAAGTCAGGAGGTGAAGAGGTGAAGCGCTCTACCTGGATGCTGCGTAATGCTTCTGTTTATGCTCCTGGCTCCAATCAATAGTGAGCTCTCGTTTTCTGATGTGGCGATAATGACCCGTCTCTTTATTAGCTCTTCTCTCCGATTCCTATCTGATCAGTTTTCTTCCGATCTATTCTGCGGCGCTGATTGTCTTCGGCACCGGCGTCTCTGGAAAGTGGGATGGACGGATGAATGAAGAAATGAAAAGCAGTGAGATGAAGGGACGGCTTTGGTAATGCATGTCCCCCTTTCTTCCTCCGCTGTGTTTCTGCCTTTGGCTGTCAGGATCAGTGAAGTGGTAGCTGGATAAAGAGGACACCTGCTCTCCTCATCTCTCTGCCCCCCCCCCAAAGACTCTTTCATTTGCTGGGGCCGCTCGCTCTCTTCTCTCAAGTCTCAACTCTTTTTGTATCTCTCTCAATCCCACTTCAGTTTACGCTCCCCTTTTTATAAAAGCCGTGAATGCAAATAGAGCTGGGCCTGGGTTCTGTTTGTTTGTGTTGTAGATTGAGTGTAAGAGATCAGAGGAACAGCGGTGGTGGTGGTGGGGGGCTATTTTCCTTTTCATATTCATTCTTTTCATTAGTCTTGTCTAATTAATTCAGCACATCCTCCCTCATTTTCCTTCAAAATTTCCTTTTCTCTGCTCGGTTTTCCTCTTTTTTTCCCCAACAGTTGGCAAAATGCAAATACCCAGAACTATTAACAATATTATAATAGGTCATAATTATGTACTGCTTTCTGCTGGCTCTGCATGCTGCTTTATGGGGCAGCTGCTCAGAAAACCTGCAGTCCTGTTATACTGTTCATGCGGTGGATTTAAACCTTTCAATTTAAGATTTTATTTCAGCCTGATGTCCGAACTCACAGCGACACAAAACCCCTTAAAACATGAAACCAGCAGAAGTTATTTACAATTCTTTTAATCCAATTGTTTCCAGATATTTCCAGAGTTCACTTCAGTCCAGGTTCTTCCAATGAGGTCAAGTCACTGATGGTTTCTTAATGTTAATCCATAGAAGTGACCAACGGATCAAACAAAAGACTTCCTGCTGTAATCCCCCCAAACTGAGCTTGCAGGAGCAGCCAGAAGAAAGAAAACTGCAAGAACAGGAAGAAACCCTGCAGCAGAACCGAACCGTTCCGTTATCGGAAGATACAGCAAACTTTATCGATCCGGCCGTGAGGATGTTCAGTCGTCACAGCAACTCTGGGCTTTAAGGAAAGATTCAAATGTGCCAAAAATTCAAGGTGAAGGAAAATTCAAACAAAATGATGCCCCCCTAAAAATCTGTCATTATATACACTATAAAAGCATAGCCAGAGAAAGAAGCACCATGTTCATTTTAATGTTTGTTATCATTTTTTGTAGGTTTGCAAAGCTTTACTTTGAGCTAAACTCAGGGCAGCGTTCACTCCTGAGCCGCAGTCTCTTCTGCACAGCTTACACAGATAAGGAAACCGCTTTGTTTCAGCGTGGTTTATTAATTAAAAAAAAGTGAAATATGTTTCTGCATCTCCAGCCCCCTGTTTACCCCCCATCTGTAACTCTGTCCCTGGAGTTTATCAGCATCTGTCCTCCCATTAGTTCCCGTGAATGTGTTGGAGGAAGGATGGCGCTGAAACAAAGAGGCAGCCAAACGAGGCAGCGGTTAGCCAGACAGACTCGAACCAAAGAGCGAAGCCACATTCAGGCAAACGTAGCAGGAAACGGCGTCTGAGCGAACAGAGGGAAGGTCGCCCGAGGATTAATGGCTGCGCTCTGATAGATAAACTAATCAAACAAACAAAGACTTCAGCGTGCACACATTCAAACTCTGACAGAATGGGAAGCAGATACACTCCAGTAATCCAAACCACAGAGACGCACTCAGACATCGACTGGAAGAAGCCAACCCATAGAGAGGAGCGGCACAAAGCAGCGCTTCCACATCCACCGCTGTGTGAACTGGGGCTGAGCAGAGCATTGGCGCTCCCTTCTATGAGGCCTGTGTTTACCCTGCAGGCCCCAGAAAAGCCCTCCAATGCTTTGTGTGTCTGAAATGTGAACGATCTCCTCGTCTGTGTGCAGCCTGACCAGAACGGTGGAGGTCCTGGGAGACGACAGTCCTCTGGGGATCCACGTGGTTCCTTACTGCTCCTCACTCAGCGGACGGTGAGTTTCTGAACAAATGTGCCAGACGTGAAGGTCTCTGGAGGAGGGCCTTCCTGTGTTCTGACTCTTCTCATGACTCTGCTGACCCCACGCTCCTCTGCTCATTCTTCCTTTCACCCCCTCCTGCTGAGTCCAGTCTCTCCTTCCTTCACGTCTTTGTGCTGGATTTGGACCACCAAATGGTCTGTATGTTCAGAAAAAGAGACGTCGTTAGCTTTAAATCAGATGCTGGTCCTCCACACAACCATCTCCCTGTGTCATCTGGTCCTGAACATGCTGCACACCAACATCTTCAAATACAATCCTGTCTTTTAATAATCATTAAAAGCATGTGAACATTTTGAAATAATTAATTTCTCTGATCCCATTTTATACTGACTGTCTTATTATATTTATCTTGTGTATTATAAATGAAAACTGTGATTTTGGTGAGTTTGGTATGTGAATTCATCTATTAATGGATATCAGCCTGTTGGTGAATATAAATATAAATAAATACTACAGGAAGAAATCAAAAGACCTGAAAGGATTTGACCTGAAAACAAACCTCTTTGAGTTTTGCTGACGAGCTTAATGTCTCCGACTGTCCTGTCAGGTTCCTCGGCCTTTATATCCGCGGCGTGGAGGAGAAAAGTCGCTCTAGAAAAGAAGGCCTACTCCAAGAGGACGAGTGCATCGTCAGAATCAACAACACTGACCTCATGGACAAAACCTTCAGCCAGTAAGTGTCCCTCCATTTATGTCCAAGGAGACGCCATCATTAGATTTCAGGACTGCGTGGTGTAGTGGTCAGCACTCTCAACTCACTGTGGTTGGAATCTGTGTGGTGTTTGTAAATTTTGGTAGAAACCATCGTAGAGACGTCCAGTTGGCTTCTTAGTTCCTCAGTATTTTTTCTGTCTGATAAAACCCGTTTCCTCTTCTGATCGGGTTTGTTCTATCGTCTCATTTAGAGCCTTAAGCAGTTTTAAGTCAACGCGTCTCTTTTTAGTTGTTTTCTACATTGCTGTAATTCATTCGTGAAAGTAACTTTAGAGGAAAAGCAAGTAAGGCTCTATGATTAAAAGAGACACACAGAGCGTTTAAAGAACGGATCAATGGTGGGACAGAACTGCACTTTGGATCCAATGATCCATGAATCTATGGCAGGTTTGACACTCATGACAACAGAAAGTAGAATTTAATTCCATCTAAAGTCTTCCCAGATCCTCTTTTTGCTTTAATAAATCCCACTAAAGTAGGGATGGGTATTGTTGAGGTTTTAACGGTACTACTACTCTTATTGATACTGCTTATCTATCCAGTATTTTACGATACTCTTATGAATACTTTTTGAGGACGAAAAATTAAGAAATACATAAATAACAAAGTGTTTTATTTCTTCATTATGCAACAATGTTTTTTTTAACAAAACATTTTACTTTATACATTTTTCCACCTTGAAAAGTAAAATACATGAAAAAAGAAGTTATTTAAAGAAAAATAAACAGCAATGTTTTGACATATAGCTGTCATGATGTAAATATAAAACAAATGAAATAAATGTTTGAGTTCATAATATCATCCCAGAGAAAGTCTCTGATTAAGTTTTCGCGTGCAGTGTGCTGTCTGGACAACAGCCCCGCCCCCCGTGCACACAAATACCCAGACAGACCTCACCTCTTCAACGAGAATAGAGAAATTCATATCATCATTACTTAACGGAAAATTGACTGACTTGGTGAGTTAAATATGACAGATAACGCTCATATTTTGTAGGACACAAACAAATGAGACTTCTCCAGTACGATAGCAGAACCGTTCAGGTCAGATCTTAACGATACTGCGGTCTGGAAGGATGTTGCCCTGGGGCTGGTTCATTACCGGGGCGCGGTACCCATCCCTACACCGAAGTTGATTTAGTTCATTTCCAGAAAAAGTGTTTTTGTTTACCGTCACTGCAACCCCGATCCAGTTTTAATCCTCTCACACTTGATCTGCACTCGATCACACTTGATCTGCACTCGATCGATCTAGTTTTGACATGGTCTTGATCCTTTCTTGATAAGCACTCTGCGCTTGATCCTCTCTCAATCTACACAATAATCCTGATTGATCTCTACTCGATCTCCACCTGATCCTCAGATGGGGGCGGGCCTTTTTCAGGTACCACAGGCTTGTGACTTTTAGCAGATTAACAAAGTCAAGTACATAGAAATTCACTATAATAAGTTTGATCAAAATTACATTGATGTCATATTTGTAATAATAGTGAAGTACACACACGGTAAATCTGTTTTCTGTTTGATCCTTGGATTTTCTGCATGTTTATTTCTACAGTTCAGTGTTATGGATACTTCATCTAAGCATGATCTATGGGAAGAACAATAGGAGTGTAATCAAATAAAAGCTTAATCAAGTGGGTTTGGTGTGTGGCTTATTTGTGGTGAGTGATGGTGTTCAGTGATCAGTCCTGGCACAGTGGCGTCTCCACCTGGGATCTGAAATAATCACATTTTCTGCACAATGATCTTCTCTGAGGTCATGGGATGGATATAACCTTCTGTACCCCGTTGCAGCTCAGCGGTTCTAACTTTTGTTGTCCTCAGCTCGAGGAAGATGGAAAGAAAACTACCGTTATCAAATGCAAATATTGTTCTATTCCACTATAGCTGATGCTGTTTCATTGAAATGAAAGTTTAATCTCATTTAAAGTGTGTATCTTTTTCCATCTTTGTCTTAATGCTGTTATGTGGCCTCTTTTAATGATCTCTTCTCGTCAGAGATTTATAGCTGCACTCTGCATGTCATTGTGAACGATGGGATGATTAGTTTTATGGAACAAAAGTCTCTTCCTGCCTGTCCTTCTCTGACTTTGGTGTCTTGTTTCCATCCAGAGCTCAGGACATCTTCCGTCAGGCGATGCGCTCCCCACTCATCTTTCTGGAAGTCGTGCCCCCCGCCAACAAAGACAGATATGAAAGGAGTCTGATTGGCCAGCTGTCTGTGACCAGTTCTGGTCCCACCCACAGCGGTTCCTTCTCTGCCAAGGCCAAAGACCCCCCACCACCCATAAAGGCCAAACCTGTGTTCAAGCCCCCTGAGAATCTGACCCCACGACAAACCGAAGACGCCAGCCCTCCTGAGCCGGTGGCTGTAAGTTCCTCTGCCGCCTCATCATGGTCCAAACCTTCTAGACCGGGGGTCAGAATCCAGGCCTCGACGGCCGGTCCTACACGTTTTCCAGCCAACCTGCCATCAAAGCTCCTCACTGACCAAACACACCTGATCCAGGTAATCAGCAGCAGCTAAGGCAGGCTTTCTGGAAAAGCAGTGGGAGGCCGGCCCTCTGGGCCTGGAGTTTAACACCTCATGCTACTGAAACTATTTAGAAACGTCTACAAAATGGGACAAAGTTATTGAAATCAGAATATTTGATGATTGTAGTTTTTTCCCCCTTTGATACTGGAGATGTCGCCGGCGACGCCCAGTATCCACACGCTCTTTGACATCCATGACCGTTGACGTGATCAATGTGAATCAGCTGATTGGGATGTGGAGAGAAGCTTTTCAGAGCGGCTGTGCACCGACATGATACCCTTTGCTGAAGTAAAGTGTTGCATAACGACGCAAAGCCGCTTCCCTCCAACAGAACCAGCTGATTGATGTTGATATTTGGATTCTCCAGCTGTGTGACATCAGGCCGTGTGATCTGTTGTTTAATTGTCAAATGAATGTGTATTATTACGATGCTGCTGTGCTGTTGTTAAAGAGCCTCTATCCTGCTTTTCTTAAGCCTATCAGAGTAAACTATTTCCATATGCATGATCATATGTTAGCTTTGACACGCTAAAGAATGATATTTCAATGAATTTTCACATGGAGCAGAGCGACAGACAAACACAGGAAAGACATCAGGCTGGCTGTATTTTCATACCCGGAAGTAAGACGACTCCATCTCTCGAGGCTCCGCCTTTCTCTCCTTGTGGGTGTCGCCAATTTCATGAGGTCATCCTAGAGTCGGCCTCAGCAGGCCGTCTGCGTTTCTCCCACGAAAACAGACCTCTGAACTTTTGCAAAGATGCATGAAGATATTTTTCTTATAAAAGGAAAGCGGTTAGCCGATCACCACTAGCCCCATGGATAAAGTGGGTGTGTCTATTGGCCTGGGGGCGGAGCTGGCAGCGCAGACTCTTCCTGGAAGGGGCGGTTCCTCACTTTGTGACATCACAATTTGAGAACCCAGTCCTTTTGTGGAGGGGCTGGTGCTTTTTAGAGGAATACTCAGAAATGTGTGAATGGATCAAAATCAGGGTTGTTTTTAGTGAGCAATGAACTTTATAATACATTTAAAAGCTCAACAAAGTTATTTTTGCTTGATACAGGCCCTTCAAATACTTTTTTACTGTGTAAAATAAAACTTTCCAGCTTTCATAGATCAAGCTAGTCTGTTTGAAACAGGAATACTCATCATTCACAAATAAAACCTCAGCGTAAAAGTAGTGTAAAGTAAATCAAAAAAGCGAATGTTTCATGTGAAACATTTCAAACCAGATGTTTTTAAGATCAAATGAGTCAAACAGGTTTCTGGTCTTTAATGGCGGTGGAAGGTGTTTTGTCTGGTAAAGACAGTATCATGGTGTTGTGGAGGTTTCATGCTGTGGCTGTGTTCAGGCTCAGCTGCTCTCTGCTGTTTAAAACCATCCTGTCGTAGGTCTGTATTCAGCTGTCTCACTGTTTAGTCTACCGTCCTCATCTTAGTCAGGAGGGGGGGCCTCAGCCGTGCCATTGGTTGAAGGCTGTGGACAGAGGGAGGAGGAGGGACTCGGTGGACGTTCTGGTCCAACAGCGAGGACTCTTCAGACTCTCCTCCTGTTCGGTCCGCTCTAAACCGTTCGTGGCTTCCACTCCGGCGGCACCGCCGGGGTGCGGGGTGAGGGTGGGCGGGCTCCGAGGACTTCACAGGAGTTCAGCTCCAATGAAATGTCCCGGCCACAAAGACCATTGTTCGTCTTCTCACAGCCCTGCTTGTGAGGCCAAATGGACGACAGACCATAATGTACCTGCTGTGCTGCCGTTTGGGCTCCAGGCCTTTCGTTCATTTCTTCTTCTTCTGTCCTAAAGGGATCAAACCTGCTCTTCCTTATGCTAATCGCTTGAGCGATCACCAAAAGCAGAGTTTTCCATGAAAGTACATTCTGTTCGAATGAACGAATTCAATCTGTTGATACGGAATCGACTTTTTCTTTTCTTCCTGTTGATTTCAGCTGCTTTAACTTTCTTTCCAAACATTTCCTCAAAGTGCAGAGTCTGATCAACCAGCAGCACATGTTAGTCTGCCTCCAGCATCGCCATGGTTACGTGACATTTGAAAAACAGCTGGCACAGAGGGAGCAGTTACTTAGCAACGGCTGAGTATCTTATTGTTAAAAATAAGTTTGTCCATCAATAACTGGGTTTTTATGCACTGTTTCATAAACATTTCTCAGAGCCGCATAATTTCCTGGGCTTTTTTATTTTTGAACTGATACATAGTTATTATCCCTGCATGGATCCTAGAAACAGCAGAATTTACAGGATTTTTCAGGACCTGGTTCCCATTTGAGGTAAAAACATCAGAAGCTCCCGGCTACCTGCAACTAATTCACTTTGCAGTTTAGCATCCAAACCTTTGTTCCAAATGAAGTTTGGTTCCACATCCACTGACCAAAATTATAAACACAACACTTTTGTTATTGCTCCCATTTTTTATGGTATGAACTCAAAGATGTGAAACATTTTCCACATCCACAAAATAACCAGTTCTCTGAAATATTGTTCACTAATCTGTCTAAATCTGTGATAGTGAGCAATTCTCCTTTGCCAAGACAATCCATCCCACCTCACAGGTGTGCCATATCAAGATGCTGATTAGACAGCATGATTATTGCACAGGTGTGCCTTAGACTGGCCACAAGAAAAGGCCACTCTGAAATCGTCAGCACAATGCCACAGATGTCAAAGTTTTGAGGGAGCGTGCAATTGGCATGCTGATAGCAGGAATGTCCACCAGAGCTGTTGCTAGGGAATTGAATGTCCATTTCTACACCATAAGCCGTCTCCAAAGGCGTTTCCGAGAATTTGGCAGCACATCCAACCGGCCTCACAAAGTGTTGGGTTTATATTATTGGTCAGTGTATGATGAGCCCTGATGGACAAAAGATTCTAACCAGAGAGGAAGTGGTCGTATGCGCCTCTGTCTGGCATGAACCAGAACCAGAACTGCAAAGAACCGTCTCACATGGATGTCTAGGCTCAGAGGAAACCATTTTCTAACCAAAATAAAAGCATTTCTTGACTGTATTTGTGTTGACATGTCCTGAAAGTTTCATGTTTTCCATCTAGACCCCAAAAGAAACGACGGACAGCTCCCTTCTTAGGAAGAGCCCCGCCCTCTCCAGCATGGTGACCAATAAGAGAGGAGGACGAAAACTGAGGATCGACTTAACAAAAGGTGATCCGAATCGTACTGAGCATGCTCAGATCACACGTTTTTTTAATGACTGTTCCAGACCTGACTTCCCATTGGTGGGGGTGGGGGGGTCATGGTGTCTGTGATCTCGTTCTCTGTAATGTTTTATTGGAGGATGATGCACAGACGTGTTCCCCATCACTCTGCTCACGTTCCTCCTTCATTTCCATGAAGCTTCCTTCCTTGCTCCTCGGGGCGGACTCCTCCTCTTCTCCTCCTTCCTCCTTCCATTTTCCTCCTTCCATTTTCCTTCTTCCTTTTTCCTTCTTGCTTTTCCAGGGTCTATTAGGTCTTTATTGATCCGTTCATTTCTGCTGATATGAATTCATGCCAGACTGAAATGCTGACTTGGCTCTGCTAAGGACATCAGACTTAATGATGTCTATAAAAAGCAACCGGGCCCCCCACCCGCCACCCCCCCGGCAGTGTGTGGCCTTTTTGTTCTCATGTTCACGCGTTTTAACCCTTGGTCTATCCTAGGCACGTTAACATTGGGAGTGGGGTCATCTAGACCCACTAGACAGAGCTCTGAACCTTTGTTCTTCAATGGTTTGTGATCTTCACTGGTGTCCATGGATTACATGAAATCCTCTCCACCTTTATCCACCTTTGTCCTGGTAGGAGAACACCTCAGTGGAAGGGGGGGGTCATAGGATAGAACAAGAGTTAGCTATCAAACCCCTGCATGTCTGCTCACACGGTGGGGCTTTTCTTCACCTCCTTTTCCAGAATGTTCTCTGCAGTTTCTCAGTTTCAGTCATCCCACCTGAGCCCCCCCGCTGTCTCACCTGAGCCCCCCCCTTTGTCGTACCTGAAGCCCTTTTCTAAACCCTCCCACACCTGCTGACAAACAGGAAAAAGCAGAGGATAGTGGTTTTGGGAGGTGCAGCAACAAGTCAAACATGGGAGGAGGAGGAGGAGGGGAGGAGGAGGAGTGGAGGAGGAGGAGGAGGAGGAGGAGGAGTGGAGGAGGAGGAGTAGAGATGCTTCACTGTTCACCTGGACCATGAACTGATGCCATTTTCAGTGACTTCATGTCTGCAGCCAAATGTCCGTTTGTTGAAAGCGTTTTAGCAAACAGCGTTCTCACTGGACTGTTGCTACCTGACACTAGCGCATGAACCTACAGTTGGAAGAGGCTTGGTGACACCAAACCCAATTATTCCTGATAGGTCATAGGTCAACTGGTTTAAATGCCACGGGGTTTGTATCTAGAGCCTGAAAACTGTACGCAGGGAGTTTGGAATGCAGAAACGCGCTTTTCCTTGCGTTTACGTAGACTTTTCATTGAAAGTGGCTGCTTGAACTCACGGCGCAGAGGAAAGAGGCTGATCCTCTTCTTCCTCACACTAACTCAACCACAGAGTCTTCTTCAGATCTGCTGGAACACTGACCCCTGCAGGAGATCCTGCCCACAGCTGGAACCTGCAACCACAGCGGAGAACAGTTTCTCCTGTCAGCTTTTTTCTGACCCCGGCGTTCATGGTTTGGGTCAAATGAGGCTTTTTCTGCTTCGTCTTCTCAAGCTCCATTGCTTCAGTGTCTTGAGGGTCGTACAGACGGTTGGTCTTGAACGTGTCGTCGGTGTGTTTGTACGTTCAGGCTCTGAGGGTCTGGGATTCACCGTCGTAACCAGAGATTCTTCAGTCCACGGTCCAGGTCCCATCCTCGTCAAGAACATTCTGCCCCGAGGAGCTGCGGTCAAAGATGGACGCCTTCAGTCCGGAGACCGGATCCTGGAGGTGATCTGCTGACCGTTTGAGAGCCGCGGGTCACGGTGTGGAGCGGCCAGCGCCTCAGCTTGTGTGTGTGCGCAGGTGAACGGCGTGGACATCACAGGCGTGGGCCAGGAGGAGCTGGTGTGTCTGCTACGCAGCACGCGGCAGGGGGAGACCGTGTCGCTGGGGGTGCTGCGGCAGGAGGACGTGTTCCTGCCCAGAGAGACGGTAAGAACCAACCAGCAGACACGGACGACCAAGCTCAGCTGTCCAAACTGTACCTACGACAAGCATCAGAGGGGTTTAATAACATAGTAGGTGAACGGTTGTGATCACAGCATCAGTAGCTTCATCCTCTGTTCATTTTTCCACTTCTTTGCTGCGATGCTGAATAAACATGATTTTTTTCCTTCCTGACCTCTTTTCTCAGTTCGTCTGTCGCTCTGCTCCATCGTTTCCATGAACTCTTTGATAAATTTCACTTTGAATTTCTGACGGACTCACTATTTCATGTCTCACTGCATGGACTCTTCAAACTGTCCTTTTCCCGCAGAAGTTTGGATCTTCTGTCACTAAAGTCCAACTTTATGGTTGGAAAATACAAAACGGGTCTTTTATTTTGTAGGATCCACGTTTTGTGAGGCATCCTCCACTGGTCTCTCCCCTCGGGGGGTTGATGTTTCCCATCTGTCCCAGTTTCTTGGTCTCCTCCTCCTTCAGCCTCTCCTCTCCGCTCCTGCCGACTGATGTTTCCTCTGCATCTGCCAGCACGCGACCGACCCAGAGCCGCACAGGAAGTTCTGCTCCAGCAGACAGGAAGCGCAGTCTGTTTACCTTACGTCCAGACTTTCTGAGCTCTCATGACGTTTGCGGGTGCCTCTTACGTGAGGGGTACATAGAAACCATCTGAGCGTGCTTCAGAATGACTGCAGACTTTTCTCTCCTCCTCCTGCCTCCACATGGGTGGAAGTCTGCGTCTGGCTGTAGAGCCGTTTGGTTTCAGCCACTCCTGTTTCTGTCAGAACGCGGTTCTTCAGGCCTAGAGTTTGTTTGGTTGGAGGTTCTGTTCTACTTTGGACTGAAACTGTGTGACTGTGTCTGTTTGAGGGACCCTGTCCCATCCAGGCTGACCGTTGGAAAAACTTTGCTCACATTTACAGTGGACTAGACCAAATCAATAGTCCATTTTTAACAAAATCCATCTGGAAATATGATGGAAGCTGTGTTTTTAACGTGTTCCTGTGGCATTTTTCTGAGAAATGAGGACATGTGTTTGGAAATGAAGCTGCAGAAACTATGTCCCAGAAAAGCTCGTGTGTTCAACATGTGAATTCATTATTGAAGTTATGCCGCAAAGTTTTATAGTCAGAATGAAGAATTCCACTTTGAGATGTAGAGAAAAACAATTTAGAACCAAACAAAAGGGTCGTTTAGTTGTAAATAAAGTAATTGACCTCATGTAAGGCTGACAGTTCAGTTCATAAAGTACATAAGTGATGAAAGCTGATTTTTGTTGTTGACCAACAGTCAAAACAGTTCAGTTTGGGTTTAGTTGCTTTCACTTTGTGTGAAAAGCTGAAGAAGCGGACCTCGTAGCCTTTTTGTGATTCATTTTCCTTCCCTGGGTTTAGTTTTTCCAGCTGTGCTGAGAGCTCAGACGTCTACCTGTTCTCCCTACCTCCCTACCTGAGCTGACTAGAGTCCATGGCTCACACTGTTGCTGAACTGAACCAGAATTCACTTGCAAGTGAGCGAAGACTTTTGGCTTTTAGGTGGAACGGAGTTTGTTCAGGTTAGCTTGGACTTAGCCTTCAAACGAAGCCGATCATCCCCCGATCCAGACAGGAGTTTCAGTGAGAAAAGATCAAGCCGGTTCTAAATGAATGTTTTGTCCTGTGAGATTCCAACACTTTCAGGATTTCTTTCCCCCTAAATGAAACCTAAACTACATTCCAGTTTCCTCTTCGTCAGATCTTCTCCATGGGAACGAATTCGCCGTCATTCTGATGCACAGACGACGTCATTTGTGGTCATATTTAAGCACAGATAGTCCAGGATTTCCTGTTCTTCCTCACAATAAACTGGTTTTTGTGTTGGGGGGGTTTAAGGGCTTAAAGCTGAAACTGCAGTTTGTTTAAATGGTGGGCTTTTCAGTAAATACCCACACAAACAGAGCTCAGCCTCAGAAAAACACATCATTAAAAACAGTTCTGAACTTCCATCAGATCTGGTGCTCTGTGAGAATTATCTCTTTGTTTTTACTCGTACCACTCCTTCTTTTTTTAAACGGAGAGAAAACAGCAGAGAGACGGTCCAATGATGGAGTGATCTTTCTGTCTTCCACCCTCCTTCTGTTAGCCCACCATCTGGTGTTGTCTGCTAATGTGTGATCGCTGTAGAACAAAGACATTACACCGCCTTTACACACACTGACACACTGTGTTGGTTCTGTCCTATCCAGCATACTCCCACATAACTCCACTGTAGCAGGTTCACGTCCTGCAGGGCGGCCTCACACCTCCACCACACACGGACAGCACCCTTTCTCTGTCAGTCATTTTCTTCAGACATGAACAAGCGTGTGCCCGCGCTGCCACGTCACGGTTCAGACAGAGCCGTTCCTTCCAGCCTTCAGACGACTCTTTCCTGACGTCTGAGGAGCTTCATGTCATTTAAAAACGACAACGTCCAACGGACAGACATAGATTTGTGTTTGATTCAACCAATCACACAAAAACAAGAGAAATATGTATCTACACATCGATACAGCAAACTTCAAATAGTAATAGTAATGATTCAGTTCAAAAAACACAAAAATGAAAAAGAAAATCAAGAAATGCAAACACACGCATATGTACATATCCACACGTGGATGTAAAAACCATGCCATTATATTTACTTTTAATCACAAACAGACATCATACGTACAGTACTAGACACATTGCTGCTGCATTTTTCTGTTTAAATAAATATTTTCTAAATATTTTGAGGTTCAATTCAATTTTATTTGTTTAGCCCAGAATCACAGCAACAGTCGTCTCGATGGGCTTTGTGCGGATAGATGTAGAGTAAAACATAAAATCACACAATTCAATAGAAAACTAACTAAACTAAACTGACATCCCTGCCCTTAGACCGTCCTACGCGGCAAGGAAAAAAACTCCTAAAAAAACAGATTTAGGAAAAAACAAAGAAACCTCAGGGGTGTCCACATGAAGGAGGGATCCTCCCCCAGGACGGACAGGCGATTTACCAGAACTCTGAGCGAGAATTAGCTAATCTAACTCTACATCTACATGTTAAAAGTCCAGCAGACGAGCTTCATCCAGATCCAGGTTCAAGGTTCTTCACTGAGAAAAAGACATTTCAAAAGGAGAAATCGTTTGGTAGAGTTGGTCAACTGTTCAGGAGAAGACGATGCTGAAGGTTTTCCACTCCGGAGATTCAGTAAACCACAACAAAACTCAATGTTTCTGAAGCAAAGTCCCCTGATGGACACAGGAGGGTCCTTTAGATGACCTCCAGAGCTGATCTGCAGCAGAATGACTCAAAAATAAAAGCATGAAGGGTTTTCTACCAATCAGTCGCCGTCCAGCCCTCAACACAAACTCAGAAGAGCTTTGAAAACCTCACACATCCACAGTTTTCCTGTTTTATCCGTTCTTATATTTAAAGTAAATGTCTTTTTATTATTAAGAGTCATTTCCACACCTGTCTCACCTGATCTGGACCTTTTTCATGATTTATAAAGTATGTCAGCTTTTGGGAGATTTGCTCAGATTTCTTTTGTAAAGCAAGCGAGAGCCGAAGGATTTGAGGGAAATGTGGTTGATCTGCATACACCGTCAGGGTCTGGAGACGGACCAGACGGTGGAGAAGCGTCTTCCTGTCGGTTCCGCTTCAGCCTCGACTGTTGGGAATGTTTGGATTCTTTAAGTCTGGAGCTTCTCCAGAACCTGCTGGATGTGTTCCAGTAAAAGTCATTCGCGTCGTGAAGCCGAGGTAACCCTGACGTCTGAGTCGGGATGCTTCCCTCAAGGGGACGTTTTGGCGCCGTGTGTCTCACGCACGCCATGAAACGTTCAGACTGTTGGTCTGTGTTGATGGAGCTCATTCTAATCTCAGCTCTTTCTTCCTCATTATACCCCATCCTTCATCACTGTGACCCCATCGGCACGGCTGTTCTAGACCCCCCACCTCCCTCTGCCGGGTCCTGGGAGACCCGTCTGGATCAGATCTCTGCTGTTTAACCTCCTCCTCATCTTTCCACCACATTTTTCTGCTGTGACGCCAGCAGCGCATCACGCTGGTGTTGCTTCAGCTGAACGCCCCCCATGTGTGAATGTTAAAGGGGGGGCTCTAACAACTCACCTGAAAACGATCCATTTAGGCTGCTTTACAGAGGAGTGACCTTCTGCTGTACCATAATAAAGACCTTATAGTTAAATACATATTCACCCTAAAGTACCAGGAGCATTAGAGCTGCTAGCTCTGCCTCACAGCTGAAGCCCAGCTCCACGTTAAACACGTTATTTCAATTTAAATTTCCATCCAAAACGGTTTGATGATCAAATTCTAGTTTACATAACTAATGATTTAAACAAATATGGAACTATTATTTCTAGAAAAATGAATTCTAACATAAAAATGGACGTAGATGCCTTTTTGGTCTAAACGGTTAGAGATCCTAAATATGGAGTCGGTGTAACCGTGTCTCTGCTGGGACTCTCACTGACAAATACATGCAGAATATGAAACAGTTTCAGTCTTTTACCTTCTTTGATAAAAACATGGATTTTATTCAGTTTTCAAACTTTTACTTTGTCTGTTGGAGGTATGTTTCAGGGTATGTCCAGGTTGCCATAGCAACTCATGCTCTGAACATAACCTGGTCTGGAGCAGGTTTAGTTGAAGCTTAGTTTGTTTTCAGAGAGGTGCAGCAGCATGGCGTGTCCATTTGAAGATGATTTAGTGGATGAAGAAGCTCAGATTATACTTTTTCCACCGTGAGAGGCTGATAAGACCATATATGGATGTTTAAAGAGAAACTTTTTACTTTGATCTAACTTCATTATTTGCTTCAGTTAAGATAAATCACTTTTTGTTAAGTCAGCTTAAAAATAACACATAGTTTTCAGACAATTATTTAACTTTCATTCCAGTTTTTCAATGAAGTAGGTGTAACTTTGGTGCTGTTAGAGCGGCACCACAAGGGATTGTGGGATACCATTCCCTTTACCTGTCTGGACGGATTTGGGTTTAAGTGTGGGTTTTTGACCAAATGTGTTTAGTTGTTTAGCTGTTTTACTGTGTTTTGTGTAGTTATTTGTCCTGTTATGTTCAATTCTTTCTGCACCATGAGTGAGAGGGAGGAAGAGGAGGATGAGGATGATGAGGTTATTTAGCACCACTAGTTCTGCAGGACATCGCTAAAGCTGAAGTTTAAGTCAGAGTCACGATAGAGAGTTCAAGAAGTACAATAAATTAAGATAGAAAAAATATTATTGAATTGGAATAATAGGACATTTAGTTTGATAAATATGTCAATTTGAGTTGTATAAACAATTATTGAGTTGAATAGACGTAGAAATTAGGTTGAATAAATTTAACTCAGTTCGTTGTTACCAATAGAAGTAAATTGTTTAAGATATGTTTATGTGTTCTTTTTCTCCAAGCAGGAACTCTTTCTTTTGCTGATGATGCAGCCGTGTTACTATTTTGATGGTCTTATCATCTTCATACGCCGTCATTTAAATCTCAGACTCCGTCTCACTGAAGTGTAGCGTCTCTTTTTTTCTCCACGTGTTTCCATGGTGACTCCAGAAATCGGCGATCTATTGAGAATGTCTTTATGTACACGACGTGCACGTGCATTAACCCAGGGTTACCAAGTCCAGCGTCATTACTCTAACTCATATCTGGTCTTCTGGAACTGACATACCCAGAGTAAGCAAGTTCAGGAGGATTTCAGCCAGAGTTCAGGGTTAAAGTCAGGGGGGTTTAAATGGGCCTTCTGGAATACCCCCCAGTTCCTTCATTCCTTTACATCACGTGGCTACGGTGTGCGTTTTGGTCCAGTGTCGTTTTCATTTTTCCTCCCGTCTGAGCTGCATCCATCCGTCATCTTTCTCTGCAGCTGCACTTCACTTCTCCTGCAGAGGTTCTCATTTTCACTTAATGCGTCTCTCACTTTCTCTGAGTTTAATAAACCCCCAAAGCGGCGGTTCTGACAGCGCGCCGTCCTGTGGATCCATCATCCCGGGAACCCATTTAAATGTTAAACGACCTGCAGGTTTGCCTGATGCTCCGCCCTCCAACCAGATGGATTTGATTGAGTAAATGTAGCAAAGAATCAAACACCGTTTTACAGCCACAAACGGAGCAGCGACAAACGAACAGCTTTTTATTTGACCAGCACACACAATTGACCCCCCCATCACAGCAGTGAGGCTGAAATAATGGAAAGGCTGGATGGAATAGCTGTCTTCCTGTTCTTTTCTCTGTGAGGACACAGGTCTAGCTTCACTTTCAGTTTAAGAGGTTACTCGTTTTTCCCTAAAATAGAGAAATAAAGAAGCGAGGAAGAAGAACTTTGCAGAACATTTCTTCCTCCTGCCAGACTGGACGACACCTCTGTCCGGTCTTCAAAGGTTTGTCCTCTGCTTCAAACCTGAACCATTGGACACACCGACGGCAGAGATGGACGGACATCAGGACCATAAACGGAGGCGCTGGAACACTGAAAGTTGCTGAATCAAAATTAGCCTGATCCGATTTTCAGACACTAATAAACTCTGAGTAATTATGCACAGAAAGTAGCTTACAGGCTTCTTCAGAAGAGCTTCCAAGGTGGCAGAGCCTCCTATCGGGTCCGGACAGTCGGCCTGATGGGGGACTGGTTCCAGCAGGGAAACAGTTTTCTGCAGAGCGCAGGACTTTGTGTCGGCTTAACACCGTTAAACCTCAAATCCCCACAGAGGAGCAGCGTCTGAACCCAATGCTGCTGATCCACAGAAACACACACATCATGCTTCCACACTGACGGATGCTCGAGCACGCCGCTCCTGCAGCCTGCGCAGCCGCAATGCGTTTCTGCCACAGAACGAAAACTTCCACGGACTTCTGCAGCCTAAAATCAGACACACCATGGAATATGGTGCAGATGTGGTTTTATTTACCTAACAGAAAATAAAAGACTGCAGAGACCGGGCACGTCCAAAGTCTGGCACTGGCGTTCAAGCATTCAGCGGCCCTCGGGCTCCTGTCATGACATCATTAATATGTGATCCTCAAGCACTTTCTAAAAGTGTGTGTACGGTTTCTTGACTGTGATTGGCCACAATCCGTTTTTCATTAAATGGTTCATTAAAAAAAAAAAGGATTCAAAGAAGGATTGGTTGGCCCTCACCAAATCTGGCCCTTTGGAGATCCCTGGCATTGACCCAAACATCCAATGGTGACGGACGGATCAAAGTCCAAATCCCGTTTAGACTGAGATCCAGGATCCTTCCTGAAGGATCTAAAAACGGGAATAGAGTTAATGTGATGCAGCAAAGAAAGGAGCGAGCGTTTAAACGGCGGGAACTCCTCTGGTTCTGCAGCAGGTGTCTGGAAGGTTTAAGAGTTTGCTTTGTAGTCCTCAAAGATCAGGCCGAAGAGAAGAGGTTAAAGGTCAGCTAAACATTACAACATTACAATCCTCTAAACCAGATGAGAGCATCAATCATTATCATCACTCATATTGTTGTTAATTTAGCATCAATTGTTTTTTCATTTGATGCCAACAGAACGTTTAAAACTCTTTGATCAAATAGAAATATGTTTTATTTGTTGAAACGAAATCCAACATCTGACTTTAAAAGTCAGAGTTTATCTGTGATCTGAACGGGATCCTCTTGGGATTTCATGACATGTGATGTAACGTCTAATAACCAGAAACGGTTGTGGAGTTGAAAGTGTTGAAGCTCTGAGGTTTCTTCCTCCTCTGGAACCGTTTGTTCAGACTTCACCTCACATCCTTTCACAGAAATACATTTGAATTTATGGTTTATTCATTACGCTGTTAGACTAAATAAGCAAAGAACCCTTCTTTACGTTTCTGGGCTATAGAACAGTGAGCTAAAGCAGAGTCTGTCTGATCTGCAGAGATGTTTGCTGCTCCATTTTTCTGGGTACTTTGCCTTGATATCCAGTCATTAATGCCATTGTGTTGCTATACTGTTTTTTTCTTCTTCTTTTTTCGGTCATTTTTATCTTTGTAATCCACTTTTGTTCCTGTTTCTTTGTCAGCTTTGCAATCTCCCTGATTTATACGGCCTGTGCTGCTGCAGCTTTTGTCCCTCTGGCTCTGTGTTTACCGTGTTCTTCAATAACCTCTGCAAAATGCACAACCTTTATTGATATTTCAGAGCTGAGAGGGGAAAAATAGGTGCATAAAATCAGACGGCCCAAATGGCTTTCTTCAGGAGTCTGACCACCATTTTTCAGAGAAATTTGCACCAGAAAGCACCTTGTAATGGTTTCCCTCAAATGGAAAAGCTTTTAGTTTGGCTGAACTCTGTCTCCTTATTATCGCGGCGCTTTTCTTTGCTCTTCCATCCTCGTCGGCGCGTCTCACCGACTTCCCTCTCCTTCCAGAAGGAGGAGGTGCCCCGCGTGGCGGGAGTCGTCCTGGAGAACGGAAAGGAGCAGCTGATGTTCGAGATCCCCCTGAACGACAGCGGCTCGGCGGGACTCGGCGTCAGCCTGAAGGGGAACAAGTCCAGGGAGACCAGGGAAGATCTGGGAATCTTCATCAAGTCCATCATCCACTGGAGGAGCTGCTTACAAGGTCACAGCTTGGTGAATGAAGGGCAGATGACCAGCAAAACGGCATTGGAAAAGTGGTTTGATTCCAGGAAGGAAAGATCCTCTTAGTGGTTTGAGAAATGAAAAGGCTGACTTTAATTAAAGAAAGTTTCTACTGAGGTTTACAGCCCCCCTTCAAAGGAAGAGGAAATCACAGTTGATAGTTGGTCTAAATAAATAGATGAACAGGCTGTACTCTGAGGACTAACCTGTGTGAGAGGCAGGAAATGAGGAGTCAGGCTCCGCCTTCACCAAACGTTTTGATGCCATAAAAAGGAATTCTTCTCCACAGGACGGCCGTCTGAGGATCAACGACCAGCTCGTGGCTGTAAACGGAGAGTCTCTGCTGGGGCGCTCCAATCACGCCGCCATGGAGACGCTGCGGCGGTCCATGTCCCAGGAGGGGAACGTCAGAGGGACCATCCAGCTGGTGGTGCTGAGGACTCCCCAGGTCAGACAAACCCACGGCCCTTATGTTAGTGACTCTGATCTGTGGGCCTGTCACATGACAAACGTAACCATGACAACCTTAAGGCAGTAGTCCCAGCTGTCTAGGTCACAGGTGACCCCATGAAATTCAAGGTCGTAGTCCGCTCGGTGAGCCCGTTTTCTACACCCATGCACTTCTGCAACACGTGAGGGGACGTTTTCGGTGGTCAACCTTCCCAAAACCCTGCAGACTGAACAAGTCAAGTGCCGTTCAGAGTGTAGTTTGTGTGGTCATCCTACAGGCGTCCTACGAGCACTTGCATATCACGTGCACACCCCTTAGTGACTAACCTCACTAACGACTAGAGTGGTGTAAGGACGCCGGACGACAGCATCACCCGTACGTCATACAAACTTCCATTATCCTCACTTCACATACATCTGCCACGCGCACAGCAATGCTATGTTCCGTTTTCACGACGTGAGTAAATACACTGCAGACTCGCCTGCGCTCGCCTTAAGATGCAGCCGCTGCTCTCCACGACCCTCCACGGACCGGACCACCCCAAAACCCCCTTACGGGTTCTGTGATTGGGGCTTTGGAGGACTGGCTGCAGAAGCTCAGCCGATGTCGGACGCGGTTCCACTCCAACTCAGCGGGCTGGAGTTGAGCTGGTTCTGTGAGGTTCCTGATGAAGTGAAGGACGGAGCTTCACCCGCCTGAGGTCCTCTGAAGGCCTGTTAAACAGGAAACCAACTGAGAGAACCTCAATTCAATTCAGTTTTATGTATATAACCCAATATTTACAGCGGTAGTCGTCTCACTGGGCTTCAGACGTCAATCATAAAGAGCATAAAGTCATAAAGTTCAATAGGTTTTGGCTAAACAGACTAAACTAAACTGGGCATCTCTGCCTTAGACCCTCCTTCAGGAGAACAAACTTTAAAACGGGCCGCACTTTCAGAACTTCAAACGTGACGACTGTTGGCGGGTCGCTCTTACAGCCTCCCTGGTTCATTTCTGAGCAGTTTCCCTGTTCTCGTCCCGCCTCTCATCAGCAGCAGCAGCAGCCTTTCAGATGTTTCCTCTTTGTCTGAGTTTGTATCAGAGTGTTCAGCTGGATCTTTTCTTAATGTGGGAGAAAAGGCTTTTCATCTCATCTGCTTTTCAGGCGATGCTTTCTCCAGGCTTCTGTGGTCTGTTTGAATAAACCTCCTGCACATGCAGGCAGAGCCGTGCGGCTCAAGTGAGAAGAGGCTTTCAGAGACGAGCTGCTAAAAAAAACACCACATATCATTTCCTGCACAAATGGAGGCCTAATGCACCAGCAGATATTTCACTCAGCTCTAAAGGAACCACACAGAAACACCTGTTTTTATTCACGCGGTCATTCATATGCAGCAGACGAGTTTCACAGACTTTTTTAAGCAAAATAGAAAAAGCTTTATTGATCCAAAGCAGAGAAGTACACCTGTCCGGCAGGTTTTTGGACTCATCAAAATCCACTTTTCATGTTCTGGTTTAGTGGTCAAGGAGTCAAACTGTGTTCAAAGACAATCAAATCAATCAAAGACACATCCTTGAGCAAGGCACAGACCCCCTGTAGCTGCCGGGCGTCTAACCTGGTAGCTCTGCTGCTGTCGGCTTGAGAATGACACGGCGGACAGCTTTGGTTTTCTGACGGAGGTACGGCGGGACGAACGGCTCTGATAGAAACGTTTGCTCTGGAGAAAGCAGTCACCCGCACAGCACCAGCGAACCAACCCACGAATCCCAGCTGTAAGAGTTCCCTCCTTTAGTTTTACTTAAAAAAAACACCATAGACGAAATCTGGAAAACTTCCATGAAACAAGAAAAGTGACCTGCGATACAGCAAAGGAGCGATGTACTATGCATCATTTTTTGCCTTCACAAATGACATGATGATGATGATGATGATGATGATGATGCACTAGGTTCAGAATCTACCAGGAAGTGAGGACCATACATGGGGGGTCAGGTTAGGCCCGTGTTGATTCCCAATGGGGGGGGGGTGCAGATCTCTGTGAGTCCAGGACTTTTCTAACACACAGACTCAAAAACACAAACACATGGGAAGCTGTTCCGTCGTCATGGCGATGCTCTGATGGATGCATGTGGATGAAAATGCTTTTTTCTGTTCGAGTCCTAAGAAACGATGCTGTGTCCGATAGACACGCCCAGCCTGTACCTTATCCATCCTCTGCTGACCCGGTTGCAGGGACGAGTGACACCCCGTGACACCCCCGCATACTTGAACAGGAGGGAGGGCTGAAGATGCTTTCAGCTCTTCAACCCTAACCCTCGTCTTCCTGAAGGGTGGAGCCCTCAGTCATTCCTGCAGCCGCTGCCCGTATTAAGCTCATGATAAAAATAAAGCCTTCATGCCTCGTTACTATGAACCCCTGTTTGGATGTCCCGCGTCTTCTTCATGTTAACGAAGGTCTTTTGTTCTCGTTCAGGAACAGCACGAGGCGTCGCCCAATCGCTCCTTTGACAGCTCCTTTGGTGTGCTCGGGTCCATCAGTCCAGTTAAAGGACAAACGGGAACGCTCAGTCCCATTGCAGACTTCCACCCAGCCGCCGCTGGTGACCAACGCCATCTATGCTTCCACTGGTGAGCTCCTCCTACACCGACCTTCCATCCCACCGCCAGGGTCGAACCTCTAATCTGCTAGATTATATTTCTACTGTAGGTTTAATCCTGTTCATACACTGACCTGAACTCACCAAGCAGCATTCTGCAGCCTTTTTCCCTCTGATGCATCATTAGGGCCATTCTGACCCTCCTCCATCATTAGGGTCATTCTGACCCAACTCCATCATTAGGGTCATTCTGACCCTCCTCCATCATTAGGGTCATTCTGACCCAACTCCATCATTAGGGACATTCTGACCCTCCTCCATCATTAGGGTCATTCTGACCAAACTCCATCATTAGGGACATTCTGACCCTACTCCATCATTAGGGCCATTCTGACCCTCCTCCATCATTAGGGTCATTCTGACCCAACTCCATCATTAGGGTCATTCTGACCCTCCTCCATCATTAGGGTCATTCTGACCCTCCTCCATCATTAGGGTCATTCTGACCCTCCTCCATCATTAGGGCCATTCTGACCCTCCTCCATCATTAGGGTCATTCTGACCCTCCTCCATCATTAGGGCCATTCTACCAGATTGAGTTTTTGTCATGAAGCTCCACCTGCTGCATCTGTTTGGCTCTGAGAGGACAGAGAAGGGACAGACAAACACCCCAGAACCCTTTATTCTGATGGAGTCTTCAGTGTAGGAATGAACGGTTCCGTCCACACTCCAGATGGATTCAGTTCCTCACACAGACAACCCCCCCCCCCTCAGGAATTAAAATAACACTGCAGAGAATCAAAGAGCCATAATCCATCATTGGGACAGGTGAGAAATGGATGTAGAAACATGAATATTCTGCTAAACGTATATCATTACATCTCTGCATTAATGGAACACATTTCACGTCTGAAACAAACCAAAACAACATCCAGATCGTTCATCTCTTGTAATTCATTAAATACAAATACCGCCTTAAAAGTTGTCATCAAACAATTGAAGTTCGGTCCATTCATGCTGTCAGGTTGTCAATGTCCTCCTGAACATCAGCAGAACTACAGAAACAACCTGTGAGGAGATTTTCAAACCCGACCGTCAGGATTTGCTGTTAATCTGGATTACAGCGTCCACACTGTGACCCCCCCACTGGAGAAAGCGGAGTGTCTCTGTCTGTTTGCCCTTATTGGGGGGTAACAGGAAGATGAGGTTCCTGATGTTATTGTTCGTAGCGCCTTGTGATGACATCATCAAACGCTGACAGTGTTGTAGAAACATGGAGGCAGCATAGTTCCTGACAGAGGAGGCTCTGAAACATCAGCTCCATCTCTGTAAAGGGACTGCAGACCGACGCTCTGATGTCTCCATGAGATCCCAGAGGAGAACCGGACCTGTGGGATCAGCTGTGGGCTCCAGAGGAGCCCCTCTTCCTCCCTGACCCTCATCCCGTCACGGCTTTCTGAAGCTTTACAAGCCTGACGGTCATGTATGTTCTCCAACCATCACGTGTAGCACGAAGCGTTGAAACAGGCTGGTCCTTTACCTTCTACTGCAGTTGTTGTTGAAGGCTAACCAGGAACACGGAGTCCCCTGAAATGTAGGCATCATCGCGCTCCACACACCTGAAGTCTCCACGCATCTTCAGCTCCACAGCATCCTCTTCCTCACATGTTTAGGTTAGGACAGCTGCATGCATGGCGAGGAGACGGATGCTCGCCTCACAGCAGGTTTCAGAACCGTCCTGCTGGAGAACAGGAAACCAGACCGGACCGTAGAGTTCTGCTAACAAACACTTAACGACTTCCCCTTCATCGCCTCGTCTGCATTCAGACAATAGTGGAGGAAGAGGAGGAGGTTTGATGGAGGAGTGATGGAGGGATGGAGCTGACAGACAGGAAAAGCTGAGCCTCTGCTGATCCATCATCCACAACAAACGCCGACTTCAAACAGCCGAGTCGCAGGGAGCAGATTTGCGAGCGTGTGAGGTGAAGCAGGAATGTGTTTTTGACAGTTGGGCTGATGAAGGTGCTGAGGAGGAGGAGGAGGAAGCTGAAAGCGAGTGGAGATAAGGTGATTTATGGGAGATCCGTACGCAGAGATAAACGACAGGCAGGATATCAGATTCAGGAAAGAGAGCTGAAGAAAAATAGAGCAGGTGATTAGTGGGGGGGTTCAGACGTCGTCCTCTTGACTCGCAGACGTCTCTGCTTTCAGTTTAACGTGCGCAGACGTGTGCACGTGAAGCGGGGGGACTCCAGAGGATGCTGGTGTGTAAATCAGGTTTGAGAGCTTTCAGGTTGACGCTAAGGTTCTGCTCCGGGTTTCTGTCGGCTCCCCTCTGAGGCGGAGGTGTTTGGTTCAGCAGAACCTGGGCAGAGCTTCATGAACGTGGACTGCAGCGGCGGCAGCAGCGTGTAGCTTCAGAGCAGGTAAACGGATCACGGCCCGGTGGTCCGGTTCTGTTCTCTGTGGACTGAATTCAGAGTGAGGACTTCTGCTCATGATGCTCTTCAGAAAGTCACCTCTACACCTCAGAAACGGTGTTTGTGGTTGCTTCCAAAAGCAGGAACACATGCAGGTGTGAGTTCTGTAACCATATGAGAGTGGCCCCTCCCCCCTGGCGTTCCAAACAGGAAGTGGTTCCAAGACGCCAACCTCCCAGAGCGGTCTATGGAGAAATAACCAGCAGTTACTCCGTCGTTCTATTGGTCAGAATAAACATTCTGGATCTACTTTTATTATTATCTTCTTGTTAATTTTTCTTATCGTAAGTTATTCAGGTTATAAACTGACCAATCAGACGCCTCAATAAAAGTAGGTGGAGTCTGCTGGCCCGAATGTTCAAAATGTTTGATTGACAGACTTTGTTTAGTGGCTTTCAAGTAGTATTGGTGTGGCCTTCCAGCAAGCTCACTCCTGATTGGATGAGACTGGTTGCCATAGAAACGTCTTGGAATTATTAGCTGTTTAATGGCTGCGTCCGTGTGGCGAGAACTGAATTGACTTGGTTGGGTTGGAGCTGGAAGTGACCTGACTTATCATCACTTACTGAGCTGGGATCTTCTCCCAGTGGATCACAGGAATCCACTCAGGATTACAACTGTGGATTCTTGTCTACACCTTCATTACAGTGGCATTAGAGCTGCTTCATTTCTTCGTCCTTCATGTTGTTTGTCTGACCCCGCCCCTCACCCCGCCCCCTATCCCGCCTCTTGCCTTCAGGTGAAGGTCGCGTCAAAGCAGTCTAAAGTAGAAAGTTTCTTTTATTTACCTGATGTGTTCCTTTTTTTCAGTGGCCAATGGGGGCTACTCTGTCCACATGGACGAAGAGGAGGAGGGGGGGCCGCTCAGTCACGGGTTTGACAGCCAGCCCCCCTACCTGCAGGAAAGGTGTGTGTTTTCCACAGAGCTGAGGATCTTCCTCTGTGAGGTCTCTGTTTCCATCTTAATCTGGATTATCATGGGGTTTAGACGTAATCCAGATTGAACTGAAGTGAAACGTTTGCTGAGGTTCAAGTTTTCCGACGTCTCCTGAACGGTTAACGGCTGTCCTCTGAGCCCGTCGCCGCAGGGACAGGAAGTGTGACGTCCACTGTTGGATTTTCTTTCTGCTCAGGAAAAGTTCTTCCACCTCCGGCTCAGCCCAACCACAGGCTCCCGCCCAGAACCAGAACCAGCAGCAGTTCCACCACATGAAGGCCTCCAAGAGCATGGACCTGGGTACGAGTCAGAGCCAGCGTCCCACCGGTGGGGAGATTTATTTAGTTTGTGTGCCCTGCATGCCGTCCTACTAACCCGCTGCATGCAGACAGGTCGCCGGTTCGATTCCGGTTCAGAGCAACCAGCCGGCTGGTTGCGTGGTGGGAGGGACGCGCCGTCAGATGCTGCAGCAGGAAGAGCCTCTTTGTTGGCGGCTTTTGATTGGCAGAGCAAATAAGACTATTAGGACCCGGTTCTGACAGATGTCAGAGCGCTGCAGCCTGGCTCCGCCCCCTGCCTGCAGCCCGCCGCTCTCTAAATACTGATATTCTGAATGACGTTTCCCTGCTCATCCACAGCAGCAGCACTGCTCTCTGGTGCACTGTCACTCTCCTCAGTCCCGCCCTTCCACTCTACGTCCAGATGTGCGTGCACGTCTACGAGTGTGCACGTGTGTGGCAAATGCAGCGAGGAGCTTGGCGTCTCCTCCGTGTTCTTTTGAGGCTCTGCAGACGCAGCAGCAGCTCGTTTGTCTGCAGAGTCCAGATGATGGAACCGAGGAGACGGGCTGAAAACAGAGGATTGGGTCCATCAGAACCTCCTAAAGTTCTGATCACATTTCATTGAAGCTCATCTGCATGTCCGGCAGTGCTTTTCAGAGTCTGCCCAGCGTGTTCGGATGAATTCCATCAGAATCGCTGCTCCCTGACGGGGGTCCGAGTGGAGAAGCTGTTGGAGGACGGTTTCTGGCAGAACGAGCCTTTAGTTAAAGCGACCATTCAACATCTGCCTCTGCCGTTAAACCAGAGCAGAGCAGACGGTTTGACTGAAACATCTGAGCTTCTGAACGGACTTCAGTTTGATTTAGGTCCTGGAGGTTCTGCTTTGAGTCTGCAGAAACTGAAAAGTGTTTCCTTTATTAACTCTGTTTGATCATTAGAGCTTTTGCTCTCTAAGAGGTTTGCTTCACGTCCAAAGATGAGGAAAGTTTCTTCTTCAAAGTTCAAAAGTGATTTAGTTAGAATGAAATTGAATCAAAGACTCTGAATCTGTTTTTCTTCTGGGAGTTTGGACCTTCTGTCCGTAATGACCTCGTCTCACAAACTCAGCTGGTCTTGAAGCTCGTGTTTGCTGCTGAGGTGAAGGTGAGCCGGACTCTTCATCGGTCCAGGTTTAAGGCTTCAGACTCACAGGAGAAGGGAGCAGCAGGACAAGCGCTGAGGGCAAAGGTCAGCAGGTCAAAGGGGCAGGGCGGAACTGAGGAAGTGAAAGGAGGACAGATGAGAACTGAGGAGCAAAGGGAGGAAGGAGAGGAGTGAAGCGAGACGGAGGGAGGGACAGTTGGTGGGGGGGTGACGGCCTGAGCAGGAGGTCAAACGCCACGACAGACGAGGAGAAACGTTCTGACCACGGTCTCTGTGTTTCAGTGGAGGACGAGAGCAACAGTTGGATGTCTGAGTGGAAACGTCTCAGGTGAGCAAACGCACCTTCACACACCTGAGGAGCAGGAGGAGGAGGCAGGAGCAGGAGGAGGAGGAGGAGGAGGAGCAGCAGGAGGAGGAGGAGCAGGAGGAGGAGCAGGAGGAGGAGCAGGAGCAGGAGGAGGACTGCTGCTGCTCTTCATCTCTGTCTCTGATGGTTTTTTACTGCACCTTTGAGCATAAGTGTGACCCCCCCCACACACACACACACACACACACACACATATTCACCCTGTGAAAGGGACTCTGTACATGTGGAACCCCCCCCAAACAAAAAGAAACGATGACATCACAGTGGGTGGAACCATCAAAAATAATAAACGGGAACAAAATTTCTAATGGGGCTCAAAATGTTCAAAACACACGGGTCAGGGGTTATTATGGGATGGCCACAGAACCTATGGCTTGGCAGCCATTCTGTGACAAAGTCTGACCATAGCCTCATGTCTGAGTTCTCGCCCTAACTGCTACAAAACTACATAGTGCGGCGCCATGTAGTGCCCTGAATTTACTACCTTCTCTTTTTCCCTTAAACGGCGGCTATGACGTCATCAATTTCACCAAGTTAAGATCTAATATGGGCGATTTGCGACGTTTCGTGTCGATGCGATGCGACTTCCTGTCACTGAAAAAGGATGCGATGAGCATAACATGAGCTGGTCCCAAGTCCTTTACCTTCCAGCAGCTGCTGAGCTCCTGCTCACGGAGACATGGATTGATCGCTTTCAAGCCTTCAGGGGAAATCCTGTGGAAGACTCTGGAGGTTTGCTGCATTTACTTTGTACTTGTGCTCTTAAATTTGATTTTAAATGTTCTTAAACAGCTCCTGAAAGGTCTTTGAAATCCTTAAATGTCATTTCTGTAAATTGGTGTCTTACACACGTATTAGTAATGTGCTCCTCGTTAACAAAAACCTCCGTTGCCATAGAAAAACAGAATTTTACTTCTGCAGATTCTTCTAAAAGTGACGTGGACCTGTTCATCACACCCAGGTGACCAAAAGAGAAAATAGTTGCTATGGAGATAAAGCAATCAGAATAGCTGCATTTTGAAAAAATTATTTTGCATGAAGATGTCACACCAAGATGGGAGGGGCCGCTCTGCCGCGGAGGACGGGTCAAAGGGGGGGCGGTGGGGGCAGATAGCACCTGTGGGCCACATAACACCACTCTGGCTTTAATTGATGCCAAACCTGCAGCTCCTTCCCACATCATGTGACCACGGCGGATGTCTGCGTGCAGCGAAGAGGAGCTGGAAGAAACCAGGATGTGAAGGTGGGGTGAAGGGGGCGCCCCCGCCTGCATGGAGGTTCCTGCTTTTATCTCAGAAACCTGCAAACATCTTAGCAAAGGGCTCAGCCCAAACTTTCCTCTCTGCTTTGAAGTCGCCTTGCTTTCATTTGCAGGTACTTGAGGATGAGAGCGTTCTCCACGCGTCTGTCTGCTGCCTCTCCATCAGCCTCACTCTAATCAGAGATGCACTGGGGGGGGGTTGACTCTTTTTTGTCTGGATGAAGCCTCAGAAAGGCCTTCATCCTGAGCTTCTGTATTCTGTCTTGTGGTTTGTAGAGCATCTACAGCAGCACCAGCAGCCTTTTCTGCTTAACAGCAGTTAACGCACAGACTTCTGGGAGTTTCACATTTTCCTTGGAAATGTTCTCATTTTATTTTAGGTTTCTGTGGCTGCAGTTGTGGAAACCCGCTCAAAGATTGTGTGTTTTTGTGCGACGTCGTGTGAGAAATGAAACGTTTTTAAAACATCAGCGCTGCTGTGAAATCCATCTTCCTGACAGATGAAGTCGGCGTGTTTTTGGAAACTCCTTTGTTCCAGTAATAACTGTTTGAGGAACAGCGTGGAGCGTCTGCGAGCTGACATGAAGCCTGTCTGGAAACACGCAGCTCCGCAGTCGAAGGCGTGCAGACAGAAACTGCTGAGCGGGCGTAAAGTCCCGGCTGCAGCGGCTCTGCCGGAGAACCTGTCAGGCTGTGAGAGGAGGCCCGTGCTCCGCCTTCCCCTGCAGGCGGGGCATGCCAGCGTGAGGATGCGGCGGCCGCAGCCTCTGAAGCAGCAACCGGGTTTGAAAGTGCAGCTTTTGTTCTCCGTCAGCCTCTTCCACGTTTCTGTGCCAACGCCATTCAGGCTTAGAGGCTGGCAAACAGGCAGAGGAGCTTAGGACGGACGGCGCCGCTCATCCCTGTGTGTGTGTGTGTGTGTGCACGTGCGTGCACGTCAGTGCCTGTGATGCTGAGGGACGCTGCTGCAGCCTTTTCACTGAATCCCAGCCGTTCTCTGAAACGCGTCAGGCGTTTTGGCAGCGCCTCGTCTCCGCCGCCGTCCTTCTCTGGGGCTTTAGCTCCTATTCTTCTCCTCCCTCTTCTTCCTCCGGCGCTCGCGGGCCCTCCTGAACGCCGCCTCGTTAGGCCGATGCGTATCGATGGATACATTTGTTCAGGCAGAGACGCAACAGGATGCTGCCACACATCAGCACAGAGCTGTCATTAGACAAAGAACTCCTGCAGGGGAAGCCCCGCCCCCTGCTGCTCTCTGGATCACAGATCTGGCTTTTTTGGCGGGGGGGAGTGGACACTCTTCTCTGTATTGAATGACCTCTGACCCCCCTCCATCTCCTCCAGTAAGCCAATAAAGGTGAGCAGTAATCAGGAGATGGTGGAGCTGTCGCTGCTGGCCGGAGGAGCCATTCGTCTCCCTCAGGCTCTTCAGACAGCCGTCACTGACATGAGCCTCTGTTCCATCATGTCAGGCTGTTTGCTGCTCCTCCTAACAGTTTGTTCTGTGTCACAACATTTCACTTACTGAGCTGAAATGAATAGAAGACATTCCTTCAGGCTTTTTAAATCCACGTCTCTGTCAAGTCACTGCACCTTCCTGCAGACATCAGTCAAAATCGGAGACGTCTCTGAGCTTTTTCTGCTTCTTTCAGGCTGGAGAAGCTCTGCACTGCAGCCAAAACCCATCAGCCCTCATTCTGCTCTGATTACACCCTGATGCATTCACTGAAATCCTTCCTCTGATTGAAATGATTTAAATCCAGCAACGTCGTTTATCTTTTTAGAGAGAGGGGTTCTCTCTGAACTGAACGTCAGATCAGTGATGCTCAGTCAGTGGCGTGGCAGGCCCACAGACACTTCCCACACCTGCCCTCGTCACCCCACATTACTCCCTTTGCCCCGCCCTCGCTGGCTGAGTGGCTGCGACACGCCCCCCCCCCCCCCCCCCCCCCCTGCCCTCCTGGTCAGAGAGGTACAAAATCATGGATAAAAAACAAAACACTTCCTTAAATGTTTTCTTTTCTGTTGTTTTATCTCCATAGCAACCATTTTATTTTTGGGTAGCGTCGGGGTAACGAACACGTCCATGTAACTTTGGGAAAAATTGACAAAAGTAACATTTTAGATTTCCTTGGCAACGGAAGTTTTTTTTTTTTTTTTTGTTAATCCCGCCCACATTCCGGTCATGTTCATATCATGTCATATCGTTATCAGATTGAGTCAACATTACACATACAGACTCGCCACGCTAACGCCGTTCAAAATCTACAACTGTTTTTCCCAAACAGCTTCCCAATGATGCTGGAAAAGTTAGGAGGCGATGCATCACATTCCCTCGGAGAAGATTCCATTTGTAGCTGCTGTTAAAGGGGATTTTTTTTTGGGTGGGGGATTTAAGATGGCGGCCTCTTCCCAAGGTCAAAGGTCAGCAAAACTTCGGCTGTGTCTACAGAGTTTACCTGGTTGCGTGTAATTTTGAAAACGTCGATCAAACAAACGTTTTCTTTTCCTGTTTTGTGGGAAAATCGGCAAACTTTGCCAAAAAATAGCCCCCAAGCTGTAGAACCTGTGGCTATCCCATAATAATTCTGCAGCAGAAGGAAATCCTGCCGAGGTTTTTTGGCCAACGCCGCGGCTCAGAGCTTGATGGCGGTCGGCCTGCAGGTCTCTGCTGATCGTTCCTGAAGCTCTTTGGATTCTGTTATTCAAATCCGTCCTTCTGTCTGCCGGTTCAATCTCCTCCGTCATTCCTGTGATTCTTCTCCGCTCTTCTTTGCTCCTCCGTTGCGTTTTCTCGGCCGGGTGGTCCATCCATCTCCATCAGACGGTTTTGTTCCCTCCGTGCTCTAAAAGCAGCTTAATTCTATCATCTGACAGCCGGACGGCCGGTAATTACATTTATGACACAAATCCTGCAAGTCGCAGCAGAAACTGCGGGACAGAGAGCAACGTTTGAAGGGGTGGATGCTCCTCGGTCTGCACGCATCCTTCAGCATCAGCGAGAGCGTCTGCTGACCTTCAGCTCACCTTTGGAGCGTCGGGCGGGTTGAGGAACCGGCATGGAGGAGGAGGAGGAGTTTGCTTCAGATGCAGCTCTAATCCTGACTTTGAGCGATGGATGAGAACGAGTGGAGGACCCTTGTCCTTCGACTAGAGGATTTCTTGTTTATCTCTCGGCTTTAGCGACTGGATGGCTGGGAAACCAGGGTTTGATTCCCAGGGGGTGCAACGAGCTGGTGTGGGTCATTGGCCAAGACCCTTCATGCTACGGCCTGACGGTTTACACCCAGCGTGGGTCTCCCTGTGCCGGCCCCCAGCCCAGATAAGATACAGGATTGGGGCAAAAACTGACCCCCTTCAAGGGTTGCCAAATCCTGAAGAAATATGCCGAAAGGTGAACTTTTCTTTCCAGGCGTTGAGCCGAGGGGACAGAGTTCTGCTCCTGGCAGGTGTGACTGTTCATTCATCACCTGCATGCACAAAACTCAGCAGACGTTAGTGATATCGTGGAACAACGTGGTGGATGTCACAAACACAGAGTTTTTCTTATCAGGGAGGTGACTGTATTGGGACGGTGTTCAGTGAACCTTAATTAATGGAGCCAAAGCCAAAAGATCCTGAGAGAAAAACCTTTTCAAAGTGGCATCAATGCTAACATTCTGTGGGTGTAAAAAGCTGATTTAGCCAGGAAGTCAGTCCAAGGTCATCATTCTAACGGCGCTGAACATGACAGCGCTGAACAAACGAGCAGCACCACCTGACCACAGCGCCTTCTGGTTGGTGGTAGACACTCAGGTGTGGCAGGTGAACTTGGTGAGTCTCAAAGTGTCATCAGCAGACTCACATCAGGACTCAGAACTGTCAGAGTTTGTGACCGACCCAGGAGTGGAGCCCCCCCAGTGACAGACCACAACCATGACCAGAACCTAAGGACCTCTGACCTCAGACATGGTTTAGCAAACGGCACACAGCTGCAGGCCTGTTTACCAGATGTGAGGGGTACTGGGGTTTCCAGACAGCCGATTCCACCACTTTGACTGGAATGACAGACAGGTGACTCCACCCACACCAAGACACCAAGACCATGTGACCTGGACGATGCAGCGACGGTCCAGCGTCCTGTTCACTGATGGGTGTCGGGTCACCGTGCACAGAAGTGATGGTCGTCAGTGTTGCTGGAGTAGGCGGGGTGAGCGATACGCCGAGGTCAACATGGTTTCCATGCTTCTGTGGGGGAGGAGGAGGAGCATCAGTCTGACCGGCATCTCCAGTCAGAGCAAGACCCGTTTGGTTCTTGTAGACGGTCCAGTCATTTCACGTTCTTACCTCTGAGACATCAAAGACGCGTCATCATCTCCCAATTCCAGCAGCACACCCCGTACTGATGAAGGTCTGTGGTTATACAAACAGAAACCATGACTCGGCAGATTTTCTGGGTCTGTACCGACAGAACTTTTCTAGCAGCGTTTCCCGGTCTTCCATCCTCTGCTTGTCTCTCTGTGTCCCCTTTCTAAATCGGTCTGCTGGGGGGGTCTTCATCAGGGTTCTGTCTTTGGATTTTGCTGAACAGAACCTGAAACTTTTTTCCTGAAACTGAAAGAAGCTCCAGCGATTTTGCTGCGAGTCTGTGGCGGTCCGGGAGAAAGCGCGCGCCTTTGGAGGGTTTTATCTGCTCGGCTTTATTAGGACGCTGCAGCATCGCTGCTGGACTGCCTCTGCACGTACTAATCACATCGCACTTTGATGTTTAATAATGCAGCGCGGCGTGTCTCTGATGCCATGTGGGCAGCGTTTATGGAGGAGGATCTCACGTTCGGAGGCCGCCGTCCGTCTCCTCCGCTGGCAGCGCGCTTGCATTATGCATCCTTTCACTGCATCTTATTACCGTGGCTCTGTGTGTGTTTGCTTAATGGTTGTTTAAAGAGATGTGGAAGTCACTTCAGCCCCCCCATCTACACACACACACACACACACACACACACGGGCAGCGGTGTGTATAGGGAATCATTAGCTAAAGTGATGCAAGTTTAGCCATCATGAATCAAAGTGGCATCATATCGACAAGCCAGAGCCAGCCAGGAATCTGAAATGTGTGTGTGTGTGTGTGTGCACGTGTGGAAGGATTACTTGTATTTTGAGCTGGCAGCGGGCCCGGCCCTCCGCTCTTCCTCCTCATTTTTCTCTGTCCTCCTCCCTGCCTCCTGGGTTTTTCCTGCTGATTTTCCCTGCAGGAAACTTAATTTGCTTTCTGCCTGTCGCTGACCCCCCCCCAAGCCCCCAGTCTTGGCCACCATCAGTGTCTTCCTAGCTTACGGTGGCCTGCAGTGACGGACGCAGCCGTCCGTTCTCTATGGTTTTGTAAAAGCAGAAGCCGTCAGGAGTGAAACGTCCCAGCAGCTCTGGTGGTTCAGCCCCCCCCAAACCCCCCACCAGCCATCATGCTGTTAGCTTGCAGCTTTTTGCAGCAACTCAGCAACAGTTGTTTCTGGGGGGGGGGGGGGCTGAAAATGTCAGCTTGAGTCTTAGGCGAATCCTCAGGTCTAAGCTAACATCTGCGGCTAACCTCTCCATCATCCTCCTGTTAGACCCCCCCCCTAATGTTGTTACTGTGATGGATGGGGGGGGGGGGGGGGTGAAGTGAAGCAGATTTCACATCCATCACTGCATCAAGAAGAACAGAGTTCGTTTTTCCGTCCCTCCAGAGTTTTTCAATTTTGTTCTTCAGAAGGTTTTCAGCCCAATTAAGGGTGTTAGCCTCCTCCGTTCTACTAAACTCTACGTTAGCCTCCTCCGTTCTACTAAACTCTACGTTAGCCTCCTCCGTTCTACTAAACTCTAACGTTAGCCTCCATCCGTTCTACTAAACTCTACGTAGCCTCCTCCGTTCTTACTAAACTCGATCGTTAGCCTCCTCCGTGCCGCTAACTCTCTACGTTAGCCTCTCCGTTCTACTAAACTCTACGTTAGCCTCCTCCGTTCTACTACACTCTACGTTGCCTCCTCCGTTCTACTAAACTCTACTTTTCCTCCTCCTTCTAACTAAACCTACGTTAGCCTCCTCCGTTCTACTAACTCTACGTTAGCCTCCTCCTGCCGCGAAACTCTACGTTAGCCTCCTCCTTCCTCTAAACTCACGGTAACCTCCTCCTTTCTACTAAACTCTACGTTAGCCTCCTCCGTTCTACTAAACTCTACGTTAGCCTCCTCCGTTCTACTAAACTCTACGTTAGCCTCCTCCGTTCTACTAAACTCTACGTTAGCCTCCTCCGTGCCGCTAAACTCTACGTTAGCCTCCTCCGTTCTACTAAACTCTACGTTAGCCTCCTCCTTTCTGCTAAACTCTACGTTAGCCTCATCCGTTCTACTAAACTCTACGTTAGCCTCCTCCGTTCTACTAAACTCTACGTTAACCTCCTCCGTTCTACTAAACTCTACGTTAACCTCCTCCGTTCTACTAAACTCTACGTTAGCCTCCTCCGTTCTACTAAACTCTACGTTAGCCTCCTCCGTGCCGCTAAACTCTACGTTAGCCTCCTCCGTTCTACTAAACTCTACGTTACCCTCCTCCTTTCTGCTAAACTCTACGTTAGCCTCCTCCGTTCTTCTAAAGTCTACGTTACCTTCCTCCTTTCTGCTAAACTCTACGTTAGCCTCCTCCGTTCTACTAAACTCTACGTTAGCCTCCTCCGTGCCGCTAAACTCTACGTTAGCCTCCTCCATTCTACTAAACTCTACGTTAGCCTCCTCCGTTCTACTAAACTCTGTGGGCCTTAGACTGGTACCATTCCGTGGGTCATTTGGTACCGGGCCACACAGAAAGAATAAATAAAATTCAGTTTTATGTATTTCGGAATCTGAAAGATGTTTTATTTTGAAAAATTGCTGATTTTCTGTTCCATCTGTCTATGTTAGTTTTGACGAAGGCCAATTCGCTCTTCTGTGACACGCGATAGAATACCACTAAAATAAAACCCAGGAGCTAGCAAAATGAGTAAAAAAATCACATATCTTTGGAAGGTTTCTTTGCCGGGGGGAAAAGGCCCAGCCTGGACACAGAAGAGGAGCCTTCCACTTCCAAAAACAGAAAGCTACATTTAATAGACAGTACTGCACCATGAGTGTGGGAAGGGGTGAGAATGATGTGACACATGTGCGATGTACAATGTCTTGCCTGTCAAAATAAAAGCCTGGGGTTCGTCTTGTCACGTCTCTGTTCCTCCTTCATCATAGCGATGCCACAATAATCATCTGCTTACATCTTAAAGACCGGTCCGTGAGAACTTTTAGTGACGTCTTACCGGTCCGTGGCGTTATAAAGGTTGGGGACCTCTGATCTAAACGACTTGTCCTCACCTCTTGTGCCTCCAGCTCCTCCTACTCCTGTAGAACTGGGACCGACTCTCGGTCTGAAGAAGTCCAGCTCCTTGGAGAGTCTGCAGACCGCCATTCTAGAGGTCAACAGGAAGAACGAGCTCCTCCCATTCCACCGGCCGCGCCCAAATATGGTCAGAGGAAGAGGTTGCAATGAAAGCTTCAGAGCGGCTATTGATAAATCCTATGACGGCCCAGCTGAGGATGACGAGGGTGAGTGAAGTCTTGTTGGTTTCGGCTCCACAACAAGCCCACACCGTGATTGTTCCACCAGTAGTGGTCATCTTTCAGCTTTGATTTCTCTAAGCAGCATTTCCTTCTACGTGATCTTCCGGAGCTTCTCAGTCGTTCCGGCTTCCTGTGGTCTCATCCATATGGAAGAGGTTTCTCCAGGATTTTCCCCCCATCAAAGCAGCCGGCGCCGCCACATACTGTTGCGCTTGATTCCCAGCTGCGTTGTTAGCAGCTAAGTCCGATCAGTCGGCGGCGGTGTAATGAGCGGGGCAGTTCTCTGCGCTCAGGCCGGATGGGCTCACAGGGCATGTCAGCGGCACACACATGCAGCTGCTCGATCTGTCACCGTCCTGCTGAAGGCTGGGCTCTCTGGGCCGCTGGTCAATGACAGACGTTCCAGGTCCTTCAGCCATCGTCTGTGTTTTTGTTCCTGCTGGTTCTGTTTGCTGCTCTGGTTCTTTATGTGACCACACTTTTTTGGTTTCCTCCTTTATTTCATGAATTTATGTTTAAGGTTAAGGCGGTATTCCAGATGTTTTTAGGACCATCTTCACCCAGGAAGATCATCAAGCCCCTCCCACCCTGCACCGTCCAGCTGCTGGTTTATCCAGAGTAAAAATAATCTCATAACACTTTTAGATTTTTTTAATTTGTGCAAAACTGAGATTTTATGAAAAAGCAGTTTGTACAAGAAAATAGATATAAACGTCTAACAAAAATCAGTCATTTTAATCCAAAAGAGATGATTTTGTCTCCAAATGTATTCCTGGAGTGACGGTTCTGTTTGTTTGATCCATGCTGGTGGCAGCTTCCACCTGGTGCAGAGGTGCCTAGCTCAAGGACACTTCAGTCAGGATCAGGGGACTCTGCAAAAGTTATGGGTACCGTTTGGATTTTATCCGGTGCAAAACCAGAACCTTTGAAACTGTTTAGGTGCCTTAATGTAGCTCGAGCTGGTGCTTCAAAAAAGACAAAAGTTTTCAGATCTTTTTCCACGAGCATTCAAATGTGACGCGGCATCTTGATGGGGAAGGAGGCGCTTTGATGCGGCCACGGTGGTTTATTTCCTCACGTCTGACAGTCACCACTGCAGCACTGCATAAACCGCTCATCGCCACGACGACGGCCTTTCTCAGAGCAGTGAAGACATCCCTCTGATCATCACATCGCTGAATAAGAATGTTTTCTGTATAGTTCAGAAAAAACTTTGACTGAAGCTCCTCCCACCCTGGCAGCCCCGCCCATTCTTACATGAGCCCGCCCATAATTGTTTGAAAGTTCCAATGAATGGCTGGAATTGTACAGCAAAACTCCTTAGTATATAAGTAATAAACATGTTTAAAAAGAAGCACCAAAACTAAGTTCCAAAATCAGTTTTTCCGCTAGCACTGTTTACGTCTGTACCAATAGCACCATATCGGTACAGACGTAGATGATGCTATCTGTACCGACGGCACCGTAAAAAAAAATTCTATAACTCATGAAACAGATGTCTGGAGTTACTGGCTGATCTGCAGCTTCCCTCACTTCCCTCTTCATTTCCTTCCCGGACTCAGCGTCTTCCTGCTTGAATCCGTGTCCATCAGACCTTCACAGGTTGACTGTTTCAAACATCAGTCCTTTTGCTTTGCTTCTCTCTCTGCAGACGAAGGTTCAGACATGAGCTCCGGCCGGGAAACGCCTGCCAGCAGCTCCTCCCTGCAGGGCGCAGGCGACCACGCCGAGGACAGGAGCAAAAAAGACAAGAAGAAGGCGGCGAAAAACAAGAAGAAGGAGAAGAACAAACCCAAAGCAAAGGAGAAGAAGAAGGCAGAGGAGCTCGAGGAGACCAAGAAGAGCAAGAAAATGGTCTTTGGCCTGTTGAGGTGAGTCCAGAGTCCACTTTGACCTCAGACTGTGCAGAGATCTACTGATCCTCCCACTCAGTTCAGAACCTCCCACTTAAAGGCGGTTCTGATGGACCGAACCCTCCTTCACGTCTGGTTTTCATTAAGGGACCTGTCTGTCCTAAGAGGTAGGAGGTCCTGCCGATCTCTGAGGAGTGTCTTTAACGCTGCAAACGTGACTCATGGAAGCTTCCATCAGAAAACGCTGCTCCGTGTTTCTGCTGTTGGCTTTGGGAGAATCACAGGTGAAGGTTACAGCTGACAGTCGGAAAGTTCTTCCCGTTTATTAGTTCTCAGCTCCAACGTGTGTCGGCCTGGAATCGGAGAAACAGATGCGCCTGTGTTCTGACCTCATCTGTTCTTTTACATTTGAATCTCACTTTTTCCGGAAAGTCGGTCGAATCTTTGTCTGAGCAAAAGTCCAGCTTTTGAAAAGCGCTCCAAGACTCCTCAGTCAACGTGGTTACGTGACATCACAGACTGACAGCGTTACCAGGAGCCTTCACGGCAACAACTTTCCAAACCACCAACCGTCTGCACAGATCTGGCTTCCTTTCAGAACTCTTCAGTCTTTGCTAATCTGATCTGATCCAATCTAGGAAGTGTCAAAGGAAGTCCGACAGGTGGAGGACGCTCCTCTGCTGACGTGGCGCCCAGGCTCCTGACGTTTCCCTTTTATCCTTCTGGAAAACGTCTGGATCAAACATGCAGGTTTTCTTCCCAACAGATTATTCCGTTTTTATCATTTTTTTGCCTCCGTGACCCTCTGACCCCCCCAAAAAACACCACCACCCTATGATCTAAGGTGAAGCGAACTGGGTGGAGGCCCGGAACCACTGCAGGAGCCCAGAATGCCTTCGGTGACGGGTGCGAGCCTTCACGCCGCTGCTCCCCGGACGCCGTGGTTTTGGGTGGAGTGCAGTTTAACGCCAGCATTAGCGAGATACTCATCAGAGGAGAAAGGAGAGCAGCAGCTTTGGACGGCGTTCTCACAAAAGCCTCAGTGTGAACCAGAACCCCAAACGCTTCCAGATTTCAGAGCTGCGCTCCACAGAAACCATCAGAACTGCAGCTGCATTCAAGCTAAAATGAGCCATTAAACCCAACGAGGCTGCGTTTTCTTTACGTTTCTCTGTCACCCCGTTCACCTTCCTGTTTTTCCTGCTGAAAGCTTCTCTTTCATGCAGCGTTGACCATCACGGAGGCTCCTCCCCTAACGCCGCCTTGGTTAGCCACATACCAATGTAAACCGTTTACACGCCATCAAACCTTTTTTACTTACCAGAAATATATATTTACCTCTAGATTCCAAAAACCACATCCAGCCAGCAACAATTTACCAGAGCTGATAAATGATTGTGTCTTTTTGTGTGGCTAAAAAGCTGTTTTGTGTATTTTCTCTGGAGAACAAATGAAATTAAAGAGCGTCTGCAGCAGCGTCTGTGACATTTACTTGTTTTTCTCTTTAAAGTTTCCTTGAAAGCCTCCTTTGAATCTCAAAGTTTCAAATTAAATTTCATGATGCATGAGCAGCGTTTAATAAAAGGCCAGGGCCAATGAATTCCAACTGTCTGCTGGGTTAATAGAAATGTTCCTAATTTGAGTGGAATCCTCCTTCATTTCAATGGCATTTAGAAAGCTTTTTCCTGATCCTTCCATCCACTTTTGGTTTATGGAGGTTACAAATGTAGATTCCCGTTTCAACTGTAGTTTGGATTTCTGAAAACCGCCTCATGAATCTCCTGTAAAGTCTGAAGGTAGAGCTGAAGCCATCAGGCTCTGAAGCTCTGAAGCTCTGAAGCTCTGAAGCTCTGAGGCTAAAGTCTCGCTGTTCCTCCGGAACAAATTCAGCAGCAAAAGAAATCTAAAGGAGAGTTTGGTTGTGAAGATAAAATGCAGCAAAAATCACACACTTCACCAGCTTAACAAAAGGCTTGGTTAAGGTGGGGGGATTTGCATGGATGCATATTGGGGGTTGGACTACTTGTATTGGCCCCTCCCTCGTTGGCCTCCTTACAGCTTTGGGGCCCCTCCCCTTGTGGTTTTAATGGCACATTGGACCGGGCCTTTGGTTGGGGGGTGCATGGACATCACTGCCAACCAACAGGTGTTCTCACAAGGCCCCACCCACCACTTTTCACACACAAACACACACATTAGTTACACACAGAAGGTGTGTAGTTCTGTCCCTCCGTGGGGGGAGCCAGCCTCTCAGCGGTGCTGGTTGTGTTCCTTTGACTCACAGCCACTGACTGTATCTGAGAACTGGACTGAGTGACTCCGCCCCCCTGGAGTTCCAAACAGGAAGTGGCTCCAAAAAGCCAAAATCCCCCAGACTTCTATGGAGAATAAGCTGTCAGTCATTCTGTTGGTCAGAAGAACCGTTCTGGATCTGGTACTTTTATCTAACATCTTCCAGATAATCCTCATATTTTTCATAATATTTTTCTGTAATTCAAGTTATTCAAGTTATTCAAGTTATAAACTGACCAATCAGACGTTTGAAATATTTGATTGACACATTTGGTGTAGCCTGCTTTCAAGTGGGAGGGGTTGGCTCCAACATGGCGGCATCTGTATTGTGAAAAATGGCGACTGCCTTCATTTGGTTGGAGCCGTGATAAACCGTTTACTATGATGACATCACACGGGCTCCTCACAGTTAGGGGTGTAACGGTACACGTAGTTGGACCGAACCGTTTCGGTACGGCACTTTCGGTTCGGTTCACTTTCGTACCGTTTCGGTTTTCGGTTTGATTATTTTTTCCCCGCAAATGTATTAACTTTGGGTTGAGGCGGAACTAATGTTACTCGCGGTATTCCGCCGAGACTCTCAATGGTTTCTGCACTCGCGTGCCTGTAGGAAAGGGGGGGGAGGGGGGGCAGAGCGCGCAACAGTGTCTGTGACCGAGCGTTTAGTTTGTGTAGCTCAGTTATGGAGAACGGCCATAAGTCCAAACGGGTTAGTGTACCCTGAAGGAAGCTCCGCCTTCCACGGTCAGAAACGCCATTGCAGTTCAGCTTCAACAGCCATCAGGTGATGGAGGTGACAGTGTGCATGTCCACAGGATCAGCATGGCTAATGCTGAGCTCACGCTCTCCTGTGGGGAATGCTCTGTTGTGTTGACATCGTTACTCAGAGATAGTGTATGCCACAGAATAGATCTGTTAATGCTCTGAAAACGCCATGACCCGACTGGAACAGTCAAGAAAATAAATGTGCAAGTTCATTTTTCATTCCAGTGTTAATTATTCAAAGTTTTTAGTTCCTGGCAGCAAATAGTTTTTCTTATTTTATTAAGCAGATCCCCTAGAGAGGTCAATTTATTTATTGTTATATAAAACCAATAAATGCATTTGGCAAGAAATTATGTGGCTTTTTGTACAGAAAAAATACCAAAATATATGGATTAAAGCTTTATTAATCTCCCAAGGGAGAAATTCAGGTGTCCGACAGCAAAACACACACAATAAATAACAATAAGATAATACTTTATAAAATAGCAGTTCATATCAGGCAGATTTGTTAAACGGCCGTACCGAACCGAAACGTATGGAACCGAGCCCTAAGAAACTCTGAATGGAACTGAAATGAGATTTTAGCGTATCATTACCCCCCTGCTCACAGTCATTGGTCTAAATCGGGGGTGGGAGTGGCTGTATGTTGTCAAGATTTTTCGCCCAACTCACACCTGGATCAGGTGACCGACCAACACCAGAGCAGGAATGTGGTGTTCAGTCCCAACCCCCCTTCTTCTAATTCTGTCACAATAATGCATCAATTCATTTGATTGACAGGTACCCCCCCCCCCCCCCAGATCTCTGCTCACCTCCAGCCTTTGAGATTAGTCTGAAGACGGCGTGTGTACCCCATCAATATAAGCGGGACTCCATCCGCATCCCATCATGCCTTTCTCCAGCTCAGCCCACTCGGCTGGAGTGCTGCAGACTCCATGAGACACTCAGAGACATGTTTGGACTTGTCCTCCACACCTCAGCGCTCATCACCAGAAGAGGCTGAGAGCCTGCAGAGGATCTCAACCTTTCCATCCTCCTCCTCTCTGCAGTCGTACCCCCCTTAATGCCCCCTCTCCCCCACCCCTTAATCTTTGAATCATTTCAATTTTGCCTCTCCATCTGCTGCCTTCTGCTCTGCTCCCTATCTGCATTTGATTGCGTGTAATGGTGGTAGACTGAGAGGGCAAATTGGAGCTATTCAGTGCAGTTCAATCCGGGCCCAGATGCTGATTTGTCACATTCATCTGAGGGCGCATTTGATCGGCCTAATGCTTCGGAGGAGAGGCAGGTCGCTGAAACTTTCCTGAAAAGCCACCCGCCATATTTACCTCCACGGCTAGCCCCGCCTCCTCCGGAACATTCCAGGTGACGGTGGGAAACGGGGGTGCTGCTGAAGAAACTGGGGTGCTGCTGATAAAATGGGGGTGCTGCTGATGAAACGGGGGTGCTGCTGAAGAAGCGGGGTGCTGCTGGTGAAACGGGGGTGCTGCTGAAGAAGCGGGGTGCTGCTGGTGAAACGGGGGTGCTGCTGAAGAAGCGGGGTGCTGCTGGTGAAACGGGGGTGCTGCTGAAGAAGCGGGGTGCTGCTGGTAAAACGTGGGTGCTGCTGGTGAAACGGGGGTGCTGCTGGTGAAACGGGGGTGCTGCTGAAGAAGCGGGGTGCTGCTGGTGAAACGGGGGTCTTGCTGAAGAAACGGGGGTGCTGCTGATGAAACGGGGGGTGCTGCTGAAGAAACGGGGGTGCTGCTGGTGAAACGGGGGTGCTGCTGATGAAGCGGGGGTGCTGCTGGTGAAACGGGGGTGCTGCTGGTGAAACGGGGGTGCTGCTGGTGAAACGAGGGTGCTGCTGGTGAAACGGGGGTGCTGCTCACACAGCCGTCAGTGATGTCACAGGAAGTGGCGGGGAAGAGGAGGGTCTGCTGTCTTCTGCTTGTGTGTGCACGTGTGCGTGCGCGCTGCTAGCTTCCAGCTTTAAAGCAGAGTGAATTTATGAGGAATCCATGATAATGACCCCCCAGTTGCTGCTGGCAGATAATGGGGCAGCGCTGTACTTACAGCTACTACAGCTGGTTTTTCTCCTGCAGAACCTACACAGCAGCGTCATTAGGCAGAGCCGCCGTGGATTCTGGACCCGGTCTCTGCTGTGACTCTCATTCAGGCCTCTAATTACCCCCCCATCAGATTGTCCCATTTATATATTTTTCACCTCTGCGCTCTGCTCCCTCCCTCTGCTGCCGCTCCTCTCAGAGGCATCAGGACCATCAGCACGGTGGGTTCATCAGGACGGCGCTGTGCGTCCGCTCAGGTGTGTTGGTGTGGGACACCCCCCTGTGGGGCAGATAGAGGTGGATGGTGGACTTCACTAAACTCCTCTGTTGATGTTTTTGTCTTTGATTCTAGTTTGAAGCCTGAAAGGCTGTGGAGTTTCCGGTAGTTCAGACAAACCTCCTTCAGGTTGGAGTTCAGTCGGATCCACATGCAGTCAGGCAAACGGAAACATCCCCATGAAGTTTGGCTTAGTGAAACATAAACTGAAGTGATTGTGTTTCCTCCCAGAGGATCATGGTCTTCATCTCTCTCTCTCTCTCTCTCTCGCCCCGTTTGAACAGTCAGGTCTCTAACCGAGGTGTGAAACCTGTCCCTGGACCTCCAAATAAACGCTGTAACCTGCCGTCTTCAGGTCTTTTTTCAAATCTTCAGATGGTGACGGATGCTTCTGTGTGGTCCAGGCTGAGTTAGTGCAGCTCCTCGTGTGCCGGGTCGGCCAAGGCTTCAACAGTGAGGCAGCAGCCAGATTTGTTTGTGGCACAAAGACGTCTGAGCACAGAACCCCGTCCTGGTCTCTGTAAACTGGCTGTGTAATCTTTGACTTTCATGAACGTTCTTGTTTTGGTTCTTAACTTATTGGCAGGTACGGCACCTTCTTACCTGTCTGGTCACCTTATGTCCTTGGGTTCTGGAAACCGGTGTACGTCACCGGTTTCCAGAACCAAAAGCAAGTTCTGGGGGGAAGGCGGCTCCTAACCTCTGAGGTTACCAGAGAGTTTTAAAGCCAAACTGTTCCTGCATTATAGCCGTGTAGTGTCTGCATAGCTGCCATTGACTGGGAGTTTTTTATGATTAGATCATGTATTCTGCTTTCCTTTGGCGCTCTAAAAATGGATTCATGAATGGAAATCTGTGATTATTAATATTATTATTGTTAGCTTATAAATGTGTTTAAACAAAAATGAGACCCAAACATTTAAACTGGAGTCATAATGATGTTTTCAGATAACTGATCAGACGACAAGTCTGATTCACGACAAGAAGATCAGAGTCATTGTGAGTTTAAACAGATGAGTTACCAGCAGAGCAAAGAGGTGACTAGTTACAGCCAAAAGAAAGACGGTGAAAAGCTGATGGTTGACCCTCCACAGTGCCGTCAAGACCCAGCAGAACAGCCCATCTGTTGGGACCTCCTCCTGGATGTTTCTGTCCTCGTCCTCGTCCACGGTCTCTCCATGTGGAGAAGCAGCAGCTCCAGCCTGAACGGAGCCGCTTGTGTCTGAGATGTTGACCAGCCAGGCGGATCCTTCATGTGTTAAACCGTCCTAAAGCATCTCAGAGATGTGTCTGGTAATGCTAAAGCATTCAAGCTGTGGACGAGAAGATGCAGACGGTTCTCCGGCTTGACACGTCCTCCTCGGCTCGCTTTAGGACTCAAACAAGAACAAAAACGTTTCTGCTTTCATAGAGAAGCAGCTGAGCAGAAAAGGAGAAAAAGATGGTTTTGTTTGAGAAACATCAAAAGCTGAACTGACGCTGAAACCTCTGACTGCTCTGAAAATCTGCTCCCATTCAGGAGGATCCCTTTGTCCTTCCGATTTTCCTCACAGAGAGGAAAACGGCGTGCGCCGTCTCCGGACCAGACGCCGCCTGTCACCGCCTCCTGGCGACAGAGCGCGCTCAGAACGGGGAAGGACTCTGCCACTCAAACAACATGACAGGAAGTCATTGGGATGTCACTGACTCATGTCCTGCCTGCCAATCATCTGCGTGTGTGCGTGCACGTGCACTTAACACACACCTGTCAATCAGCCAGCCCCTCTGGAGGGGAGGATGTGAGGGAGGGACAGAGGAGGTGAGGACATGCTTTCTTCTCTCCTCATCGTCACACTGGGGTCTTCAGTGATGAAGACGACTGCGTCCGTCAGCCGTTCAGGTTCGTCTGCACCTCAGATGTTCCAGGTGCCGGGGGTCGCAGGTCGCAGGTCGCGGCGCCGTGACGTAAGCAGCCTCCAAATGCAGCCCAGGAACAATGCAGCCCTCCAGTTTGGACACGCCCAGAGTTTAGTCCTAATGGTGGAGACGGCCGTCTGACGGTGGAAAATGGTCAAACCTGTACGGGTCACAGGTGACCTGCAGGTGACATCAAGGTGGTAGACGCTCATGAACCTGTAGAGGTTTTCTCTACAGTCCCTCAAAGGAACTGCTATAAAACCCTCACCGGAAAAACGATTTTTCTGGAAAACTGGGAACTTGGGGTTTTAATATTCCAGCATCAGTGGGGGGAGGTGCTGCCGGCGGCGGTGGGGTTTTGTTTTGAGGACTTCCTGTCAGCTTGCTGGACTCTGCTGGAATGAAACAGTTTAGGATCTGTGTTGGTATGTAGTTCCTGTATTTAAAACTAACGGCTAAACGCAGGTCAGTCTGGGTGCAGCCCTCTTTGGGGGGAGGGAGGGGTTGTCTCCATGGTTCTTTATAGCTGGAGGGCATTTGATTGGTCAGCAGCAATAATCCGATGAACAGAGCAGCATTCAATTGATGATTGATCAGAGCGTGTGCCAAGAAAGCACTCCTGACATCGATGCAGCGCCGCCATTATCCAGGGCTGTTGACACGGCCGGGGGGGGGGCTTTTGATGCCCGCCGTGGAAATCTGCAGCCTCAGCAGAAACGGAAGAGTTTTGTCAGATTAGGTGAGTTTCTCTCTGCAGCTAATCAGTCAGGAGTTTGCTGAGTTTGTTTTCTGTTGATGAAACATTGAAATGGAAGAATCCACCGGTTTCATTTTTATGAAACTAATGGTTCTGCTGACATGAACGCAGTCCTGAAGGCCGGTCTGGTTCTGAAGTCTTGGGGTGTTCTGGTGGTAGAACGTTTCCTGGGACAGTTCCATTCTTTGTGTGACTCTGATTTCCCTTATAGTTGTTGCACCACCAAAGAAATGACTCAAAAGAGAAATGAAAATCTGCCAATGGGGTTTGGAAAACGGTCTTACTAAGAGTTTTTACTACAAGAACTTGTAGTCACTAAGACCCATTTTCTCAAACTTTGATGTTTTTGCTTTGGAAACACTTTCTGGATGAGACCATAGTGAATTAGAGCCTTTTTTCCACAGTTGTGAGGTTCCGTTTCCACAGTGGGCTTCAGCCCGGAAGCGTCGGTTTCGTGTGTGGGTGCAGCAGCGTCTCTGTGAGGTTCGGCTGGGATGTTTTCCTGCCGCTTCTGTCCAGTCTGAAGGTTTGAAGCGGGAAGCCTCGGTCGGAGGTTCGGCCTGGTTACAGCAGGAGGTGTCGGTTTTACCGTCAAACTGCCTTCAGCCGGCGCTCCGAATGAAAAGGAGGGAACCAGGAGAACCCAGAGGTGCTGCTGAAGGATGGCAGGTGAAAAGCAGCAGGAAAAGGTCTGTAGGAGGCAGTAAATGAGCCCCCCCCCACACACACATTCTCCTCTATGGGGGGTGTAAATAGGCGTAGCCCCCTCCACCCACTCGTCTGCTTTTTCTGTGTTTTTATTAAACTTAAATCAGCGATGATGTCGTCCTAAATAATGGATCTGCAGCCGCACGGCCCCATGGGAAAGGAGCTGGGTGATATTGCAGAAGAGAAGAATAATTCATCTGTAACTTCAGCAGATGAATAAAACATAAAGCGTGTTATAAGGTCACAGTTGGCGTGTTATAGATATTAACTATTTAGCAGCTTTGACTGAAACAGGTTTCTGAAGCCACAGGTCTCCGGCTGGAAACGCTGAAGCGTTTAGACAGACCCTCCACACATGAGGACCTGCATGAAGCAGAGGAGGAGGCTCTTCATCCACCTGTCTGCGTCTGAACTCTGATCTCCATGATTTCCAGCAGATGATCCCCTCAAAGACCACCCATGCTCGCCTCTTTCCCTCTTCTTTTGCTCCCAAACCAGAGCAGACCTTCTCTGAGCCTCACCATTGGAGCTCTTTCACCCACATGATGATTATTTTCCCATAATTCTGAGTGTTTACGATAAGACTTCAGAACTCCCAGGTCTCACCTCCACTGTGTCATGATGCCCTTATTTTGAAGGAATCCCCCTTCCTGTCCCACATGATGCTCTTACTTTGAAGGAATCCTCCTTCCTGGGACAGAAGTAAAGCCGCACAGACACAGCTGACTGAAATACACGGGAATCCTTGTGGATGTGTACCTGTGGGCTGGTTTCTATGGTAACCAGGTTCCCCAGAAACCACATAACAGTCAACAAAAACAAAGTTTCTTTTCTGCTGATTGAGGCCGGTTTAGTTTTTTCTCAGGTTTCACCACAGGACGCTAAAAGGCTTGTCGTTGGTCAGAAACGCTGATGTCAGCATGGAGGCCAGAACGTGCAGTTCTGACGTGTTTCTCTGCTCTTTTGGGTGTGATTTCATCGTTTCTCTTTCTGTCTCCTTTTCTCAGATTTGGGAAGAAAAAGGAGGAGAAGAAAGAGGCGAAGGCGGCTCTGCAGCGGCAAAAGTCGGACCTGATGAGCGACCACGAGCTGGAAAGACTGAAGGAAGAGCGAGAGAGGTGGGCGGCTCTCCAGATGTTTGTGATGTTTATGATTTTCCAGAACCTGGCTGTGCGTCCATGGAGACGGGGGCCGTGGAGACGGGCGTCCGTGGAGACGGGGGCAGTGGAGGCGGGGGGCCGTGTCCTAGAGTTAGTTTGGTTGGACTTGATCCTCCCCCCGTTCTCAGAACAGAAACCTCTGAACGTTTTCCTCCCAGTCTCAGGAGAAACGCTGCTTTCTCATGTTCCTGACCTTTGACCCTGAGCTAGTAGGTCCTGAAGCCGGATCTGCGTTCCTTTTTCAGAATCGAGGCGTCCCATCCGGAGCTGCAGCAGGGGGGGGGTGGAGCTTCCTCGTTCCCAGACGTGGAGGACGACGAGGCAGACCCCAACTACGCCCGGATTCAGACGTTCAGAGACAGAGAGAGCAGCCCGCTGCCCCAGCGCTACGGCATGGCTCCACCCCCTCCAGCCCAGAGGTCCTCCCCCCTGAGCCCACCAAGCTTCCAGGGAGGTCACGCTGAAGACGCAGGTGCCGTCCCTGACGATGAGCACGTGGACAGGCTGTACGCCAAAGTCAACAAGCAGAGGGGCGCCGGGGCGGCGTCCCCTGCTGCCACCCACAGGTGAGGCCGCCGCTGCGTCACATCAGCTGGTTTTTAGACCAAAACAGAGTTTACACGAGTTTGACGACGCTATCTTGAGACTGGCCCCGCCTCCATTACCCTCAGCAGCTGAGGCGGGGCGGGTAGTGTCAGTGTCGATGTGCAAGCGCATTCAGAGGTCCTGCGGCGCCACTCAAGCTTCAGGCGTGGCGGTCTAACGACAGCGCGTCATGTGACACAGCCTGTTTAAACGTCTGAACTTTGGCCAATCATTTACATCAATCAATCAGGAACTCAGCTTTGGCCGTGATCTGTTGATGATGTCAGCAGTGGGCGGAGTCCAAAACCAACATGAAGGAAAATCTGATCGTTCTCGTCCTGAAGTTCATATTTTTTTATATGTATGGAGACAATTTGAAATAATCCCTTTTGATTTGATTTGTTCCTCCTCTGACTAACGCGGGACAGGAAGTGGTCAAGCGGAAGTGCTGCTGAGAGCGCCGTCATTCAGGCGCCGCTCCTGCAGTAGAGGCTGAAGCTCGCCGTAGCGGGAGAATTTCAGAATGATGTCATGAACCTTTGGAGACGTGATCACCGAGGTCACCACGATGACCTGAACGTCATCGTGTCTCCATGGAGCGTCGAGTTCCTGACCAGATCTTTGGACAAGTGTCCAGCAGCCCATTGAACACGTTTGGTGTGAACGCAGCATCCGGAGCCGGCCTCCAGAGTAGGTCATGTGACCACCCAGCCTCCACCTGTCACAGCGTCCCTCCTTGCCGTGGCTGTCAGACGTATTCTGAGCTCTCACTGCAAATCAGGTTCCTAACTGGATTTGAAGATTCAGATGAGGAAAACCAGGAAAACAGATGAAGCGGCGTATCTTCTGGTATTTGTACCAACAGGAAATCTCTCCATTCAGTCCCAATCTCTGAGACCTCCAGGCTTCAGGAAAACCATTTTCCATGAACGGCTTTGCTAACACGCTTCATCCGAGCAAAGTTGCCACATCTGATCAGAAAAAATCCTTCAGAAAAACTTCCAGAGGTTCAAGTTGAAGGAACAGAACCCCCCACCCCCACCCCGGCTTAAGAACCACTGAGAGATATTAGTGGGATGGGTTGGGTCCAAAAGGACCAAATGAGATGGAACCGCTCCTCCACAGCTTTTGTTCCTGTTCCCCCAGAGGAAGTGATGTAAGGTTGGCGCATGCGGGATACCGACCGGCCTGCTGCCACAGGCCAGGTACAGAATGTTAACCATGGAATGTTGAGTTTGGACCTGTGACCGCGGTGCTGACGGGTGTCCAGCTTCAGGTCAGAGAACCAGAGGGTCTCTGCTGGTGAAACTGCAGGGGTTCAAAGGAACTTTTGGGGTAAAAGAAGGAAGAAGTGCAGAGCCGGTTCTTTCCTATCTCTGCTCTGTTTGGAGGAACTGCTGTAATCTGCTGAATGTTGGTGAAGATGCACGGAGCAGCAGATTAGCAGACTTTGGAAATTATTAGACAGATAAGCAAACATCAAAAACGTTGCCCGGGGCAAACTCTCCTAATATATATTTAATTTAGGGGTAAATCTTGATACCATTTCCTACAGACTGAGAGAGGAGAGACTGACAGGCGGTTTGGGATTGTGTCGCTGTCTGTCGTCACGTGTTCAATAAAGGTTTCTCTCTTTGAATGATTTATTTGGAGTCAGAAGCTTCAAACGGGCCTTTAATCAGCTGCTCTTTGATGAAGCTGATGGTATTTCCGTCTCCGTGCGATGCCCCCTTATTTATGGGAGGGGGCGTGTCTCTGTGTCAGTCAACAGTGTTCATTTCTAAAACCGCCTTGTCAGAGTCCTGTGAGCCCCCCTGTGAGGACATGTTCCTGTCCTTGCTTCAGTTAAAGTCCATCCTTCATTTCGTCACATGACGTCTCTCCTGTCGCGCTCCGACAGAACCGCCAGAACTTCAGTCAGAACCGAATGATCCGTTTCCACGTCAGGAACCGCTTCACGTTCAGGAACATTAAAGACGGTTTCATGGCAGCCAGTCTCTTCAGCATCTCAGACTGGAGTCAGGACGTCTTCATCATCATCTTCCTCAGTCTTCTTTCAGAGGCGGACCTGCTGGATTTGTGTGGCCGACACCAAAGTCCAATAAAGACAGTTTTATTCATAAATGTTTATAGCTGACTGGTTTTATTGTTATTCTATTCTACGTTTATTGTATTCTATTTAGTTTTGTTTTACATCATATTTAATTGATTGTTTCTGTGTTTTTATTGTTCAGCTCTTTGTGATTACATCTGTGAAAGGCGGTACACAAATAAAACTTACTTTGGAACTTTGGAGAAGCTCAGTTTAAGGACTTTGTTCTGTTTTCTAGACACAGCAAGTCTCTTGGATTCTTAAGCTGCATAAACCACCAAACCATCACACTACCACCACCATGTTTGACTGATGTCTCAAAGAGAAAATGTCAGTATTTTCTCTTCAGCGGGTTTTACCTAAAGATCCTAACAGTCTTTCTAATCATTTCTCTGTGCTGTGGTTTTGGTCTTCAACCGTTCAGAACATTTGAGTCTAGATGGTGAAATCATGAACTCTGACCTTGCTGGGACAGCTGAAACGTTCCTCTTGGATCTTTATGAGGTCTTTGGTGAACTTTGGGATGTTGGTGAGGTCTTTGGTGACCTCTTGGATTTTGGTGAGGTCTTGGGTGACCTTTTGGATTTTGGTGAGGTCTTTGGTGACCTCTTGGATGTTGGTGAGGTCTTTGGTGACCTCTTGGATTTTGGTGAGGTCTTTGGTGACCTCTTGGATTTTGGTGAGGTCTTGGGTGACCTTTTGGATTTTGGTGAGGTCTTGGGTGACCTTTTGGATTTTGGTGAGGTCTTTGGTGACCTCTTGGATGTTGGTGAGGTCTTTGGTGACCTCTTGGATTTTGGTGAGGTCTTGGGTGACCTTTTGGATTTTGGTGAGGTCTTTGGTGACCTCTTGGATGTTGGTGAGGTCTTTGGTGACCTCTTGGATTTTGGTGAGGTCTTTGGTGACCTCTTGGATGTTGGTGAGGTCTTTGGTGACCTTTTGGATGTCAATGAGGTCTTTGGTGACCTCTTGGATTTTGGTGAGGTCTTTGGTGACCTCTTGGATTTTGGTGAGGTCTTTGGTGACCTTTTGGATGTTGGTGAGGTCTTTGGTGACCTTTTGGATGTCAATGAGGTCTTTGGTGACCTCTTGGATCTTTGTGAGGTCTTTGGTGACCTTCTGGTTGTCAGTGAGGTCTTTGGTGACCCTTTGGATGTCAGTGAGGTCTTTGGTGACCTTTTGGATGTCAATGAGGTCTTTGGTGACCTCTTGGATCTTTGTGAGGTCTTTGGTGAACTTTGGGATGTTGGTGAGGTCTTTGGTGACCTCTTGGATGTTGGTGAGGTCTTTGGTGACCTCTTGGATTTTGGTGAGGTCTTTGGTGACCTTTTGGATTTTGGTGAGGTCTTTGGTGACCTTTTGGATTTTGGTGAGGTCTTTGGTGACCTCTTGGATTTTGGTGAGGTCTTTGGTGACCTCTTGGATGTTGGTGAGGTCTTTGGTGACCTCTTGGATGTTGGTGAGGTCTTTGGTGACCTCTTGGATGTTGGTGAGGTCTTTGGTGACCTTTTGGATGTCAATGAGGTCTTTGGTGACCTCTTGGATCTTTGTGAGGTCTTTGGTGACCTTTTGGATGTCAGTGAGGTCTTTGGTGACCCTTTGGATGTCAGTGAGGTCTTTGGTGACCTTTTGGATGTCAATGAGGTCTTTGGTGACCTCTTGGATCTTTGTGAGGTCTTTGGTGAACTTTGAGATGTTGGTGAGGTCTTTGGTGACCTCTTGGATGTTGGTGAGGTCTTTGGTGACCTCTTGGATGTTGGTGAGGTCTTTGGTGACCTCTTGGATTTTGGTGAGGTCTTTGGTGAACTTTGGGATCTTAGTGAGGTCTTTGGTGAACTTTGGGATGTCGATGAGGTCTTTGGTGAACTTTGGGATGTCGATGAGGTCTTTGGTGAACTTTGGGATGTTGATGAGGTCTTTGGTGAACTTTGGGATGTCGATGAGGTCTTTGGTGAACTTTGGGATGTCGATGAGGTCTTTGGTGAACTTTGGGATGTTGGTGAGGTCTTTGGTGAACTTTGGGATGTCGATGAGGTCTTTGGTGAACTTTGGGATGTTGATGAGGTCTTTGGTGAACTTTGGGATGTTGGTGAGGTCTTTGGTGAACTTTGGGATCTTAGTGAGGTCTTTGGTGAACTCTGGGATGTCGATGAGGTCTTTGGTGACCTCTTGGATCTTTGTGAGGTCTTTGGTGACCTCTTGGATCTTTGTGAGGTCTTTGGTGACCTCTTGGATGTAGTTGCTGAGCTTTTGGGTCATTTTGGTTCACTCCATGGATGTTCTCCAACTTTCCGTGTGTGGAGGATGATTCTCTGAGGTTCATAGATGTCTGTAAAACTTTGACGGGCTGATAGATCAGAGGGCTGCTCTTCATCCATAACTCCACGGTCAGCTGGCACCTTGAACCCAAACAGATGTAAACATCTGACACCAAATCTTGGCTGTCCCGGAAAGATCTGTTTGCAGGAACGTCGTCCCTCCAGCACTTACAAACCATAGAATAAAAACTCAAACTGCTGTTTTTGGGGACATTTCTTTAGCCTCAGATTCTCTGAAAGGCTGCCCCTCCCACCTGTGCCCCCCACCATGAAGTTACCCGTCCAACTGCCCCTCACAGGTTACCATAACAACCACAACCTCTGGCTTTGCACCAATTAGAAAACAATCAGTTTGGAGAGAGCAGAGCAGTGAGCTTGGCAGAGTGGTGCTGGGGGGGGGGGGGGGGGGGGGGTATGGTGGAGGGGGGTGCTACTCCTGCACATGTGTGAAGGGCAGGAACCAAAGAAACATGCAGGAAATGTTTTCACTCAACCGTAGCTTCTATGGACTCCAGAAAACCAATCTGTCTAGTAGGTCTAATGTTACCCAGAATCCTTTGCTTCCCCCCTGAACGTGTCCCAGGTTCCTCAGAAGTTCAGTGTCGTCTTCCAGAGAACTCTGGTTCTGTGGGAACAAACGGGTCATTCCCTCATCTGTGTGGCTGTGGCTGTGATGATGGGATGTTTCAGACCCCCCCCCCCCCCACAGACATCCCTGTGCTGTGGCTCAGCATCTCGGTTTGATCGTCTAAAGAGGGTAAAGGACCGAAGGCTTTTGCTGCTGCCCCCCATCTGCAGGACCGGCTGGAGCGCCGAGCTTTGTGGAGCCGGCGCCGTTCTGGCCCGAATGAAGACGGACGGACGCAAAGATCAAGTTACAGACAAAGAAGAAAGTGGTTTTAACCCAAATCCTCTGAACTGGGATGAAAAGACGTCAATCATTTTTAATATGACAGAGCCCCCCCCCCCCCACACACACACACACACACAGGTGAGACTGACCAACCTCATGGGACTCATCAGCTGTGCACGTCAGCGTACCCCCCCTCCACAGACAGGCGGATGTGCATTAAAGGGGTTCCTGTTTTACTGTCAGGAACAGAAGCTACATTTCTTCATGACGGTGGGGGGCAGAGGACCTTAATGAATCAGACGTCCTCTGGGCCTGTTGAGCGGAGCACACAGGTGCACGCATACGTGCACGGACCTGTTCCACACACGTGCACGTCCGCTCCTGTCTGCAGGGTTCAGGGGGGGTCTGTGCCCCCTCATTCATCTCCTCTGGTGGGTAATTAACCGCGGAGGCTTGGATCCCGGCTCCTGTGGAGGCACCGGATGGAAGCTGAGGGTCCCCCCCCCCACCCAGAACCCCGAGTCAGAACCGTCACAGCAGCGGCCGAGGGGAGGGGGGGGTCTGCAGGGGACAAACGGTAAACCTGTACAGGACACACGGGTCATGAAACATGGTCACGACTTTTACAACATGGGGGGGAGGAAGGGGGAGGAAGGTGAGACGCACAGATTTTTGTGACTGAGGCTTCAGGATGATTGGTTATTAAATAAATGTGCCCCCCCCCCCATCCATTCATGATGTTTGATCTTCATTCTTGGTTTAAACTGAATCCACTGATCTGGATTCTCGTGGATCAGAACCGTCACCTGAGCAGCTGAGCGTTGGTCTCTGTCGTCTTTGGTTCTGGTTCTGGTTCTGTAGAACCTCAGGTTCAGAAATGTCCTCCTTCCAGCATTTGATGAATCAGAACCTGAAGCTCATCACCTGCAGATAAGAGGCAGCGGGGGGGGCGGAGACGCAAAAGCCTGAGTGGATGTTTTGGGACAATTGAAATCAAAAGAGGGAGGGGGGGTGACGGGGCTGGAAGCATGGGGGGGGGGCAGAAAAAAGGAGATGGAAATGAGACGGGTAAACGGCGGTGCTGGGGGGTGGGGGCGGCGAGTGTGGAGGTGGGGGGGGGGGGCAGAGCAGAAAAGGGGCCGTGGGTTTTCCGGACTCCAAGCGTTTGATTCAGTCTGACTAATAAGAAAAAGCTCTCAAGAGGCACTCGTGTGCTGCACCCCCCCCCACCCCCCCACGCCGCTCTCATTCTTTCAATAGACCCCCCCTCCCCCATACACCCTCCTCCTCCTCTCATTTATGGTTTCCGCCTCTCATATTTGAACAAGAACTGCTGGATGAACAATAGGTTCTGTGGAGAGAACGAGCAGGGTTCAGGTTAACGCATGGCAGAACCACAGCAGAACCGCACCAGAACCGCACCAGAACCTCTGTCTGTTGGTCTGAGATGTGGAGCTCCTTCCTCATGAAGCCTTCTTCACCTCCAATCGGTCCCTGCATGGAAGAGTTCTCTAGCTCAGGACTTCTGTACTCAGCTGGTGGGTTCTGTGCTCAGCTGGTGGGTTCTGTATGGTGGTTCTGGTCAACAACCTCCTTTTCTGTTTGATCACACAGAAGAGATCAGACCCGGTTGGACGTTTCAGCCTGAAGTCTCTGTTTCTTGTTCTTCTGTTAGTCGTAAAGCTCAGTCCATCGTTGGGATTAAAATCCTCCAAACCCTCAGAGACATGAAGCCTCTGGATCCAGAACCAGAACCAGAGCCTAACCTGAACCCCAGAGCGGACACGCCCACTGTTCTCACTGCCTACATAAACTCACACAGGTTTTTAGGGCATTATTGGGGGGTATTAGGGCCCCTGAGAAACAGTGAAAACCATGAAGATGGTTCCTGGTTGACCGTGTCGGATCACAGCCCAGGATTCAGTTCTGAACAGATTCTGGCGTCTGACCGGCCTCCTGCCGCCCACGGCAGGTTGGGCAGACGCACATGGGAGGTTTCTGCCAACCTGCCAATCCTGCCGTCAGCTGTCCGTCACGTGATCTGGGTGAAGTTGCCTTGGAACGCCATGCCAGACGGCGTTCAGCCTCAACTCAGAGTCTGATTCCCACAGGAAGCGGCGGCCAGCGCCTCTGCAGCACGCCGCCTCTGCAGCACGCCGCCTCTGCAGCACGCCACCTCTGCAGCACGCCGCCTTTAGACCGTCAGTCTGGCTGATGTCACAGCCACAGACACAGAGCTAATTGCTGTCCGTGCGTCGCGGGCCGTGTCATTTCCTGTCAGCAGCATTTTAAAAACCCGTGTCACTTCCTGTTAGAGCCCCGTCATGTGCCCACGCCGCACACAGAGGAGCTCTAGAGGTCCTTTCACAGCGGCCCCCTCTCCCCCCTCCTGACCCACCTGCCAGCATTGGTGGTCTTTTGTTGTCAAACTTCATTAGTGGAGATGTCAGCTAATTAGACCCCCAGAACAAACTCTGGAGATTAGCAGGACGAAGATGAGATGAAAGGCAAGACGAGGGAGGAAGATGGAGGCAGGCAGAGACGATGGAGATGAGCAGATAATGAATAGATTAAGATGGAGGAGGAGAGATGAATGGGTGCAAGATAGAGATGGAAAGCAGATATGATTACCTGCACAAACCGAGGAGGAGAGAACGGGGGGGAGTGAATTAGAGAAGTTGAGAAATTGAAAATGGATTAAGGAAAAAGATTTTGCAAATTGTAAAGACTCGGGGTGAAGCATTAGTGATGGGAAAGTAAAGGAGACGAGCAGCGGGGTTAGGAAGTGATGGACAGGAACCCCGCCTCTGTCTGGGTCCGCGTGTGCACGTACATACGTGCACGTGGCAGTGGCTCCAAACAGTTGCGCTGTGGGAGGAAAACCTCAGGTCCACACAGAAGATCTGCAGCCTGCTGGTTACTGAATGTGATTTGGGTTTTGATGCTCAGAAACCCGACCAGCATGGAAACGGATCCCTCCAGACCTTCATATTCATCCTGAGAGACTGCTGGGACTGTTGCTGCGGAGCAACCCCGCCTCCCCTTCCTCTCCCCACTGCTGAGAGCTCTCTGTTTAAGTGGAGCAGGGAGCTTGTGACCCATCCAGCATGTTTCCTTAAATACGATCATTTTCTATCGTCTGCTCCTGATTCACAGCCTTTAGAATAAAGAAATCCTGATTTTGAGCCTAGTTTTCCTCATATATGTCCTCCATCATCAGGAAAAATGCAGGAAGAACATGTTAAACAGACCAAAACCAGCATTTCCATCAGAGCGGGGCTGCTGTTTCCTCAGAAAGGAGCTTTCACGGCAGCATCATTAACCAAAAAGGGTTTATAGGTCTATCTTATCCTCTTTGAATGAAAGGTCAATAATGGTTTACATTTGCTTTCAAAGGGTAAAATGGTCATAATTAACAGTGGCATTTACTTCCTGCATTGATTGACACAAATGTCCTGCTGTCCTTGAAAAGGTGGAACGAGCCATTTCTATACAGGGACTCTCTGAAGCTTTTCAATCAATTCTAGTTTATGTTTTCTAGATTTATTGATTTTTTTCTTTCATCCAGAGGGCTGCCATGAATTACTTTTCCTTCTCTGAGCAGGAGTCTGAATCACATCTGGGTTTGTGGTTCTGGTGGAATCGGCTCCTACATGACCGTGTGTTCCTAAACCCAACTTTATAAAAAAATTATAATAAAAAAAGCGTTTTCTGTCACCCTGATAAGAGCAAAAATCCATCTCAAGGTTCCTGGACCTGTGGTTAAAGTCCCACTTCTGTCCACAGCTGTTTCTGCTCATCTTTAAATCATTTTGTGGAACCTGAAATAATTCACCTCAATAATGATGACATAGGTGACTCGTGTGATTCCCTCTGTGGATTTCAAGCTTTGACATTTTTTGTCTTAAAAGATTCATGCTGGACGTTCTCGACAATAGATCACATGATCCCAGCATTGGTTGGGATCACATGATCCCGACGTGGGTTGGGATCACATGATCCCAGCATTGGTTGGGATCACATGATCCCGATGTGGGTTGGGATCACATGATCCCAGCATTGGTTGGGATCACATGATCCCGACGTGGGTTGGGATCACATGATCCCAGCATTGTACAGAAAGTGTGAGTTCAGTAAATGTTTCTGACTTCTAAAGTGGAGGTTCCGTTCCTTCACTGTGGAGCAGAGGTTCTGCCGCCTCGATGAGAGCTTTGAAACATGTGATCACTATTGGTGTGACAGAGCAGGAGATGGATCTGCTGGATCCTCTGTCTGTTTTGGGGGGAACTTCCTCGGTTCCTCATTGGGGTTCTGGGTCTAAAAACACATTTTCCCTCCTGTGTAAGGAGAGTGCTGACCACTGCACCACCATGCTGTAATGACTCACGGATGCTGCTTCTGGTGATGGGCGTTTACTTTACCTTTCACTGTCAGCATAAACATGGCAGGGTTTCATTATTGCTTTAAGATTACAGGCGTGCTTAGACGGGGGCGTGGCCTTTTGATTGACATGTGATCGTTAAATCTTCTGCTCTTGGCTGACCTGCCTGACCTCTGTCCATCTTCATTCCATCGATGCTCTGACCATCATCACCTCTTTTCTTGGTCTAATAACTCTTAAACAAATTTTCGGATCTAGTTTTTTCTTGACTATCTTCTGACGTTTCTGCGTTCAGAGGAGCTGGATAGACTCCGCCCCCTGAAGGTTGAAGATGTGTCCATGGATGTGTTTGTGATGGTTTGTCTGATGTTACCGTCAGACATTACCGACTAATGTTACCGTCTGATGTTACCGTCTGATGTTACCTGATGTCTACTTTTATCACAGATGTGGGGTTTGAAAGCGCTGATACCACGGATTTATGCAGAACCTTTAGAGGGCGTCTGTTGTTATCCAGTAGGACAGCCTGCAGCTCCAGAGTGAAGATGAACGAGATTCAGGTGTCGCTGCAGGTGAAGGGGTCTAAGTGGAGGAGATCATCAGGACGGCATCAGCGATCCACCACGACGTCTGTGTCATGTGATTCTTTTCCCGCCGTTTCCCGTCTGCTGCTGTTTGCAGAGTTTTCAGAAACGACCTGACAGTGTAGCAGCGCTCCTTCCCGCTCCACCAGCACGTCTAAAGCGGCGCTCTTTACATCGGGGTGTGATCTGGCTTCCTGTGTTCTCATGATGTGTGGGTAAATGTGTGCATGAGTAAGGGGGGGTTCGGAGCTGGCGTGCTCACACTTCCTGAAGGAAAGAATATTCACAGAGCGGCAGAGGAGTTACATCTCCTTCCTGCCCCCGGAGCGGCAGTCATCCCCCCCCCGCAGGTGCTCCAGCCCAAACTGAGAACTCTCAGAAACCTGTCAGAGCTCCAAGTTCTGTTTGGTCCGAACGCCACACAGGTCCGGTTTGGTCTCCGTCGTTCGCAGTCTTGAGGTTCTCCTGTCTCCTCTGTGCAGCAGTACCGACCGGATCCAGCAGCTCAGAAGAGAGTATCAGCAGGCCAGGCGGGAAGGGGCGGCGCCGCCGTACGAGGAGGCGGAGCCACGAGTCCGAGCGCATGAAAGCAGCGCTCACAGGGTGAGTGGCCATGCACGCGCGCGCACACACACACACACACACACTGCTGAGGGTTTCCACATCATGGCTGCGTCTGCTGAGCCTCCACTGCTGTCATGATGGTTGAAGGTTTCCTGCAGGCGTCAGGCTGATCGGAAAGATGAGACTCACATTCCACCTAACAGGCTGCAGCGGAGGTGGGCGTCCATGCTGACCCCAGCAGCAACACTCGTCTTCATCATCAGACTGATGAAGATCCCAATAGAGGAGCATTGATCTCAGTGTTTTATGTGATCTACTCGTTCACGTTCTGGAGGATTTTCTGTCCCAAAACAGAATGTAAACCAGTATTAACCCCCCCTTCAGCTGGTCGTCCCCACTGATCGCCTCGTCACTATGGGGGGCATTCAGCCCCTCTGCCCCCCAGCTCTGGAACTCACCACCATCTGACCTCCCAAACATCGCCTGTCTCTCACAATTCACCAGAAACTAAAAACTCACCTTTTCCAAGCTGCATATTTCCCCCCATAACTTCACATTCCTGCTTGTTTTAAAATGCGTCTTTGACTCTACATTTTATTACTTTAACTTTCACTATTATGCACGAGACCTCAGGTTCCTAGAAAGGCGCCTAACAAATGAAATGTTTTGATGTTATAAAATAAAATGTGTTATTAAAGTAGAACTCCTGTCATCTGGAGCTGAAGAGGATGAACCTCCTCTTTCCTGGTAGCTCCACCCTCACCACCATCATCCCTGTTCCTCCTCTTAACGCGTCCAAACGTCTCCATCTGCTTCCCTGCATGGAACCTGGAACTTCCCTCAACCCGCTGCAACCTGCTTGGACACGCCTCTTCTCCTCTTTTCTGTTGGTTCTAAAAACTTTATCGAGAAGAACAAAACTGACGCAGTCAGAGAACCGTTTACTGCACTAAGATCTGCGCTAACATTTGCTGTCTTAGCGGCTAGCGTTGCATATCAGCGTAAAGTCGCTGTTTTCTGTGACGCTAATTGGTTAAACAACTGACAGACAAACATACAAAGAGCTACACAATGACTGATGCCAAGTTAAATCTACAAATATGTGAAGCTAAAACTTACTTTATATTTGAAAAGTCTTTTTATTTTTAAAATGAAACGTTGAAGTGGATTCTGGGTATAAACTGTTACTGAGCAGCAGGAAGGGAGTTTGTAGGTTAGAAGAAACAGATTATATCCAACACCCATTAAAAACGTAATGAAATTAGGAGGGGTCGCTGCTCGGACCGACTCTGTGTTGGGGAGGGAACAGACAAAGGGACGGTTCTGCTGGCGAGCAGTTGGAGAACTCATCCGATTTGACTTTTATTGGTTTGTTTGTCTATGAAAAGCAAAATCAATGGAAACGTGTTAGTGTGACGAAACCAGAGACAAATGGAAACCGACAGAGAGGAAGTCAGAGGTTCAGCCCCCGACAGAACATTACCGCCAAATATATCTGCCCCCCCATGGCTCCATTAGCATTGCTTTAAACCATGCTAATGGCGTAGCTGTCTCTGCTAGCTAAAGTATGATTCCTAAAAACAATTAAAGCAGCACCAGAACTTAGTTTCCAAGTGTGAGAGCGTTGTGCGTTGGAGGGTTTGTGTGTTTTGGAAGCGCAGACCTTCTCCCTAAGGAGAGCTGAACCGGCAGCCTGCTGTGGCCTTTTCACACAGTCCCACACAGAGCATGCTTCACACAAAGCGCCTGTTCGGGTGGGCGGTGTGGCGCCGCTTTATTCTAAGATTTCATTATCAGGAAAAGGTTTAATCAAATTCACGCTGTAGTTCAGGGCTCATTTACACTCCAACAGCAAGTCTGTGAAGAGACGCACAAACCAAACCTCCCGGCTGCAGAAACACTCATCCTTTTCCATTTTTCCATTTTGTTTATTCATGAATTGCCTTAAAACCAAAAACTTACTGAAAACCTTCTGATTTCTGTTTCTGCTGTCAGAAGGCCGACTCACCTCCGTCTCTTAAATGACCACAACCGCTGGAGAAGAGGCAGGTTTTTACACATCAAAGGTCAAACACACAACAAATGCAACAACTTCATTATTGACTTGACGCTCTCCCTTTTCTAAGTAAACTGCGTCCTCCTTTCTGTCTGTAAAACAGAAACATTCCAAATAAATATATTTGTATCTCCGTTCCACGAGTGTCCTCAAACTGGGATGTTGTAGTGAAGCTCCGTCACACAGCAGCAATGTCCCCTTTCCCATAGGAGATGTTGGCCTTTGGTCATCCATGCGTGATAGTCGTCTTTTAAAAGTGTGTCTCGTGTTCGTCGTTCCATGATCTTCTCAGATGTCCGTCGAGGGTTTCAGTGAATTCGGTTTTGAGCTGTTCAACATGAGAATTACGTCGTTTACATGTATTTTACGTAGTTTATAAGCCAATATTACGTAAATATTCTGCAACTGTGTGTTAGTTTTGCAAGATGCATGAAGAAATTTGTGTCTTTCCACGACCGTTCCACGTATGTCTGACTTTTCACGCGTGTACCACACATGTATGCCTTTCATATCCGGTATACGGCCTGCAGGTCAAATTACGTCATTGATGTACAAATCACGAATGAATTGCATATAAACAGCGGAATAGTCACACACGGTTCATGCACGATTGGGCGTGGACGAACACGGGGCCCCTCATGTTTTGCTGTCAGGCGGGGTCCCCCTGGCCGCGGTCCATGGTTTAAGCGTGGTTCGTTCTTGATACATCTGTGAAACTTCAACGTAGAGCAGTGTTTTTCAACCAGTGTGCCGCGGCACACTAGTGTGCCGTGGGAGATGGTCAAGTGTGCCGTGGGAAATTGCCCTCATTAACTGATCTAAAACCATTTCCCATCTCCAGGATTTCAGCTCTGTGTTCATCCAAACATCCTGATAAAACACTGAGTAGTTAGGAATATAAAAGATCAGAAAATTACTTTTTCTTTGTGTTTATTTGATTCTATTAAAGACATTTTGATAAGAATGACGGTGCCACCGCGATTTAGCTGCAGCTATACCCGTTTCCTGAAGTCCCGCCCCTTCAACTGTCTCCACCAATCATTCTTGAAGGTTTAATCACATGTCATCAGTCTGACCAATCAGAAGTGCTTAAAGTCTTCACTTCCTTGTCCCAATTTAGCTCAAAACGTCGCTCAGTTCTAACAGAAATTCCAGCTAAAGCTCGTCTTTAGCGGTGTAGCTTTCCACAGAATCCGGGATCAGACCGTGGAACAAGTGAACAAAACCATGAAGCTCAGAGACGCTAGTCTTTCTGCCCTTTTGCGGCAGTTTCACACTTCATCTCCCACGATGCATTAGGTCACGTGACAGCGCCTCGACGTACAATGAGTCGTCCTTGTTAAACGTCTTAAACCACAACGAACATACAGTTTGTAAATTTCCTAACATAACTTTTACTACATCTTTTAGAAAAAAACAGCTGCCACTTCCAGCTTTTTCTGGCACACGTAGAGAACCACAACCTCTCTCACTGTTTCCTCATATATTCACGTCTCCACAGTTTTTATCCGTTCAATATGCGCAGATTGAATGTAGCGACGGTGGGACACGGCCTAAAATCTTCAGATAAACCATCGTGAACTTCACCCTCTCTCTCTCTGTCTCTCTCTCTCGTGTTTTAAATAAAGTAAAAATGACTGTAATCTGGGAGGCGTTCAGGAAGAAGAAGCAAAATGGGAAGAGCTGAAACCTTTTTGTTTGAAAGTACAGAATAGTTTTAAATGATAAAATCAGCCAAAAGGTCAAACCATCTTTCCTTTCTAAAGAGTCTGTGGTTTAAAGCAGCAGGAAACCCGTCTGTCTTTGCTTTTTATCATTTAAAACGTAACTCCAAAAAAAATCACAATACGTCCATCTGTGTCAATCAAGCCTGTCAGATTCTGCAGGAGCTTAAGTGATTCTGAGGAGCATCCTCTTCATCACCAGAGCGGATGAAGCATGTCACTGTTTACCTCTAAGTTCTTGAGTGTAAAAGCTCGTGAGCATAGCTCTGAATGGCTAAAAAGCTTCAGGATGATGATGAGGAGGAGGAAGAAGCCTCTCTTCAGTTGGAGCTGGGATGTATTCTAACACAGTTTGACAAGTTTTTAGATTTTATGGCAAAAGTTTGTTTACTGTCATCTTTCTGGTTATGTTGGATAAAATCTCTGCCATGTTTTTAGACTGAAAGTTAACAGATATTTACATCTTTTTGACTCTTATAGCTGAACGTTGTAAAGACATTGAAGAACCTTTTTTATTCAACATGGGTCCATCCATCCGCTGAATCCCTTTTGGGGTTGCGGGGCTGCTGGAGCCTATCCCAGCCTGTGATGGGCGGAGCCTCAAAACAGGTCTTCAGTCATATGTCCTGTTTGGTGTCCTGCTGATGTCATCAGGGTGAGGGATCACTGCAGCCTGTAGAGCTGAGTTAGAGTCTAAACCAGTCCACCTGAAATCACCTTCCAGTGTTGCCGGACAGGATCTGGTGTCCTTTCCTGCTGATAGAGAGGAATTCCCTGAAGTTCTGCAGCTTCGTCCGGTCCAGCCTCGTGCAGCCATGTGACTCCGCCTCCATCCGTTGTTCTGTTCAGGGTGGAAGTGTGTTTTTTAGGATTCTTCCTCTTTGTCTTTTGGGTCAAGGCTTCAGTCTTCCTCTGAACTCTGGTTCCATCCAGAATAAGGTAACTCACCAGCTCACAGTAGACTCTGAGAAACTCCCCACCGTCAATATTTCAGACATTAGTGAACCCTAAGCCATCTGCTCACCCCCATAATCTACTTCCATTCATCTTCATCATGTCTTCAGTTGGGATGTGAACATTTTCTAGATGTGTATTAAAAACATCGGTGCTCAAATCTAATAAACTCCCAAAGTTTTATCACCAAAATCTGTGAAACAGTGAAGACAAGGAGCCTTAATGGGAAGATGTAAAAATACACAGAGATGGTAAACACAACTGAAACGTGGGGCTAACAGTGGAATCCCTCCCTTAATCATAGAAACAAAGTATTTATGCATGTACGTGTTTGTTTGTTTTATTGATTTACTTCTATGGCACCTTATAATAACTGCAGTCAAACAAAAGAAACCTCTAAATGTTTAAAACAATTAGAGGAAAAAAGTATAAATAAGTGACATAAAAACATAAAACAGGAAACACAAACACAAGATAAAAGCAGAAGCAAACCTATAAAAACAGATGGAATATGTGATACGGTAGTTTAGGATGTTGAGAACAGAAAAAGGAAAAAAATATTGAAAGTGTCGACCTTAAACCACTAGATTGATCCATCATTACTACATATTGATGTTTAACAGCGGTAACACAACGTTGTGTTGTTTTGTGTTCCTCAAACCTTTCAGACTGATCCATATTTAGTCATTTCGTGCCAAACAACCCCACGTTCACGTCCACATTTCCATAAACACTCCAACATTGTGTTCCATGACCTCCAAAGGGGTTTCATCCATTAGCTGCTTCAAATAAGCGTGCTGCCTTGGATGTTGTACAGACGGGTAGTTAGGAGAGCATCCCCAACCCTTTGACAGTAGGAATAATGCACTCAGAACCTTGTAGCTGTGGCACAACAGGCCGGGATCCGATCATCACTTGTGTATAATAATCTGTTTGAGTTCTTCCTCAAATGAATTCCCTCTTCTTCATGAAGGTTTTCCATCATATTCAGTTTGGTTCAGGGTCTTCCTGCCACACTTATCCCTTCCGGCCTCTTTGCCTCCTTTTCTTCATCCTAAATACCAGGAACGAGCTTTTTCTGCTGCACACTGCTCCTCCTGAACATAGCAATAAGAGAAATCCTTGTTTGTTCCATTGAGATGGTTTCTGAACTATTTGTCTTTCCATTTATAGAACACTTACAGCTTCTAAAGTGAGTTCAGTGAAGCATAGAAAGAAGAACTGCACACAACCAGAAAAAGTAGAGAGGGAAACATTTTTAGAAAGGAGAAAGAGGAGTTATGGTTTAGCCCTCCAAATGTACCAAGTAAGGCCATATTTTTCAAACCTGTGCCGTTAATGCGTGCTGTGTGTGAGCATAAATCCAGGGGAATGTACTGTACCATTCACCTAATCACCAGGCTGCACTGCTAGCAGCTGCCACACACAAACCCCGCACACTCACAGCAGCTTATGGGAACATTAGGATTTGCAGGGGATGCATTTCAGAGCAGTGTAATGGGTTTTTTCTGTTTGTTTTTTTGCTTAGTGCAGAAGAATAAACCAGCATGCACTGACTCACGATAAATATACAGCACGTGACTTTGCTATACGTGGTGGACGTAGATGTCCAAGCACTTTTTCAGACAGGAGTTTCAGTTCCAACCCTCCTTACGGGTGGAGACGGACTGTCTGCAGGTGAAAACACCTGTGTGGAAAACCTGTACGGACTGACAGGTGACAAACAGGAAATGACCAGGTCGTAGACTGCCCAGTGAACCCGTGGAGAGAAAAGGTTCATGCACATTTTTCTGCAGGCATGCTGTGAGCGACAGACGTGTATTTGTGAACAGCTATGCAGCACGTAATGGGGAAGTTTACGTGATACGTGCACGATCCTCGCTGCAGCCTGACTATTAGAAAGGAGAAAATTAGCCAATCAGAGTGTGGTTTGTGTGGACATCCTACAGGCACTTGCATATCACGTGCACACCCCGTGCATGCAGCATTCATGCGGCCAGTAAGGAGCCGTCGGTACTCACACCTTACTAACGACTAGAGTGTGACATTAGGACGCCGTACAACATCACCCGTGCGTCATTATCCTTACCAATACTTTCCACATGTGTCAATGGTTTTTTCCATTATCATGATGTCCCTGAAAGACACACCTGAGCCCCCCCTTAAGATGCAGCCGCTGTTCTCTATACGACCCTCCACAGACTGGACAACCCCAAAATCTACAGCATCAGAACGGGTAAACCTCACATACGGTGGACTAAGACGTTTCACTGTCAGCTATTTGCGATGGGCGTGGCCAGCTAGACAAACCTGTCAGGTCTATAGTCACCATGGCCCTGCCCTCCGTCTGGTAGTGGCATCAGTCTTCCCCTGTGGGTGACGGCATATACGCTCTCACATCTCACTATATATCGTTGTTTCTTGGTCGCCATGGCGTCTTGGACCTTGTTTGTTTGTCCTTTTGATTGTTTATGTCTGATGTTGTGGTTTCGTTGCTCTGCCTCTGCTTTGGTTGATCTGGTGAGTCGTCTTGTTCTCCTGTTTCTTCAACGTTTCCTAGACTCACCGTGTTTCGCAGATGACATGACTCTGTCATACGTGCCGCGGCCATCAGAAGACGGAAAACCAGCAGACAAAACATGTTCATGTTCCAACATGTTTCTCATTTGACTGACAAAGAGACAAACCCTAAACCTGCACATGGAGGACAGAAAAATTCTATTTCTCCATTTGCAATTCCCATTGTTTATATTGGAATGAACTGGACTATTTAGATAAATGCACCGTCAGCTGTTGGCTCCAAAACACCAACGGTTAGCTGTATTAAAACCTTGGATATCTCTGCATTCTGGGTAAATTAAGTTTACATTCAAATGCAGCATTTGTCTGAGGGACTTTAGTGGTTGTTAAGACGGTACGTTTGTGTGTTTACAGAAAAATCCCCTTTCTATCCAGATTCCATAAAAGATCGAAGAGTTTTGAGTTGGGAAACAGTCAAAGCGACTCGGGTCTCTGTACACTTCAGGGTTTCAGGAACAGAAACACGTCACAGATGACTAACAAAGAACAAATCTATCAGCCTATTTTTGAGGCAATGAAAAGACACGTCTTCCTAAAAGCACACAGATGTGCTCACAAAGCCAGTGAATCTGCAGACAGCCAGTCTTCTGAGATCATGTCCAAAAGCGTTCTCTCCTTTTCTGCCTTATAAGGACAAGCTGAGCTGGAACAGAACAAATCTGCTGATTCTAATGGAACAGAAAAACGGAGAGGGATGCTCCAAAGCAGCCAGAGGGGAAAGAAAAACCAGCCCAGACTGGAGGGATGGAGACAAATGTTCCTGCTGTTTTATCAAACGCTCTTATGCTTTTCATATTGTTAATGCACCACATCACACAGGTCTGCTGGGCATCAGTCAGGGAGCAGGCTGTCAAACGCAGTCGTTTTAAAGACATTAGTGAGTTTTCTACTGTTTGTTGGGTTGATTCCATCAGGATTTAGTTCAGTAGATTCAGACTGTCTTTGTTGTCGGTATGTCATTCCTGGCTGGTAAAATCGTAGTGATCGACGGCCACACACTCCGTTCCACTTACCCGTTTGTGGTTTCGTGAGCAGCTACAACATCATCTTCATCATTTACATCCAGACTGTTCCATTCCTACGAAAACAAAGAAAAGCATCAACATATGTAAAAATATGTCACTTCCTGTAGAAACATTAGGTAAGGGTTAGCTTTTGAGTGAAGCTGAAGTGGGAGGAGCTTGTCCGCTGTGGCGTTACCTGCAGCCCGGTGCGGAAAACTTCTCCAGAACATTAAGATCAAGGTCACCAGAAGATCTCCAGTTATGGTCATTATGTCTCCATCTGAGTTCTGGAAAACTGTAGGAAGAGACTCATTTGTTTGTTTATTCACTCATTCATTCACTCCTTTATTAACGGACTCATTCATTATTCTGTTCTTCTCAACTTCATTTTCCATTCGTTTACTCAAATATTCTTTCACTTCTCATTTTATAAACTCATTTCTTCACTTATATTTTCATTTATTTATTCTTTGATTCATTCACTCACTCATTTATCTCTGGTTTGTTCTTCCTTTGGGTCCACATGCGTGTTTTGAGCAGAATGTTTTGGTGTGAAGGGAAAATGGCGGAGAAACGACAGAGAACTTTTTGGTAAAGAAATTACAGAGAATCTTCCTACTATGTGACCTCATCCTATTAACTGTTAACTATGGTTCCATTAGAATGGAATAATCAGGAAATGCTGTAAAGACGAGTATTTAGCGTTTTAGTACATGAAAGCTGGATCAGGAAAATGAACAAATATGTTTCTGCAAAATGGCTCCTTTGTAGAGAAAGATCGTGATTTCTTGTGACTGTTTGGACTTTTTCCAACATGATGCATTTAAAGTTTTTGAAAAGAATTTCAAATATTTTGTCTAAACATTAGATCTGTGGGAGTATATTTGACAGACGGAAAAAGGCGGGAACTTCTGCCTATAGCAGCTACATTGAAAGAGTCTCGTCTTTCTGTTTAAACATGGTTTCGTTTGTGTAAATCTGACTGCTAACGTGAAAGTTGAAAGGAAATGGCTCCTTTCTGACACCAACCCCCAGTGGGCATTTGAGGAACTGCAACCGTTGGCACTTCCTGGTTGGTGGTCTGAGGATGGAGATGTTTCTCCGTTGAAACTTTAGCCCAACTGTTTCTCAGTTGTCAAATATTTCTTACTTCCACCTGAAAATGTGGAAAATAGTTTAATAGTCGTTTAATTTAGATTTTCTAGAGTGAAGCATTCGCGGTTCTGCCATGAGGGAAGCCAGCAACAGATTGCAATCTTGAATTTCTGCACCTTTATTGTTCCATGCTAGATGAGAGTGTTGGAGTCTAATGAGGGGAAATCAACACAAATTAAAAATATTAAGCTTTTGCAGGCACAGCTATTGTTTGTGGTAATTGAGGATTCAAAGGTTTAAAAATGGAAATAACATTTGATGTGGAAACAAACCTCAAGAAGAAAGGGAAGGCTGAAAGGAAAGCGTAAATGAGGCAGATGGAAGAGGTCAAGAGAGTGAAAGGAAAGCTATGCATCGGGTCATTATGGAGGAATGTTAATATGATTAGTGAATGACTGACCTGGCTGTCTGGGACTGGTGCCTGGCTGGTCTGATGACTGCTGAACGTCTGCGATGAACGCACACATCACCCAAAAATACAAAAAACTCCCATCAGACACACAACCCACCAGCACGCAACTGCACAAACCCATTATCCTGCATTAACTCAAAGTGCAGCTCTAAATATACATATTCCCTTTAATTTTAGACGCACGTTCTTGCAGAGATGGGGTTTGCCATTAGGGTAGAATGAGTCAACATGTCAGGACTTCTAATGTGTGTTTAATGTGCATGATTACCTGCAGTCTGAGCTCAGGAGTCTGCGGTTAGAGTCCCCAAAAGGCTGCGTCTGTCATCTCTACATGCCCGAGTCCCGGAGCGAGAAATGCAATTATTTAGTAGGTAATGGTCTTATTGAAATACAAAAGCGCTGTAATTCCCGCTTTATTACTTCCAATGTTCTTCCTAAGCTTCTTTAGGCGTGTGTACCTGCAGACATAGTTTCTTTTTCAGAGCAGAGCTCCGATTCTAGCTTCAGTCGGGGGGGGGTGTCATGACTTCCTGCTCTGTGTGGGCGTGCACCCCCCCTCAGTGTGGACCTCTAGAAGCAAAAGGGTTCAATTCTGAGGCTAGCAGTTGTATTCGTTTCTTTATGAAAAACACCGTCTGAGCGTCTCAAACTGACCTGTTGGAGGTCAGAACTCAGCGCCTCGTGTCAGAGTCAAAACCAAAACATCCCTGAGTTTCACTAAAGAGGCGAGCAGTCCAGACTGCTGTGTGGTCCACAGTCCGGTTCTGCTGTCCCCACAGGACCGGGTTCTACTGCTGGCTGGAGTTCTGGAGTTCTGATGACACTGATATCAATCACCAGAGTCTGGATGTTTCCTAAAGTCCTAACTGTCCCCCCTAGTGCATATGGGCCGTCTGCGGGTGACAGATGGTCACACCTGCACGAAACCTTCATGAACCTTACCAATACCTACCACACGCACCACAATGGTACGTTCCGTTTTCCTCATGTTCCTTGAGGGAACTGCAAGAACTGTGCTCCCCTCCAGACCCTCCAGTCGCTCCTCTACGACCCAAACCCTGCAGCACCTATACCTGTAAACCCCCCCATGAGGCTTTAGATTAAACTTCCTCACCAATTCCTGCTTCTCTGTTGACCTTTAATGCTTAACGCTGGAAGTTCTGTCCTCCATTAGGGCTGCACGATATGAGGAAAACTTGCGATATGCGATATTAGTGATCAATACTGCGACGACAATAACTTGCGGTATACGAACACATAGCAAAACAACCAAAATATCATTTCCATTTCATTGAAGCAGTTTAAAGATTACACTTCAAATGACCCTCCTCTACATAGGAGGCGAACATCTAACATAAAAGGGGTCCATCCAATTGGTCACATGCATAAAAGGATTTATTTGATGGGTTAAGTACTTCAAACTGCCATAACATTGTTTTAACACATTTATTGTAATCATGTAGGGCAATTTTTGTTATCAGCTTGATGTTGCGATAACGATGAATCAGCGATATATTGTGCAGGCCTATCCTCCATGATGAGAGGACCACCAACATTAACTTTATGAAAAATGTTGCAATCATTGTTAGAACAATTCCCACAGTTATTCATCTGCGTTCGTGTCTGAACTTTGTTTAGGATTCAAACACACAACTCTGTTTGTCGTTTCTTTTTTGCACTGACTATTGGCTCAGCTGTGCTGTCGAGGACAAACACACTTCTGTGCACCAGCTATGTGCACGTGCACATGAGAGCAGGCTGTACACACACTGCTGTCCATGCGTGAACAAGCAGAGATAAAGCACTCCTGCTCTGTTTGAAGCGTGTCTGTCATTTCTGAAGCAGCAAACTTCTCTGAGAAGAAAAGATCGGGATTTGAAATGTGATGAGGCGGCTGGGAGACGAGCATTTTAGGAGTCATTGAGTTCTACAATGAAACAAAGTTTAGGGGGGGTCATGTGTCCACTGTCAAAAGAAAACCACAGATGAATCAAATCTAAGTGACTGACGGGTTTTAGGGTTTCTGACGACCACAAAGATGATGTCACAGTCAGAATAATGACTCCTGTTTGCATAAAGTACTGATGGAGGATTTTAAATGTTACATAAAAGGCTAATTGTAACAATATTTTTCAATTCGTTTGTGATTGAACAGTTTTGGACCCTCCTTCACTTCTCTGGTTGAACTGAAAATCCATGTTTTTTTACTTTTGTTGATTATATTGATGTGGGCGTGGCCTGTTGATGAAGATTTCCACAGACGAGGAGGTTTGACCCAATCACTGCTGTTTTTGAATGAAAAACTGAACTCAGAATGCAGCGCTCGCTTTGTCCATCTGTGTTAGTCAGGGATGAAGACCAGACAGCCCAACCGAGGTCTGCATGAAGAGAATCGTAAAGAAACCTCCATGCTTGTGGAGCAGAGGAAAAAACACGTCTGTGGCAGAATTTTCCATCATTGCTTCTAAAGCTGGGAAGTGTCTTTGAAGCAGAACTTCCATCCATCTATTTGATATTTTCAGATCTTGGTGATGTTGTTGGAGCCTAACCTACAGGAGGGACACCCTTGCATTTTGAATATCAAGTCTTGAATTAGTTTTCCCGTCACTCGTTCCAGCGCTGTTTTCCCATTGGCCCCTTCTTAAATGGAGAGATTTGTTTTCAACCGCCACCTGAAGACCAGCCAGCCTCTTCAGTGAAGATGTTTCAGCTATGTTTGGGAATTCAAGCCAAGTCCCTCACAGCCACTTTCAGACACTCACTCACCCTCTCAGCCTTCCCCTCTTCTGTTCCTCCCTGTCCTCCCATCTGTGAGTTCAGATGAACACAAGTCTCCTGGGGTTTCTCATTGGCCAGGATCCACATTAAGAGGCGAGCTAATTGGCCAGCTGGGGCCCAGCCGGTTGGTTTAGGCAGGGCATTGGCCAAGGGATGGGCCAAGTAGTGTGTCATTGGTCAGATTAGTTAGTAACCTGGCAACACTTGAGGTTTTTTTTCTCTTGAGAAGAGATGGGTGACAAAATAAGAGGGAAAAACCAGCAAGGAACTCTTGATGCATAATTTGGTAACGGCTTTCTGGTAATGCAAGCGTGCAAATGAGCTGGAAATGTGGGATTTGTCTGAATACGGTTCTAAAGAACAAAAAAGATCTTTTTTTTTTCTTTAGGGGGGGGGTTATGTGAAAAATGAGTGAAGCCTCACCCCTTCCCACCCATCGCTGTGGCTTTATATTGATTCACTCCCAACGGTTTTTAAGTAGCAAAAAGATAATCCAGAGGAAATGAGAGGTCGAGGTTAGTCACCAAGGATTAGTCTGGTCCCAAGACATCAAACGTTCCATTCCCGCTCAGGAGATAATCATAGCCCCGTTAGCCAGGAAATGAAGTGACTGCCTTTTGGAGGGTTTCTAATCCTCGTCTGGCTCTACTCTTACATTATTCTTTCTCTCCCATCCATCCGCCTGCCCCCCACCACCGACCCCTCCTGGTCTGTGCCGGATGCTTATGTCTCTCAGAAAACGTCCATCTCCTTCTCAGGACGTGGTTGGGGGGTCTTTTCTCCAACCCACAATAATACCTGACCCTTCAGCAAAGTCAGAGGTGTGAAATTAAACGGAGATGGTTCCGTTATTACTCATCCCGTTGAGAGTCCAGGGAACTGATTTGTTCCTGGGAAATATCAAATCTGCCCACAATCCTCCTGTGAAACATTTGAAGCATGCATTTTTACACTGTTAGATAATCAGCTTTGGTCTCCTCTCTTGAAGGAGTTGACTTTATTAAGGTGGAATGCCGGGTTTCCTTCAGAAAGGTCACAGAGAAGCGCAGGTTTAAGGACTTTCCGTGGTGGTTAATCTCTGGTCTAGTTGACGTTACAGAAACAGGTCCACTGATGTGATGAGGAGTTCATTTTGAGGCAAAGCTGGGCCTGCGGGGGATTTGTTCCTCACCTGCTCACGTCGTTAACCTACCTGTCCTCCTTAACCGCTTTTCTACCACAAGCTAGTACAGAATCGCCGTCAATCGAGCAGATGGACCTTTGGACACCTCCTGATCTAAAGAGGCTGCATCCTCTCTCCAAATAAAGAGCAAGTGTCTCATTTTCTAGTCAACAGAGCGGTTGACCTCTGACTGCAGGTTAAAGACACTGAACCCCACATTGCACCTGCTGGCCTGTTGGTGCCTGGCATAGCCGCTCTGCCGCCATCCGTGTGGGATTGGAGTGAGATTTGTAAAGCGCTTTGAGTGGAGAAGGAAATGGAAAAGGGTTTTACAAGAACAGGACATTTACCAAAGCGAGAATGGATGAAGGCCTAAGGAGACGACGACCACGCTTTGTCTAGTCCACTTTAGTAAATTAGCTTCAAGCAAAGACCCTGACTGTCATGTGAGGAAATCCCTTAAGCATTTCTGTCGTTCTGCATTTGTCCTCTGCAGACCTGGATCTGTATTGAGTCCTGAATCTAAAGGCAAGTGGTCGTGGATCCTTAAAAAGTCTTAAAAGGACTTAAATGGACAAAAATATGGCCTTAAAAAGCATTCAGTTGTTTTGGTGAATGGGTCTTACATTTTTTCTTGTCCTGTTACAGAAAAAAACATTTCCAGGTTTCGTCATAAAGTTGTGAACAACCAGCTAGCTAAAGTTAGCCGATTAGCTAGCTAATTGTCTCATGCTCGTCTGAGTGAGACGATGGGCAAAGGCATAAAAATAGAGATTACTTCAAATTCTTCTGAAGCAAACTGCAGAGTTAGCTGAAGACGTTGCACAATGGCGATCATGGCAATTGAATTGGAGGCGTAGAGCAACAGATGGGTGACTTCAAAGGTGCGTTTCATTTTCTTTGGTCTTAAATCAGATTTGTTGTATTTTTGAAAGCTCATAAAGTCCTTAAATGTGTCAATCAGTAAAGCCACACCTCCTTCATTCAGCTGCCCGTCTGCTAACGGGGACCAGACGGCGTGATCACATCACCCAGACACTAGGCTGTCCACACGGGTTCCCTGTCTCTTTTAGAATCGATTTTAGCATTTTACTCTGGACTTCTAAGTGTCTACATGGTCTATCAGCGCTCCATCTTACTGAGCTCCAGCAGAATCATCACCCTCTGCAGATCAGATGCTCCCAGTGGTTCCCAGGACTCGACTTGACTAGGGTGACAGAGTCTTTTCAGTGGCTGCCCCCAAACTCTGTGAGGTCTGCCAGGTCTTTGTAGGATTTTAAATCTTTTCACATTGGCTTTGAGCACCAGAGTGGATGACAATCAGTCCAGCTCTATTAGTGTTTCTATTAACCTTGATTTTACTGTTATCGGTTTAAGATATTTCAGTAATTTTTACTTGTAATTTTATTCATACCTTTGCAGCCCCTTGGATCTGTTAAAGCGCTGTACAAATAAAGATTGATTGATTGATTGATTGATTGATTGATTGATTGATTGATTGATTGATTGATTGATTGATTGATTGATTGATTGATTGATTGATTGAATGTACCTTCAGTAAATCAGTAAACACTGCCATAATGCCATCTATTTTAGTATTTCTGTTTGATGCTGGCCTCCATAACGTTCATCCACGTCTTCCATTAACGCCACCTTTACCTCGCCTTCACTGCTGTCCGTCTGCTGTAAACCTTCAATCTCATGATGGAAAATCACACTTCATTTCATGGACTGTTCTCCCAGCCGAACACGTACCACGCAAAGGCAGAAACCAAATAAGGAAACGCACAAAGACCTAAGAAAGCGGCTGAAACCGGAGAGCCAGGGCCGAGCAGGGCAGGACTTTGGTGCAATTAGAAAAAGTCTGAGAAATCTCAGAGAAAAGGCTGGAGCCAATCATCTGAGAGGAGCAGAGCGAGGGTGAGAGGAGGAAGGAAGGAGTGCGACTTTCATCCTATTACAGCTCCATCTAACCTGCCACCGCCGCCACCTGCTCCCCGTCACACAATCATCGCCTCACACACAGGACGTGTGCTGGCGGCGGCGTGTTCGGACGTCACGTGCACAGCCTGCAGCTCGCAGGGCTTTGGTTACATCAAGACTTTGTGCACTGAGATCCCAGCAGAAACACGGGAGCGGGAAAGCATTTCCGCCTGTAATGTCATGGAGAGAGAGACGGCTGCTCTGCTTCCCGCTCCGTCTTCCTGGGAATTCACCTGTTTTTGTTCCCACTAAGCCTCAAAGGGAAACTTTTTAAAGTCGGGAAGTTTTCGGGTAGAGAGGACACAGATGGGGGTTCGGGGTGGAGGTAAAGGGATATACTATCTAGGTGGTGGGGAGGAGGCTTACAGGAATCAAAATTATCTCCCTGCACTTTTCTTTCCTCCCCTCCTGCTCATTCTTCTCCCTGTCCCTTTGTACTCCCCCTCTCCCTCTTCGGCTCTCCTTATCAACTCCCCACCTTGTGCTTTCAAGGACGAGCTTAACGTTTAAGAACACTTAGGATTTGATAAACCTGTGTGTGTGTGTTTGTGTGAGTGTTGCCTCTACTGTAAGTGTGTGTTTTTGTGCTAATATTTTTGAATTTTGTCTCTATCTTTGCATGGTTGTGTGCGTGTATTGTGTAGGGCTTTGCAGCAGAGACTAATCCTCTCCTCCATCGTCTTCCTCTCTTCTTACTATCATTTATTCATCTCCTGCTCTCCCAGAAAATAGGATTTCTCTGTTTTTCTTCTCTATTCAAGCCGGAGTTTTCTCACTGTCCCTGATTTAGTTTTATTACAAATGAAAAATAGAACAAAGATAGTTGTTTTTATGTGAAAAACTTCAGTTAATTTGATGTCATGTTGTCAGGTTAGTTAACAAGTACACTATAAAAGCAACAACATATCATTTAAATGATTGTAGGTGGTAGTTTGGCCTAAGAATCATGTAGGAAATGATCACTTCCCTCCCCATGAAGCTCAGAATCCACCTTTGGGGAAAGTCTTCCTGTTTCCAACCATTATTTAGCCTCTGGTGCCTTCAGACGGTCGTAGCTCCGCAGGGCCGTTTGAAAGAATTCTGTGGCCCGTTGTCCCATCGGACTCGGTGTGGGCCCCCCCTGAGCCCCCTGGTTTGAAGGGAATCTTTTCTGTTTCCAAATCATATCCGACAGACGCTAAACTGCTTTAACTTCTTTTTAGTTTTCACGGAAAGTAAAAGAAGCTGCGACAAAAACCTGCGAAGTCGTCATCTTCATGTTTTACCGTATTTCTAGATGTTTTAAGGCTGTGAAAAACTTTCTCTCAAAGTTCAAACCTTTACAGAAGATAAGTCCAGGATTTTAGAATGAAGACGAAGATCTGATTGAAGATTTATGTAGATTTGGAAAACCGAATGGATTCTGTACAAGAGACACGACACAGAGGACAATGATTGACAAGGGCAACAGCCAATCAGGACTCAGAACACAATGGCCTGCAAATAAAACAGCATGTATTATTGCACAAAATAAAAAATCTGCGTCACAGTGAAACTGCAAAAGGTGAGCCGTGTTATAGTGAGGTCCTACTGTTGTGTCTTTGGAAGCTTCACACGTTACTGCAGTGCAACAATAAACAACAACACATTATTGAACTAAATGTAGCTACACACACAGCAAAGTTAAAGCTAGCAGGTTTCATCCAGCATCCAATGGTTCCCCATCCATCGTCTGCAGTCTGGACACTTTATCGCCGTCTGGGTCATGGAGGTGTCGGGGGTCAGTCTCTGCTGGGTTTGGGTAAACACCGGCTACCGCCTAAACAAGCAGCAAAGAGCCCCTCATTCCTGGGGGGACGTGGAGAGTCTCCAGTTGATCTGTAACACAGGATTATGGAGTGTGGAAGGAAGCCAGAGAAAACATGAAACTCCAGGCGGGTTTGAACCTGGACCTTCTGCGGGCCGTGATGCCATCAGAACAGCCGTCCATGGACCCGCTCAACCCAATTCAGTATCAGTTCATCACTTGACTTGTAGACCACCATTCATGGAACACAAAGTGCTTGACAGGAAAGTCGTACGTAAACATGTAAATGCAATAAGAAGTCATGAAACCAAAAACGAAAACCAAAGAATGGAAGAAGGAAGGAGCCGCTGTGGCCAATAGAGAAGGAACTGTACAAATGAAAACAAGGAAATTGTAAAAAAAAAAAAAAAAAAGACCAAAAAAAGTTAATTAGATGATTTATGTAAATTCTAACTTAAAACGCTGAGTTTTTAAGTTAAGTTTGAAAATCTCCACAGATACAGAAAGTCTCAGATCCTCCGGTTAGTCATTCCACAGCTGAGGATCTGAGAAAAGAGAGCAGAACCTGAGGATCCCAGATCTTCACTGGGTTGGTAAGGACAGAGGAGATCAGATAAATCCTTAGACTCATGTCACTAGGGGGACACTTTAAACTTCGCTTTAAGGTCGTAAAAAACGACACTAAAACCTAAAAATACAAAATACAACAAACCTAAAAAGTTGCAACCGTTGAAATGAGGTTTGGCTGTGTTCTCCTTCTGAATTCAGAAAGCATTTTCATATATTTCTGTAGGATTCTATCATTAAACTTTGCACACACAAAGTTAGGGCTGCACGGTGGTGCAGTGGTTAGCACTCTTGCCTCACAGCAAGAATGCAGCTGGTTCAAGTCCCGGCTGGGATCAATGTTCTGCAAACTCCTTTCTGTGTGGAGTTTGCATGTTCTCCCGTGCATGAGTGTGTTTACTCCTCCCACTGTCCAAAATCATGCTTCACAGTTACTGTGTTTTTTTAATACCTTTAATGACCAAGTGTCACTTGTACAGTTACCCCCCCCCCCGATGTTTTCCAGAGGTTTCTGTCCAGATCTTCTACTCGTCTAGTATTTGCATCATCTCACAGACCTTCTTTCTCTCTGAATAAACAGTGTCAGCTACTTTCTGCATCCATTCTTTTACAAACTCCCCGTCACTGGAGGGCTGGCTACGCCTCCTCTGGCTCTCTAATATTGAGGGCCACAAAATCTTCCCGTGGGCTGCCATTGGCCCCCGCGCTGCACTTTGAGGACCCCTGCTCTAAATGGTCCCTGACAGACTGCCGACCTGTCCAGGGTGTCCTTTGCCCTCAAGTGATCAGGATAGGCTCCAGCAGCCCAGTGACCCCGAAAGGGACAAACAGATTAGAAGATTAAAGGAGGAAAAGGATTCTGTATTTTGCTGTGTTCAGTTTGTAAGTAGATTATAAACTTTTTCATCTAAACTTTGTTGTCTTTGACTATAAAAAGACCTAAAAAAAAGGAGCAAAGAGGAACAGAGCCTAGATATGCTGCATGAGGCTCAAAAACACAACTTATTGTTCTGCTCCAACAAGGTCATGTGACTGAGATCTGTTAGCATCTCCACATCGGGTTGAGTCCTAAAAGGGGCTCATATTTCTAGATTTTCTACTGAAATTTTAAAAATGTGTTTGAATCCCTTCTATTTTTCTGGTACTAAATCGCACCTTTGGGTTTCTGCTTCCATGGAGACTCAGGAATAATAGTAGACCGGTTTCTGTGTCATCAATTCTAGCCTGATGTGTCGTAGATTGAAAGTGAAGCCACTCCATAACCTATTTAGTTTGTAACAAGCTCAGCTAATAATAGTCATACATGGAGAGTTATGGAGAAGCACAGCACGTTCTGACCCGCTGTCTGTTACTGAGATGGGATTTTGGGAGGTGAGACCGCTGACTGCTGACATGATCACATTACCTGCTGATGACACTTCCTATTTGCTGCTGTCTCTGAGGATGAAAAGGAGCAGATTTGACGATGAGGATCAGGGATCTGCTGTTAGGACGACGTTTAGAGAGAACATGTTTGGATTACTGTCCACCAATGGGCTCAGACCCACTAGCATGTCTTGGTCTATTCAGGTTTTTGTTTTTACAATGAAAACAAAAAAAACAAACTTGCTTTTTTCTACTTTTGTCTAGAGTTGTGCGTTTCGGTTTCTGTCGCTCACCTGCCAACATTTTAATCATAGAAACAGACTGGAATTCTACAAGAGAAATGATTGGTTCTTCGTTTATTGTGGGAGTTCATTTTTAAAATAAGCTGCAATAAGTGAAATCCACAAAGTTCTCATCCTTTTTTTTGAGTAATTGTACACATTCTGTATGGGAGAAAAGGGGCGGAGATCAATTGATCATCTTCCGATCAGGAAGCAGAACACAATGCAAATAAGAGCGAAACACAGAATGTAAGCAGCTGTTCAGAGTTCATGTTTCCACGTGGCGTGTTCAGCCTGTTGTTTCTCTCCATGGGTTAAAGGGGGGTTTCTATGTGTTAAATGGATATACGTGTTTTGGATTATTTATTTGGATGTACAGCACTTTCTCCTATCAGCTACAAAAGTGCTATAGACACACAAATGAATTGAATTAAAAAGAGCGGTAGGGCCAAGGTAAGGATCTCAGATCTGCGATAAAGTGACGGGCCAACAAGCACAAGCAAGGTGAACTGAGGGCGAGACACAGGAAACGGCAACTCAAGCTGAACCAGAGGGAGCAGCATTTCCAGAAGAAAACGCAGGGTTGATGCTGGATTACTGAATGATAATGAAACTTACAGGGGAAAAAATAATACAAATAAATGATCAAAGTTGAGCATAAATAAAGTAAAAATAGCACAATGATAAAAAATATGTTTGTGAAAAATGCCAGAGCCGGGTATCGAACCAGCGAGTTTCTGCACCAAGGATCCCCTATTTATTTCAATGGAGGCAGAAATCCTGGAAAATCTGGAAAAGTTCAAGGATTTGAAGGACCAAAAGTCACAGCTGGAAAAAGCTGAAAGAGCTGAACATTTGAATAGTTGAAATATTTGAAATAGGTTGTAAAATTGTAAAAATAAACATTGAAAAAGGAGTTAAGCACCAAAAAAATGGAGGAAGATACTAGAATAAAGAAAAACAGAGAAACCAATGAACTGAAGGATTTATAGCATTCATGTGAGATTGCAGAGGGACGGTACATCAATACAGACTATAGAGTTTCTCCTTTTTTCAGTATGTGGATGTTGGTGTGCTGCAGGATTTCTGTCAAGGATAAAGTGTGCCTCGGCCCAAAAACAGTGAAAACACTGGTCTTAGTAATGTAGTAGTTTAGACAAAAGCGATAAGGAGATGTCTGTAATCTGAAGAGCAGGTTCTTTTCCACATAAGCTTTGTTAGGGATAGAAACCGTGAGATGTTCAGGTTTTTATGGGAAGTATTCAGCAGGTAAACATCAGTTTCACTTTAGGGGTTAGAAAAGGACAGGAGCGCTGGCTGTATGTTCTACATTTGAAAATGATTCTCTGGAAACTCTGTGAGATGTTGACTTTTTGGAAAGACCAATCAGCTTTGAGGAACCTCACGCAGAATCCTGAACACATGAAACAACTCAGAAACATCTGCTGGCGTCTTCATTTTTCAGGCTGAGAGGATTTTTCTAAAAACCTGAAAGGTCCCAATGAAAGAAGTCCAGCCGTTCCAGAGCGTGTTCCCCAAAACGCCGAGGAGGATGAACAAAGTCGGCCGTATTCAGAAATGTTGGATGTTGTCTTTAATGAGCGATGCTTTTGTGTTTAATGCTGAAGCCACAAGCAGATTGGTGACGGTTTGGTTTGACCCGTTTCCTCACACAGACAGCGGTGGCCGGCGCTGGAACGCTCACGCCGTTTACAGATGCTGCATTCAGGAGCACGCGGCGTGCTTCGGGGGAAATTGACCTTCTGTAGTCTTAATTGTAGCAGCAGATCAACAGCGCCGTGACATTTGGCGGCGCCTCCGTCTTAATTCTGGCCGTTTCATTCTAGTGCTTCGCTGACATTTCAGCAGGATGGGGCTTGAGAGGCAGCATTAATGATGCTTTTGGAATAAACAAACATTTGACCTGAATGTTTCATTCCTCCATCACTGAAGAGCTGGCTTAGCCATTTCTGTGGCGTCGGTATTTTACACGCCGGCGCTTTTATCTCTGCCTGACTGAGTCAGCGCTGCGGTTTTCCAGGTGAAAGGCAGAATAAGGAGTTTCACAAATCGACAAACTTTAGGGGAACCAGGTTAACGCTTCCCTCCACCAGACGCTCTCACTCTGGATGAAATGTGTCTTAGACCATTACAGCAGAATTATGCTTCTGGGGTTGTTCAGTGAGCAACCGTTAAAGAGGTCGTGACCTTCAGAGGTGCTGTACGTTTTCTGATGCAGCAAACAGAAACTCCTCTGACCTTCAGAGTGTTTAGTGAGGTCGTTGGAGGGAAAACAGTAAATCTCTGAGTTCCATTAACAGATGGATTTCTGGCTAAGTTACAGGTCAGAATCACAAAATCTGCTTTCCCTGGTTTATCGCGGGCGTCAAGTCCTAAAAATAACCTGCAACAGATGACATCCATCAACTGGTTATCTTTAATGAGTAGAATGCTATAAATCCTTCAATCATCGTTTTCCTGTATTTCTTCTTTATTCCAGTATCTTCCTCCATTTTTTGCTGCTTATCTCCTTCTGCAGTTTTTCATCTATTTCAACCATTCAACTATTCAAATGTTCAGCTCTTTCAGCTTTTTCCAGCTCTGACTTTTGGTTCTTCAAATCCTTTCCAGGATTTCCAGGATTTCTGCCTCCATTGAAACACATGGGGAATCCTTGGTGCAGACGCTCGATGGTTCGATACCCGGCTCTGGCACCCTTTCAGTTTCATTTTCATTCAGCAAAACAGCATCAACCCTTCATTTTCTTCTGGAAATGCAGCTCCTTCTTGTTTATAAAAAACTACACACTTTATCCACATTTCTCAGACACGCATGAACGTTTTCACACGGTTCTATCTTGTTTAAACTCTCAAAGTTCAAACCGTCACAGAAAAATCAGTCCAGGATTATAGAACAAAAGCAAAAATCTGCTCGCGATCAAAAATGGACGTAGATCTGGTAGAAGACGTTCTGTACAGTAGACAGAGGAGACGGACTGACATGGATCCAATGATCTACAGCCAATCAGGACACAGAACCAGATGTAAAATAGAACACACACATACATGCACCCAAAAACATCTGTTAAAGGATGAAGGCATTATGGCGATGGATCACTATAAACACAACGCATCGTAAAGAAATCACGACTGTTCACGTTCCTGCATCGACACCAGCCGCTTCTAGAAGAACCACAATGTGAAGAAAGAACACAATATATAGTTTCTGAATTTAAATGACGTAATAATTCATCTGAAATAACTCCTGGTTAGTAAACAAAGACTCTGCTGATGGTCCAGTCTGCTTTTATCTCTGGTGACAGCAGAAAACCAAGCAGACAGAGCGGTTCTATCAGCAGCAGATCTATGTTTACACAGCCTCACCTTCCGTCTGAAAAGGCTGCAAACAAAGCAGCACGTATGGAGAAACTCCACGATGTTGGAACAGGAATCTCACTAAAGACGAGCTTTTCTAAAAAACACAAAGATGTTTTTGGAAATGAGCCTTTCTATACGTGGATCATCATGAAAAGCTGTCTGTCATTTAGGTCTAGTAAGTTGTAAAGGTTGATGACTGCAGACACAATGAGACGTTGAGCAGTCAGCTGTTGGTGACGGACTCCAACCAAACCGGAGAGATTCTTCTGGATCCGTCGCTTCATTTATTCCGTCTGTCATGATAAATGTGGGATAAGCATGAAAATACGGAGCTGACTGCATCATCGGAATACACTCCCGCACCACGACTCACTTCCTGGAGAGCGCCGCGCCGCGCCGCTCGGGGTAATGGTCTAGTAAAAACCATTTCACGGCGTGGCGAGCAGAGGAGAGGAGGAGCGCCGACACGGCGAGGAAGACGCGCCAACAACTCCATGGTTTTCAGAGACGCTCGCCTTCCTGCTGCTGCTCTTCTCTCTGAATCCGCCCCCCCATCATACTCACAGTTTGATAAGGGGGGGTGTCAAAAGGGTTCTGATGGACATGTTTGGGGGGGTCACTGCTCATTGAAAGCACTCAGTAAAAAGCTGAAGCGCCTCTTGGTCTGCTTTGGCTGGTTTCTCCTCAGCTTCACTTCATTAGAAACCCTCTAAGTAGAATGAATGGTTCCTCTGAGTGATGCCAACTCCTTCATCCTACATCTTCCTCACCTCTAAATCACCTCTTCATCCCCCGTCCTCACATTTGCAGCTCTTTTCTCTCGGCTGTCCCCTCTTTGACTCAGATTCATCCATTTCCATCTTCTTAATGAAGCCGAGGTTGAAGAAGATGAAGGTTCTCCTTCAAAATAAAAGGATCAACTTTTCCCTCTTCTGTCTTCCTCACTTTGACTTCCACCCTAAATGATCACAGCTCAGTCTGTCGCCCTTAAAGCCTTAAAATGTGTGGCGTTGCGTCTACATAAAAACATTTTTCTGTCTATTCTCATTTTTACTTAAACCGTTCAACACAAACTGCGTATTAACTTTTATCACAAGAATAAAAAATATCTGTAAATTCCCCAAAAAACAAACATTTACAAAATAAATATTAGTATTATACCAGAAATGCAATTTTAAAGTTCACTGGATTATTAAAGCTCAAAGTTTTGTGCGGTTGTGACTTCCTGAATGAAGCCATGAAGCAGAGAATCAGCTGCTCTTCTGGTTTAGTGACTCAGGTCAGCGCTGACGCTTTCCCACCGTTTATGATCTGCTCTGTGCTTTCACACTGCAGAGGAGCACACCAGGATTCACTTTCAGGACGGTTTAAAACTAAAGAGGGTTCTGGGTAGGGGGAGATTCTACGCGCCTGCTTCCCTACCCAGGACCGCTACAGGTCCAGGATGGATGGATGGATGGATGGATGATGGATGGATGGATGGATGGATGATGGATGGATGATGGATGGATGGATGGATGGATGGATGGATGGATGATGGATGGATGGATGGATGATGGATGGATGGATGGATGGATGGATGATGGATGGATGGATGGATGGATGATGGATGGATGATGGATGGATGGATGGATGGATGGATGGATGGATGATGGATGGATGGATGATGGATGGATGGATGGATGGATGGATGGATGATGGATGGATGGATGGATGGATGATGGATAGATGATGGATGGATAGATGATGGATGGATGGATGGATGGATGATGGATGGATGGATGATGGATGGATGGATGATGGATGGATGGATGGATGGATGGATGGATGGATGATGGATGGATGGATTGATGGATGGATGGATGATGGATGGATGGATGATGGATGGATGGATGATGGATGGATGGATGGATGGATGGATGGATGATGGATGGATGGATGATGGATGGATGGATGGATGATGGATGGATGGATGATGGATGGATGGATGATGGATGGATGGATGGATGGATGGATGATGGATGGATGGATGGATGATGGATGGATGGATGATGGATGGATGGATGATGGATGGATGGATGATGGATGGATGGATGGATGGATGATGGATGGATGGATGATGGATGGATGGATGATGGATGGATGGCTGGATGGATGGATGATGATGGATGGATGGATGATGGATGGATGGATGATGGATGGATGGATGGATGGAATGGCTGGATGGATGATGGATGATGATGGAGGTGAGATGGATGGATGGATGGATGGATATGGATGGATGGATTCTGATGGATGGAGATGGTATGGATGGATGGATGGATGGATGGATGATGATGGATGGATGGATGGTGGATGATGGATGGATGATGATGGATGGATGATGGTATGATGATGGATGGATGATGGATGGATGGATTGATGGCTGGATGATGGATGATGATGGATGGAGGATGGATGATGGATGGATGGATGTGGTATGGATGGCTGATGGATGAGGATGATGGATGTGGATGGATGATGGATGGATGATGGATGGATGGATGGATGATGGATGGATGGATGGATGAGGATGATGGATGGTGATGGATGATGAATGGATGATGATGGATGGGATGGATGGATGGATGGATGGATGATGGATGGATGGATGGATGGATGGATGGATGGGATGGATGGATGGATGGATGGATGGATGGATGGATGGATGGATGGTCCAGACCGTTCTCTGCAGTGAGATGGTGGACCTTCAGAACCTGTAGGGGTCCATTGAAGGGCCCGCTCTGTTGAGGATTGTGGGTGACGGGGGGGTTTGGCCGTGTCACACGGCTTCTACATACGTGTTGCACGGAGGTGGTTGGGTAAAGTTTTCACTCCTCCTCCAGCTGCTGTCAGCTAATTTCCCCTCCGGAGTCAGGAAAGGTCCAAACGTTTCCTTCATCAGAGTTTCTGTCAACCGTTTGTTTGTACAGAAGTGCAGCTTCCATGTAGCCATGCCAGATCTTCATCTTCATCTTCATCTTCACTTTTGCTCTGAAACATTTGTTTCCGTCGTGTCTTTTCATCCGTTCAGCCTCTGACTCGTCTTCACTTCATTCGCTCTCACCTCTCCTCTCTCTCCTCTCGCTCTGCTGCGTCTCCTGGACTTTCAATATCCATCCTCCTCCTCCTACCTGTCTCCTCCCCTCCCACTCTAACTCATTTACTCCTCATTTACTCCATCTCTCTTTACTCCTTTCTTCCTCCCTCCAATGCCTCCCCCCTTCCTTCCCTGCTCCTCTCTGTTCCCTCTTAATACCCCGCCGTTGCTCCACCTGAAGTGTTGCAGCCGTACAGACAGGTGTTCAGAGGAGAGCAGCGCCGGCACAGCGGCTTTATGGGCTGCTGGCCTCCTTCCCTGGAATGCAGATCCACAGAGGAGGAGGTGGAGGAGGAGGAGGAGGGCAAAGAGCTCCTCCTCTCAGCTCATCATGGAGGTTGAACACTGAGCGTTCAGCCGGGTCCTGTGGTCTCTGTGGCGTTCATGACTCTGACATCTTCTCTGTTCTTGTTACTTTCATGAGCGGTACTCAGATCACAGAAGGATCCTCCTCTAGTTACTCAAATTACTCGAGTAACGCCTCTGGATCCTGATCTTTAACCCGTCTTCATCCTCTCGCTGTGAACGAGAAATTCTAGAAATCCCAACACTGAACAGTTTTTCTGTTTTTTCTCCTTCAGATTCCAGGCAGGGGGCCCGATCCCCGTGTGGCCCCCCGCTATGAGGAGGTGGAGCGTCAGTACGCCTCCTTACCCAGGTAACCCTTCCTTCTCTGCAGCCTTTGGTCTGAATGCCTGGGGGGTTTCCTTTTCTTCTTGAGGGTCTTTTGAGGTCTCAGCTGCTGCACTCTCATCACCCCCCATGGGAGAAAAGCACTCCTCCCCCCTCCCTCACTGAAATCTTACCTTAGCTCCTGCTCTGTCAGAAGTTTTGGGATGATTTTAAAAGCTTCATCAGGATAAATGTCACCCCCCCCCCCGTAGGGGTTGTTTGGGAGGAGCTGCTGCTGGGGGGTTGGGGGGGGGGGGGGGGTCAGGTTCTCCTCTGATCGCGGCTGAAGTTCCAGGACTCCAAACCTCCGAGGTGACAGACGAGTGGAGCGTTTTTTCTGAGATCAAAACCTTCAGGAAGTTCCGCCTCTGCTGGACGTGTCGGACTGAAGCTCCGGTCAGAAGAAACGAGGAGCTGCTTCAGATCAGGGGGGCCCAGATCCAGGCCTGCGGGTCACCGGTTCGATCCCCGCTCCCCCTAGTCAACTGTCGTGTCCTTGAGCAAGACACTTCACCCCCTCTGCCTCCGCTGGTGTGTGAATGCGTACGTCCCGGTGATGGTCAGAGGGGCCGTAAGGCACCTACCAGCAGCCACGCCCCCATCAGTCCGTCTGCCCCGGGGCAGCTGAGGCACATCAGTAGTTACCATCACCAAAGATGAGTGAATGATGAACACACCGGAAGAACTTTGAGTCTTATACCACGGTCCAGGTGAATACTGGATTCTGATTGGCTGCTGGGTGTGCATTCAAAAATTATGAAGCACAGGGATAACTGCGCTTAAAAAAGTAGTTCCGGTCACAAAGCTTACATGTTGTGATTCACTGCGCTGGCTTCTTTAGAACAAACGTAACTTCATCATCAGCATAGACGTCGCTTTACATCACCGGACCGTGACTGCACCACCTAACAAATAGTCCACTTCCTGTGAAAAAAGTGATCCAAACCTTAAAAATAACAAGAATAAAATACTAAAAACTGGTTCATATTTATTTCTTTAGTAAGGGACAGTGGTATAGGGGGTCAATGGCCTTCAAAGTGTGCCCTATCAGAATGAACGCACATTATCACTGCATTCATTCTGATAATGCACTTTGTCGGCCATTCACCCTTACCTATTATTATTATCACCTGGATCAGGTGAGTTTAGCCAATCAGGAGCTTCAATGGCTGGTTGGTTGGAAAACATGAAGGACACCTGAGCCTCCAGACAAATCATTCATCCCTAAACTTCCTTAAAGATCTCTGAAAGGTTTGTGAGGCAGCTGGTTCCCCCTCCAGCAGCAGCCGCTCGTTCAGCATCTCCTTCTTCCTGTGAGGCCTCAGCTTCATCTTCCTCCTTCCTTCACACGTTTCTCCTCAGACGGGAGTCTCCTGACTTCTCTGTGATCCCATCCACCGGGTATGGGGTCATCCTTTGGCTTCTATTGTTCTTTGGACTTTGCAGAGCGTTCCTGCAGTCAGATCTTTAGTTTAGGCAGAGGCGTTCAGATCCTCCCAGAGAGAGAAAGTGTCGGAAAAGCCGACGGTTTCCGTCACCAGGTGTCCGTTTTGGGTCGGTGAGTTCAGGTGAAGGTCAGAAGTTTAGGACATTGGAAAGTTTTCTGCTGAATTCTGGAAAAATGCGTTTTTGATTAACTATTAATTCCTGGAGTGACTGCAGGAACGCTGCGTAACTGTAACCAGAGTGACGGAGCGTCGACCCCCCAGCAGTGACGCTGTGACGTCTGAACACGAGCCCCCCCTGCGTGAGCTAACAGTCTTATGCAGCAGCCAAGTCTCACATGCCAAATATTTCTGCTAGCGAGGCATTTCTCTGTAATGGCGCCGCAGTGCTGAGCGAAGAGCAGAGCGGGCAGGAGATCCTGCAGAACCCTGGATTCTGGCCCGGTTCTCCTTACACGTCTGAACTCCAGAAATGTGTCAGCGTCTACAGAGGCAGCCGTGCCGCCGGCCTCATCACAACATATTATTTTACCAGCAGAGCAGAAATAGCAGCAGGAGGCGGGTCTGCAGGTACCTGAACGCGTTTCCTCCACGGAAACGCGTTCATCTGAGCCCAGAGATCGGAAAAAACAGGCTTTGGCTGTGCGTGTGTGTGTGTGTGTGTGTGTCTATTGTTGTGTGTGCATTTCTCTGAGTGTCAGTGTGAGTCTGTGGTGACAGATTAGTGTGATGGCTCTGAATTTAAATCCTGACCTGACAGCAGATGATGTTTCTCCACCTGAAACGCCAACATTTCACCAAACTGCCGCAGACTGGAACCACATCTGGGTTCCTTCTGGTTCCTTTCAGTTTGTTCTGAAGCAGCTGATTTCAAAGAACGTACCATAAAAAGAAACCCGTAGATTTAGTTTTTTTCTGTTTTTGTCTTTAACTGTTTCTGTTTCATTTTGGTCTTTCTTCTCTTCAGCGCCTCAGAACCTCCTGAACATCCTGGACTGAATGACAGACAGGAGACAATAGAAACCTTCTTTATTCCCTTATTTGCTTTGTTCTTCTTATATAAAAACAACCGAAACATAAAAGACTAAAGTGACCCTAACAATGCCCCCCCCCACCCCAGAGATGGACCATGAAGATCATTTCCTCACTTTAAACCTCTTTAGCTGAAGAAAACGGCAGAAAAGTTACATAAACCTGATAAAACTTTCAATCAAGAGTTTCCTCATTTGCAGAAGAATTTCTATCATTTTTTTAAGATGAGTAATAGATTACTTTTTAGTAGCGATAATAGATTACTTAATATTAGTAATGGATAATTTAGTAGAATAATTATTAGTAGTATCTTACTTACTACTTAGTAGTAGATTAAGTAGCCGAATATTTATTGTTAGTAGTAGTATATTAGTAGTAGTATTAGTTAGTAGTACTTTACTGAATTACTTGAGTAATATCTGCAGTACTGCCATCAGAATGGTTCAGGTTCTGTAGCATATATAGAAAAACTATTTCTGTCCATCAATAAAAAGATTGTGTGACATGAATCCTGAACAAAAGCAAACGTCGTGACGTGTTTTCTGTTTCTTAACAGTCAAAATCTGTTTGGATATTTCGGTGGTGCAGTGGTTTGCGCTCTTGCCTCACAGCAAGAAGGCCTCCCGTTCAAGTCCCGGCTGGGGGACGTGAAATCAATGGGGGGACCTTTCTGTGTGGAGTTTGCATGTTCTCCCCGTGCATGCGTGGGTTCTCTCCGGGGTCTCCGGCTTCCTCCCACCATCCAAAAACATGCTTCATAGGTTAATTGGGAATTCTCAATTGTCCCTAGGTGTGAGTGTGAGAGTGAATGGGTGTGTGATTGTTGACATTCTACCCTGCCACAGACTAGCTACCTGTCCAGGGCGTCCCTTCGCCCTACGCTCACAAGTGGCCGGTATAGGCTCCAGCAGCCCCGTGACCCCGAAAGGGAAAAAACGGATAAGAGAATGAATAATGAAAGAGTGGATTTTGAAATGTGAATCAAACTCTGCTGATCGCAACATTACAAAACACAATCAGAGTAGTTTCAAACTGAAAACCCAACAAGCATAAAGAAGGTTTTAAACCCGCATAAACGTGAAATGGATCATCCATTCAGACGGTTCCAGGAAGTCAGTGGGATCAGATGTGGTAGAAACACGGTTCTGAGCCTGAAACAGCAACAGAGCGGATTCAAAGCACAGGTTGATTGATTGAACGTTTCTGTGACACCATGACCTGTAAAAGTGGTTGGAACCTGGTCAGACCTGTAAAGTGACCCCATCACCCCCCCGAGGGCCCGTTCTTGTGTTTGGGTCAGTCAGAGTTCAGTAGATGGTCATCAGAGCATTAGCCGGTCTTGGCCCATGAAGGACCCGCACATTCCTGCGTGGTGTTGGATACACAAAGGGGCGAAATGAAGCAAAGATGTGGGGAACCAAAGGAAACCAGCGGCTTTCTGCGAATCTTCATCTCCACTCGGAGGTGTAATTACTGCTGACTGAACTTCCAAACCAGCACTGGGATTGAGGCCGTCACTTTGACCTCTATGAATATCTGTTGATAACAATGTTCAAGGAACAGCCTTGAGCCTATTAGATTAGCCAAACGCCCTTTCCCATTTATCCTTGTTATTGCTCCTTCCACATCCAACCAGCCAATCAGGAGGCTCGCCCAGGTTCCAGAAGAGCCTGCCACTTCCTCATTAGAATGGTAATTAGATGTTTGGTGATTAGAGAGCAGATGTTTTACTGTCCTTTCCTTCATATCACTCCACGCCTCCCAGCACCCCCACTCCTCATTGTGGCTCCTCCTGACCTTGGGGTGAAAAGGACATCATTGAATGTCATTGCTTTCTGAGAATGGAAACAAAACGGGAAAGTATCCCTCCATCTCACTTGAGAAGACCTCCCAACTGGGCCTGAGAGTTTCCCAGACCACTTCATGGCTGCTGCACAATCCCGTCCTTTGTGCCGCTGTTTTCCCCTCATTCCTCTCAGTCCTCCTGGACTCTCTGGGTTTGTTTGTTAGTCGTTCAGGGATCCAAGAATGTCAAAAACTCATACGAGACACAGAGTCTGTGTTTGCATGCTTTTTAAATGATCTCAGCTCCACTGGCCCAGCTCATTTCAGAAAGACCAACAGTTCCATTTAGTTCCAACGTGTTCGCATTCGTCCTTAAATCTGTTCAAACTCTTGGAATGTGCTGAATGTTTCCAACAGGAAACTGTTGGAATATTCTAGAGGGGTTGATGGTGTTTAGTCGTCTTGTCAATTACTGATCTTTTCGCCCTTCAGCCTGAAACGTCAGCAGAAATGTAACCGAACCTGTGTGACAGGAATCTTTTCGGTTCACTCAAACAGGATCAAATGAGTCTCTTCTCTTAACTCTTGAAACCACAACCAACACAAATCAAACAGTTTTAAATCTTTTAACTTACCTTTAATTACATATTTTAGAAAGAAAAAACAGCTGCAGCTTCCAGCTTTTTTGTCACAATGATCACAAAATGCATGTGAGATCATAGAGGGACTGTAGATCAATACAGACTGAGTTTCTCCTCTTTTTTTTTAATTTTTAAATGCTGGTGTGCCGCGGGATTTTTGTCAAGGTTAAAGTGTGCCGTGGTTCAAAAAAGGTTGAAAAACACTGATCTAGATGACCCACTGCCAATCGGTATCCTCCCGTAAGGACGGTTGGGAGTCTTGTGGTCTCAGAGTTTGGGTTGGAGGGTGTAACCTGCTGACTGTTCTCCATCTTATGATGCTAAACTGAAACATAGATCCTCCTTTTCTTCATAGAAATGTGTGTTTCATCAAATGTGATGAGCTGTGGTCTTTCAGGACATCTTTGCTCACATCAGAGTTACTTAGTTGGGTTTTGGCTGACCTTCTGGGGGAGAGGGGGGGTTCTGGTCCTGCAGGCGGGTTGTGATGTTTGTGGATCTATCGGCTTCCAATCGGCTGGCGGTTTGCAGCAAAGATTCAGCCGCTGTGGTTTCTTCCAAAGCTTTTCCGCTCAGCTTTCAAACGGCATGGCAGCGTTATGATGGGATGCTAAACACCACTCCAAATCCCCATTGTTCTGCCCTCTCTGTGTTTCCGAGGCAACAGTCTCCTACCATCTGGACGGCCCTCGTCCCTCAGTTCAGAGGAAAATTTCAGCATTTTCTCTCTTGTTTCCACCCCCCACCCCTTTATTTGTGATCTGTTTGAATCAGAAAAACTTTACTAATCGCTGACAGGAATTCATGTGCTCCCAGGAAAGAGAATCAATAACATACGAGTGAAAGTAAATCAGAAGTGCAAGAAATATCACAGAAAACATCCCATATTCAGCAAATGTAATTACAGTAACCATGGCGATTCAACCCCAGCTTTACTTTTTGCCACTGAGACAACTGTTGTTGTAATGTTGAGCTGTACAAAGAAAACGGACTTGAACGTTCAACTGTAACATAAGAACCGTTTTCTATTGGTGCAGATATGGTTACATTTATACCAACAAACAGGAAACTTTACTTTGACTGACGGTTTTTGGAGAAACTAGTTGAAATGTGGGAATGCATGTGTGCACGAGCACGAGTCTTTCGATGTCTGTCCATTTGTGTGTATGAATGTGTGTTCTTGTACATGTGTGCGTGTCCATGTGTGTGTGTGCTCCTGTAAAGGAGCAGCAGTTTTTCTCTTCATGCTGACCTCCAGTTCATTTATTCAGTGGAGGGCGGCTGTGCCCCCCCCCCATCTATTGCTGTTTTTCCTCCTCTTGTGTTCTTGTTGTGGTTTTGTCGTTGTGTTGCTGTCGTTGTGCTTGTGTGTGCTTCTAAAAACTCTTCATCTTCTCTTCTCGTTTTCCCTCCATTCTGCATCTTTTCCTCTGTTTCATGTTGAACTAATCGAAGCTGCAGCTGTAAAGAAAACGACGCCTAGCGTTTGGATCAGAACCTAGACTGGGAGGTGAACTGGACCTTGGAGACGTTGAAAGTCGTCCTGGGCGTTTGTCTGCGGGCTGTTTTCCCTCTGACCCCACACTCGGAGGACACATTTCTTCCTCTTTGGTTTGTTCTGCCTTGTTATCCACTTTAAATTCCTCTACCTCTGCTCTGTCCTTTGCTCTTTGTGTTTTCTGGAGCATACAAATGAAGATTTAACTCCTCGGTGGTCGTCGTTCTGCCGTTACGCCGCCGCCTGCACGTCTCCACACAGATTCCTGGCCGCACGCAGAGACGAGAGAAAGGTCAAAAAGAAGCGATTTCTCTTTGTTTTAGCTGACAAATCCGTCCCTAATGAAACAAAGAGGGATGTTTGTTGATGAACACCTTGAAGGCTCCCTGTTGTCGTCCATACTGACTACCTGGCCTGCATTTGCATCCGTTTGTCCTCTGGAGACACAGATTAGAAACACAAATCTGCTTGAATTTCAACACTTTTGCCTTTGCTGCAGAAAATCCTCTGGTCTTCTGAGACTCAGACGTGGAGTTAGTGGATTAAGCCCGTTCCCTCTGCGACGTGTTTTACTGGGTTTATATGAAGCCTCAACGGTTGGGGACCAGGACACAGTTTCCCCACAGACTGCTTCATTTCAGGCTGAACTGCACACATTTGTGGGTATTTGTGGAGGAGTTGTGTTAGGCTTTACATCGACACAAAAACACTTTTCCAATTGGATACATTTACTTTGCAACCAAACATGGAGATTATAAAAATACCAATAAGTAAAGCTACATTATCTCTTCCCTTAAAGCAAACTGCACTTATGCGTCTATGGCGACTAAAAAGTCGTGTCTGGACTTTGATTTTGTATTTTAAAGGATGTTCCAAAAATGCACCGAAGCATTCTGGGATGGATCTTAGAAAAACGTCTCACATTAGATAACTTTAGCTGTGGGCATCTGAGTTTTCAATTGTTTCCTGAACTCACCTCATCATTAGAAGCCGTTCCTGCTAGCTTGTTTTAATGCACCTGTGCATGTCGGGGGGGTTGACCCGAACAGGTTCTGCAGGTCTTTGGGTCCTGGAGGGTCATAGGGAGGAGCAGCTGGATCCTAAGCGGACCACAGGTGTGTCTGCAGTTCCCTTGAGGTTCGTACCACCACCTCAAGGGATGCCATGAAAATGGAACGTACCATTGTTGTGGATGTGGTAGGTGTATCGTGAAGCATTTGTAAGGATAATGGAAGTTCCACGCATGTATGATGTACAGGTGAAGCTGTTGTACGGCGTCCTCACGCCACGCTCTAGTTGTTAGTGAGGTGTGAGTTCTGGCTCACCTGCGTGACCTGTGGGACTACAGCCTAAAGCTCAATGGATCCAACAGACCCTGTACACATTGACTTTCAAACTCTGGTATTTCTAAATATCATTAGAGCATTTTAAGGAAATACTGAGACTACTCCAAAGAGTAGTTTTATGATAAAAAGTACTTGAGATGTAATGGAGTATTGTCTGTCTGGACTCCCACCACGTGTTTCTTCTTGACCACATGGTTGTTAGCTTTAGCAAGTGGTGTTTGCTCAGTTATGTCTATGGGTGGGGTCCCCCCTCCAAACCTGGTGGATTAAACCCCGCTTAGCCTTTGACCCCCATCATCCGGGCGTTTGGTGGGAGCTGATGGAGTGTCATGTGACTGCTGGAGGTCAGAGGTCAATAGCGGTTGAGGAGCGGCTCACACGTCCAGCGGCACACTGACAGCTGAACAAACAGAGCGGCATTTCTGACAAACCAATTCGTTCAGACGCACGACGTGGAAACACTTAACCGAAAGCAGGAGAGCGGCGCCGCGGCGGACGGTCGGAGCTCCTCCCCCTAAAACAAAGGTCTCAGGTGAAGTTCTGGCAGTGGTTTTCTTTGGGTTGTTTTTCCCTCTTAGTCCATGCTTTTCCACACGCCTCTGCTGTCATCCCATCCGTCTTCTCCCACGGTGAAACAAAGACCACCTGGAGTCACTTCAAGAGCTTATCATCCACAGCTTCAACACATGCTTCCTGTTTCATATCTCATTTCACATCTTAAAACTGATTTGATTGTTTTCCTTAATTAACTTCAAACAATGTGAGGAATGCGAGTGTCCATGTAGAAGACTGGGTGTAATTTCCTGCTTCTGGAGTGTTTGACTTCATGCTCAAATTAAACAAATGCTAGTTTCTGTTTGTCCAGCAAACGCTGCAGGTCTCCTTAAGCCTGTCCGTGTTCTGAAGGCTCTGCATCCACCGGCAGCCGTCCCACATGCTCAAAGCATGACGGACTGACGCAGTAAAGAGTTTCATTACACCACGGAGACAGACAGTAAAGGCTTTTATTCTATTCTATTCTATTCTATTCTATTCTATTCTAGGAATATGAGTTTCAGGGGTTTTCTGTCCCTTTTGAATAAGGTGAACCCCAAAGTTACATTGTTACAAGTGACAATCAAGTCACAAGTGACATTACATTGCATTACAAGCTCCGTGGCCATGTAGGAGAGTGTCTGGCCTGTGACTGGAAGGTCGTGAGTTCAAATCCAGGCCGAGTCATACCAAAGACCCAAAAATGGTCCAAAAATGGACCCAATCCTCCCTGCTGGATTCTCAGGTTGGACTGGGAGGTTGAAGCATCAAATGGTGCCCTGCAGCTCACTGCTTGGAGGGGTCAAATGCGGATAACTTCAACTTAACTGACATAGCTGTGAGCGCTCACCCTGGTTTCGTAACGACATTAAATGCTGCACGTCTTACTACGACTTCCAGTTACAAGAAATAAGCTGCCATGCAGCAGAGACAAACGTTTAACCCTTTAGCACCAGATCTGTCGCCGGAGACAGTAAAACAACTTACGCTCTTTGAACTACGAACTCTTCAAATGTTTACGCAATTAACGTAATTCCAACAGATTCTGGCACAGAGAAACGTGTTTGCACTGACAGAGTAGAGAGGGGCCATCTTTACTAATGTGGAGTTTTGTTAATTGGCACAAAACTGCTTTTGTCTGCGTCAGAATCAGCTGCTTTTTGCAGAGATACAGAGAAAAGCAGTTTTGCCCCGATATGCAAGCCTTTAGTGTACACATTATATTAGTAAAGTGCATTATAATGCTGCAAAACTGTTTTTCTCTGTGACAGAACCTGTTGGATATTTATTAGGATCTATTAGGATATTTGCAGACGGTTGAGGAGTCAGGATAATTCCAAAGAGCTAAAGCTGTGGTGTTAGAGGGTTAATGTTAATGTTGATGACTACACTAAAACACTACACATAAATACCACATTGAAATCATTCACCAGATATTTGTTATGGTTGAAGCACATCCTTCATTTCTGTCTTTGTAAAAACGCGGCACAGGATGAGACGTTTTCACATTTCTGTTGATAGACGATCCTATAATTCCTCCTCCTCCTCATTATTTCCCACTTAAGCTTTCACTGCCTCATCGTCTGGACCGCCCGTCTCTGTGACTACAGCTTCATCATGAAGCCTCACATCACCAAGACGCTGCAACGTTTACTCCAACGTTTTCTCATGAGTCAGATTACATCTGAGGTTATGGAACTATTTTTTAACCCTCATCATTCCCAAACACAGAGACTCAGACTCTGTCACAGTTTATGAAATATGATAGGAATCCATTTTTGATCACATTCTCTGAATCTTCAGCTGCACTTGATAAAGTATCATCTAGGTGTACAGACTCTGGACCATCATCAGTTCCGGAGCTTCCTGGTCTGAGTGCTGCTGTTGTTACTGTGGATCATGAAGTCCTTCTGACAGGCTGGAAAAGAGGACTGGGTTATCAGGCACAGACCATCTTATTCTGAGGGGGAGGGGTTATTCTGTTTCCATTGGTCATCTTTGTGGGTGTCCATGTCATGTGGAGTTCCTCAGGTTTAGATTCTGGGATCTCTGCTGTCCAGCCCGTACAGCTCATCCACACTAATACTTCTTCATTGTGCAGTTATGCAGACGACACTCAGCTTTATGTATCTCTGTCACCAAACCTCCATCAGACTCTCTGCCGCTCCGAATCTCCTGCATGAAGTCCAACGTCCTTCAGTTCATCAGTGACGGACAGAAGTCTCTGTTTTTGACACAGAAAGACTGAAGGTCACTGCAGAGCTCCAGAAGAACAAGAAACCGCTGTGTCATTATAGACCTGGAGGGGAGTTTTAGGCTCACATTAGGACCAGAACCAGAACAACTAGACACCAGTTTCACATAGAAACCATTTCACAGAACTGCTGGTGGTTTATGAAGCTGTCGACCCAAACAGCTGTCAGATCTACTGGAGGTTCACCAATCAGCTGGTAGAACCTGGAGTCAGAACCAAATGGGACGCTCTAGATGGAAGCAGCTACTGAAGAACTCAGATGTTCTCCAACTGTTTCTAAGTTTAAACGGAGAAGGGTTCTCTGTTGTGCTGCCTTTAAAGAGCCTCTCGGAAAGCAGTATCTTTGGTCATTCTAACATGTTTTTGTGGTATGTTAGCGTGGAAAACAAAGGGATGATGGGAAAAGAGGGCAGGCTTACTCTGCAGTCCTGAACATAACTGTGAGGTGAATTTCTAATGAATCCTGCCGCTGTGCAGAAACTATGTCTGAGTAACCACTGGGACGCTTATATGAAGATGTATATAAATATGATGAGAGTTTAAAAACGTCAGTTTACTGAAAGCTCTTGGACTTTTGTCTTGCACTGGTTTTTTTGTGTTCCTGGAAAGAGCGTTGTGTTTGTGTCCATGTGTGTGAAGCTGCAGTGGGAGTGCAGTAGTAACAGCTGTGATGAGTGTGTGTCTGTGAGGGAGGGGGGCAGGTGCAGAGACATAGACGGAGTCCTTGTTTCCTCTCCAATCCATTAGAAATCTTTTTAAATACCACAGATTTAGAGCGGCTCACATTACTCTCAATTACTGTCAGCCGCGGACATAAATCCTCCAATTATGCTCTCGGGTTCCGGTCCTGATCCGTGAATGCTCCGTCTGTGCAGCGTCCCGCCGGTCGGGTGTCGGTTCCTCAGCAGGTACCTCCACTTCAGACCTCAGCTCCTCCTCCATGCTGCCCTCCTTCCTCTCCTGGTTCTTCTGGACCTGAAGACCAGCGCCCCCCCCCCCCCCCCCCCCCCAGCTGTCATTCAGTTGGGGGGGGGGGGGTTATTGCGTGTGAAAATTGAATTTCTACAGAAGGAGATTTGACTCTGAATGTTTTCATGCTCTCAGACGACTGCAAGGCTGTGTGTGTTTGTGTTTACAAATGTGTGTATCTATCTGTGAGTGTGTGTCTGTTTTTTGTGTGAGTTTAGATATGTTCTTCTGTTTAAGTCTGTTTATGTATGTATGTATGTGTGTAAATGAAGCTGTGCCTGTTGTGTGTGCATGTGTGTGTACTTCTCTGTGAGTGTTTGTGTTCTTTTCTGTGTGTGTGTGCATCTGTGTGTGCATGTGTGTGTGTGTGTGCATGTGTTGTGGTCCTCTGCAGCTGCTCTTCCTGCAGCAGAATTCCAGAACTTCTTCAGGATTTCCAGCAGATTCTCCAGAGATCCCTGCTGGATCTGCGCCTCGTTCCGGCTGTAGAGCCTCATAAACACCCTCCACCGCGCTGACGGGTCACTTCCCGCCTGTCACACGTGTCACTGATCCAAGCAAAATCATTTTCTCAAAGTCTCACTGGACCGGATTCCCATCCAGAACAGCAGGTTCTAGAACTTCAGTCCTGGATTCACGTCTCACTATGAAAACGGAGGATTTTTATTGACAATACAGACGTTTATGATTAGTTCAAGTATTTTTAGATTATGACGTTAAGTTTTCCTAAATGATAAATCAGTAAATTAACTTTGTCAAATGTTTTTGGAACAAAAACTAAACTTGTTCCAGATTTTACATTAAATTCTTTTTTTCTTTCTGCCTTTATTTCCTTCAGCTTTACCTTCCTGTTATCATTCAATGTCCCGGGTCAATTTGACCCAAGCAGTGCTTTAAAATACAAACTTCAGGAACCTCACTACTGTTGTTTTCATTTTCGTCCTCCTCCGCCCCCTTCCTCTCATCTTCTTCAGGACATCCTCGTGTCTGGGGGTCAGTCCTGGGGAGGGCGGGCTGCAGGTTCTGCAGACGGACTGGGTAAATGGAGGTTTTAGTGACGAGGAGCGTGCCCCAACATGCTAACGGTGCTCATGGAGCCAGGAGGGGGCGGGGCAAATATGCCAAGCATGACGGGCATGTAGTTGGACGCTTTTGGCCGCCGACCACCCAGACTGAGACGCATAGGCGTCGGACCACCAACGTTTTTATGTGAACAGAACCGGGTCATCTGCAACATGAACGCTGACATTCCTCCACTGTCCACCGCCGTGGAGCCCCTCCCACCTGTGATGTCATTCAAACACGTCTCAGGAGCTTAGCGGCAGCGCAGACGCAGACCGGATTACCACAGCTGCCTGTTAACCGAGCCTCTTCAAGCTGTCACATGACGTCACCCCCAGCGTGCTGATCTTTGGCTGAGGGGGCGCCACCCTGGCAGCGCCGCCCTGGCAGCGCCGCCCTGGCAGCGCCGCCCTGGCAGCGCCGCCCTGGCAGCGCCGCCCTGGCAGCAGACCCTCATGAATATTTCAGACCATCGCCTGCAGGGCAGCAGTTTGTCGTTTCAACTGCAGGAGGAAGAGGTGAAACCAGGAGAACCCGTTGTGTTCCTCCAGCTGTTCATCGTTGTGTGTTTTTGTCGGATGTTTGTTTGTTGTGAGTTTTCATGGTGATTTTAAAAGTTGTGAACTCTGGGTGGGTCTGCTCTGACCCGTCAGTCCTCCTTAGAAACATGTGGGAGTCCAACCATGAGTAGAACCTTTGGAGCTGCTGCCGTTCTGTTGGTCAGGAGGTTGTTTGTTTGTTTGTTTGTTTGTTTGTTTGTTTGTTTGATCTTCAGCAACAACAAACATTTGCTGAAACTCCTAAATAATTCTACGACACAAACATCGTTGGTCTCTGCATCAAAATTTCCTTTCGGATCTTCAGAACCAGCTTGTAAGGGTTCCTGCTGCTTGTTCTGTTACAGATTCTTCTCAGCCGCTTTAGAACCGGATCAGCCCCTGAGATCAGATAAAACCCGTGTGAGACCAGAACCAGAACCAGCTGTTTATCTACCAACGGAAGATTTGCCCTTCTCTGAAAACGGTTCTTTTGGGTTTTCTTGTTTGACCCCCCCCACCCCCGTGGATCAGAAATGTCTGTCAGAATTTGTGGGTCAAACAACAACTGTTCCTGTAGTTCCTCAGGACGTCTGTCTGTGAAGCTTTGCCGTCAGAAAGCTGTGGAGCAGTTTTGGGGGGTGGGGGGTCACACTGAGTCCACACTCTCCTTTGGATTCAAGTCTCGCTGTTTTGTCTCAAATGTTCTGTTTCAGGCGCGGCCCTTTGGACCCTGCTGAGTTCCCCATGCAGCCATGGTCAGGTCTTTATCCTGGACCCCCCCAGGGCCAGCAGGGATACCCCCAGGCTACCATGTACCCCGATTCCAACTCCCAGTCCGTCCCAGCATACTCCAGCTTCAAGCCCGGCCCCCCGTACCCACGACCCGGGGACCATCGAGCCATGGATCCTGGATACTACCCCAACCCGGGGTGAGTGAAAGCACCACTACCCCACAGCAACTCATAACTATTTATATAAGGAAGGGTCCAGTTCCAGCCCCCTACCAACATTACCGCTTGGGGTGGGGCTAAAGAAACCCCTCAATAGGTCAGAAACACCCGTGTAGTTGTTGCTTCTGGAAGGAAAGACTTGTGTTGGGGAGACTGTCCAACCCGGGATTTGAACCCTTGACTAGCTGATAGATCCAGACTATGATTACGTTTCTAGTTTTATGGTTTTATTTTTGCTTCTGTCTCTCTTAAAGTAACCAAACCCCCTTTTTGTGCCCCAGCCCCCAGCAGAGGGGCCCCCTGCGGCAGGACGTGCCCCCATCTCCCACCCCTCCACTCCGTGTGCCCCGCTATGACACCATGACACGTGGAACTGTGGGAGGAGCCTACAGGTAGGACTCCTGCGGAGGAAGACCAGTCCAGGTAAGCTCCTCAGGACCTCCTGCTGATGGTCAGAGCTGTGTGTGTCCATGTGTGTGTGTTTGTGTGTCCATGTGTGTGTCCATGTGTGTGTGTGTCCATGTGTGTGTCCATGTGTGTGTCCAGGTGTGTGTTTGTGTGTCCATGTGTGTGTGTTTGTGTGTCCATGTGTGTGTGTGTGTGTCCATGTGTGTGTGTGTGTGTGTGTGTGTGTTTGTGTGTGTTTGTGTGTGTCCATGTGTGTGTGTTTGTGTCCATGTGTGTGTTTGTGTGTGTCCATGTGTGTGTGTGTCCATGTGTGTGTGTGTGTGTCCATGTGTGTGTGTGTGTCCGTGTGTGTGTGTTTGTGTGTCCATGTGTGTGTTTGTTTGTGTGTCCGTGTGTGACTGTGTGTGTGTCCATGTGTGTGTGTGTGTGTGTGTGTCTATGTGTGTGTGTGTGTGTTTATGTGTGTGTTTGTGTGCTGATCCACATCCCTGTTTGTCTGCAGGCAGGAGCTGAACCCAAACAGCAGTGAGGAGGAGGAGAGCTGCAGAAACCCTAAACCGACCCAGACCCTGAAGAAGACCAGAACTGCAGCTGAGGAGACCCAGCAGGTCCGGAGGAGAACTGGGAGAACCGCCTCCACAGACTCAGAGACTCACTGATTGGAGGATCTGCTCTGATGAAGACCCGCCTTCTTCATAGTCCCACAACCAGCTGTTGGCTCACTATGGATTAATGTGACATCACAGCGTCCGACAACACGCTGACACCACCTTTGGGACGGACGAGGCCGTCATGACCCAAACCCGGTTCATCAGAACCAAACAGGACCACAGACAGGAGCATCTGTTCAGATCTGTTGCAGCCAAAACTCCAGACGTTTCACTATGAATATAACTATGAATTAACTCACCTTTTATCATTCATACTTTAATGTTTTTCTATCTAAACTAACGTTTCTGTCTGGGATTCTGGAAACATTTACGTGGAAAAATCAGCTGGAGGTTTGTTAAACTGCAGAGTCTCTTTCTGCCGCAGACGTCTGCCTGCAGAGATGACAAACAGGAAGCTGCTGACGGTTTGTGCTTCAGCACCACATTTCCTGCAGGGGCAACATTTTTGCCCTTTTTTTCACGTTTTTAACCCACCGACTGTAAATGAGTCAAAGGCAACTTTTCCTTTAGAGCAACAAGCTTTGAAATGTTTATGAGTATTCAGCGTTTGAGCAAAGACCGCTCCCCTTCACAGGTGGGGTCTCACCTGCAGGCCGCTCCCCTTCACAGGTGGAGTGTCACCTGCAGGCCGCTCCCCTTCACAGGTGGGGTCTCACCTGCAGGCCTTCAGAGGTGGGGTCCCACCTACAGGCCGCTCCCCTTCAGAGGTGGGGTCTCACCTGCAGGCCGCTCCCCTTCAGAGGTGGGGTCTCACCTGCAGGCCGCTCCCCTTCTGAGGTGGGGTCTCACCTGCAGGCCGCTCCCCTTCAGAGGTGGGGTCTCACCTGCAGGCCGCTCCCCTTTAGAGGTGGGGTCTCACCTGCAGGCCGCTCCCCTTCAGAGGTGGGGTCTCACCTGCAGGCCGCTCCCCTTCACAGGTGGGGTCTCACCTGCAGGCCGCTCCCCTTTAGAGGTGGGGTCTCACCTGCAGGCCGCTCCCCTTCAGAGGTGGGGTCTCACCTGCAGGCCGCTCCCCTTCAGAGGTGGGGTCTCACCTGCAGGCCGCTCCCCTTCAGAGGTGGGGTCTCACCTGCAGGCCGCTCCCCTTCTGAGCTTTCCTTCACCTTCATCCAGTATTTCCGCTGCAGTGTTTCTCTGAACCTTGTCTTTAAAAAAGCAACATTTTCCTAATCGGTTTAAACTCCGATTGGCCCGGGTCCATGCGGCCCCAGGGGGGGCATGAGGAAGATGTGATGAAGACGATGCCGTCACAGCTTCTCAGTATTAACTAGAGTTGAAGCTGAAGGTTTTTAACTCAAGTTTCTTTGAAATGTTTGATTTGAACCCAGAAGATTGTAGATGTAGAGTTTGGATGTTTGTAGATGATTGACAGGAGTGTATAGAGGAAGGTGATCTGGAGGATCAAAGAAAGTGCTGGAAAAGGAAGATTTGGATGTTAAAGTGAGAACTGGAGAAGGTTTGGTTCTGTAGCAGAGTGGGACACCGACTGAATGTAGAGAACAAATGAAATGTTTTCAGAATGTTTGGTTTCTTCAGACCTCAGGCGTGTGATTACTGCAGATCTGCATGCGGTTCTTCTGCAGGAACCGTAGCTCCTGTTGGAACGTCTGAACGCTGCTGGGGCTTTTCCTTCACCATCACCACGTTTCCACCGTAAATGTTCCAGAAACCCACACAGACCTGATGAAGCTTCTGGAGCCACAGGAGCTCATGATGTTTCCATGTTGCTCACATGTCACATGTACTGAACTCCGAACACGCCTGTATTGGTGCGGTTCTGGTGTCGGTTGGTCTGAGCAGAACTGCAGGAAGATCATCCTCCACATGTTCCCACTTCAAGACCTCAGAGCGGCGCCATCATCGGATCACGCTGCCAGCTGAAGGTACGACCCGAGTCGCTGAAGAGTTCTGGTTCTGCTGGTTCTCTGCAGCGATCAGTGAATGAAGGAACCAACAGAATCATCTTTTCTTAGAAACGTTCTGTATGAAATCTCCTTTTGATCATTTTGTAACGGCTCTGAATGTTTAGATTTACATGTACAACTTTTTCAATAAAAACTGATTTGTAAGACGTGTGGCAGGGGGCGTGGTCTTTCCCCTCGCCGCGCCGCCGCGCGCTCAGCACATCTGAGCTTAATTAAACACGAGTCAGGAGGAACCATTCCCTCATGTCCCCCCTACCCTGCAAGGTCGCCCGCCGACGCCGTCAACCCAATTTAGTCCAGCGCCTCAGCAGCTGATAAGCTGCAGCGCGGTGATAAGAGATCCACGCGTGTCCCTCGTTAATAGAAGACTAATTATCAATTAGGAGAAGCAGATGAGGAACCCAGATTGTGCCGCAAAGTTTCTCCACTTTGGAGCACAATGCCGCCATGACGGACGGCGAAGTTCTCCTCCATGGACGCTCAACCGGTTTGGATTCACAGATGGAAGCTGGATTTTATCGGGGGGGGAGGATAGCTGCTCAGTCACTCACCTGATCTCTGGATCCAGGATCCACCTTAATGGATCCACACAAGAACCGTCCATGTAGAAACCAGGACAGTAAACTTCCCATGATGCACTTCCCCTCTCTGGCCTACGCATTTCCAGATTATTTTCTGATGGTTCTCACAGAGTCTGATTCTGCTGGAGGTGGGGGGGGGGCTCCACATCCTTTAAAATCCAGAGAAATGACACCACACTAACCCCCCTGAAGGTCTGGAGAGGTCAGGTGATCCACGGAGAACCTTTCTGTGTGGTTCCAGAACAAACAGCGTCTCCACCGTGAGGGCAAACCCCTGAGCCGGTCAACATTGTTCTGCTATCGAGAACCTCCGTCTGATCTCTGCAGGGATTAAAAACACTGGGGGGGTCATGGAAAAGGTCTTTGTAGTTGAAGAGCCAAAGCTGGTGAGGTGTTGCTGAAGATAAACAGACAAAACTATCAGATCATTCAGGGATCAGGAAGTCTTCTTAAGCCCCGCCCCCTTGTGTTTAACTTTATCAATCATTCAGTCTTTCATCGTCTGATCCGTCCGTGTTCCTCCTCTTTGTCCTGATCCTCTAAGGTTAGATCCTCTGGTTGGATCCCGTCATGTTGGATCCTCGTGCTCCTGCAGGTGAAGAACACAGGTCCACTTCCTCCGTCTGCGGCTGCAGCAGCTGCGCAGACTGGGTTTTGCTGAGGCGGCGCCCGCCTGCTTCAGGATGCTGCTCCTTTGTTCCCTCAGATTTGACAGGTTGACTCTCAGCTTGACGGCGGCGTTGACAGACTGGTGTGTAATTGTTCTGACCTCTCTCCCCGGGCAGGCCTGGCACGCTGTAATTATTAGCGGTTCTTATTAATAGTTCTAATTAGCATTGTAAGCCGCTGTAATTAGGATTCTGCATGCGGCGCTGGCAGCTGGCGGATGAGTGAGCGCGTCTATTGTTCCGTCTCAGGCCTTCCTGGCAGCTGCTTTTTGTTCCTTTGACATCTTATTTCTTTGGATGTACACACTGTATTTGAAGCCTGTCTTTACAAGTATGAGCTCCTCCAAATCGCTCTTCATCACTGTCAGGGAACAGAAGTCTTCATCACGTCCTGCTCAAGCTGACAAGTACCGATCACTTCCGTGGCGTTTGAAACAGACGCACTTCCTGAAGAGTCGCACACAGAGGTTAGCTGGTAAAATCCGCCTCAGCGCTTTGTGTGGCGGCGACTTCGGGACGTTTCTGATCGGAGTCATTTGAGGACGTGAGAAGATCTGAGCTGATAGGAGAGAAGAAGGTCAAGACTTCTGCACGGAAACTAAACGTTAGGAGCTAAGTATGTACTTTGATGTTGCCACGGAGACGGTAACTATCATCCAGATGCTGGGATGAAGGTATTCACACCTATCAGGAGTCGAATGATGTTCAGCTGAACGTCCTCCAACCATCGTCTGAGGGTCTGAGGTCATGTGACACGGGTTTGAGAACGAGCTAAAAGGGAACACGCATAGCACACGGCGTCCACTGGACTGTCTCTACCCAATACCGGCGCAGGTACCAACACCTGGAAGAGGCTTGTGAGACGCTGAAGTGGAACAAATTTCACAGATCTGGTTCCAGACTTTCTTCCACAGCTCCATTCCAGTATTTGAAGGACTTGGTGTCAGAGAATCGCGTCCATGTTACGATGGGGGGATGACGAGAGGACCCAGATGCAGAGAGGAGGACGCTGGAGTTGCAGGTGAACACGGGCTTTAATATTAACAAAAACTACAAACCAAAATCCACTGCTTAGCAGGCTAGAACAGTGGTCCCCAACCACCGGGCCGCGGACCGGTACCGGGCCGCGGGACACTTGGCACCGGGCCGCGGAGCGGTTCCAGGCCGCGGGAAATTTTTGCACCGGGACGCGAAAGAAAAAATAATATCCATTTAATTGTTTTTTTTCCGACAAAAACGTTTTATTTTGAAAAGTGACCGGATTCACTTTGTTACATCTGTCACACTTAACGCACGTCAAAGTCGCGACACCAAACATCAGGTGATAAACCCCACTAAAATGAAACCCAAACAACCAAAATGAGCAAAAAACAAACTTCTTTAAAAAGTTGCTTTGAAAAGGGGAAAATTATAATTATTATTGTTATTATCATTACTAAAGAGAAAATACCATCCCCGGTCCACGTTAAATCCGTCTTGCGCTGCACCAAAGCTAGAAAACAAAACTCCAAACACGGGAACATCACAATGATCTACGGAGCAGCACAGGAGGAAGGGAAGACGAGACTTAAATACATGCAAGACAACGAGACACAGGTGGAAACATCCAGGACAGGTGGGGACCCGAAGTAAAACTCACCACAACAACAAAACAGGAAACCCTACAAAATAAAACAGGAAATGAACTCAGACCTCTACAGAACAACAAGGAACCAAACACAAAGGCAGGAGACTGAAAACCGTTCCAGTCCAGACACAAACCACAGCAATCAATGTCTCTTTCATGATCAATTTTCATACGGTTGACAGTTTCGTGAATTAAAATGGACGCCATCCAGACGCCTCTACCAAATCCAGGTCCCTGATTGGTCCACTGGTTTAAGTTTTAACGCACGTTCAGAGGCGGCTGTCCGCAGAGCCTGAAGACTCAAACTGTAGCGACGCGTGAATGCACGAGTTCTGAATGAGGAAGGCCAAATGACACGGACTTGTGTCTGCAGTGGGAACCAGGTGAAGACATGACGTTTGAAGAAGATCGTATTTGTGACTTTGAACATACGCTGGGCGGGGCCACAGTCTCCCTGGAGCTGGAATCTGGATCCAAACTTGGATATCGCTCGCCATTTCTGCTGCACCGCTAACGTTAGGTTGGGGGAGAGAGGGGCTGTAAGCTAACGGGAGAGAGTTTAACAAATAGATGATGGGGGGGCCATCCGCCCACGACTCACAGGTGAATTTCTGATGACCCCCTGCTGCTGCAGAAACTATGTCCTAGAAAATGACAGATTATTTGATTTTGGCTAAAAACGGCATCATCATCATAATGGGAACAGATCAGATGATCAAAGTGGGCCAGAACTCCCACAGCGGGGTTACACCCGCCAATAAAAAGGGACAGTAAGCATTATTCTGGATGCATCTCAGACTCCAGAAGCTTCAGTTCTTCAGTGTTGGTCTGATGGAGGAAATCTTCTCCAAATGTCAGAGATGTGTTTGATGAACCACAAGAGAAAAACAAAAACAGGAACGGTTTTCCCTGCTGCGCCATCTTTATTCAAATCCAGTCAGGCACGGGGGTGGAGGGTTAATGATGTGAACTATGAACTTTCTCTGAAAGGTTCGTCTTTACTGAGGAAATAATTCAGACTTTTCCTGTAAACGTTCCTCAGGCTTTTACTGGAATAACTTTATAAAAGTCTGCATGAATCTGCAGGACGGATGTTTTCCAGCAGCCAGAGCTCAGAACAAACACAGGACCGTCTGTCAGAGAGGATGGATGTTCACGCTGACGGAAACAGTCGGGCTGTTTACTCCGGACCGGAGTCGTGAGGAGAAGCAGATCCGTTCTGATGTTTATCGTCACAGAACCAACGTTTTCTTCTTACCAGGGATGTTTTCTCTGATGAACATCAATCAAATCAAGTCTGTCCAGCTCTGAACTGCAGAGGATGAAGCAGAAATGTCTTTGTTAGAGGGGAACCAGGAGCCAGAACCGGACTGCTGTGGGTCAAAGCGGTTCCGTGGACAACGTTCCATCCGTGCTGCAGGACGTGGGACGCCTGCAGATGAAGTGTGGGTCACCCGCCATACGGGCGCGGTACTGACGGTCATCGAGTCCACTTTACAGCACACAGATTTCCAGGCGGTTCCCCACAGACCTTCAGAGGTCCTGAACCTTCAATCCTACTGCAGACGGTCCGAGTCAGAGTCCGTGAAGTCCCCCAAAACATTCAGCTTGTTGAGACTTTTTGGACGGTTTCATGGATCAGAAGAACTGGGACAAATTGAAACACTTTTCCTAAGGCTTCAGCCGCCGGGAGCTCTGAGCCTTCGGACCAAATCCTCCCTAAAGGGAGCGGCGACACAGGCTCTGCTAATCCTCCCAAAATACATCTGCCCTTTTTCCATGGGGTCCAAGTCAGCAGAGTCTGTGAAGAAACATTTTCGGTCCTTCACGTCTCCAGAGGCTCAGCAGAACCACTTTCAGAGTCCGTCTTTTACTGGTTTGGAAACACTCCCACATTGGTTGTGTTTGGAGTCCTTCTGTCTCAGAACCTCTGCTTTGGCAGATTCTCGGGTCACTTTGGACGTCTCAGAGGTGGACTGTGTCCCCAGTCTCCTCTGTCTGGGGTTTTTCAGCCTCTCCAGTCGTCGTTTTAACAGCTTCACCAGTGTGAAGAGGGAAAACGTTGAGGCGTTTGCTTCAGGAACGTCTGCAGCCAGCGGCAGAACCTGAGCTGTCACACTTTCCCTTTGAATGAGAGGAAAGTGGAACATTCCAGAATCTCTTGTTGACTTGTCCTCTGCTGGATTGGAGCGTCTCATCATGAAATAAGCTCCTGCAGACGGGCTGATGACGGCGGCCCACCTGCTCTCGCAGCAACAGCAAACACGACAAAGCGCCCTGACCGAGGCGCCGCCGAAGCCTAATCTTTGTGTTTCACTGGTGTCACACCACAGGTTCAAACTCTGAAGAAAGGGCGTCCGTCCCCGCAGCGCTCCTAATACCACAGATGGCCGTCCGGCTCTGGTTGCAGGTTTCTGCTGATACCGGTGCCAAACTCGGATCTTCCCACCACTATGACAGGAGCCCTGTTCTGGCACGGAGCAGCGGCGGACAGACTCTCTGCTCAATCCCGCGTTATCTCCTGGAAGGCTGCGGCAGAGTGGAGATGGACGGACTGAGGCGGGTTTACCGGGTCAGGACCCTCCAAATGTCCGCCTCTTCTTCTCTCCATCTGTCCCACAGTCGCTCTCCTTTGTCCGGCCCGGTTGAGCCGTTTCTCCGTCCTCTGAGACGAGGACCAGCGTCGACTGAAGCTGCTCTGCTGGATGATCTGTTGATGTCGTGGCTGCCAACGTCACTCCAGACCGAACGCCATGAGCGCCATGAGCGCCAGAACACGTGACGTTCCACTAAAGAACAATACAGAGAAAACCTTTTGATTATATTACATTTAATCACAAAACTGCAGAAAATCCAGTAGAACAAACTATCTGCTGCATAAACATTTCTGAAAGAGGAACAGATTCATGCGTCGTCTGTGAAAAACATGATCTTTGTATGATTGGTAGAAAAAAACACAAAGATTTCAAATTCATTGTAGAAATTCCAGTTCAGTGCTGAGAAAAGTCGATTCTTTTCTGCTCTTTAAGTTTCTGGAGGAGAAGGAAACAGTTTTGTGCTGCTGTGATTTCATCGACTGTATGGACGCTAAAATGTAAAAATCATTTCAGAGAAGCTGACGACTGTTTATGATTAGGATCCATATGCAGCAGCTGCAGCTTTGCTGCTTTGTTCAGCAAAGGGCTGAAAAAAAACAGCAGCGAGATCGCAAACAGCCGACGAGCCGCCATGCAGACGAGCAAACGCACGCCGCCTTAGCACGCCGCTTTAACACGGCGCCTTAGCACGCCGCCTTAGCACGCCGCCCTAGCACGCCGCCCTAGCACGCCGCTTTAGCACGCCGCCTTAGCACGCCGCCTTAGCACGCCGCCTTAGCACGCCGCCTTAGCACGCCGCCTTAGCCCGCCGCCTTAGCACGCCGCCTTTACACGCCCCCACACCCACGCTGCCTTAACACCCCGCCTTAGCACGCCGCCTTAACACGCCCCCTCCCTCATTTAGGGGGAAACTTTGACCCTGAGCGTTAACCCGGAGAGTGGGAGGTTCATTCGGAGCTCTTTAGCTTTAGAACCACAGGAATGATGATGAGCAGAACCATGAAGGAACAGAGAGGAATCGAACCTCTGAGCTGAAGAGACGTTTTGGTTTTGCCTGGTGTTCTTAGCGGACGACTCCCATTTCTTAGAATTCCTTCCCTTTTCTGTTTGCGGTAACGATCACACGCAGACACACAAACACACACACTCCCCTTGAACAACCGAAAACAGTCTTCCAGGCCTGCAGGACACTACACCACCGTCCACATGGACAAGCCCAACCGCCCCCCCGCTCCTGCCCTCAAACTGTCCGTCATTCCCGCCTCACCGAGTGGCTGCAGGAAGCAGGAAATGAGAGAACTTGGAGCGGTTGTGGGTGTTTGAGGCGCGTACACGGCCAGTTTCCCATCAGCCTTCAAAGACTTTGGCTTCACTGCAAATATGGCGACCGACTGAAAGGTTCGGTAAAAGAGGAGGGAAAAGCAAACACAATGGTGAAGGACAAGAACTTTCAGGAACTTCATTGGCCTGAAACCAGCTGGAAGGAGACAGACGGAGAATCCAGAAGAGAGACAACGTTCATGCGGTCACGCTGCGCCTGACTGGTCCTAAGGAACACCTGAACAACACGTAAATGTGAGTAAGGAGAGAGGCTAGAGCGTGGCGTGAGGACACTGTATGACATCATCACCCGTACATCATAAGTGTTGGTAACGTCCATTATCCTTACAAACATTTCACTCGCACGACAATGGTACGTTTCATTTTTATGAGGTGACCGTAGCAGCCTTTAGGGAACTTCAGACACAACTGCACCGCACACTCCTCTCTATGACCCTCCATGGACCCGGACCACCCAAGAACCCACAGAACCAGTACGGGTCAACCCATACTGGTTCTGTGTTTAACCACTAAAAAGAGTTGTACTTTCTGTGTGGGTTATGTGCAGCAGCGCTCTGATTGGCTGTGACCAGTGGAAGTGCAGGTCTGGGGTAAGAGGTGAGGCTGAACCTCATCCGGGGGGGGGGGGGGGGGGGGGGGCTGGGTTAGTGGAACACCAAAAAAAGTTACAAACATTTGTGCTTCTCCTGGTCGTATGTGTTTTTGCCCAGAAGCTCAAATTCTCATCCTCTTCTCCTGATAGTTGTGACTCTTTGTCGTCTCTTGTTGGGTTTGATGTCTGGCACGGTGAGGAGCAGAGTCCAGAGGTGTTGCAGAACTCCTAAACCCGGCTTTGTTTTTTCTCTGCTCTTCAGTTGAGCCTAAGTCCAGCTTTAAAGGGGCAGACATTTCCAGAGAAGGAGGTCGAGGGTCCGTCAGCAGGATGCACTGCGGTTCCGTGGGCATGAGCGCCAAAACGCCGTCCGCAGAGCTTTGTGGTGCAGACGGCTGCTCTCCTCAAATGTCAGGTGCTGCCGTGCAGCTTCAGCCCGTCATCCCTCACCTCAGCACCACCGTGTCAGCGCTTGTCTAAACACAACAATCTGGAAAGCCTCAGAAGGCTGACGCAGAAACGCCAACACCTGCGGGGTAACAGAACCCCCTCAGCAGTGTGTGGGAGGGTGGAGGCTGCATGCAGGAGGAGGCAGAGACGGCGAGTAAAGGTTTAAGACGGCGGCGAGCAGGAAAATGCCTCTGCATTACGTCTGAGGCAGCAAATATAGTCCCGGCTGGAAGGAGGAAACTCGATCTGCAGCAGGTGAGAAGCTTTTCCTCTCACCTCGCTGTTTATCTGAGACCGAAGGCGCAGATTCCTGTGTGAGTCTGTGGATTAGCAGCCACTCATGTTGTGTTTGTGTATCTTTTTGGGGATCAAACTATCAGGGATCTGGTCGGCGCTCTCACAGTCAGTTAAAGGAAATCGAATCCATCCGACTGAGAACGTTGCAGCTGAGGTCAGAAGAACTTTTAGGTTTTTGTCTTCAACAACTGTTGGTCCAAAAACGACAACTTGACTCCTTTATGTCACAGGAACGTGAAATGATCACAAAGCAGAACTGATCTGACTGTTTCCTCTGATCCGACTGTTTTCTTCTGATCCGACTGTTTCTTCTGATCCGACTGTTTCCTCTGATCCGACTGTTTCCTGTGATCCGACTGTTTCCTGTGATCCGACTGTTGCCTCTGATTCGACTGTTTCCTCTGATCTGTTTCTTCTGATCCGACTGTTTCCTCTGATCCGACTGTTTCCTGTGATCTGACTGTTTTCTTCAGATCCGACTGTTTCTTCTGATCCGACTGTTTCCTCTGATCCGACTGTTTCCTGTGATCCGACTGTTTCCTGTGATCCGACTGTTGCCTCTGATTCGACTGTTTCCTCTGATCTGTTTCTTCTGATCTGACTGTTGCCTCTGATCCGACTTTGCCTCTGATTCAACTGTTTCTTCTGATCCGACTGTTTCCTCTGATCCGACTGTTTCCTGTGATCTGACTGTTTCCTGTGATCCGACTGTTGCCTCTGATTCGACTTTGCCTCTGATTCAACTGTTTCTTCTGATCTGACTGTTTCCTGTGATCTGACTGTTTCCTGTGATCTGACTGTTTCCTCTGATCTGTTTCTTCTGATCTGACTGTTGCCTTTTCTGATTGACTGTTTCCTCTGATCTGTTTCTTCTGATCTGACTGTTGCCTCTGATTCGACTGTTTCCTCTGATCCGACTGTTTCCTCTGATCCGACTGTTTCCTCTGATCCGACTGTTTCCTCTGATCCGACTGTTTCCTCTGATCCGACTGTTTCAGAGGAATCTGCTGCAGACATTCTTGAGTGGTCAAAGTTTGTAGAGACTCCACGTCTTCCTCCTCAGATGTTCATAGCACCACATGGAAAATACTTCATGTGTTTCTGCCAGAAGAACCCAAAGAACCTGCATGAAGCGTTAGAACCGGCTGTTTAGACATCGGTTCACCCTCTGTTTTGTTAAGGTTAAATTCTGCAGAAATGTTCTGGCTGTTTTCACCTCTTTAAGTCCATCTGGTTCTGGTTTTGTTTGCAGAAATGTTCAGAACAAGGCATTAACAAACATTTCTCATGTCATTGTGTGTGTTTGTGTGTAGGACCAGCAGAAGTCAGTGACACCAGTGTTATTTTCACCAAACCACCATCTGCAGTAAACGGCTGTTTTGCAGTGAAATCGTTATCCTCATTTAGATTTGCTTCCAGGGTTCACAAAGCTGAAATGCTTCCTCTTGAAACTGCTTGAAACATCTTTTTGTCCTTTTTCCTTCACTTTCTGTGTCTTTGAGCATGGTGGAGGTGGCGTGTCCCACCCATTGGCTGTACTGGAGAACTGCCCTGAGGGGGTGTAACCCCCCATAGAAAATGCTTTAGTCCAGCTCAGACCAACGGAACTTAATTCACCAGCTGCTTATCATGATAGTGACGCTCCCATGTAGGAGCCAGATGTCATCAGTATGCAGTCATTGGTCCAAATCAGTCTGAGGGAACGTTTCTATGGCAACCATTCTCACCAATCAGGGGTAAGCTTATTGGAAGGCCACGCCCCTACAACTTGAAAGTGGGCTTCACAAAATCTGTTTGAATGTTGGATGTGGGGCCTGCAGGGTCCACCTACTTTTATTAAGGCATCTGATTGGTCGGTTCATAACTTAAATGACTTGAACTACAGAAAAATATTTTTCAAATGAGGATAATCAAGAAGATGTTAAAAAATCAGAATCAGAATCAGAACGGTTCTTCTGACCAATAGAATGACAGCTGTTTATTTCTCTATAGAAGTCTGTGGGATTTTGGCTTCTCTGAGTCACTTCCTGTTTGGAACACCAGGGGGAGGAGTCACTTAGTCCAGGTCTCAGATACAGTCAATGGTTCTACCTTCTAGCAGTGAGCCAATAGGAATACAGGCAGCAGAAATTCGGACATAAACAAACGTTTCCAGGGAGGACTGTTTTGTATTTTAGAAATAAAATGTAATTCTTGGATCGTTGAGTTTTGGAAAATCCTTTGAATAAAAGGAAAGTTCTAGATCCGATATGGAAAGGTTAACTCCTGTAACATCTGCCTGCCTGCCTGCCTGCCTGCCTGCCTGTCTGCCTGCCTGTCTGTCTGCAGCTGAAGGAAAAGCTGAGTCCTCCTGTAAGACGAGTAGTTTGTGTTCCTCCTGACAACAGGTCAGAGAGCAAACACAGTTTCTTAGAGAAACAGGAAGAAGCATCAGGAAAGAGTCGCTCATTCTTCATCCTCTTTCAGACACTTGACCCTTCTCTCTTTTCTGCTTTGCTCTGCTCATCTTCTTCAGTTGCACTGAGTCGCTCAAGTCTCTGCTGCAGGCCTCCTTTGGGTTCCTGCCTTTTCTGTTTCATTTCATCTAACACAAACACACACACACAGACACACACACACAAAGACACACAAAGTGACCTTGTTTGATAAACAAGCAACACTCGGCTTAAAGTAAGAAAGCATTTGCTGCCGCCTCTTATCTCACTTTCTTGCTTCCTTTTAACACAAGTGCAGACGTCTGAACCCACCCGGAGTCTGAATGTCGTCTTTGAAGAGAGCCCGCCCCCCCGGCGCCTGCTGGCTACCACGCACTGCCCAGATTCACACCCCTACCCACCAGCACGGACCGGCTGTGGTGTGAATCCGAGCCCACTCACGGAAGATCTGGTGCGGATCTGCATATGTGCACACAAACTGCTGCAGTCACGAGGCTGAGAAGGTAGATGTGGACGCTCGGAGACCGCCAGGACGCGTGGAGACCGCCAGGACACGTGGAGGCCGCCAGGACGCGTGGAGACCGCCAGGAGGCGTGGAGACCGCCATGACGCATGGAGACTGCCAGGACACATGGAGACTGCCAGGACACATGGAGACCGCCATGATGCATGGAGACCGCCAGGACGCATGGAGACCGCCAGGAGGCGTGGAGACCGCCATGACGCATGGAGACTGCCAGGACACATGGAGACTGCCAGGACACATGGAGACCGCCATGATGCATGGAGACCGCCAGGACGCGTGGAGACCGCCAGGACGCGTGGAGACCGCCATGACACGTGGAGACCGCACATGACGCTGGAGACCTGGCAAGACACATGTAGACCGCCATGATCATGGAGACCGCCAGGACGCGTTGAGACCGCCAGGTACCGTGAGACCAACATGACACGTGATACCGCCATGACAGTGGAGACCGCCAGACCGCGTGGAAGAACCGCCAGGACGCGTGAGACCGCATGATCGGAGACCGCCAGTACGCGTGGAGACCGCCAGACGCTGGAGACCGCCAGGCACGTGAGCCGCCATATGCATGGAGACCGCCAGGACCAGGGAGACCGCCATGATGCATGGAAACCGCCAGGACGCGTGGAGACCGCCATGATGCATGGAGACCGCCATGACATGTGGAGACCGCCATGATGCATGGAGACCGCCATGACATGTGGAGACCGCCAGGACACGTGGAGCCCCCCATGATGCGTGGAGAACACCATGATGCATGGAGACCGCCAGGACGCGTGGAGACCGCCAGGACGCGTGGAGACCGCCAGGACACGTGGAGACCGCCAGGACACGTGGAGACCGCCATGATGCATGGAAACCGCCAGGACGCGTGGAGACCGCCAGGACACGTGGAGACTGCCATGATGCATGGAAACCACCAGGACGCGTGGAGACCGCCATGATGCGTGGAGAACGCAATGATGCATTGAGACCGCATGAACGCTTGGACCGCCAGGCTGCTTGGAGACCGCCAGACTCTTGAGACCGCCATGATGAATTGAGACCGCCATGAGCATGGAGACCGCTAGGACGCGTGAGACGCCAGGACGCGTGGAGACCGCCAGGACGCTGGAGACCGCCATATGCATTGAACCGCCAATTATGCATGGAGACCGCTAGGACGCGTGGAGACCGCCATGATGCATGGAAACCGCCAGGACGCGTGGAGACCGCCAGGACACTTTTACTGCCATGATGCATGGAAACCGCCAGGACGCGTGGAGACCGCCATGATGCGTGGAGAACGCCATGATGCATTGAGACCGCCAGGACGCGTGAAGACCGCCAGGATGCGTGGAGACCGCCAGGACGCGTGGAGACCGCCATGATGCATTGAGACCGCCATGATGCATGGAGACCGCCAGGAGGCGTGGAGACCGCCGGGACGCGTGGAGACCGCCAGGATGCGTGGAGACCACCAAGACACGTGGAGACCGCCATGATGCAAGGAGACCGCCAGGATGCATGGAGACCGCCGGGAGGCGTGGAGACCGCCGGGAGGCGTGGAGACCGCCAGGACGTGTGGAGGGCTTTCCAAACACCTGATGGAGGATGGGTCATTTTCAGCCGTGGGTCTTAATCACAGATCAACTGTGTGAACTCCCCACAGCTTCAGATAAGTGAAACACAAGAGTTCTGGTTCCAGATCTACGGAGCAAAGTTGGACCTGTGCTCACGTCTGCTGTGTGTCCAGATTTGACCACTAACCAGTGTTACCCCCCCACGTTAAATGATCAGGTGTGAAGCCTCACAGTAAGGTCGCTGAAACTTTAAACCTGGATGGTAGAACAAGCCCCCCCCCCCTTGAGTTTTTGTAGATCTGGTTTCCAGAAAGTCTCCCATTTTTCGGTAAAATCAAGTTTAAAAAGGAATATATGAAGGAGTTTGAGCTCTTAGAAAAAAAATGTTCCATTTTCTTTTTCATCAGTGGCATGACCCCCCCCCCCCCCCATACACACACACACATCTTAGTGAGGGGAGTGTTAAAACAGTAAAAGAGTCCACCTTTACTGGATGGAGAAGCTGGAAAATGCCCCGCCTTGGTTCCACGCCGTCTCATGGCTGAGCTGAAGGCGCTCCAGCTGCTCTGTTAGGACGACGACTGTCTTCACGCTGCAGCTCCTCACACATTTCTGAACAAACGTCATTTTCCTTTGAGTGGAGCTTCTGCAGGTTGGTGCTGCTTTCACTGTGTTTATTCTGACGTTTTGTTTCAGTTTGGCTCTGGCTTCAGTTGGACTTGAAGCTTCTTACGTTCTTCCTCTTCTTCACAGGTTTCCTCTCCTTGTTTGGCGCTCACGTTCCCTCCTCCCTTCTTGATTCAATGTCCGGTGGGAGAGGCGGGGGGGGCTGCAACATAAAAATAGTCATTTTATCTCATTTTCCTCAAAATTCAATATCTGAGTTCTGTTGTTGAAAAACTATTTCCAAAAACTGGCAGATAAAAGTGAAAAAATGATGAAGATGTTTAAAGATCAGCTGATTTCTACTGTAAATCCTAAAAAAAAATGTTTATACTTTATTTATTCCACAATGGGGAAATTGTTCTTGTCCTTTTGACCCATCCCCTGGGGGGAGCGGTGAGCTGCAGAAACTGGTCAGCTTCATGCTTCCGTGTCAAAATCTACATATGTACATGTTCAGGTATGTTCTAAAAGCTGTTTTCACTGAAAATGCTGATTATTCCTGGTATTTCCATCTGTAGCTGCAGAAGAATCTTGGTTTATCCATGGGGGGGGGGGGGGGGGGGGGTTGTGTTGTTTGTGACACGTTAGAGAGTCTTACCTTTCCTGAAACGTGTTTGTGGCGTGTTTGGAAGTGGGTGTTAATTGATGCGTTCTCTTCTTTTGTCTCCATAATGGAAAAGCTTTCCTTATTAAACTGTCACTCAGAAATCTGCGTTTGTGGGAGAAGACGGAGAGAAAGACTGGAGCGAGTCATTATGTGGAAAGAGAAGAAAGGCCTGGTAAAAGGAGAGAGTGCAGGAGAGGTGCAAACGAACAGACCATTACAACAATTAGTGAGCCTTTTAAAGAGCTCTCCGTCACAGCTGTTTGATACCGGACTGAAGCCAAGTGTCTGCAGGGGGCTGCTGGGAAATTAGACTAACAATACGCGATCTGCTTCAGACACACATTCGCTCTGCAGCACCTGTTTAACGCTCTCCCATTACGTTTTTCCATTCAAACTCATTTCCATTCAAATAACTTCAATTAGGTTAAAGCCTTTCAGCTCAGCTGAAGAAGACGGAGGAGTTTTCTCCAATGTTTCCTCCAAATCGGCTTCAATCGTTTGAATTTGCTGCAATTAGTTTGGTGTTTAAGAATCAAACCTAAGAAAACAGATCAACACAGCGGAGAGCGCGCTCACAGCGGGGGGGCGTGTTTGTTTTCTCCGTTTGGGGTCTCCGGGGTTGAATTGGAACATGGAGCCACAGGTGAGGAAACACCTGGAGTGCCAAAGGTCAAAGGTTTGGTCACAAGTTCCAGACACAACCTAAGAATGTAGAGGAGCTCGGAAAAGCAGAGAAGTTTTCTTCCATTCATTTCTATTTTCTTGCAGTTTTTTTCTGTTTCTCTTTTCATCTTAAACTTCCAGAAATCTTTTTTTTTTTGTGGTTTTCTGAAAGAGTCTGAGGTGTTTGAAACCACATCAGAACAGTTTCTGGGTTCTTAATACTGTAAGGCAGGCCCAAACCATGACACTTTCACCGTCATGCTTGACTGTTAATCTGCTGATTTTTATGTAAAAATTTGCATCAAATTGGTTAAAGAGCTGCAGGTTCCGTTCTTTACCACCTTCAATGTTTCAAGAAGAGGGTTAAGAGAAGAACTAGAACTAGAACACAGGCGGGTTTGAAACCCAGAGGATGAATGACCGTGAGGCAGAGGTTGACGGTTCATCTGGTGGAACTCAGTCGCTGGCATTACTGTGGTCTCTGAGCACCCCCCCTCTCCAATTGTGGTGCCTGTTTGAGGGTTTCAGCCATTGGTCTGTTGAGGGGGGGGTCAAACAAAAGAGACTATTACTGGCTATCAGGCACGTTTATCTCTGGTGCAATTCCTAGGAAATGATGGAAGCATGGAGAGATGTTAGCTTGTAACAAACAACCGCAGTTTCTTTTACATGCTAACCAAAAGTTACTTTATTGGTCTAAATCAATTTAAAACAATAAAAAGTAACAGATATCTGATACATTTTGATCAAACATGGAAATAAATGTATTCCAGCAGCTGTCCTCCATGAACAAAATCCACTAAGCTGAGTTTCTTCAATGGAAAATAAACTGCATCCACTGCTACTGAGTATGAATGTCCTGTGAAAAGCAGAGAGCCCTCCGCTGATCAGTGTTGACATGGTAAAAGTCACATGATGGGATTTATCCTGCAGCACAGCAGACACTTTCAGCAGGAACCTCCTTCTTCTTTGGAACCAGACATCAGAAACCGACCCGGTTCCCTCCATGCTCAGAGTCTTCTTGTGTTCCGGCTGCTGGTTCACTTGCGGTTCTGTTTTGCTGTTTGAAGGTGGCTGAAAGTCTCGTCTGATTGTTGCTTTTGACCGTCTGGTTTTGTGGTTTTGTGGACTGTTGACCATTTGTCTGTTTTATTGTCGCCCATAAAAGGGTCAAGAGCCCTAAAGAGAAAGTGTTGGTCCACAGAAACTGTCCTGTTGTTGCTCGTTTGGGTCTTTTCTGTAATCACTCGTTTATTTTCCGTCACACCCCCTAAAGAGGGAACTCTGCCCTGGAAGCGACGGAGACGGAAAACTCTACTGCAGTTGTCAGAGAGAAGCTGAGCCTTCGACTTCCTTCAGTTTTCCTGATTTTGTGCAGCTTCTCCACCAAAAAGCTGCATGAGGACGGCCTGGTGGTTCGTCTGAAATGTGGTTCTGGAGTTAACTAACTGCAATCTTCTGATCAGAGGTCGACCGCTCTACCTCTGCGCCACGTTGTATATTTTACTACTTTACTACACTTTACTATCAGAAAATGTCATGTATTTTACTACTAATCTGCACTTTACTTGTTAGGAACAGGGAATGAAGGATGTAAACCATGAAGAGGATGAGGAGGCAGCAGGTTCCAGGGTAACAGGGTAACAGGGGCTTTAATACCAAAAACAAACAACAAAAAGCAAAACCCCTGCAGAAAGCAGACAAACTCGAAGTACTCAAAGTACTAAGCACACAGGAAACGGGGGGGCATTAAGCTAGGAGGAAGGGAAAGACGAGACTTAAATACACAGACAAGACGAGACCCAGGTGAACACAACCAGGACAGACGGGGACCAAAAGTAAAACTCGACCACAACACAAAATGGGAACCCCTACAAAATAAAACAGGAAGTAAACTTGAAACATCACAGAACAAAAAGAACCAAAACACAAAGGAAAAGAAACTGAAACTGTGACATCACTACTACAAAGTCTAGCATATTTCCCTTCAATACACTCTACTGCTGTAAAGTGTCACATATCTTACTACTTTACCACAGTTCATTACTGTAAAGTGTTGCGTATTACTACTACCACACTGCTCTGCACGGTGGTGCAGTGGTCAGCGCTCTTGCCTCACAGGAAGAAGGCCCCTGGTTCAAGTCCCGGCTGGGGGCCCTGAACCAGAACACCAACTAAGAACCTTTCAGTGTGGAGTCAGCATGCTCTCCCCGTCCATCCGTGGGTTTTCTCCGGGGACTCTAGCTTCCTCCCCCCGTGTGTAAGGGGGTATGTTTGAGACAGACTGCTTTTGCCCACGAGTGGCCGGGATAGGCTCCAGCAGCCCCGTGACCCTGAAATGAATGAATGAACTACACTTTACTGCTAAGTTTCATATATTTGACTGCTTTACGAAACGTTACTATGTGATGTGCTGTACACCCCCGTCACCAGCGACAGCTTTGGTGTGAAAGTTTTCATCTTTGACTCCTCCTGTGGGTCCAAAATAATCCATGACAGGAAATGATGTCTGGAAATCATTTCAGGAACTTTTCTCTGCGTTTCATCAGAAAGTTTGAACCGTGAAGCAGAAATCCTTCCTTCTGTTTTAGGTTTCATGTTTCGCTCCACAGGAATAAATATTTGCCTCTGCCTCTACCTTGGATCTCAGTGAAAGACTCAAGGCTGACATAATATTTATTAACGGTCCCTGAGTAAAGCTCAGGGTCCTCAGAGTTCTGGACTTCTGATTGCAGCGTTGGAGCGGTTGTACCGTAAGGACAGACTCCAGAGGTCATTGGGAGGAACTTATGTCCAAAACACGTTGGCATGCACAAGAAAATGTCCAACCGGAAGAAAGACGTCTGCTCATGAAGAGCCGCGCGTCCTGCTGGACAAAGGTGGTACTACATGCACCTTTGATCCCAAAAACACTGTCATGGCCTCTGTCAGGCTCCTCCCCCTCCCTCTCTCATGCCCTCAGAAGATTGGAACCAGCTGTGGACGCTCAGCTCATCATCTCACCGCCCTTATAAGGAGATCCAGCCCAGCATTCATCGCCAGTTCGTTACCTACCTCGGTGCTTGCGTGGTCATCTTGTTATTCTGGCTCGCCACGTAAACCCGATACTTACCTTGTCTTATGATCCGCTCTCAGGGTCCTCCCCCACGAGTGTCCACCTGGAATATCTTCGCCAAGATCTTATCCTGCCATCCTCGCCTCAAGCCTCGCTCGCTCCTGCCACGCCACGTCTCTGGTCAAGACCTCCAAGGGGTCCTCAGCCTGCGCCAACACTGCTATTGCTCCAGAACCCCAGTCCACAGAACGGGACCCAGAAAGACTTGATTTTCCTGCCGGGAAAAATAAAACTTTGTTACTCACTCTTCGCCTGAGTTTCCTTCCGGGTTCCAGCATCTGGGTCGGCTACGTCATTCAAACCATGACAAACACGACTTCATGTAAAACTTAATCTGAAATACTAATATGTCCCATTCAGTAGAAACATGCAGGACCAGAACTGACCTTTACTGCAAGGAAAACGAGTTTGTAGAAATGCTTGACGGCTTTCAGCAGAACTTCAGGAGAATCTGATCACCTTAAACCAGGTAACCCAAAATATGAAGGACAGCATTAGTGGATTTGTTTCGTCTAAATGAACCACAGTGGTTTTGTGTCGGTGTTTGTCTGCTTTCACACGGTTTGTGTTTTTATTGTTCAGCCTGAAGCCCACAAACACAATCCTCCAGCCTGTGACCCACATCTGATCATGTGACCCACATCTGATCATGTGACCCACATCTGATCATGTGACCCACATCTGATCATGTGACCCACATCTGATCATGTGATCACTCCTGCTCTGTGATAAACATTTGATCATGTTTCAGTTGTGGCGAGCGGGGGCAGGATGGGGGTGGGGGGGTTGTGTACATGTCCCTGTTGTGTCATGAAGCTTGTTAATGACACATGACAGCATCACACATCCTTTTGTCTGTTGTGTGTCACTCTTTGTCTTAACACACATTAAAGTCTGGGAAATAAAACATCTGCTGCCCCCCCCCTCCCCTTCACTTAACCCCCCCCCCCCATCCTCCAACCAATGTCCATCAACCTGAACCACTGAAATCTGTGTGTTTGGGTTGGGGGGGCATATGAGACCTGATGCATCCACTGAAGCATCTCATGGAGGCGTCAGCGAAACACAACCGAGTCAGAGTTGCGGCCCAACACACACCCACAACGTCACACACACATACATACAAAACTCACAAAAAAGGCACACAAACAAGAACAGATGCATGTGGATATACACACAAAACAACACAAAAACAGACACTGCACACCCAACATGCACACACAAAAACATACAAAAATGTGTACAACAACACGGCATGCATAACAACACACACTTTCAGCAATGAGCATACACTATGCACACACAAAAAATACACTCAAAAATGTACACACACACAGACACACACATACACACACACACACACACACACACACTGACACACACACAGGAGGGAAGTGCATGTGGTAAAAATCTGAGGCGGTCAAACGACGATCAGGACCTTTTGTCCAGAATCGTAGCATTTCTGCTTTAGCTGCTTCTGTTCTGAGAGCTTTTCTAGTAGTTCTGGTTCTGTGAGAAGTTCCACCGCAGTAATTCCAGAAGTTTCTCTTCGCGCCGTTTTCCCACAGAAACAGGAAGCGTCCGGAAAAACAGAAGCTGGGAGCCTGTGATCAGAAAGACGCTCTGCTCCCACGTCTCACATCCATTCAGTTTTTCTGAACGCCCCCCCTGACCCCTACCCCACCTGTTAAAGAAAATCCCGTCGCTCCTCCCTGCACCTCCCTGCTTTAATGCTTCAGTGCTCCTCCCTGCACCTCCTTGCTCCTCCCTGCACCTCCCTGCTCCACCCTGCTTTAATGCTTCAGTGCTCCTCCCTGCACCTCCCTGCTCCTCCCTGCACCTCCCTGCTCCTCCCTGCTTTAATGCTTCAGTGCTCCTCCCTGCACCTCCCTGCTTTAATGCTTCAGTGCTCCTCCCTGCACCTCCCTGCTCCTCCCTGCACCTCCCTGCTCCTCCCTGCTTTAATGCTTCAGTGCTCCTCCCTGCAGGAGCACTCTCAGTGATGCAGGGAGGCATCAGTGCACCACGTCTGCACGGATGTTCTGATCGGACACACGAGGAACTTTCTGGAATATTCATTAAATATGGTGGTATTGTAGAAAAAAAGCACAGCAGAATAACATGGTAGAGGTAGTGTGATGGTGTGGGATTGTTTGTCAGTTCAGGGCCTGCATGATTGACAGAAACAGAAATTCATTTTTTCTGACAAACAGCTAAAAAGTTTTTTAGAGCAAAACCCAGAATGATCAGCAAGTCCACAACTGGATGCCTTTCAGAAGACAACAGAACCATCGCTCCACAAAGTTCACCAAAAACTGATCTGTGGATTCATCAGATGTGAAAACACTATAATAATCTGGATTAAATGGAATTATGACTCCAGTTCCTGGCCTGGATGTTTCTGTTCTGTGCAGATCTCTGTGGGATGACCTCAGATTTGACCTGTGGCTTCATAAACAAACTGCTGAGTGTCAATCATCTCACTGTGGCGCCGTTTAATGATCCGAAATAAACCCAATGTGCTCACCCCCCCCACCAACACCACTCTGAGTTACAACAGGAAGAAGGAAATCAAATTCCTCCTGACGGGTCACCCGGTTCAGGGGGGGGTCAGTTGAGCACAAAGCAGCAGGAGGATCAGGATGTCGTCACATCGGAGGTCGTGTGGTTTGAAAACAGAATTCTGAGACGTTAAAGTTGGACAAAGGTGACAGAAGAAGGGGGTAAATCCTTATTCTGCCCCAGGTGTTTGCCTGAGATGATGGGATGATCGCTGACAACCGAATCCTGAACACACAGACTGTAAAGACGGGGGGGTCTGATGGTGATAACGGAGCCCCCTCCCTGATTAGACGTCCTCAGAGCAGATAACGCCATCCGTCTGCAGGAGTTACATCACTGCCAGCTACTCTTTGTCTCCAATCAAGTCTTTACTTTTCATTTGCACCCCCCCCCCCCCAGCATCCCTCTACTCCTCCCCCTTTCTTTTCTGGTTCAGTACGGTGTGAGGATGAAGGTGGTTGGCGTTCCATCAGAGCTCTCTGGATGCTCATCGCTCTTCCGCTGTTGTCTTTCCTGTTAATCAAATGAAAAGACAGTGGAAAGCTGGGGGGGGGGGGGCTTTAGTCACAGAAATCCTGTTTGGATTGTTGCCTACAAACCACGGAGGCAAGGAAAAAGCTCCGGGCTCCTCTCCATGCTCACGGCCCCCCCCCTCCCCCATAGACGATGGAAATGAGAAATGTTTCTGACCTTTATGCAACCACAAAAATAGGATTTGGGAGAGGAGTTATGAGAGGGGAACTCTGGCAGATCCCCGGGATGGAGGGAGCACGGAAATCTGAAAGAGGGAAAAGAGCACAGAAGAGATTGAGAGGGTTATTGTATGGGGGGGGGGGGTAGAAAAGGCAGAGCTATGAGCTGAACATGAAAACATTCAGCCATAGACGCCAAAATCTTCACAATTTCACAATTTTTTATGTTTCCTGAAAACCTTCTGGAAATGAGAACCTGGAGCTGCAGGAGAACCTGGAGCTGCAGGAGAACCTGGAGCAGCAGGAGAAACTGGAGATGAAGGAGAACCTGGAGATGAAGGAGAACCTGGAGATGCAGGAGAACCTGGAGCTGCAGGAGAACCTGGAGCAGCAGGAGAAACTGGAGATGAAGGAGAACCTGGAGATGCAGGAGAACCTGGAGCTGCAGGAGAAACTGGAGCTGCAGGAGAACCTGGAGCTGCAGGAGAACTCAACCGCACCCTTTTTTGGTGAGAATTGTAGATTCCACTCAAGTTCTGCAAAAACAGAATATTCCAAAGAAATTCTTTGAAGAAAAAGAATCTTATCAAGAAAATATTTCAATAAGAAAATAATTGTCGTTCAAGAAAATGTGTCATAATGACTAGAATCTGTTTCCTAAATAAGAATTCTTGGTAAGAGCATTTCTCTGACTGTTTAACCCTTGTGCTATCCTATGACCCCCCCCTTCCATTGAGGTGTTCTCCTACCATGACAAAGGTGGATAAAGGTGGAGAGGATTTCATGTAATCCATGGACACCAGTGAAGATCACAAATCATTGAAGAACAAAGGTTCAGAGCTCTGTCTAGTGGGTCTAGATGACCCCACTGTCTAGTGGGTCTAGATGACCCCACTCCCAATGTTAACGTGTCTAGGATAGCACAAGGGTTAGAGACATTCATTTTTTTTTCATTCATTCATTTTCGATACCGTTTGTCCCTTTCGGGGTCACGGGGCTGCTGGAGCCTATCCTGGCCACTTGTGTGGGTTAGAGACAATCAGAGAAAAGCCTTTTGATCCTTTCCTGTTTTAGCGCCGTTACACTCGTCTTCCTGTCTCACATGCGTCTAGTATCGATCCAGAGCTGTTGTCATTTCTGGTGTTGTCCTCATGTTCGTGTCTGCAGGTCATCTTTTGGTTTTCCTGCAGTTTTTGGCTTTCTTCTGGTTCTTCTGCTCTCTGGATCCGCTGGTTCCTGACTGGTTTCACAGTTTTTTTCTCCTACTGGAAGAAAGAAGTTAAAGTTGTGTCCACAGAAAAAAGAACTCACTCTAAAAGGGGCTTTCTCCTCCAGCTGATGTTCCCTCAGACAGAGAACCAGATGTTTCCCAGAAAATACAAACAGCTGTAAATGAAATGTTCTGTTTGTTTGAAGGTTTGATCAGAAGACCAACATTAGATCAGGTTCAGTGTCACAGTTAAAGCTCTGGACTGTGGACCAGAGTCTTCTCCTCGTCATGCAGACCTAAAAACCTTCAGTCTTGATGACTTTTGTCCAACCTACACCTGAGAACGAGTAAATGTAACAAACATTGAACGTAAAAATGGCCATCTTTGTCCTGGAGCTGCAGCTAAACCGAGCAAAGAGGCGTTCTTATTGCTGCCATCAGGGTGTCATGCTGCTCTCAACCTGGAACCAACAAAACGAGGTTTCCAACAAAAACATGTTCTGCTAATCAAACTCATAAATGTGGTGAACGTCTTTCATACAAACTTAGACGTTTTGAGAAAATGCAAACACCTGCAGCTCCGTCACACATTCTTCAGTTAACGCGCCAAAAGAGAAACTGATCGTGTGTCCGAAGCAGACCTGTCAGCACAGCGGTGGCAGGGTGGTGATATGGGCCGATGATGATATGGGCCTGCTCAGCTGTGGATAAACGGCGTCCGTCGTGGAGGCGGAGCAGGACTGAAGATGCTGAGGAGTCCAGACTTTGCTGTGAAGACGCTGCCTTTCTGTTCTTACATTCATAAAACAGGAGCTGACAGATGCACTGACGCTCCCTCCATAGATCCTCATTGTAACAGTCATGTGTCCTCCTGCAGAAGGAGGTGTTTAGGAGACGCAGAGCAGCAAATGCAGTCTGAAGGTTACTCCTGACAACACAGAGCCAAATAGAAACATGGCAAACTTGGAGATTACTGCTTTATGTTGTGTACTGAGCAGCGAGACGCTGGTGAACAAATATACAGTAAGGTGTTTATTTATAGGAAATAGAGCGGGGCTGGTGGTGGTGGTGGTGGGGGGGGGCATAATTGGAATTTCTTCCAGGGAAAATCCTATTTCTGCAGTCTGGCTGAGATAAAGAAAGACATAAATGGATGGAGGACAGGAGGAAATGGAAGAATACACAGATGCAAGCTGGAGAAAATCCCATTTTTCTCTGTTTGGAAGGAAGGAAGGATGGATGGAAATCCATCCGGTAAAATCCAGTGGATGCAGCAGGTAAACTCAGTATCTGGAGTCTTCAGATTACCAAAATAATCTCCCCTGGGAGACTAACAGGATTTAGGATGTGTGAGTCTGGAAAAGTGTGAATCTTTGCACCAAGTCAAACTTTAACAAATATGTTAAAAAATGCTGACATCGTCACTTTGGGACGTTCTCTTCGTTTTAGGAAAGAACGAGTGCAGATCTCTGCAAAGAACGGCTTCAGGAGGAACCGCAGCTTTGGATCAGAGATGAAGAAGACGTGAAAGTTTCACAGGGAATGCTGGGAATCTTCTGTCCGTGTTTGTGTATGTGCACACACTCTGTGTGTATATGTGTTTGTGTGTCTGTTTTTGTGTTTGGTTGTGTGTCTTTTTGAGTGATTTTGTGTGTGTGTGTGTGGGGGGGGTGCGTGTGTGTGTGCATGTGTGTGTGGGGTGTGTGAGTGTGTGCGTGTGTGTGTGCATGTGTGTGTGTGTCTTTTTGAGTGATTTTGTGTGTGTGTGTGCATGTGTGTGTGGGGTGTGTGTGTGTGTGGGGGGGGTGCGTGTGTGTGCGTGTGTGTGTGTGTGTGTATGCGTGTGTGTGTGTGCGTGTGTGCGTGCGTGTGTGTGTGTGTGTATGTGTGTGTGTGTGTGTGTGTGTGTGTATGTCCTTCTTTCACCTTCTTGCTGAAATCGGCTCCCTCTTCTTGAGTCTCTGCAGGTTGGATCGTCTATCCTGAGCCGGTCGCTCTCATGCACAGGTGAGGCAGCTGCAGGTGGAGCGCGCGCACACACACACACACACACACACAGGTGCATGTGAAGTGCTGGTTCCATATTTCCGTTCAGAGTGGATGTGGATGCTTCCTCTGCGTTTCTGTTGGAGTACAGAGCAGCTCGGACCCGTCTGCTCACGTTTAGACTTTTCAGACGTGCTCCGTTCCACAGATGGACGTTCTGTGATGTCACATCTGTTCCGCCTCTGTCAGCTTCATCCTGCAGAAGCAGCTTGGATTCTGTGGTCTGGGCTGATGTTTGCTGATGCAGAAGGAGGTTTAGTCTGAAGCCCAGAATTCACGGAGCGTCCCTCAGAAACGGAGCAGGAACCAGCAGGCATGCATTGAATAGCTGAACAGGAGGAGGTGGTGGAGGTGGTGGAGGTGGTGGAGGTGCAGACAGTCAGCAGGCTGAGAACGGGGGGGGGGGGGGGGGTACTTGTTGACAAGCCAGCTGAGGAGTTGTGCTCCTGGCGCAGAGCAAAGATCGACTTACTGTTGGTTTCACAGCTCTGCAGCCTGTTTTCATAGAAACGCTGAAAAGTTTCACATCTGTGGCTCCATCCAACCTCCATCCAACCTCCATCCAACCTTCATCCAACCTCCATCCATCCAACCTTCATCCAACCTCCATCCATCCAACCTCCATCCAACCTTCATCCAACCTCCATCCATCCAACCTTCATCCAACCTCCATCCAACCTCCATCCAACCTTTATCCAACCTCCATCCAACCTCCATCCAACCTTCATCCAACCTCCATCCAACCTCCATCCAACCTCCATCAAACCTTCATCCAACCTCCATCCAACCTCCATCCAACCTTCATCCAACCTCCATCCAACCTCCATCCAACCTCCATCCAACCTTCATCCAACCTTTATCTTGTCGTTTCTCATCTTGAATGTAACAGGAAAACACACATTTTTCTCCTGTTAATCCCAGAATCTTGAAATAAAAACAGAGTTTGAGCACAGAGAGGTTCTGTTCAAAGCTGATCTTTGTGTTTGATGACCGTCAGAGATCAGGACTGTTTATTCTAATCTGTGCTCCTCCTGAAACCTGCTGTCAGCAGTGACACGGCATATTCTTCTTCCAGAGTAAAATGTGGTTTTTATTTCACTTTAAACAAGTTTCATCTGCAAATTGGAAAGAAATGAAAGTTTTCCTTCAGTAAAAACGTTTGAGCTCCTTTTTAAAAATCTCTGAAATTCTTCAACGTTCTATAACAAAAAACAAAATAACATTTCTCCTCTTTAAGAATGACAACATCCCATTTCAAACTAAGAAATCCCAAAGCTTGCGTTCCTTAAAAGAACATGATGAAGATGCGGGGTTCTCCTCGGGGAACGTCTCCTTCTGGGCTTTTGCTGCCAGGCTGCTCAGAAAACCATCAGTTTTGGGGGAGGAAGCCTGAAACCTCTGAAAACGGTCTTTGGTCCTGCTGTGTTTCTAAAACCACACGGTCCAGTTTGAGCGAAAAAGTTCAAACCTAAGGTTGAGGCGGGGCCACTCTGTGCCTCAGAGGCTCTCAGCTCTACAAATGTGACACTTTCAGACATTTAAAGGCCATGTGCCCCCTCATGGGCTCATCAGCTGGCAGATTCCAGTGGACAAGGGTGGGTTTGGTTTCAGTGGAAAGATGCAGGACGGGCAGCCAGAGGGACCTGGGGGCCCGGTTACAGGGGTCACAGGAGCACCGGCACCGAGCAACACCCACACCAGACACTGATCTGCCACGGAGAATGCCTTCTGACCTGCAGACTGCTCCTCCTGTGAGCACCTCCACGAGGAGCAGTTACTCCCAGAATGACGCAGACATTTGAGGAACCCCCCCCCTCCTCTGCCTCCAGATCGTGGCGCGGACTCAGAACTTCTTCTCCCACAGAAGCTCGTTTCCATAAATAATGTGCCTGTGGTGTAAAACTCACCAGAGAGCCTGTGATTAGCTCCTCCATCACAGTGGGCTTCACCGCGACATCTCAACACCAAACCCAATTTAGGTTCACGGAGCTGCCGGTGACTTCAGCTGTGTCATTAGGGCCTGCGCGTGCGCGTTTCTGTGCGCCAATGTGAGCAGGGTGCGCGCAGGGACGGCAGCCCGCGAGCCCAGATTGGTTTACTTTAAGAGACCACGAGCTGGGGTTTTACTGAAACACACCTCCCTCTGAATCCTCCCTCTGACACGGATCTGAGGGCGTGGGGACACGCACACGCACACGCACAAACCCCGCACACCTCTGCTGAGAAACTTATATCTGAGCGTGAAAACCGCACGGCCGCAGCTCTGACCGGGCCTGTCCAGCTGCAGACCAGCGTTTGGGTCATGCTTGGAGACAAGTGTGTGCGTGTCTGCGTGCGTGTGCGTGCGTGAGTGTGCGTCCACCAAAGCAACGGTCCCGCCTCCTCTAAAGAAGTCACAGCATTTTCTTTGGGGGCAGAATTGAATGTGTTTCCAAAAAAGGAGGACATTTGTGTGAAACTTGGCTCCGTTTGTTCCCATGATGCAGCGCTGCCGCGTTTCCCGCTGCAGACTAATAAATCTGTTTGTGCTGAAACGTTTCTTTTATCTGTCGGAAATAAAATTCCTTTTTTTCCTCAGCAGTGAAAGAAAGGAGAGAAAAAAACTTCAGTTTAAGAGAAATTAGCCTGAAACCAAACCGGGAGACAGAACCCGTTTTTGGAGTTCAGGCTCTGAGAACAAACTGCTCTTTAATCAGTGACTGAGGGGCTAAACAGAGGCGGGCCGAGCTGCCTACTGTAATCCGATACGCGCTCACGTGGACGGCGCGCACGCGCCCCGAAACTGGGGACTGAGTGAGCGGCGCCGCTCGCTGCCACACAGCCAGAGGAGTCAGGAGAGGAAGGAGCGCACCGGCAGAGCCCGCGGAGAGGAGAACGCGGAGAGACACGCAGCCTGCGGCGCAGCGCGGAGGAGCCGCGCGCGCCCTCTCCGTTACGCACCATAAGCGGAGCGGCTCCCTCCAGGAAACCTGAGCCTCTCTGGATCAACCTGCAGCCGGAACAGAGTCAGAGCCTTCAGAGGAGAAGTGGTGGAAACGCGCGTTTAGATGAGCGCGGCTCCGTTTGAAGGACTTGAAGAAGTTAAACCGGAGATTCTGGATCGACTCTGAGTCCGGGACGGAATGGACTTTTCAAATTCTAGAGACCCAGAGAGGGTTTGCTGACAGTCCAGGTGGTTTTGGTATTTTTATTTTTCAAGTTCCACATTTGAAGCTTCGCGTGTCACCTGCGTTTCCAGGGTCAGTTCCCACGCGCGTTTTCCCTCAGAGACCCGGCGCGCGCGCTGCGCGCAGAGCGAAGGATGCCGCGGCTATGAAACTCTGTTTGGGGCAAAAATTCCGCTGATTTTGGATATTTTTTGGGGAGGAAAGACAGTCAGAAAAAGGGGAAGTGCGATTCAGAAACAGCTACGCGTTCTTGGAGAGCGCCGCGTGCGCAGGAAGCGCAGGACCGACAGCTCAGAGTCTGCGCCAGCGGGACCGACGCGCTGTCCGTCCGTTTCCCCGGGAGGAGAAGTGTTTTCACGTCACAGTTTACTCCTCATAAAGGATGAAGATGGATGTACCCGCATGGCTCTGGGGATGTATGCTGGCGTCTCTGCTGCCTTCAGGGGCAAAAACATCCAAAGGAGGTAAGTTCACACTTTTGCTGCTGAAACAAACGCAGCTCTGTTTATTTGTTTATCTGTTTATTTGTTTATTTGTTTTCCTGGAAACGAACCTGAGCTTTGGGAATAACTTGAAAGTTTCCAACTGAGCTTTTTTTTTTTCAAACTTTCAAATGTGTTTTTCTTTTTGGTGAAATGATGGTTTAAAATCAAACTCCATATTTGTTCACATCTTAAATGTATCCTCCATCATTAAGGGGATAAAAACCAAAATGCTGAATTTAGATTTTAAAACATTTGTTTGTAAATCAATCCTCTGCTGAGTCTGTAGCTGGACGATCTTAGCCGGTTCTACGAAGACTAGTGTGCTCTGCCGGTACCGATACCGTTTTTTGTACCGGTTTCCGTTCGTTAGCTGGAGCTCCTTCACGGATATTATCAGGCACTATTTTAACCGCAATCATAAAAACGCATCACGGAAGACGCGCGGGGAAAAATCCGCGTGTCCATCCACACTTCCAGAGCTCATCACCGGGTTTTTTTCCCTCCCGACAGAAACGACAGTTATCCGTTCCTTAAGTGTTGGCACCGCGCTTACGCGCACGCGCTGGTTTCGCCCGGGCCACCGTTTCCCGCTGCCGCCGCTGCGGTTCAGCTGTGTTTGCGTGAACGCGCTCGCGGCGTGCGGTTATTTGACCAGCAGCTACTCATGAACGAACGCCGCCGCGCGCCGCTTCCAGGTGGATTTTTCTCTTACCGGTAGTCACGCGCCACAGCGACGGTGTAACTTTACGCGCAAATTACGCAGCAGTGGAGTAAACTCCAGGCGCACGCGGGGGCCGGGAGGGGGGGCGGCTCTTTTCTTCTGTTACCGTGGGAAGACGGACGTGATTACAGACTACACTCTTCACGCACGTGCAGGAAAAAGAGGGGAGACTGGTTTTTAAAGCGGGGTTCTGTTTTCCTCTGGGCCTCCTCTGTCTGCTCCTCCTTTAAAGATCCCATGACTTGGGTCAGGAGGTCCAGCCTCCAGGTGCTGTTTTAGAAAAGCATCAAAAGGAGGCGCAGGAGCCCCCCCGCACATATCACTTCAGTCTAAGTACTTCTGGGTGTTTGGGTCATTCTCATGTCTGCTGACGTCATCCACGCGGCAGTTTGCACCTGTTGTTGGTGGAGAAGCTTTGAGGCCTCCTCTAGCTCCCCTCCAGCTCCTCTCCGGACCTCCTCTGTGACTGAGAACCACAGGAACGATCTCAGCTGTGGGCCTGTCACACTGAAGCTACCTCAGCGTTATCACGGCCTCCTCTCCGCTGCTGCCTCCGGAGGGAGGAGGGAGGAGAGCTGTGAGAGTGTATGCATGGGCCAGTGGAGGGGGGTATAGGAGCTGAAGGGATCGGAAGAATGACTTTTCTCCTCTCCTCTCTGTTTGAAACTGCTTCTTCATTCCGTTTGATCCCAGCTGCGCCTGGAAGGAGATAAACGGACATAATTGGCCACTCAAGAGAAGCTTTCTGCCTCATAGAGTCTCTGCTGAAAGATGCGGGACGATAACGCGCGCGGGGTGGGGGTGCATCTCTGTCGTCCAGATCAACTCTGCTGCATGAAGTATGAGCTTCCAGCAGAAACAGGAGTTGGTTGGAGGATTCTGGGAGAGACAGCTGTCGGTCAAAACAAAAGGATTCACGTGACGTCAGCAAAGACAAAAACAGTCGCTCTGTTGTCTCCTTACAAAAGCTTCAAATACGTTTTAAGATGATTCCAATCCAGCTTTTTTCTTCTGATAAAAGATTTACCTCCAAACAGCCTTTATTCCATCCATGCATCCACGTTCATCACCTGCTGAATCCGGTCATTGGGTTGCTGGAGCCTATCACACCTGCTGTTGGGTGAACACTAAACACTGAAAGCCTATTTGCTGGACTGTGGGAGAAAACCAGAGACAAACTGCAGAAACCGAAAAGTCCCAGCCAGAATTTGAACCAGGGCCTTCTAGCTGTTAGGCGGAGTGGTAACCCCACCATGCAGCCCGTCTTAATGCAATAAAATAATATTTCTGATGTTTTGCAGAAAGTATTTTCTGTAGAAATCTGTATTTTCCTCAAATTCCATGTTTGTGCTGTTCGTTCCTCTGCAGTTCCGTCTGTGCAGCAGCAAAAACCTGATCAGTGAGGAGAGTTTAGGGAGCGATGGTGAGGTGGTGGTGGCATGGGGGGACTGGGGGGCAGAGTGGAACCACCATCCCAGATTCATCTGTCCCTCTGCTGGGGGGGTCCAGGCCAGACTGCGATGGAAGCTGAAAGATCCGCTTCTCGGTGGAGGAGGACTGGACCGAACGCAGCAGAAACATTTTAATGCGACGTAACGTCACCTCAGTCTGGAAGGAGAACATTAGAAAACTGGTTTGATGTTTTATGTCAAACATGTCAAAGAGACATGGTCGGGGTGTGGGGGGACTTTGACTCGTCGCTGACACTTTGCTGTGAGCTTGGTGGACCTCTCCTGTTGCCGTAGCTTTTCTGACCACAGAGACCTTCGTCTTCAAAGCAGAAGACAGTTTTTCCTTCAGAGGAACAAATCTAGAAGACCTCCCATGGACAAAGAAAAATGTGTCTTTGTGAGTGCGCCCCCCCAGGACAAGGCCTAGCTGAGTCATCCTGCTGCCAGTTCACGGCCTCCCCTGACCGTATCTTTCTCCGCACCTCCCTGAATGCACAGCCTCCCCTCCCTCCCCTCCATCAGCTTCAGTCCTCCACCTCGGTGGGATTTCCCTTCAGCCTCTCAATGTTTCTCTCAGTCCGTGTTTTCTTGCGTTCACGCTCCGTTACCAACTCTCATTGAATGATCTGCTTTTGCTGTCACCGTTTGCTTTAAGAAGCATTTCTGATGGGGACGATGCCGTCCACCTTCAGAACATCATGTGGATCTAAACGCTCAGCAATGACACCAGACTGGTTCTGTATTTATGACAAAAGGAGTGTGACACGAACAGGAAGGAAAAGGAAACCACAGAACTCATGAAGGCAAACGATGAAAGAAAGAAACCGGCTCAGAAACAAGCATGAAGCTGCTAAAGGATCATCGTTGTTCAGCTGCTGGTTTAGCACAAAAGAATTCTGCTTCAAAGATTTCTGACATCCAATTCAATTCAGTTTTATTCATATAGTCCAATGGTACAGCCCAGTTATGTCAACAGGCTTCACTATGTGCAAAACAAAAATCAGTTAGAAAATACAACAGCTAAACTAAACTAAACTAAACTAAACTAAACTAAACTAAACTAAACTAAACTAAACTAAACTAAACTAAACTAAACTAAACTAAACTAAACTAGCATCCCTGTCCTTAGACCCTCCTTCTCGGTAAGGAATAACTCCTAAAATAACGGATTAAAAAAAAAAAAGCAGAGAGCTGAGGGGTGTCCACATGAAGGAGGAATCCTCCCCCAGGACAGACAGGCCATGTACCAGAACCCTTAGAGAAGAATGAACTTATCTAACTCTACATCTACATGTTTGAATAGTCCAGATGGGTTTAAACTCAGACACAGAAGGGTCAGATAATCAGATCTGATCAGCAGTTCCATCAACGTCAGTCTCTTCATCAGAGATGAAGGTGTCTGTACCAGGAGGTCTCAGGAGAAACGGTTGGATCAGAACATCTCCTGTTTGTCCAGATTCTGAAAACCCTAAAGGCAGAGAACGTCCAGGATCTTTGTTCATCTGGACTTCAGATCAGAAAATCATTTATTCATCTTTCAAAGAGTGAACATTAAACGCAGTTAAAGTTAACAAAAGGTTTGTCAGAACTTCGCTGGACTCCAGTTTAATGAAAGTTCTTCTCATGAAGGGCAGTAACCTTCAAACCAGGTTGATGGATGTTCACATAGATGTTTATCCTGAAGACAAAGAAACTTTGAAAAACATGACATGATTTACAACATCCCACACCCCTACAGCACCTCCACCATGTTTACTTCCTTTTTTTATCACCACGTTGACCTTTCTGTTTCTCACTGGGGGGGTCCTGCAGACTCCCAGGCCTTTAACCTTAAAAAATCTTCATCAAACTAGTTTCTCTGAAGCTGTTTGGACTTTTACAGTTTGGGGGGGGGGCAGCTGAAGACGTTTCAGCTCCATCAACCTCTGAAAATGCTCCTGACTTCCAAACGTTTGCTGGTTCTGCTGGTCATCACGTCTCTGAGTAGGGAGGGGGGCTGCTGTTTCCATGATGCTTCTGCAGGTTTATCAGAGGAGGAGCTCAGAATCCTTCAGCTGAACTGAATCCCGTCTGTCTAAAGAGACTCACAGCTTTTAGTTTCTCCCGTCTCCGTTCTTCGGAGCGTCTCTCCGTCAGACGTTCCTCCTAAATCTTCTTCGGAGCTTCTGCTCTCCTAAACTCATTCTTCATTCCTGTGAGCTGAGGAGCACGTTCCTGTGTCAGGACTTTTTATCCATCACTAGGCTTTTTTATGACTCCCGGTTTTCCCCTGACTTTTTCCTCTGTTGGAGAAGTTCTCCGTCTCGGTTCTCCTCACACATACACGGCGGGTAGTTTTCCACTGCGGGGGCACCTGGACTCAGCCCCACCTGTTTGTGTGTCGGCTCCATTTTCTGTCCGCTGAGCTTTTCTGAGCTGCTGACTTTCTCCTTTCAGATGATGAGAGACAGATGTTCTTGTACCGTTCTCCCTCTCATCCTTTCTTCCTGTTTCTGCTCTCCAGGTCTCAGGAACAGCTCTGTGGTTCTCTGGTTCAGGTCCAAACAATACCTCCCAGCTTGTTGTTTCCATCATGTTACACAAAGAGTTGGAAGACGGGATTTCTGCATCTGCATTTCTGGTTTGCGGCTGTGAGAGAACAGATCAATGAGAACCGCAGGAGAACAGAGAAGGAAAGCAGTCGTTCTGACGTCTCCCTCAGGCTTTGGTTCAGAAGGTCACGACAAGCTGAGTGCGAAACGTTGAACCAGTGTTCTGGGGCGTCCAAATAACGAGACTCAGTGTGGAGTTTGGGGTGTTTGGGCCAGCGTGGGCGGACAGCAGACTTCCTTTAACAAGCGCTCTGATTATCTGGATAAAACTCCTTTTTAAAAAAAAAAAAACGTCGATGCTTTGATGGAGCTGATGGAAGGAAAAGCAGAATCGAACCTGAGACAGACCTCAGCCTCACGGGAAGATGAAGATCAGAACATTTGCATTTGAGGCCAGAAAATACAGATCCTGCTCAGTTGTGCACAGCAGTTCTGAGAGGAAAAGTGTGTGTGTGCATGCGCGCGCGTACGCGCGAGTGTGTGTTTGTGCGTGCCAGAGATGTGCACATGTAGGAAAAGTCGCTGAATAAGTGTTATCAGGATGCAATACTAAACACAGCAGAGGACCATAAATAATGCAGCGACCTGTCTTATATCTGTGCTCCACTGCTTAGCACCATTTACCACCATTTACTGTCTGTATGTGTGTGTGTGTGTGTTTTAATGTGTTCAAGTCTGTTTATATGTATGTGAAATGTTTGTGTGTCTGTATGTGTGTGTAAATATCTTTGTGATTGTAGGTGTGTGTATGTGTGAATGTGCTGGTGTGTGTTAATATGTTCATATGTGTGTGCAAATGTGTGTTGGTATTTGTCCCATCGTGGGGACAATGATATGGTTACACAGTCACGGAATGGGGACAGATTTCGAAGTGGGGACAAAAATCCTGATCCCCATTATTGTGTGTGTGTTTGTAAATGTGCTTTTGTGTGTGTGCCTGGCCTGGATTGTGATGTTTTTGTGTTTTTGCAGTTGTTGGTTTAGAAACTCAGATTTTGGTCGACATGTTTTCAATGGAGACGGAACCGTCACCGTGTTTTCTTCTATCCCTCCTCAGACGTCCCTGCTCTCTGGAGCATTTTTTGGGGGCGGAGCCTGACGTGACACCACATCTGAGTGGAACAGGCTTGGTGGCTGTGAGCCACATTTAAAGGATGATTCTATCTTTTGGCTTCTTGATTATTCTGGACAGGAACTCGGGTTTCTTCCTGGCTCAGCAGATCCTCCACTCTGACACACAAACACTCTGAAGATTGATTTAGTGTAGAATATAAATTAGCGTTACGATTGATTTTGTTTTGGAAGCGGTATTTAAATGCTTTCTTCTTGTTCTCCACACATAACAAAGTCCGCCTGCTGATGTCTTTGCTCAGAGCTGCAGGAACTTCTACCTGTGTGGAACCATGGGAGCAGCAGTGCAGTCTTTAACGCGTGTCCTTTCTGAATGACTTTCAGTCCGTGGATTTATAGAGTCATAGAACGGAGCAGACGCCTAACGCCAGCGACACACAGCGCCTGCCTCCATACGACTTCCTCCCTATTCATCAGACTGTCTTCATCTGCTGTGAGGCAAAGGTGAAGAGGAGCTGGACGAGCCAACGTCTCACAGCAATGCATAAAGAGGCAGAAACCCTTTGCTGTCATGCACTGAACTGCAGGTGTTGCTGCTCACTGTTTTTCTATGAGCAGGTCATTTAAGGCTGAAAGACAACTGAAAGACAAGAACAACCCTTCGCTGAAAAACCAACACTCACTGCCTTAACAGACATTTTATCACTAACAGCTACAACTGTGTGGATTCTGGTTCATAAATACATTAATGAGTCAAATGAAAGGAAGGAAGGAACATTGGCGGACTGTGAAGAAGGAAGTTGCTGGTGCCATATTTTAAAAAATCTCTGATCTGATGAGATTTTCACCCACAACAACCTGCTCACACACTGGTTTAAAAAAATGAAGAAACATCTGCTGAGAGGAGGAAAACACGAAAGCATCAGTGTGGATAGTTGAGCACAAAACTAATAAAATGTTTGGAGCTCCAGCAGCAGAGCAACAGATGGTGGTGCTGTTATGGTGTGAGGTGTTGTTCGGGCGGATGGTGGTGCTGTAGTGGTGTGGGAGGTTGTTCGGGCGGATGGTGGTGCTGTAATGGTGTGGGAGGTTGTTCAGGCGGGTGGTGGTTCTATAATGGTGTGGGAGGTTGTTCAGGCGGGTGGTGGTGCTATAATGGTGTGGGAGGTTGTTCGGGCGGATGGTGGTGCTATAATGGTGTGGGAGGTTGTTTAGGCGGGTGGTGGTTCTATAATGGTGTGGGAGGTTGTTCAGGCGGGTGGTGGTGCTATAATGGTGTGGGATGCTGTTCAGGCAGGTGGTGGTGCTGTAGTGGTGTGGGATGTTGTTCAGGTGCGTGGTGGGGCTGTAATGGTGTGGGAGGTTGTTCGGGCGGATGGTGGTGCTGTAATGGTGTGGGAGGTTGTTCGGGCGGATGGTGGTGCTGTAATGGTGTGGGAGGTTGTTCGGGCGGATGGTGGTGCTGTGATGGTGTGGGAGGTTGTTCGGGCGGATGGTGGTGCTGTAATGGTGTGGGAGGTTGTTCGGGCGGATGGTGGTGCTGTAATGGTGTGGGAGGTTGTTCAGGCGGGTGGTGGTGCTATAATGGTGTGGGAGGTTGTTCGGGCGGATGGTGGTGCTGTAATGGTGTGGGAGGTTGTTCGGGCGGATGGTGGTGCTATAATGGTGTGGGAGGTTGTTCAGGCGGGTGGTGGTGCTATAATGGTGTGGGATGCTGTTCAGGCAGGTGGTGGTGCCGTAGTGGTGTGGGATGTTGTTCAGGTAGGTCAGGGGTGGGCAATTATTTTAACTCGCGGGCCACATTGGGTTCTAAAATTGGATAGAAGGGCCGGACCAGGAGCAGATGGGTGGAGTGAGAATGATATAACATGGAATCTAGATGAAACATTTGGGTTGAAAATTATATTCTAAAACAGAATATTCTAGAGTTTTTAGTTAAAACTTTTGTTCCCATTTTAGATCTTTTTTATTGTGAAGCCCTTTGGTACCTTCAAGGAGTTGTAAAGAGCTATGAATAAAGTTTCATTCATTCATGATCCTTTAAAGAAAATCAATAACATTATTTAAGAAATAAAACAATGACCAAACAACACTCTATGATTTTCAAGGACAAAAATTCAGGAAAAATATACTGAGACATTTAAAAAAACAAACCAAAAAATGTATATATATATATATAATAAATAAATAATGGATCCTCTCCCGTCATAATTCCGCAGAGACTTTGAGCTCATCATACGTCTCACAGTTTGCGCAGCTGCGTCTGTTTCTTATCCAGTAATACTGAAAAAGCGAATTTCTTCTGAATGTCTTCTGCTGCAGCTACGCATATATCTGTGTTACCTTTTCACTAGAACAGAGTTCCTCGATTATTGCAGGAGTTATGTTCTAAAAATAACCGTGATCGGTGAAATCCACGGAGAATGATTACAAATGTTTTAAATTTATGGCAGTAAAACTCCTCACTGCATAAATACACTTTTCTGACACAGACATGAACATTTTCACCTTTTCTTTTGTTTAAATTCTCAAACCTTCATAGAAATTAGGTCCAGGATCTGAGAATGAAAACAAAGATCTGATCTTGAGGACAGGATAAAAAACTAAAGATAAATGATGTTTTTACCCTTAAAATGAAGAACAGAAAATTCAAATCATGGATTTTGTTCATTTGATATTTTATCTGTAAGTAAAGATTGTTTTGGTTTTTTTTTTTTATCTCAGCCCACATGGACTTTAAGTTTGAATATTTTTAAATCCATTTGTTACAACTATGACTTTTTAATTTGATAGAAGCAGCATGATGAGAGAAGCTGCTCCTGCCCAGACTCCCCAGAACTCTCCTCTGCAGAGGCTTTTTAAGGTGCTGCATGTTCGCACCGATCTGTAGTTTGTGGCTGGTCGCTTCACCACTCCATCCGGTTTAACGCTGGCTAAGCAGGGAGCTAAAAAGGTGTTTGGCTGATGTGGCTGTGAGATGCCAGCATGCTTAAACACTAACGCAGGTGGCGCTGCCATGAAATGCATCTGCCTGCGTTACATTCTTCTGGTAACTCTGCTCCTGTGTTACCGTAGTCACCGGGGAGACTGGACACAGACAGGAGAGGCTGACGGGACTATCAGCACGAGGGAGGTGGACACAGACACCAACGTGTCCGTCATGGCGTGTTCTGGGTGCAGGTCTTCTCCTGGAGGCTCAAACATGTTGTTTTTAGCAGTGAGATCTCACGTCTGTTTGTTTGGAGTTGATCTTGAGGATAAGTGGTGGAGTGCTCCCTGATGTTTTTGTGATTTCCTGTTTGCACATGTGACTCCTCTCCGAGTAACTTTATAGTTTCCACTCTATTATTAGCCGTCATGATCTGCTCTGCAGACTGGCTTGGCTGTGTCACCCGTGCAGGGAGGGGGGACAGGAATCGGGCCGTCACTGCACTGAAGGTTGGATTGGACCATCCTGTTACACAAACTTCTCAGATGAACTTCCTCCCTTTTTTCTAGTCAGGTGGTCTTCATATTTTAGCCTTGACTGAGGCGTAACACGAACCCAGAGGAGCTGGATCGTGAACTGTTCTCCTTTTTCTCCCAAAAACAGGAAACCAGTTTAGGACTGCATCACAGAAAAGCACTTCCCTCTGAGAAGCCGACGTTCATGGAGGATTCCTCCTTTTGAAGAACCCACTCCACCCTGGTTTTCCTCACGGGAGCAGAATCACAGTTTGAGCTTTTATTTTGTGCTGCTCTTAAAGAGACACTTCCTGTTTCGGAGAAAACTGGTTAAAGTTTAGCAGATGATCTCTGAAAAGTTGTTAGTTTTAGGATGACAATTTGCTGACTCAGCAGGAATTCATCCCAATTAAATTCTGTTTATTTACAACTGAAGCTATCCATCCACACAAAGAGTGTAAAAAAATCTGATAAGAATGCTAAGAAAACCTCCCCAATCGGGTTTGTTCGGACAGAACAGACCAAAACCGCCGTTCCAACCGCTGCTCATTTGGGGGCGCTATGGTCCGGGATCGGCTCAGCTTTGGATCAGATTTTCTCATTGGAATCTGTCTGGAAAAACATTTTCTTCTTGTCCATTTGTTCATGAGAGTGTGAAAGCTCATCAGAAACTCTGGTTTGGACTCTACCATTTTTATCCTAGAGGGGGGATTCACACCCGGCTTTTTGATTTGGTTAAACCACTCATACTAGTCCAAAAAAAGTTTGCTCGTGTGAATATTTTCATGCACACTCTCTGTCCAGACCAAACAGTACTCTACCTCTGATCGGAGGATTGCAGATTCGATTCCCGCCCATGTGTCGAAGTGTCCTTGGGCAAGACACTGAACCCCACCTTGCCTCTGGTGGGTCAGTCTGCAGCTATGAATGACGTGACACTGACGTATAACTGCTGACAAGTGGACTCGCTTTGAGACAGGAGGCAGGGCTTCTGGGAAGACTGGTGTGTGGGACACCCAACGCCATTCACGCATGAAACACACAACTTTGTGTACGTCCAGATGCTGCGATGACCTTTGACACACACAAGGAAATCTTCCCTCCACGTCGTATCACTTCCAGAAATCTGCCCCAAACCCGTTTACAGGATACGTTGGAACGAACCCAGGAGGCTGTGCATCAGTCAGCACGCTTATCTCACATTTTAAAGGAGAGATCCAACATAAACATCTCACTGCATCCACTTTCACACCCACTTGACCCGGTGACACTGCAGCCTGTCTGCCAAATGGTCGTTCAGAGGTTCAAATCCCTGCACAGTCACTGGATGACCCTTATATCTCTAATTTAAAACCTTTATGTGTCTTTAGGTGAAGGTGTCTGTTGAAAGCTGAATCCTCTGCAATGGTTTCACTCCTCAACTCCTTTCTCCTTCCAGCACCGGAGCCGTGCGGCGACAACCTGGACGCGAGCGACGCCGGTTACATCACCACCCCCGGCTACCCACACGAGTATCCAGCCAATCAGAACTGCCGCTGGATCATCACGGCACCCGAGCCTTCTCAACGCATCGTCCTCAATTTCAACCCTCACTTTGAGATCGAGAAGCTGGACTGCAGGTGAGGGAACGGGCGTTTGTCTCCCAGAAGCTCCTCCTTTTATGCGCGAGAGCGGCTGAACTTCAGCGTCTGCTCCTGCAGCATTTACTGCAGTAATCGCTCTGGGACCTCTCGTGGTTCTCAGCCTCTAATAATCCAAGTTTAATTACAACACATTTAATGTTCCACATGCTTTTCCCACTTCGGATGAATTAGGAGAGATTAGAGGATTTGGTGTCCGTCATTGTTTTTGGCGGTTTGGCTTTGGCTGCACCGTCTTAAAAAAACATCTTGTAAAAAAAAAGACATGGACTGCAGAGATAAGAACGGACAAAGAGATTGTAAGAAAACGATGGAAACAAATTATTTTTGGATAAAACTGACAAAAAGATGGAAAAACACAGCGAGGCAATGTCTAGATTGGAAAGTTCTGGTCCTGTTCTACAGCTCCTAAAGAAAAATCAGATTCCTGACATCACGTATGCTATAACAGCATAGCGTATATGCTATATTATATGCTATTATTTATATTATACGTGAGTATGCACTCACAGGCTGATTCATAAACGCACAGTTTCATCCCAGATCCAGTCGTTTCTGGAATGGAAGGAAGGGGGTTTCTCTGGACTTACATGAACAGAAATGATACAGATGTTTGTTTGTTGGAGCTGAAGCATCAATACTTCACAGCTTCTGTCCATTCATTCCCTCCATTCTCCTTTTTTTCTCTAAAATAAACCTTCTTCTGCTGAAATTGATGAAGATGATCAGATGACCGTCTCTGCATGAAGCATTCTGGTTATCAAACCATCTGTGGATGAGATTTGGTCCATGGAGGTTTTCCAGTATTTTGTGGATCCGGTTTCTCTGGAGATCTGAACCTGAATCATGAGTGAAGTCTGGATTGAAACATTTCTTCCTGCTTTGTCAGAACTGACTCCACCGTTCTCTGAAACCCAAAGGATTCAAGCTCTTCAGGCGTTTCTGTTCAGGTGTTTGGTACCTAATCATTATATGGAACAAAGGAACACTGTATTTTCAGAACCAGTAGGTCCAAACCACTTGAACATTAGCAAGAGAACTAAAAAGTCTGAGTGCTGCAAACCCTCCTGACCAGCTGACCTGAGGAGTGGTAGTTGTGTTTTCAGGTTCAGTGTTGCTCAGGAGGGCCAGCACTAAAGAGCTTTTCACTCTGAAGACGCCTGAAAGTGTTTCTAAAATGTAGCTGTGAGGCTCAGAAGACGACAGCGTGGAGGAGAAGAGGACTTGTGAGAGAGCTCTGTGGGAGGCAAAGATACTCCATCCACAGGGAGGTTAATCCACAACCACCATGCAGGGAATAAACCACCTTCTCTTTTTGGTAAAAAGAAAAACAAGATTTTTATCTGTGAAAATGGATCAAATCAGGATGAGTTCTTTAGTTTTCTTCCAACCTTATTAAAGTCCCTCTCTGATCATCTTCTGATCTATTGTCAGAGTGTTCCTAGGGGTCTTTTATTTATGAAAAACGGGTTGTTTTGTAGTTTCTGCAGAGCGGCATTAGTTCATTAGAAATTCACCTCTGAGTTGTGAGTGGGACTGTTGGCTCCCCCATTTCCCATCATGCCTTTGTTTACATCTAGCTTACAGTCCCTCACAACCCCAAGCTAACATTAGTGGCGATATCAGATCAATCCATCCGTACAGTTTAGATCCAGATTCCAGCTCAGACCAAAACAACCTTTTTTTTCTGTTCCTGATTTACCATTTGAACAAAGAAATTCTCAGAAGAACAATTTTAACCCAGATTTTCTCAGTATGTGTCCTCCGTCAACAGAAAAATGTTAGAAGAATGTGTTCAAAAGCCCAAAAAGCCCATTTTTTATCAGAGTGTGCTTATGGAACAGAGGATCTGATCACATCTGCATCTAACTCAAACTCAAACATCTACGTCTTCATTGCTCCCTGGTAGCAGAGACTGACAAAAGGAGCCGACTCAGACAAATGGAAACAATGAAAAATTCCCGCTAGGACTGTCCATGGCTTCCTTTTTCCCGTCACATGACTGAAGGTAGCAGCCCAGCTTTAGTCACAGACCTGCTGCATCTGCGCGGAGCTGAGTCACTTCAGACCTCGTGACGGAGCAGTGCACCAACAGAACCTGCTTTGTGTCTCCTCTGACAAAAAAAATTCACACTTAGCTCATGATTTCACTTCTGCTCAACCCTTTGGGTGCATCCTGAAAGGCTGTTTCATGAGAAACGAGGTCTCCTCTCTGGAAAACAGAAGAGGCTCAGGTGTTTCAGCTCTGAGAGCCGGAAGCAGAACCACCGTCAGGGTGCTGCTCTTGGACTCTCCTGGATCCGAACTGAAGCTGCATCAAACTGTGAGCACAAAACTCTCAGCACCTCAAGGAAGAATCCCTCTAGCATATTTGCTCATGGGCTCAGGGCAGAGGGGGGAGTGGAGATGTCTGAGTCCTGAACAGGAGGAAGTAGAAAGACTCATGCCAGCTCAGTGTGAACTCCTGCAGAGATGTTCTGCAAGAATCAGAACCATGGCGGGAACGTCCTGTGGTGTCTGTGATTTACAGCAGTTCAGTTCTTTGGTGAGACTGAAGGAGGTCCAACTTTTGGTCTGCAGATCAGTTTGTTCCTCTGCTGACATGTTTGAGCAGCAGCTTATTCTTCTGCCTGCAGACAGAAATGACTCCAGATCTGTTTTTTTCCCCACATTTCTCTACTTTTTGGTTTAAAAGAGTCCAGTAAAAAGTAACAAACAGCTCATCCAGTTGCTGCTCCTTCCATCCATCTGAACAGAAAAATTTTTGCAATGATTCTGCTTATAATAATGTGGTTTTGAGGACTTTAGACTCCTCTTTTGAGACTGTCTTATGGTTCCATCACATGTTTCTGCAGACGTCTTCCTGTTTCTGGTCAATGAGTGGAGTTGCCCTAAAACTTTTACACTTTTTTGTGGAAACAGAAAAGAGTTTTTCTGCTCCAAAACTGAAATAAACTGTTTTACATATGGGTCTTGAGGGCTTATTGATTCTATATGTTCAATGATCCGAAGAAGAACGCTGGAAGCTGAGCAGAAAAATGACCTCCGTTAGTTTCTCTTCATTTGACAGAGTTGCCCCCCCTCAGACGAGGAGGCAGGAGCAGAGGGGCTCGGCTTGACCTCGTCCGGCGCTTTACATCTCTGTCTCTGAGGGGAAGATGGGTATCTGGGCCGTTTGCAGAGCAGCCTCGCAGGGAAAAGTGCAGCGTCAGGCTGTGCGGAGGGCTGGCTCAAATCATCCTGACAGCAACCTCCTCCACCGTCTCTGCCTCCAATTCATCTGCCCCTTCCTCACCCCTCCTGCCCGAGCCGCTGCCCAATGACTCCATCTATCATCTTTCACCTGCTCCTGCACCTCCCTCTCCGTCCTCCTTCATCAGCCTCTCCTGTGTCCAGCTGGATCAATCTGCCGCATGTTTCTTCCTGTTTTCTAATTTTCTTTTCCCGTCTTTCCTCCACCATCATTATTCAACCTTTATTATCAGAAATCGTGACCAACATACCGACTGACACATTTTGCTCTCAGCAAGTCGCCTTTGCTCCTCGCCCTCCATCCGTCTCTGCTTTTATTTTTCTGAACCTTTTCTCTTTTTTTGCTGAAACTCTCCTCTTTCATTAAAACCTGCTCCAAAAACGGCAGATTTTCACACAGAAACTAGACATCCAACAGTGAATCTGGTGAACTCCTCGTGGTCGAACGGCTGCAGATGTCGAGTAAATCAGCGAGATAGAAGTGATTTATATGACAGAGAAGCTGCAGTCAATGATAATGGTTCTGCTAATGATGAAGACCTTGTCTTTGTGCTCTGCCTCCATCCGTCATTGAAGTTCTCGGCTCCCTGCCTTATCAAAAATGGAGGCCGGAAAGGTGGGAGGATGGTCAGCAGGCGTGCAGACGCACCTGGCTGCAGGCAGGAGTCGCGCAGACAGTGATGTGATGTGACGGCAGCCGTGGGGTCGAAGAAAGGTGCAGGCTGAGGCGGGGGGAGCGGTGCCGCATGTGGAGGGACAGGTCGATTACCAGCTGTGTGCATTTAGCCGCCTGCGCGGTCGCATTAACATCACAGCCCCTCCAGCAGCAGGAGAGCGCAGCATCCGGACCGGAGGCCCGACATGAAGGTGAAGCCGCTCGCTCTCAGCTGCAGGAGGGAGAGTTACCGCATCAATAAAACCCAAATGAGCCTCTAATTATTTACATTTTCCAAATGGAAACCGACACCAGGAGGAAAACCTCCTGACCACAGAAACACCTGCTGGAGGTGGACGCTGTCCAGCTGTGGTCACACTCACACCAGTGTTCTGCTCTGAAGAACTCTGCGTCTGCAAACAGACGTAATTAGGAACAGATTGTTCTGTCAGGAAAATGCTGATGAAGGCGCCGCATACCTCCCCTGCTGAAGAAAAAGGAGAAAATTGTTATGTTTGTTTTTTCTTCCTTTAAATCTGATTCAAAACTTCATGCAGTGTGATGCTGGAAACCCTCTGATGGTGTTTTGATCTTCATCTAAATTACACATCCAGGAGATCAATGCCTTCTTCTGGGAGCACTGACAGCTCTTCTTTCTGGGTTGATGGCTTTTTTATTTATTTTTTATCATCAAACTCACTGACCAGAAAGGCTGCAGAACCTTCTAGCAGCAGAACATCAGGATGTGGTTCTGTGGATTATTAACGATTTATTTCATTTAGGCTTTAATATCAAAGACAGCGACCTCCAGAAACTCGCAGGAATAAGAACCACCTACTGCAGGCAATAAAGACCAGAGTCCTGATCAATCTCTGTTACTGTAACAGCTCTGTGTGTGTGTGTGTGTGTGTGTGTGTGTGTGTGTGTGTGTCAGTCGGTGTGTGTCAGTAAAGTACCAATCCTGATCAATGTGTGTTAAAACCATAATGAGGAATCGATTGGTTGTCCTGGAGACTCTGCCTGAACACACATGTACACGTTTACACACTCTCATGCGCGCACACACACACACACACACACACACACACACACACACTGCAGTAATAGGTCTATTACGTGATATCAGTTCAGGTTCTTTGAGCTTCTTCAGGGACGGACTGGCTGCTGATTCTGCCTTCAGTCCTTTCAGGATCATGGATTTATTCTTCAAGCATGAACTAAATATTCTTTAAATTGTTTGAGCGTTGGTTAAAGTTCACTTTTAGCTCTGGCTTCTCATGAGAAGCAGAAACTTTTGTTGATGATGGTCAGAAAGTGTCTTGCTTGAAGCTCCGTCCGTCTGTTTTAGCCTCACTAAACCTCCATAGATGTGGATTTGTGTGGCTTCTGGAGAGGATCAGGTGTGCCTGGAGCATGTGGCAGCTGGAAGTCATGCATGACACCACGGTGACGGACAGCTGTCGCTGCACTTTGGCGTCTTCATGAAAATCCCTACAGTATGTCTGGTTGTTGTTAAGGCTCCATCACGTCATCCTCGCCACTCGGTGTGAAGCAGGTCGTGTTTGTGTGAGTCAGCTCCATCTGCTGCTCGGGAAACTCTCCGCCGGTTCTTTCACTTCCTTTTTTTCTGATCAGAGACAAACAACGGAAAGCAAAACTGTGGAGAAGCCTGATTTAACTGGGATTTATCTTCATATCAGATTTACAGCATATTCTGTCAGATTATTGTTTACAATATGTACATCTGTCTGCTCAGTAAGTTTGGCTATAACCAGGTACAGCTGGTGGACCTGCTGGGTCAATGTTTAAAAAAACCTTCAGATTTCATGTCTGCTTTTGTTTTATTGGTCATTAATAACAAAACGTTGATCCTCTTCAACCAAACATTCATTTTTTTAAGTAAACAACGCCCATTTCTACTAATTATTAGTTATCTCTGTTTAAACATTGGTCATGGTTGAATAAACAACAATCATTTTAACTAAATATAGATGATTTTAGCTAAACATTGATGATCTTTATGAAAACATTGCTCATCCATCCATCCATCATTTTATCTTCTCTGGTTCTTTGTTTTTCATGCTGTAAGGTTTAGATTCTCCACTATTTCACTGAGCTGAAAGTCTTTGAGATGAAGAGCCTGAACGGTCTGTCAGAAGCTGAGAACCTCCCTCACAGACTCAAACCCCCAACCTCTCCCCACAGCCATAATCTGAAGGTCTTTCCCTCCTGCCTCCTCCTGAAAGCACAAAGCTGGATGGAGGGAGGCGTGAGGCGGCTCCACCTGTTTCCGTCTGTCAAAGGTGAGGCGGAGGCGGCGAGAAGCAGACGGTTCATGTTTTCTCCCCAACTACAAGAAAAACCACAAAAAACAAAGTAAACGGGTTTACTGTGGCCAGAACCTTATTGAAGCAAAGAATCAATAACCTGAAACATGTATGTAAAAGTCCAGATAAGGTTCTGAATTGAATCTATGTGTAATCTGCAGATAAAAAGGTAAATAATTCCAAATATGATTTTTCAAACCAGAAGTCTTGAAATGCTGTTACTCAGTTTAAAAATCCAACTTTACTTGATTTTAGTTAAGTTTTGTGTAGTTAAATAAATATTAATCCTGAACAAATATTAATGTACATTATTCTCTGACACCAGAGAGGCCAAAGTTCTGCGTTCACAATCATGTGACACCATTGAACCAAATGGTGGTGAAAGTGAGCGGTTGTATCCCCGCCTCATACCAGTGTGTTTATGTTGAGACCATCACACACGTGTGCTAAAATGAGCAAAGACGTATCATTTATAGTTTTTTATAATCACACCAGGCTGAGGATAAACCAACTGAAAGGTTTTTCTTTATTGTCTCCTGCTTATAAGCAAACGTAAAAAAACATTTTCAACATTTTGTTGTTTTTGTTTAATAGACAAATTAAATCAAACCAAAACAAAGTCGTGTCCCAAAGATCGAGGCATGAACCATCAACTGTATCTGAGAACTGGACTGAGTGACGTCACCCATAGAAATGGTTTATTCCGGCTCCAACCAAATGAAATCAAATCAGTGGCCATTTTTTTCACGATACAGACATCTCCATGTTGGAGCCACACGTCTTCAGTGAGCTGTGATTGGTCTGAGTTTCCATAGCAACCACTCTCACAAACCAGGACTGAGCTTGTTGGAAGGCCACACCCCTACCACTTGGAAATCTGTCAAAAGTTTGAACGTTGGATGTGGGGGCCAGCAGGCCAGAGAATTCTCTAAGAGACTTTTTTGTAATTTACTTCAGGAATTTCTCCTCAGAGATGCATTTCAGAGCCGGACTGGTGTGTTTGTCTGCTGGTCCTCCATGTTGGTTAGATGAAAGTAAAACCGACCATTCTTCTTTGTTCAGAACAGAGTGGTTCACCTGGAAGGCTTATCGCTTAACAAAATGTGCAACAAAACATCTTATCATTTGTCTGAAGAGACTCTTGACGTCAGTCATTTCTGACTTAATCAGTTCAGACTTTTTAATTTGTGTTTGTGGCCTGAAGAACAACGTCACTACAGGCAGGTTTTCTTATATAGGAAAAACAGATTCTGTCATTATTACACATGTTAAAGTCCTGCTTCCTGCTGAGCTCCAGACTTTTCAGAATAGAAGTCGGTAGTATAAGAACGAGTCACAATATTAACCCTTGTTCTATCCTAGTCATGTTAACATTGGGAGGGGGGTCATCTAGACCCACTAGACAGTGGGGTCATCTAGACCCACTAGACAGTGGGGTCATCTAGACCCACTAGACAGAGCTCTGAACCTTTGTTCTTCAATGATTTGTGATCTTCACTGGTGTCCATGGATTACATGAAATCCTCTCCACCTTTATGCACCTTTGTCATGGTAGGAGAACACCTCAATGGAAGGGGGGGGGGGGTCATAGGATAGCACAAGGGTCCAAAAATGATCCAAACAGTGATCCTGTCCGTCACTCTGCTGTTCTTTACAGCAGCATGTTTGGGAACGTTGTTGCTCTATGCGCTGAAGCAGGAACATGTGCCATCCATCCATCATCCATCATTCATCCATCCGTCCATCCATCCATCATCCATCCATCCATCATCCATCCATCCATCATTCATCCATCCATCATCCATCCATCCATCCATCATCCATCCATCCATCCATCCATCCATCATCCATCCAGCCATCATCCATCCATCTATCCATCCATCCATCCATCATCCATCCATCCATCCATCCATCCATCCAGCCATCATCCATCCATCCATCCATCCATCCAGCCATCATCCATCCATCCATCCATCCATCATCCATCCATCCATCATTCATCCATCCATCCATCATCCATCCATCCATCCATCCATCATCCATCCATCCATCCATCATCCATCCATCCATCCATCCATCCATCCAGCCATCATCCATCCATCCATCCATCCAGCCATCATCCATCCATCCATCCATCCATCATCCATCCATCCATCCATCATCCATCCAGCCATCATCCATCCATCATCCATCATCCATCCATCATCCATCCAGCCATCATCCATCCATCCATCCATCCATCCATCCAGCCATCATCCATCCATCCATCCATCCATCCATCCATCATCCATCCATCCATCCATCCAGCCATCATCCATCCATCCATCCATCCATCATCCATCCATCCATAGAACCTGCTGAATCCCTTTTGGGGTCACCCAGCTACAACTGAGTGAAGGCAGGGTTCATCCTGAGCAGATCACTAGTCTGGTGCAGGAACCATGTTCCTTTTGGGATGTTGAAGGTTCTCCCATGTGCTTGAAGGTACAAAACATTTGGTCTCCAAAATAAGAGATCTCATAAAGAAAAATGTGTATTACAGCTTTTCTTTCTCCCAAGCAGACGTTCTCTTCTCTGCATCATCAGTAACTGTGTTTTGGTTCTGACCCGTGACTCACAGCAAAGAAACGCCGTTCCTCAGCGCCTGTTGTCTTTTGCAGGTATGACTACGTGGAGATCCATGACGGGAACTCTGAGTCAGCTGATGTGCTGGGGAAGCACTGCAGCAACATCGCCCCCGCACCCATCATATCGTCGGGGCCGTCGCTCCTCATCAAGTTTGTGTCCGACTACGCCCACCAGGGGGCGGGCTTCTCACTGCGATACGAAATCTACAAAACAGGTGAGCCGAACGCAGCTTTATTGTGAAAATGGAAAAAGCATTTCCGGTATAGACCTTTATTTTGAAATGTGAGACACATATGCTGCCATACTTCAGTGCATCAGGAAACTTCAAATAAAATCCCTTTTCTTTGCTTCAAAGACAGAAGAAATGTTAAAATTGCAGAGAGGATGTCTGGTTTGAGCTCCAACAGAAATCATTAAAGTTCTTTTGGATCCATTTGGATTTATTGTGTTTGTTTTCTTACTAAAAGCTGACATGAAAAGGACCGTCCCGCCCTAATGCTCATTAACCGGTCGGGTCTGTTCTGGTTGGGTTTGCTGTGCACTCAGCGTTTTTGTGGACTGATCCGCGGGAACAACCTCAGTTTGAAACCAGACGGGAAAACGAGAATCGAATCCGACAAACACTGTGGTTACGACAGTGGTTATCGCTGTACGCCCTCGCTCACTGTCAGACGTGATGGGAAACCTTTATTACATCATCCTCAGTTCCAGGCTGTCAACTGTGACGGAGTGTTAGCGCCACCATGAAGGAGAATAAGTTATATCTAGATTATAGATGATTATTATTATTATTATTATTGAAGTCAACATTTTACAAGAATAAAGTAGATTTATGGTTTAAAAAGTCCTAATTGTACAATGAAAAAGTCCAGATTTGTCAAAAATACAGTTGTAATTTCATTAATATAAAGTTTACAACAAAAAACTAAAGTAGATTCAGTGACGTTTTTGAGCACTTTGTCGTTGTTGTGCCATTGCCTTTGCTGAGGCATTTAAAATGAAACATTTATTTTCAAACAGTCGCCTTGTGATCTTATAACTTATCTTATAACTTTTTGAAGCATAATTTACAACTTTATTTTTGTAATTTGTTGAAGTTGTTTTCTCAAAGGTGTACGACTTTGTTCTTTTAAACTTGTGACTTTTTTGTTCAGGATTTTCTAACTTTCTTGTAAAATTGTTAATTTTTCCTATAATTTTGCCTCTTTGTTCTAAGGATATTTTAACATTTAACGACTTTATTCTGGCAAAATGTTGATCTTTTTTCACAATTTTAACATTTTAAAGTTTCAATTTGACTTTTATTTTTTTATAAATTTGTTCTTGTACTATTTGGACTTTTTTCCTAACAATTTTCAACGTTGTGACCTTTTTTCCTAATTGTGACATTTTCTTATCATGTTGTCACGCTCTCCTAATTACATGGCTGTATTCTGGTATATTTGGGGCTTTTTCTCCTATTATGGCGGCTCTGCTGTAGTCGACGGTTTATTTGCTCCTCCTTACACGCGGCGATGACATCATCAATTCCCTTTACTTCACTGCAGCGCTCAGGTTCATCCGGAAGTCAACCTGGCCGCTCAGGGGAACCAGAGTTCCCGTGGTTGACCCGCTTCATTCAGCTGAGCTTTCACACGTAGAACCGAGCCAGACGGAGGAGAACCGCTGTGGTTCTTCACAGGTGAAGCTAAAGCAGGATTTGAGATGCTGCATCAGGATCCAGCTGTGTGTGTGTGCGTGTGTGTGCGTGTGTGCGCTCCCCTTCACGCTGCAGTGGGTCAGACAAAGCGAGACCAATTGAGATCAAGGGCAGTGAGACAGAGAGGCGCGCGGCGGCGGCCCCACCGCCATCTTGTCCGTTCCCCCTGAAAGCATTCCTCGCATGCCGCCTTAATTGAGTCCTGAGCCCTGTTCCCCTGAGACGCACCCCCCTGCACGCCCACGTGCACACCCACGGGGGCTGAGGTTACTAACACAACACGTGTGGTGGTTGCTGTTTCTCACTTGCTGGCACCAACCAGGGGGGGGTCATTCCGGTGTAAGTACATGTGTGTGTGAGAGCGTGCACGTGCGTGTGTTTGTGTGTACATGACCACCTGACGGACATTAAAGCAACAGAGATGTCAGAGGTCACACCCCGCAGGACAAAAAGTCTGATTTATGACAGATGATTTATTTTAGGCTGTGAGTCATAAACCTGCAGAACAAGAAGAAACTTTCAAAACAAGAAACTTGAAAAAAGCGTCAGCAAAATTATTTTACTAACACTTTGAAGTTTGTGAGACACTTTTGTTCATTTAAAGGTTAAATAACTTTATAAGTGACCCTTTTTTGGCGGGGGGGGCAGTTTGTTGCCCCTCATTTGTAATTTTAAAATGGCGTAAATGAAACAGGATTGTCTGTAGTGGAAGAAACCTTTGTGGTTCCTAACTGAAGCAGAGCATCGCTAACAACCAATGAAGGTGGAGTCTGAGCATCAGAGGGTCTGACAAACATGCATGGGGGGGTAAAGTGGGAGGGGTGATGAGTGAGAAGAGGCAGGTGAGCAGAGGAAGAACAGACTACAGGTGGTAAAATGTGGAGACTGAACAGAACAAACATGCAGAGACAGAAGATCTGCAGAGCAGGGTGTGTGTGTGTGTGGGTGTGTGTGTTTGTCTCTGTGTGTGTGTGTGTGTCTGTGTGTGGGTGTGTGTCTCTGTGTGTGTGTGGGGGGGGGTTGTTGTAATGTACGGTCTTGAAGACATCTATTTAATTTAGCTTTTATGTGATTTTGTATGTAGGATCTGTATAATTTTTACTCTTATATTTTATCACATATCTATATGTTTTATGCTTTTCAGTCAAGTTGAATTGTTTTTACGTCTTAACTTTAACTTATATTTTAGGTGTTTTAGACTTTTTTTAATTAAGTAATTTTTTTAATGCATGAACTACTTTTTAACTTATATGTATTTTAGCTGTTTTTCTATTGATCACGTCTGCATTTTAGACCATGAGGGGTTTCTCAGCCTTGGCTGGGGGGTTTGTGTTGGGGCTCCCAGACTTTTGGCCCTGCTTGTCCTCTGGCGTCTCTTGTTCCGGGTGCTCCGAGCCGCCCGGCCCGGTGTGCCCACGTTATTCGCATTGAACCCGTGGGTTGGGGGGCTGAGGGGCGGGGATGACTGGTGCTGTTTAGATCATGACACCCCAGCCAGCAGGAGGACCGGGCAGACGGCGCCTTCTGGCTTCTCTCTTCTTTAGCTTGTTAGAATCATGTCTCTGTTATTTGTGTTTGTTTTTGTGTCTTTATGAGGAGGGGCTTATTGTGTTACTTCATTGCGTGTGTAGGGATTGGTGTTCTGGTGTTCTTCACTGTCTTTATGTGCAGCACCTTGAACTGGTCTCTTTTCATGAAAGGTGCTTTAGAAATAAAACTCATTTGAATTTGGTATTTCCTGTCTGCATTTCTGCAGTCTCACCTAAGGGACCCGTTTTTCTCTGGCAGGGCTAAAGCAGGGATTTTTGTCTCAGAACCTTCTTTGGACCCGATCACGTCAGAACCCTGCTGCACAGAACCACAGTTTCAGACCGTTTTTATGGTTCCTGTTTTTCCCGCTCTAACCTGAAAACATCTTGTTGAAGGATCAGGATCCTGGAGCAAACGCCCCGTGAAGCCAAACCTTTGCCTTGAGCCCCTGTAGATGATAGTTTCTGACACATCTGATGGGGGGGGGGGTCTGCTGGAGACCCCCTGAATGGGCTGAAGCAGCTTTGAACAGATGCATTTATTGTCAGGAATGGAGACGCGGGCCGATCTAAAGCTAAAACTAAACTAAAGTGCTCTAAGATGCAACAGCAAGATCGACACACAGACATGAAACCAAGGACCAGGTTAGTCCATCCTGCGGAGACTCTCCACCTGAATCAGAGGCCTCTGAGTGGAAAACATGCTCGGAGACCCAGAGACCTTCCTGTCGGCCTGAGCTCTCTGTCAGTCCTTTTGCAGGACTTCAGATCAGAACTTATAAAATCAATGACAGAAACACAGATTACAGGAGTTTCAGGCCTTTCTTTCTAATTTCATAGATTTAAAGTGGAGGAGGCGTCCCTTTCTGCCACATCAAAAGACAGAACTGCACACAAAAGTCCTACAGTCAGTGAAGGCAGCATGGCCTGTAAACCGACCTTTCAGGAGTCTAAAACCCTTCAGGAGTGTAATGGCGTCTCTCAGGCTCAGCTCCTTCAGAAGGAGAACGTTGAAGCCTCCACAGCTCAGATGCTGCTTCGATGGACACAAGTTTACAGAAAATCCTCCAGATTTTCCGTTTAATTCTCAAACGTCCTCTAAATGTTGGACAGTCTGGGATTTTTCTGACACATTAATCTGAGATTTAGTTCCTCCACATTCACACACGCTCTGCATGCCAGCCATGTTTGTCAATCAGGCCTGATAAGGGGAGGGGCTTAAATATGAATGCATCATTTATTGTTGTTTACAACTCTGTTGCCATGGAAACTGTAGCAAAAATTCTAACCAATGTTTCCACGGACCTGGAGGTGTGGCAGCCAATCGGATGTGACCGTCTGGGCCGTGTGCCCCCAGCTGTCACTGTGACCCAGAACCCACACGCACACATGAACGCACTGATGCAGGCATGACGGTTACTCACTAATGCAGCACGCATGTCTGCACGCAACTCTGAACCCCCGCAGCAACCATTTAGTTCACATTTTTGAGTATTTGTTTTTTTGTTAAAGTACAACTTTTGCATTCAACCTCAAACCCAGACACAAACTGCAAGAATTAGAAAAAAAACAGAGACTGATTGTTGAATTTCTGCAAACCGTGTGTGAGTGCTGTGTGTGTGCGTTGGTGTGTGTGTGTGTGTGTGTGTGTGTGTGTGTGTGTGTGTGTGTGTGCAGCCCACAGCGAGCACAAAGGCTAATGTGGGCGTTCATCTTTCAGTGCCTCTGATAACCTTCGTTGCTTCCATTCGTCTCTCTGCTTTTGGATTCTTCCTCCATTCTGATCACAGAACTTTCACATCCGTCCATCACGGATCTGCAGTAACGAGCGAACGTCTTTTCTAGAAACCAAATGATGGCGTCTTTAGGAAAAGTTAGGAATACGTTCTAAAAGGAGAGAATTTCTGTGACGTTTTCAGCTAAAACTTCACATTTGTTGCAGCACAAAAGCTTCAGCGATTTTGGGGGCTTTTGTTCGACCGGCATTCGTCTCTTTGACTATTACTACTTTTCTTTTGGTGTACGGTGGTGCAGTGGTTAGCGCTCTTGCCTCACAGCAAGAAGGCCCTTGGTTCAAGTCCCGGCTAGGGGACCTGAACCAGAACACCAATGGGGGGCCTTTCTGTGTGGAGTTTGCATGTTCCCCCCGTGCATGCGTGGGTTCTCTCCAGCTTCCTCCCACCGTCCAAAAACATGCTTCATCAGTTAATTGGTGACTAAACTGTCCCTAGGTGTGAGTGTGCATGGGTGTGTGATTGTGGCTCTGTGACAGACTGGCGACCTGTCCAGGGTGTCCCCTGCCTTCACCCACCAGTGGTGAAAGGGAGAAAAAGCGGGTCTAAAAGACCCTTCATGACTTTTTCAAACCTTAACAGAAATGTTGTGGGAAGTTTTAAACATTTTTAAACATCCAACTAAAGTGACCCGTTTGAAAGCATGTTTTCCTGCAGAAACACAACCTGACCAAATCTCTTCTGTGGTTTTGGAAATGGCTTTGTATTTTGGGGGGGGGGTCTGTAACAGTTTTCCATTCCATAAATCTTTTTTTCCGCTCTAACGGGCATCTTTGCTCTGGGATTTTACTTGAAAGCTTCATATATTTGGACTCAGTGATCTGAGGATGGGAAACTAAACATCATCAAGAGATTCCCCAAATATTTCCCTGAATTATGGCATTAAAATATTGCCTGGTTGGAGCGTTTAGTAAACTGCAGTGGGATCACGGTGGGGGGAATTGTTGCGCGGCAGCTTGATCTCAGTGTGATGGCAGAGATTTGGTTAAACAGTCGGTTCATGAAGACAAACAAACACAAAGGAGCTGACGTTCAGCGTCAGCTGGGATTCAGCTCCAAATGCATCCAGCCGGAATGACACCCAGGTGGAATGCAAACACGCGCGGGGAAAAGTGAGGCGGTGGTTTTACTGGAGCTGTTAAACTGTGTGTGGTCGCCGTCAGTGTGTGAGGTGAAGAAAATCCCCTCTGCATCATGTCTGCTGTGAGGAAGCTTCAGTGACCTGAGCGCCGACTCGACTGAGACGAACGTCTGCGTTTCAGCCTCCAGCAAACATTTTATTTCTACATTCCAGTCGGTGGTTTGATGCCAGCGTGTCCCTCAAAGGTTTGCTGGAAAACCTCGACTCTGTGGGATCTGCCAGGCTTCAACAAATCCCAGAATCTACCCAGCAACACTCACCTCGCCTGCACATCCACAGACAGAAAAACAAACTTCTGCTGTTTTAAGTGAGGATGACGAGGCTGAAATGAGGCGAGGTGGAGGACGGCTTCACACCCACAGACGATGAGCACGGACAGATCAGCAGGAAGGAGGGCAGGAATGTTTTTGGAGTGTCCATGAACATCAAGTAATGAGAGGGGGAACAAAACGGCTGCAGGCTACAGAGCCGGTCAGGCGTTCAGTCCACGCTCACACAGGCGCTTGTTGCTATGCAGACCCGCCTTCCTCCCCGACAGTCTCTGCAGGGGGGCCAGACGCTTGGGACGCCCCGGGAGAGTCTTTGTGAGAGGGGGTGTTTTCCTGACACAGAGGATCACAATAACAAAAAAATCAGAGCAAAAAGTGGAGCAGAATGGAGGATGTTTGTAAAAAACGGGGTTGTTTCTGTGCAGGTCAGGCTTATCCAATGAGAGAGCAGAGGAAACTGTTTCATGGAAAATATTCTTGATTTTGCACAAAGGTTTCAAATTTGTTTTAACTGTTTCTTATGTATTCATTTATGGAAGAAATGTTGGCTCTTTTGTTTGTAAAGTCCTTTAAATTTGCAAAAGTCTTGTGATTGATGCTGTTTGTTGGTGAACACGTCGGTTAAAGAACAGTAAAATACCAGACACATCAGAAAATAAAATCTCCCATGTGTTGCTTCAAAATGATTGACAGGTTTCTGGTTGGGTAAGGAGGGAATCAAACCAGCAGCTGGTAAATGTCAGACCGCTGGTGTAGAGCTTTGTTAGGAGTTGGGTTTCATCAGTAACTAGAAATGATTCTTGGTGGGTTTGGGGTTTGAGGTGAACGTATTGACTGTCTGTGAAATTGAATTGAGGGGCTCCGCCCCCCTGGCAATCCAGACAGGAAGTGGCTCCAAGAAGCCAAAATCCCATAGATTTCTATAGAGGAATAATCAGCTGTTAGTCAGTCGATCTTTTGGTCAGAAGAAGCGTTCTTGATCTGATACCTTTATTTTTTTTACTTGTTCTTGATAATTCTAATTTTTTTCATGACTTTTTTTCTGTAGTTCAAGTTATTCAAGTTATAAACTGACCAATCAGATGCCTCAATAAAAGTAGGTGGAGTCTGCTTCGTCCAACCTTTGAAACACTTGACAGATTTCCTGTAGCTTGCTTTCTGGTAGTAGGGGTGTGGCCTTCCAACATGCTCACTCCTCATTGGTCAGAGGGTTTGCCATAGAAACCCAGACTGACTCGGGTCAATCGCCGCTTACCTACGACATCTGGCTCCAACACGGCGGCGTCTATATCGTGAAAATCTGGCAAATGAGTTGACTTTATTTGGCTGGAGCTGAAAAATAATCAAATTTCTATGGATGACGTCACACTCGCTCAGTCCAGGTCTAATATATATATATATAGTCGGTCACTGAGGCGCCACACTGAAGCCAGTACGTTCAGTAAGAAGATGGCTGCTTCTGTTAACCCGTCATTCATATTTTTATGAAATTCTTTGCTTATAATATTAGCCACATTGTTTTTGAGCATGGTTATTATTCAATGCAGTTTATCACAGGAAACTACTTCATTTCTCCTAAAAGGTTTTGGTTGGAAGCTGCTCTGAGTGTGAACTAAGTCAGAAATGGTTCAAATCCGGCTGCAGAACGCCTTTTATTCCAACCTCTCTCCTCCTTACAGGCTCGGATTGTTCTCGGAATTTTACCAGCCATTCGGGCCTCATCGAGTCTCCGGGCTTCCCCGACAAATACCCCCACAACCTGGAGTGCTTCTTCATCATCGTGGTCCCTCCCAGCATGGATGTCACCCTCAGCTTCCTCACGTTCGACTTGGAGAATGACCCCCTCCCAGGAGGGGAGGGAGAATGCAAATACGACTGGCTGGAGGTGTGGGACGGGCTCCCAGGAGGTACGACCCCCGCCACGCATTTGACAGTTGGTTTTGCTGCGGCTCACATGGCATTTCTGAGCGGGCTGGATGGGATGGGGGGGTTGGTGAACACGTTCAGCCTTAACACCTCGCTGTTGTGAGTCAGTGCAGGCAAAAATGTGTGTGTCTTGCCATGCCCACATCATTATCGACTGAGGTGGAGCAGGCAACTATTTTAGAAGCTACGTGTTGGTAGATGAAAGTTAGGCTTACAGGCAGGATGTTGGCGCCTACTGTGGAGAAAAGGCAGGAGTTTTAAAGGGGAAAATAAAGTGGGAGTCGCTCAGCAGAGGGAGAAAGGACCGGAGGTGAGAGGGAGAGGCACACAGGGCTGCGATATTTCTGGTTTACCTGCCAGGGGAAGTTTGGAGGATGCATCTGAGGCACCGAGACCTCTGCAAACCTCAGACAGATGAAAGAAGAAAAGGTTTCTGCTGCGAATGTATGAGAGCTCTGCCTAAAGAAAGACTGCAAAGATGATGTTATCCGAGCAAATTCAGTTTTTAAAAAGAAGCTTGGAAAAAAAGATGTCACGTTAGCTAAAACCCTTATTTGGAAGATGTAAACTTTGCTTTGTAGTTTTCCACTAAGAAAGAAGAGGGGCAGAATAAATGGTCTTGTGTGAGCGAAGGTCCCCAGCCAGCAAGGCCAATGGCCCCCATGTGGTTCAAAAGTGGACAGAAAATGGGGCCCCAAATGGGTTTGTCCTGGCTTCCATGGTGGGCCCTCAGTGGGTTGGCTCACTGCGTTAGCCAGCCGCCCGGTGGACAGCGTGGCGAGCAGCGCTGCGCCCCAAATAACAGGGGGGGTGGAGGGCTCAGAGTGGAGGACAGAAGTCAGATGGGAAGGACTTTTACTTCTTCCAGAGTGGGATCTTCCCGTCAGGAAGAGCCGCACAGGAAAAGCTGAAGAGCCTAAAGCCTTTAATGTTACATTTTTAACGTCTCTGAGTGCAAAGAGACTGCTAAGAGACAATATGCAAACTAGTTTGTTTAGATTAAGAAGAAAAATGATCCCTAAACAACCAGACTCCTCCGCTTCACTTCATTACACTGCAAAATCTAACAAATGGAAAGACCAAATCAGATAAAGCAGTTTTCCTATCCGTGCACCGTGCACGTGCAACATTTGCAGAAACGCCTGTGTTCAGATTTTATCGCGTCTGATAAACTGCCTTAACTGTTTGCTTTCAAACCTTTCCATCCTCATTTCCTGCATAAAGAACAGAGAGACAAAAGCAGACTCTGAGCTCTGATGTAGAAGAGTGTCAATTAAATTCTGCTATAATTTACAGCATAATAAAGCCGTTCCGCTCTGCTCAACGTTTTCTCTCCTTTTCCTTCACTGTAAATCATCCAGAAAGGAGTTATTGCCATTATTTACCCAAGAAGCCCTCTTTACACCCACTCCACCCATTTTTTTTCCAAAGGGAAGAAAAAAAATCAATACTAGTGATCGATCACTGCCTATTTTCTCTCCTTCTCCTCCTCAAAGACCTCCTCATGTGTATATCTTTGTGTGAGATGGGGGGGGGGGGGGGTGGAGGATCAATGTACTATTTGTGGTTCCAGTCTTTACATGCACACATCCATACATCCCTGGGCTGTAAATCACAGTCATCTGTTTGCGTTGGCATATTGACAAGTCTCAGTACAGTCGGCTCTGAGAGGAAGACAGGCGAGGAATCGATGAGATCCTTTGATTTCAATGCATTTATACAAATGCAAGCTTTGCACTTTAGTGCAACAAATGAGGGGACAGATGTGGAGAAGCGATGAGGAGGAGGTGGAGTTAGCAGCAGATGTCATGAAAGAAGAGACTGAAACAAAGAGTCACTGCAAACAGGAAGAAAAGATGACTTGTAGTCTTTACATGGTTGGCAGTTCCTCCTTAGTAAGATTGATGGGTAATCCAATAAATCTTGGCTCTCCACAGTGGGCCCTCTGATTGGTCGATACTGTGGTACAAGAGTTCCCCCTGAGATCCACTCATCCACTGGGATTCTCTCCCTGGCCTTTCACACCGACACAGCGGTGGCCAAAGACGGTTTCTCAGCCCGGTACAACATGACGCATAAAGAAGTCAGCGAGAGTAAGTCTATGTTCATTTACATGTTAAAATAAACGAAACGTACGTATTTATCTAGATCCCTTTGCTTTGTCTCTTCTTGCAGCTTTTCATTGCAGTAACCCTTTTGGGATGGAGTCTGGAAAGATCACCGATGAACAGATCAGCGCCTCCTCAACATTTGAAGAAGGACACTGGCTTCCACGTCAGGCCAGACTCAACTGCAATGACAACGCGTGGACGCCCAACGAAGACAGCATCAGGGAATACATTCAGGTATTCCTTTTCATTGGTTGGTTTATTTAGGACAAACCCAGAAGTAAGAAAACAGAGCCCCCATACATTGAAGAACATGTAAATGAATGTAATTTATCCCGGACAAGCCCCAGTTTGTTTGGTGACCATTTTGGCTAAACAGAAACATAAAGCCGCAGCTGATAATAATAAAAAAAAGATTTAGCTTAGATATAACTTAATGACCCAAAATATTAAGTTAAATAAATCACAACAGGACAGGAAAGCTTTGAGGTCATTCTGCTCTAAACCAAACTCACCAAGAACTTTGTTGAACAGATTTGAGTTTTTCTTTAATTTCACATCAGTTCCTCCCATCAGATCAAGATTAGCTTCAAAGCTAAAGTTCATTTTGATGTGTTCTTTTCATAAGTGTCTAAACCGAGCCCAGTCTGGCCCCTGTGCTACAGCAGCCGTGCTCTCTGGGTGTTTGCATGGTGACTGCAGAGCAGAATGTATTTGTCAGTCTGCCTGCGTCCGCACTGAGGGGAGTGGGAGGTTCGGCGCTATCAAGGTCCAGCAGACTGGGTGAGGCATTGTTTCCTGTATCCCATCGCAGCGCCAGCTTTGTGCCATCCCCCGGCTTAGCGTGAGTTATGAGGCTATCAGGCCGACGGAGAGGAGGCAGCGGGGAGCTTCAGCCGGGTCACCCAGACCAGCACTTCTCAGTCAGACATCCTGTGTAAACAGCAGATTATCTTGTAGGTTGTCACCTTCTGGTTGTCTCACCAAAGAAGCTGCACTGTTTTAAGAGCCTCTATGTTTAAAAGTCAGGGATTTAGATTCCAGCTGTTTATATCTGAGCTATTTCTGTTTTCTAGAAAGGAACATTTATTACATCATGCAACCCAAACATCATCTTTGCACCACGTATTGCCATTATCTTCATCAGTACCTACTAGTAGGTTGTTTTTTTTTATTCTGATGGGATTTTATGTTTATTTCTTTACAAACTTTTGAATTCTACATTAAGCTTTACAAACTCTTGGTGAGACGCTGCACCTCAGGATCAAATGAACCCAATCCAACTGCAATGCCAAGTTTGCTCACTAATCTGGCTGCCAGCTTTCAGATCCAACCTAAGCTTACCAAGGTCCTGGAAACTTTCATCCAGTCTAAAGTTTTTTAACAACATCCTAACAATCCTTTTCTGTACTTGGAAGAACAGTTAGGTGAGTTTAAGAGGCAGGAATGTGAGTGTTTGGCTGCTTGGATCAGCTATGTACCCAAATGTATATTAGAAGCAATGACTCAATCACAGATAATGGGAGACAGATGCTGACTAGAAGCAGTAGTTCTGACCTGCACCCAGGCCAGACCTCGTCCCAGAAAAGCACAGGAACTGGTTGCAGCCAAGACGCTGAACAAAGCCAATGTCCCATCAGTCTCTGCTGCCGCTATCTGTCTTACATCGTCTGCTTTCCTTAGAAAAGCAAACCATAGGAAAACAACACAACAGCTCATCAGTGGACATCTAAGTTAAAAAAACACTGAAATGAAAAACCCATTCATCCATTTTTTTAAAAAGATCAACGGTAATGCAGAAGATAGTGGCTGCCAAAGGCTGCTAATCGCCAGGCCTTGATGATGCCTGATCATCGTCTGCAGACCCGTGAAAGCTCAGCACCAAGCTGCAGACCTGAGCTGCTGTCTCAGGGAGGGACTGCTGCTCCACGTCAATCTGGAAGCTGTTATAAAGCCATTTCCCAAGAATTTCCCCTCACTGTTCTACCATAATGAATTTGATTCACACGAGCAAAACGATCCGGACAGTTGCCAAACTCCTCAGGAGTGAACGTCACAGCAAATCTGTCAAAGTCAGACGGAGCTCATGGGAGAACCGAAACCCCGCCGGACCACATCTCAGGCCTCACAGCTGTTTCCTTCCTACAGTCCCTGTACAACAGCACACTCTGACAACACCACCCTAAGCCTGCAGGGTTAGTTATCTGGCAGCGGCTCCACATTGATGACTATGATTATTTCAGGGTTTCATCTCTGTTACTGACTGGAAAACGGTCCAGAGGCGAGGTCGAAAAAAACCAAACGCTTTGTGATGGAGACTGAACACATGACCCCGTGTCACACCCACGATGACGCCCAACGGAGAGGAAAGGCTGATGGGAAATTCTTTGGCCTTGATGTTAACGTTTGAAAAAAGACAAAGTCAGCGTTTTACCTGAATCCCCTGCATCCTTATGGGGGGGTTGACCCCTATGGGTTCTGTGGGGTGTCCGTGGAGGGTCATAGGGAGGGGCGGCTGCATGTTAAGGGGAGCTCAGGTGTTTCTGCAGTTCTCCTGAGGCTCGTACAGCCACCGCATGAAAACGGAACGTACCATGTGGGAGGTGTATTGTGAAGTATTCATAATGGAAGTGCCACATACTGATGACTTAAGGGTGATGTTGTAGTACAGTGTCCTTAGGCCTGCATGGTGGTGAAGGCATTATTATAGGGGATGAAGCCACAAACCCCGACAACATTCAGTCGTTGCTTAGGTCAAACTGCCTTCTGTTGATCTGAAGCATCGCTGCAGATCTTTGTCAGAACGAGAAGGTTTAGACGGATCCGATAACAGACCCAAACCTCAGTGACGTTCTGCCAGAACCTAACAAACACACACAAACAGGAGAACCCTCCTGGATGATGACAACAGTTTCTGCTCTGTGTTCTCATCATCCGACCAATCAGAACCAGAATTCTTCAGGTTCAACTTGTGTTTTTCTCAGAGTCACTACATTTAAAAGAGTAATTTAATCTAAGGACTGAGCAGCTGTACGTGTTTCCTGGTTCTGCTCCATTGTGTTGTGCTCGTGCTCTGGTCCAGTTTGGGAGGTGGAGTGCAGATTGATGATGACGGCTCCAGCTGCCTTTCTTAGTGTAACAGCTCTGTGATTGATGAGGAGCCTTCCTCCCTCAGCATCCTTCTCTTCCTCTGCCTTTCCTTTCATCTTCCCGTCATCTCTTTTTGTTTTTGTGTCTCCTTTAGCCTCTTTTTGCCTCTCTTTCTGGTCTGCCCGTGTTTTCTCTGGATTCTGGGTTATTGATTAGTTGTCTTGGTGGATCTGGTTCTCGCCCAGCTGGAGCGGGCGGCTGCATGTGTGTGTTGGAAGTAATCTAAAACACCTGTCTCTCTGACAGATAACAAGCGCAGCGTTTTACCTCCCCGATTGTTTTGTGCCCCCCCCCCAGCGGGACGTGCAGCACAGTCAGATTAGTCTCTGGGGTTTAACAGCTCCACTGGAGGAGGATAAATGTTATGAGGCTGGGCTGAACTCTCCTCATCTTCTTCTGTCCACTCCTAAATAGAGGAATCTGAAAAAATGTCACGATCTTTCACCGTCCATGAAAGCGGGAGAATGTCTCCATAACAGAGTGCAGCTAGAGCCAAAGAAGCAACATCTGAAGCCTTGTTAGGGGGACACGGGTCAGCAGCTTTCATCTGACCCGAACACTTGAGCAAGACGGACTTTTGCTAAATTCTTGCAGGAATGTTACTTTGCTAGAAACTGCACAGACCTCCCTGAATCTCAAGAGCGTGTTGAACAGCCACTACGTACAGTCTGCGCACATAACATGGATGAAAACTGGTCAGACGTGAATCTACGTGGAAAAAGTGAGAAAAGTTTAGTCTTTATGTGAAATTCTCACAGATGTATCAGGAGTGAACCACGTTAAAAACACAGAAGAAGTAGGAATAAACCACGCAAAGAACACATGAACCAACATAGATCATGAACACTGCGTGATTATTGTGCTGTTAATATGCAATTCATTGGTGATTCGTGCACTAATTACGTAGTTATATGTGTGTCGTGTATGTGATCTAAACGTTCTACATCGGTGGTTCATGCATGAAAAGTCTGTTAGACAAACGTGGAACGGTCCTGGAAAGACACACATTTGTGTATGCATCTCACAAAAACATGCACAACTGTGTAACATTTACATAACAATTGCATATAAACAATGTCAAATATGTGTAAACTGCATGATTCTCAACCGACCAAAGTTCGGAACATATCAAAACTGAATTAACGTAAAGACCCATCGGCCGAAACCCTCGACGGACATCTGAGCACATCGACCAACACTTATGAATGACGTAGATCACGCACTGATCACGAAAGGCCGACATTTCATACGTGGAAAATGTTCAAAATGTTCGTGGTAGCTGTGTGACGGCCTTCGGACAGATGGTGGGGATCCTGAAGCTTCTGGAACAACTGCATCATTTCTGCGTTTTGACAAATTCTCTGAAAAAAACAAAGATGTCCAAAACCTTTCATGTGAAAATACGTCTGGATGTCTTCATGCGTCCTTCAGTCTGATGATAAAAGCTGAAACCTCTGGACACGTGGAGCCTGCCTTTGTTTTCCAAAAACAGTGAAGCATGGCGTTGGAAGCATCTTGATCTGGGACAGTGTTGTGGATCATGTTGAAAATACTAAAAACCAACAACTATTCAGCAACAAAATGACACAAAGCATGAATGAGCAAAGCCTCTTTACTCTTTTTGGAAACATCTTTTCTAGGAATCACACACACAGACAGAAAAATGATCCCAGATCTTCTTGCGGCACAAACCAGCTTTGTTCTGAACAACCATAAACGTGGCGCTCAGTTGGACTTCAGACAGGCGTCATTATCGATTCATTAACACACCTCAGAAAAGAACACAAACCAACCAAAACAAAGATCAGAGTTTCCCTCCTCTGGAACCAAAAACGAGCTACTGATGTTTTTAGAGTTAAAGGTTTGGTTTGATGTGAGACACAAAGATCATTGTTTTTACTTGATTTGGTGCTAAAAGTTTGTAGATTTTTTTTATCTTTCAGACTAAAGACTTTCCTTTAGAAAAGAATCACAGAAAGTCCTGAAACAGAAACATTTCAATCATCAGAAAACGCCGTTTGTGTTGTTTTGTGTGTATTAGTCCATCATTAGGACGCACACTGACAGGCAAAGACCCCAGATCTCCCAGAAGAACCCTGTGAATCCTCTGCAGACAAGTCATGTTTGCAGATTGGAAAAAGCTGCTTTCTGTCAACCGTTCTGCCGCAGCTCCGGTCCGCCTCTGGACAGAACTGGAAGGGGGGAAGGGGGGTCTTAGACCAAAAGGCAAATTCATCAACACGTTACAGAAACAGAAAAGACAGTCGACCAAACGAAAAAAGGGAAAGGGAATGTTTTGATGTGACACACAAGTATCTGAGCAAATGGAGCTGAAAAAGTGCAGTTTGTGGTTGGAGTGAAAACAGCAGCAGCAGCAGCAGCAACAACAGCAGCAGAAGCAGCAGCAGCAGCAGTAGCAGCAGAAGCAGCAGCAGCAGAACAGCAACAGAAACAGAAACAGCAGCAACAGCAACAACAACAGAAGCAGCAGCAGCAACAGCAACAGCAGCAGCAGCAACAACAGAAGCAGCAGCAACAACAGCAGCAGCAGCAACAGAAGCAACAGCAGCAGCAGCAACAGCAACAACAACAACAGCAGCAGCAGCAGCAGCAGCAGCAGCAGCAACAACAGCAGCAACAACAACAGAGGCAGCAGTAGCAACAACAACAGAAGCAACAGCAGCAGAACAGCAACAGCAGCAGCAACAACAGAAGCAGCAGCAGCAACAGCAGCAGAACAGCAACAGCAACAACAACAGCAGCAGCAGCAACAGCAGCAGCAGCAGCAACAGCAGCAGCAGCAGAAGCAGAAGCAGCAGCAGCAGCAGCAGCAGCAGCAGCAGCAGCAGCAGCAACAACAGCAACAGAAGCAGCAGCAGCAACAACAACAGAAGCAGCAGCAGCAACAGAAGCAACAACAGCAGCAGCAGCAGCAGCAACAACAACAGAAGCAACAACAGCAGCAGCAGCAGCAGCAGCAACAGCAACAACAACAGCAGCAGCAGCAGCAGCAACAACAGCAGCAACAACAACAGAGGCAGCAGTAGCAACAACAACAGAAGCAACAGCAGCAGAACAGCAACAGCAGCAGCAACAACAGAAGCAGCAGCAGCAACAGCAGCAGAACAGCAACAGCAGCAGCAACAACAGCAACAGCAGCAACAACAGCAGCAGCAGCCTTTTGTCCAGACTGGGAGGGGAGTCTGGCTTTGTTCAGGCGGAAATGAAGATGAGCTGCAGCTTATTACCATCAGCCAGGACATTGTTATGTAAAATCAGTGATAAGGAGAAGAAAACATCCCATCATTTGTTTCTTGTTGTTGTTTCTGACTTTGCTTTAGATGGTATTTTAAGGTGCCTCTACAGCCTCATGCCTCACAAAGCTCTCCTCTGTTCCACAGGTGGACCTCCATACCCTGAAGGTGCTCACTGGCATCGCCACACAGGGCGCCATCTCCAAGGAAACTCAGAAGACCTACTATGTCACCACCTTCAAGTTGGAACTCAGCACCAACGGAGAGGACTGGATGATCTACAGGCACAGCAAAAACCACAAGGTGGGAACGAGAAGCTGGAACCGGAGAACCAGAGACCTGCGGTGACTGGCATGCATGGGTGGAGGAGGTGGAAATATGCAGACAGAGGCCACCACAAGCCCAATGCTGGACCGCTGTCTGTAATATTGTGGTTCATCTGCCAATCATTTGGGTTAACAGCCAGACTTCAGTGACTGCAGGTCAAACCTTCACGTGCTGCTTTTCCAGTCACATCTGCTTTCTGTTGTTCTGCGGTTCCGATCTGACTGAGCAGGTCTTTGGGCTTTCTGCTGTTGGAGCAACCTGAGCTGCTGTGGTGGAGTGGAACGCTGGTTTTCCAGACGTGGCTCTGTGTGTTTTCTGTGGAACAGAACAGCGTTTAGACGTGGAGCTTTCTGATGCTCCGTCAGGCGGCTGAGGGCGGAGGCGTCTCCGTGATGAAGCAGGCAGAACGGAGGGTCCTAATGGTTGAACCGGCAATTTGCCAGTCGAGCTGCCCGGCTCCAGCGTCCTCCCCGGACTGTGTGGTCACACACGTTTGTCCTGTGGTCTCGCGCCACGTCTCCCTTCGAGCTGTAAAGCTCTGCTCCCTAATGAGCACTAACGCTCTCACAGATGCAAACGTTTTGCTCTGGGAGGAGGAGAACGACCCAGCAGAACCGTCTGCTGGTTGTGGACTGCAGATGTGATGTTAGCTCAGAAACCAGGCAGCAGTTTGAGGGCGAGGCACGAGTGTATGAATCTGAAGTCAACCAAAATGGAACCAAAGGATGATTTTAGTAAGAGCTGAGCGGCTGTGCATCCATCATGCTGCACCAGGAGGTCAGTTCAGGTCAGATTCAACAGCAGACCTGCATCAGGCGCTTCAGGATCAGGTGATGGTGTCACCACTCCCGACCGGGACATAACCCTGGAAAGGAGCTTCAGGCAAACCCACAGAGAAGGAAATAGAACTATGTGTGAGGATCTGCACTGACAAAGTCCTGTACATGATCAGCTGGAGCTCTGATGGAGGTGCAGCATCAGATCATGACGCTTCATGCTTATTGTTCAGGAGATGAAACAAAGTTCTTCAGATGGTTTTTTAGCTGCTGCTCTCATGACCTGAGATGTTTTAACACTTCCGTGACCAGCCGTGTCTGTAATCTGAGGTAATCTCTTCCTTCGCTTTCATCCTTAACAGCTGTTTGAAAATCTCTGCATCTTCGGCTCTTCCTAAACACTCAGACTTTGATCCGACTTTTCTGTTTTCCTTCCCAATCGCTCATAAATGCAGAGCTAAAGTCGTCTTTCCTGAAGTCTTTCAGAGTCTCAGGGCGACTAATGTCCCTTAATAGTTCAAAATCATTTGACTACTATTCTGTTTTTGTCTAAGAATTTAAATAATAAAAAATGTTTTTTTAAATCTGTTTATTAGAATTAACCAGAGACTTTCTGGTGACCCTTGTTCTATCCTAGTCACATTAACATTGGGAGTGGGGTCATCTAGACCCACTAGACAGAGCTCTGAACCTTTGTTCTTCAATGATTTGTGATCTTCACTGGTGTCCATGGATTACATGAAATCCTCTCCACCTTTATCCACCTTTGTCATGGTAGGAGAACACGTCAATGGGGGGGGGAGGGGTGTCATAGGATAGAACAAGGGTTAAATCTAACAGAAAAGACTAAATTACTGTTGAACTTTTTTAATTGCCTCTGCCTAATGCTGAGAGTAAATGAGACGGTGATGAAGGTGGAAAACAGGTCAGCTTAGCTTTCTAAGTTAGCTAGTTAGGTGTTAACTGAGTGTAGTTTAAGGGGGTCTAACTGTCAGTGTTCAGATCAAATAATCCAAAGATGCAAAAAAAAAAAAAAAAGATCCTTCATGTATTAAAGTGTTATTAGTCGTCTCATTCTGGAAGCATGTGGTGGTTCAAACCCCCCATCAACCCTTTAATGCTGAGTGTCAAGAAGGGAGACTTTAGTGTGACTAAACCATAGATTCGAACCCACATCCTACCAGTTTCAGGGCGGGACCTCAACCACTATGCCACTGATTTGGATTTAGGATACTGAATTGGGTTTTAGATGAGATTTTCAAGAATAATGTCAAAGAAAAATGTTTGCTTAGTTTCGGGGATTTGCTCTTTGTCCAGCCGGGTCCCACTGGAAACTTGGGGGGTGGGATGGGGGGTCTCCATGTTTGTGCAGGCTGTGGAGGAAAGTTTCCCCCTTAAATTTTAAAGAGGGGGCAGAAGTTCATGTGGTGATTAGCACGTCCAATGAGATTTTAAAAGTAACTTGTAAACATAAATTTGTGTTTACTCTACAAATAGATATTTTAAAAATGTAATCCCAGACATTCTGGGGGGTTCATTCAGGTTTGCTAATGACTCAGTAACCTTTTTGGTTTTTTTGTTTTTTTTGGGGGGGGGTGTCTTAAATTGCACAGATAAACAGCATTTTAGCACAATCACCTCATACAGATGCTGAGGCACAGCAGTGGAGAAATAATGGTTTGGGCTTGTTTGGAACCACAGACGCTCAAGAGCTTCAGACATCATGGGTCGGAATCCAAAAGACTATTTGGACAGAGACCCTGACAGTTACAGTGTTTTTTTAGTTTTAGTTTTAAGCTTTGACACGTTTTTTACAATTCTGAACACTTTTGTAAATGTCAATTAAGAAAGAAGTAAAATAGTTGGAGTTTTTGCCCCATTTTAAGTTCAACATGCTTTTATTTTTATTTTACTGGCGTGACACAGGATGACGCAACATCAAATCCCACTGCGAGCTGGATGAGTCTTATAGCAGCGTCTCTGTCTAAAAGTGTCCAACTTCTGCTTCCATATCTCCTTTATTTCGCTGTTTTATTCCCTACTTTTCCTGTAGATTTAGTCAGGATTTTGTACATTTGTTGTTTCAAGATTGCAAAACTTGCAATTCATAAAAAAACCAAGAACATTCTTCTGTAGAGTGAAAGGAGCCCAAACTTTGGTTTCAAAGCTACCAAATAAAGCACGCACTAATGTAAAAAAAAAGGAGACTCTGCATTCAGTGTTTTTCTGCATTTTTGGAAAAACTTTTCGCTTCTGAAATATAAATGACATTCAGAGAGAAAAATGAAAATGTCTGTGTCCGCCTAAACTTCTGTCTTGTCTGCTTCCGGCCTATGATGTCTGCCGCCATCTTGTTGTCTCTAAAACGGCGTCTGAATCAAATGGTCAGATGGTCATTTTCCTCACTTTGCTCCAAGTTTCCACATTTTTCTCTCCTTGTTTTGGCTTTGGAGCAACACTCATGTCAGGTTGATAAACTTCCTGTATGAAGCAACACCATGAAGCTACGTGAAGGTTTTAGACGGCTAAACCTCCTCTGGTCTCACTCTGCTTTCAAGAAAACAGTCAAGATCTTCAGATGTAGAAATGCTTCTGCTTTTCTCTCAGGCTGTTCCATCAGTACCTAGAACCTCCTGGGACAGGTTTTTATTCAGGATTGATGTGGTACAGATGTCATTATGCAGCCGCTTGAGCTACCCGAGGCAGACGTGTCCGCAGTCATTCCAGAGACGGACCTCAGCCAAAATCAACATCTCCTCCTCTCACTGTGATCTGTTGAAAGGAGGAAGGAGAAAGAAGGAGAGATGGCCGGCAGAGGAGAGGAGCATCTACGGAGGATGAGGAACATTTCCAGAAATGAAAAAAGACCTGGAAAAAAAACAAGCAAAATCTGTCAAACTGTGAACTTTGATAGTGTGGGAAGCAGAGGGAGGAAAAGCGTTGGAAACCAAAGGGAGGGCGCAAGGTTCAGGGGAACGAGTGAGTGAAGGAGAGAAGCTGGAGGGGCGGGGGTATTCAGAGGGGAATCACACAGTAAAAGAAAGAGGGATGGACGGATGAAGTGAGGCAAGAAGTAGAGGAGGAATAATGAGAACAGCAGACAAGGGTGCTGACCACAAATCCCTCCGGAAAGATCAGAGGTTTCAGCGAGGCGGCCTGCAAGGATGTCAGGAGCAGTAAAGAAAATACAAATGTAGCAGAGGAGAGCAGGCGGAGAGGTGAGGGTCAAAAGATGGAGAGGCTGAACAAGAGAAGAAGAAATAAGTTTGACAAATCAAAACAGAAAACAGCCTTGAAAAAGCAGATTATTTAAATGGTGCCACATGTCTGTGGATTCGGCTGTGAAGATGAGGGATGAGGAAGGAAAACGCTGTTTTTGTGCCGTCAAATGAAAGAGCTGAAGACGACCGTCAGATTAGAGCGGTGGGAGCGTAGAGCAACGGCCATCTCTCACCTTTGACCCTGATCAAAGAGGTTTCTCATCATGGGATGGACTTGGAGTAGAGCCGTTACTCCTCCACATCCAGAACAGTTCAGTTGCTAATCAGGCCTGCTGTGGTGCAGTGGTTAACAGTGAGCAAGAGGTTGGTTCAAATTCCAATCGTTCATGTGTGGGGATGATTGGCGATCCTAAATAGTGCCTCAGGTGTGAATGTAAGTAAACAGTCAAGGGCGAACCCCACCTCTTCCCTGCAGTAGGTGGGATAGGCTCCAGCAACCCCACGACCCTCAACAGGAATATGTGGAAAAAATAAATGGAGGAATAGACTGAATGAGTTTGGACATCGGGACTAAAATGCCAGCCAAATGCCCTCCAACTGAGGAGAATGATGGATGGATGTGGATGGATGGATGATGGATGCATGCATGCATGGCATGGATGGATGGATGCATGGATGGATGGATGGATGCATGCATGCATGGATGGATGGATGCATGGATGGATGGATGGATGGATGGATGCATGCATGGATGGATGCATCCATCCATCCATGCATGGATGCATGGATGGATGGATGCATGGATGGATGGATGGATGGATGGATGCATGCATGGATGGATGCATGGATGGATGGATGACAGTCATGTCTCTAAAACAGTTTTCTCCCTCCTATCTTGGCACCATAAAGGTGAACTAGGGAATCAAACAGTGTCCTCCTATTGGCTGGCTGGATACAGACCAGTTACCCATGTGACCATTGTGTTCACCTGTCAGTCAGGCCTCTGAAGGATCTTAAGCTATAAACAGCGTTTCTAAAAACCGTCCAAATGCCGTCCACCTCATGTCTGAGAACATCCATGAAGAAACTCACCCTGGTGTTGGTCCGGAGTTCAGCTGTGATTCCGTTTCCTGTGTGGTGAACCGTCTGCTGTCAGTTTTAATGGGGGGGTTTCCTCTCTGAAATTGTGTGTTCAGATTTGTACTGCTGTGATGAAATGAGAGGAGATGGGGGTGTTTTATTATTCTATGGCCCAGTGCACACACACTCACAAACACACTCACACACACAGAACGCTCAGCATGGACATCTGCATAATTCAGCACGTCGTCTCCGGCTGACTGACTGCGACCCTGCAGGTTTACCGGCTCGCCTGCTCTCCACTTCCCTGTGTGATGACGGTTTTCATCTGTCATCTCATCTTCTTGCAGCCGCTTCCTCACCTTTTTTTCTTGCAAACTTATATTAGATCCTCGGCGCTCACGGACATCTGCTGCTCGTGTGTAAATACAGGAGTTTGAACAGAGTTGCTGCTCCTTTTCTGTCGTTGGTGTTTGATCCAGGTGGGGCTGTGGAGGTAAATATTTGAAAAGCCCTCGCCTCGCCTGTCATGGTGTCGTCTTCTTCTGCCTCCAAACACTTTTGGGAACAATGAGCAGCAAACAAATGCAGACTTGCTTACAAAAACACAACACTCAACAGTTGCAGGTGCAGACCGTTAGCTGATTGTCGGGTTGAGACGGAGGCTGGAGCACCGGCAGCCTCCATGAGTCCACGATCCTCATCAACACCACACAACAGAAGGAAGCAGTTGGAGGGAAACAGATAATTAGTTACATAGTCTTAAAAAGTGAGTCTTCCCTCAGATTTATGAGCCGATGCTGAAATAGAAAATGTTCTTAAAACTTTTAGGTTTAAATTTCACCCTTTTGGCTCATTCCTTCTTAGTTTGTGTTTAATTGTGTGTGTATGTGTGTGTCTCTGCTGTCTTTTTTGGGGTTTCATTGGTTTCAGGGCTGGATCTCAGAAAGGACTGTTGTCCCAGAAATGGGGTGACTGTTGTTGCATTAGCCAAACTGCGTGTTTGTAACCCAAAGATTGACGGTAGTTACGGTCTTCTTGCTGCACTGGTACCGGTTTCCCCTGTTTTTATGGATATTGCTTGGATGTTTGGGTGCACTTCAGGAGAGAGGTGCATCAGTCAGCGGGGGGCTACATGGCTGCAGCTCTGAGAAACAGTGGGTGAGTGCAAACCGCTGAGTCCCCCTTGAGGAAGCTAACGCTTGATTTATGCTTCTGCACCGACTTTAATCAAAGCCGGTGTTTTTGTTTATACGTGTGCAGTGTTGTTTAAATTGCAGAATGTTGTAGCTGGAGCTAATGGAAGAAAGAAGACGGATGTCTCACTCCGGCTGCAGGCAGGAGCAACAAACCACTGATTTCCATTTTCCGTCTTTGGACGGAATACGACGCGTTCCCAGCTGAGAGGTTTAGGGCGCTTTTATTCTGGCGGGATGGATTGGCGTTACGATTGGTTTTCTTCTTCTTTGTTAGAACTTCTTTTGGACAACAGCGCCCCCAAATGACCAGTTATTGGAACAGCGTGACTCTACCAGATACTTTGATCGCTTTTGGTTCCCGACAGCTCCGTGTGTAAAACCAACCAAATCTATCCAAAGAAGCTGTGAAAGTCATTATCAGACCCCCGCGCTTTACAAAATGTCCCCGTGTGAGGGCAACAATAAGTCCTCTAAAGGTGAGCAAAAGCTGCTCTGAGAACCGTCATCGTTAATGTTCCTAACCCAATCTGACCCTCATTTTTACCTGAAACCATACAGTCCAGACAGGCGGGCTTTGCCTGAAGTCTAAAACACACCAGGCATGTGTTGGCCGTTCCAGAACCCGCTGTACGCAGTTTCAGGCTTCTGAACAGCAGCAGGGAGAGGTTTCTGCTTTTGGTTCCCTTCTGTTTGCTGGCACTTGTCCGTACATTTAAAAGTCTTGGTGTGAAATGTCAAAGCGGTGCAAATCTGGTGAATCTCGCTCCAGGGTTTTTCTTCCACAGCTCTATCCCCATGCATGAAAGACTTGGTGTCATAGAATTCAAACAGCAATTTCTCCTTCATGATCACTTTTTAAAGGGTTGGTTTTTCCATGTTTTTAAAGGATACGCCACCAAATCCAAATCCCTGATTGGTCAAAGTTCAGCTGTTTTACATGAAAGTTCCACCAGTTGAACTTTTAGCACCTGCTCAGTGAACACCAGGATTGTACGTAGAGCCTGAAAACAGACGTGGAACTTCCATAGCGATGCGTGCATGCCAGAGTTTTGAATGCAGAAGCTGGTAACGCAGGTTTGTGGGTGGGCCGGCGTGAACGTGGCGTGAACGTAACGTGAAAGGCCTTGGCGAGTTGACTGCCTCTATCCAATAGTAAGTCTTCTATATCATGAAGGGTTTTGTGAGCGGGGCGAACTGAACTGACGTTAAATCACAGAATGACACGATGGACGTGTCCCTGGTTCCGGTTGGTCATGTCCCGGCCTGGTCTCACTGTAATGGTAGCACTGGAAGGCCAGCGGCTCCATAAGCAGCAGCTGGAATGGCAGCAGCGTTTGTCGACCCTGAACCCCCGGACTCCAGATGGATGTTGGCGTGTTCACGGCATTACTCACCGGTCTCTCATGCTTTACACACATGAACTCTATTAAGAGCTGGTAAAGGACAGAGCCAAGGATAGACCTTCATGCGCTGTGCAGAAGGCCACACCACAGTGTGTGTGTGTCTGTCAGCTTCTACTTGTGCTACAGAAATGTTTGGCTATGCACAAGGGAAATCAGAAAGCCCCCGCCAGCCCCCAGCTCCTCAGAGTGAGACCTCATAATTACACTTTTACACGTCGACACACACTCGCTCATTGTAATTACAGTCTGCTACCACAATCCCATTAATTCTTTCAGGCCCTTTAGGCCTTTTTCCATCATTCAGATGTTGGTAGTTTCCACTATGAAGGCTTTTGTACGGACAACAGGTCACAGCGTCTGACTTTGTGCTCTTTACCCGCCGGGTCATGGGTTCAATTCCCAGCTGGCTGTGGGAGTTTCTCCGTCCATATCTTGCCGTCCGCGACAGGCCTGCAGCGTGATGGATGAAGAACTCAGGGAAAATAATGTATCTACTCACACAAACAAGCAAAACAAAATGGCTATAAATGCGTATGCAAGCGAGTAATTGCGAGGCCTTTGGCTTTGTTAAATAAAGCTCACTGCCTGCTAACACCACGCGCTGCCTTAATGCAACATAAGACAAAGTGCTGAGGATTCAAAGGCTTGGTGTAAAGGACATCTGCTCCTCCTCCGTGCACGCATGGCTGTACATCAGGATGGCAGAGCAGCAGCAGATAGAGATGTCATGAAGGGGAGAGGCCCTGCTGTGTTTTCATGTGGAGAGCTCACAGATGACTGATGGAGGAAGAGACGGAGAGGTGGAGACATGACACTCCGTCAGATAGACACAGATATGAAGTCCCAATGTCAGGAGACAACCAGAGTGCTTCTGGCCATGTGCATTCAATTTCCTTTTATCTGTTTCTGTGTGTGCTTTCAGAGGAAATCATTTCACGTCCTCAAAGGCTGTGAGACCAAACTAACATAGTTGGAGTGTGTTTTTATCCAGAGATGACTGGTTTGTGTTTGCACTGTGTGAGGAGCTGTTTGCTGTTGTGTGTTTGTGGTTCAGAGGACAAGAGGAGTTGATTTCTCCACTCTTTTTGTACAGTTGATGCTGCATCAGCTCTGGCTGACTTTGTGCATATTCCTCCCTTTGTGTGCAGTCGCAGATGATGGCGCGCAGTCGCAGATGATGGCGCGCAGTCGCAGATGATGCGCGCAGTCGCAGATGATGGCGTGTATTTGCTAATGATTGTTTGTACTTCATTGTTTGTATTTCAACACTACTGCTACTACTAGTCTGGATTCCAAATACAGAAACAAGTGTTGTGATGTGAGACAAACATCAAGCTTTTCTGTCATATTTAGAAAATAAATCATGAATTCACGTCACATTAAAAAGCTAACCTCAGCAGTAAAACTAAAAATGATCATGTTGGGTTTTGGAGATGAATCAGATTTCTTAGTCAAAAGGAGAAATAGAATCACAGTGTTGAGGTTGACATATTACATTATGGTCAGTGAAAACATGCTCACATAAAAAGTAAACAAAAAGTATAAATGCTGACATAAGGTAACGTTGCACTATGACTGCTAATCTACAGACTGTATCAGGGTTCTGTACGACCAGACGAGCTATTAGATATTTACAAGAAATGAATCATAACAGTGTTATATTTTTCTCTTTTTATTCTTAAATGAATTTTAATTTTGACATCAGTACATACCTATCCTATTCTAAATCAAATCCACCTCCTGCAGATTTACTTACATTAAAGATACAAGAAAGCCAAATCAGACGTGGTGTTTTCTATTATTATGGTTATGGTGAGTCCTCATGTTTGTCTTCTTTTACTATAAAACCCTTTTTTTAAACCTACAAATATAAATGTAATTCTATACATTATAGTTTTAGCCCATAAACAGCAAATAAACTCTGTTGTGCAGCAGGATATGGGCTTTATGTTTATTGTAATGATGAACAATAAATCAGTCATTTGTCAATCGTTTTGACCAGTTATCTGACGTCTGCATTTTGGAGGAGTGGTAAAGCACACACCATCACTGCTGATACTTAGTGTAATATCAGCAGTGGTGCACAAAAGGTGGTTTTACTCTCAGATCTCCTCGCATTAAAACAAACATAATGAACAAAGCTCAACTATTGGTTTTCAAATCATTTGCATTCTTCTTTAAAGCTGAAAGAGGGATAAAAGGGCGATATCTGGCTGAAATATATCAGCTGAAATGGTTGAAATAACCACAAAAACATATGTATAAGTCAAAACACTAGAAAGTTTAATTTATATCACCAAACCACAACAGAACACAGGAGTTTAAACCAAATGAATCTAATATTCATGCATTGTTTATGAGTTTGAGCCACGTATGTCAAAACTATACATATAGTTTTCTGTTGAATAGAAGATGAAGTTCCTACTTTTCCTCATCCTCTCCTCATTTCCAGCCAACAGCATGAAGCCTGAGATCATGTCAAGTTCAACCACTTCTGAGTGTTATAACAGCATTTGTGTGTTTATAGAGAAATGTACCGGCAAACTAAATATTTAAGGGTGTAATTCAAAATCATTATTTTATTTTCTGATGCCATTGAATAAATGTTCATTTCAACCCAGATGGGAGTGAACAGACTGATCACCACAGACATTCCTGCCATCATCTGTCTGCAGATTTTTCACGGCAACACCGACGCAACAGAGGTGGTTCTGAACCGGGTTCCACAGCCGGTGCTGGCCCGATTTGTGCGGATCCGGCCGCAGACGTGGAAGAACGGCATCGCGCTCAGATTTGAGCTCTACGGTTGTCAGATCACAGGTCAGACGGATTTACTGTCTTCACTTGGAAACCGAGTCTTTCTCTGAAGTTCTTGGAAAACAAAGTTGTGTTATAAAGAAGAGAAATTTACAAAAGGTCGACTGAGGGGCAAGAAGCTAGAGTGAAGTAAAGTCTTTAGACAGATGCGTGTGTAATTTGTGTTTCCATCAGTGCTATTTATAATTCTGCTGATACTTTTATCTACTTCTCTGTTCCTCATGCAGAAAACACACCCACTCTGCTGCTCTCACACTCTTGGCCTCTCTCTTTCATATACATATCCCACTTTCTCTGACTCCCACTCACAGAGCACCAACACACACAGAGGAAGACACACACTGGGCTTAATAGAATAATACTAGAGGGTGATGTGTGGGTGATAACATCAGAGAGTAACAGGCTCTCAGCTTTCATCTGCAGCTCTGGCAAACAAACATGATTTCAACCAGCATAATCAGCTCAATACTATAAATAGATAAAACTTAATTATGCTGTCGCTGTTGGTGTGTGTCAGTGTGTGTGTTTGGAAAGACCGCACAAGAGAGAGGGTTTCAATCCGTTTGACCGGGCTGTGTCTGAGCTCCGCTGTGTCTTTATTGGGTTAGGGCCTCTTCCTGCCGCCGCCGTCGCCGTCATCCGGAGGACAGATATGCTCCCGTCCAGCAGGGCTATTTCAGCCCCTGCACACATCACCGTCTCTCTAAAACATCATGGCGCTGAGTGTGACGCAAGCTCTATCTGTCCTTCCTCTTTGCTGGCCATACCCAGTATCTGAAGCCTTAGTCAGAGCTGCCCTACAGGCGAAAAATAATCAAACCTGTACGGGACATTTTTATCTACGAGTGTGTAGCTAACGACAGGCATTAGTGAACATCTAAAACATGTAAAAGTGATGATGGATGGACGGACAGACGGATGGACGGACGGATGGATGATGGATGGATAGATGGATAAATAGACACGGGCAGATGAAAATACAGATGGATGGACAGAAGCGCTGGGGGATAAACGTATGGAAGTGTGGTTGGACAGATGGATGGATGGATGGATGAATGGATGGACGGACAGACGGATGAATGGATGGATGGATGGATGGATGGACGGACGGACGGACAGATGGATGGACAGATGGATGGATGGATGGATGGATGGATGGATGGACAGATGGATGGATGGATGGATGGATGGATGGATGGATGGATGGATGGATGATGGACGGACAGACGGATGAATGGATGGATGGATGGATGGATGGATGGATGGACGGATGGATGGATGGATGGATGGATGGATGGATGAATGGATGGATGAATGAATGGATGGATGGACAGATGGATGGATGGATGGATGGATGGATGGATGGATGGATGAATGGATGGATGAATGAATGGATGGATGGATGGATGGATGGATGATGGACGGATGGATGGATGATGGACGGATGGATGCATGTTGTGTCATGGTGTCTGGCTCATTGTTGACTATGATCCACACGGCGGTCTTTCACATTTCCTTCCACATCTAAAAGCATCCAGCCGGTCTTCTGGACGGATCCGGTGTTTCTCTGGTTCCACATAGACTCTGCAGACATGGATGCCGTCCAACACACCACCACCACCCCCCCGTGATAATGCCTCACAGCGGCCCATAAAGGCAGAAATAAAGCAGTCAGTCAGTGACATGTCATTAACTTAAATCACACTTTTATGTCTCCGCCTCTACTTTTCTCTCACTTTCTACCTATATGTCTTCAGTGTTGCTGTGTTTTCCCTTCCTCCTCCTCCTGCTTTCCCCGTCCTCCCATCGCCTTTACTGATGGCCTCCTTCAACACCTCCCTCCATCCCCCCACCTCCTTTGCCAGTCTTAAATCTTGCTGGTTCCTGCCTCATTCAGCAGCTCTTTCCCCCTCCGCCGTCCTAATCTCATTTTATGTTAGCGCTGCAGCACTTCTATTTCAGGACGCCTATTCTTCTCCAACGTTTGCGTGCGTCGTAGGGTTTGGTGGTGCGTAGTACAGGTGCGTGCATAGTGTTATTTGTTGCGTGCGTGTATGCTGGTGCGTGCAAGTGTTGTGTGCGTGCGTGTGCGTGCGTAGTGTGTTTGTGTGCGTGCGTAGTATGCATGGTGGGTGCATGGTTTGTGTGCGTGCGTAGTATGCATGGTGCGTGCATAGTGTGTTTGTGTGCGTGCGTAGTATGCATGGTGCGTGCATAGTGTGTTTGTGTGCGTGCGTAGTATGCATGGTGCGTGCATAGTGTGTTTGTGTGTGTGCGTGTGTGCGTGCGTAGTAGATGGTGTGATATGGTTTGGGTGTGCGTGTGCGTGCGTAGTATGCATGGTGCGTGCATAGTGTGTGTGTTGTGCGTAGCATGTGCGTGATGTGTGTTGTGTGCGTGCGTAGTATGCATGGTGTGCATATGGTGCGTGTGTGCATAGTGTATGTTTGGTGGTGCATTGTGCATGGTGCGTAGGTGTGTGGTGCGTACGTAGTGTGTTTGTGTGCGTGCATGTGTGCATGGTGCGTGCGTGTGTGCGTGGTGCGTGCGTGTGTGCGTGGTGCGTAGTGTGTTTGTGTGCGTGTGCGCGTGGTGCGTGCGTTGTGTGTTTGTGTGTGTGCGTGCGTAGTGTGTTTGTGTGCGTACGTAGTGTGTTTGTGTGCGTGCGTAGTGTGTTTGTGTGTGTGCGTGCATAGTGTGTTTGTGTGCGTGTGTGCGTGTGTGTGTGCGTGCATAGTGTGTGTGTGTGTGTGCGTGCATAGTGTGTTTGTGTGCGTGTGTGTGTGCGTGGTGCGTGTGTGCGTGGTCATGCGTGCGGTGTGTCCAGTCAGGCACATTTGCATGGGCAGCTTCTGCTTCAGCTCTGCTCCTCCAGAAGAGCTCAGTGGGAGTTTGCGCTCCACTGTGAGTGGGTGAAACATCAGAGCAGGTTTTAGTGCTCATATCAGTTTGTGCACGTGTGAGATAAGAGCTCTCATCCTGGTGTGTGACATCAGAGCGGGTTCTGCCGGATGTGGGGCCGTGATATTCCACTGCAGTCCAGAATTCAAAGACCTGCTGGAGGCAGCAGCCGAGGAGTGGAGGAGGAGAAAACAAAACAACCACTTTTCTGTTGTAAGACTTCTTACCCGTTATTGGGTTTGAGGACGCCGGCGGAGCTGGACGTGGGCGGAGCCGGCGCCCGGCTCCTGTTTATTGTTGATGCATTATTTACTGCACTGAGGACTGGAAACACCACAGCATTAAACTTTAACCAGAGTGAGGACCTGAGGAGCATCACCATCAGTCACCATCATCCTCTCCACTGTTCTGCAGCCCGGTCTGTCGATGTCTCCATTTACTCCTCTTCCTCAGCGATTCTCATGATCACTGAACCCTCAACACATCGGTGCTTCTGTGTTCTCTCATTGATCGTGGCAGGGTGGGGGGAAGCTTGCTTGGCACATTTGTCAGTGTAACAAACTGCATCCCTTTCATCTGCAGTTTGTTCTTTTGGGAGATCTTCCCAAAGTTGATGCAAAATTAAATTTGGTGAAAAGAAAAATAAATAAAGCAGCAAGCTCCACATTACGGCCTTCAGGCACTACCCGCCCACACCCTTGGCGCTCTGACCTGCTCTGACTCGCTGTAACCCGCTCTGACCCACTCTGACTCCCTGATCAGAGCAGCTCCTTTACTGTTGGTTTCATCTCCATAGCAACCATTTTATGTTTGGGTGGGCTTCGAGTGAGGAACAGGTTTTTGTTTTCTTTGTTTATTGTGTCCAAATGTTATTTTCTTGGGGTACTAGGTGTGTACAGGTTTTGGGGAGTCTTTGTGTATGTGGCGGGACGTTTTCCCTCCCTGAGTCTGAGCATGAATCCCCTTTATTGTCTCTGTGGTTTGGTATTTGGAGTTTCTCCTCTGCTCCTCAGATGCTCCCTGCTCCGAGCTGCAGGGGATGCTGTCTGGGCTGCTGCCAGACTCGCAGATCTCTGCCTCCTCCATGAGGGACATCCACGGCTCCATGGGGGCAGCCCGGCTGGTGGCCAGTCGGTCCGGCTGGTTTCCCAACCCCACACAGCCCATCGTCGGGGAGGAGTGGCTGCAGGTGTGTACCTGGGGTTCGGAGGTGATATTACAATGAGGAACTCTGAAATGTCTGCGCTGGTATCACGTGCAACGACACAAGAAAGTATTTCCTCATCATTTTACACCTGGAATGTTCCTCTGGTATTACAATCAGAGGAATCCAGACCACAGAGGAAGAGCGGGAGGCCGGTCCTTCAGGAACTCGGTTCACTGCGTCTGGTTAATGTTCGGTTACATGGTTGATCATAAATCCTTTAAAACGGCGTTATGTTTAGCCTATTTGCCCACAAATCTGAATCTGTGAGTTTTAATGTCCTCACCTCATGAAATGTGAGTTTTATTTCCGTCAGAAATGCTGCCCCCCCCCCCCCCCCCCCCCCCCGCCGCTTGGCCCCCATGTGGCGTTGCTATGGTCACAGAGCAGGATGGAGAAAACTCTGTTCACCGTCACACTAAAGATATATTACTCTCTATATGGTTCATAGGTGCCCCCCCCCGCCTGACCACCAACAAACTTCCAGTTACATCTGCCTGGTTTCTCTGAAAAACAAATGAAGATCATCTACATATTAATGGAGAACATCTCACCATTTTTCTCATTCGGCCAAAATGTCTGATTAATGCAAAATAAACAGAAGTGCGAGGAGTCCCCCGACCACCTTAAGAAAGATGGCCTGATAAGGATAGACGTCTATAGAGAAATAAACAGCTGTTAGTCATTCTGTTGATCAGATTCCTTTTTTAACATCTTCTTAATAATACTAATTTTTCATATTTTTTCTGTAGTTCAACTTACTGACCAATCAGATGCCTCAAAAAAGTAGGTGGAGCCTGCTGGTCCCCATGTCCAACCTTTAAAACACTTGACAGATTTCATGTAGCCTGCTTTTAAATAGTAGGGGTGTGGCTTTCCAACAAGCTCACTCCTGATTGGCCAGTCGTCACATTCAGTCCAGTTCTCTAAAACACTCAATGGATTCTCTGTTCATCAGGAAAAAGTCAGTGATTGTTGGTTATGTGAGTAAAAAGTTTATCATATGAAGTGAATCCTTCAGGATCCTGTCCAAACTGTCTATACCAGGCATGTCCAAAGTCCGGCCTCCGTATACATTTTCAGCCTGCAGGCTCCTGTCATATAATCAACACTCTATGGCCCCCCAGCACCATGAATTCTTGATTGCGATTGGTTAAATTAGGTTAGTAGCCCTTATAAATCCAAGGTATCAGCCTGTGGCTCCTTGACCTTCAGACCCTTAAGGGCCAAACATGAGGAACTGATTTGTTTGTTTCTGTGATCAAACCAATGGTTTTTACTTCTGAATAACAACACTATTTGTGATGTTTTTCCTCTTCATATGATGACGTTTACAGTGAACATTTATTCAGGAATAATATGAAACATTCATATTAACCAGATTTCATGTTGACTGAAGTTTTTTTTTTCCAAACAGATGTTTTCTTTATTTTATTTCTGGACTTCAAATATGAAATTCTAGTCAAATGTATTTTGATGTATTTCAGTTTTATCTAGAGAAATGAAACTTCCCATTGCAATAAAATTCCAGTTCGTTTCCATTTAATGTTAGAATGCAGGCCGATTGACCCTCTTTGCGAAACGTTTGGACCCCCCTGGTCTCTGTCAAAGTCCAAAGCCGTAACCTCTTCTGGTCCTCTGGAGCTCCGTCCACCTGTCAAGCCTGTGCTGCGGGCAGAAACGCCTGACTGTGTGTGTTGCAGGTGGACCTTGGCGTGCCAAAGATGGTGCGTGGCGTCATCACTCAGGGAGCCAGAGGGCTGGAGGGCAGCACCAGCGCCGAGAACCGAGCGTTTGTCCGAAAGTACAAACTGGCTCACAGCTTGAACGGCAAAGACTGGAGCTACATCCCCGACAGCAAGACCGGCTTCGCTAAAGTAAAGAGAGCCTCCTCTTCCTCGCAGACACAGCGTCCCTCTATGTCCCTCAGTGTCTCCTGTTCCTCTCCTTCCGTCTCACTCTCTTTATTTGAATTTCCTCATGATAGAAGCGGATCAAATCTCTGTTTAATCACCTCTCCTCCTGCTCTGTTTCAGTCTCTCTTCATCCTGAACTCTCTCTGTCTCTCATCCACTCGTTTGCTCATTATCCATTCGTCTCTCAGGGGTGTTAATTAAAAATGTCTTTCCTGCATCAGCGCTCAGCTCTGCTGGCAGTCCACGGCGCTGAGAGACGCTTTCCTGAAAAGCTCTAACAGCAGAACTGAAGTCTTCTGCCGGGCTAAACGCCTCCTCTGGTTTTTGTCTTAAAAATTCAAGGTTTTAACATTTTTTCCCAATTCAAACGAGAAGATGGCGTTCATTGAGTGAAAGTGGAAATCTTTCAGCCCGGGATGAATCTGGATTACTTTCAGTCTTTGTTTCCAGAGACTGCAGTTGCTTCAAAGATGATTTGAAAATCAATGCGCCGCGGTTGTTATTTTGGCGCGTGTGTCACGCTGAGCCGGGACGCTTCGGTTGTGTGACTTTACACAGGATTACTGATTCTGCTGTTTGTCGGTGAGCCTTCAGGAAAATGTCACTTTAGTTCTTCAGCTTCACTTGAGATCCAGAAACATCTCCATCGATGTGAGAAGCATGGCAACATGATCACACACTGCTGTGGAAAAGTATTTGCTCCCTAAATGACTCATGAAACACAGATTCAAGCTCCAAAAATAGCATCAGGGGACGAAGGGAAGACCCTCTAGCTTCTACAGAGATTTAGTTTAGTTGTTCTGGAGACTTTCTGATGAGTTCTAGCTGCTGAACCCAAGTTCAGATCCAAAGTCCTTGAACTGATGGAGGACATCAGATCCTGAAGCTACAAAGCAGCCCCACATCATCACACCACCACCACCATGTTCAACTATTTCCTCTGAAATGTGGTCTTTGCTGCCCCACATTGTAACGTTGTCCCATACCTTACTTCTTCACTCAGGACCAGTCAGCTTTGAGGGTGGGGGGTGTTGTCCTTCTCAGATGGAGCCGAATTTTATTGTTTTTAAAAGTTAGAAAAATAAAAACTGGCAGCCTGACATGAAAGCACATCTGGATGAGCTAAAGACTTTCTGCAGTACAGTGACAGCAGTTTAAGCCTTCTGAATGTTTAATACCTCCAGTCTCTCAAAACACGTGTCCCCCCCCCATAACAGAGGGGCAGGTAGCGTCCATTCTTTCCTCCAGACATGTTTAGGCGCATCCCCCGCTCAGTCAGCAATACTAACATCTACAAAAGATGACAACAGAATGAACACCTCAACATCTGGCTCTACCTGACGACTTTGGGGGTGGAGCTTGAGGTGAGAGTCGGTTCTGATCGGAACCTGCAGTGTGGTTGAGGTGGGAGGAGCTTTTCCAGCCTCCGTCTGCTGTGAAGGCAGAATCTCGTGACGCTGCAGGACATGAAGGCTGACAGCAGAACGAACAGGAATCCTGATTGACCGTAACATGAGCACGCGTGTAACACGTGTGTGGAGCTGCAGGTCTCCGTGTTTCTGGAGGAGGAAGCTGTGAGCTGGAAATGACATTCCAGTGAAAACAGATGGAGTCCAGAGGAAGAGCCGACTATGGAGCTGCAATCATGGATGAACTCCCCTAAAGAAGTCCCACATTATGGAAATCGTGGTCACATGCCCCTGTACCGGTGGGGGGGCTGTCCGGGGCCGTCATGAAAATGGAACGTACCATTGTTGCGTGTGTTGAGGGTATTGTGAAGTATTCCTAAGGATAATGGAAGTTAGACTCACTTGATGAATGGGTGGTGCTGTAGTACCGTCTGCACACAAATGCTGCATGCACGGGGCGTGCACGTGGTCCGAAAGTGCTGCATGCAAGGGGCGTGCACGTGGTCCGAAAGTGCCCGTAGGACGTCCACACACATCCACACGCTCTGATTGTCTAATTTCCTCATTTCAAACAGTCAGGCTTCCACAAGGGGCGCGCACGTATCACGTGAACAGCACTAACGGGCTCCTTGCACGGTTGAAAAACAGAGAAATGTGTTTGACACGCCTGCATCTCACCTACTTCCCCCTTCCTCACCCGTACGGGTTGCTTAAGGGTTCACTACGACCTGTCGCCCGCAGCGCGACCGCGCGGATCAGGTTGAGAAAGTAGCATACACTTTCTTTCTGCAGGTTTTTGAAGGGAACAGCCACTACGATACTCCAGAGGTGCGGCGGTTCGATGAGATCGTGGCGCAGTTCATCCGGGTCTTCCCGGAGCGATGGTCTCCAGCTGGGATCGGCATGAGGATGGAGGTCCTCGGCTGCGATAGGCCAGGTGAGCTCGAAAACAAAACCTGCAGCTTGGACTGTTTCTGTGTAAAAAAGGACAAACTGGTTTGACTCCCATTCAAACCAAAGAAACCGGTTTGAAAACCGTCACACATCAAAGTGTGTGAAAAGTTTCCACCTGATGAGAGGAAATCCCTATGTGTCGGTGCTGTGCTCATCTGTAGATGTGTTTACATGTCAGTGCACGTCTCGTGCACACACACACACACTCACACACACATATATATATTGGTTGAAGTTAATCACGCAGCTCCATAGGAGGCTGTTAAACATGTCTGGACAGGGATTACCATGTCTAGGTCAGTGGACTTTCTCTAATAGTGCCCAGCTGTGTGATGCATTGTGCTCCCAGCTTATTGAGTTAACATGGAAGCAGTGAAGGATCAGGATGATCAATCCTCAATCTCCAGAATAAAGCAGGTTTCCCTGCATTTTCTGTGCGGTTGAACTGCTTTGGAGGCTGTAAACTGCTCAGAGGGAGATAAATGCAGCCCGTTAGTGTGCACGTTACTCAGCTGTGCACGTTATAATGTGACGGTGTGTAACCGGCCTTGTTAGCCGTGGCAGCAAATTATTTCTGCGCCGCACTAAGCCTCAGGAACAGAGCAGGTCATCTTATGCAATAATAATGAGCTGTACTGTAAATACAGATTCTGGGCGCCGCCCGCCGCCGCCGCCGCCGCCGCGGCCACATTCTGCTCTCTGCTCCGCCGCGACCTACTTCAGTCGTGACATGTGACAGGTGGAGACGAGAATGAGGAGCGACGCACACCTGCTCCCGCCGGACCGCTGTGGGCGGCTGCTGATGGCTGCAGTTTTAGAAAGGGGGGGTCAGGGTGGGAGCAGTCCATCCCAGACGTGTCAGGGCTGAGCAGCAGGCGCCTCGTGACGGGGGCATTAAGGATGCACTGATTACCTCTGAGCTAGCTTACAGGAGGATGTGCTGTAATCAGGAGGAGGAGGAGAAATCAGGTTTGTGTTTCTGATGGATCAGGTTGGGGTATCGATGTCCTCTGACACAAAACACACCGAAGGCCTGTTTCCTGCTGTAACCTCAGGAAGACGCCAAACTGACGGGAATCCCAGATGGCGTTAAACAGTCGTCTCTTCATGCAGATCAGTTTTTCTGCAGCCGTGGTTGTAGAAGCAGATTCTCTGCTGCAGGTTCCCCGACGGTCTGCCTGCCAGATGCCGGCCCTCTGGACGGGAGCTGAGCTCCAGACGCCACCGCGGCTCGCACGTCACATGACCCGCCCCTGCGGCCGTCCTGCCAGCAGCCGCACACTGAGAGGAGGCTGCAGTTTCACGTCTGCTCTGTTTTGCTTTCACTCGGGTTGCTCTGTCCGACTAACAGCTGGACCAGAACCCAGAGAGCAGCTGAGGGGCTCGGAGGAGGCGCTCTTTGTGTGTCTTCCTGCCTGTGTGTGTTTGTTGTGCTGTTGTGTTGCACTGTGGAAGGAAGATGAAATATTTAGCAGAGCATCAGCTTCAGTCCGTTGAACAGAACTGTTTACGCCTCAGACGCAAACACAAGAATAAAGAGACGGAGGACTCCGGTGGGCTGAAGCGGCTTCTGCTGAACACACGCACGCACGTACGTGCACGCACACACACACAGCTGCAGACTGGAAGAAAAAACAAGCAAAGAAGGAAAAACATCAGCTCTCTTCCTCTCATGAGGAACACTCTTCATTCCTCTGGACAGTCACCAGAACGTTTTCCTCCCGTTAACTTCACTTCCTGTTTGGGGAAAAACAAACAAGGTCATTTTTTTCTGCTTTTCATTATTTAGGATGGAGACATGACTTTCCATTAGTGCTGCTGGATTGTTTTCACATCGACCTGACAATCCCTCCACAAGGGAGACAATCCCACCCAAAAAAATCCCAATTTACAGCTCAGACTTTAAGCAAGACGCACAATGACGCCGCTTAGCAGCTCATTATGGTTCAACAAAAACAGGGATGTGACTGCTGTCTGCAATCAGGCGCTGCAGCTGTGACGGCGGCGTGTCACCCAGGCGTCTGACCGCAGAGCTTAAAGCTGCTGTTCACGCATCCCAACGCCTGCAGGTGGACAACAAAGTACACACACACACAGGTACACACACACACAGGTACACACACACACACACACAGGTACACACACACACACACACAGATACACACACACATAAACATCAACAGACAAACCCAGGATCCCAGACGCTGACAGACAGATGAAAGTTCTCCAGAGTTGATCACACGCCTGTGAACCTGTCTTCTTATTGGGGGGTGAGAGTCTAAGAATAGCTGTTAGTTGATCTGCTGCTTCATGAACCAGAATCATCTTCCTCCTGACAACCAGAGAGAACAAACAACACAACTTTACATCACATTTTCCCCTTCATCCAAGTGGGGGCAGTAGACTGGAGAGCTCCGGAGGTAATTAGTGTGACCGTGTTAGTCTGTGAAGGTGCAGCTTCATGATGGAGCTGCAACGTTACAGAAGGATGTTAGTCTGACGGTAACTCTGGACAGTTTGGTGGAATACCTTCAGGGTTTCCTTCAGACGGTGAGGCTAAGAACGGGTTTCACCGTCCTCGCCGTGGAGCTTCAAAGGTCTAACCTGCAGACCAAGTTTGGTGTCGTTTAGTCAACTTTAGAGCCGAGCAACAAAAAGTTTCACTGAATTATTTAGAGATTGTAAAAAATAGTGTAAAGGTGTTAAAAAGCAGATGCTGAAGTATGTATTATCAGTAATTAAACTGTCAAACCTTGTTTTAGATTCAAATTTCAAACCTTTATGTACATCAGTTTTTCAGACGAAGTTCTCCTACATAAACACAAAAGTGAGGAAAATTCTCAATGTGACTTTCCATAAGCTAAGCAGAATTAAGCTGTTTGTGAACAAAAACTTTCATTGTTACTGCATTTTATTAATTTGGGGTAAAAAACATATATTCAGCTTTTTACAGGAGAAAATGAGCCTTTTTTTCAATTTACGGTCCTACAGGTTTCAGTGCTTTCAGGTTTGTCTTCATGAGAACACCTGAGCCTAAACTCCGCCCACACAGCCTAAACTCCGCCCACACAGCTGCAGAACATGGCCTGGAATCATCCAGAACTTCCTTTGGAATTACCAGATCTTGTCGTATTTTCATTCCATGGCTAACCTAGTATTTATTTATATCTGTGGAAAAACTGTTTTCTAACTTTTGTTTTGTCTCCACAAACCTTTTTTGTTAGAATAAACCGCCTGTTTTTCAGTCACAAAAACTCTAATTAGCGTACATCCCCTATAGTCATCAAATGAGTTTATTATGATTTCTGTCTTATACATTAGAACACTTAAGGCAACAAAATTATAAGTCACTTTTTATTTGGAAAACTTTAGAGTTTACAAACATGGAGAACATTATTTTTAGGATTAGATAAATTCTTGTTTCAGTAGAAAAAAGTGAAAGGTACATTTTTTTACTTTTCTACATTTGAGAATGGATCAGTTTTGACTCGAACACCAAATAAGGGTTAAAAGTCTGTAAAAGTGTTACAGAGGCTGAAAGAAAAATGACATTTTCTTGTTGTTTCTAGAGAAACCTGTTTTTGATTTTCCTCATTTTGTAATGAAAGGCGTCACTGAAAGAGGAAAACACCGATGAGGAGGGCGGCTGAGGGCAGATGTTTGTGGCTTCTGCTGTGCTCCTGTAAGGAGCTCCCACCGCCGCTCAGACACCTCCCCGGTGTCCAAACCCCCCCCCAGACTTCATCGCACTCGTGGGCTCTTTTACTTCTCAACCTTCCTGGTTTCTGCAGACATTTCTCTCTTATGAATGTCATCAATGAGTTTGAATGATTTCAGTTCAACAAGGAAATGCACATCTGCATTTTCCTGATAGAGTTCAAGCAAACTCCTGCAGCGCTGCGTCGGCCTCACAGATGTTTTCAAACTCGCATCCTAAATAGGAGATCATACAGAAGTTGGTTTGACCTCTGGAGCCGCGTAACAAGCGTACAATGGCGTTAAGTGCTTTAAAATCGAGCGCACAGCCACAGAACATTAGCCTTTTGGAATGAAAAACAGGAATGTGTGATTTACTCAGGACAGCTGAGGGGATCTGGTCTTCCTCTGGTTCTGGTTTCACACATGGAAACGCTCAGTTGGGCTCGGCTCCCTGTGGTTTCCTCTGTGTTTATGTGTCAGTGTGCAAAACAGCTGAAGCTGCTCCAATGTAAATATTTAGTTTCTGCTCACCGTGACTTTACGGCGCTTCCCAGATCCTCCGTTTCCCAGCAGTCTAACGGTCCATCCGTAGCTGCTGTGTCGTCTGCAGAACCGCATCCTAAAAACCCAGCATGTGCTTGAAGTTCTGCGGCAAAAGTTGGATAACGTCCCGTCAGAAGCTTCCAAACAAGCAGCAGCTGAGCTTCTCCTTTCATGTCAGATCCTCAGAGTTTGACTTGGATTGTTTGCATTTTCCACACGTCTTTTCTCTGGGCCTTTGTTGGGGAGCGGCGTTCAGAAACGGCGCCTTCTGTGTAACATGATTAACCGTTGGACACAGGAACGCTTCACGCTGAAGATCTTCATCACAAACTGAACTTCCAGGTTTCTGAGTCGTTGTGCTGATGTTTGCCGCACGCCGTTCACGCCGCCAGCCTCCTCCCATCAGCTCACTTGTAGTCGTACTGCGTCTGACACTTGAGGCCATGATTACCGTCACGTACGTCGTGGTGCTCGGCGGCACTGAGGGCTAATGAGCGACTGACTGAAGAAGGGAGGAGAGGCTGTGGAGCTGGAGGCTCTGCCCTTCAGACACATTCAACGCTCTGCCTTTTCAGGTCATTGTTGGAAAAAGGAGAAACTTCTGCATGTCTGCAGTTCTTCTGTGGTCAGAACAACATAAAAGAACAACAAACTAATTAGACATTTGGTTAGAGAGGAAACCTGGTGTGATTGTTCAAAATGGATCAATCACATTTTTGCGATTTCACCTTTACCTAAATAAAACTCTGACTCATTATAGAAGCTCATGTGACTAATGGTCCATTTGCTGTTCACTCAGTCCATCAGACATACGTGGAACAGTCGGGGAAACACACAAATTTCTGAATGCATCTCACAAAAATCACACACAATTGTGTAAGATTCACTTATTCATTGCGTTTAGACTACACAAAATATGCGTTAACTGTGTAATTCTCAGCCAACAAAAAATTTTGAACAGCTCAAAACCAAATTCACGTAAAAACCCATCAGCCAAAACCCTCGACGGACGTCTAAGCACATCGCCAAACGCGAGAAACACGTATGAATGAAGTGCATCACGCATGGATCACGGATGACCCACATTTCATACATGGAAAATGCACCCATGTCTGAACTCCAACGTTCAAACACTTTCGCCTGCTGTAAAGTGAGGTCCCATAAATCTGCTCTGCTCTGAAATGAATGAATGTTTGATGATCCGTTATCTGCTAATAGGAGGTTTATTGTCCAGACAATCAGTGTGTGCGTCAAAGAAACAAGGCTTTAAATCTGAAAACCCTCCAGGAAACTCGAAGGCCAGTTCTGTTTGAATGTGTGAGTCTAAAAACCCAAAGAACAAAACCCAAACCAGCAGTGAAACATGGAGGTGGGTTGGTAATGATTGGGGTTGCTCCTTCTCCTCTGACTCAGTAAACGTTTGGGATTCTTTGAGCAACAGATCATCTGAGAGCAGCCATAGAGGGACCTACTGGACCTTAGCGTGACGGACGGTTCTTGAGACGGTCCAGCAGGAATGTCCGTCAAATCTGCAGATCAAGGAACCTCTCTGAAGGTGTTTGTCTAAAACAGAGATCAGCCAAAAGTTTGACACTTTCACAAAAGGCTTCAATAGAAGCGGTAGATAATCCTGACAGCAACCTGACGGCGTGTCGGTGACTGACGTGTCTCAGCCGTTTGCTTCTCGTTCTTTAGGCAAACACACGAAGCGTGTCTCAGAAATGCAGCAGCAAACTGGCCGCCCGTCGTTCTCCTTGGCCCGACACAGATAGATTTAGACCCGCAGCTCTTTCCATAATTGAACAGTTTTCTCTTTCCATTTTCCGCCGCTCTGTCAGCAGTTCTCCTACACGCCCGTGGGCCTCTGGTGCCTCCTGCTTCCTTCAGAGCGTGCACGTGAGTTCAGAGGAGGGGGGGGGGGTCTGGGTCACTCTGACCTTGAGGGTGACCCGGTCCAGGACAGAGTCTCCATCCATAACCAAACTAACAAATGATGACAGTTAAAACTTTGTTCTGCTGATGGACGGACTGATGGGAATGACAGAGGATGAGGACGAGGAGGAAGGAAGTGGAAGCAGGAGCTTGACGGAAGCTGTGTGTGGTCACTAATGAGGAAAATGGTGGCGTGAGGCGGAACGAGTTAGGCTCCCCCCTCTACATACCCCCCACCCCTAGTGTGGGGAGCTAATTACAACGGTAAAGGGCACCAAATGAATTCAGCTTAATGTCAGCAGCTGGCGGCTGATTATCCGATGTAAATGTGGAGTTTGGTGGACGTTCATGTGCAGAAACTGCTGTTCCGGCTTATTTAGTAATCCTTCAGACTTCCACTGTAACTGAAATGTAAACAACGAGGTGCACAACTACGAGGCAAGGATGGAGCTGGATGCTGCTGGATGCTCCTGGATGCTCCTTAATGCAGCTGGATGCTCCTTAATGCAGCTGGATGCTGCTGGATGCTGCTGGATGTTGCTGGATGCTCCTTAATGCTGCTGGATGCTGCTGGAGGTTGCTGGATGCTCCTTAATGCTGCTGGATGCTGCTGGATGCTCCTTAATGCTGCTGGATGCTCCTCAATGCTGCTGGATGCTGCTGGATGCCGCTGGATGCTGCTGGATGCTCCTTAATGCTGCTGGATGCTGCTGGACGCTGCTGAGCACCTTCAGCAAACACGTGAAGGTTAACGGTTCACTCGCTGAGTCATGGAAACATCAAACCCAACAGAGCAGGAGGTGAATCAGCAGTGGGCTCACACTTACAGAGGTGGGGGGTTCAAATCCACATAACATAGCAGTCAATGGAGTCGTGGCACACAGCGGAGCTGAAAGAATCAGAATCAGATTCTACAAGGAGAGAAACAAAGCTAGAGGCGTAGAGAAACAGGAGCCGCGTGGTAATGAAAATATACCTGAGGGACGGCAGAAGGAGCGAGGAGGAAGGAAAAACAAAGCAGCTTCTATTCCAGGATGTGTGATTCAACAGGAACGTCTCTGCTGACTGTTTTTACAGGTCAGAGCTGAGACATGTTGTTGGAAAATAATGAAAAAAGAGGAACAGGGAAGATGAAGAAATGAGGCAGAAAAGAGAAGCAGGAAAAGAACGACCTCCTGACATCAATTTACAGAGAAGTTTGTGGTTTGGTTGCCACACCAGCCAAAAAAAATCTTCTAATTTCAGCATTAATAAATGCTGTCACTTGTGTTTGTGCTGTGAAATTCCGCCTGAAGCCTTTAAAGATTTTCAGCAGCAACAGAAAAGGGTTTTATGGGAGCAGGATGTAATGGAGTCACAGTGGAACACCCCTGTGCACGCTTGTGTGGTTTTCTTATCGATCTGTAACACACTGACACACAGGTCCAGGCGGCTGTCCCTGAACGTCTCTTTGACCACACTATTTAACATGACAGCGCCTAATGTTTGCGTTTTTAGAGCTGAGAGCAGAGGAAGCACGTTTGGAGGCTTTCTCTGCTTCCGCTCAGAGCGTTCGAGTCCGAGCAGGGAGGGGTTACGCCAAACCAAGCCGTCACGCAGGACCTTTCATGTATGTTCGTCTTTCTATGCTTGTGGGGACCGTGGTGCTTTCACAATGGTTAGGAGGACGTCTGTTTTCATGAGGACGTTTGGGATCATTTTAATCTTTATGGAGGTATTTCTGAGGGTTAACATAAATACAAAAGCTGGATAAATAATCCGGTCCTGAAACCCATTGAGACAATAGAAATCCACATTTTCCGCTCCGAGGTTTTTATCTTTACAGCTGCATTAAGGTGAAACAACTTTTTTACTAAGATGGACCAAATTTAACTATCATGCTAACTTTGACAAACTAACTGGATGGAAAACGGTACGAAAAAATGAAGCAACTGGAAAGTGTTTTACGGCACGGCAGCGTTTTTCCCAAGAACTCGTGAGTCAAGGGAAAACGTCACAAAAGCGAGCCTCGAGGTAGAAACTCTGATTGCAGAGCTCGGCAAACCTCTTACCGATGAAAATGGTGATGAAAATGGTGGAGAACATTTGCCCTGAGAAGAAGCAGGACTTTGCTAATGTTTGTCTGGAACACTGTGGTCCGCAGAAATCAAGACATTTCATCCGATATTAAGAGACAGTTGGAAGCAGAAGGAGCAGAGTTTGAGTTTTTTCCATTAGCCTGCAATGAAAGCGCGGACGCGTCCGGCACGTTTTTTGAAAGTAGTGGACATTTTCTCTGGTGACCCTCCAGACCATCTGCAGACGATATTTCTAGTCTATAAATGGGAATTTACAGTCATTTGAGTTCAAATGTATTTAGATGTGTTCGTGTTGGAAAATGGAAAATACCACTGCAGGAAAAATGTTCATATACATTTAATTGTATTAAAATAGTTCATCATCAGAAAAATCTACATGTTCAAACACAATTTTCATGAGAGCGGGTCTCTAAGGTCAAACTTGAAATAAAAATATCTTATTGATTTAACACCTAGTGTCATTTTTTTTTTCTGAATCAAGAAAAAGAGCTCGTAAGATTTACCCCACCTCCCCCCCACCCCCCACCCCCGTGGGGCTTTGGTCAACTGTACATGGATTCAGTTCCATTTAGTTAAGACTTGGGTTCTGTCCAGTTTTCTGCACTCCCCAGATAGTGAACTAAATCTGGCATTCACCGTTTTTCCAGGCTGTCCAAATCCACAATTCCAAAATCCAGTGTGCTGGAAATTTCCCAGAAGTCTCTGTGAAAAAATGCTGTGCACCAATGCTCACTAGATCAGTGAATACAATGGATTGTATTTGAAGGATTTGTCATTTTAATTTTTTTTTACTTTTCTTTACAAATCATCCAAGTTTTCATCATCAGAAATCAGTCGATTCATAAAAAGTTTTTGTAAAATGTTCATATTTATTAGGTAAGGAGTGTCTGAAGTAGGTTAAAATCTAGGGATGTTGTAGCGGTTAGGGAGCATCGAGAGATTCTGGACACAGCCTGGATTTGTGGTTCTGAGTATTTTTAGACCAACAGACTGGGAATGGCGTTGTGCATACAGAGAGATCAGCCTAAGCATTATGATGTTCAGCACTCAGTGATTCCTGAAAATCTTAATTACTCTACGGAGCAGCTTTCTCTGTTCTAGAACATCCAAAAGAAAAGTGGTAAATGTTTGTAAAATGAGCGTCCGACTTAAAGCCAGTTTTCATGATGGTGATATTTCTCCGCTGCTGTGTCATCCTACTGTCTTGTTCTGAACCAAAGCATCACTTCTTCCTCTGACAGAAACCACCACCCTACCTGACACGGCGACCCCCACCTCTCCGAGGGTGGAGCGCACCACCCCTGCATGGAGATCTGGTAAGACAGACATAAACACAGATTTCAAGGCTCCTCGCCTGAACCATTTCCACTCTGATAAACACAGATCTACTAGCAGCACACATCCGTCGATTCCTGCCATACACTCTAGCGCCGTTAAGGTCAATGTCACGATGTCACTGTGCACCTCAGGGCCTCCGGACATTGAAGGATGTTGCGTTTGAGTCCCACAGGAAGCTCAGTTTGAAAGAAAATAAGCTCTGGCTGCCAGAGTATCTTGCCTCCTTGTACACACTCAGACACACACTGGGAATTTGATTTCACAGCTACGGGTCAACGGACTGTCAGGCAAGTTGTCTCAGTGGGATTGATGGCAGCTTCATTTTAAACATTTGCTTCCCATTTTGATATTTCTATCCCATGTCTATGTTACAGAACACAGAACAAAAACTAAAAGAAATAATAATCTCACACAACTGTTGCCGTCTCAGCAGAGTCTCTGTGGATCCATCATCCGTGACGGCCCTGACATGTGCCTCGTTTCTCTCTGCCTGTAGCCACAACCCCGTCATTGTCAGCTGTGTGCGACTTCGAGCAGAGCCTGTGCGGCTGGTCGGCGGATCCTCACTCAGGAGCGAGCTGGTCCCTGAACACGGCCGCCCACAGCTCACCTGGTCACAGCACGCATGGAACGAGGCAGGACCTGGCCCTGGGGTCGGACAGTAAGAGCAATAATCCCACAGCTTTCCCAGAGACACCAGTTGAACCTTCTGTAGGTTTACTAACAGCACAACCTTTGATGGACTTCACCCCCCACCCCCCCGTGCTCACCGCTAACACAGACAGGTCGCCGGTCTGTTGCAGGGCCACAATCACACACCCATGCACTCTCACATTCACACCTAAGGACAATTTTGAGTAACCAGTTAACCTATGGAGCACGTTTTTGGACGGTGGGGGGAAGCCGGAGAAAACCCACACATGCTGTGTGGAGTTAGCATGTACTCCCTGTGGAGAACATGCTAACTCCACACAGAAAGGCCCCCCAGCTGGGACTTGAACCAGGGCCTTCTTGCTGTGACCACTGCGCCACCGTGCAGTCCTATGAAATGGTTTTGCTGTCAATTCAAATCCATATAGTTACGTCACAGATTTTCTTGTTTTTATGCATTTCAATGATTGTCTTGTTGGCCCAGATTTCCAGCAGATGCTCATCACTGGCTGCATGCCAGGTTAAATACCTTTGTCGTAATGTTTGGCCTCTATTTTCTGCTTTTCCCTCTTGAAAGGTCTGATTAAACAGGTCATTCATAATGTCACAACAAAATCCTCCTCTAGTACAAGGAAGAGTGGCGTGGCGTAGCACAGACAGGATGGGTAACTCGAGCACCGTTGTGTTAGCACAATTTCCAGATTTCCAAGCCCCACTAATCACTGGTTACCTGGTTCAGGTGTGTCCAGGCAGTCAGAGCATGCCAGAGCAGCGTATGTTGGAAAACATGCAGGAATGCGGCCCTCGAGGCCTGAAGTGGCCCATACCATCCCATTTAGATATCTAGATTAGATTAAGATATTTTAAAGATTAATGCCCAAAGTGCTTCCCGGTCACAAGTCCCATCCGCTCATCCAGGCACCAAACTTTGACTGCATGAGCCGATGTGGTCAAAGGCAAGGCAGGAACCGAACCTCAGACCTTTCTGGTTCACCATGTTGCCCCACTGCAGGTAGGCCAGGGGTTGCGTGGCCGAGAGCAGCACCAGAGCACTGGCAGCACCAAAAAAATCCAAATGTTGGGGGCAGAGAGACTAGCAGGGTGCGGTTAGCGAACATAAGAAAGTATAACTTGAACAGATCAGTGTGACTGTTGCGTTTGAATCCTGACAGAAACTGAACTCTCAACATCGTTTGCACTTTTGACTCTGGCTTACAGATTCAAACACAGTGTGAAATCTGGCGTGCACTTCTTAACGGAGCACGCCTGCGCCATCTGTTGGAAAGTGCCAAATTATTAGCAGGAACCTTTTTGCCAACCCCAGAAATCTAGATTGTGTTTTTCTCATTTGGGTTAGGTCGTCTGTTTGAATAGACTGATCGACGTTCTGTCGTGAGGCCTAATGGGTTGAATACTGTAAAGTATCCAAACATTGTTTTCCTGTTTCTCTTTCTTTATTCTAGTATCTTCCACCAGTTTTTCCATCTTAACTCCTCCTACAATTTTTCAGCTATTTTAACTATTTCAACTATTCAAATGTTCAGCTCTTTCAGCTTTTCCAGCTGTGACTTTTGGTCCTTCAAATCCTTGAACTTTTCAGGATATTCCAGGATTTTTCAGGATTTCTGTCTCCACTGATATACTTGGAAATCCTTGGTGCAGAAGCTTTTTCACAAAAGTATCTTTTTTGTTATTTTGCTGTTTTCACTTTATTTATGGTCAATTTTGATCATTTCTTTATTTCTTTTTTTTTGCCAATTATGACCCTTTAAGTTTCATTTTCATTCAGGAATATGGCATCAATCCTGCAGTTTCTTCTGGAAATGCAGCTCCTTCTGCTTGGATCAGGGTCCATATGAGTTCAGGTTCTGCACGTCGGCTCGGTTCTGCTTAGCGTTCAATAAAGAGCAGTGTTGATTCACAGGCTTTAAACAAGCTAAATACACTTAGAGGATGAATGGGGATGTGAAATTGCATTTACCATCTAATGCAATAAGGTTAATGTAGCCATAAGTGACCAATGTTGTTGGCTTTTTCACATAAAGATATTTACTCCTGAGACAGAAGGAACATCAGCGTCTGCTTCCTACATGTAAAAATGATATTTTTCTTGATTTTAAAACCAAATTATTGACCTTAGGGTTACTCTAACTTATTATTCTGGCATGTTATCGTCGCTCTCTGGTCTTTATTTCCTGATACATCCACCAAAACCACACTGACCCGCATCTCCGATGTGTTCCTCATTAGCATGCTTTAGGAGGATTTGTGGGCGGGGTCTATTTATAGAGTTAAAAAAAACAATAACAAAAGAAGCAGTGCTGATCTGAAACACATCTGTCCTTCTGGACATCCTTGGTGTCTGCTTTTTCATGGAAAAGAAAGCTCCTCCACACTGGAGCTAATTAAGAACCAAGCAGTGGTCCTGGGGTGGAACGTCCCAGCAGTGAGACGGTCCGCCGGAAGCAACCATGATGCAAGGATTTCACCTTCATCTGCTGGAAGTCAGGGCTCCTTTTGCAGCTGTAATCCACAACATTCTCTTTTCTCTCTTGTTGGGATTTGGCTTTTTTCCTCTTCTTGTTGGTGTTTTTATCATTTTGCTGTTTTTCGTCACAAACTCCTCTCTTCCCGTTCATCATCCCCCCTCTTTGCTGCCGTCCTGCATTTTCCATCCCTGACCTCTGCTCGGTGTCCATCAGTGGTCCCGTCTCCTTCACATCTGTCCATCTTGAACGTGAAGCACAGAGACAGTTTTATCAGTCACGCTTACCGCTCCCTCCTCTGTGGCTTCCTCTCAAACACACTGAAAGGCTCGTGCACGGAGCCCCGAGCGCTCAGATAAGTCACATGATGACTTCTGCGCCGTTCGCTCTCCATCCCTCCCCGAGGCTAAACACTCCACAAGTGTGGGTTATTTTGTGCCCAGAAACACACACGACCTTGCCGTTCGGCGGGTTTTTTCCTGGTATCTGTTGGAATCCTCCAGTTTCTGGTTGGCCGAGCAGCTCCTTCACGAGCTGACAGAGCTTTACACCCACTGTGTGAGTGAGCACACGTTGGTGTGCAAACGCTGCCCTGTGTGTGTGTGTGTGTGTGTGTGTGATGCTGTGACTTTGTGAAATTGACTCAGCAGCGTCTCTGTTTGACAGCAACATGACATTAAGTCCTGTTCTGCAGCAACATTAGCCCGGCGCCCTGTCTGCGAGCCGTCTCCGGATGCAAATCAAATCCCCAGTTTTTGTCATTAACAGCCTTTTTAGGCTTTTTAAAAGAGAAAAGCGGCGAAACACAGCTCATAAATTAATCTTTTGATCTCAGATATGCCGAGGCTGGAGTTCTTCCCTCTGTGGGGATTTCTGCAGACAGCGATCCCTCACAGCGGTGGCTGTTGTGCTGAAAGGTTACAGATGAGCATTCATGAGGACCTGAAGTAGCTGCAAACAGCAGAACGTTACTTTAGTTACTTTAGTAACTCCAAAAGCAGCACCTGCTAAAACTACTGAGTCTGTCCAGAACCGTGTCCTGAACATGCATGCAGAAAACCACACACACACATGCGTGTTCCTCCCTCCCTCAGAGACAATCTGCCTCTCCCCCCGCGGAGGCTTGCTTAATTAATTCCCTCCCTTTGTACGTCGGCTGAGATCAAACGCAGAACCTCGGAACCACACTGCAACGTTCCTCTGCGTGTTTAATGAGCAGCACTCGTTTGGGTTACTGTTATTTTCGGGCCTGCGGGGGGGCGCGTCACCTCCGTTCAGATGTGTGCAGTCCTGCCGTCCAGAATCCGTCCAAACGTCCCGCCGCTGAAGCGCTCAGGCTGTTGGTCTTCAGTGAAGCTGCTGCAGAAACAACTAAGCACAAAACCAGCAGCAGGGTGATTATGGGATGGCTATGTGGGGAAAACAACACGTTCCTCCTCCTGTGTTCTTCTTTTTCTTCACATCCTTTCCTCAGCTGCACTCTAGTCGTCCATCCGTCTTCCAGTCCTCCAAGTCCAGACAAAGGCTCTGAACAAGCATGGTGTTGCATTCAGGGAACCAGAGGCGCTCTCACAGGACGGTTCTGGACGTCCGTCACCTCGTGACGCAAAGGTTCTCCTGTTTAGCCACAGAATGATGGTGGTTCCGCCTGCATCACTGCACGGCCTGGAAGATGCAGTAAAGCCATTAATGAGACAAATGTGTGCAGCTCTCACAAACTGTCTGTGGTTCATGTGCAGAAAGATTTTACATTATATTTATCACCAGAGCGGAAATCTGTGTAACTAGATCAATGGCATGTTCTGCAGAAACACCTCTGACTGTGGAGCTGCATGGATATTTGCAGAAGAAGCTGAAATTTCTTTAAGCAAAATCGTTAAATAAATTGTTGAAGAGCTGTGCTTAAAACTATCGTGAAGTTATGGCAGCTAAAAGTTTCAAAGAGCTTTCCCCGCGTGGGGTTACATGTGCTGAGCTGCAGAAAAACCCTGGAGTTGTAAAAGAAAAGAAATATGCATGAAGGTCAGGAAAAGACTTCAACAGTGGGTCACTGTGATGTGTGAAAAGGGCTGA